>CAKJTW010000003.1:76365625-77855000 GCA_917880005.1 Nanger dama
AATACAGTATACTGACACATATATATGGAATTTAGAAGACAGTAATGATGACCCTATATGTGAGACAACAAAGAGACACAGAGGTATAGAGTGGACTTTTGGACTCTGAGGGAGAGGGAAAGGGTGGGATGGTTTGGGAGAATGGCAATGAAACATGTATATTTTCTTGTAAGAAATGAAGTGCCAATCTATGTTCAATGTAGGATGCAGGATGCATGGGGCTGATGCACAGGATGATTCAGTAGAGGATGTGGGGTGGGAGGTGGGAGGGGGCTTCGGCATTGGGAGATTGTGGTCACCTATGGCTGATTCGTGTCGATGTATGGCAAAACAAATACAGTATTGTAATTAAAAATAAATTAACTTAATAAAAAATGTATACATAGATCAAATAACAGAAAGAAGAATCAATAAATAAATCCACAAATATTTTCAAACACAATTCAATGGAGAACAGGGAGTTGTTTCAACAAATTGTGCTGAAATAAACATTTATAAGGGCTTCCCATGTGGCACAGTGGTGAAGAATCTGCCTGCCAGTGCAGGAGATGCAAGAGATGTGGGTTGGATTGCAGGGTTGGGAAGATTTCCTACCCCTGGGGTAGGAAATGGCAACCGACTCTAATATTCTTGCCTGGAAAATTCCATGGATAGATAGATAAGCCTGGCTGGCTATGGAGTTGCAAAGAGTCAGACATTGTGCATACACACACAAACATTTATAATGAAAATTAAAGCTCAACCTATATCTAAAACCATATTAACTCAAAATGTTCATAGACCTAAATGTAAAATCTAAAACAAGAAAACCTCTAGAAGAAAGTATTAGAGAAAATTTAGTCCCCTGGAGCTAGTAAAGATTTCTAAGATACGAAACCAAAAACATAAAATAGAAAAAGTTAGTAAATTGTTCTTCAGCAAAATTGAAAATGTGTGCTCTGTTAATGCGGAGTAGGCAATGGCAGGCCACTCCAGTACTCTTGCCTGGAAAATCCCATGGCTGGAGGAGCCTGGTAGGCTGCAGTCCATGGGGTCGCGAATAGTCCGACATGACTAAGTGACTTCACTTTCTCTTTTCACTTTCATGCATTGGAGAAGGAAATGGGAACCTACTCCAGTATTCTTGCCTGGGGAATCCCAGGGATCGCACAGCCTGGTGGGCTGCCGTCTATGGGACTGCACAGTCAGACACGACTGAAGTGACTTAGCAGCAGTAGCAACTGCTCTGTTAATGAAATGACAATCCATATAAGTGGGATGTGTATATTTGAATTCATATATCTGAAAAATGACTTGTATTTTGAATCTATAAGGAACTCTCAGTAATAAAAAAGATGGAATTTAAATTAATAAAAGGTTTGAACAGATACTTTACCAAACAAAATCTGTAATTCAAGGAAGAAAGAATAAAATTGGATAAAGTTCTAAATTTATATATAGGCCAACCTTTTAATATCTGTGTAATTTAGATAATCTGTCTGAGAATATGTGGCAGTAACTATATCTACTTCATAGTGTGGTTTTGGAGATTTGATAGACTGTGCATGAAAGTGTTATTTTTGAAGTCAGTTTAACCTCAATTCCTTATATATTCTCTCCACCTTTTTCAGGGAATATTGTATGGTTTTATCTCCATGTATTGGGCTTCCCTGGTGGCTCAGATGTTAAAGAATCTGCCTGCAATGCAGGAGATCCAGGTTCAATCCCTGGGTTGAGAAGATCCCCTGGAGAAGGGAATGGCTACTCATCCCAGTATTCTTGCCTGGAAAATTCCATTGGCAGAGGAGCCTGGTAGTCAAAGTCCATGGGGTCACAAAGAGTCGGACAGGACTGAATGACTAACACTTTCACTGTTATTCTTATATTATTATATATTTTGTGTTTAAGTTGCATATTATTGTAGTATCAACATAGAAATGATTAGACGATTAAACATTTTAAAGGACAAATTAAAAATGGTGCTGTGGCACTTACCTTTAATCATCATAAAGATTAAAATAGGTCTAAAACAGGTTCAGCGGTACCGTTGTCATAAGAAACCTGAATGTTTCTCATTTTTCCTCATTAACAGCTTCTTTGCCTGACTACAGTGGGAAAACCAAAACGACCAGAGGTGATAATCCCCCAGGCCAACTGACTTCCCTTTAGCAGTCCCAGATCTCCAAGGCATCACTCGGTCACTACCCCCTGGGGTCGTAATTAGTTGCTGCTCTGACTGTTTTATACAACTACTTGTGTGTGTCTGTAATGATCCTGCATAGGATCTTGTTGATTTTGGGAGAACTATATCTGTCTGAATCTTTAATGATGGTGTTCTCTTAGTTCCCTTGACAAAACAGGTAGGTGGGAAAAAAATAAAATCAGTAGTGAATAAATTACTACTAGCCAAGTCTTCTGTATTCCAGGAATGCAAAAACTGAGTTTTTCTGCAGCTCGCTGTGATGTTAACTTTCTGTGGAAGTTTTCTGCCGGCACTAGAGAAGGAGGATAAGCAGGGATCAGGCCCGTGAAGGAGAGTCATGTATATGGACAGTTGAGGGGATGAATAAGAGGAAGTGCACAACAAACCTTCAAATAATGAGCATAAATCTGTAGACGAATATCAGGGAACACTCATCTTCTTTTCTAAGTATCTCAAGTGTTTGTCCTCATGTTAAAATTTTTATTTTTTGGTATCATGTGCTTTTCTTTCTAGCCTGTGATTTATGGTCAGTCTGACTATCTGCTATACAATGAGTAGAAATGTTTCAGCCCTCTGTAACCTCCTGTTTCCATTTTATTTCTCTGTCTTTACATCCTAATAGTTAGTTCTTTTTTGGTTGATTTCAAGCTGCTGAGCATTGCTGGTATATGTTACAACACAGTGGCATGTAGAGTCTCTGAAAACGTTGTCTTCTAGCCCCTAATGGGGCCCTTTTATTCATTCATTTATTCTTTGACAACTCATCACATTTATTATATGATTCATTCCTTAATGAACCCATTTGATATTTATAATGTGTGTCTATGATACACTGGCCCTAAACTACTTGTTTCCAAAGTAGAAAACATATGTCAACTGGTATCTCCACTTCATTCCTTCTCTTTACTCTATCATCCCACTCTCTTCACTGTCACAATATTTCTCTACTCCCTCCCTTAGTTCTCAGTTTTCATGCTTGGTTCTTGAGTCACTCTTCTTGATTCACTTTTTGGCTTCTCTGGCTCACAGCCAGTTGTCCTGTCTCCTGGACTGTTCTGCCTGTCATTGGCTCCTTTACTTCCTTTCACACGGTCAGTGTAATGTTCTACATGGTGGGGGTCTTTGCTTTATTTCCTTTATCTTGTTTTTCCCTCTGTACTCTTGCTCTCAGAGAACGAATTCAGTCTTATGTATTATCACTCTTACATGGGTTATGATACAATTATGTCTTGAATCTATACTTCTTTCCACATATCCTGTCCCATATTTCCACCTGGTATCTCACTAATATCTTAAACTCTATTTTCTCCACCTTTGTAAGTTCCATGTCCAACTACCCTCTTTTAAAAAATGAATCCACAATTGACCTATTCATGCACATATCTTGGTGTCACCTTTGACTTCCGTCTTTCATGTTCACATCATCTTTAATCCATCACCAGTTTCTTTGGGTTTTTACTTCTCAATATTTCTGCGTTTTGTATCAGTACTATTGTGGATAAACTATGTAGTCCTTGTCAGCAGCATGGCCTCCCAGATCTGCTTTATTTCATCATTCACTTAAGAGGATTCCCTGCTTCCATTGCTTCTTTCCCTCCAACTGCCCTATCACAGGAATGGATAGAGTATCTTCCTTAATAACTAGCCTCATCATCAATTCCTTGCACACTCTCTGTCATTGATTTCCTGTAATTATTTAATGTCTTGAATATCTGAGATTAGTTCTCAATGTCAGGCAGAAACTAATCTGTACCAGTCTTTCTTCTCTTTTCCAAAACAATGTCTATGAAATAGACACTCTGCATGCTTCACCATTAACCTAGTGAATACTGAAGTTATGTATTTTTAATATTTTACCATTTGATTGAAATGGCATTTTAAATCCCATATTCATATATTATAACTATTATTACTATGTCTTAAAAGTATACACAGTGTTATATTTCCTATGCTGTCTTTTCTAATCATTGGAATTACCTTTTCTCACTCTTCTCATATTTTAGAGGGTCCAGTCCATTTCTGTGACCTACATCACACAATGCCTGATGTATACTTATATATGTGTTTGACAAAGATTGACTTTGTACAACATTGGTCTTTAATGAGACCTCGTATTTAGAAAGCAAATTTATGGAGCCAATTATACAGAGTGAAGTAAGCCAGAAAGAAAAACACCAATACAGTATACTGACACATATATATGGAATTTAGAAAGATAGTAATGATGATCCTGTATGTGAGACAACAAAAGAGACACAGAGGTATAGAATGGGCTTCTGGACTCTGAGGGAGAGGGAGAGGGTGGGATGATTTGGGAGAATGGCATTGAAATAGGTATACTATCATATAAGAAACGAAGTGCAAGTCTATGTTCAATACAGGATGCAGGATGCTTGGGGCTGGTGCACGGGATGATCCAGGGAGATGATGTGGGGTGGGAGGTGGGAGGGGCTTTGACATTGGGAGATCGTGTACACCTGTGGCTGATTCGTGTCAATGTATGGCAAAACAAATACAGTATTGTAACGTAGAATAAAGTATTAAAAAAAAAGAAGCAACAGTTAGAACATTATACAAAACAATAGACTGGTTCCAAATTGGGAAAGGAGTACGTAAAGCTGTATATTATCACCCTGCTTATTCTACTTATATGCAATGTAGATCATGCAAAATGCCAGGCTGGATGAAGCACCAGCTGAAATCAAGATTTCTGGGAGAAATATGATACCACTCTAGTGGCAGAAAGTGACAAGGAACTCAAGAACCCCTTGATGAAGATGAAAGAGGAGAGTGAAAAAGCTGGCTTAAAACTCAACATTCAAACAACTAAGATCATGGCCTAAGATCATCACTTCATGGCAAATAAAAGGGGAAAAAGTGAAAGCAGTGATAGATTTGCTTTACTTGGGCTCCAAAATCACTGTGGATGGTGACTATAGCCATGAAATTAAAAGGCGCTTGCTTCTTGGGAGAAAAGCAATGACCAACCTAGACAGCATACTAAAAAGCAGAGACATTACTTTGCCAACAAAGGTCCATCTAGTCAAAGCTATGGTTTTTCCAGTAGTCATGTATGGATGTGAAAGCTGGACTATAAAGAAAGCTGAGCACCAAAGAATTGTTGCTTTTGGACTGTGGTGGTGGAGAAGACCCTTGTGGTGTTGGACTGCAAGATCAAACCAGTCAATCCTAAAGGAAATCAATCCTGAATATTCTTTGGAAGGACTGATGCTGAAGCTGAAGTTCCAACACTTTGGCCACCTGATGCAAAGAACTGACTCATTGGAAAAGACCTTGATACTGGGAAAGATTGAAGGCAAAACAAGAAGGAGGCAGCAGGGGATGAGATGTTGGATGGCATCACCAACTCAATGGACATGAGTTTGAGTAAACTCAGAGATAAAGGAGGACAGAGGAACCTGATGTGCTGCAGTTCGTGGGGGTCACAAAGAATTGGACACGACTTAGTAACTGAACAACAATAACAACAACAACATGTACTTTGCTGTAGTGCCTGTGGTGTTGTAAGTTTTAAAACTCTTAACTATTGCTTTCACCACAATTTCTCTCTTTCCTGGTTCCAGTCACTACTCAACTGCAAGTAAGAATGTATCATTGTATTCCTCTTCTGTTCTTAAAGAAAATTAGTTTCTAAGAAGTCAAGAAAGGAATCAGAGGTGCCTACAAGCAATGGAAAAAAGTAATACCAGAAGAACAGTCTGCAATATGAGTGATCCTGGACCAACACCAAGATCAGCAGGACCTCACTTCAAGGCTGCTAAACACCGTTCATATCACTCTCATATGGAGCAAGCCTTCTGGAATGTCAAAGCCACCTGTCTTCTGGGGCTGTGATGGGAGTTTTCATGGAGGGGGACTAAAAGCAAAACCAGAAGGTCACAAAGGAAGGGCCCTCCCTTGTTCTTTTTTTTTAATTTTTACTTATTTATTTAATTTTTAAATTACAATACTGTATTTGTTTTGCTATATATTGACATGAATCAGCCACAGGTGAACACGATCTCCCAACGCCAAAGCCCCCTCCCACCTCCCACCCCACACCATCTACCTGAATCATCCTGTGCACCAGCCCCATGCATCCTGCATCCTGCATTGAACATAGACTGGCGCTTCGTTTCTTACAAGATAGTATACATGTTTCAATGCCATTCTCCCAAACCATCCCACCCTTTCCCTCTCCCTCAGAGTCCAAAAGTCCGTTCTATACCTCTGTGTCTCTTTTGTTGTCTCACATATAGGGTCATCATTACTATCTTTCTAAATTCCATATATATGTGTCAGTATACTGTATTGGTGTTTTTCTTTCTGGCTTACTTCACTCTGCATAATCGGTTCCAATTACATCCATCTCATTAGAACTGAGTCAAATTTATTCTTTTTAAGGGCTGAGAAGTACTCCATTGTGTATATGTACCACAGCTTTCTTATCCATTCATCTGCTGATGGACATCTAGGTTGCTTCCATGTCCTGGCTATTATAAACAGTGCTGCAGTGAACACTGGGGTACATGTGTCTCTTTCAATTCTGGTTTCCTCGGTGTGTATGCCCAGCAGTGGGATTGCTGGGTCATAAGGCAGTTCTATTTGCAATTTTTAAAGGAATCTCCACACTGTTTTCCATAGTGGCTGTACTAGTTTGCATTCCCACCAGCAGTGTAAGAGGGTTCCCTTTTCTCCACATCCTCTCCAGCATTTATTGCTTGTAGACTTTTGGATTGCAGCCATTCTGACTGGTGTGATTTAAGAAAGATGAGATCAGATCGTTTATTCCTTGATGTTAAAAATACACTGAGTGAACTCAAGGTTTTGAAAAGCAAATGGACGCGCCATAATTTTTTGCCTGCTGTTACACCTGAAACATTTCCCTAAAAATTTCTAAAGTGGATTTCCTAAAATGTCTACAGTTTCTCCCCCTCCAAAAATGACTATTCTTGTAGCAGTTATTAAAAAAATTAACAAAATGAATAAGTGAGAAGATAAGAAAGGGAACAGAACATTATTGAGACTTCAGTCTTGAATAACCATTTGACTTTATTATATGCCTAAACTGCCTCTTTTTTAAACTTGTACAGTCAAAGTGGAAGTCATAACTAAAGAATTTAATATGCCAAATGAAAAAGACAGTTTGGAGAAAATTATATTTTCCTTAGCAGCTGTATTGCATAGTTTGGCTTCCTTGTCTCAGCAGATCAATACATATTTACTCCTGGGTGGACTCAGCCTTCAGAAATCCCTTGAAGCACCTGCTCTTGCCCTTTCTTCCTACTTGCCTCACTTTTAACCATAAAGACAAGAGAAATATCCAGTGTTAGGGAAAACTTAACTTTTAATATGAGAAATTGAAATTTATGCCTTTGGATTATTGGGATGGCAAGTAGGGAAAGGGTTACAACCTGATGAGAGCACTAAGCTTCTTTCTGCAACCTTAGGCTCTCTGGTTAATACTTCCCTTGAGAAATAAAAGTATTTGGGAAATATTCTTAATTGATTGGGTGCAAGTGTAGGCATAAATAAGGTCTAGTTTAAATAGTAATAATTTAGAATAATGAAGATTCAGAATATCAGGAATAATTATCTATACTTAATAGCCACCTAGGGCTTCCCAGGTGGCACTAGTGGTAAAGAACCCACCTGTCAATGCAGGAGACATAAGAGACTTGGGTTCAATCCCTGGGTGGGGAAGATCCCTTGGAGGAGGGGCATGGCAACCCATTCCAGTATTATTATATGGAGAATCCCATGGACAGAGGAGTCTGGAGTGCTACAGTCCATAAGATTGCAGAGTCAGAACCAACAGAAGCAACTGATCACGCACGTATATGTGCTAGGTTATGAGGTGGGTATGCTTACATATATATCATATATTTCTCACAACAATCTGCAAGGGAAGTATTATTATCTCAATGAGAAATAATGAGAAAAGTAACTTTGCCATGCTCACACAGCAAATTTGCAGCTGAGCTTCAACTAAAATAGAAAAGACTAATGCCAAAGCCCAAGCTATTATCATTCCATTATAATGCATGAAAGGAAATCTGTGAATTTTTGCATTTTTGGACTGAGGAAATTAAGAGATGAATATTTGAAAATGATTTCTGGACTTTTGAATATGAACATATAGCCATGCGATAAATCCACCACATAGAACCACACCTTTGAAAATAACAATACTGTGACACTAATAGCAGATGCTGCCCAGACAGAGAGCCCTCCTGGGATGGTAGAATATAAAGAAAACATACATGGGGAGAATTTTATGTGCTTGTTGTCTATTGTCCTGTACACCTTTTTCTGCTTAGTATATGATAGACTCCTCAAGTCATAATAAGAGTTGAATTTTTTACTGTGGTTAAATGTATATATCATTGTGCAGTGTGAAGGCAATCTGCCATTCATTATCAAGTGTGGTTTTCACAGAAACTCTGTGAGCCTGACTGGGCAGGTAACAGAACCATCTGCCTTCCTTAAATGCAACCCAGTGTTGCAAAGTCAGGAGCAGCCCTGAATCAGTGAATTAAAGGTGAGAAGGTGATGTTCTCAACTGATCTGGGTTCTCAGAAATAGAGGCTATGGTATTTCACTCTCTCTGAACCCTGATGTGTTCTCTCTGTTCTCTTGCTTCTTTTTTTTTTTTGGTCATTGTGCACATCTTTTCTAATTTGTCCTCTATCCAATCTTTAAGATATTTTATATATTTTAAATTCATTCTTTCTCTATATTTTATTTTTCTATGCACCCATAAACTTTTGGAAAGCAGGTTGAGTGCTGGCTGAATGCTAGGTAATCCCCAATGAGAAATGTGTTGTAAAGCTGTAGGTGCCTTCTCACTGGAAGTCTAATGGTCTTTTCCACTCTAAGTTTTTAAGTAAGACACTTTCCCTTAAGTGTATTTAAACTATTGAAAAAGATGATGGGGAGAATTCAAGAATAATAAAGATGACACGACTTTAATACAGCCTTGGGCTATTAATGCCTGTGTAATCAGTTGCTCAGTCGTGTCTGACTCTTTGTGACCCTATGCCCTTTTGCCTGCCAGACTTCTCTGTTCATGGGATTTCCTGGGCAAGAATACTAAAGTGGGTTGCCATTTCCTGTTCCAGTGGATCTTCCCAACCCAAGGATCAAACCTGGGTCTACTGCTTCTCCTGCATTGGCAGGCAGATATTTTACTACTGAACCACCCATAACCTTTCAATCGAGAACTATCTTTTGACTTTCTATGTGTCTGGGTATATACCATGAACTATATACGTGTGAATAATGGCGCTTGTTTGTGTGCTGAATCACTTCAGTCTTGTCCAGTTCTTTGCAACCCTGTGGACTGTAGCATGCCTTGCCCCTTTGTCCATGGGATTCTCCAGACAAGAATACTGGAGTGGGTTGCCATGCTCTCTTCCAGGGGATATTCTCAAGCCAGGAATTGAACTTGTGTCTTGTTTCTCCTGCACTGCAGGCAGACTCCTACCCACTGAGCCACCTGGGTAGCCTGTGAATAATGCTAGTGAATATTAAAAAGCATTTTCATATTATGTACTTCAAGATATTTCCCAAAATTTGTATATATCGTCCTTCTCTCTTTCAGCAATTCTTCTAGAGCCAGGTAAGTATCTATGCCCTTGGAGGAGCTTACCCACCGGATATTGCTGACAGTAGTTAGCTTCTATACTTGAATCTCTAGAACACATCTCCCCCGCTACCACCCCCATCATCAAAATATCACTATTCAATTGACATATTGTATACTGCATTAGACAGTATTTATTATGCTCATAGTTCATAGTTTTTTTTCCAACTGTTTTCTCAGGTATTTCATTTACAAGAGTTAGCAAAAGACTCACTATGAAGGTTCAGATCAGTTCAGTAGCTCAGTCATGTCCGACTTGTTGTGACCCCATGAACTGCAGCACGCCAGGCCTCCCTGTCCATCATCAACTCCCAGAGTCCACCCAAACCCATGTCCATTGAGGTGGTGATGCCATCCACCATCTTATCCTCTGTCATTCCCTTTTCTTCCTGCTCTCAATCTTTGCCAGTATCAGGGTCTTTTCCAATGAGTCAGCTCTTCACATCAGGTGGCCAAAGTATTGGGGTTTTAGCTCCAACATCAGAACTTCCACTGAACACTCAGGACTGATCTCCTTTAGAATGGACTGGTTGGATCTCCTTGCAGTCCAAGGGACACTCAAGAGTCTTCTCCAACACCACAGTACAAAAGCATCAATTGTTCGGAACTCAGCTTTCTTTATAGTTGAAGTCTCACATCCATACATGACCATTGGAAAAACCATAGCCTTGACTAGACAGACTTTTGTTGACAAAGGTCTAGATGCTGTCTAGGTTGGACATAACTTTCCCTCCAAAGAGTAAGCGTCTTTTGAATTCATAGCTGCAATCACCATCTGCAGTGATTTTGGAGCCCAGAAAAACAAAGTTAGCCACTGTTTCCCCTGTTTCCCCATCTATTTCCCATGAAGTGATGAGACTGGATGCCATGATCATGGTTTTCTGAATGTTGAGCTTTAAGCCAACTTTTTCACTCTCCTCTTTCATTTTCATTGAGAGGCTCTTTAGTTCTTCACTTTCTGCCATAAGGGTGGTGTCATCTGCATATCTGAGGTTATTGATATTTCTCCCTTCATTCTTGATTCCAGCTTGTGCTTCTTTCAGCCCAGCGTTTCTCATAATGTACTCTGCATACAAGTTAAATAAGCAGGGTGACAATATACAGCCTTGATGTACTCCTTTTCCTATTTGGAACGAGTCTGTTGTTCCATGTCTAGTTCTAACTGTTGCTTCCTGGCCTGCATACAGGTTTCTCAAGAGGCAGGTCAGGTGGTTTGGTATTCCCATCTCTTTCAGAATTTTCCACAGTTTATTGTGATCCACACAGTCAAAGGCTTTGGCATAGTCAATAAAGCAGAAGTCGATGTTTTTCTGGAACTCTCTTGCTTTTTCCATGATCCAACAGATGTTAGCAATTTGATCTCTGGTTCCTCTACCTTTTTAAATCCAGCCTGCACATCTGGAAGTTCACGGTTCATGTATTGCTGAAGCCTGTCTTGGAGAATTTTAAGCATCACTTTACTAGCATGTGAGATTAGTGAAATTGTGTGGTGGTTTGAGCATTCTTTGGCATTGCCTTTCTTTGGGATTGGAATTAAAACTGACTTTTTCCAGTCCTGTGGCCACTGCTGAGTTTTCCAAATTTGCTGGCATATTGAGTGCAGCACTTTCACAGCATCATCTTTCAGGATTTGTAATAGCTCACCTGGAATTCCATCACCTCCACTTAGCTTTGTTCATAGTAATGCTCCTTAAGGCCCACTTGACTTCACATTTCAGGATGTCTGGCTCTCGGTGAGTGATCACACCATCGTTTATCTGGATTGTGAAGATCTTTTTTTGTACAGTTCTTCTGTGTATTCTTGTCACCTCCTCTTAATATCTTCTGCTTCTGTTAGGTCCCTACCATTTCTATCCTTTATCGAGCCCATCTTTGCATGAAATGTTCCCTTGGTATCTCTAATTTTCTTGAAGAGATCTCTAGTCTTTCCCATTCTATTGTTTTGCTCTATTTCTTTGCATTGATCGCTGAAGAAGGCTTTCTTATTTCTCTCTGCTATTCTTTGGAACTCTGCATTTAAATGGGCATATCTTTCCTTTTCTCCGTTGCTTTTCGCTTCCCTTTTCCCACAGTTATATAGCCTCCTCAGACAGCCATTTTGCTTCTGTGCATTTCTTTTTCTTGGGGATGATCTTGCTTCCTGTCTCCTGTACAATGTCATGAACCTCTGTCCATAGTTCATCAGGCACTCTGTCTATCCGATCTAGTCCCTTAAGTCTATTTCTCACTTCTACTGTATAGTCATAAGGGATTTGATTTAGGTCATACCTGAATGGTCTAGTGGTTTCCTCCACTTTCTTCAATTTCAGTCTGAATTTGGCAATAAGAAGTTCATATTCTGAGCCACAGTCAGCTCCCGTTCTTGTTTTTGCTGACTGTATAGAGCTTCTCCATTTTTGGCTGCAAAGAGTGTAATCAATCTGATTTTTGTGTTGACCATCTGGTGATGTCCATGTGTAGAGCCTTCTCTTGTGTTGTTGGAAAAGGGTGTTTGCTATGACCAGTGCGTTCTCTTGGCAGAACTCTGTTATCCTTTGCCCTGCTTCATTGTGTACTCCAAGGCCAAATTTGCCTGTTACTTCAGGTGTTTCTTGACTTCCTACTTTTGCATTCCAGTCCCCTGTAATGAAAAGGATATCTTTTTGGGTGTTAGTTATAGAAGGTCTTGTAGGTCTTCATAGAACTGTTCAACTTCAGCTTCTTCAGTGTTACTCATCAGGGCATAGATTTGTATTACTGCGATATTGAATGATTTGCCTTGGAAACGAACAGAGATCATTCTGTCGTTTTGAGATTGCATCCAAGTACTGCATTTTGGACTCTTTTGTTGACTATTATGGCTACTCCATTTCTTCTGAGGGATTCCTGCCCAGATTATTAGATATAATGGTCATCTGAGTTAAATTCACCCATTCCAGTCCATCTTAGTTCGCTGATTCCAAGAATGTCGATGTTCACTCTTGTCATCTCCTTTTCACCACTTCCAATTTGCCTTGATTCATGGACCTGACATTCCAGGTTCCTATGCAATATTGCTCTTTACGGCATTGAACCTTGCTTCTATCACCAGTCACATCCACAGCTGGGTGTTGTTTTTGCTTTGGCTCCACCCCTTCATTCTTTCTGGAGTTATTTCTCCACTGATCTCCAGTAGCATATTGGGCACCTACTGACCTGGGGAGTTCCTCTTTGGTATCCTATCATTTTGCCTTTTCATACTGTTCATGGGGTTCTCAAGGCCATATTTCCGAAGTGGTTTGCCATTCCCTTCTCCAGTAGACCACATTCTTTCAGACGTCTCAACCATGACCCATCCATCTTGGGTGGCCCCCCATGGCTTGGCTTAGTTTCACTGAGTTAGACAAGGCTGTGGTCCCTGTCATCAGATTGGCCTGTTGTCTGTGATTTTGTTTTCAGTCTGTCTGCCCTCTAATGCTCTCTCTCAGTGCCTACCTTTTTACTTGGGTTTCTCTTACTTTCGATGTGGGGTATCTCTTCACGGCTGCTCTAGCAAAGCACAGCCACTGCTCCTTAACTAGGATGTGGGGTAGCTCCTTTCAGCCGCGCCTGTGCACCATTGCACCTGCCATGACTATGAAGGTAAAAGTCAATAAAAGCTGTAATAATTAATTGGGATTTTAATGGACTTCCCTGGTGGTTCAGAGGGGAAAGCATCTGCCTACAATGCAGGGTCCCAGGTTCAATCCCTGGGTCAGGAATATCCCCTGGAGAAGGAAATTGCAACCCACTCTGGTACTCTTGCCTGGAAAATCTCATGGACGGAGGAGCCTGGTAGGCTACAGTCCATGGGATCACAAAGAGTTGGACATGATTGAGAGACTTCACTTTAGTTATCCTTTGAGGATAATAAAATTTAGGAAGACCAAAAGAATAGCCTCTTTGGAAACATCACCTTAATTGTTTTACAGTTGTAATGACCAGTTGTATAACCAGAAAAATATGAAGAACCCAGATCACAAACGTAACAGGAATGAATAACCACTTTCCCAAATATAATTTACCATTGTATTAGTCAAATGATCTTTAATTGTTTTTAGGTAATATTTATTTATTATGAGGTAGATACATGGGGTTGCACAGAGTCGGACATGACTGATGTGACTTAGCAGCAGCAGCAGATACATAATTTAATGTTAATAATGAGTAGTGTATGAGTACCTTTGGTTAGTTTTGATTTTCACCAAGAAAAACTATGCTTTTGTTTTTTTGTTAGCTTGATCATTTTCTCTAGAGTCTGTCTTTCTAGAATAAGAATTAAGAGACCTAGCTTTTGGTTTCCAGTTCTCCCAGTTATGTGAACCTGTGACTCTCTCCAACTTGATGAGCGGCAGAAATTTATTGTCCCCTGCACCCTACTCCAAGCCTCAGGTTTTTGGTAACAGAAAGTGTGCACCTTGAGACTATGGACCATTGGATTCAGAGATGATAGTGTGGTCAATATATGTAGATGAGAATAGAAAGACATTCATGCCAATGATGCTGACCGAGAATTGGAGTCAGAATAAAGTGACAGACTCAGTCAGTTGTGCAGTCTATGATGAATGAGGGCACCAGTCCGATGGCCCTTTGAGTGAGAAGGTCTGGAGTTGTACCTCAAAAAATGAAAGATATCAGTATACCTGTTCTACTGCATTTCATTAAGTCCTAAATAAATTAACCTCTAGCAGACGTTTTCAGGGACTGCTCTATTCTAGAAGGAGTGATTGAGATGAGTGTCTGCACACAACACCATTGTCTGCTTACCCTCCACCTCACATATAAATACTATATGTATTAAAGAACTAACTAACTTTGTATATTATGATTTAAGATCAAGAACGAATCTCACCTGCCCTCCTATAATGGGACTTATTAGTGTTTCATATTCCTCATATTTTATAATTGTAAATCAATAATATACAAATTGCCTTGAAGATAAAATACATGACTAGATTTCAAAATAAAATTAAGCAGGATAATATCAGCTATTGGAATAGGTTATCATGCAAGTGATAATACTTTAAAGCATAAGGGGATATCAGTGAACATAAGAGATGACATTAAGGGAAAGCTGAGACACCGATGAATTACTACTTAACATCTCAACTATTCCAAGTACTGACTTCAATACCTTCACATGTATGAACAGAAAAATGCTTTCAGATATATTTACATCATCTGTGGCTTTTTAAGATATATACCTTAGCAGAAATTGCAGAAATTCCCCAAATATACATTTATTAGGTCTAGAGAAAGCCTTTCACACCTAGCTGCTGTAAGCTCCATTATGAAAGTCTTACTGAGTTTTGAATCCAGTTTAGGGATTTTGTAGTCATGAAAAATTATGTGGAAACTAGAGACACCCAGAATAGCCATGGCCATGATAAAATGTAATGGAAACAGTGGTTATTTTATTTCTTATTGAAGTCCACATACTTCCCTTGTTTTACTATACTTGTGGGATCTCCAGTTTTACATACCACATTCTCTTTATTTTGTCTCAATCTAAGCTTATCCTGAGATAAAGATAAAAGATAGGAGACTATCAATTCATGTCTCATGTAACTTTCAATCCAGGTGACAATCAACCAGTCAATCATGTTTTCCTCTCATCACTACTTTTTGTCAGTGAATTGTGAGAAAAGTGGAATATGAGAATATATATATAAAAACATGATGGAATATTTTGGAAATGAGAAATAGTCAATATCAGAAATGGAATTAATAAAATATTAAAAAAATTCTTTACTTATTGGCTGTGTCAGATCTTAGTTCCAGCACGTGGGATCTTTGATGCATTATGTGGGATCTTTAGTTGAGGTGCACGGACTCTATAGCTGTGACTGCAGAGCACTGGCTCAGTCGCTCCAAGGTATGTGGGATCTTAGTTCCCCAAGCAGGAGTCAAATCCCTGTTCCCTGCATGGCGTGGTGTACTTCTAACCAGAGGACCACCAGAAGTGATATAAACAGCTGATGAATGTCATGGACACGTTGGAATCTTTTGTATTTGCCAACTCTGTTAATTTAAGAACAGAATGTTGACATGAGAGTATTTGTGATGATAGGTTTGAAGTACATGCTGCTCAAACATTGTGATGATACTATGTTAGTCTTTTCGTTTATATATTTGATGAACTGGATAATTACATACTTTTCATTTAATATGAGGACATTGAAAAATCAGAAATTATCTTCTCCATAATCAGACTTTCCTCCTCATTTACATAGTTATCAATATTTCAGTGGCAGCCCTGTTGGTTGGATCGATGGATGGAGGGAATCACTCGGTGGTGTCTGAGTTTGTGTTTCTGGGACTCACTCATTCCTGGGAGTGCCAGCTGCTCCTCCTGGTGTTCTCCTCTGTGCTCTATGTGGCAAGCATGACTGGAAACATCCTCATTGTGTTTTCTGTGACCACTGATCCTCACTTACATTCCCCCATGTACTTCCTACTGGCCAGCCTCTCCTTCATTGACTTGGGAGCCTGCTCTGTCACTTCTCCCAAGATGATCTATGACCTTTTCAGAAAGCGTAAACTCATTTCCTTTGGAGGCTGCATTGCTCAGATCTTCTTCATCCATGTCATCGGTGGGGTGGAGATGGTGCTGCTCATAGCCATGGCCTTTGACAGATATGTTGCCATATGTAAGCCTCTCCACTATCTGAGCATCATGAGCCCAAGGATGTGCATTTTGTTTCTGGCTGCTGCCTGGGCCCTTGGCGTCAGCCACTCACTGTTCCAGCTGGCTTTTATTGTTGATCTGCCCTTCTGCGGTCCTAATGTACTGGACAGCTTTTACTGTGATCTTCCTCGGCTCTTCAGACTGGCCTGTACAGACACTTACAGACTTCAGTTCATGGTCACTGGCAATAGCGGGTTTATCTGTGTTAGTTCCTTCTTTATACTCCTCGTCTCCTATATCTTCATCCTGTTAACTGTTTGGAAACGCTCCTCGGGTGGTTCATCCAAGGCCCTCTCCACCTTGTCAGCTCACATCACTGTGGTTATTTTGTTCTTTGGTCCAACCATGTTTGTGTATACATGGCCGCACCCCAATTCCCAAATGGACAAGTTTCTTGCTCTTTCTGATGCTGTTCTCACTCCTTTTTAAACCCAGTCATCTACACATTCAGGAACAAAGAGATGAAGATAGCAATGAAGAGAGCTTTCAGACCATTCATGATTTTTAAGAAGATTTCATAAATTATATTAAAAGGATTTTATCCTGATCATTATGTTGCCTGTATCTGGTATGAAATTAGCTCTTTCTAGTTCATTAGCTCATAAGTAGAGTGTTACCACACTCTATAAGATTGCTTGTCTTCCCTAAAGAGAATAAACATTTAGATAAATAAAACCTTAATTCAAAATTTATGTTTATTTATATGGGATTACACACATATGTTGTAATTACAATCCTTTCTTTCTAGCTAGTTTCTTTACTTCTCTTTTCTTTCTAGATTTAAAACTGATAATTGTTTCAATTTGTCCATATATTTACTCATAATCTGCATCTTGAAGTAACCAAGATGCTAATTATTCCATTGATAATATCCACATTTACCAAGAATGGGTCTTTTTCTCATTCCTGTGGTGAGTTGGAAAATACTCCCATTTCATTCAAGTTCTTCGGGTTTATTATATGAATTATCTCTTTGTAACTTTGAGGAGATAGATATCTTTTTCAGCAGGAAAATTTTCTGTTCAGATTTTCCCTCAACAAGTTATAAAGTATCTGATTTCAGACTAAGGAAATACCAGTCTCTCTGGCCTCAGTGTCTTCTGCCTCTTTTCTCACTACTCTTTCTCTTAATTACTAAGATTTTTTATTGGTGACATAAACCCTGTTGGGAAGATTTTTGAAAGCCTAAACAAATGACACTACCGGTTTCCTACTGTTCACATATCGGTATATTCATGAACCAATTATTCATTCTTTTATCTGTCTCCTAAAACTATTAATTTCTCTTTATATATGGCATTATATTTATCCTGTATCTGGAATTGTTTCTAAGAATACATTGAAGCACCCCAAGATGTATGGCCTGGAGGAGATATAATTAGAAAGAGATATGAATCAAATATTTTCAGTGCAAATTTATAGAATTTTGTAGTGCACTGTAAAAATCCAACGTGAGTTTCCAGTGCTTGCCAAATGTCATGAGTCCAGAATGGCCTACTTTTTCCATTTGTGTGCTGTGTGCTAAATCACTTAGTTGTGCCCAACTCTTTGTGACTCCACGGACTGTTTAGCCTGCCCGGCTCCTCTGTCCATGGGATTCTGCAGGCAAGAATACTGGAGTGGATTGCCATGCCCTCCTCCAGGGGATCTTCCTGACCCAGGGATCGAACCCATGTTTCTTAAGTCTCCTGCACTGGCAGACAGGTTCTTTACCACTAGAACCACATGGGAAGCCCCAATATCCAGTCCAGATTCCTTCAAACCTAATCTGTACACAGGGATCCAAGCGATAGTCAAAAATATCTAGTCTGTTCATATTACCCTCCTTGGAGGAAGATTTTAAATTTTCCTTGTCTTCTCATTCTCCTAGAAACAGTATCCTACTACTTATCTCAGCCTTATCCTATATAAATCTCCCCTCATTTTCTCTCAATGTAGTTCCAGATTTCACTCCCAGTGCCCTCTCTGGCCTCAAGGGGAAGCACAGATTGTTCCCCTTTAGGGAATCTTTTGTTTTCCATTCTTAGTCAACATCTATTTATCATTTAGATTTTAGCTCCAGTTGCTTCTTCAGGAAATCTTTACTGACTTTATTGCTTACAGCAAATCTTTCTATTACAATATGACTGTAATTTTCATGTTTGCAACTTTGCATTTGTTTCTGTGGTTGTTTAACTAATATCTACCTCTGGCTCTAGTATATAAAACCTCAAGATGGGGGAACCATCAATTATTTGCCCTGGGCACACTCCTGGCAATGGGGTAGTCAATAAATATTAGGATAAGTAAATGAATTAATTTTATGCATCCTTTTGAATACTTTTAGTGTATTAAAGTTTCTCTATATATGATGTATTATTTGTTTTTGTGTGTGTTTTTAATAACTTTGAAGGTTTATACTTAGTTTTAATTGCTCATTGTATATAACATAGGTAATGCTGCTGGCTTTTGTGGTTCAGATTGTAAAGAATCTATCTGCAATGCCAGAGACCCAGGTTCAATCACTGGACTGGAAAGAAGGAAGTGGAGAAGGAAATGGCTCCTCACTATAGTAGAAATTAGTATACATGCCTTTTATCTTTTATCCACCCCTCCTATCCTTTTCCACTTCATCACTCAATTTCATTTGATTTCTTAATTCTTAGTTCTTTTAATCATTACCTCTATACTTTAAAATAATAATTATTCACCTCTAAAGTAATTTTGAATCCCTCCTACTGTGAAAGATAAAGAAATCAGAATATTTCAGTAGAAATATTTTTGTTTTTAATTTTTTACTAATATAATTATTCTTTTTAAAAATATACCAGGTTTATTGATATATAATTTTTGCTAAGTCACTTCAGTCATGTCCAACTCTGTGCAGCCCTATAGATGGCAGCCCACCAGGCTCCCCTGTCCCTGGGATTCTCCAGGCAAGAACACTGGAGTGGGTTGCCATTTCCTTCTCCAATGCATGAAAGCGAAAGGTGAAAGTGAAATCACTCAGTCATGTCCGACTTAGCGACTCCATGGACTGTAGCCTATCAGGCTCCTCCATCCATGGGATTTTCCAGGCAAGAGTACTGGAGTGAGGTGCCATTGCCTTCTCCATATTGATATATAACTGACATGTAACTAATTACTCTTTATAGTGTCTTAGTTTTTAACATTTGTATTCTGTTCTTTAACCATGGTCTTCAGGATTCCCAGGACTGTTTAATATTACACTTCATAATTTACTATTATCATGTTATATCTGTTCATTTTTTGAATAGTGACTTATATTCTCTATTTTCTTCAGTAAGGCTTCATGAGAACTCTGTTTCCTAAGATTTATTTTTTTGAAGTTTATTTTGTGCCCACGAGGTTTGATAACCAGTTGGATTTGCCTTGATGTGACCCATGCTATATTTTCCCCCGTGTTTTCTGAGAAGCCCTTTAGTCTGTAAATTCAATGCATCTTTTGTTTTGGAGAAGTTTTCTTTTGCTTTATTTTGAATAATTTCTATACTAAATATTATGAACTCTTTTTAAGAAACACTAATTTTTAATTTGTTGGATATTATTTTACTCTATATTTTTCTTTAATCTTTTAAACTCCGTTCTTCTTTTTAGAATATTTAAGCTTCCACTTTTTTCTTCTGTTCAGTTCAGTTCAGTCGCTTAGTCGTGTCCGACTCTTTGCGACCCCATGAACTGCAGCATGCCAGGCTTCCCTGTCCATCACCAGCTCCCGGAGTTCACCCAAACTCACATCCATTGAGTCGGTGATGCCATCCAGCCATCTCATCCTCTGTTGTCCCCTTCTCCTCTTGCCCCCAATCCCTCCCAGCATCAGAGTCTTTTCCAATGATTCTGTTAGTGATCCTCATTTCTGTCACACTTTCATTTTGTTATTTACTTCATGAAATTTCCAGTTTATTTTTTGTCACTTCATATTTTCTATCATTTATTTAATTTGACTCATATTTTCTAAATGTCATTTCAGAAAGAAGATATCTTTACATTTTCATTGAAAATTTGCTTATAATTTTCACTACTTCATGGCATAATCTTCTATTATGTGTTTGCTGTATATCTTATGTCATTTTCCCTTTTCTTTCTTATTGAAGTATATTCACACAGGTCATCATTATTTTATAATAAAATCATTATGCTATGAAATATAATTTTATCATTAATCTTTAATACACTAGATATTTGAAATGATATCATGAAGGAAGAGGAGGTGGGGGTGATTGTGATATATGATAGAAGGCAGTTGAGTTTTGGAATGTTGTTTTCAAAAATACCTCTCAAGATAAATCCACACACCTATGGACACCTTATCTTTGACGAAGGAGGCAAGAATATACAATGGATTAAAGACAGTCTCTTTAACAAGTGGTGCTGGGAAAACTGGTCAACCACCTGTAAAAGAATGAAACTAGAACACTTTCTCGAAAAAGGCAATGGCACCCCACTTCAGTACTCTTGCCTGTGTTCTTGGCTGGAGAATCCAAGGGATTCTGGTGGGCTGCCGTCTATGGGGTCGCACAGAGCTGGACACAACTGAAGTGATTTAGCAGCAGCAGCAGAACACTTTCTAACACCATACACACAAATAAACTCAAAATGGATTAAAGATCTAAATGTAAGACCAGAAACTATAAAAGTCCTAGAGGAGAACATAGGCAAAACACTCTCTGACATAAATCACAGCAGGATCCTCTATGATCCAACTCCCAGTATACTGGAAATAAAAGCAAAAATAAACAAATGGGATTTAATTAAAATTAAAAGCTTCTGCACAACAAAGGAAACTATAAGCAAGGTGAAAAGACAGCCTTCTGAATGGGAGAAAGTAATAGCAAATGAAGCAACTGACAAACGACTAATCTCAAAAATATACAAGCAACTTATGCAGCTCAATTCCAGAAAAATAACTGACCCAATCAAAATATGGGCCAAAGAACTAAATAGACATTTCTCTAAAGAAGACATACAGATGCCTAACAAACACATGAAAAGATGCTCAACATCACTTATTATCAGAGAAATCCAAATGAAGACCACAATGAGGTACCATTTCACACCAGTCAGAATGGCTGTGATCCAAAATCTACAAGCAATAAATGCTGGAGAGGGTGTGGAGAAAAGGGAACCCTCTTACACTGCTGGTGGGAATGCAAACTAGTACAGCCATTATGGAAAACAGTGTGGAGATTCCTTAAAAATTGCAAATAGAACTGCCTTATGATCCAGCAATCCCCTGCTGGGCATACACACCGAGGAAACCAGAATTGAAAGAGACATGTGTACCCCAATGTTCATTGCAGCGCTGTTTATAATAGCCAGGACATGGAAGCAACCTAGATGTCCATCAGCAGATGAATGGATAAGAAAGCTGTGGTACATATACACAATGGAGTATTACTCATCCATTAAAAAGAATACATTTGAATCAGTTCTAATGAGGTGGATGAAACTGGAGCCGATTATACAGAGTGAAGTAAGCCAGAAAGAAAAACACCAATACAGTATACTAACACATATATGTGGAATTTAGAAAGATGGTAATGATAACCCTGTATGCGAGACAGCAAAAGAGACACAGATGTATAGAACAGACTTTTGGACTCTGAGGGAGAGGGAGAGGGTGGGATGATTTGGGAGAATGGCATTGAAACATGTATACTATCACGTAAGAAACGAATTGCCAGTCTAGGTTCGATACAGGATACAGGATGCTTGGGGTTGGTGCACTGGGATGACCCAGAGAGATGATATGGGGAGGGTGGTGGGAGGGAGGTTCAGGATTGGGAACTCATGTACACCCGCGGCGGATTCATCTCAATGTATGGCAAAACCAATACAGTATTGTAAAGTAAAATAATAATAATAGATAATAATAATAATAAATAAAAAGCACACACACACAAAATAAAAATAAAAAATAAATATGGAAAAAAAATACCTCTCATTTGTTAGTATGACTCAAGCCTGGGCTGCTGGTCTAACTAGTGACTCAGAGTGGAGTCATATTTGTTAATAAATATATATCTTATGATTTGTCTGTTTCTTCTAATTATGTAATGGCAATTGTCAGCTGTCTGGATGCTTTCCCCACTCCTTGCCATGCTGTACACATGGCCTAACTATTTCAAAGGTGCTGTATCTGTATTTTTCTCTTTAAGTTCCATTACCCCATCACTTTCTAATGTGGGGGTTCACACATTCTGATCTTGCTGTTCAAAGTGAAGATCACTGGTTTTGTTCTCAACATAGCTACCTCTTTTTGAGACTACTGAACTTCCTGACTGATTCAAAATCTTTAGAGGCATGCATTTTCTTTTGGTGTTCATTCTTGTCCTATTTCAATTTTTATGGCATGTAGTTTTACTTTACATGTCATGCCTTGGAATTACAGGTAGATTTCCTGGTTTTTGTAAGAATGGAGTTCACATTTATATTTCATCTCATTATTTAAAGAAAGAGAGGGAGAAGCATCTCAAGACTGGAATCTTAGACTGAGCCTCTGAATTTCTGTATGTAATTGAGGTTGGCCTGCAGTTTTGTCTGTTATGCACGCCTGAAATTTGGATTCAAGATCCTGTGCTTCATGAATGTGTTGGGTAATACTGACTTTTCTGTAATTTAAGAAAGAAAGAAAAGAAAAAATTGAGAAAGTCCTAAATTCATATATAGCTCAACCTTATAATATCTGTAATATCAATGGTTTTTCAGAGATTACGTGGTAACAATTATATCTACTTCACAATATGGTTCTGGGGCTTCAGTAGAATATATATTAAAGTATTTTTTGAAGTCAATTTAAATCTCATTTCCTTATATATTCTCTTCACTTTTTTTCATGGAATATTGTGTGGTTTTATTTCTGTGTAATATTCTTCATACTTCTTAGTATATTCTGTTTAAGTTGAATATTATTGTGATAATCAACATTTTAAAGGGCAATTTAAAATGTTACTCTGGAATTCAACTTTAATCATCATAAAGTAAATATTTAAAGTAGCTTTAAAAGATGGTCAGTACTTGTTTATCATAAGAAAACTGAATGTCTCATTTCTCGACATTAACAGCTTCTCTGCTTGGCTACAGTGGGAAACCAAAACGACTGTAGGTGATAATTCCCAGATCTCTGCAGCACCACTTGGTCACTAACCCCTGGGGTTATAATTAGCTGTTGCTCTGACTGTTTATATAACTATTTTTGTGTGTCTGTAATGATACTGCATAGGATCTGGTTGATTTTGGGAAAACTATATCTATGTGAATTCTTTTTTTTTCCCCACTGTTTTAAACTTCCGCTTTATTTATTTTATTTCTTTATTTTCTTCTTTTTTAAATATAAATTTATTTATTTTAATTGGAGGTTAATTACTTTATAATATTGTGTTGGTTTCAGGATGGGGAACACGTGTATGTGAATTCTTAATGATGGTGTTCTCTTAGTTCCCTTGACAAAACAGGTAGGTGGGAAGGACAAAAGTAAAATCCATAGTGAGAAAATTACTGAGCCGAGGTTCTTGTTCCAGGAATGCGAACACTGAGTTTTCCTCAGCTTGTGGTGATGTTAACCTTCTCTGTGGCAGTTTTTGGCTGGCACGAGAGAAGGAGAATGGATCAAGAATTAGGCTCATGAAGAAGACTCACGTGTATGCACAGTTAGGGTATGAGTAAGAGGAAGTACACACCAACGCTTCAAAGAATGATAATAAAGTAGAAGAATACCACGGAAGACTCAATTTATTGTATGACTACAAGTTTCCCAAGTGATTCTCCTCATTTTAAAATATTTATGTTTTGGTCTCATGTGCTTTTCTTTCTGGCCTGGGGCTTATGGTCAGTCTTGACTGTCTGGTTGTACTGTCCAATGACCAGAAACCTTTTACACCTTTGTAACTTCCTTCTTCACTTGCCATTTCACTTTTCAGCCCTTTTCACCATAATAGTTAAAGTGGTTTTTTTTTTTGGTTGATTTCAAGCGGCTCAGCATTGCTGGTGTGTGTTACAACAGAGTAGTTTGTAAGTTCTCTGCAGTCTTTGTTATCCAGCCCCTAATGGGTACCTTTCATTAACTCTATCTTAACTCTATTACATCTATTATATTATTCATACCTTAATGAACCTATTTGATATTTATGTGTACCTATGAAATACTAGGCTGAAATCACCCAGTTGCAAAGTAGAAACTTATGTCAGATGGTACCTCAGTTTTCTTATATTACTTCTCCTTTTATCACCCCTCTTTCTTCACTGTCATAGCATTTCTCGACTCCCTCCTTTTGTTCTGTTTTCATCCTTCGTTCTTGATTCATTCTTGTGTTTTGGCTTCTCTGGTTCACAGCCAGTTGTCTTCCTCTCTCCGTGACTGTTCTGCATAGCTCATTGGCTCCTTTGCTTCTTTCACACTGTCAGTGTGATGTTCTACATGGTGGGATCTTTGCTTTATTTCCTTTTTATTTTTATTTTTCTCTATACTCTTTCCCTCAGAAAACTTCCTCACTCGTTCTTGATTCACTGTTGTGTTTTGGCTTCTCTGGCTCACAGCCAGTTGTCCTCCTATCTCCATGACTGTTCTGCCTAGTTCATTGGCTCCTTTGCTTCCTTCCGCACTGTCAGTGTGCCATGTGAAACTGTCACTTGCTTAATGTAAATGTGATAATCTCTTTTCTCCATCATCACAAATTCCATGTCTAGCTATCTTCTTTTTATAAATGAATCCATGACTATTCTGTTCATGCATACATCTTGGTGTCATCTTTGACTTCTTCTCTCTTTCATGTTCACATCAACTTTAATCAGTCACCGATTCCTTTGGGTTTTTACTCCCCAGTATTTCTGTCTTCTATATTTATATTCTTATAGATAAAACTGTGTAGTCCTGATGCTTCTCCATGGCCTCCCTGATCTGTTTATTTCATCGTTTTCTTAAGGGATTCCCTACCTTCATTTTTTTAAACTTTGATTGACCTATTCCAGTTATGGTTGGAGTATTTTCCTTAATGACTGACCTAATCATCAGTTCCTTGCTCCCAATCCTTCACTGTCTCTCTACACTTATTTAATAATTCTTAAATAGATTAGTTCTCAGAGTTGGGCAGAAACTAATCTTTACCAGTTTTCTCCTCTTCTCCAAAGCAACATTTGTGCTGTAGACAAACTGCATGCTTCACTGTTAACTCAATGAATACCAAACTTACCTACTTTTAATGTTTTGTTGTTGTTGTTCAGTTGCTAAGTTGCGTTTGACTCTTGCCACCCTATGTACTGCAGTACATCAAGCTTCCCTGTCCTTTACTATCTCCTGGAGTTTGCTCAAATCCATGTCCATTGAGTTGGTGATGCTATCGAACCATCTCATTGTCTGCCACCCTCTTCTCCTTTTGACTTCAATCTTTCAGCATTAAGGTCTTTTCAGTGAGTCACCTCTTCGAATCAGGTGATCAAAGTATTGGAGCTTCAACTTCAGCATCAGTCCTTCCAATGAATATTCAGGGTTGATTTCCTTTAGGAATGACTGGTTTTATCTTGCAATCCAAGGGACCATCTTTAAATGAAATTTTAGTTTCTATGTTTGTGTATTATGATAATTACCATCTCTAAAGCTATACACAAATGTCACATTTGCTGTGCTGCCTTTTCTCATCACTGTAGTTACTTTCCCTACTCTTTTCATATATTAGAAAATCTGTTCTATGTCTGTGACCTCATCACACAATGATGTATATTTATATACATGTTAGATAGGGATCAAACTTGTATGACATTGGCCTTTCTTGAGACCTGGCACATAGAAAGCAAATCCATTTAAATTAGCAAATAAATAAGTGAGAAATTAAGAATGATAATAAAACATAAGACTTGGTCTTAAGTAAACATCTGACTTTATAATGCATCTAAACAACCTCTGTTTTCTCAAATTGCATAGTTAAATTGGTGGTCAAAACTGAAGAATTCAATATGCCTAACTCCAGCATATGATGGACAGGGAGGCCTGGTGTGCAGCAATTCATGGGGATGCAAAGAGTCAGACACGACTGAGCGACTGAACTGAACTGAATTGAAAAAGGCAGTTTGGAGAATATTGTATTTTCCTGAACAACTGGTACTGTATAGTTTGGCTTCCTTGCCTCAATCTGCTCCTGGATGGATACAGCCTTTAGAAATCCCTCAAAACACCTGCCCTTCTCCTTTCTTCCTTACTGACTCACTTTTATCCTTAAACATCAAAGAAATATCCAGTATTGTCTGAAGTGGTCAGGAAAAACTTAACTTTTTTAATGTGAGGTATTGAACTTTATGATTTGGATTATAGGGATGGCAGTAGTGAAAGGGTCACAATCTAACCAGAGCACTAAGCTTCTTCCTGCATCCCTCAAGCAGTCTTTGGTTAATATCTCTCCTGAAGAGTACACTTATGTGGGAAATATACTTAAGTGATTGGTTACAAGTGTAGACATAAAAATTTATAAAACAAGGTCTAGGTTCAATACATTAGAATAATGAATGATTTAGATATTCGGGAATATTGTCAATCTTTGAAAGCCACAATGTAAATAGTTCTTACTATATAATAAGTACTATTTATTGTGTTAGACTGTGTGCTAGGTATTGAGGAAGATATGTTTATATACATATATCATTTATTTCCCACAACACCCTGCAAGGGAGGTATTATTATCTCCTTGCTAATAATGACAAAATTAAGCTCAGAGAGGTCAGATAACTTTGTCATTCTCACACAGAAAGTGAGCAACTGTGCCTCAGTGAAAGAAAAAAAAATCCTGGTTGACATCAGAGCCCAAGCTATTAACTCTTTTACTGTAAGGCATGAAGGGAAATATGTGACATTTTGTATTTGTAGGACTGAAGAAGATAGATGAAAATTTGGAAATTATTTCTGGACTTTTGATATGAGCATATATATCCGTGTGATAAATCCACGCTATAGAAGAACCACACATTGAAAATAACTGTACTCTAACCCTGCAGTAGTAGAAGCTGACAGGGCAGAGAGCCCTCCAGGGATAGTAGAATGTACAGAAAATGTACATGGGGGAGAATTTCATATATCTGCTGTGTATTGTCCTGTATACCTTTTTCTGCTTAGTATATGCTAGACTCCTCAAGTCATAATAGTTGAATTTCTACTGTGAATTACATGTGTGTATCATTGTGCAGCATAAAAGGCAACCTGTCCATTCATTATCAAGTGTGATTTTCATAGAAACTTTGTGAGCCTGACAGGGCAGGTGATAGAAGCATGTGCCTTGCTTAAATGCAATCCAATGTTGTAAAGTCAGGAGCAGCCCTGAATCAGTGAATTAAAGGTGAGAGGGTGATGTTCTCCTTAACTGACCTGGGTTCTCAGAAATACAGGCTATGGTATGTTGTACTCTCTGAACTCTGATGTGCTCTTTCTCTTTTCTCCTCTTGCTTCTTTTTTGTCATTTTGCACATCTTTTCTAATTTCTCCTCTATCCAATCTTTAAGATATTTTAAATATTTTAAATTTATTTGTTCTTCTTTCTCTCTATTTTACTTTACTATACATCTCAGATTATTCTATATACTTCCTGAAAATAAGTTGAGTGCTGACTGTAGGTATGAAAATGACATGTTAGCTAATCCCAAGGAGAAATACGTTGTGAAGCCTTAGGTGCTTTATCACTGGGAGACTACTTGTCATGACTCCTATGCATTTTTAAATGAGAAACATCCCCTTAAGCATGTTGAAACTATTGAAAAAGATGGTGGAGAGAATCAAGAATAAAACAAAAGGAATAATAAAGATCATTGAACTGTAGTCATGGCTTTAATAAGGCTGTTGTTGTTAATAACAACAGTTATTAAGAGTTGAGAGCTATTCACAACAATTCTTATAGAGTCAAATCAATATCTATACCCTGGAAGCGGCCTTCCCCACCTCTATAGCTGACCCTAGTAATCTTCTATTATTGAATGTCTAAAACACATTCCAAATATTTATCTTGGTATTCACTTGACATGTGTTATATCCACATTAGACAGTATTTGTTATGTGTTCAATTTATGTTTTTTCAACTGTT
Organism: Nanger dama; assembly: GCA_917880005.1. Classification (NCBI taxonomy): domain Eukaryota; kingdom Metazoa; phylum Chordata; class Mammalia; order Artiodactyla; family Bovidae; genus Nanger; species Nanger dama. Next base: position 76,394,194 of record CAKJTW010000003.1, read on the forward strand.
TTCCAAGCTCTTTGATTTATAGGAGTTGGTAAAAAAAAAAACACAAGTTCTTATGAACAAATTTGTCAATAATAGCTACTGTGTTTACATTATAGCTAGTGAGTTTAATTGATCTTTTTTAAGGACAATAAAATTTAGGAAGACCAAAGAAAGGTCTCCTTAGAGACAACAAATTAAGTGTTTTACAGTTATAATGACCAGTTGCATAACCAGCAAAAAGACACATCAGTACAGAAATATATTAGCAGTGAATAACCACTTTCCCAAATATAATTTTCTATTTTACTTGTCAAATAATCTTTAACTATGCACTCACTTTATATATTTTATTTATTATTACACTAATTATATAATTTAGTGTTAATAATGGACATTGTATGGAAATTGTGTTTTGTGGATTTTTATTTTGCTTGATTCTTTTCTTCAGAGACTTTCTTGGAATAAGAGTTGAGAGCTCTAGGTTCTGGTCCCCAGTTCTTCTAGTTATGTGAACCTGGTTGGGGAGTCTCATGTTTTTCATGTGATTGATAATCACCTTGGACAAAATGGCCCATAAATAATTCCATGAACTTTCCATCCACGCTGAGCACATATTCTTTTCCTCACCAAAGCTTTGAAGGTTTTTCAACAATTGCTAAGCTTCTTGCCCCCATCCTGCCCCCACCATGCCTCCTTTACTTTCCCACGTACATCCATCCTCAGTCTTCTCTCCTGCTGATTCTCTCTACCCTGAGGAGCAGGAGATAGTGATTATTCCCTGCCCATTACTCCAAGCCTCAGGTTTATGGTAACACTGTGCACCTTGAGACTGTGGACCATTGGACTGGGATGTGATAGCATAGTCAGTGCATGTAGATGAGAGAAGAAAGACATTCATGCCAGTGGTGGTGGCCCAGACATAGTGACAGCTTCTGTCAGGTTTGCAGACTGGGATGAATGATGGCATCAGCCAGATGGCCCTTTGAATGAGAAGGTCTAATGAATTGTACCTCAAAAAATGGATATGAGTATAGCTGTTCTATTGCTTTTCATTAGGTCTGAAAATAATTAACCTGTAGACACAACTGAAGCGACTTAGAAGCAGCAGCAGCAGCAGGTGTTTTCAGGGAATACTTTCTACTACAGGGAGTGACTGAGATGGATGTCTGGACACAGAAACACAACACTATTGCCTGCTCACTCTCCACCTCACATATAAATACTATGTATATTAAAGAACTAAATTCTGTGTCATGTCTTATATAGTATGCTGCTGCTGCTAAGTTGGCTTCAGTCATGTCTGACCCTGTGCAACCCCATAGACAGCAGCCCACCAGGCTCCTCTGTCCCTGGGATTCTCCAGGCAAGAATACTGTAGTGGGTTGCCATTTCCTTCTCCTTATATATAGTATGATTTAAGATCAAAAAGAAATCTTATTTGCCCTCCTAAAATGTGACTTATATTTGATATTCCTATTTTATAATTATAAATTGAAAGTATGAGATACAAATGCCTTTAAGATTAAATATCTGAACAGATTTCCAAGCCAAGTAAGCGGGATAATATCAACCATTAGAAGAGGTAACTGTGCAGGCGGTACTGAGTACTTTTAAGGATAGAGGGATCTCAGTGGACTTAAAGGTGACAACAAACTGAGGCACTGATGAATTACAACTTAGGTTGTAATTGCAACTATTTCAGGTGCTGTATTGCAGCTATTTCAACTGCTGACCTCGGTATCTTCACATGTATGGAGAGAAAGCAAATGTTTTCAGAGATTTTTACATCATCTATGACTTTAGGAATATACCTTAGCAGAAACTGCAGAAATCCCTCAAATACACGTTTATTAGACCTGGAGAAAGCCTTTCACACTTAGCTGCTGTAGGCTCCATTATGAAAACCTTACTGAGTACTGAGTCCAGTTTAGATATCTGTAGCCATGAAAAATTATGTGGAAACTAGAGGCACCCAGGATAGCCATGAATATGATAAAATGTGATGGAAAACTGTGTTTGTTTTATTTACTAGAATCTGCATACTTCTCCTGTCCTGTTGTACTTGCAGGGTCTCCAGTTTTACACATTCTAGTATTTTCTTAATCTACAGTCTATCCTAATTCAGATCTATTCATGTCTTATGTCCCGTTCACTCCAGGTGACAATTGACCAGTCAATGTTTTCCTCTCATCACTACTTTTTGTAAATTGTGAGAAAAGTGGAATATGAGATATACATAAAAGCATGATGGGATAGTTTGGAAATGTGGAATAATCAGTATCAGAAGAGATTTAAACAGCTGATGAAGTCATGGACACTTTTGTTCTTGTTTAATGTGTTAATTTGAGAGCAGAGCATTGAAGTGTGAGTATTGATGATGTTTGAAGTATGTTGCAGCCCACACTTTGTGATGATATAATGTTAATTATTATTATTATTATTTGTATATTTGATGAACTGGATAATTACATACTTTTCATTTAATATGAGGACATTGAAAAATCAGAAATTATCTTCTCCATAATCAGACTTTCCTCCTCATTTACATAGTTATCAGTATTTCAGTGGCAGCCCTGTTGGCTGGATCGATGGATGGAGGGAATCACTCGGTGGTGTCTGAGTTTGTGTTTCTGGGACTCACTCATTCCTGGGAGTGCCAGCTGCTCCTCCTGGTGTTCTCCTCTGTGCTCTATGTGGCAAGCATGACTGGAAACATCCTCATTGTGTTTTCTGTGACCACTGATCCTCACTTACATTCCCCCATGTACTTCCTACTGGCCAGCCTCTCCTTCATTGACTTGGGAGCCTGCTCTGTCACTTCTCCCAAGATGATCTATGACCTTTTCAGAAAGCGTAAACTCATTTCCTTTGGAGGCTGCATTGCTCAGATCTTCTTCATCCATGTCATCGGTGGGGTGGAGATGGTGCTGCTCATAGCCATGGCCTTTGACAGATATGTTGCCATATGTAAGCCTCTCCACTATCTGAGCATCATGAGCCCAAGGATGTGCATTTTGTTTCTGGCTGCTGCCTGGGCCCTTGGCATCAGCCACTCACTGTTCCAGCTGGCTTTTATTGTTGATCTGCCCTTCTGCGGTCCTAATGTACTGGACAGCTTTTACTGTGATCTTCCTCGGCTCCTCAGACTGGCCTGTACAGACACTTACAGACTTCAGTTCATGGTCACTGGCAATAGCGGGTTTATCTGTGTTAGTTCCTTCTTTATACTCCTCGTCTCCTATATCTTCATCCTGTTAACTGTTTGGAAACGCTCCTCGGATGGTTCATCCAAGGCCCTCTCCACCTTGTCAGCTCACATCACTGTGGTTATTTTGTTCTTTGGTCCAACCATGTTTGTCTATACATGGCCGCACCCCAGTTCCCAAATGGACAAGTTTCTTGCTCTTTTGATGCGGTTGTCACTCCTTTCTTGAATCCAGTTATTTATACATTCAGGAATAAAGAGATGAAAGCAGCAATGAAGAGAGTATGCAAACAGCTAGTGATTTATGGGACGATTTCATAAATGATGTGATAAAAAATCTTCTCACTAACCATAAAGTAGCTTTATGCTTCTGTCTTTGGTATTTTAGATCAGGAAATTGCAGCATCAAATTTTGCTTTGAATGTTGCCAGATCTGTAAATAAATTAAAAAATGTATTTATTCCTGGAAGTCATTAAACACTATACCTCTGTATCTATGTAAGTCCCATTTAATTACTTTCAGCAGTGTTTTCAGTTTTTGGTGACTAAAACTTGCATATCTTATTTTGAGATTCATCCTAAAATTTCCATATTTTGATATGGTTATAAATTGTACTTTTGGGGTTTAATGTAGAATTATTTGTTGTTAATAAATAGAAACACAACAGACCTTTGTTTATTAACATTATGTCCTGCACATTTGCAAAACATTACTTCTATTAGTTTTTTTACAGATTAAGCAGGATTTTCTTCATAGATGATCATTTTGTTAGCAAATAAAGACATTTTTCATCTTTTATTCTGGTGTGGATTTAATTTATTCATTTTTGTTGCCTTATTATACTTAGAAAAGTCAAATGGTACAGTGTTAAATAAAAGTGGTTGCATTGGACATCACTGACTTGTTCTTACTCTTTTGAAAAAGGCCTTCAGTCTCTCATCATTAAATATGATACCAGTTGTAGGTTTTTAGATGCCTTGTTGATATGATTTTTTTTTCTTAAAAATATTTAATAGAATTTACCCAATGAAGTCATTTGAGCTAGGAGTTTTCTCTGCAGAAATGTTTTCAACTAGAAATTTAATTTTTGGTAGTTTGTGTCTTCTAAGAAACTTTTACATTCATCTGTGTTTTCAAATTTTTTTGGAATAAGTTCTTTGTAATATTTCCTTACTATCTAACTAAAATATCTGTAAGATTTGCAATGTTTTTTTTCTCTCACTGTATATATTGGTAGCTTGTATCTTTATTCTTTTTTTTTAAAAATGTTTTCTAAATTGTCTTTCCTCTTTTTTATCTTATCAGCATGGCTAGAAGTTTTTCAGCTTTCTTGATGTTCTCCAATTTTAATTTCATTGATTTTTCTCTATTGTTTTGTTTTCTCTTTTATTAATTTTCATTTTTATTGTTTATATTCTCCTTTATTTTTCTAGTTTAGGGGAAAACCATAGTCATTCATAATGAGACCTTTCTTCTTTTCTAATACAAGATTTTAATTATCTTAATTTCCTTCTAGGCCACTGCTTTAACTGTTTCACTTAATTTTTACATATCTTGTTTGCTGTCATTCAGTTCAAAATACTTTCTAATTTTTAATTTGAAACACATGAGTTATAATTTCCATGGAAAATTTCCAGATATTGAGTTTAATTTATTTGCCTTTTATCAGTAACCTAGTTTGCATGATTTGAATATTTTTAAATTTGTGGAGACTTGTCTTATGGTGCATAGGACAGCAGGTTCCTATCTTTCCTCATTTTAAGTGCTGAACAGCCTACAGAGCCTGGTCTTTGGGGACAGCTCAGAACCTAAGAAAGGGTTAGTTCAGTTACAGCTAGTGCTGCCCTGTGAGACTGGGGATAAACACAGAACTGAAATTTTTACTCCAGGGAGGAGGAAAGGAAGCAAAGGGAGCCTAATTCTTCGGAAATTCAGATTGTCTCCTGGATGAAGCAAACAACAGAGGATGAGATGGATGGCATCACCAACTCAATGGACACTGAGTAAACTCCAGGAGTTGGTGATGGACCGGGAGGCCTGGCATGCTGCAGTCCATGGGGTCGCAAAGAGTCGGACACGACTGAGTGACTAAACTGAACTGAATATCTATTTTGCTCACACTAAGTGCTAAGATACTGGAAGAGCTCAGTCTTGTGGACCAGCTAATAAGAAAGAAAAGGGGTGAATGTCTTCCAACAGCTGGCATTGGGAAATTGGGGAAAAACAGGAAACTGTGGCTTTTCCTCCATGGAGACTAGGCAGGAAATGATGGGAACGTTGTCGACAAGCTTAAAGCACACACTCCAAGGAATTGGTCTCTATCTTCATACTGAGTGCTTCTGACTCTATGGGCTAGTTGAAACAAGTCCCTAAAGCTTGGGAGAGAAAGCTGCTTCTTCAAATGATTAAATAACGAAGTGAATCTACAAGGAAACATAAAGAATCATGATTCAAGGAAGAAAACAAACTTCTAACTCATTTAAAAGAAATGGATATTTGTGAATTGCTGACAAATAATTCAAAATAATCATCCTAAATAAACTAAGTAAACTCCAGGAGAACATGGTGGACAACCAAATGAAATTGAGAAAGCAATACTTAAATAGAATATCAACAGAGATAGATGTAATAGACAAAAAGGACCAAATAGAAATATGGGTGCTAAGAATACAGTAACTAAGTGGAAAAATTCCTGGAAAGGTTCAAACACAGATTTGATCAAGTAGAGAAAAGAATCAGTAAATTTGAAAATAGGTCATTTGAACTTATTCTGACAGAGAAACAAAAATTGAAAGAATAAAAAGAGTGAAGAAGGCCAAATGGACTATGAGACTACATCAGAAGAAGCAATATAACACTGTGAGATACCCAGCAGGAGTAGAAAGAAGGGGCAAAAAGCATATTTAGATAAATAATGGCTGAAAACTTCCCAAATGTGTGGAAGAAAATGGACATCCAGAATCATGGGACCCAAAGGGATACAAATAGGTTAAAAGTAAAAAGATTTACACTAAGGTTTACATTAGAAGCATCTTGTTAAATGTCAAGGACAAAAAGAGAACTTTGAAAGCTGTCCTTCAAAAATGAAGAGATAGACTATCTCAGATAAAACAAAGTAGAGAGAGTTCATCATCACTAGATTTGCCTTACAAGAAATGCTAAAGAGAGTTCTTTAAGGTAAAACAAAGGAATAATTCAAGATGGAAAATGTGAAAGTGTAAAACTCACTGGTAAAAGTAAATATATAATCAAGTATAGAATATGCTAATACTGTAATGGTGATGCATAAATAATTTTCAACTCTATCATAATTAAAAGGTCAAAGCAATAAATATAACTAACTATAGTAACTTAATGGATACTCTTAATATAAAAAGATTTGTGTTTTTCTTTCTGGCTTACTTCACTCTGTATAATCGGTTCCAATTCCATCCATCTCATTAGAACTGAGTCAAATTTATTCTTTTTAAGGGCTGAGTAGTATTCCATAGTGTATATGAACCACAGCTTTCTTATCCATTCATCTGCTGATGGACATCTAGGTTGCTTCCATGTCCTGGCTATTATAAACAGTGCTGCAATGAACATTGCGGTACATGTGTCTCTTTCACTTCTGGTTTGCTCAGTGTGTATGCCCAGCAGTGGGATTGCTGGGTCATAAGGCAGTTCTATTTGCAATTTTTTAAGGAATCTCCACACTGTTTTCCATAATGGCTGTACTAGTTTGCATTCCCACCAGCAGTGTAAGAGGGTTCCCTTTTCTCCACACCCTCTCCAGCATTTATTGCTTGTAGACTTTTGGATTGCAGCCATTCTGACTGGTGTGAAATGGTACCTCATTGTGGTCTTGATTTGCATTTCTCTGATAATGAGTGATGTTGAACATCTTTTCATGTGTTTGTTAGCCATCCGTATGTCTTCTTTGGAGAAATGCCTATTTAGTTCTTTGGCCCATTTTTTTATTGGATCATTTATTTTTCTGGAGTTGAGCTGCATAAGTTGCTTATATATCTTTGAGATTAGTTGTTTGTCAGTTGTTTCATTTGCTATTGTTTTCTCCCATTCAGAATGCTGTCTTTTCACCTTGCTTATAGTTTCCTTTGTTGTGCAGAAGCTTTTAATTTTAATTAGATCCCATTTGTTTATCTTTGCTTTTATTTCCAGTATACTGGGAGTTGGATCATAGAGGATCCTGCTGTGATTTATGTCGGAGAGTGTTTTGCCTATGTTCTCCTCTAGGAGTTTTATAGTTTCTGGTCTTACATTTAGATCTTTAATCCATTTTGAGTTTATTTTTGTGTATGGTGTTAGAGAGGGGTCTAGTTTCATTCTTTTACAAGTGGTTGACCAGTGTTCCCAGCACCACCTGTTAAAGAGACTATCTTTACTCCATTGTATATTCTTGCCTCCTTTGTCGAAGATAAGGTGTCCATAGGTATGTGGGTTAATCTCAGGGCTTTTGATTTTGTTCCATTGATCTATATTTCTGTCTTTGTGCCAGTACCATACCGTCTTAATGACTGTGGCTTTGTAGTAGAGCCTGAAGTCAGGCAAGTTGATTCCTCCAGTTCCATTTTTCTTTCTCAAGATTGCTTTGAAGTAAGCCAGAAAGAAAAACACCAATACAGTATACTGACACATATATATGGAATTTAGAAGACAGTAATGATGACCCTATATGTGAGACAACAAGAGACACAGAGGTATAGAGTGGACTTTTGGACTCTGAGGGAGAGGGAAAGGGTGGGATGGTATGGGAGAACGGCAATGAAACATGTATATTTTCCTGTAAGAAACGAAACGCTAATCTATGTTCAATGTAGGATGCAGGAGGCATGGGGCTGATGCACAGGATGATTCAAGTAGAGGATGTGGGGTGGGAGGTGGGAGGGGGATTCGGCATTGGGAGATTGTGTTCACCTATGGCTGATTCGTGTCAATGTATGGCAAAACAAATACAGTATTGTAATTAAAAAATAAATAAATTTAATTAAAAAAAGAAATAAAACTGCAAAAAATTTAAAAGTCAAAAAAATAAATTATATGGTTGAATAATAAAAAAATAAATAAAAGACATACAGATGGCTAACAAACACATGAAAAGATGCTCAACATCACTCATTATCAGAGAAATGCAAGTAAAAACCACAATGAGTTACCATCTCACGCCAGTCAGAATGGCTGCTATCAAAAAGTCTACAAGCAATAAATGCTGGAGAGGGTGTGGAAAAAGGGAACCCTCTTACACTGTTGGTGGGAATGCAAACTAGTACAGTCACTATGGAAAACAGTGCAGAGATTCCTTATAAAACTGGAAATAGAACTGCTATACGACCCAGCAATCCCACAGCTGGGCCTATACATCCAGGAAACCAGAATTGAAAGAGACACGTGTCCCCAAATGTTCATTGCAGCACTGTTTACAATAGCCAGGACATGGAAGCAACCTAGATGTCCATTGGCAAACAAATGGATAAGAAAGCTGTGGTACATATCCACAATGGACTATTACTCAGCTATTAAGAAAGAATGCATTTGAATCAGTTCTGATGAGGGGGATGCAACTGGAGCCTATTATACAGAGTGAAGTAAGTCAGAAAGAAAAACACCAGTGCTAGTATACTAATGCATATGTATGGAATTTAGAAAGATGGCAACAATGACCCTATATGTCAGACAGCAAAACAGATGTTAAGAACAGATTTTAGACTCTGTGGGAGAAGGTGAGGGTGGGATGATTTGAGAAAATAGCATTAAAACATATATATTATCATATGTGAAACAGATCGCCAGTTCAGATTCAATGCATGAGACAGGGCACTCAGGGCTGGTGCACAGGGATGACCCTGAGGGATGGGATGGGACGGGAAGTGAGGGGGGGGTTCAAGATGGGGGACACATGTACACCCATGGCTGATTCATGTAAATGTATGGCAAAAACCACTAAAATATTGTAAAGTAATTAGCCTCCAATTAAAATAAATAAATCAATTTAAAGAACAACAAACAAACAAAAAACCAAACAAACAAAAAAAAGATTTGTGAAAGTGATAACAAAGTGTGTCAGATGGAAGGTGGAAGTAAAAATGAAGTAAAAACTTTTGTATGTAATCAAAGCTGTCATTAACTTAAAAGACTGTTACGACTGTAAGATGTGTTTTGAAAGCCTCATAGTGGTGGTTTAGTTGCTCCGTTGTGTCCAACTCTTTGTGACCCCATGGATTGTAGCCTACTAGGCTCCTCTGTCTGTGGAATTTTCCAGGCAGGAATATTGGAGTGGGTTGCCATTTCCTTCTCCAAAGCCTCATAGTAAACAGAGATAAAAAGCAAACAAACAAACACAACTGTAGTGGATACACAAAGTATGACGAGAAAAGAATCAAACTACACTGCTCCAAAAGAGATCAAATCACAAAGGAACATAGTAGGAGAGGAAGCAGAGGAACTACAAAACAGTCAGAAAAAATGGAAAAAAAAGCAAGATAAATCCTTGTGCATGCATGCTCATTCACTTCTGTCACTTCTGACTCTTTGCAACCCCATGGACAATAGCCCACCAGGCTCCTCTGTCTATGGGACTCTCCAGGCAAGAATTCTGGAGTGGGTTGCCATTTCCCCCTCCAGGAGCTCTTCCTGACCCATAGATTTTACCCGGATCTCCTGTATCTCCTGCATTGCAAGCAGATTCTTTACTACTGAACCACCAGGGAAGCCCTAATAAATCCTCACTTAGCTACAACTACTTTATATGTAAACGGATTAAATTCTTCAGTTAAAAGATATAGAGTGACTGAATGGATATAAAACAAGATACAACTCTGTGCTGCTATAGGTGACTCATTTGAGCTTTGAGGACACAACACAGGTTGAAAGTGAGGAGTGGAAAAACATAGTCCTTAAAAGTATAACCAAAACATCACAGGAGGGGGCTAATCTTATATCAGACAAAATAGACTTAAAATTAAAAAAAAACTGTCACAATAAAGGCTGTTATAATGAAGGAGTCAGTTCATTAAGAGGATATAACAAATATAGTTCTATATGTATCCTACATCAGAAAACCTAGAAGTATATGGCAGATATAGAAAGATCTGAAGGGGAAAATAGCAATAGAACAATAGTAGGGATCTTCAATATCCCACTCTCAATAATGGATGGATCATTCACATATAAATCAATAAGGAAATAAAGGAGTTGCACAATACCACAGAACAAATGGACTTAACAGACATATACAGAGAATTTCATTCAACAGTAGCAGAGTATGCATTCTTCTTAAGTGCAAACAGGACATACTCCAGGACAGATCATATATTAGCCTTCAAAACAATTTTTAGAAATTTTAATAGTATTGAATTTGCTTCAAGTATGCTTTCTGACAAAAATAGTATGAAACTTTCAATAAAGAAAGGAAATTCCCACAAATATATGGCAATTAAACAACACATTCCTAAACAACCAATAGGTCAAAGAAATAATCAAAAGGGAAATAAAGTCATAAGCTGAGACCAAAGAAAAGGAAAAAGACACTCAACATGCCAAAACTTATAAATTGCAACATAAGCAGTTCTAAGAAAGAATTTATATGATAAACACCTACCTAGAAAAAGAAAGATCTCAAATCACAATTCAACTTTACACCTTGAGGAATTATAAAAAAGAACAAACTAAGTACAAGGTTAGCACAAAGAAGGAAATAACAAAGATGAATGGAAATAAATGAATTAGAGAACAGAAAAATAATAGAAAAAAATCGAACAAGTTAAGAGCTAGTTCTTTTTCAAAAAGATTAACAAAATTGACAAGCCCTTAGCTAGAATTACCAATAAAAAGAGAGGAGGCTCAAACAAATAAAATTGTAAATGAAAATAGACATTACAAATGATACCACAGAAACACAAAGGATCTGAATTATTACTATGATAAAATATATGCCAACAAATTGCATAACCTACAAAAATGGATAAATTCCTAGAAACACGTGACCTATCAAGAGTGAATCATGAAATAAAGGTTCGATGCATGATACTGGATGCTTGGGCCTGGTGCACTGACGACCCAGAGGGATGGTACGGGGAGAGAGGGGGAGCTGTTCAAGATGGGGAACATGTATATACCTGTGGCGAATTCATGTTGATGTATGGCAAAACCAATACAATATTGTAAAGTAATTAACCTCCAATTAAAATAAATGAATTTATATTAAAAAACACAAATGGCAATAGCAGCAACAACAATTCTTGTGAAATCAAAAACAAAAATTCTTGTGAAATCAAAAACAAACAAACAAACAAAAAATCTAGATTAATAATGAATCAGAAGGTTAAATCAACAATTAAAAATTTTTGAATAAAGAAAAACCCAGGACTGAAAACTTCCTGAGCCATTCAATTATACTAAACATTTAATAGATTAATATGAAAAAAGAAAGGAAGAGCATATTAAGTAGATGATTATAAAGAAAGATGTGGGAGAATTAGAAATACTAGTAGCTGGAAGCATTAAAAATTAAAAAAATAAAGAAAGATTAATATCAACCCTTCCTAAACTTTTCCAAAAACTGAAGATGGGTAAAAACTCCCAGAATTATTTTATGAAGGCAGTGTTACTGGGTGTTAATGGATGGGTGATTCAATACACAGTTTAAAAATGTGATATATTGCAATAACAGAATGAAGGATAAAAACAATATGCTCACGTTAGAAACAAAAAGCATTTGACATGATATAATATCCTTTCTTGATAAAAACTCTCAACAAGTTAGGTATAGGTACTGGGGATTTTTAAGGCAGTGAAACTATTCTGTATGATACTATAAAGATTTATACACATCATTATATTAATACATGTTAAAGCCCATAGAATGTACAACCCCAGGAGTAAACCTAAATATAAAAAATGCACTTTGGTTCATATTGGTGTCACTGTTCTTCACTGAGTGCAACAAAACATAGCACAAAGATGTGAATGCTTGGGAAGTTTGTGTGTGTGTGTGTGTGTGTATTTAGGAGGTATGTGGAAACTGTATTTTTCCCACTTTTGCTGTGATCTAAAAGTGTTGTAAAAAAAATAGCCTATCAATTAAAAAAAAGCCTATTAATTAAAAAAATAGAAACCAGTACCTCAGTTGGTAAACAATGCTCAAGTTCATGGTAGGAAGTATCGCTAGATGTTTGAACAGATACACAGAGGCAGTTCAAGCATGGCCTAAACTGGGTCTCCTGTTGTTCTTACTCTACAGATAACCAATGAAAAGAACTTTCTGGTTTGGTTTCAAAATAAGATGGTCCAGAATTTAGCCATATTTCACTAGAAGTAATATGTATTTGGAGAGACTATATATATACACACACGAAATATATGTATATATTTGCTTGTTACCGTTGCTCAGTAGTTTAAGTCATTTCCTGCTCTTTGTGACCCCATGGACTGACGCCTACCAGACTCTTCTTTTCATGGAATTTCCAAGGCAAGAATATTGGAGTGAGTTTCCATTTCCTTCTCCAGGGGATCATCCTGACCAAGGCACTGAACTCGCATCTTCTGCGTTGGCAGGCGGGTTCTTTACCACTGAGCCATCAGGGAAAGAGGCAAACATGACTAAGCTCCTGAGCATGCGCGCTTATGACCATTTGTTGTTCAGTCTCTCAGTCATGTCTGACTCTTTGCAACCCCATAGACTGCAGCATGCCAGGCTTCCCTGTCCTTCACCATCTTTCGGAGCATGTTCAAACTCATGTGCATTGAGTCAGTGATGCCCTCCAACCATCTTGTTCTCTGTCGTCCCCTTCTCCTCCTGCCTTCTTTCCCAGCATCTAGCATCTTTTCTAATGAGTTGCCTCTTCACAGTAGGTAGCCAAAGTATTGGAGCTTCAGCTTCAGCTTCAGTATCAGCATCCGTCCTTCCAATGACCATTAAGTGAAAATCGCTCAGTTGTGTCCGACTCTGTGACTATATAGTCCATGGAACTTTCCAGGCCAGAATACTGGAGTAGCCAGCCTTTCCCTTCCCAAGGGAACTTCCCAACGCACGAATCAAACCCAGGTCTCCTGCGCTGTGGGCGGATTCTTTACCAGCTGAGCCACCAGAGAAGCCCAAGAATACTGGAGTGGGTAGCCTATCCCATCTCCAGTGGATCTTCCTGACCCAGGATTTGATTCGGGGTCTCCCGCATTGCAGGCAGATTCCTTACCAGCTGAGGTACCAGGGAATCCCCCAAAGATCCTAAGCAAACCGAAATAACTTGACTGGTTAACTCTGAGAAGGGTAATCTGCCCCCTGGTGGTGATTTATGGGTGCTTGATTATTTCAACACCTGCTGCTGCTGCTGCTAAGTCGCTTCAGTCGTGTCCGACTCTGTGCAACCCCATAGAGGGCAGCCCACCAGGCTCCCCCGTCCCTGGGATTCTCCAGGCAAGAACACTGGAGTGGGTTGCCATTTCCTTCTCCAATGTATGAAAGTGAAAAGTGAAAGTGAAGTCGCTCAGCCGTGTCCAACTCCTAGCGACCCCATGGACTGCAGCCCACCAGGCTCCTCCGTCCATGGGATTTGCCAGGCAAGAGTACTGGCTAAGACTGGAATAATGCCAGTGCCAGTGTCTTTCAGTTGTATGTAAAGAATGCTTTGTGAGAGTTGCTAAGTCGCTTCAGTCGTGTCCGACTCTGTGCGACCCCATAGACGGCAGCCACCAGGCTCCCCCGTCCCTGGGATTCTCCAGGCAGGAACACTGGACTGGGTTGCCATTTCCTTCTCCAAGGACTGGAATCTTGTAGGATAATGCCAGTGCCAGTGTCTTTCAGTTGTATGTAAAGAATGTTTTGTGAGAGTACATAGCCTCTATTAGACTTTGCCTGATGGGGAAAAAAAGAGAGTTAGTGGGACACTAACAATTTTGGTTAGTGAAAAAGCTAATATTATTTTATTAGGATATAGTATTTCTTAAATTTGTTTTCAGTTGTGAAGATGTGAAGTTGTAAGAATGACAACCAACAAATACTACTGGGATTTGTACTGAGACCCAGAGATGTTAGATATTTGGATGATGTATAAAAGGGACAGTTCAATGAAACAAGAAGTCATTGTGCAGTAAATGCCAAAGTACTTACTAATTATGATGAACCATCTACAAAAAAACTCCCATTTATTTTTTATTTCTCTATCAGCTGCTTCAGAGAAAACTCTCTGTAAAGTTTTAGGTGTGGGTACAGAGAGAAAGTAATGTGGCAGGAGTTTGTGTCCTGGGCATTTAGATAATTTTCTCAGAAACCTATGTTTTCAAGATGTGTTCAGCTGTAGTCTTGAATGGATGTTGCTGTGTACATCCAACTCTGTAGCTTGGTGGGTTGCAATGCCAAATTCATGATGGGAAGCTCAGATTACATAGCATCTTGGTTACACTTGTTCAAGTGTGCAGTCTCTACTGAGGCCCAGAAGCAAGCCAGAAGCTCTTACTTGAAAATAGATTTAGTATATACAGAATATAGCATATGTGTGCTCCCGAAGTCTAAAGATATGGGATTGTGATTTCACCTATAAAGACCTACCAAATGTATCATTTCATGTTCCTATATATAATAGATGGTTTATAATATTTTCTGGATCATCATCAGAGGAGCTTTTATGGCAAGCTGGAGCACTTGTAGAACCATCTGTGATCTAGGCCTTTATTCAAGCTGGAAATGTTTTGGGTTACTTGATTCTTAGAATGGACTATCATGCCAAAATGAGGTATATGTTACCTCCAAAATATTAAGTGACATAGAAAATTGTGTCTAGTTCTTAGTGGTACAAAATGTGGCAAATTGTCCACTTAGTATATCTTCACCTGCCTAGAGTACCCTACCTTTAGAAACTTTACTGAAGTGTCAGCTCCCTGAATATTTTTGAGATTTCTTTTCCACCCTATGACATATGGGTTTCCCTGATAGCTCAGTTGGTAAAGAATCTGCTTGCAATGCGGGAGACCTGGGTTCAGTCCCTGGGTTGGGAAGATCCCCTGGAGAAGGGAAAGGCTACCCACTCCAATATTCTGGCCTGGAGAATTCCATGGACTGTATAGTCTATGGGGTCACAAAGAATCAGACATGACTGAGTGACTTTCACTTCACTATGACTTACATATATTTCTTACTAAGGTATCTAGAGTAGTTACTGTTGAAACTTCCTGCTTAACAAGTTCAAATGACATATTAACAATATAATGAGGTATTGTGATGGTCTTTGGAATAGAAAAGCAACGAAGTTCCTTGTGGACTAGCTAATAACATAGGACTTGGAATGTTGGTATACCTGGAAATAGGATAGTGAAGGTTTATTTTGGCTCTAGCTGTTGAAAGCAAATTTATTATGATGATCTTTGCTAAAAAGGTATTAAAAAAATTTCTGGATTAATGGCTGCATACTAGGTATCAAGGCAGTTAAATGCAATTGGAACAGAAGCTGTAATTAAGTCATCACTTGATTAATGTCTTTCTCCAAGATCCTCTTGTCTTCTTCCAAGGCAAATGACTGATCTGAATAAGAATATTGTAGAAATCACCATCTCTGCCATCTTTCAAGTCTGTGATGGTGTCATCTCCAAATTTGTTTCAGGAACTTGGTAATGTTTCTAGTTTAATCTTTTGGTATGTACAGATAGTTCTAGTGGCTTATATTAGGCCACTAACACTATAAAAACTCATATCCCATGTAGTAGAGAACCAGTATAGAGATTCTTCCATTTGTTGAGTATGTTCTTTCAGTGATGAACTCTTGAGCTCTTGAAATAACCACAGAATGAGGTGGAAACCACTAGGTCAATTCTGAGACAGATCCAAGCAGACTTTTGTTCACCATTTGATCTCTATCAGGCCCTTCTCTGACTGGTAGACCATAGTAGTAATCTTAAGGAATTAGTGTAAATCCAATGCCAATATCCAGTAATTCTCTAAAAGTCTGGTTATTTTTCCTTCCTCAGTGTACAATCATCTTGGTAAATGATTGTAACTTCAAAGAAAACTATGAGAAATATTTATAGTAAATTTCCCCTGCTACCCCTAGTACTAAGCTTGTTTAAGGAGACCCAGTCTGCTCTCTATTCAGTGGGCTTTGTTTTTGTAACTGGCTTGTCTGAAAACTTGTTGAAATGCTGTGAATCTCTGTCTCTATTGTTCTCATTTAAGTCAAATTTATGTTCATCAGACTTAGAGATTTTGCTGCTCATACAAATCAAGTAAGACTTTAATAGGATACTTACCTATTTAAGCTCTAGAGACACCATGGTTAATTACCCAGTGCCATAGGTTTTGTCAAGTCATACTATTTTAATTTCTGCTTTTATTCTGTTGCCTATTACAGTCCCTATACACACTTTGCATATGGCATTTATGAATGCTGCCACTTACCCACTGTCCCTATAGTACCTCATCATCCACACTGAATTCAGGGACTGACGTTCAAAGGCAGCATTATCCTTCCTAGCCTACAGCAAATAGCAGTCATAGAGCTTTTCCAAAACGCTAGGACTCCTTTCACAAATTTCTTTCTTACAGCCTTGATAAAGGGCATTTCCTCTGGGTTCTTATGGGGAACATCGTTGGAGATGAAGTGAGCAGCATTGTAATCTCTGTCAGACTCTGAATACCTTCTTCTATAGTAAGCCAAAATGTTTCTGGCTGATCAGCCCTATTCTGTATATGGTAGCCTCGGGTAAACTAAATAAAGCAAACTATTTAAAATCTCTTTAACAAATGGTACTGGAAAAACTGGAGAACCATTCAAAAATATGCAGAAATATGATATTGGATCCCTGTCTTATACCACTTACTGAAATTAACTCAAAATTAAAGACTTGAACTATAAAATTATTAGAAGAGAACAAAGAGTAGAAGATTCTTGACATCGGTCTTGGCAGCAGTTTTCTGGATATGACACAAACAGTACAAGCAACAAAAGCAAAATTAAATGGAACTACATTAAACTAAAAATCTTCTTTACAGGAAAGAAAAGCAGTAAAAAATAAACTCTGGAATGGGAGAAAATGTTTGTAATTTATGTAACTGACAAGATGTTAATGTCTTAAATATGTAAGGAACTCACAGAGTTCAGTAGCAAAACCCAAACAACCTAATTAAAACTGAGCAGAGGATCTGAACCGACATTTTTCCAAAGGAGACACCCAGATGGCTAATAAATACTTGAAAATGTGCTCAGCATCAGTAATCAGGGAAAAGCAAATCAAACCCATAAAGAGATTACCTTAAATCTTTTAGGATAGCTATCATCAAAAAGTCAAGAGATGGTGGAAATATGGAGAAATGGGAACGTTTGTGTATTTTTGGTGGGAAAGTAAATTGGTTCAGCCACTGTAGAAAGCAGTGTGGAGGGTCCTTAAAAGCTTTAAAATAGAACTATCATGTAATCCAGCAATTATACCTCTGGGTATTTATCCAAAGGAAATAAAAACTTTAAAATAATTTAAGAAGATATGTGCACAATTTGCAGTAGCTAAGATATTAAAGCAACCTAAGTATCCACTGATAGATGGCTGGATAAAGAAAATATGGAATACACACACACAATGGAAAGTTATTCAGCTATAAAAAGGAAATCTTGCCATTTGTGATAACTTGGATGGACCTTGAGGACATTATGCTAGGTGAACTAAGACAATGAAAGAGAATGAAAGAACTAAGACAGTGAAAGACAGTATAATCTCACTTATATGTAGAATCTAAAAACAACACCCCCAAACAAAACCCCAAACAACAAGAAGAACAAAATCTAAGCCCAGAACAAACTTATAGATACAGAAAACAAATTGCTGACTCCCAGAGGCAGAGAGTAGGCAAAAATGGATGACGGTCATCAAAAATATGAACTTTCTAATTTTCAGAATTTTTACAAAGTCTTTCTCAGAAATGCATTAACTGATACAACAACAAGTATTAAAGTAGTTCCTGTCTTTCCCCCAAAGGACTGTAAAAACTGCAAGGTGTTTAGGATTTAAGGCATGGATAGAAGTATTCAACCCAGGTGTTTCTAAATCACCTTCCACCATCTCAAATGATGCTGTACTTGAACAGATCTGGCAAAAGGTCTTAGAATGTCATCTGTGTTTGTATTGTTATGTTACATCTAGAGTAAATGCATAAAATAAAAAAATATGAACTTTCAGTTATAAAATAACTTCTGGGATATAACAAATAGCATTGTGACTATAGTTAATAATACTGTATAATTGTAAGTTGCTAAGACAGTAGATCTCAAAACTTCTCCTAGAAGAAAAAAATTGTGGACTTCCCTGGTGGTCCAGTGGTTAAGTATTCTCCTGCCCATGAGGACATGGGTTCAATCCCTGGTCTGGGAGAATTTCACATGCTGCAGAGCAACTAAGCCTGTGCTACTGAGCTGCAACTGCTGAAAACTACTCACTCTAGAGCCCATGCCAAGCAACCACTGAGCCTGAGTGTCATAGCAATAGAATCCCACGTGCCCTGGAGTTTGTGCTCTGCCACTGAAGAGCAGTGAAGAAAACCCACTGCAGTGAGAAGCCCACACACCACTGCTAGAGAAAGCCTTTGTGCAGCAACGAAAGCCCAGTGCAGCTGTAAATAAATAAATAAAATTTTAAACAAAGAAGAAAAAAATATGTAGTGGTGGATGTTAAAATGTATTGTGGTGATCATTTTGCAGTATATCCAAATATGGAATCATCATATTCTATACCTGAGCCTAATAGAATGTTATAGGCCCATTACATCTTAAAAAACAACGTATTATCTATATTGGTTTTGTGTTATTTGAAATTAGTTTTCTGATTAGATAAGATTTAAAAGTAGTACTGAACCTGTTGTCAGCAGTTTAAGGGGATACTGATAGTCTTTAGCATACAGTGGCAAGACAATTACATCAGTTTTCACTTGCAGACAGGTGTGCATTGAGAACAAGGCTTTGGATGATCAACTAATTGCTGTTGCAGAATAGTTTAGTAAAAATAAGGAGTATAATGAATGTGTAAGTGCACCGAATATCTTGGGGAAAGAAAATAATGAGTTTAAGGCTTTAAATTCCCATCTCAAGACCAAGTAAAGAACCAGAAAGCCTCTGCTCAGTCACTTCAGCCATGTCTGACTTTTTGCAACCCCTGGATTGTAGCTCACCAGGCTCTTCTGTCCATGGGATTATCCTGGCAACAGTATGAGGTGGTTTGCCACTTCCTCCTTCAGAGGATCTTTCTGACCCAGGGATCAAACCTGTATCTTCTGCATTAACAGCAGATTCTTTACCCCTGAGCCACCTGGGAAGTCCCAGAAAGTCTCTATGACTGTTCTAAAATAAACTTATCTTTTGTAGCTGCATTTTCATCTCATCTAAGGGAAAAATTCTAATATGTAGGTTGCTGACTTAAAGGCAAATCAATTCCCAACCTCATACTGTATCTTAGTAAAGTGTGGAGTTAACTGGGAAGAGGTAAAGTCTTGAAAATCAAGATGGGAAATAGCGGTAAATCCCCCAAAATTAGGAAAACTGCATCCTTAAGTTCTCCCAGTCTTTACCATATGCATATCAATAGAAACCTGGATCATACGTATGGCAGTGGATCCTAAGGGTGTTGGAACAGGATGAAAGTAATATAATTTTGAATCAGGTTACATTTAGTGATATTACTGCACTATATAATGATTTTGCATTCAAAGGGTTAGTTCAGATGGCGGAAGATCACTGTAATAGTTTACTTTGATTGACCACACACTCAAATCTCGCAAAATGTGGTTGATCTGCCCAAATGTCCTTAGCTTACTGTAAACAAAGGCATCCAAAGGTTTAGGATTAGTGCTGTAATTGTTAATGTGATTTCCCTTCCCTATTGTTTTTATTCAATTACTGTTCAAGGGCTGTCTTTGTCTCCATGACCAGGAAAAAAAAAAAAATCCTAGTAAGGGAAGGAAATAGTAATTTACAGAAAGAGATGTCAATCCCAAGTGACCCATTAACCACGTTTCTCCTTAATTACCCTGGGAAAACCAAAATGATTCTAGGAAACTGTTCTCATAATAGACTGATTTCTGGATGGCAATACCACATCTCTGAAGTTCTACTTGGTCACTTCCCAAGCACAATTAGTGCTGTTAATTAACTACCTTTACCACAGTAGCATTTTATGTCATTCTTTGCACAAGGGAGAATTATGCAACAACTTTCTGAGTAGTTCTGACTCCCTGAAGATAAAGTTGCTTTATGCTGCAAAAGCAGAGCAAAATTTCCCATGCTTACTGTGTTTCAGTATTAAAAATATGCATGATCTCACTAGAGTCAATGGTAGATGAAGATAGGTCTCCGGACAAAGTTGGTTAGGTTTTGTGCTGTCACTCATTCACCTTGCTTCAATTTTTTTATTTACTATCTTTGAGTTTCAAAATGGCACAAGTTTATTGCTTAATCAATTTTTATAAAGTAATTAACATTCAAGTCAGAATATACAACTTCCAGCTATTACATCTCTGAAATCTTCTCTATGACTCATAAAAATTACAACCATCTTTCCCCTCAAAAGTAACCATGGTTCTGTTAGACTCTCTTACGTTTTTTATAGCTTTATTTTTGAAATGTGCTCACATTCTATTTGTTTTGCCCAGGTGTTTTCACTTGACATGTTACTTGACATGTCTTTCTAATATCTTCTAACAGAGATTTCCCACCAATCTTTTCCTCTCCTTTATGCTTTATTTGATGAATACTTGACCTTTCTGACATTTAATTTATCGCATTCTGTGCCTCATTTGTTATCAATTAATTGATCATAGGCTGCTGCTGCTGCTAAGTCACTTCAATCGTGTCCGACTCTGTGTGACCCCATAGAGGGCAGCCAACCAGGTCCCCTGTCCCTGGGATCCTCCAGGCAAGAACACTGGAGTGGGTTGCCATTGCCTTCTCCAATGCAAGAAAGTGAAAAGTGAAAGTGAAGTCGCTCAGTCATGCCCGAACCTCAGTGATCCTATGGACTGCAGCCTTCCAGGCTCCTCCGTCCATGGGATTTTCCAGGCAAGAGTACTTGAGTGGGGTGCATGGGTTTATTTCTGAGCCCTCTATGCTATTTCATTGATCTATGTGTCTATTATTATACTGATAACCATGTTGTTTTGATTACTGTAAATTTGTAGTATAGCTTGAAGTCAGAAGTGTGATACCTCCAGTTTTTCTTTTTCCCTCAAGATTGCTATGGCAATTGGGATATTTTGTGATTCCATATAAATTTAAGAATTATTTTTTCTAATTCTGTGAAAATTGCCTTGGGTATTTTGATAGGGGTTGCATTAAATCTGTAGATTTATTTTCATAGTATGGACTTTTAACAATCTTATTCTTTCAGTCCAAGAGCATGGGGTATCTTTTTTTGTATCATCTTCAATATCCTTCACTAGTGTTTCATAGTTTTCAGAGTATAGTTCTTTCACTGTCTGGTTAAGTTTATTCCTAGGTATGTTATTCTTTTTGATGCAATATAAAATGGGATTATTTTTGTTTTCTCTTTCTGTTAGTTCATTATTTGTGTATAGGAAAGCCACAGATTTCTGTACATTAATCTTGTGTCCTTCAAACTTTATGAATTTATTTATTAGGTCTAATAGGTTTTTGGTGGAGACCTTGGGTTTTATATATATAGTATCATTTTATCTGCAAAGAGTGACAGTTTAACTTCTTCCTTTCCAATTTGGACACCTCTTATTTGTTTTCTAATTGCCATGGCTAGGACTTCCAATATTATATTGAACAAAAATGGTGAGAATTGATATTCTTACCTAGATCCTGATCTTAAAGGAAATGCTTTCAGTTTTTTATCAGTGAGTATGGATGTGAGAGTTACTGTGAAGAAGGCTGAGCACCGAAGAATTGATGCTTTTGAACTGTGGTGTTGGAGAAGACTCTTGAGAGTCCCTTGGACTGCAAGGAGATCCAACCAGTCCATTTTGAAGATCAGCCCTGGGATTTCTTTGGAAGGAATGATGCTAAAGCTGAAACTCCAGTACTTTGGCCACCTCGTGCGAAGAGTTGACTCACTGGAAAAGACTCTGATGCTGGGAGGGATTGGGGGCATGAGGAGAAGGGGACGACAGAGGATGAGATGGCTGGATGGCATCACTGACTCGATGGCCGTGAGTCTGAGTGAACTCCTGGAGTTGGTGATAGACAGGGAGGCCTGGCGTGCTGCGATTCATGGGATCGCAAAGAATTGGACACGATTGAGTGACTGAACTGAACTGAACTGATAATGTTGGCTATAGGTTTGTCATGTGCTGTACTGTGCATAGTCACTCAGTTGTGTCCAACTCATTGTGACCCCATGGACTGTACCCTGCCAGACTTCTCTGTCCATGGGGATTCTCCAGGCAAGAATATTGGAGTGGGTGGATGCCCTCCTCCAGGGGATCTTTCCAACCCAGGGATAGAACCCAGGTCTCCCACATTGTAGGCCGATTCTTTACCATCTGAGCCACCAGGGAAGCCCAAGAATACTGGAGTGGGTAGCCTATACCTTCTCCAGGGTATATTCCTGACCCAGGAATTGAAGCAGTGTCTCCTGCATTACAAGTGGATTCTTTACCAGCTACAAGGGAAGCCCATGGTTTGTCATATATGGCCTTTCTTATGTTGAAATGTGTTGCCTCATTACACACCTCATTGGGAGATTTTTATTATAATGGATGTTGAATTTTGTCAAAAGTTTTGTCTGCTTCTATTGGGATATTCATATAATTGTTATTCTTCAGTTTCTTAAAGTGGTGTGTCATACTAATTTGTAAGTAATGATTCATTATTGCACCTGTGGATTAAACTCACATGGCTATTGTATATGATCCTTTTAATTTTTGTAGAATTCAGTTTGCTAATATTCTCAGTTTGCTGAGGATTTTTGCATCTATTTTCCTGAGAGATATTGGTTGCATTTTTTTTTAAATATTATCTTTGCCTGGTTTTGGTATCAGAGTGATGCTGACCTCTTAGAATGAGTTCCAAAGCATTCTTTCATATTCAATGTTTTGGAATGGCTAAAGAAGGATAGGCATGATTTCTTCTTTAAATGTCAGGTAGAATTTACCTGTGAAGATCTCTTCCTGGACTTCTGTTAGTTTTGAGCTTTTGTTTTTAACCGAACCAATTTCATTCCTGGCAACTGATACATTCATATTTTGTATTTCTTCCTGAATTCAGTACTGTGAAATTGTACATTTCTAGTAATTTGCCAGTTTATTCTAAGTTGTACATTTAATTGGCATATAGTTGCTCACAGTACTTCATATGAAACTGTAATCTGTGGTGTCAGTTGTAGCTTTTCTTTTATTTCTCTCTTTAGTTTCTTGATTCAGTTCAGTTCAGTTCAGTTGCTCACTCGTGTCTGACTCTTTGCGACCCCATGAATTGCAGCACACCAGGCCTCCCTGTCCATCACCATCTCCCAGAGTTCACTCAGACTCAAGTTCATCGAGTCAGTGATGCCATCCAGCCATCTCATCTCTGTCCTCCCCTTCTCCTCCTGCCCCAAATCCTTCCTAGCATCAGAGTCTTTTCCACTGAGTCAGCTCTTCGCATGAGGGGGCCAAAGTACTGGAGTTTCAGCTTTAGCATCATTTCTTCCAAAGAAATCCCAGGGCTGATCTCCTTCAGAATGGACTGGTTGGATCTCCTTGCAGACCAAGGGACTCTCAAGTCTTCTCCAACACCACAGTTCAAAAGCCTCAATTCTTTGGTGCTCAGCCTTCTTCACAGTCCAACTCTCACATCCATACATGACCACTGGAAAAACCATAGCCTTGACTAGATGGAACTTAGTCAGCAAAGTAATGTCTCTGCTCTTGAATATGCTATCTAGGTTGGTTATAACTTTCCTTCCAAGGAGTAAGCATCTTCTAATTCCATGGCTGCAGTCACCATCTGCAGTGATTTTGGAGCCCCCAAAAATTAAGTCTGACACTGTTTCCACTGTTTCCCCATCTATTTCCCATGAAGTGATGGGACCAGATGCCACGATCTTCGTTTTCTGAATGTTGAGCTTTAAGCCAACTTTTCACTCTCCTCTTTCACTTTCATCAAGAGGCTTTTTAGTTCCTCTTCACTTTCTGCCATAAGGGTGGTATCATCTGCATATCTGAGGTTATTGATATTTCTCCCGGCAATCTTGATTCCAGCTTGTGTTTCTTCCAGTCCAGTGTTTCTCATGATGTAGTCTGCATAGAAGTTAAATAAGCAGGGTGACAATATACAGCTTTGACGTACTCCTTTTCCTATTTGGAACCAGTCTGTTGTTCCATGTCTAGTTCTAACTGTTGCTTCCTGACCTGCATACAGATTTCTCAAGAGGCAGGTCAGGTGGTCTGGTATTCCCATCTCTTTCAGAATTTTCCACAGTTTATTGTGATCCACACAGTCAAAGGCTTTGGCATAGTCAATAAAGCAGAAATAGATGTTTTTCTGGAACTCTCTTGCTTTTTCCATGATCCAGCGGATGTTGGCAATTTGATCTCTGGCTCCTCTGCCTTTTCTAAAACCCGCTTGAACACCAGGGAGTTCATGGTTCATGTTTTGCTGAAGCCTGGCTTGCAGAATTTTGAGCATTACTTTACTAGCATGTGAGATGAGTGCAATTGTGCAGTAGTTTGAGCATTCTTTGGCATTGCCTTTCTTTGAAATTGGAGTAGTCTTGCTAAAGGCTTATCAATTTTACTATCTTTAAAAAGAAAGCTGGTCTTAACTTCATTGATATTTTTATTGTTTTTTTTTCCTAGTCTCTGTTTATTTCTACTCTGATCTTTATTTTCTTTCTTCTACTAACTTTCTGCTTTGTTTTCTTTTTCAGGCCCTTTAGGTTTAAAGTTGGGCTGATTATTTTTTTGTCTCCTGAGATAGATTTGTTTTAATATAAACTTCCTTCTTTGAAGTGATTTTGCTGTGTCCCATAGATTTTGGATCATTGTTTTAACCATTTTTAATTTTCTTAAAATATTGTCTTATTTCCTCTCTGATATCTTTAGTGACCTATTGGTTGTTTAGTAGTATATGGCTTAGCCTCCATGTGTTTGTATATTTTTGAAGTTTTTCTTTTGTTGATTTCTATTCTTATGGCATTGTGATGAAAAAGATGCTTGATATGATTTTAATCCTCTTAAATTTTCTGAAACTTGTTTTGTGGCCTAACATATGATCTGTCCTAAAGAATATTCCCTAAGTCCTTGATAATAATATATATTTGGTTGATATATAGGGTTAGTGGTATTGGAGAAGACTCTTGAGAATCCCTTTTTCTGCAAGGAGATCCAACCAGTTCATACTAAAGGAGATCAGTCCTGGGTATTCATTGGAAGGCTGATGTAGAAGCTCAAACACCAATACTTTGGCCACCTAATGCAAAGAGCTGAGTCATTTGAAAAGACCCTGGGAAAGATTGAGGGCAGGAGGAGAAGGGGACAATGGAGGATGAGACAGTTGGATAGCATCACCAACTCAATGGACATGGGTTTGGGTGGACTCCAGGAGTTGGTGATGGACAGGGAGGCCTGGTGTGCTGTGGTTCATGGGGTCGCAGAAAGTCAGACATGACCTAGCGACTGAACTGAACTGAACTGAACTGGTATGTAGGGATGCTCTCTATATATCTGTTAAATTAAACTGATCAAATTTGTCTTTTAGGATTAGTGTTTCCTTACTGATTTTCTGTCTGGATGATCTCTCCAATGATGTGAATGGGACACTGATGTCTCTTACTGTTTTGTTACTATCAGTTTCTCCCTTCATGTTTTTTCACATTTGCTTTATGCAGTTAGGTGCTCCTATGTTGAATGCAATATTATCTATGATTATTATTATTATTAAAGTTAATTTTTTAAAATTTAAGTTTTTTTCAATGTGGACTACTTTAAAAGTCTTTATTGAGTTTATTACAATATTGCTTCTGTTTTATGTTTTGGTTTTTCGCTGAGAGGCATGTGCGATCTTACATCCTTGACCAGAGATTGAACAGGCTCCCCCTGCATTGTGAGGCAAAGTCTTAACCACTGGATTGCCAAGGAAGTCCCTTTGTTTTTTAACTAGTTAGATTGACCCCCATCATTATGTAATGTCTTTTTTGTTTCCTGTTTTAAAGTGTATTTTGTTTGATTAAGTGTTGCTATCCCAGGCTTCTTTTCATTTCCATTTGAATGGAATACCTTTTCCCATCACTTCACTTTCAGTTTGTGTGTGTCTTGAGATTTGAAGTGAACCCCTTGTGGGCATTACGTACATGTCTTGATTTTTTTTTTTTTAATCCATTCAGCCATTATCTTTTGATTGGAGAATCTAGTCTGTATACATTTATAGAATTACTGTTAGGTATGTATTTATTGCCATTTTGTTAATTATTTTGGGGTTGATTTTCACTTCTTTTATGTTCTTTTCTTCTTTTGCTTTTTCCTCTTGTGCTTTGATTACTATTTTTAATATATTTGGATTCCCTTCTGCTTTTTATGTGTATATGTATTACAGATTTTTGGCTAATTGTTACCAGAAATTTTTATATAACTTTAAGTGGTTGTATGTTTTAATATATATAAGTATTTTATATAAAACTTTATACAGTAAAGTTCCTGACCACTAAAGTTCAAAAGCATTCTAACTCCTTCTCTGACATTTAATGTTTTTGATATTGTATTTTACATCTCTTAGTTTGGTGTGTTCTCTAACTTCTTATTGTGGATGAAAGTGCTTTTTCTACTTATTTTTTAACTTTCATACATTCAGGTATGACCTAAATCAAATCCCTTATGATTATACAGTGGAAGTGAGAAATAGATTTAAAGGCCTAGATCTGATAGATAAGAGTGTCTGATGAACTATGGACTGAGGTTCATGACATTGTACACGAGACAGGGATCAAGACCATCCCCATGGAAAAGAGATGCAAAAAGCAAAATAGCTGTCTGAGGAGGCCTTACAAATAGCTGTGAAAAGAAGAGAGGCGAAAAGCAAAGGAGAAAAGGAAAGATATAAGCATCTGAATGCAGAGTTCCAAAGAATAGCAAGAAGAGATAAGAAAGCCTTCTTTAGCGATCAATGCAAAGAAATGGAGGAAGAGAACAGAATGGGAAAGACTAGAGATCTCTTCAAGAAAATTAGAGATACCAAGGGAACATTTCATGCAGGGATGGGCTCGATAAAGGACAGAAATGGTATGGACCTAACAGAAGCAGAAGATATTAAGAAGAGGTGGCAAGAATACATGGAAGAACTGTACAAAAAGATCTTCACAACCCAGATAATCATGATGATGTGATCACTAATCTAGAGTCAGACATCTTGGAAGGTGAAGTCAAGTGGGCCTTAGAAAGCATCACTACGAACAAAGCTAGTGGAGGTGATGGAATTCCAGTGGAGCTCTTTCAAATCCTGAAAGATGATGCTGTGAAAGTGCTTCACTCAATATGCCAGCAAATTTGGGAAACTCAGCAGCGGCCACAGGACTGGAAAAGGTCAGTTTTCATTCCAATCCCAAAGAAAGGCAATGCCAAAGAATGCTCAAACTACTGCACAATTGCACTCATCTCACATGCTAGTAAAGTAATGCTCAAAATTCTCCAAGCCAGGCTTCAGCAAAACATGAACCATGAACTCCCTGGTGTTCAAGCGGGTTTTAGAAAAGGCAGAGGAGCCAGAGATCAAATTGCCAACATCCGCTGGATCATGGAAAAAGCAAGAGAGTTCCAGAAAAACATCTATTTCTGCTTTATTGACTATGCCAAAGCCTTTGACTGTGTGGATCACAATAAACTGTGGAAAATTCTGAAAGAGATGGGAATACCAGACCACCTGACCTGCCTCTTGAGAAATCTGTATGCAGGTCAGGAAGCAACAGTTAGAATTAGACATGGAACAACAGACTGGTTCCAAATAGGAAAAGGAGTACGTCAAAGCTGTATATTGTCACCCTGCTTATTTAACTTCTATGCAGAGTACATCATGAGAAACACTGGACTGGAAGAAACACAAGCTGGAATCAAGATTGCCGGGAGAAATATCAATAACCTCAGATATGCAGATGATATCACCCTTATGGCAGAAAGTGAAGAGGAACTAAAAGCCTCTTGATGAAAGTGAAAGAGGAGAGTGAAAAAGTTGGCTTAAAGCTCAACATTCAGAAAACGAAGATCGTGGCATCTGGTCCCATCACTTCATGGGAAATAGATGGGGAAACAGTGGAAACAGTGTCAGACTTAATTTTTGGGGGCTCCAAAATCACTGCAGATGGTGACGGCAGCCATGGAATTAGAAGATGCTTACTCTTTGGAAGAAAAGTTATAACCAACCTAGATAGCATATTCAAGAGCAGAGACATTACTTTGCTGACTAAGTTCCATCTAGTCAAGGCTATGGTTTTTCCAGTGGTCATGTATGGATGTGAGAGTTGGACTGTGAAGAAGGCTGAGTGCCGAAGAATAGATGCTTTTGAACCGTGGTGTTGGAGAGGACTCTTGGGAGTCTCTTGGACTGCAAGGAGATCCAACCAGTCCATTCTGAAGGAGATCAACCCTAGGATTCCTTTGGAAGGAATGATGCTAAAGCTGAAACTCCAGTACTTTGGCCCCCTCATACAAAGAGCTGACTCAGTGGAAAAGACTCTGATGCTGGGAGGGATTGGGGGCACGAGGAAGAGGGGACTACCGAGGATGAGATGCCTGGAATGCATCACAGATTCGATGGATGTGAGTCTGAGTGAACTCTGGAGATGGTGATTAACAGGGAGGCCTGGTGTGCTGCGATTCATGGGGTCGCAAAGAGTTGGACACAACTGAGCAACTGAACTGAACTACTTTATAAGCTTCCCAAGGTGACACTAGTTGTAAAGAGTCTGTCTACCATTGCAAACATATCAAACATAAGTTTGATACTTGAGTCAGGAAGATCCCCTGGAGGCGGGCATGGCAACCCACGCCAGTGTTCTCTAACTTCTTATTGTGGATGAAAATGCTTTTTCTACTTATATTTTAACTTTCATACTACTGTATAAGTATTTGTGTATCACTTTTTCTGTATATTTGCTTTTACCAATGAGCTTTTTCCTTTTAAATTTTCATATTTCTAGTTATCTTCCACTTAAGTCCCTTTAACCTTGTGAAGTTGTTTTAGTGATGGTTACCTCTTTTGGCTTTTGCCTGTCTGTAAAACTATCCTTCAAATCCAAATGATAGCCTTCCTGTGTAGACTATAGATTGCAGATTTTTCCTTTTATCACTTCAAATGTATTCTGTATTTCCTCCTGAACTGCAAAGTTTCTGCTGAAAAGTCAGCTGACAGTCTTATGAGAGTTCTGTTGTATTGAATATATAAAGAGTTGTATTTTCCTTACAATTTTTTACTATTCTTCCTTCAACTTAATTTACCATTTAAATTACAACGTGTATTGATTTGGTTGTTTTGGGGTTGGTCTTGCTTGGGACTCTCTGAATTTGGATGACTACTTCCTTTCTCATGTTAGGGAAGTTTTCAGGTATCCGATAAGTTCCCTGTCCCTTTCTTTCTCTTTCTCTTCTCCTTTTAGGACCTCTTTAATGCAAATGTTAGTATTCCTGATGGTGTCCCAGAAGTGTCTTAAACTGTCTCCAGTTTCACAAAAGTTTTTTTTTTTCCCTGTTTAAGTTGAGTTTTTCCCTATTCTGTCTTTTAGTTCTGTTCCTCTGTATTATCTAATCTATAGTTTATTCCTTCTAGTGTGCATGTGTGTGTGTGTTTTCAACTTGGGTTATTCTGTTCTTTAGCTCTTTTGGATTCTTTATATATTCTAATTCTTTGTTAACATTTTCCCTGTGTTTATCCATTCTTCAACCATTTTTGTTGAATATCTTTTGGTCTTTACCTTGTAATGTGTATTGAGAGATTGCTTATCTCTGCTTCAATTAGTTTTCCTCTGTAGTTTTATCTTGATTGTTTCATTTGGGATATATTTTTTTGTCTCCTCATTTTACCGGATTCTCTGTGCTTATTTGTATATATTAGGTAGCATCTGGGAGAAGTGGCCCTGTGTAGGAGATATCCTATGGTGCTCAGAGTACCCCTCTGGTCACCAGGGTCGTATAATCTCAGCTATGTGTGCTGAGTAAGCAGGCCTCACTGTTGTGGTGGGGCTGGTACGGAGGGTGCGGTGGTCGGAGGGCTTGCCCCTGGGATGGCTACTTGATTCTACCTTGTGCAAGGACTTGGGGGAAAGAAAGATGGCTTCCTGGCACAATTTACTACCTGGAATGTCCTGGGGCTGGTGCTGGTGTGCTAATGTGCTGGTGTGCCGGTAGTCTAGATGGAAGGCTCCAAAATAGTGCTTCCCAGCACCAGTGTCCTTGTGATAAAGTAAGCTCCCAGAAATGGCTGTCACCAGCATCTGTGCATCTAGGAGAAGTCCCATCTGTTTTCTGCCACTCTGGGAGACTTCTACCAGATCAGTCAGTGGAATCTGACCCAGGCTGCTTTTCAATCATTGCTTCTACTCAGAGCATGTGATGTTCTGCATGTGTCCTTAAAGAACTGGATCTCAGTTTCCCACAGCCCTTTGGCTTTCCCATGTGTAAACCCTGCCTGCCTTCAAAGCCTGATGAGCTGGTAGCTCGTCTTTGTGATGTAGTACCTCCTGAACAGGGAGTTTGATATGAGGCTCAGATATCTCATTATTTGGGATAACCTCTGTAGTTATGGTTACCCTTTCATTTATGGGCTGCCTACCTGGATGTGTGGGTCTTAATTCTACCATATCTCTGCTCCTCCTGTCTCATTGTGGTTTAATCTTTATTTAGATGTGGAAAAAACCTTTTCTGCTAGTCTTCAGATCATTCTCATCAATAGCCATTCTGTAAATAGTTATACTTTTGGTGTGCTCCTAGGACAAGGTAAGCTCAGGGTCTTCCTGTTCTGCCATCTTGGCCATCTTCCTTCAGTATGTAATCTTTTATATATGGCTTCTTTCACTCAACATATATTTGAGGTTCATTCACATGTAGCACTTATTACTACTTTATTCCTTTTTATGGTTGAGTAATATTCTGTTGTATGGGTATATCCCAATTTATTTATCTATTCATCTGCTAAGGGATGTTTGGATAATTTCTATCTTTTGGCTGTTGCTAATAGTGCTGCTATGAGTGTATGTGTGTGTTTGTGTGTGAATTTTTGTTTGAGTACCTGTTTTCATTTCTTATGGGTATATACCTTTGAGTAGAATTACTGGATCATATGCTAACTCTATTCTTAACATTTGAGAAACTGCAAAATACTTTTCAAAGTAGCTTCACCACTACATCTTCATGAGTAGTGTATGAAGGTTCCAGTTACTTCATATTTTCTAGCTATTCTTACCTTTCCTTTCTTTGGATTATGGACTCATTGTGGGTGTAAAGTGACATCTGTGGTTTTAATGTGAATTTTCCTGATAACTATTGATGTTGAACATCTTTTCATGTGTTTCTTGGCCATAGTTTATCTCCTCTGGAGAAATGCCTATTCAAGTTCTTTGTCAATGTTCTAGTTTTTATTTGACTTTCTGTTGCTGCATTGTAAGTTGTTTTATATATTTTGGATACCAGAGCTTTATCAGATATAAGAACTTTTCCTTTTCTCTAGGTTGTTGATTTATTTGATAATGTTCTTGTTATAAAAAGTTTATAATTTTGAAGTCAAATCTCTTTTTTCTTTGCTTTCTTTTTTATCTTTTGCTTTTCTTTTCATATCTAGGGAGTCATTGCCTGTACAAGGCCATGATTTATTCCTATATTCTCTTCTAGGAGTTGTATGGTTTTAGTCTTATATTTAAGCCACTGATACGCTTTGAATTAAGTTTTGTATATGGTGTGAGGTAGGCATTCAACTTCATTTTTCTTGGCAATTTAATATCAGTTGTCCCAGCACCTTTTGTTTCAGTTATTGTACTTTTTGTGTGTGTGCTCAGTCGTGTCCGACTTTTTGTGGCCCCATGGACTGTAGCCCGCCAGGCTCCTCTGTCCATGAAATTCTCCAGGCAAGGATACTGGAATGGATAGCCATTCCCTACTCTAGGGAATCTTCCCAACCCAAGGATCAAACTTGTGTCTCTTGCATCTCCTGCGTTGGCAGGCAGATTCTTTACCACTAGTGCCACCTGGGAAACTCCATTATACTTTTTGGCTCCTTTTTATAATTTCTATACCTTTACTGATAATCTTGATATGATCTATTATTCTCTTAGTTTTCATTTAAAGCCATTTATTTAAAGTCTTAATCTGGTAAGTCAAACGTTTTGCTTTCTCACTGATAGTGTCTGTTTATTTCATCATGCATGGAACATACTCTTTTTATTTGTAGGCTTATTTTTTAAACTAGGTCTTCTGGATATTATAATTCATTAACTTGGAAATCAGATTCTTTCCCCTCTTCAAGGTTTATTTTTGTTAATTTCTGTAGGATTCAGCTGGGTTTGTTTGTTTGTTGTTTAGTGACTTCTAGACTATTATTGTACCTTCTGTATTCTTTGTTATGTTTGTTCTCTGAAGTGTCTATATCTTTAGTGTGTGTTCAGCTAATGATATTTTGAACACCAAGAGCCAAGAAAAAAATAAGAAAAAGCAACAGAAAATAAGAAAAGTAAGAAAAATGAAAACACTTCCAGTCTTTCCAGGTTGATTGTTTGCTGAGGCATTCCTTCAATATTTGGGTTATATAAAACTCTGCCTTATCCTTCATTTTCTGTTTGCATTAGACAATAGCCAGAGATAAAACTTGAGAATCTTCTCAAGTATTTTCTGAATATGTATTTTGCTCCAACATGTATAAAATGTTAGTCATTCAGTCATGTCTGAATCTTTGTAACTGTATAGGTTGTATCCCACCAGGCTCCTATATCCATGGAATTCTCCAGGCAAAAATACTTGAGTGGGTAGACTTCCCTTCTCCAGGGGATCTTCCCAACCCAGGATCAAACCTGGGTCTCCTGTGTTGCAGGTGGATTCTTTACCATCTGAGCCATCAGGCTTTCTGAATTCTCCAATATAAAGGTGTTGTTTTGACTACCTTCATTTTAAAAAACCCAATTCCTACTTTTTCCTTCCAGGCTTTTAGGAATAGGCTCAATTGTCCCAGATGGCTATGGGATTTTCATTTGCCTTACAATGTTTTTGAAGAATTCTTGCCCCTCTTCCACCTTGAGTGACTGATGAATTTGGTGAAACAAATTTAAAAGGTTTACATATTTTTTTTTAGGTGGCTTTCAGACAGGTCAGAAACAAGAAACACACTTCTTTGAAATTAAGGTCTGCTCTGCTGTCTCTGGAGTCAAAGACTGTAACCTCATTCAGCTACGGGCCATCATCTTCACAAAAAATGCTAAGCTAGGAAAGGGTATGATGAAAGGGCAAATAAAAATACCACAAATCTATTATATCATTTTTAAGTTGCCTTTTTCTTTATTCAGTGTTTGCTTATTGGCTATGAGCTTCTGATTACTTTCCAGAATTCTGAAAATGTTGATTCTAATAATTTTTGCTTAAAATTTCAGTGTTTCTATAGAGTAATATGTCCCTGGATCTATCTCTTCTGCCATTAACTCTGAACTCACCTCTCCCCTGCCCCCTACCCTGACTTTTTAAAATCTATCAGATGTCTGGTCTTCCTCTTTCAATTTTAAGAGTTCTTTCTGAACTTAGTAATATTAGTATATTATCTGTGATATATGTTATAATGTTTACTCCTGTGAATTTGCATTAAAAAAATTTGGGGTTGCAGACTTTGTTATTATAATTTATCATTAAAAATCGCATTTGTATTTAGTGTCAGGAATATTTCCATTATATTTAGGGCTTTCAGGAATTTACTCATATTTTGTACTTGTGTTTGTATATCTTCATGTTTTGCATTTGTATCTCAGATCTATTAACAGTTAATTCTTGTGAATGGTATGAGAAAGGAAGTCTACTGTACTATTATATATAGAATTTTGACTACAATATTCATGACTAAACTGGTTGATAATGTTTGCTCTTGTACTATTTTTATTTAATTTGGGAATAACTGTTGCTGTTTCATGAAAGAATTGGAAGCAGTTTTCATTTTTTTATTCTTTGGAAAAATTTGTTTTCAGTGAGACTATCTGAATCTGCCTGCAATCCAGGAGACCCTCGTTTGATTCCTGGGTTAGAAACATCACCTGGAGAAGGGATAGACTATCCATTCCAGAATTCATGGGCTTCCCTGGTGGCTCAGATGGTAAAGAATCTGATTGTAATGTGGGAGACCTGGGTTTGATCCCTTTGTTGGGAAGATCCGTTGGAGGAGGGTATGGCAACCCATTCCAGAATTCTTGCCTGGAGAATCCCCATGGACAGAAAAGCCTGGTTGTCTACAGTCCATGGGGTCACAAAGAGTTGGACATGACTGAGTGACTAAGCACAGTTCAGTTCAGTTCAGTTCAATTCAGTAGCTCAGTTGTGTCCGACTCTTTGCGACCCCATGAATCGCAGCACACCAGGCCTCCCTGTCCATCACCATCTCGCGGAACTTACTCAGACTCACGTCCATCGAGTCGATGATGCCATCCAGCCATCTCATCCTCTGTCGTCCCCTTTTTCTCCTGCCCCCAATCCCTCCCAGCATCAGAGTCTTTTCTAATGAGTCAACTCTTCGCATGAGGTGGCCAAAGTACTGGAGTTTCATCTTTAGCATCATTCCTTCCAAAGAAATCCCAGGGTTGATCTCCCTTAACACACAGCATATCTGATTTCTAAATGTTTTGTAGAATTCTCTGTGGAGCCATTTAAACCTGGGGTGTGTGTGTGTGTGTGTGTGTGTGTGTGTGTGTGTGTGTGTATGTATGTGATAGTTGTGTGTTATAACTCCCTGATAAATGTCTGTATTATTTCTATGGTAATTAGCCTTTTTATATATTATATTTGTACTGCAAAGTGAAAGTGAAGTCACTCAATCGTGTCCGACTCTTTGTGACCCTGTGGATTGTAGCCCACCAGGCTCCTCTATCCATGGGATTCTCCAGGCAAGAATACTGGAGTGGGTTGCCTTTTCCTTCTCCAGGGGATCTTCCCAACCCAGGGATCAAACCCAGGTCTCCTGCATTGCAGGCAGACACTTTATCCTCTGAGCCACCAGGGAAGCCAGTAAATGTATTATTCTGAAATATATATCCATTTCATAAAACTTTCAAATTTATTTATATAGATGTGTACAACATTGTTTAGTGACCTTTATTTGTTGATTTTTAATCATTATTTTCTCTTACTGTTTATTAACTACTTTGTGCTTTATCTCTTCTTATCTTTTATGAAACTATCTAATGGACTGGACAGTCTAATTTGTATATTTGTTTAAAACAAGATTTTTGATATACAAATTTGATACCTTTTTTGGTTCTTTATTTTATTGATTTTTACTTTTGTTTGTTTTGTTTCTTGTGTTTTCTGTTTCCCTTTTGATTTTTTTTTAAATTTGAGGTGGCAATTTAACTCATTTCTTTAATTCTTTCATTTTTAATCAATATGTGTGTATATGACTCATCATATACATCATACATGTATATGAGTTTTATATGAGTTTTCTCATATGTATGTGTTGTCTCTTATCACTGCTTTAACTATATCCCATTTATCTTTGTATGTACTGCTTTATTATCACGATTTAGAAAATTTGCTTTTTTCTCTGTATTTCCACTTTCATTTAGTATTTTTAAGTGCAAGTTTCTAAGTTTCAAGATTTTTCTTAATTTCTTAATTTTATTTCCAGCTTCCAGTTTTACTGCATTTTTGTAAAAACTCCAGGGCTGCTAGATTGTTTTCATTGGTAAATTCTACCCAAATTTAGAGTTAATGCCAATCTTCTTAAACTCTTTCAAAAATTGAAGAGGGCGGAATGAATGCTAAACTTATAGATCCAGAATTACCCTGATACTAAAGCTGGATAAGGATACTGCAAGAAATGAAAACCACAGAACAATATTACTGGAGACATATAAATGCAAAAATTCTCAGCAAAAATTAGCTAACTGAAATCGACAGCACATAAAACTAAAAAGCCTATGCAGAATAAGGAAAACAGGCAAAGAGTTAAAGGAAGCTACAGGATGGGAGAAAACATTTTTATAGCATATTTCTGATAAGGAGTTAAAAACATTCAACTCATTAGCTAAAAACAAGACAGCAAAACAAACAAACGAAACCAAACTGATTAAAATCAGGCAAAGACCTGAATAGATATTTCTCCAAAGCAGATCTACAAATAACCAGCAGGTGTATGATTAGTGAAGAAAGTGTAAAGTATGTGAAGAAAAGGAAATCCTGTTACACTGTTGATGGGTATGTAAGTTGGCATAGACATTATAGAAAACAGCATGGAGTTTTTCCAAAACTAAACATTTAGCTAACATACGACCCAGCAGTTCTTCTGGATATTAATCCATGGGAAACAAGCTTGAAAGTGAAAGTCACTCACTCATGTCCAACTCTTTTGTGACCCCATGGGTATAGTCCGTGGGATTCTCTAGGCCAGAATACTGGAGTGGGTAGCCATTCCCTTCTCCAGGGGATCTTCCCAATTCAGGGATCGAACCCAGGTCTCCTGCATTGCAGGTGATGGTTGACCATCTGAGCCACAAGGGAAGCCCAAGAATACTGAGTAGCCTATCCCTTCTCCAGCAGATCTTCCTGACTAAGGAATCGAACCAGGGTCTCCTGCATTGCAGGTGGATTATTTACCAACTGAGCTAATACTTAAAGTCATGATCAGTATGGGGTAGGTAAAGTCGAACCCATCTTTTTTTACTCCAAAGCCTGTGCTTGTGAAAGCTAACCATGAAAAGTGACAAGGATGAATCCAAATGATACACAGTGTGCCACATGTTGAGAGAATTGAATCTCTCTAAATGCTTTTATTCTATGGGCTGTTGTATACCACAGGATGTCATGTGCCTACAAGACAAAGTTTATATTGGCAGACTCACTTTGCTGTCATTCTTTTTTTTTTAAAAAAATAAGATTTATTTATTTATTTATGACTGTGCTGGGTCTTTGTTGCTGCATCTGGGTTTTCTCTAGTTGTGGTGAGCAGGGGCTACTCTCTAGCCCTTACTGTGAGCAGGCTTCTCATTGCAGTGGTTTCTCTTGCAGTGGAGCATAGACTTGAGGCATGGGCTTCAGTACTTGTAGCCCATGGGCTCAGTAGTTGCGTGTCAGTGGGCTGTAGAGCACAGGTTCCGTAGCTGTGGCACCTTGGCTTAGCTGTCCCATGGCATATAGGATCCTCCCGGATCAAGACTAGAATCCATGTCCTCTGCATTGACAGATGGACTCTCCACCATTGAGGTACTAGGGAAATCCCTCTTTCTGTCTTTCTTAATAATACACTCATGGATTATGGGATGTTACAATGATAGTAGTTAAACTGTTATAATGGGAAGAGTTTCTTTTTAAACCTCTTAAAAGTTGACATATATATTATTATCACTAAGCATATATATTTTTTTGAATTAGGTGTATAGCATTTGCTTCTTGATGTTTTCAGGTAAAATGAGCCAAACAGAAATTAAAAAAAAAAAATCCTAAGTAAACCTAGTTTCTATCTTTCTCTGTTTTACCCTCAGGATCATCCAAGAAGGCACAGGAGTGTACAGATGCTAACATATTTATGCCTTTAATTGTTAGGAGAATTAGTGAGATCATATTTTCAAAGTAAAATGTTAAGTTTGCCTCTGTATTCAAACATATAACAAGATTGTCAAAGAATAAAATGAGGTTGTGTATGTAAATATTCTTTGACAGTTGATACAGAATATGAAATGGAAGATATCATTTTTCATTAGACTTTCTAAATAACTTACTGATTCTGTATAATATGTCATTATCTCAGATTAATTTTACAGATTAATTTTATAAGAGATCTAAGACTTTATCCTAGAATTGATATTCCATTTTCTCAGCCGTCTCATTGCAGTCTTCATGTCTTTGTTCCTCAATGTGTATATAATTGGGTTCAAGAAAGGAGTGACCACAGAATAAAAGACAGCAAGGAATTTATCTAATGACTTGATGGGGAATGGCCAGGCATAAATGAAGATACATGGTCCGAAGAACAAAAGAACTACTGTGATATGAGCAGTTAAAGTAGACAGAGCCTTGGATGACCTCTCTGAAGGGAGATGCTGGATGGTCACTAAGATGACAGTGTATGAGATGATTAGGAGAAAAAAGAACACACAGTGAGCACACCACTGTTAGCAATGACCATGATATCCAACCTATAGGTATCTGTGCAGGCAAGTTTGATGACCCTAGGAAGGTCACAATAAAAGCTATCTACCTCATTGGGACCACAGAAAGGTAAGTTCACTGCAAAAGCCAACTGGCTCACTGAGTGGAGGAAGCCAGTTCCCCATGCAGCAGCCACAAAGCCAACACATACGTTGCCACGCATAATTGTAGTGTAGTGAAGGGGTTTACAGATTGCTACATATCTGTCAAAGGCCATGGCTATAAGGATCACCAACTCACTCCCGCCAAAGAAATGAAGGAGAAATATCTGAGCAAGGCAGCCCTTGAACGAGATGACTTTGCACTTACTGAAAAATCAGCAATCATTTTGGGGGCTGTGACTGAAGACAGACACAGGTCAATGAGTGACAGGTTGGCCAGCAGGAAGTACATGGTGGAGTGAAGGCGGGAGTCAGAAGCCACAGTTATGACAATAAGAAGGTTTCCAAACACAATTCCTATGTAGAATACAAAAAAGAACACAAATAGGAAAATCTGGAGTTCCTGAGAATTGGAGAGTCCTAGAAAAATGAACTCAGTCACCGTGGAGTGATTTGTTTCACTTATTGATTCATTCCAGGAAATATCCTCTGTAGTTACCTTGAATGGAGTGAGAAGAAAGTCAGAAATATTATGTTCAAATTCAGAGCCCCATTTTGTGTCATTATGTTCACACTCATGATGACATTCTGTGCTTTATTACATAAAGGAATTCAAAATGCCTACAATCTAAACTCAATTTTATCCCACACTCTTTGCCTGGATACGCTTATAGTCCAGTTGTCCAAGCTTTAGTGTTTCCATGTGTGCTAGACTTATTCCTAATAAAATGCTCTTTTCATGTTACCCTCTCTGCCAGATTAAATTTATACCCTCACCCTGCATTTATGTCCTCTTTCGCTGAACTCCAAAACAGGTTATATTCTGTGGACCATATTATAGCTCTTAAATACATACAAAACTCTATGATTGTCACATCTACAAAGGGTTTTCATGACATGCAATTTTTAGAAGGTATTTTTAGTAGCCTAATAGTGCATCACAATAATCTTGTATACAGTTATTGGAAACTCCTCTATTAAACTAAAAGAAATCCTCATTTACAATTTAATTGTGAAGCAATCATAGTGGGTTTTGTGTGCATCTGTGGATCTTGAATTCATCCTCTTTAAGACGTCTTTTGCCATTTTGTAAATGCAAATACTAATTATGTTCCTTCTTATGGTTATTATGAATTTCAACTTTTGTATTTGGTAATTACACAATAGATTTAGAAGATTATTAGTAGTGAAAGTTATCACTTCCGATTCACAGAAAAACCCTGGCTCCTCAATAATCGTTTAAAAGTATACTTGTATTCTAAAAATAATTATCATAGCAAGATTTAATTTCCCTATCTTTTAAATGACTGCATTGGATCAAAAATTTTCTAAATCCCCACTAATCCAATACTTTATCAGGATTGAGGGAGGGACATAATTTAAAAATAATTTTCATAATCTCTCAGGAGCTTAGATAGCAATATGAAAACTAAGACAGATGTAGAGATTCAGTCTTATGGGAATTTTACATTTATGAGAATTCTGAAACAGAAACTAAGAATTATAAGAATTTATAGAGGATAGAATTGATACTTAACATCTGGTACTGTGAAAATGCTTAGAAGAAAGAGTTAAGCCAAAATAAAATTAAAGATGAAAAACAGAAGAAAGGAATGACAACACAAAAATAAGGTTTAAAAATGAGAGAAAGAAGTTAAAAGCAAGAGAATGCCACTACAGAGGATGTGAGTTTTATCCCTGAAGGGGGAACATAAGATTTCACCTGCTGTGTAAGGTGGTCAAAAAGTTTAAAAACGAAATAAAATTAAAAAAATAAAAACGTAAAAGTGAGGAAAATATTTTCTGAGATAAAATGTGAAGAAATTTTAATAGGAAATGAAATTTGAAAAGGATTTTAGAATGCCTACTATAGGATTCTTGTTTTATTATGTTGACATGAACTGTTGCAGAATTATGAGCAATTGTTTAATAAATTTCTAACAAATGGTAAGCAGTTAATAATAGCCATTATAAAAGGTAGTAATAACAGGACATGTGTCAATACATGTACAAGATTAAAAAAATGATGCCAAAATTCTGAGTAGTTGTGAACACTGTCACAGCTTTAATTATGAAAATAACTATAATAAGAGTTAGCATAGCAATATATAACATAGAGATAATTTTTAGAAAAAGTAATACATTTGGAAGGAAGTAAAGGATGATGATAATAAAGTGTAGAGGTATTGTTGGAATACCTTTGTAAGTTGCTACCTGAAAGTTAAGAGCCTGAAAAGTGGTCTTTGGATGTAAATTGCAAAAGTCATTTCATATATGTATTTGGGAGTCCAGAAGTTTTGCAGTAAGTGAAGTAGAAAATGTAATGGTAGCTTGAAGGAAGGGGAAGCTATAAAAGAGAGGAGAGGAAATTGACCAGTCTCAAGGAGTCATGAAAGGATAGAGTATGGCTCATCAAATTTTTGGGGGAGTGCTATTATGTTTTCTATATTTAATCAGTTATTCCAAGGTCCTTGGAAATTACACTTTGCTTCATTATCCGTTCCATAGCCCTATCCTAAAGCTCCATATTACTGTTTTTAAAATACTATAAATATTTGATGTGAAGTCACTCATCATATCTGATTCTTAGCAATTCTAATTTATTTCCAAGTATAAAGAGAAGTCTAGTAGTAAAACAAGTCATAAATAGTCATTTTAGTCCCCTTCTGCTTAGCACAAATATAATCATACTTGTCATTGACAATAAACAGGATGGGATTCCTATTGTGAGGTCATTTCTGCCATGAGTGGTTGATTTGGATGTTTCTTTAAAGTCAAGGAATGTGATTTAGTATTTTCTTTGGATGTTTACTGATGTGCAATCATTTCACTAAGAGAAGAGGACAAACTTGATAGTTATGTCAGGATAGGTTTACCAAAGTGTTCTCATTTGCAGTGAAAAGATTTTCTATGGTAACAAGTAAGAATTAAAATATACTATTCCTCAGCAAAATGAATTTTTTTTCCACCAACCTCAGGATTCTTCCATTTTTCCTGAAAAACACTCAAATTTAATTCTGTAGAATGGGTTATTACTAACAGAAGCATTTTATTGTCAATACAAATGCTACAGTTTGGTTAGTTCTGGTAATATATTTCACTTTCACATTCTACCTACCTCCTTCATAACTGGAAGACACTACAGCAATTTTCAGAGAAAGGTGTGTAGACTTTTCTTTTATTTGCACTTTCTCATGAAGTATACAGTTTCCAAGAGAAGAAAATTGATATAAACTATCCCCCTTAGCAAATGACTTCATTAATTAAGAACCATTTTGGAAGTGACCAGAGGCAGATGAAGAGATCTGAAAATAGTCATCCTGAACTTTGGGTATTGAGACTAACTCTTATAGTCTCACAAGCTTTCCCCTGAGGAAATACACAAAATCTTCTTGATTTAAGGGCTAATGTCACAGTTTCTTGGCTAACTCAGGTATTTCTATGACCCTCACTGAATTTAAAGGTAAATTTTTAAAGAATCATAGTAAAACAATTGATAAAATTGTGCAATTAAAATTCAGACGTGTTAAGAAGAAAGCAAATAATAATGTTTTAGATTTTATAGA
The DNA here is from genome assembly GCA_917880005.1 of Nanger dama. Classification (NCBI taxonomy): domain Eukaryota; kingdom Metazoa; phylum Chordata; class Mammalia; order Artiodactyla; family Bovidae; genus Nanger; species Nanger dama. Next base: position 76,436,318 of record CAKJTW010000003.1, read on the forward strand.
AAGCAGATAGCTTAGAATTTGTGGAGAAAATATAGGAAAAATGCCTTGACAAATAATAAGTCCAAGTTCTTATTATTTATCATTTTTATTGAGTAGCTTTATTTACCATACTGTGGTTAAAACTGAACTGACTTATCACAGTTAATGTCCCTTAAATCAGTCATAGAAAGAACCCAAATGATCTCTCAGCTGTGCTCCATGACCAGCAGACTTTCCAGATTTTACCCGAAACATGCCAATCATCTTCTTTGTTCTAAGTGCCCTTACTTAAAAATGAACACATTAAAGATGCTGAGATCTCAATGGAGTATCCTCCTCTAGTAAATAAGTCCTTTCAAATACTTACATAATTGTAGATACTTTTAAAGAATGAATCAAGATATGCTTTGAACACAAATATTGACAAAAACTGGAAAATAGGCAAAATTTTGCATAATAGAAAACACTAGAGTCTATTTCTAAAACAATATTGTACAAAATACATTATCAAAGTCTAAAAGCAATTTTAACTCTTTTTAATTTTTATTTATTATTTTTTATTGACATGAATCCGCCATGGGTTCTTAATGTAGTGTCATAGTGTTGACCTTCCTATTTATCTAATTAAAATACAAGTATGATGAGAATTGTTTCTTCCTCAATTTTAATGTCTACTGGTTTACATAAAGCCATATTTTATCTTTGGATCTACATAATTTCCATATATTAATTGATTTCCAATGATGCTTGCTATCAAATGGAAGATATTGATGAAGTTAAATTACATGTATATGCGTGTTGCTGCTAAATTGCTTCAGTCGTGTCTGACTCTGCATGACCCCATAGATGGCAGCCCACCAGGCTCCCCAGTCCCTGGGATTATCCAAGCAAGAACACTGGAGTGGGTTGCCATTTCCTTCCCCAATGGATAAAAGTGAAAAGTGAAAGTGAAGTCGCTCAGTCGTGTCTGACTCCTAGTGACCCCATGGACTGCAGCCTACCAGGCTCCTCCGTCCATGGGATTTGTCAGGCAAGAGTATTGGAGTGGGGTGCCATTGCCTTCTCCGTATATGTGTGTATCATATATATACATGTGTACATATCTATCTGTAAATGTAAAATATCCACATGAATATTGAATGCAGCATTAGTGGTAACTACAGTTTAAGTTTGGAGGTTAGATAGAAATATAAGCTGCAACTCCATGTAAATGAAATTCCTTGACTCAATACCTTTTTTTTTTTGGAGGCTTCTCAGTTTTTTTTTTTGGTTGTTCTTTTATAATTTTTTAAAATTTATTTTTGGTTGTGCTTGGTCTTTGTTGCTGTGTGGATTTTTCTATAGTTGAGGCAATCCTGGGCTACTCTCTAGTTGTGGCTTCCCATTGCTGTGGCTCCTCTTGTTGCAGAGCACAGGCTCTAGGGAATGCAGGCTTCCGTAGTTGCAGCATGGGGGCTCAGTGGCTGGGCTCTAGAGCACAGCCTCAGCAGTTGTGGTCAATGAGCTTAGTTGCTCTGCAGCATGTGGGATCCTCCAGGATCAGGGATCAAACCCATGTCCCCTGCATTGGCAGGTGGACTGTTAGAACCACTAGGGAAACACCAACTTCTCAGTTTTTAAAAGCAATAATGAAAATGAACACATTCTATAGTGTTCATGGTGACCACGAGGGTCTTGATGATTCATGACATTCATACTGTGCTCTCATCAATGAAATCTCTCATGTCACTTCCCTAGAATTTACAAGCTGTTGACTTAGCCTTGTCATTGCCACTTTCATATCTCTGTTCCTTAAAGTATATATGGCAGGATTTAAGACGGGGGTGACAACAAAGTCCACAATGGCAAAAAATGTATCCAGTGACTTTGTAGGGAAAGGCCATACATAGAGAAACATGCATGGAAGGAAAAACAAAAACACTACAGTGATGTGAGCTGACAGAGTGAAGAACGCTTTGGATAAATGTTTTGAAGAATGTCGTCGGACAGTGATCAGAATAAAGAGGTATGATATAATTAAGAGAAAGAAAGTGCCCATAGATATGAAACCACTGTTGGCAGTGACTACAAATTCTAGTTTGTAAGTATCTATGCATGCAAGTTTAATAACCCGAGGAAAATCACAATAAAAGCTCCCCACATTATTAGGTCCACAGAAGGGTAAATTTATGACAAAGACAAACTGAGAAACAGCATGAGTCACTCCAGTTATCCAAGCAGCAACTACTAAAAACATGCACATTTTGGGATTCATAATGGTTAGATAATGGAGAGGCTTGCAGATTGCTGTGTACCTGTCATATGCCATGGCTATGAGTAGCATCATCTCCACTCCTCCTGTGACATGGATAAAGAACATTTGTAGCATGCAGTTGTGGAAAGAAATGATTTGACAGTCACTGAAAAGATCAGAGATCATCCTGGGAACTGTGGTGGATGAAAGGGCTAGGTCAATGAGTGATAGGTTGGCCAACAGAACATACATGGGGGTATGTAAGTGGGAATCGAAAATCACTGTGACCACAATGAAGAGGTTTCCCAGGATAATCCCCAAATACAATACAGAGAAGAAGAGAAAAAGTAAAAACTGCATCCCTAAGGATTGTGTAAGTCCCAGTAACACAAATTCAGTTACCACAGAGTCATTTACTTGGTCCATTGAATCATGAAGAGAAGACTGTCAAGTGACCTGCAACAAAAGAAAGGAGGGATCAACTTAATACAACTTAAATGTTGTGTTAAATGTTGATAATTTAAAGTTGGTCCTCTAACTTAATTGATTATAGACTACTTACAAAATAATGGGAGCCAGGGTATAAAATATTGTATACAACAAAGCTTCACTCAGAGACAATCTTTCGCTTTAAATGATCCTATTTATTTAAATATGTGAGCAATCAGACAATTTATGGTATTAGGAAAGAATGTATAACATAAACTCAAGGAATACAGATGAAGTAAAATAATAAAAATTAAAAACAAGAATGCTGAATCCCAGAAAATTGGAAGTGGGTATAAAAGCATATAAAATGATTAAAAAACATAAAATTTAAAAAATATAATCATGAACAATAAAGTTAAATAGAAGTTAGAAATGAATATGAAAAGTGTTAGTCACTCAGTTATGTTCAAATCTTGGCGACCTCTGTAGCCCACCAGGCTCCTCTGTGCATGAAATTCCCTAGGCAAGAATACTGGAGTGGGTTGACATTTCCTTCTCCAGAGGATCTTCCTGATCCAGGAATTGAACCTGGATCTGCTGTATTGCAGGCAGATTCTTTACCATCTGATACAACACACATATTAGAAATGAGCATAGACATGCATAATAACTGTTAAGATACCTCTGAAGGCTATTTCCTACATGTACTTAAAAACAATCTACCTTAAAAATCTTTCGTGAATTTGAAGTACCATAGACAGACAAAAGATTGATATCTTCGTAATATTTTTTAAAAGTTCATTAAAAAAATTATCATTATTTTTTTATATAAATTTATTTATTTATTTATTTTAAATTACAATACTGTATTTGTTTTGCCATACATTGACACGAATCAGCCATAGGTGAACACAATCTCCCAATGCCGAAGCCCCCTCCCACCTCCCACCCCACATCCTCTACTTGAATCATCCTGTGCATCAGCCCCATGCATCCTGCATCCTACATTGAACATAGATTGGTGCTTCGTTTCTTACACGGAAGTATGCATGTTTCATTGCCATTCTCCCAAACCATCCCACCCTTTCCCTCTCCCTCAGAGTCCAAAAGTCCACTCTATACCTCTGTGTCTCTTGGTTGTCTCACATACAGGGTCATCATTACTGTCTTCTAAATTCCATATATATGTGTCAGTATACTGTATTGGTGTTTTTCTTTCTGGCTTACTTCACTCTGTATAATCGGTTCCAATTTCATCCATCTCATTAGAACTGAGTGAAATTTATTCTTTTTAAGGGCTGAGTAGTATTCCATAGTATCATTATTTTTTTACTTTACAATATTGTATTGGTTTTGCCACACATCAATATGAATCCACCATGGGTATACATGTGTTCCCAATCCCGAACCCCCCTCCCACCTCCCCCGACACCATCCCTCCGGATCATCCCAGTGCACCAGCCCCAAGCATCCTGCGCTCTGCATTGAACCTAGACTGATGATTCGTTTCTTATATGATATTATACATGTTTCAATGCCATTCTCCCAAATCATCCCACCCTCTCCCTCTCCCACAGAGTCCAAATGACTGTTCTATACATCTGTGTCAGGATGGGGAACACGTGTATACCTGTGGCAGATTCATGTTGATGTGTGGCAAAACCAATACAATATTGTAAAGTAATTAATCTCCAATTAAAATAAATAAATTTATATTAAAAAAGTTCAAATCATTTAATAAAGCCTCTGAGGCCTAATAGATAAATGGACAAATGATATGAAGAGAGAATTCAGAAAAGTAAACTATAAATACATTTTTGCATATATATATATATTCCTCAGAAATCAAATCAAATAAATTATAAAGCTATTATTTTTCTATTAAGTTAAAAAGGTTTTATAGTTATTGTTGTCAAAACTAACACTCATTAAAATAGGCACATTCATACACCACTGATAGAAACATAGACTAATCCAAACTTAAGAAAATATTTTGAAATGGTACTGATGAACATAGCAGAGAAGGGACTTGACACACAGAGGGAAGGTGAGGGTAGGACAAATTGAGAAAGTAGCATGGACATATATACACTGTCATGTGTAAATAGATAGCGGGATGTTGCTGTATAACACAAGGAGCCCAGCCTGGTGCTCCCTGATGACTTAGAGGTGGGGGTTGGGAGGAGTAGAGGGAGGCTCAAGAGCATGCATGAGTATGGCAGAAACCAACACAACAAGATAAAGCAATTTTCCACCAATTAAAAAGAAACTGAAGATTATTAAAGAACATATTTTGAAATCATGTGTCAAGAATCTTGAATCTGTACCACTTGGTGCAGTAGTACTCCTTGTGAAATTCTATTGGTATCGAAAAGATTTTTGCACAAAAATGTTTGTCATACTTTACAGCTGATAAAACTTTGAACAATTTAGATGTCAAACATTAGGTTTAATTCTGTTATGAAGGAAAATAGAGTTATTAAAATAAGTGTTTATAGAAATTTATAATAGCATTGGTAAGAATTTTATTTAAAATATTAAGTGTATGAAAAGTAAACAGATTGCATAGTACAGCAATTGACTTTTATTTTTAGAACTTGAAAAATCCTTTAGATTTTAAATATCTTTCAGTATAGCTATCATATTTATATTAGATTTTTTGATAAAAACATCCTAGAGCATAGAGAGCTAAAGGATGATTTATTAAGAAGGTTTATAAACAAAGAATAATTTGTAATTATTAGAAGACTAGCTGAGGAAGTAAAGGACTTTAATACTTCTCTCATCCAATTAGACATTTTCATAAGCTGTCAGACTGATTAATAGATGATAGTATTAGGGCAGAATCTAGCTAAATAAGTATAGTGTCCTGATGGATCTGGATTTTGATGGTGGAAATAGGAAAGTTTTGATTAACTTCCTATTTCAGCAGTATACTATTGTTTCTGTTGCCTCTTGATTAGTTTTTCTATTGTCTTCTACCTTCTCTCACCTAGATGTTCTAAACCCCCTTCCTAGTAGCGTTTTCTCTGAAAACTATGTTTAACCATTTTAAATTTACTCATTCAATTATCAGTGGACTTCATATCCATGTTTAAATCACCCACATCACAGGGGCGTAAGGACAAAGAATTTGGGCAGTGGAATTGAATCTGGGGAGCATTATAGAGTTCAGAAAGTCATCCCTAGAAGATTTCATGGCAATACCCTCTATTCTGCTGAGCAGACGGTGTTTGTTGACTTCATGACCTCACCATTCAATTCATTGTCTTGGAGTAATAAAGCTGAAGCTTAAGAATTATGTTGACTATTTATGATCAAAGATTTTATTCTATAAAACTAACATAAAACATATAAACTCAATTCTTCAAGTCTCCATCATCATGAAAGTGGATGTTTCATCTTGTAACAACAATTGAAGTTTTCTCTAAATTGATTTGTCATATTTGAAAATTTCCACCTGTATTAGCTTGCTGCTGCTGCTGCTGCTGCTAAGTCGCTTCAGTCGTGTCTGACTCTGTGTGACCCCATAGACGGCAGCCCACCAGGCTCCCTGTCCCTGGGATTCTCCAGGCAGGAACACTGGAGTGGGTTGCCATTTCCTTCTCCAGTGCATGAAAGTGAAAAGTGAGAATGAAGTCGCTCAGTTGTGTCCGACTCTTCGCGACCCCATGGACTGCGGCCCACCAGGCTCCTCCGTCCATGGGATTCTCCAGGCAAGAGCACCGGAGTGGGGTGCCATTGTATTAGCTTAGTACTGCTGAAATGGTGCTTGTCTTGGAATGTGAGTGATAATTAAGTTTTTAAACTGGAGAAGGAAAGGGCAACCCACTCCAATACTCTTGCCTGGGAAAATCCCATGGACGAAGGAGCCTGGTAAGCTACAGTCCATGGGGTCGCAAACAGTAGGACAAGACTAAGCGACTTCACTCACTCACAAAGAGGAAAATCCAATACTCTTTGAGTCTATTAGCCTAAAGACTATAAGATTTCATTTAAAAGTGTAATTAAATTTATTGATAATCTTTAATTATGCTAAAATGGTATAATTACAATATAAAACATGGCGCTATAAGCATAGTAGTGTGGTGAAGTCAGTCAGTAACATGTCTAAGGAACAGGCAGGAAAGAAGATCTAAAGAAGGGTGAAGAATGAAAATAGAAAGGGAGTGAAGAATTAAAGGAAGGCAGGGGATGGAATGAATAAAATCTAGGACAAATAAAGAGGATAAAATGATGATTAAAAGAGACATTGGTGCGATGTTGCACATCTTTGCTTAAATTGCCTGTCATTGTTTACATCAACACACATCAATACATTATGAACACCTAAGAGTGTGAGCTTTATTTGCATTTCCATTCACTATTTTAGTACATTTTGCCTGAAAGGATGGGAAGTAATAATAAAATTTTAGGGAAAATAGTCACTGATATGAAGAAAAATTAAGACTTTAAGCAAATAAATAATGGATGTGGCAGAGGGGTTTGACAGTATGGAGTGGCTATAGTTTTGGCATGGTGGTTCATCTCTAAAACATTAGGAAGTAACTGATTAAAAACACCCCTTTAACTACCAGTCAGTATTTTGCTTTCCTTATTTCTAATATTTATAGCTTTTTGTAAAATGTAAAAATTAAAGTTCATTATGTAGGTACACTTTCTGCTTTGTCCAACACTGTGTCACTGACTAAAATAGGCTGGCACATAGAAAAAGCTCAAGGAATATTTGAAGAATAAATTGTCCTGAAATTATCACTAAATTGCCCAAGTAAACAAAATAGAAAGATTAGTGAGGAAGGGCCCACCCATTCTGTTATAAATATCTAGAATTACTGTGTAATTCAAGAAGTCCTGATGACCTGAGTGCTTGTTTGGAGAAAAAGACCACATACTTGGTTTCTCTGCCTTCTTAGGAAACACTGGTGACTGTGTGAGGCTCCCAGGAGTTCTTCAGAAGTCAACTTCCCTTAGAACTTGCCATCTCTCCTATTGGAGATTTAAAATTTATCACTTATCCAGTGCCTGGAGAGACAAATCTTTAAACAAAAAAGATTATTTGATACATTTTTATAGAAGTGGGAAAGAACTTTGAGATTATCTTACCCAGTTATTTCATTCTACAGATGGAAAATGACCCAGTGAGGTTAAATGCCCCGTGTATTTGCAGCATTACATTCACAGAGCCAGCACTAGAAGTCAGCCTAACTCAGTCCAATGACCTTCCTCACTTAAGATCACCTGCTTGTAGAAAGGCATTAAAGAGCTAGACTGTTTATATTTGAGGGTATCACACCAAATGGGAAGAGTCCTAGTCATCCCTGAGTTCTCTTTCCTTTTAAAAGAAAATGAGCCGTCCCTTTCTGAAAGACTATTTTTTTCCCCCATTGGGTATTGCTTATCCTCATCCCCTCTCCTATTTCTTCAAACAACCTGGCCAGTGCTTGACAGTTCTCTTTCAGAATTTTCAGCCAGCATCTCCTCTGTAACATCCTCTGGCACAACACCAGAATTTTCTTTGAATCTGAGCATATGCTCTCAGTCTAGACATTGGCTGGAGACTTCAAATTCAGAGGAAAGTAATAGTGAAGGAGAGGGAATCACACTAGAATCCTGGAGGCTGAGGACTGAGATTTCCTTTTGTTTTAAAACAGAATTTGGTCCTCAGGAATACGTGAGTCCAGAAGTCTGTTTTGCACAATGGAAAACGAAGTTTAAAATGAAATGAAATTACTCAACCCTTAAAAGAATATATTTGAATCAGTTCTAATGAGGTAGATGAAACTGGAGCCTATTATACAGCGTGAAGTAAGCCAGAAAGAAAAAAAAAACTGATAGAGTAACTAATGCATATATATGGAATTTAGAAAGATATAACGATAACCCTGTATGTGAGACAGCAGGGTAGACACAGATGTATAGAACAGTCTTTTGGACTCTGTGGGAGGAGGAGAGGGTGGGATGATTTGGGGGATGGCATTGAAACTTGTGTGGTGTCATATGGGAAACGAATTCCCACTCCAGGTTCGATACAGGATGGTTGGTGCTGGTGCACTGGGATGACCCAAAGGACGGTGCGGGGAGGGACGTGGAAGGGGGTTCGGGATGGGAAACACGTGTGCGCCTGTGGCAGATTTTTGTTGATGTGTTGCGGAACCAATACGATATTGTAAAGTAATTAGCCTCCAATTAAAATAAATAAATTTAAATTAAAAAAAAATGGAATGGAAAGCACAAAAGCCAGAAACGTGAATCTTGAAAAATCTTCACAAAAGAAGAGAAGTTAAAAATATCAAAAGGTATACGTGTGTGTGTAATTAATTTTACAAGCCAATGCAATTCAATGATTGAAATTTGATCATAGGAAAGAGATGGTATAGGATGAAAGGACAAATACATTTCAAAGGAGAAAACTGATACAACATTTTACAGGGGAATAGAAATTGAAGGAAGGTCGAGGGTTATGGGGAGAGGGAGGCAACCATGACAGGGACAGTTCTGTAATGTAAAAGTGTCTTTCTTACTTGCCTGTTCAGTCACAGGGTGTATATTTTTAGAAGAGAAAGTCAGAGAGTGTACTCTTTATCTTTGTAAATAAGCACTCCCACCCCACTCAAAGACAAAGCTATATATAAGATTCTCCGTAATGAGAAATAACCTAATTAGCTGCATAAGAGTGACCCACTGCTGCAGCAAAGATGTCTAATACTCAGCCCATTATTAGATTGTCTTGGGGACTAAATCTTTGAGTCACATTGGTTTACCCAAGAGAGAAATATTGAAAAAGATTCTGTGATGAAACAGAGGGAAAGAAGCAAGGTTTTTTAAAAGATATTATTGGGATATAGTTGAGTTACAATGCTGTATTAGTTTCAGGTATACAGCAAAGTGAATCTGTTTTACAGGAAGGTTTTGACATAACATACTGGATTGTATAAAAATTCCTCTTTATGGTGGATAATCTTGCATTGAGTGACTGAGGTGAAGGTGTGAAAATATATCCTGAGAAACAAGATATTCATAGTACCAGACTTGAAGAAATAAGTCTAAACCCTTGATAGGTAAAGATAATTCTCATAATTCATAATAGAATAATTTCCTGTTTATAATTATGGCAGATGTTTACCTGTGACTCTACTTGTGCTCATAAACTTCAGACTACTGGGGATGAAGGTCTTAAATGGTTTTGAACTTTATTTTTCCTGACTTTGACTGGATACAAGTAAATTTTGGATTTGTTGGATCAATGTCTGAAGAGAAAAAATGTAGGGAGTTATTTTGAGTTGTCTTTAATAGGAGCATGTTTACCTGAGAAGGAGATAATTATTCAGATGACCTGTAACAATCATCAAGATAAGCCTAGCAGATTTCTGTAAAAAGGCTGACTTTATCTTTGATATGTACATTAAAAAAAATTGACCTCCAGGTTACCACGGTGGCCTCAAGGTATCAAAGCTCTATCTTTGTTTAGAGTTATATGTCATGTTCTCCTGCCCAGAAGCCATATACTATAGAAGAGCAGCAGAGTTATGGCTTGTCTAAATTAATTTGGTAAAATAGTGACATTCCAAATTAGCGGAAAATTTCTCCTGTTTCCCTCCCCCAACCCAGGGCGTGTCCATAATACTGTGAGCAGTAAGTGTGTGTGCTGTGCTTAGTTGCTCAGTCATGTCAGACTCTGCGAACCTATGGACTGTAGCCCACCATGCTCCTCTGTCCATGGGGATTCTCCAGGCAAGAATACTGGAGCGGGATACCATGCCCTCCTTCAGGTGATCTCCCAACCCAGGGATTCAACTCAGGTCTCTCACATTGCAGGCAGATTCTTTACCATCTGAGCCACCAGAGAAGCTCTGTGAGCAGTATCAGTTCAGTTCAGTCGCTCAGTCGTGTCTGACTCTGCGACCTCAGACCTCATGAATCACAGCACGCCAGGCCTCCCTGTCCATCACCAATTCCCGGAGTTCACTCAAACTCACATCCATCGAGTCGGTGATGCCATCCAGCCATCTCATCCTCTGTTGTCCCCTTCTCCTCCTGCCCCCAATCCCTCCCAGCATCAGAGTCTTTTCCAATGAGTCAACTCTTCACATGAGGTGGCCAAAGTACTGGAGGTTCAGCGTTTAGCATCAGTCTTTCCAAAGAAATCCCAGGGTTGATCTCCTTTAGAATGGACTGGTTGGATCTCCTTGCAGTCCAAGGGACTCTCAAGAGTCTTCTCCAACACCACAGTTCAAAAGCATCAGTTCTTTGGTGCTCAGCTTTCTTTGCAGTCCAACTCTCACATCCATACGTGACTACTGGAAAAACCATAGCCTTGACTAGATGGACGTTTGTTGGCAAAGCAATGCCTCTGCTTTTGAATATGCTATATATATGGTCATAACTTTCCTTCCAAGGAGTAAGCGTTTTTAATTTCATGGCTGCAATCATCATCTGCAGTGATTTTGGAGCCCCCCAAAATAAAGTCTGACACTGTTTCCCCATCTATTTCCCATGAAGTGATGGAACCAGATGCCATGTTCTTAATTTTCTGAATGTTGAGCTTTCAGCCAACTTTTTCACTCTCCTCTTTCACTTTCATCACGAGGCTTTTTAGTTCCTATTCACTTTCTGCCATAAGGGTGGTGTCATCTGCATATCTGAGGTTATTGATATTTCTCCCAGCAATCTTGATTCCAGCTTGTGTTTCTTCCAGCCCAGCATTTCTCATGATGTACTCTGCATAGAAGTTAAATAAGCAGGGTGAAAATATAAAGCCTTGACATACTCCTTTTCCTATTTGGAACCAGTCTGTTGTTCCATGTCCAGTTCTAACTGTTGCTTCCTGACCTGTATATAGGTTTCTCAAGAGGCAGGTCAGGTGGTCTGGGAGTACAGAACTCCATAAATCATTCTACCATGCCAGTAGAACGATTGTGCTTCTAAGTGAGGAGATTGGGGTACCAGGGAAGACAGCATATTAAGATGAACGAGGGAGAATATAGGCAGAAATAGAGTCCTAGGAAGCTGGCAGCTAGGCACAGAGCATCTCCTGGGGCTATGTGAGATTCTCTCCTGGGGCATGCGACACAGGTTAGTTAGCAGTGGAGAAACCTCAGTCCCAGTAAAAGATCAGAAATTGTTAATGCAGAGTTCTTGTGGCCTGGGAGTATCAGAGAGGCCTGAGACCAGTGATTTACAGGCTGAGATTGGCACAAGATTTAAATTGACCAAGCCTATAAAAAGAACTCATTGGTATATTTCACAGTAGATTTCAGTTCTACTTGAGGAGATAGAGGCAGAAAAATTAATTAAGAAGAGAGTAGAAAAAAAGGGAGGATTTCTTTAAATCTATGTGATCTTTGATCAAGAGTAAAAAGAAATCCCAATTGCTATGCAACAAATTATTCACATTGTTAATTTTTATTCTTTGTTGGTGTTTACTAATTAATTAATTTTTATTTTTAAATAAAAAAATTTTGGAGTATAGTTGCTGTACAATGTTGTGTTAGTTTCTGTTGTACAGTGAAGTGAATCAGCTATCCATATACATTTATCCCCTCTTTTTGGATTCCCTTCTTATTTGGATCAACACAGAGCACTGAGTTGACTTCCCTGTGCTATACAGTAGATTCTCATTACTTATCTATTTTATACATAGCAATGTATATATGTCATTCCCAGTCTCCCAATTAATCCCACCTTCCTTGCACCCTTGGTGTCCATACATTTGTTTTATATGTCTGCGTCTCTGTTTCTGCTTTGCTAATAGGTTCATCTGTAGCATTTTGTCTAGATTCCACAGTTCAGTTCAGTTGCACAGTTGTGTACCATTCTTTGTGACCCCATGGACTGCAACATGCCAGGCTTCCCTGTCCATCACCAACTCTCGGAGCTTGCTCAAACTGACGTCCACCAAGTCAGTGATGCCATCCAACCATCTCATCCTCTGTCATCACCTTTTCCTCCTGCCTTCAATCTTTCCCAGCATCGGTCTTTTCAAATGAGTCAGTTCTTTGCATCAGGTGGCCAAAGTATTGGAGCTTCAGCTTCAGCATCAATTCTTCCAATGAATATTCTGGTGATTTCCTTTAGGATTTGATCTCTTTGCTGTCCACGAGACTCTCAAGAGTCTTCTCCCACACCACAGTTCAAAAGCATCAATTCTTCTGCGCTCAGCTTGCTTTGTAGTCCAACTCTCACATCCATACATGAACTAGAAAAACCATAGCTTTGACTAGATGGACCTTTGTTGGCAAAGTGATGTCTCTGTTTTTAATATGCTGTCTAGGTTGGTCATAGGTTTTCTTCCAAGGAGCAAGAATCTTTTAACTTCAAGGCTGCAGTCACCATCTGCAGTAGTTTAGGAGCCCAAGAAAATAAAGTCCTTCACTATTTCCATTGTTTCTCCATCTTTTTGCCATGGAGTGATGGGACTAGATGCCATGATCTTTTTTTTTTTTTAATTTATTTATTTATTAAATTACAATACTGTATTTGTTTTGCCATACATTGACATGATCTTTGCTTTTGAGTGTTGACTTTTAAGTCAGCTTTTTCTGGTTTTCTCTTCTCTTTCACTTTCATCAAGAGGCTCTTTAGTCCCTCTTCACTTTCTGTCATAAGCGTGGTGTCATCTGTGTATCTGAGGTTATTGATAAATTTCTTGTGCTTCATCCAGCCTGGCATTTTACATGATGTACTCTGCATAAAAATCAAATAATATAAGCAGGGAGACAGTATATAGCCTTGACATGCTGCTGCTGCTAAATCACTTCAGTCGTGTCTGACTCTGTGTGACCCTATAGACGGCAGCTCACCAGGCTCCCCCTTCCCTGGGATTCTCCAGGCAAGAACACTGGAGTGGGTTGCCATTTCCTTCTCCAATGCGTGAAAGTGAAAAGTGAAAGTGAAGTCTCTCAGTCGTGTCCGACTCTTCGCCATCCCATGGACTGCAGCCCACCAGGCTCCTCCATCCATGAGATTTTCCAAGCAAGAGTACTGGAATGGGGTGCCATTGTCTTCGCTGAGCCTTGACATACTCCTTTCCAATTTGGAACCAGTCTGTTGTTCCACGCCCAGGGTCCCATGCAATATTTCTCTTTACAGCATCAGACTTTAGTTCCATCACCAGTCACATCCACAACTGGGCATTGTGTTTGCTTTTACTCTGTCTCTTCATTCTTTCTGGAGTTATTTCTCCACTCTTCTCCAGTAGCATATTGGGCACCTACCTACCTGGGAGTTCATCTTTCAGTGTCCTATCTTTTTGCCTTTTCATGCTGTTCATGGGGTTCTCAAGGCAAGAAAACTGAAATGGTTTGCCCTTCCCTTCTTCAGTGGACCATGTTTTGTCAGAACTCTTCACCATCACCCGTCCTTCTTGGGTGGCCCTACATGGCATGGCTCATCCTTTCATTGAGTTAGACAATGCTGTGGCCCGTGTGATCAGTTTGATTAGTTTTTTGTGACTATGGTTTTCATTCTGTCTGCCCTCTGAGGGATAAGAATAAGAATAAGAGGCTTACGGAATCTTCCTGATGGGAGAGACTGACTGTGAGAGAAACTGGGTCTTGTTCTGATGGGCAGGGGCATGCTCAGTAAATTCCACATATATGTGTTTTTATAGGATTTTTGTTTTTCTCATTCTGCCCTCACTCTGTATTTAATGACAAGTGTTTATTGATTGTTTTCTATACCGTTGCTGCTGATACTGATGTTTGGCAGTAAATATGATGGCAGCATTAAACAGCTCCTCATCTCATGGAACTTAAGTGCAATGAGAAGACTGACATTGAATAAGAAATCACGAGTGTCACTAATGTTACAGAAGTAGCAATAAGCAGTGCTATAGTAATACACAATAAGAAGAGAGTTCTTAGATCCAGGTCCTGGGAATTATTCCCTGGTAAAGTGTTGCTGAAACTGAGGTTTGAAGAATAAGTAGATGTCACTAGGTGAAGCATAAAAGATGAGTGTTTCAGACAGAATGATTCATCAGTGTGAAGCTTCAGAGATGAGAGAGTTTGAAGTTTCCAGGCAGGTTAAGAAAACCACCAAATTGGCTGTGAAATTAAAGGGAAAGAGCATGTTGTTCTCAGAGGCAGGAGACATGGTGGGAACCAGATCTCTGGTGGCCTGATAAACTTTGAAAGATAGGTAATATTTTAATTTAAGGTCTATGACAATTATGTTAAAGTCATTGAGCAAAACAACTACATGCTTAGATTTATATTTTTAAAAATCTCTCTACTGAAATGAAGATAATGGGATAAGCTTTGAAGCATGAAGACCACATAGTTGACTTAAAATTCTTTTCTAAAGAACAATATGTGATGGTTTCAACAAGAATGGTGACATTGTAGAAGAAAATAAGGGGAGGTATATAAGAAATGTTTATAAAGTGGAATTAATAGACTTGCTGATTTATTGAATATTGAGGATCAGAGTGAGAGAGGAGTTCATTATTACCCCAGATTTTGGGTTGAGCTACTGGGCAAGTGTTTGAGCCATTTATTGCGACTTTGAAAGAACAGGAGGTTTGAGGTGGAGCCATGGGAATGGATGCAACTTAGGGACAGAATATAAAGTGAGAACAAGCTAAAGATGCAATTTTGAGGAAACCTAAGTTTGTTGGTTGAACAAATGAGGGAAATTCAGCAAACAGATGCTGGGAAGAAATTACCCAAGAGGTAGGAGGTAAACCAGGAGATTACAGTGATTTAGAGGCCCAGTGGAGTATTTGAAGGAAGGAGCTATCAGCAATAATTAAGTTAAAAAGAAATTCCTGTCCAGATGAGAAAAAATTTTAAAGGCATATTATTGTCTTATTTATACAGAGGAGACAGAGATGTTACTGTAACTTTAATAAAGTCTTTATTCTAGATGTTATTGTAACTTTAACAAACTTTAACAAAATCTTTATTCTAGATGTAGGAATCCTCAATTAAATTGATTATGACTCAACCTTTTGGCTTTCTATTATATTCCAAGGTTATCAAACACAGATACATAAACTCTTGCATGGGGCTGTGAGGTGGAGGGGGGGATGGTGCTTGTGGTGCTGGTGGGGTAGTGGTTTGACAGAACAGGAAACTATATTCAAGGAAACCAGGACCTCTAAATACACATTCTTGGGTGATTATTATCCTGTGAAGAAGCCATTAATTATACGTCTTTTTAAAAAGAATAAACTGGGGGAAGATGGCAGAGGAATAGGACGGGGAGACCACTTTCTCCCTCGCAAATTCATCAAAAGAACATTTCAACGCTGAGTAAACGTCACAAAATGACTTCTGAATGCTGGCAGAGGACATCAGGCACCCAGAAAAGCAGATCATTGTCTTCAAAAACAGGTAGTAGAAAATATAAAAGATAGAAAAAAGAGACAAAAGAGGTAGGGAGGGAGCTCCGTCCCGGGAAGGGAGTCTTAAAAAGAAAGTTTCCAAACATCAGGAAACACTCTTGCTGCCCAATCTGTGGCAAGCCTTGGAAGCACAGTTCAGTTCAGTTCAGTCGCTCAGTCGTGTCCAACTCTCTGTGACCCCATGAATCGCAGCACACCAGGCCTCCCTGTCCATCACCAACTCCCGGAGTTTACTCAGACCCACATTCATTGAGTCAGTGATGCCATCCAGCCATTTCATTCTCTGTTGTCCCCTTCTCCTCCTGCCCCCAATCCCTCCCCACATCAGTCTTTTCCAATGAGTCAACTCTTCGCATGAGGTGGCCAAAGTACTGGAGTTTCAGAGGGCAACATAACAGGGAGGAAAAATAAATAAATAATTAAAAGCAACAGATTACGAGCCCAATGGTAACTCCCCCAGTGGAGAAGCAGCGCAGATGCCTGCATCCGCCACTAGCAAGCGGGGGCTGGGCAGGGAGGTGCAGGCTGCAGTGCTTTTTAAGAATCAGGCTGGAATGCCCCGAGCGTAACCAGAGCGAAGTAACTTGGTCTAGCAAACCAGGCTGTGGGATAGCCACCACGCGAAAAGCTCTAACATATTTAAGACACTGCCAGGACCATGCACAGAACAAAGGATGGAACAGAATTAGCCGGCTGCAGACCATCCCCCTCCGGTGACAGGCAGCCAGAGCTGGAAGGGCCAGAAGGGGGCAATCACAGCCCCAGAGAAACATTAACTTCCAGACTGCGAGCAAGCTTCTTTGCTAACTAAGACTTCTTGGGGTTCTGGACAGTCACCATCTGCCTAAGAAGGGGCACCAGTTCTACACCCAGAAAACTGAGCAGCAGCGACAGGAAAGGCAATAAGTCACAGCAACCACACTCGCCAAACATCAGAGCTGCTCGGACCTGGGAAGGGCACAAAACACAGGCCTAACTGAGTCTGCACCTCTGAGGACTACCTGAGCGCCTGAGCCTGAGCGACTTAGACTGGGGAGGTGAATGCAGCCCAGGGCCAGCCTCAGACGGTTCCTGGTAGAGCAACCTAGAGCCTGAGTGGTGTAGGCCATGAGCGGGGGCAGGCCCAGCGTGGCTGAGACACTACGAGCACACGCCAGTGTTATTTGTTTGCAGCATCCCTCCCTCCCCACAGCGCAACTGAACAAGTGAGCCTAAAAAAAAAAAATAAAAAGTGTCCACCACCGTCCCCCTTGTGTCAGGGTGGAAAACAGACACTGAAGAGACCAGCAAACAGAAGAAGCTAAAACAGAGGGAACCGCCTTGGAAGTATAGATCTTAAGAAATATAAGCCAGACCAAGGAACTATCCAAAAATAAACTGACCCCACATTGCCCACAACAACACCAGAGAAAGTTCCAGATATACCTCTACTATTTTTACGATCATTCTTTTTTGTTTTGTTTTGTTTTCTTCTTTTTTAATTTTAACATTTTTAAATTTTTAAGTTCTTAAAGCAAATGCCATATATATATTTTTTGTGGTTTTTTAAAAAATAATTTTGTGACTTCGTTTTTTTTTTTCTTTCTTCTTCTTCTTTTCTTTAATATTGTATTTTTGAAAATACAATCTCTAGATTTTTAATCTTTGCTTTTTGGTATTTGTTATCAATTTTGTACCTTTAAAAACCCAATTTTCAGTACTCATTTTTACTTGAGAGCAAGGTTACTGGCTTGACTGCTCTCTCCTCCTTTGGACTCTCCATTTTCTCCACCAGGTTGCCTCTGTCCCCTCCCTCCCTCTTCTCTTCTCTACTCAACTCTGTGAATCTCTATGTGTTCCAGACGGTGGAGAACACTTAGGGAACTGTTTACTGGCTGAATCTGTCTCTCTCCTTTTCATTTCCCTCTTTTACCCTCCTGGCCACCTCTGTCTCCTTCCTCCCTCTCCTCTTCTCTGTATAACTCTGTGAACATCTCTGAGAGGTCCAGACAGTAGAGTGCACATAAGGAAGTGATTACTGGCTAGCTTGTTCTCTCCTCTTTTGATCCCACCTTATCTCATTCCAGTCACCTCTAACTCCCCCTCTCTATTCTCTTCTTCATGTAACTCAGTGAACATCTCTGGGTGTCCCTCAGTGTGGAGAAACTTTTCATCTCTAACCTAGATGCTTTATCATTGATGCTGTATAGATGGAGAAGTCTTGAGGCTACTGTAAAAATAAAACTGAAAACCAGAAGCGGGAGGCTTAAGTCCAAATCCTGAGGATATCAGAGAACTCCTGATTCCAGGGAACATTAATCGATAGGAGCTCATCAAATGCCTCCATACCTACACTGAAACCAAGCACCACCCAAGGGCCAACAAGTTCCAGAGCAAGACATACCACTCAAATTCTCCAGCAACACAGGAACTCACCCCTGAGCTTCAATATACAAGCAGCTCAAGTTACTCCAAAATCACTGACATTTCATAACTCATTACTGAACACTTCATTGCACTCCAGAGAGGAGAAATCTAGCTCCACCCATCAGAACTTTGACACAAGCTTCCCTAACCAAGAAACCTTGACAAGCCACTGATACAACCCATTCCACAGTGAGGAAACTCTATAATAAAGAGAAATCCACAAACTGCCAGAATACAGAAAGGCCACCCCAAACGCAGTAATAAAACCAAGATGAAGAGATAGAAGAATACCCAGCAGGTAAAGGAACAGGAGAAATGCCCATCAAACCAAAAAAAGAAGAAGAGATAGGGAATCTACCTGAGAAAGAATTCCAAATAATGATAGTGAAAATTATACAAAATCTTGAAATCAAAATGGAATCACACATAAATAGTCTGGAGACAAGGATTGAGAAGATGCAAGAAAGGTTTAACAAGGACCTAGAGGAAAAAAAATAAAGAGTCAATATATAATGAATAATGCAATAATGCAATAAATGAGATGAGAAACACTCTGGAGGCAACAAAGAGTAGAATATCAGAGGCAGAAGATAGGATTAGTGAAATAGAAGATAGAATGGTAGAAATAAAGGAATCAGAGAGGAAAAAGAAAAACGAATTAAAAGAAATGAGGACAATCTCAGAGACCTCCTGGACAATATAAAATGCTCCAACATTCAAATTATAGGAGTCCCAGAAGAAGAAGACAGAAAGACCATGAGAAAATATTTGAGAAGATAAAAGTTGAAAACTTCCCTAAAATGGGGAAGGAAATAATCACCCAAGTCCAAGAAACCCAGAGAGTCCCAAGCAGGATAAACCCAAGGCGAAACACCCCAAGACACATATTAATCAAATTAACAAAGATCAAGCATAAAGAACAAATATTAAAAGCAGCAAGGGAAAAACAACAAATAACACACAAGGGGATTTCCATAAGGATAACAGCTGATCTTTCAATAGCAACTCTTCAGGCCAGGAGGGAATGGCAAGACATACTTAAAGTGATGAAAGACAATAAACTACAGTCCAGATTACTATACCCAGCAAGGATCACATTCAAATATGAAGGAGAAATCAGAAGCTTTCAGTTCAGGTCAGTCGCTCAGTCATGTCCGACTCTATGCCACCCCATGAATCTCAGCACGCCAGGCCTCCTAGTCCATCACCATCTCCCAGAGTTCACTCAGACTCATGTTCATCGAGTCCGTGATGCCATCCAGCCATCTCATCCTCTGTCGTCCCCTTCTCCTCCTGCCCCCAATCCCTCCCCCCACATCAGAGTCTTTTCCAATGAGTCAACTCTTCTCATGAGGTGGCCAAAGTACTGGAGTTTCAGCTTCAGCATCATTCCTTCCAAAGAAATCCCAGGGCTTAACTCCTTCAGAATGGACTGGTTGGATCTCCTTGCAGTAAAAGGGACTCTCAAGAGTCTTCCAACACCACAGTTCAAAAGCATCAATTCTTCGGTGCTCAGCCTTCTTCACAGTCCAACTCTCACATCCATACATGACCACTGGAAAAACCATAGCCTTGACTAGATGGACCTTAGTCGGCAAAGCAATGTCTCTGCTTTTGAATATGCTATCTAGGTTGGTCATAACTTTCCTTCCAAGGAGTAAGTGTCTTCTAATTTCATGGCTGCAGTCACCATCTGCAGTGATTTTGGAGCCCCCCACTCCCAAATAAAGTTTGACACTGTTTCCACTGTTTCCCCATCTATTTCCCATGAAGTGATGGGACCGGACGCCATGATCTTCATTTTCTGAATGTTGAGCTTTAAGCCAACTTTTTCGCTTTCCTCTTTCACTTTCATCAAGAGGCTTTTTAGCTCCTCTTCACTTTCTGCCATAAGGATTGTGTCACCTGCATATCTGAGGTTATTGATATTTCTCCCGGCAATCTTGATTCCAGCTTGTGTTTCTTCCAGTCTAGTGTTTCTCATGATGTACTCTGCATAGAAATTAAACAAGCAGGGTGACAAAATACAGCCTTGAGGTACTCCTTTTCCTATTTGGAACCAGTCTGTTGTTCCATGTCCAGTTCTAGCTGTTGCTTCCTGACCTGCATACAGATTTCTCAAGAGGCAGGTTAGGTGGTCTGGCATTCCCATCTCTTTCAGAATTTTCCACAGTTTATTGTGATCCACACAGTCAAAGGCTAGTCAACAAAGCAGAAATAGATGTTCTTCTGGAACTCTCTTGCTTTTTCCATCATCCAGCAGATGTTTGCAATTTGACCTCTGGTTCCTCTGCCTTTCTAAAACCAGCTTGAACATCAGGGAGTTCACGGTTCACATATTGCTGAAGCCGGGCTTGGAGAATTTTGAGCATTACTTTACTAGCATGTGAGATGAGTGCAATTGTGTGGTAGTCTGAGCATTCTTTGGCATTGCCTTTCTTTGGGATTGGAATGAAAACTGACCTTTTCCAGTCCTGTGGCCACTGGCATATTGGTTGCAGCACTTTCACAGCATCATCTTTCAGGATTTGAAACAGCTCCACTGGAATTCCATCACCTCCACTAGCTTTGTTCATAGTGATGCTTTCTGAGGCCTGCTTGACTTCATATTCCAAGATGTCTGGCTCTAGATGAGTGATCACATCATCATGATTATCTGGGTCATGAAGATTTTTTTTTTTTTTTTACAGTTCTTCTGTGTATTCTTGCCACCTCCTCTTAATATCTTCTGCTTCTGTTAGGTCCAGACCATTTCTGTCCTTTATCGATCCCATCTTTGCATGAAATGTTCCCTTGGTATCTAATTTTCTTGAAGAGATCTCTAGTCATTCCCATTCTGTTCTTTTCCTCTATTTTTTTGCATTGATTGCTGAAGAAGGCTTTCTTATCTCTTCTTGCTATTCTTTGGAACTCTGCATTCAGATGCCTATATCTTTTCTTTTCTCCTTTGCTTTTTGCCTGTCTTCTTTTCACTGTATTGAGTGTGGCTGAGAGGAGCTACCCCACGTCTGAGGTCAGGGGCAGCGGCCTAGAGTGCCAGGGTGTGATGGCGCAGGAACAGCCCAAGAGGAGCTACCTGACATCTGAGGTCAGAGGCGGCCAGGAGGAGACACCAGGCATCTGAGTTCAGGGGCAGTGACCCTGAGGAGCCACTCTGAGCCCGAGGCCAGGGCCGGCAGCCGAGAGGAGCAACCCAAGGAGTGGAGGCTGTGCAGGTGCAGGAGGGCCTAGAGGAGCTATCTCACTTTGAAGGTCAGAAACTGCAGCGGTAAGGAGCTACCCCTCATCCAAGGTAAGGAGCAGTGGCTGTGTTTTGCTGGAGCAGCTGTGAAGAGATACCCCATGCCCAAGGTAAGAGAAACCCAAGTAGGATGGTAGGTGTTGCAAGAGGGCATCAGAGGGCAGATACACTGAAACCATACTCACAGAAAACTAGTCAATCTAATCATACTAGGATCACAGCCTTGTCTAACTCAATGAAGCCAAGCCATGCCTGCGGGGCAACACAAGATGGGTGGGTCATGGTGGAGAGGTCTGACAGAATGTGGTCCACTGCAGAAGGGAATGGCAAACCACTTCAGGATTCTTGCCTTGAGAACCCCATGAACAGTATGAAAAGGCAAAATGATAGGATACTGAAAGAGGAACTCCCAAGTCAGTAGGTGCCCAATATGCTACTGGAGATCAGTGGAGAAATAACTCCAGAAAGAATGAAAGGATGGAGCCAAAGCAAAAACAATACCCAGTTGTGCATGTGACTGGTGATAGAAGCAAGATCCGATGCTGTAAAGAGCAATATTGCATAGGAACCTGGAATGTCAGGTCCATGAATCAAGGCAAACTGGAAGTGGTCAAACAAGAGATGGCAAGGGTGAATGTCGACATTTTAGGAATCAGCGAACTAAAATGAACTGGAATGGGTGAATTTAACTCAGATGACCATTATATCTACTACTGCGGGCAGGAATTCCTCAGAAGAAATGGAGTAGCCATCATGGTCAACAAAAGAGTCCAAAATGCAGTACTTGGATGCATTCTCAAAAACGACAGAATGATTTCTGTTTGTCTCCAAGGCAAACCATTCAATATCACGGTAATCCAAGTCTATGCCCCAACCAGTAATGCTGAAGAAGCTGAAGTTGAACGGTTCTATGATGACCTACAAGACCTTTTAGAACTAATACCCCCAAAGATGTTTTTTTCATCATAGGGGACTGGAATGCTAAAGTAGGGAAGTCAAGAAACACCTGGAGTAACGGGCAAATTTGGCCTTGGATTGTGGAATGAAGCAGGGCAAAGACTAATAGAGTTTTGCCTAGAAAAGGCACTGGTCATAGCAAACACCCTCTTCTAATAACACAAGAGAAGACTCTACACATGGACATCACCAGATGGTCAACACCAAAATGAGACTGATTATATTCTTTGCAGCCAAAGATGGAGGAGCTCTATACAGTCAACAAAAACAAGACCAGGAGCTGACTGTGGCTCAGATCATGAACTCTTTATTGCCAAATTCAGACTGAAATTGAAGAAAGTAGGGAAAACCACTAGACCATTCAGGAATGACCTAAATCAAATCGCTTATGATTATACAGTGGAAGTGAGAAATCGATTTAAGGGCCTAGATCTGATAGATAGAGTGCCTGATGAACTATGGAATGAGGTTCGTGATATTGTACAGGAGACAGGGATCAAGACCATCCCCATGGAAAAGAAATGCAAAAAGCAAAATCAAAAGCTTTACGAACAAGCAAAAGCTGAGAGAATCAGCACCACGAAACCAGCTCTCTAACAAATGCTAAAGGATATTCTCTAGACAGGAAAAACAAAAAGGGCATATAAATCTGAATTGAAAACAATAAAGTAAATGACAAGAGGATCATACTTATCAATAATTACCTTAAATGTGAATGGGTTGAATGCCCCTACCAAAAGAAAAAGACGGCTGAATGGATACAAAAACAAGACCCCTATATATGTTGTCTACAAGAGACCCACCTCAAAACAAGGGACACATACAGACTGAAAGTGAAGGGCTTGAAAAAGATATTCCATGCAAATAGAGACCAAAAGAAAGCAGGAGTAGCTATACTCATATCAGATAAAATAGACTTTAAAACAAAGGCTGTGAAAAGAGACAAAGAAGGCCGCTACATAATGATCAAAGGATCAATCCAAGAAGAAGATATAACAAATATAAATATATATGTACCCAACATAGAAGCACCACAATATATAAAACAAATGCTAACAAATATGAAAGGGGAAATTAACAATAACACAATAATAGTGGGAGACTTTAATACCCTACTCACACCTATGGACAGATCAACTAAACAGAAAATTAACAAAGAAACACAAACTTTAAATGATACAATAGACAAGTTGGACCTAATTGATATCTATAGGACATTTCACCCTAAAACAATGAATTTCACCTTTTTCTCAAGTGCTCACGGAATCTTCTCCAGGATAGATCACATCCTGGGCCATGAATCTAGCCTTGATAAATTAAAAAAAAATTGAAATCATTCCAAGCATCTTTTCTGACCACAATTCATTAAGATTAGATCTCAATTATAGGAGAAAACCTATTAAAAATTCCAACATATGGAGGCTGAACAACATGCTTCTGAATAACTAACAAATCACTGAAGAAATTAAAAAGAAATCTGTGCATAGAAATGAATGAAAATGAAAACACAACAACCCCAAACCTGTGGGACACTATAAAAGCAATGCTAAGAGGAAAGTTCATAGCAATACAGGCATACCTCAAGAAACAAGAAAAAGTCAAAAAAATAACCTAACTCTACACCTAAAGCAACTAGAAAAGGAAGAAATGGATAACCCCAGGGTTAGTAGAAGGAAAGAAATCTTAAAAATTAGGGCAAAAATACATGCAAAAGAAACAAAAGAGACCATAGCAAAAATCAACAAAGCAAAAAGCTGGTCCTTTGAAAGGATAAATAAGATTTACAAACCATTAGCCAGACTCATCAAGAAACAAAGGGAGAAAAATCAAATTAATAAAATTAGAAATGAAAATGGAGAGATTACAACAGACAACACAGAAATACAAAAGATCATAAGAGACTACCATCAGCAACTATATGCCAATAAAATGGATAAAGTGGAAGAAATGGACAAATTCTTAGAAAAGTACAACTTTCCAAAACTGAACCAGGAAGAAATACAAACTCTTAACAGACCCATCACAAGCACAGAAATTGAAACTGTAATCAGAAATCTTCCAGCAAACAAAAGCCCAGGTCCAGACGGCTTCACAGCTGAATTCTACCAAAAATTTCGAGAAGAGCTAACACCTATCCTACTCAAACTCTTCCAGAAAATTGCAGAGGAAGGTAAGCTTCCAAACTCATTCTATGAGGCCACCATCACCCTAATACCAAAACCTGACAAAGATGCCACAAGAAAAGAAAACTATAGGCCGATATCACTGATGACCTTAGATGCAAAAATCCTTAACAAAATTCTAGCAATCAGAATCCAGCAACACATTACAAAGATCATACACCATGACCAAGTGGGCTTTATCCCAGGGATGCAAGGATTCTTCAATATCTGCAAATCAATCAATGTAATTCACCACATAAACAAATTGAAAAATAAAAGCCATATGATATTCTTAATAGATGCAGAGAAAGTCTTTGACAAAATTCAACATCCATTTATGATAAAAACTCTCCAGAAAGCAAGAATAGAAGGAACAGACCTCAACATAATAAAAACTATATATGACAAACCCACAGCAAACATTATCCTCAATGGTGAAAAATTGAAAGCATTTCCCCTAAAGTTAGGAACAAGACAAGGGTGTCCACTTTCACTGCTACTATTCAACATAGTGCTGGAAGTTTTGGCCACAGCAATTAGAGCAGAAAAAGAAATCAAAGGAATCCAAATTGGAAAAGAAGAAGTAAAACTCTCACTGTTTGCAGATGACATGATCCTCTACATAGAAAACCCTAAAGGCTCCACCAGAAAATTATTAGAGCTAATCAATGAATATAGTAAAGTTGTGGGATATAGAATCAACACACAGAAATCCCTTGCATTCCTATACTATACACTAATAATGATAAAGTAGAAAAAGAAATTAAGGAAACAATTTCATTCACCATTTCAACGACAAGAATAAAATATATGGGAATATATCTACCTAAAGAAACTAAGGACCTACATATAGAAAACTATAAAACACTGATGAAAGAAATGGATCCTCTATGATCCACCTGCCAGAGTACTGGAAATAAAAGCAAAAATAAACAAATGGGATCTAATTAAAATTAAAAGCTTCCGCACAACAAAGGAAACTATAAGCAAGGTTAAAAGACAGCCTTTGGAATGGGAGAAAATAATAGCAAATGAAGCAACTGACAAACAAATATACAAGCAACTTATGCAGCTCAGTTCCAGAAAAATAAATGACCCAATCAAAAAAATAGGTGAAAGAACTAAATAGACATTTCTCCAAAGAAGACATATGGATGGCTAACAAACACATGAAAAGATGCTCAACATCACTCATTATCAGAGAAATGCAAATCAAGACCATAATGAGGTACCATTTCACACCAGTCAGAATGGCTGCAATCCAAAAGTCTATAAGCAATAAATGCTGGAGAGGATGTGGAGAAAAGGGAACCCTCTTACACTGTTGGTGGGAATGCAAGCTATTACAGCCACTATGGAAAGCAGTGCAGAGATTCCTTATAAAACTGGAAATAGAACTGCCTTATGACCCAGCAATCCTACTGTTGGGCATACACACTGAGGAAACCAGAACTGAAAGAGACACGTGTACCCCAATGTTCATCGCAGCACTGTTTGTAATAGCCAGGACATGGAAGCAACCTAGATGTCCATCAGCAGATGAATGGATAAGAAAGCTGCGGCACATATACACAATGGAGTACCACTCAGCCCTTAAAAAGAATACATTTAAATACGTTCTAATGAGATGGATGGATGAAACTGGAGCTGATTATACAGAGTGAAATAAGCCAGAAAGAAAAACACCAATAGAGTATACTAACACATATATATGGAATTTAGAAAGATGGTAATGATAACCCTGTATTCGAGACAGGAAAAGAGACACAGATGTATAGAAGAGTCTGTTGGACTCTGTGGGAGAGGGAGAGGGTGGGATGATTTGGGAGAACGGCATTGAAATATGTATACTGTCATGTAAGAAACGAATCGCTAATCTAGTTTCAATACAGGATACAAGGTGCTCGGGGCTTTTGCACTGGAATGACCCAGAGAGGGTGGTGGCAGGGGGGATTCAGGGTTGGAAACTCATGTACACTGTGGTGGATTCATGTCAATGTATGGCAAAACCAATACAGTAGTGTAAAGTAAAAAAAAAAAAAGAAAAAGAAAACCACTTCATTGAAAGAAAAAGAGAATAAACTGAGCTGGTTGAATGTTAAAAGTTCTTCATATTCAGGATAACAGAGAAGCAGAAAAAAGTACAAAAATATTTGGTCTAAATTCATTTAAAATAGTAAAAATAAAGTAAAATAAAAAAGCAAAGTACAGTAGTAAACTCTATTGCTTTATACAAAAAATAAATTCATCTTAAATATTGATAGTGTTAAAGAAATTCTGTACATGCAATCACTGAAATCTAAACAGAAAATTGAAATGGCATGCTAAACTGAAAAAGCTCAGGGTATGGTCAGTTCTTGAATTCAGGGCTAAACATAAATAATAACAGTTGTTTTTATTCTTACTGTAAATTAAAATGAAATTAAAATAGAAAATTAGAAGTATATACTTTATCTATAATTTACCTAAACCTACATTTTAGATCCTTAGTCTGTTAGCTTACTATGAGATATATTTGTCAATTTTTGAGGTATTTATTTATAATTGAGAGTAATTACACCCAGCAAGTCCTAGGAAATGGCACCAGAAGATGGTATTTGAATGTTAAGCTTACATGTGGAGGTCAGCTTAGTTTTCTTTTCTCATCTCTTTTCTCCAGGAAGGTAGAGGAAGTCTATTTATTTCTTGTGATTGTCAAAATAAAGTCAACTCTAACTTGACAATTAATTTCTACAGGTGCATATTTAAATAGTAATTCTTAACCATAGCAATGATGATAGTCACATGACTCTGTTTTTGGTGAGCCTGAAGCATCGTGTACTCTAGATCTGCTCCATTCATTATGAGATACTATTGGAACCTACAATCCCTTTGCCCAGTCTCCTCATGGCAATTCTCATGTCTTTGTTTCTCAATGTATAAATGGCACGATTCAAGACAGGGGGTGATGGTGGAGTCAACAATAAACAAATACTTATCCAGTGATGTTGTAGGGAAAAGCCATACACAGAGAAACATACATGGCATAAAAAACAAAATTACTACAGTGATGTGAGCTGACAGTGTGAAAAAATGCTTTAGATAAGTCTCCTGAAGAATGTTTCCAGTGGGCAAAATGAAAATGTAGGATATAATTAAAGAGAAGAAGGCGGCCATGGAAATAAACCCACTATTAGCAATAACTGCAAACTCTAGCTTGTAAGTGTCTACACGAGTAAGTTTCATGACCCAAGGAAAGTCACAGTAAAAACTGTCCAATTTATTGGGACCACAAAAGGCAAGTTTATGACAAAAACAAACTGAGATACAGCATGGATTATCCCCACTATCCAGGGAACCACTACAAAGGAAAGACACATTTTGGAGCTCATAATTGTCAGGTGGTGGAGAGGCTTACAGATTGCAGTATACCTGTCAAATGCCATGGCTATAAGCAGCGCCATCTCAACTCCACCCATGACATGAATGAAAAATTTCTGTGTCATACATTTTGGAAAAGAAATGATGTTGCTTTTAGTGTAAAGATCAGATATCATTTTGGGCATCATCGTAGAGGAAAGACCTAGATCAAGTAGGGAGAGATTGGCCACAGGAAGTACATGGGGGAGTGTAAATGAGAGTCAATAATTACTGTGAACACAATGAAGAGGTTTCCCAGGATAATTCCCATGTAGAACACGAAGAAGATCCAAAACGAAAAAGATGCATTTTCCATGAATTTGAAAGTCCGATTAGTACAAATTCAGATACCACAGAATCATTTACTCCACCCATTGACTCAATCAGAGAAGAAGCTGAAGTATTCTGAAGATAAAAAATAAGAAAGAGTTAAGAAATATGGGTACCAAAGATTAATACCGTATTTATCCATCAATGATTATGTGGAAAACATGTTGTAAATGCCAAAATATGAAGTGAGAAGAAATACAGAGAGGGGCAGGTTAAAAGACAAGGAAAGAAATCATATGGGAATACGGCAGGTAAAATGGAGGAATTAGGAATAAAGAGTAACATTTTCCTAGCAGAGAGCTTCTTTACCAAGCTCGTTCTGTGCTTAGTTGCTCAGTTGTGTCCAAGACCATAAAGACAAGGAAAGAAATCACATGGGAATATGGCAGGAAAAATGGAGGAATTAGGAATAAAGAGTGACATTTTCCCTAGCAGAGAGCTTCTTTACCAAGCTTGTGCTGTGCTTAGTTGCTCAGTTGTGTCCAACTCTTTGCGACCCTATGGACTGTAGCCCACCAGGCTCCTCTGTCCATGGGGGTTTTCCAGGCAAGAACACTGGAGTGAGTTGTCATGCCCTCATCCAGAGAATCTTCCTAACCCAGGCATTGAACCTAGGAGTCCTGCATTGCAGGCAGATTCTTTACCATCTAACCCACCAGTAAAATCCAGTTCTGGCTTCTTCAGTCTTGTTCATATATATTTTAGCATAACATCTTCCATGTCATGAATAATCAGCATATCTGAAGTGTTCAAACTCTTAATCACATTTGTCCACACAAGCATTAATCACACATAGAATAGTTTCCAATGAGGGCATGAATGTTGCACTTAAGATGTTAGCATAAAATGAAAAGGTTTACTTATGTAATCATTTACAACACTTGGAGAATTAAGATACAGTTCATTTATTTATTTATTTATTTATTTATTTTTTCAAACATTTTATTGATTTGCTGTTGTGGAGGTGGCGGGGGAGCTTCGACATTGGGAGACCGTGTACACCTGTGGCTGATTCATGTCAATGTATGGCAAAACCAATACAGTATTGTAAAGTAGAATAAAGTATTAAAAAAAGAGACAGTTTAAATAAAGGAAATTCCAAAGAAGGAGTGTATAAAAACCTCAAAAGAGAGCTTTTGAGTACTTTGCTAAGCTTGAGAGAGATTTTGTGCATTGAGAACTGTGCTATAGGATTTGTCTTCCCTGGTGCATCAGACGGTAGTAACTGGCAATTCAAATGTGAAACTGAGAAACGATGTCTTCAATTAAACAAAATATTTAGTCATATTACACTAAGAAAATGAAAAAAACTGCAGACCATGAAGGTCACAACAGCTTGTCTTTCAAGTATTTGAAGCTCAGTTCTGCTAAAATGGTATCTGAAGGTGAATGAAACTGCTACCAACAACTTTTTAATAGAAAGTCTATTATCACTACAAATAAATGTAAACATTGATGACACCATGTATAACACATATTTAAATCCATTCACTATCCAATATGAAGAGACAAAATATATTAAAGGAGATGAGCTATGAAACAGAGGAAACAGTGACAGATTATTATTATTTGACTCCAAAATCACTGAAGATGGTGACTGCAGCCATGAAATTACAAGACACTTGTTCCTTAGAAGAAAAGTTATGACCAATGTAGACAACATATTAAAAGCAGAGACATTACTTTGCCAACAAAGGTCCATCTAGTCAAAACTACGGTTTTCCCAGTAGTCATGTATAGATATAAGAGTTGGACTATAAGGAAGCTGAGAGCCAAAGAACTGATGCTTTTGAACTGTGGTGTTGGAGAAGACTGTTGAGAGTCCCTTGGACTACAAGGAGATCCAACCAGTCCATCCTAAAGGAAATCGGTCCTAAATATTCATTGGAAGGATTAATGCTGAAAGTGAAACTCCGATACTTTGGCCACCTGATGTGAAGACCAGACTCATTAGAAAAGACCCTAATGCTGGGAAAGATTGAAGGCAGGAGGAGAAGGGAACGACAGAGGACAAGATGGTTGTATGACATCACCGATTCAATGGACATGAGCTTGAGTAAACTCCGGGAGTTGGTGATGGACAGGAAGGCCTGGAGTGCTACAGTCCATGGGGTCACAAAGAGCTGGATATGACTGAGCAACTGAACTGAACTGAAGCTATGAAAAGGCATACAGAAACAGGAAATTGATAAGACTGGTACCAAAATGAGTATGGCCATCATAAATGATGTAAAATTATTTTTTTGTCATGCCAACTAAATTATTGAAAAAATGGTTACAAATGAGTGTCTTATGTGATGTGCTATTAATATTATACATTACAAAAATATGTTTACATATACAATAACATCTTAAGAAGATAACTTTGGATAATGACACTTCAGGTAATTTTAATATTAAAAATTTGAATATCTATATTTTATATATTTTCTAAACTGAACACATATTTGTGATAAAAAAGAAAAGAAAATGAAAGGAGAGCAAGAGGGGAGAAAGAGGGTCAAGAAAATGAAAAAGAAGAATGCAGAGATTTATGGAGGTGCTGAAGTATGCACATATGTGGTGGTTAGAGTAGTAGTATGATTCTTGGCACTAGTGTAATAGTTTTATTAGCTTTGGTCAAACCACCATTTCTTGGTTGGTTAATGACAATTACTGGAAGTACATGATGAAAACTCTGGATGTTCTATGTCAGATTTGGACCAGATATGTACATGCTGCCTTCTCTAGAAAAACGTTAATATATGTGGCATTCTATAGAATCCCGGTTTGTTCGTTATTTGGAATAGATACGTCATACACTGAAAACAGTAGGAAAACACAAATAACTCTCCCACTTTTGTTCATCAGTTGAATTTTATTCTATCCAATAGTCCCTTATATTTTCCCAAAAAGATAAGATTGAGTGAAGAAATATGGCTAAAAAGAAAAGGTAAACAGGCATAGTGCATAGTGAAATCAAACTTTCTCATAACTCTACATACACTATGGTGTACTGATTAATCTGTTTAAAACTTATCAGGAATTGGTTCTAACATTTAGCTAGTTAATTCTGAAATACTGAGTTCTTGCTTAGAGGGAAGAGTATATCCAAACAAGTTTAAAATATTGATTTCTTTTGCTTTCTTCCATCTGAGCCACCAGGGAAGTTCTGTTTTACTTTCTTAGAAAACATTTTAAAACTCACAACTTCTCCAAAGGCAGACTCTCATAAGAGTTGGTTGCTATCTCTGTTGGATAATTTGGCTTTAACATTTAGAACATGGAAACCTGTTCTTTTTTTAATTAAATTTATTTATTTTTTTAATTACAATACTGTATTTGTTTTGCCATACATTGACACGAATCAGCCATAGGTGAACACAATCTCCCAATGCCGAATCTCCCTCCCACCTCCCACCCCCATCCTCTACTTGAATCATCCTGTGCATCAGCCCCATGCCTCCTGCATCCTACAAATCAGATAGAATGTAGGTATTCTGACTTTAGTGATTAAAAATTCCATCTCCTCTAAGGAGCCAAGAGAAATTATAACCACCTTAAGACTGAGAACACACAAAAGGAAAGCTGTTCAAAATTAGGATCTTCACTGATATACCATATTCATTATTTTTTCTTTTAATTTCTGCCCTTAACCACCTTAACTCACTGGTTATAGAATACTTAAAGAACTAATGGATACAAGTTCTATTAAGCCATGTTCCTTCTTATCATTCTCTCTTTAATTCTTGATCCACTCATCACTAATATCATTGAGGGGTTTATCAAATATCCCAAATGGAGGGAACTCACTCAATCCAACCTTTCATATGAGGGCAAATAGTCACTTCAAATGGTGTAATCTGTTTGAAACATGGACGGGACTGGAATGGGCAAGATATGGGCATATTCAGTCTCCACAATGGGAAATGTAGGGACTTCATCATAGAAGATGATGAAGGAGATGGTGACAGATAGAGGAACCTTGAGATACTAACTGACAAAAGATAGCCATCATAAATATTGGTCCCTTCTTCAGTTCAGTTCAGTTCAGTTCAGTCACTCAGTCGTGTCCAACTCTTTGCGATCCCATGAATCGCAGCACCCAGGACTCCCTGTCCATCACCAACTCCCGGAGTTCACTCAGATTCAAGTCCATTGAGTCAGTGATGCCATCCAGATATCTCATCCTCGGTCATCCCCTTCTCCTCCTGCCCCCAATCCTGCTGGCATCAGGGTCTTTTCCAGTGAGTCAACTCTTCGCATGAAGTGGCCGAAGTACTGGAGTTTCAGCTTTAGCATCATTCCTTCCAAAGAAATCCCAGGGTTAATCTCCTTCAGAATGGACTGGTTGGATCTCTTTGCAGTCCAAGGGATATGCAAGAGTCTTCTTCTTCAAAAGCATCAATTCTTCGGTGCTTAGCCTTCTTCCAAGTCCAACTCTCACATCCATACATGACCACTGGAAAAACCATAGCCTTGACTAGACAGACCTTAGTCGGCAAAGTAATGTCTCTGCTTTTCAATATACATTCTAGGTTGCTCATAACTTTTCTTCCAAAGAGTAAGCGTCTTTTAATTTCATAGCTGCAGTCACCATCTGTAGTAATTTTGGAGCCCCCCAAATAAAGTCTGACACTGTTTACCCATCTATTTCCCATGAATTGATGGGACCAGATGCCATGATCCTCGTTTTCTGAATGTTGAGTTTTAAGCCAACATTTTCACTCTCCTCTTTCACTTTCATAAGAGGCTTTTTAGTTCCTCTTCAGTTTCTGCCATAAGGGTGGTGTCATCTGCATCTCTGAGGTTATTGATATTTCTCCCGGCAATCTTGATTCCAGCTTGTGTTTCTTCCAGTCCAGTGTTTCTCATGAGGTACTCTGCATATAAGTTAAATAAGCAGAGTGACAATATACAGCCTCGACGTACCCTTTGCGTATCTGGAACCAGTCTGTTGTTCCATGTCCAGTTCTAACTGTTGCTTCCTGACCTGCATACAGATTTCTCAAGAGGCAGGTCAGGTGGTCTTCTATTTCCATCTCTTTCAGAATTTTCCAGTTTATTGTGATCCACACAGTCAAAGGCTTTGGCATAGTCAATAAAGCAGAAACAGATGTTTTTCTGGAACTCTCCTGCTCTTTCCATGATCCAGAAGATGTTGACAATTTGATCTCTGGTTCCTCTGCCTTTTCTAAAACCCTCTTGATCCTCTGGAAAATCACAGTTCACATATTGCTGAAGCCTGGCTTGGAGAATTTTGAGCATTACTTTACTAGCATGTGAGATGAGTGCAATTGTGCAGTAGACTGAGCATTCTTTGGCATTGCCTTTCTTTGAGATTGGAATGAAAACTGATCTTTTCCAGTCCTGTGGCCACTGCTGAGTTTTCCAAATTTGCTGGCATATTGAGTGAAGCACTTTCACAGCATCATCTTTCAGGATTTGAAATAGTTCCACTGGAATTCCTTCAATTCCACTAGCTTTGTTTGTAGTGATGCTTTCTAAGGCCCACTTGACTTCACATTCCAGGATGTCTGGCTCTGGATGAGTGATCACACCATCGTGATTATCCGGGTGGTGAAAACCTTTTTGTACAGTTCTTCTGTGTATTCTTGCCACTTCTTCTTAATATCTTCTGTTTCTATTAGGTCCAGACCATTTCTGTCCTTTATCAAGCCCATCTTTGCATGGAATGTTCCCTTGGTATCTCTAATTTTCTTGAAGAGATCTCTAGTCTTTCCCATTCTGTTGTTTTCCTCTATTTCTTTGCATTGATCACTGATGAAGGCTTTGTTATCTCTTCTTGCTATTCTTTGGAATTCTGCATTCAGATGCTTATATCTTTTCTTTCCTCCTTTCTTTTCGCTTCTCTTCCTTTCACATCTATTTGTAAACCCCCCTCCTCCCGACAGCCATTTTGCTTTTTGCATTTCTTTTCCATTAGGATGGTCTTGATCCCTGTCTCCTGTACAATACCACGAACCTCATTCCATAGTTCATCAGGCACTCTATCTATCAGATCTAGGCCCTTAAATCTATTTCTCACTTCCACTATATAATCATAAGGGATTTGATTTAGGTCATACCTAAATGGTCTAGCGGTTTTCCTTACTTTCTTCAATTTGAGTCTGAATTTGTTATAAAGGAGTTCATGGTCTGAGGCACAGTCAGATCCTGGTCTTGTTTTTGTTGATTGTATAGAGCTTCTCCATTTTTGGCTGCAAAGAATATAATCAGTCTGATTTCGGTGTTGACCATCTGGTGATGTCCATGTGTAGAGTCTTCTCCTGTGTTGTTGGAAGAGGGTGTTTGCTATGACCAGTGCATTTTCTTGGCAAAACTCTATTCGTCTTTGCCCTGCTTGATTCCGCATTCCAAGGCCAAATTTGCCTGTTACTCTAGGTGTTTCTTGACTTCCTACTTTAGCATTCCAGTCCCCTATAATGAAAAGGACATCTTTTGGGGGTGTTAGTTCTAAAAGGTCTTGTAGGTCTTCATAGAGCCATTCAACTTCAGTTTCTTCAGCATTACCTGTTGGGGCATAGACTTGGATAACGGTGATATTGAATGGTTTGCCTTGGAGATGAACAGAGATCATTCTGTCATTTTTGAGATTGCATCCAAGTACTGCATTTTGGACTCTTTTGTTGACCATGATGGCTACTCCATTTCTTCTGAGGAATTCCTGCCCGCAGTAGTAGATATAATGGTCATCTGAGTTAAATTCACCCATTCTAGTCCATTTTAGTTCACTGATTCCTAGAATGTCAACGTTCACTCTTGCCATCTCTTGTTTGACCACTTCCAGTTTGCCTTGATTCATGGACCTGACATTCCAGGTTCCTATGCAATATTGCTCTTACAGCATCAGATCTTGCTTCTATCACCAGTCACATGCACAACTGGGTATTGTTTTTGCTTTGGTTCCATCCCTTCATTCTTTCTGGAGTTATTTCTCCACTGATCTCCAGTAGCATATTGGGCACCTACTGACTTGGGAGTTCCTCTTTCAGTATCCTATCATTTTGCCTTTCATACTATTCATGGGGTTCTCAAGGCAAGAATACTGAAGTGGTTTGCCATTCCCTTCTCCAGTGGACCACATTCTGTCAGACTGCTTCACCATAGCCGCCTGTCTTGGGTTGTCCCGCGGGCATGGCTTAGTTTCATTGAGTTAGACAAGGCTGTGGTCCTAGTGTGATTATATTGACTAGTTTTCTGTGAGTATGGTTTCAGTGTGTCTGCCCTCTGATGCCCTCTTGCAACACCTACCATCTTACTTGGGTCTCTTACCTCGTGTGTGGGGTGTCTCTTCATGGCTGCTCCAGCAAGCGCAGCTGCTGCGCCTTACCTTGGATGAAGGGTATCTCCTCACTGCCACCCTTCCTGACCTTCAACGTGGTATAGCTCCTCTAAGCTCCTCCTGCGCCCACGCAGCCACTGCTCAGGCATAATATAATCCAGTGAAGAATGGTGTCAAAAGGATTGGGAATAATTGGAACTGGAGAAATATCAGATTGCTGTGATATGTTTCAGTTTTAGGTAAATTTTAATGACCTACCTCTTCTTTTCTAGGATGCATTTGTTGAAACACAATAATTTAGATTTCTGCTTTGTAGCATAATAACCTATAGCACTTTTTACTTTCATGCATTGGAGAAGGAAATGGCAACCACTCCAGTGTTCTTGCCTAGAGAATCCCAAGGATGGGGGAGCCTGGTGGGCTGCCATCTATGGGGTCGCACAGAGTTGAACACGACTGAAGTGACTTAGCAGCGGAACAAAAATATATGTTTTTCCCCAGTGAGATTATAGTTAATTAGTAGCACTAGGTTTGGGGGACCATTGATATTCTGAGATCTCTCAGTTCAGTTCAGTTCAGTTCAGTTCAGTTGCTCAGTCGTGTCTGACTCTTTGCGACCCCATGAATTGCAGCACACCAGGCCTCCCTGTCCATCACCACCTCCCAGAGTTCACTCAGACTCACGTCCATCAAGTCAGTGATGCCATTCAGCCATCTCATCCTCTGTCATCCCCTCTTCCTCCTGCCCCCAATCCCTCCCAGCATCAAGTCTTTTCCAGTGAGTCAACTCTTTGCATCAGGTGGCCAAAATACTGGAGCTTCAGCTTTAGCATCATTCCTTCTAACCAGCATTTTATTGATTTCTCCTGGGAACCAGATCTACAAGTCATGTTAATTTTCCCAAAAGAAAAAATATCAGAAGAGTTACTTGGTGATGAGAAGTAAGAAAAAAAGGAAAATATAAGAATATCTCTTTTATATTGAGAGAGATAATGTGCTGGATGGCTAAGAAATAAGTACCATTTGGAACAGAAAATGTGGAACCACAAACTCACTTACAGTTACTGAGGTGGGGAAGGGTAAAGTCGTTCACAATTCTTCCTGACACTCTTGTTCATTGACCAGGAGAGAATGGAGTTCATGTATCTATCTATCTATCTATCTATATTTTTTTTCAAGAGACAAGGCTTAGGCTTTATGCATGGGGCATATTCTCATAACCATTCCTGATTCATTCCCATTTAGTGATTTTTACCTATTAACTGACATATTATTTTTCAACAGATACATGAAAAGATGTTAACCACCACTAAGGAAATGTGAATCAAAACCACAGTGTTATCACCTTACATCTGTCAAATGGCTATTATCATAAAGATATGAAATAAAAAATTGACATGAATTTGAAGAAAAGGGAACCCATGTGTACTCTTGTGAGAATGCAAATTAATGCAACCTCTATAGAGGTTCCTAAAAATTAAAATTATCATATAATCCATGTATGATTTTATATACAATGATAAATCAAAACCAGAAGAAACAAAAACACTCATTAAGGTGATATCTGCACCTTCATGTGCATAACAGACATTTTCATGATAGTCAAGATATGGAAACAACTTAAATGTCCACTGATGGATTGGTAGATAAAGAAGCTGTGGTACATACAGCTGGCCCTCCATATCTCTAGTTCCATATGTGAGAGTTCAACCAACTACAGATAAAAAATATTGGAAAAATTCCAGAAAGTTCCATTAAGCAAAATTTTAATTTGTCACATGCTGGCATGCATTTACATAGCATTTATATTATATTAGATATTATAAATAGTCTAGAAGATTTCAAGTATAAGGAAGAATGTGTGTAGTGTGTGTGTTAGTTGCTCAGTTGTGTCTGACTCTTGAGACCCCATGGAATGTAGCCCGCCAGGCTCCTCTCTCCATGAAATTCTCCACGCAAGAATACTGGAGTGAGTTGTCGTTTCCTGCTCCAGAGGATATTCTTGACCCAGGGACAGAACCTGGTCTCCTGCATTGCAGGTGGATGCTTTACCATCTGAGCTACTAGGAAGGAAAAGTGGCTTTCAGTAAATCTTTTCAGATGTACCTTCAACTGTTTAACTCTCCTGGCAATAGACAGCAATGCATGTATATACAAGATAAATAAAAGGAACGAGGTCCTCTGATCTCTGTAACAATGCTCCTCTTACCTCAGATAAATGAAGGGATGACAAATGCCATAGGCTTATCATGGAATATGAAAGCTGTGTTTGTATTTCTCTCTTTTCTCTTCCATGTCTCCCCCTCTTTTGTTTAAATGTCCCTGAGATAATTTTGCAGTGTAAATTGAGGAGGAAGATGTGCCTGAAGTCTCTGCTAAAGGCACAATAAAGATTGGACCACTCTTCTGTGTGAATTATCAGATATAGAATAAGTTTCTAGGCTGAGTCCATTTCTAACATGACTCTTTAGATGAAAACTGATATTCTGCAATACGTTTTTTCACAGGGAAGAAAAATGAGGGGATTTATTTTAGGTATGAATGATCAGATTCTGAGTAAGTTGTTCCCTCCTCAGATTTTTCCTCAGGGGTTAGATGCAGAAGTCTCTCCCCAAAAGGAGTTCTTAGAGGTTGAATTCTTAAGTGTAGAACTACATAAGTGTGCAGAGTCATCCCATATCTGTCACATTGACAGGGTTTCTCCCATTATGAACACTTTGATTCTCAGTAAGGGAGAAGCTGTGACTGAAGGCCTTTCCACACTCATTTCACTCATAGGGATTCTCTCTGGTGTGGATGATGGAGTGTTGAATGAGGCTTGTGCTCCACCAGAATACCTTCTCACACTCCATGCATTTGTAGGGCTTCTCTCCACTGTGAATCTGCTGGTATTTGGTGAGGTATGACTTGTGGTTGAAGGCTTTCCCACACGCTGTGCCCTTGTAGGGCTTCTCTTCACTGTGGATGGTGAAGTGCCAGCTGAGGCCTGACCGATTGCTAAAGGCCTTTCCACATTCTTTGTGTTCATAGGGCTTCTCTCCAGTGTGAGCCCTTTATGTAAGATAAAAGTGGAGCAGTAGATGAAGGCCTTTCCACACTCAGTGCATTCTCCCTTCTGTGGACCCACTGGTGCTTGTTGAGGTATGGCTTGTGGTAGAAGACCTTCCCACACTTGAGGCACTTGTAAGGCGTCTCCCTGGTATGGGTGATAGAGTGTTGAATGAGTCTGGTCTGCTGTCACAGAAGCTGTTCCCACACTTGCTTCTCCCTGGTGTGGATCCGCTGGTGCGTCGTGAGCTGTGACCTGTGATGGAAGACCTTTCCATACTCCACACACTCAAAGGGCTTCTCTCCCATGGGGATGATGTGGTGTCACAGGAAACCTGTTTTGTGTTGGAAGGCCTTCCCATATTCGCTGCCCTTATAGGGCTTCTCCCCAGTATGGGTGATGGAGTGTTGAATGCATCTGGTGCTGTCACAGAAGCCCTCCCACACTTACTTCTCTCTGGTGTGGATCGTGAGCTGTGACCTGTGGTGGAAGGCTTTCCCACATTCCATGCACTTGAAGGGCTTCTCTCCCATGTGAATAAGAATAGGAAACTTTTCTTGTCTCAGGAGGCCTTCCCACACTTTTGTAGGTTGTATGCAAATCCCTTATACAACTATATGACTTTGTATAAGGAATCTGAGCATCTTCAGGTTTTTTTTTTTTTTTTTTTGGTCTGTGGGGGAATCCTGGACTAATCCACTGTGGATTACAAAGCTGTTGTTGTTCAGTAATTAAATCATGTGTGACTGTACCCCCATGGCCTGTAGTACATCAGCCTCCACTGCCCTCCACTATTGCCTGATGTCTGCTCAAATCCATGTCTTCTGAGTTGGTAATACTACCTAATCATCTCATCCTCTGTTGCCCCCTTCTTTTGTCTTCACTTTTTCTAACATCATGGTCTTTTCCAATGAATCAGCTCTTCGTATCATATGGTGAAAGTACTGGAGCTTCAGCATAAGTTGTTTTAATGAATATTCAGTGTTGATTTTCTTTAGGATTGACTGGTTTGATCCCCTTGCAGTCCAAGGACACTCAAATGCATTTTCCAGCACCACAGTTCAAAAACATCATTTCTTTGGTGTTCAGCCTTCTTCATGATCCAACTCACACATCTATACATGACTACTTGAAAAACCATAGTTTGGCTATATGGACCTTTGTTGGTAGTGAGGTCTCTACTTTTAAAGCACTGTTTATGTTTGTCACAGTGATCCAAGCCTATGCCCCAACCAGTAACGCTGAAGAAGCTGAAGTTGAATGGTTCTATGAATATTTACAAGACCTTTTAGAACTAACACCAAAAAAAATGTACTTTTCATTATAGGGGAACGGAATGCAAAAGTAGGAAGTCAAGAAACACCTGGAGTAACAGGAAAATTTGGCCTTGGAATACAAAATGAAGAATGACAAAGCCTACAAAGTTTTGCCAAGAGAACGCATCAGTCACAGCAAATATCCTCTTCCAAAAACACAAGAGAAGACTCTACACATGAACATCACCATATGGTCAACATTGAAATCAGATTGATTATATTCTTTGCAGCCAAAGATGGAGAAGCTCTGTACAGTCAGCCAAAACAAGACCAGGGAGCTGATTGTGGCTCAGATCATGAACTCCTTGTTGCCAAATTCAGACGTAATTGAAGAAAGTAAGGAAAACACTA
Source organism: Nanger dama (assembly GCA_917880005.1). Lineage (NCBI taxonomy): Eukaryota > Metazoa > Chordata > Mammalia > Artiodactyla > Bovidae > Nanger > Nanger dama. The sequence continues at coordinate 76,476,800 of CAKJTW010000003.1, forward strand.
AACCATTCAGGTATGACCTAAATCAAATCGCTTATGATTATACAGTGGAAGTGAGAAATAGATTTAAGGGACTAGATTTGGTAGACAGAATACCTGATGAACTATGGATGGTGGTTCGTGACATTGTACAAGAGACAGGGACCAAGATCATCTCCATGGAAAAGAAATGTGTAAAAGCAAAATGGCTGTCTGAGGAGGCATTACAAATAGCTGTGAAAGGAAGAGAAGTGAAAAGCAAAGGAGAAAAGGAAGGATATTCCCATGTGAATGCAGAGTTCCAAAGAATAGCAAGGAGAGATAAGAAAGCCTTCCTCTGCAGTCAATGCAAAGAAATAGAGGAAAACAACAGAATGGGAAAGACTAGAGATCACTTCAAGAAAATTAAAGATACCAAGAGAACATTTCATGCAAAGATGGGCCCGATAAAGAACAGAAATGCTATGGACCTAACAGAAGCAGAAGATATTAAGAAGAGGTGGCAAGAATACACAGAAGAACTGTACAAAAAGATCTTTATGACCCAGATAATCTTGATGGTGTGATCACTCACCATCTGGACATCCTGGAATGTGAAGTCAAGTTGGCCTTAAGATGCATCACTATGAACAAAGTTAGTGGAGTTGATGGAATTCCAGTAGAGCTATTTCAAATCCTGAAAGACGATGCTGTGAAAGTGCCACACTCAATATATCAACAAATGTGGAAAACTCAGCAGTGGCCACAGGACTGGAAAAGGTCAGTTTTCATTCCAATCCCAAAGAAAGGCAATGCCAAAGAATGCTCAAACTACTGCACAATGTGCACTCATCTCACATGTTAGTAAAGTAATGCTCAAAATTTTCCAAGCCAGGCTTCAGCAAGCAATACATGAACCATGAACTTCCAGATGTTCAAGCTTGTTTTAGAAAAGGCAGAGGAACCAGAGATCAAATTGCCAACATCTGTTGGATCATGGAAAAAGCAAGAGAGTTCCAGGAAAAACATCTATTTCTGCTTTATTGACTATGCCAAAACCTTTGACTGTGTGATCACAATAAACTGTGGAAAATTCTTCAAGAGGTGGGACTACCAGACCACCTGACCTGTCTCCTGAGAGATCTGTATGAAGGTCAAGAAACAACCATTAGAACTGGACATGGAACAACAGATTGGTTCCAAATAGGAAAAGGGGTACGTCAAGGCTGTATACTGTCACCCTGCTTATTTAACTTATATGCAGAGTACGTCATGAGAAACGTTGGGCTGGTAGAAGCACAAGCTGGAATCAAGATTGCCGGGAGAGATATCAATAACCTCAGATATGCAGATGACACCACCCTGATGGCAGAAAGTGAAGAGGAACTAAAAGCCTCTTTATGAAAGTGAAAGAGGAGAGTGAAAAAGCTGGCATAAAGCTCAACATTCAGAAAACTAAGATCGTGGTGTCTGGTCCCATCAATTCATGGGAAATAGAAGGGGAAACAGTGGAAACAGTGTCAGACTTTATTTTGGGGGGCTCCAAAACCACTGCAGATGTAGATTGCAGCCATGAAATTATAAGACACTTACTCCTTGGAAGGAAAGTTATGACCAACCTAGAAACCATATTAAAAAAGAGACATTACTTTACCAACAAAGGTCTGTCTAGTCAAGGCTATGGTTTTTCCAGTGGTCATGTATGGATGTGAGAGTTGGACTGTGAAGAAAGCTTAATGCCAAAGAACTGATGCTTTTGAACTGTGATGTTGGAGAAGACTCTTGGGAGTCCCTTGGACTGCAAGGAGATCCAACCAGTCCATCCTAAAGGAGATCAGTCTTGAGTGTTCATTTGAAGGACTGACGCTAAAGCTGAAACTCCAATACTTTTGTCACCTCATGTGAAGAGTTGACTCATTGGAAAAGACCCTGATGCTGGGAGGGATTGGGGGCAGGAGGAGAAGGGATGACAGAGGTTGAGATGGTTGGATGGCATTGCTGACGCTATGCACATGAGTTTGAGTGAACTCTGGGAGTTGGTGATGGACAGGGAAGCCTGTCGTGCTTTTATACATGGGGTTGCAAAGAGTCGGTCATGACTGTGCTACTGAACTGAGCTGAACTGAACTGATGTTTGTCATAGCTTTTCTTCCAAGAAGCAAGCATCTTTTAATTTCATGTCTGCAGTTTTTGAGCCCAAGAATATAAAATCTGTTACTGCTTCCACTTTTCCCCCTTCTGTTTGACATGAAGTGATGGGACTGGATGCCATGATCTTAGTCTTTTGAATATTGTTTTATGCCAGCTGTTTCACTCTCCTCTTTCACCCTCATCGAGGGTCTCCACTTCCTCTTCTCTTTCTGTTATTAGAATGTATCATCTTTATATCTGAGGTTATTGGTATTTCTCCTGGCAGTCTTTATTCTAGCTTGTGTTTCACCCAGCCTGGTATTTCACATGATTTATTCTGAATGTAAGTTAAATAAGTATGATGACAATATACAGTCTTGTCCCAATTTGGGATCAAAAGGTGACTATATAGTCTTATTCCAATTTGGAACCAGTTCATTGTTCGATGTCTGGTTCTAAAACTTGTTTCTTGACCTTTATACATGTTCCTCAGGAGACAGGTAAGATGGTCTGGTATGCTATCTCTTTAAGAATTTTTCAGTTTGTTGTGACCCAGAGTCAAAGGCTTTGGTCAATGAAGCAGAAGTAGATGCTTTTCTGGAACTCTCTTGATTTTGTCATGATCCAAGAAATATTGGCAATTTGATTTTTGGCTCCTCTGTCTCTTTAAAACTCTGCTTGTGCATCTCAGTTCACATAATGGTGAACTCTAGCTTGAAAGATTTGGAGCATTACTTTGCTAGCATGTGATATGAGTGCAATTGTATGGAAGTCTGGACATTCTTTGGCATTGCCTTTCTTGGGATTGGAATGAAAACTGACCTTTTCCAGCCCTATGTCCACTACTGAGTTTTCCAAACTGGCTGGCATATTGAGTGCAGCACTTTAACATCATCATCTTTTAGGATTTGAAATAGCTCAGCTGGAATTCTATCACTGCCACTAGCTTTGTTCATAGTAATGCTTCCTAAGGCCCACTTGACTTTATACTCTGGGATGTCTGGCAGTAGGTGAGTGATCACATCTTTATACTTATCTGGGTCATTAAGATCTTTTTTGTCTAGTTTTTCTGTGTATACTTGCCACCTCTTTTAATCTCTTCTGCTTCTGTTAAGTCCTTACTGTTTCTGTCCTTCATTGTATATATCTTTTCATGAATTGTTCCCTTTGATATTCCAGTTTCCTTACAGAGATCTCTACTCTTTCCCATTCTATAGTTTTCTTCTATTTCTTTGCAATCTTTGCTTAGAAGGCCTTCGTATCTCTCCTTTCCATTCTCTGGAACTCTGCATTCAGTTAGGTATATCTTTGCCTTTCTGCCTTGCCTTTTGATTCTTTTCTTTCCTCAGCTATTTGTAAAGCCTTTTAAACCACTTTGCCTTCTTCTATATGTGAGTCCACATGTCTTTTTCGTAGATAGTCTATTACTACACCAAATTTTGAGATAAGTGACTGAGTGTTTAATCCATTTACTGTGACTTTGAAAGAAAATATGTGAGAAAAAGGAGACAGGTTAGTTGTAGACCTGCTGAGTGTGCATTGTCTGTGAAGCATCCAAGTAAGAAGATAGATTTATGGATTAGGAATTTATGAACTAGTAACCTGGCTTTGAGAGCCCCAAGCTAAAAGCTAGGCATAGTAATTAAAACCGTGGGAATGGATGTCATCTAGGGACAGAATACAAAGTGAGAATAGGCCAAAAATGCAGTTCTGAGGAATCCTGAGTTTGTTCATTGAGCAAATGAGGGAAAAGCAACAAACAGATACTGAGAAGGAATTACCCAAGATGTAGGAGGGAAACCAGGAGACTGTAGTGTTTCAGAGGTCCAGTAGAGTATTTAAAGGAAGGAATTGTCAGCAGTAATTAAGTTAAAAAAAAAAACAAAACTCCTGTCCAGATGAATAAAAAAAATTAAAAAGAAAAAAAAAAAAGAAGTATTGTTGATTTATTTATACAGAGAATGTCAAAGATGTAATTGTAGATTCCTGAAAAACACAAGACAAAAAATAAGCTTTCAATTCTTTTAATTGAGCAGATTTTATTTCCAGAGCAATAGAAGGAGATGAAAAAAAGTTATGTGTGTCTTAAACAAAACCTTTATATTCCAGATGTAGAAATCCTCATTTAAATTGATTATGCTTCAACATTTTTGGCTTTCCATTTATCCAAGGCTCTCAAACTAAGATACATAAACTCTTGTGGGAGAAGATAGTCTGATAGATAAGAAAACATATTCAAAGAAACCAGGACCTCTAAATGCCATCTTTGGGTGATTATTATCTTGTGAAACAGCTATTATGGCTATGATTTTCAAAAAGAATAAACTAGGCAGATTGAATATTAGAAGACATTCATTTTCAGAATGACAGAAAAGTAAGAGTCCAAAAATCTTTGGTCTGTATTTATATAAAGTATTGATAGCATTAAAAAAAATTTTCTACCTGCAGTCACTCAAATCTCATTCAAATCTAAACTCAAAACTGAAATAGCATCCTAAACTAAAAAAGCTCAAAGTATAGTCAAGTGTTGAGTTCAAGGTTTAACATAGGAAATAACATAGCTGATTTTATTCTTAACTCTGTCACTGTTTCCATTGTTTCCCCATAATTAAACTTACATTTAATCTATTTAATCCATTATTTTGCTATGAGAAATTTCTAGCACTTTTTGAGATATTTATTGGTAATTGACAGTAATCACACCTAGTAAAGAAAGATGTAAGAAATGTCACACAGAAAATGGTATTTGAATGTTAAGTTTACGCCTGGAAATCAGCTCAGTTTTCTCTTCTCATCTCTCTTCTCCATGAAAGTAGATGAAGTCAATTTATTCTCTGTGACTGACAAAATAAAGTCAGCTCTGACTTGACACATCAGTTTCTACAGGTGTACTTTTGTTAAACTGTCACTCAAAATAGTAATTCTTACCATAGTAATGATGATAGTCACATGACTCTCAGTGTTTTTGGTGAGACTGAAGTATCTTGTACTCTAGATTTGCTCCATTCATTATAAGATCCCACTAGAGCCTAGAATCCATTTGCCCAGTCTTCTCGTGGCAATTCTCATATCTTTGTTTCTTAATGTATACATGGCAGGATTCAAGACAAGGGTGATAGCAGAGGCATCAATAAACAAATACTTATCCAGTGATGTTGCAGGAAAGGCCACACATAGAGAAACATATATAGCATAAAAAACAAAATTATTACAGTGATGTGAGCTGACAGTGTGAAAAACGCTTTGGATAAGTCTCCTGAAGGTTTCCAGACAGTGACCAAAATGAAAATATAGGACATAATTAAAGAGAAGAAAGCATGGAAATAAACCCACTATTAGCATAATTACAAACTCTAGCTTGTAAGTGTCTACACAAGCAAGTTTCGTGACCTGAGGCAAATCACAATAAAAAACTTTATTGGGACCACTAAAAGGTAAGTTTATGACAAAAACAAACAAGCATGAGATACAGCATGGATTATCCCCACTATCCAGGCAACCACTACAAATGAAACACACATTTTGAAGCTCATAACTGTCAGATAGTGGAGAGGCTTACAGATTTGTAGTATACCTGTCAAATGCCATGGCTATGAGCAGCAGCATCTCAACTCCACCCATGACATGAATTAAAAAAATATCTGTCATACATTTTGGAAAAGAAATGATGTTGCAGTTAGTGACAAGATCAGAGATCATTTTGGGTACCGTGTTAGAGGAAAGACCTAGATCAGTAGAGAGGTTGGCCAACAGGAAGTACATAGGGAGTGTAAATGAGAGTCAATAATTACTGTGAACACAACAAAGAAGTTTCCCGGATAACTCCCATGTAGAACACAAAGGGAGAACCACCCCCCCACCAAAAGTTGCATTTTCCATGAATTTGAAAGTCCGATTAGTACAAATTCAGATACCACAGAGTCATTTACTCCATCCGTTGACTCAGTCAGTAGAGAAGAAGCTGAAATAGTCTGAAGGTAGAAAATAAGAAAGAAATGAGAATTGTGAGTACCAAAATTAATACATTATTTGTTCATCAATGCATCTGTGGAAAACATATTGTAAATGCCAAAATATGAAGTGAGAAGACTTACAGATAGGGGAGCGGAAAGAATGATGATAAGTGAATAGGAGAAATGAGATAATCAGAAGTTAGGCCAGGGCAACAAAGAAATTATGTGGAAACACGGCAGGTAAGGTGGAGGAATTAGGACAAATGAGTAACATATTCCTAGCAGAGAGCTACTTTACCAAGCTTATTGTGCAATAATTCCAACTTCTTCCATATTATTCATATTTATTTAATATAACATCTTACATATCATGAATAATCAGGTATATTTGGAGTGTTCAAGTAAATAATATTTGTTCACACATACTCTAGGAGAATGTAATCTCTATTTTCTTTTACTTCACACTTGAGAAATCTCAGGCATTAATCACACATAGAATAGTTAGCAACTAATGAGGGCATTAATGTTGCATGTAGGGTGGTAGCATGAAATTAAAAGGTTTACTTCTCTGATTGTTTCTGATACTTGGAGAATTACAACACACTTTAAATCAAGGGAAACTCAAAATTGCAAAGAAGGATTTTCAAAAGACTCAAAAAGAGGATTTTTCAGTACTTTATTAGGATTGAGAGAGATTTTGTGTCATAAGCATTGTGTTATAGGATTAATGACTGGCAATTCAAACATGAAACTAAGAAATAATGATGTCTTCACTGAAACAAAATATTTAGTCATGATAAACTAAGAATATGTAAAAACTACAGACCATAAAGGTCATGACAGCTTGTCTTCAAGTATTTGAAGCTTTGTTCTGCTAAAATGCTGTTTGAAGGTAAGTGAAATTGCTACCAACAACTTTTAAATACAGGAGAGTATCTATCATCACTTCATATAAACACAATGATTATAGATGTCTATCTATAAGACATATTTGAATCCATTCATTATCTAATCTAAAGAGGAAAAATAGAAGTATATTAAAAGAGATAAGTTATGAAAAGGTATACAGAAAGGGAAATTGATAAGATTGGTACCAAAATAAATATGACCATTATCATAGATGCAAATATAGTTTTGTTGTCATATCCCTAAATTATTGTGACAAAATTGAATACAAATGAGTGTTTTTTGTGATGTGCTCTTGATACGTTTACATTGCAAAAATATGTTCACATATACAATAACATATCTTGATAACTTTGGATAATGAATGCCATTTTAATATTAAAATTTTGAATATATTTTATATTTTTCTAAATTGGCCACATGTTTGAAATAAAAATGAAAAGAAAATGAAAGGAGAGTAACAAAGGAGAAAGAGGGCCAAGAAAATGAAATAGAAATAGATTTATGGAGGGAATGAAGTATGCATATATGTGATATTAGAGGTAGAGTGTTATTATGATTTTTGGCACTAGTAATACGTGAACTGTGAACTTCCAGAAGTTCAAGCTGAATTTAGAAAAGGCAGAGGAACCAGAGATCAAATTGCCAACATCTGCTGGATCATGGAAAAAGCAAGAGAGTTCCAGAAAAACATCTATTTCTGCTTTATTGACTATGCCAGTCTTTGACTGTGTGGATCACAATAAACCGTGGAAAATTCTGAAAGAGATGAGAATACCAGACCACCTGACCTGCCTCTTGAGAAACCTATATGCAGGTCAGGAAGCAACAGTTAGAACTGGACATGGAACAACAGACTGGTTCCAAATAGGAAAAGGAGTACGTCAAGGCTGTATATTGTCACCCTGCTTATTTAACTTATATGCAGAGAACATCATGAGAAAAGCTGGGCTGGAAGAAGCACAAGCTGGAATCAAGATTGCTGGGAGAAATATCAATAACCTCAGAGATGCAGATGACATCACCCTTATGGCAGAAAGTGAAGAGGAACTAAAAAGCCTCTTGATGAAAATGAAAGAGGAGAATGAAAAAGTTGGCTTAAAGCTCAACATTCAGAAAACGAAGATCATGGCATCCAGTCCTATCACTTCATGGGAAATAGATGGGGAAACAGTGGGAACAATGTCAGACTTTATTTTTTGGGATCCAAAATCACTGCAGATGGTGACTGCAGCCATGAAATTAAATGACGCTTACTCCTTGGAAGAATAGTTATGACCAACCTAGACAGCATATTCAAAAGCAGAGACATTACTTTGCCAACAAAGGTCCGTCTCGTCAAGGCTATAGTTTTTCCAGTGGTCATGAATGGATGCGAGAGTTGGACTGTGAAGAAAGCTGAATGCTGAAGAATTGATGCTTTTGAACTGTGGTGTTGGAGAAGACTCTTGAGAGTCCCTTGGACTGCAAGGAGATCCAACCAGTCCATTCTGAAGGTGATCAGCCCTGGGTGTTCTTTGGAAGGACTGATGCTGAAGCTGAAACTCCAATACTTTGGCCACCTCATGCGAAGAGTTGACTCATTGGAAAAAACTCTGATGCTGGGAGGGATTGGGGGCAGGAAGAAAAGGGGGCAACAGAGGATGAGATGTCTGGATGGCATCACCGAATAGGCACTCTAGTGCTTACATAATGGCCCATGAATGAAGAACTTTTAAAAGGCACGGATGAAGTCTTCCTATGAGTTCTTTTAGCATGGTTACTTCTCATAAAGGCAATACTAGCTATCACCACCCTTAAATGTTTGACCTTTCAGAAGCACACATGGATGACTGCTCAATGCTTGATATGGTTCCATCTATTTAGTCATTTTATCGGCAACTTAATGGCAAGTTATTTACATTGGATCCCTTCCATTTTGGAAGAACAACAAATTGTTTTTCTGGGATACATATGTTTTCCAGGTATGGCTTTGACTACTCTTACAGCAATACCTTGGCCATTCAGTTCAGTCGCTCAGTCGTGTCTGACTCTTTGTGACCCCAGCAGGCCTCCCTGTCCATCACCAACTCCTGGAGTTCACTCAAACTCACGTCCATCGAGTCGGTGATGCCATCCAGCCATCTCATCCTCTGTTGTCCCCTTCTCCTGCCCCCCAATCCCTCCAGCATCAGAGTCTTTCCCAATGAGTCAACTCTTTGCATCAGGTAGCCAAAGTATTGGAGTTTCAGCTTTAGCATCATTCCTTCTAAAGAACACCCAGGACTTATCTCCTTTAGAATGGACTGGTTGGATCTCCTTGCAGTCCAAGGGACTCTCAGGAGTCTTCTCCAACACCACGGTTCAAAAGCATCAATTCTTCGGCATTCAGCTTTCTTCACAGTCCAACTCTCACATCCATACATGACCACTGGAAAAACCATAGCCTTGACTAGACGGACCTTGGCTGTTAGGTGATCCAAAAACACATTGAATGCTTAATGTCCTTCATGACATTGCTTAGGACAAAGGAATATGTTGAGAAGAAAGGAAGTAGAAATGAGCGCACAATCAAGTGATCCACTGGTGCTTCAGTGAACAGAAGCTGTCAGCTCATAAAATGTGGGAATAGCTTTTTAAAGGTATAGGTTAAGATGCAAGTTAGTCCCAGTTTGGAAATGGCACTATGCGCTTTAACTTTGAACCATTAGTATAAAGTATTGTGCCTCCAGAATGCATAGGTTTGGGAGCCAAGGGTAGATGGTAAGTGGCTTTATTCACCATCACTTCATTGGAGAACTTGAGCTTTCTGAACCTACAACTTTGAACTCTACAGCGTTGGGAAAATGCTCCTTCTGAGGATAGAGTAAGCTTTCTAATAAACCTAAAATTTTGGTAGGTCTCTGGTCATTTTGATTTTCTTGTGTCTGTAGATCATCAGACAATGAAACAAGTTTCTATCACTCTAAGGATAATTAACCTTAATTATCATGAATAAATATAGTTGCTGCTACACTTGCATCAACAGTAATGGATAATAACTTTAAATGAGCAGCTGTAGAAATTACAGTCTGAGAAGATTATGGTCTTGGACTTAGACTGCTCACGTAGGAAGATATGGATCTGGGCAAGTAATCTCGATTAGCAAAAGTGATGGATAAATGTAAGGATGATCTAGAAAGGGCTGTGGAGGAGGAAGTTGGTGGATATCAAATACAAACTACTTTGTATAAAATAGATAAACAATAATAATATACTGTACAACACAAGGAATTATAGCCATTATATCTTGTAATAGCCTATAATGGAATGTAATCTGCATAAATACTGAAGCACTATGCTGTACACTGAAAGTGATATATAACATTGTAAATCAACTATGCTTCAGTAAAAAAAAAATTAAAAAAGATGATGATGAATATCATCCTAGGTGCATGTGCAATGACAGACAAATTAACACTTGTTCCATTTACACCCTTGTGTTTGAAAAATTAATGATGGGGTAAACTTACATGGGATGTGAATGCCTCTAAGCAAGACATCTGATGCTCTTAGCACCTCATGCATGTCCTTCTGCACTTAATATTTCCAAGAATGTTCACTGTTTTCTATTATTAAAGAAGAAAAGTTAAAATTTTATGTAACATCCTGCTCATTCTGCCTCTGTAACTCAGCTTGCTCCTTGCAAAGTCTGGAGATCCATGTAGTCTCAGAAAGTGGGGACTTACACTACTAGAAACTGGAGCTTATCTTACTCACCCTTGTCCTGCTCTTTGCTATTGCCCAGCCCCTGCAAACCTGCTTAATCATGCCTGTCCGTGTAAAGGTCAGGCATCCCCATCTTGACTGCTGTTCCCATGCATGTGAAGCCCCTTAGTTCAAACCAGCCTATTAACATCTAGTGTTGCCCACTATCGTCTGTCTATAAAAACTCTGTAACCCCTTTGTTCGGGGTTCAGAGCTTAGAGTGTTAGCTCCTCTGGGCCTGCTGGCATAATAAACCTGAGTTCTCCAAATCTCCGAGTGTGGTGCTTGGTTTCTCGATTACTGGTTTCTGCAACATTATGAGTTCCAGAAACTTTCTACCTGAAGACATTTTCCTTGTTATCAAATTGTTCAACCCACTGTGTGGGGAAGCCTAGAAATGCCGTGGAGTTAATGCCTCAGAGCTATGTGTGTGTTGGTTGCTCAGTCATGTCTGACTCTTTGAAACTCCGTGGACTGTAGTCCACCAGGCTTCTATGTCCATGGGATTCTCCAGGCAAGAATACTGGAGTGGATTGCCATTCCCTTCTCCAGAGGATCTTCCTGACCCAGGGACTGAACTCTGGTGCCTGCATTGCATGCAGGTTCTTTACCGTTTGAGCTACATGGAAGTCCCTATGAGAGCTGTACTAGTACAGAAATAAACAGCTTCCTTGCATCTCATGTGGGACAACTGTAAGTCATAGAATCTATACAGGTTTTTAGAGGGTCACAGCAGGCTTTCTCCCCCACTTGTGTAGAGTAGTAGGATACCAATTAATACACCCTTTATTGGCATCTTCTCTTTGTTGTTTCGTGTTCCCACTTCTGAACAATTGTGTTCTAGGAAACGTTTCCTAATAAACTACTTGCATTCAGATTTTGTCTCTTTTAAATAATAAGTAAAATCATTGCAACTACATATATAGCGATTCAATGTGGTGATTCTTAACATTAATCACAACACATTTACAGGTTATTTTTACACCTCATGAATAACAGAAGAAATATTATTATATCTTTTTATTTGAAAAATAACCCCAAATTCAAAATTTTCTTTGTCAGATCATGCTGTTCTCTGTAAGGATCTCAATTTTTAGTATAATATATTTACATTTCCCATGATGGTAATGGTCTTATACTCCACAGGTAAAGTAGTAGCAGATATAGAATGGCAGATGATGAGTTTATTCTGGGTATGATAAATCTGAGGTGCCTAAGTGGAGATGGGTCAGCTGGATATACAGTTTTCAAGCTTCAAAAAATGCTGTGGTCAACAAAATCTGGAATAAAATATCTTTTTGAGCAATCTTTTTATTGCTACCTTTATGTCTTTGTTTCTCAGTGTATAGATGGCAGGATTCAACACAGGGGTAATAGCAAAGTCAACAATGAACAGATTTTTATCAAGTGATGGTGGAGGAGAAGGCCAGACATAGAGAAACATGCATGGAGTGAAAAACAAAAAAACCACAGTGATGTGAGACGACAAAGTGACAAATGCCTTGGACAAGTCTCCTGAAGAACGTTTCCAGACGGTGACCAAAATGAAGGAATAGGAAAGGATTAGCAGGAAGAAGGTGCCCATGCTCATGAAGCCACTGTTGGCAGTAACAATAAACTCAAGCTTGGCTCCATCTGTGCATGCAAGTTTTATAATCTTAGGAAAGTCACAATAAAAGCTGTCTACTTCATTAGGCCCACAGAATGGCAATTTCATAACAAATAAAAATTGAGACATAGCATGGATCACCCCAATTACCCAGCCAGTGACTACAAATGAAACACATATTTTAGGGTTCATGATTTTCAAGTAGTGAAGAGGCTTACATATTGCTGTGCACCTGTCAAATGCCATGGCTATAAGTAACACCATCTCCACTCCTCCTATGGTGTGGATGAAACATATCTGTGTCATACAACTTTGGAAAGATATTATTTTGTCTTCATTTAAGAGGTCTGTGATTATCTTGGGGACTGTGGTAGAGGAAAGGCCCACATCAATGAGGGACAGGTTGGCAAGTAGGAAGTACATAGGAGAATGTAAGTGAGAATCAAAAATTACTAAAAACAAAATAAAAAGGTTTCCCAAGATGACCCCTAAGTAAAGCAAAGAACATATCAAAATAAGAGAAAGCCTTTTCTCCCAAGAGCAAGAAAGGGCCAATAATACAAACTCATTGACCACAGAGTCATTTAGTCCACCCATTGACAGGGACAGAAGAGCTGATTTTCAAGTGACCTGAGGATAAAAATTAAAAAGAATAGGTATCACTGGTTCAGACATAGATTGTCTACTTTATTGTTAATTAAATTAGATATAATTGATTGAGAGGAGAAGCTTAAGAATTTGGAAGAAATAAGGTTAGCAACAAATTCATTGTACTATAGATGATATCTGAATGAAAAATTGTGATTGTAATTTTTGCAGATAGAACCAAAAGAGTTAACATTCCATAGTTAAGTCTCTTTTTATTTTTTTCTCAAAAATCTTTAGATCATTTTTCTGACCATTGCCTGTGCTCTCCCACCAAATAACCATCACCTCTTCTGTTATACAACTATTAATAGTTGTATTAATAGTTTAATACAACTTTCACACTAATTCTGTATGCTCTAAACTAAACATTTCTTAGTCCATTAATAGTCTCAAAACTTTGAGCTTATTGAGATCACCAGGACAAAAACACTTGAACATATTTAATCAGTTCTTACCACCAGCTTTTAGAATTTAAATGGAGCTCAGGTGCACAGAACTTAATAATTGTAATACTTGGCTTATGGTATGATATCTTCTTTGGTCCATGACCACTTTTAATAAATATGTTGCTGCTGCTGCTGCTGCTGCTAAGTCGCTTCAGTTGTGTCCGACTCTGTGCGACCCCAGAGATGGCAGCCCACCAGGTTCCCCTGTCCCTGGGATTCTCCAGGCAAGAACACTAGAGTGGGTTGCCATTTCCTTCTCCAATCAATGTATGAAAGTGAAAAGTGAAAGCGAAGTCGCTCAGCTGCGTCCGACTCCCAGAGACCCCATGGACTGTAGCCTACCAGGCTCCTCCATCCCTGGGATTTTAATTAATGGGAAACTAAAAATAAAATATTGGCTGAGTATAAATAATGGTAAATATAATGATGCTAATTAAGAATCAGCTATGATCACAGCTAACATTTGAATGTCTTCTATACTCAGGTAATTGTAAGTACATTATCAAAGTACATTGGGAGTACAAACCTCCTAATGTCTCCTTAAGATATGTTCAGTTTTATTATACACATTTCAGCAGTGAAGAAACTGAGCCCCAGAAATATAAGTGGCAAAGCCAAAATTTGAATCAAGAGCCGCAGAACTTTCAGAGTACATGCTCCAAGAACTGCTCTATGCTTTTCAAAGCCAGCACCTCCAAGTATACTAGATTTCCCTATGGTTCTCAAAGCATCAGTCAACCCATTTCCTTCATCCCCAATTAATTACTATATATGTTGCCTGTCCCAAAGCCTTTTCCCTCCTCGTTTCTGGATAATGGAATACCTACCTATTTAGGTTTTTGGTAGAGATTTCTCAATTTTGAAAAAGGGTAAATCCTTATCCTCATCCCCAGATGAAGCATGATAATCTAATGTCACTTAGCCATGAACTGGCTTGTGAGGAGTATATAACCTAGATTTGTACAATGACATATGGAATGTCTTCTGGGGAAAGTTTTCTTTCCCAGTTTAAAATACAAAGCTTCATATGTAGAAGGCTCTTTTCCTGGCCCCTTTGTTCCTGCATTCAATGTTAATATGATGTCTAAAGGGAAAAGGAAAGCAACATTTGTGCTAGATAGTTTTACCCATATCCTCTCAAATCCTCATAGTATCAGAAGTAAGTTATACTTCTCCCACTTTATAGGTGAATACATTTCATCACCATTATTTGATAGCCTGCTCTGGTTTATATAGCTTCTAACTGGCAGAGTTAGAATGTCAACCAAAGTCTCAAAAGGCTTAATGGTTCTGCTTTGTAATGACCAGGAATAACCCAAATAAAAACATATGCAAAGACAGAGAAATGTGAAAAAATTCCATGACATATGGAATTTATTTGTCTTTTTTCCGTTTATTCTTCAAGACATACATTAAATGTCACCTACTCTGGAAAATTTATCGAAGACCGTAACCAGAGTAAATAGCTTCTCTCTATAAACTATCGTTAGTTATATTTTATGTATTCTTTATAATAAAATATATTAGAGTTTTTTTTTGTATATTAGTTCTTTATTTTCAGCTAAAGTTTTCAAGGAAAGGAACTGTTAGCTGATTTTGTAGGCCTCAATATGTTGCACTATTTCTGGCACAATATAGGAACTACTAAAGGATAGTCTTCACTAACATCCTTATTGTAGAGATTAATAAGTAAAATCAGGGGCCTTGAAGCCCCGGTGATGAATTTGGAGTGAATATCCACCAAATGACCTCAGGGATTGAATTATCTGATACTTGTACACTGATGGGGCAATCTGAAAACCAGCCACTTTCCTGTCATGTGCCTCTCGGAGTGATCTCAACACCCTGCATTCCCAATTAGATTCTACACCTAATACAATAAAACTAGAAAGATACCTTTCTCTTTTGCCTCAAATAAAATGCTTATAGGCACTACAGAGTATCTGACAATTTCCCTCCAGTTATAGTGGAGTATTAACATAAAACATAGTATAGAAATATTGCTGAGCAGAAAAATATTATCAGATATTTGATCAGCAATTCAAAAGAACAGTACAGTTTTGATAAGCAAGGTTCCTGTAAAAAGCAATTTGCTACATAAATAAGGAAGAGAACTTTTAAATACCTTTGGATTTTTGATGCACATATAATAAATTAGAAGTTTGGTAAACTAACCTAAAATACATAATTTATCATTAAGTTAAAAGAGACTATAGAGTACAAAACACTGCATATAAACTAAACATGTATGGAAATATTTAGACTATATATTGCAAGATCTTTAGTTTGTAGGGTTTCAGATGATTTTATATTTTTCCTAAATATTATCTCTTGTTTCCTGTATTTTACAAGAAATGTTTATGGATTTTCTAATTTCTAAGAAAAATTTGAAATTAGTGAAAGAAATAAGAAAAATAATATAAGAACAATTTCATAATGTCATTACTAAGAGCATGGATTCTGGGACCAGACTACCTGGGCTCAAATCTCCATCTCTTTGGTTTATTAGTTAGGTTGTCCTTGGGTGAGTTACTTCATTTCTCTTTTCCTCAGTTTCCTCATCTGTAAAATAAGGATGATAATAGTACTTACCTTATAGTGTTGTTGTGAGGATTAAGTGAAGTAATAAATGGAAAACATCAGACCATACTCTGGCACATAATGAGTACTCAATAAACTTTTTTTAGTAATTTTAATTTTTAAGACTTGATAATCAATTCTTTCCAAAAATGAAGATAGCTTGCTCTGCCATATTGTGGTCTGTTGGAATGAAATAGCTAAGACATAAATTTTTATTTCCATGAATCTAATTTTGGGGAGAAAAAGACTGGAAAATTGAAGCCCCTTCGCAGATCAATTTAATAAAGATAAATGCTCTTTGGAGATAAATTTACTTCACAATACAATTGAAATAATGAAAATGAGACCAGCAGGATATAAAAAATGTGAGTGAAAATCATTCAAAAAGAAACTGGAGACAGAGGAAGGAAGATATGCAAGCAAACTGAAACCAGTTGCTAGGCTTTGGAGAACAGGTTTTCTAGGTACCTGCTCAGTTGCACACTTCACTCAGCAGCAGCTGCAAGAGACTGAAGCACACAGGAAGTTAATAATCTTCAGAGTTGCCACCACTTCTTCATTTCTTAATACAGAGAGTTAAAAATAGTTCATACCATTAGAAAGGAAGTCAATTAGCAGGACTGGATATTGTCCATAATTTCTTCTAGTGGAAACCAGATCATCAGTGCACATTGGTTTTCCCAAGGGTAAATTATTACAATTTGCAGAAGAGTTACTGAGAAATCAAAAATTCAATATGATATTGAGCAGTAACTTTTTACTCTGAAGGTATATTCTCTTTTTTCTCAAAGATTGGAGAATTTTAGGTTTGCTTTAGATGTTCATTGAGTTGTTGCATGTTATATGAATGACTTTTGGGACCAATATAAGTTTAAGAACCAACATCTACACTCTTAGCCACTTGTCACACTTGGAATTTTGAGAAATAGTGAATTGATAGTTGAGAAAAATTAGGGAGTTTCAAAATAGTGCCAAATTAGACTGGGAAAATTTTTTAACTGAATAAACTTTAGTTTTTAGCACAGTTTTAGATTTACAGAATAATTATGCATAGAATCCCCATATTCCTCCCTCACATGCCCTCCACAAAGTCATTTTACATGAACATCTTGCCATAGAGTGGTGTTTTTGCTACAATTGATGAGCCAATAGTGATACATTATTATTAACTAAAGTCTACAGTTGGCTTAAAACTCAACATTCAGAAAACAAAGATCATGGCATCCTATCACAGCACTTCATGGCAAATAGATGGGGAAACAGTGGAAACAGTGACAGACTTTATTTTGGGGGTTCCAAAATCACTGCAGATGGTGAAATTAAGATGCTTACTCCTTGGAAGAAAATTTATGACCAACTAAGGCAGCATATTAAAAAAGCAGAGACATTACTTTGCCAACAAAGGTATATCTAGGTATGCCAACAAAGGTATATCAAGGCTATGGTTTCTCCAGTAGTCATTATGGATGTGAAAGTTGGACTTAAAGAAAGCTAAGCCCCAAAGAATTGGTGCTTTTGAACTGTGGTATTGGAGAAGACTCTTGAGAGTCTCTTGGACTGCAAGGAGATCCAACCAGTCTATCCTAAAGGAAGTTGGTCCTGAATATTCATTGGAAGGACTGATGCTGAAGCTGAAACTCCAATATTTTGGCTACCTGGTGCAAAGAACTGACTCATTAGAGAAGACCCTGATGGTGGGAAAGATTGAAGGCGGGAGAAGGGGACAACAGTGGGTGAGATGGTTGGATGGCATCACTGACTCCAGAACAACTCCATGAACATAAGTTTGAGCATTCTCTGGGATTGGTAATGGACAGGGAGGCCTGGCTTGCTGCAGTCTATGAGGTCACAAAGAGTCGGACATGACTGAGCAACTGAACTGACTGACTGACGGTTTACTTTACATTACATTCTTTGTGTTGTACATTCTGTGGGTATTGAGAAGGATATAATGATATGTATCCATCATCATATAATCATGCAGAATAGTTTCACTCACAAAAAGTTCTCAGTGCTCAGTTGATTTATTCTTAGCCCCTAACCTTCCCTTGGCAACCATTAATCTTTGACTGGGTGGATCACAATAAACTGTGGAAAATTCTGAAAGAGATGGGAATACCAGACCACCTAACCTGCCTCTTGAGAAATCTGTATGCAGGTCAGGAAGCAATAGTTAGAACTGAACATGGAACAACAGACTAGTTCCAAATAGGAAAAGGAGTACATCAAGGCTGTATATTGTCACCCTGCTTATTTAACTTATATGCAGAGTACATCATGAGAAACACTGGGCTGGAAGAAACACAAGGTGGAATCAAGATTGCTGGGAGAAATATCAGTTACCTCAGATATGCAGATGACACCACCCTGATGGCAGAAAGAGAAGAGGAACTAAAAAGCCTCTTGATGAAGGTGAAAGAGGAAAGCGAAAAAGTTGGCTTAAAGCTCAACATTCAGAAAACGAAGATCATGGCACCCGGTCCCATCACTTCAGGGCAAATAGAGGGGGAAACAGTGGAAACAGTGGCTGATTTTATTTTGGGGGCTCCAAAATCACTGCAGATGGTGACTGCAGCCATGAAATTAAAACGCACTTGCTCCTTGGAGGAAAAGCTATGACCAACCTAGATAGCATATTAAAAAGCAGAGACATTACTTTGCCAACAAAGGTCCATCTAGTCAAAGCTATGGTTTTTTTAGTCATCATGTATAGATGTGAGAGTTGAACTTAAAGAAAGCTGAGCCTCGAAGAATTGATGCTTTTGAACTGTGGTGTTGAAGACTCTTCAAGTCCCTTGGACTGCAAGGTGATCCAACCAGTCCATCCAAAAGGAAAAAAGTCCTGAATATTCATTGGAAGGGCTGATGCTGAAGCTGAAACTCCAGTACTTTGGCCACCTGATGGGAAGAACTGACTCATTGGAAAACCCTGATGATGGGAAAGATTGAAAGCAGGAGGAGAAGGGGATGACGGAGGATGAGATGTTAAATGGCATCACTGACTCCACACACATGAGTTTGAGTATTCTCTGGGAGTTGGTGATGGAGGCCTGGCGTGCTGCAGTCCATGGGGTTTCAAAGGGTTGGACACAACTGAGTGACTGAACTGAAGTGAGGTAGTGATTCGGTTTCTCTGTTTTGCATGTGTCTATCCAACTTTTTCAACACCATTTACTGAAAAAACTCCTTTTCTCATTAAGTGTTCTTGGCTGTTTTGTCATATATTAATCGAATGGTTATGTGTGGGTTTATTTCTGGGCTCTCTAATTTGTTCCATTGATCAATGTGTCTAGTTTTGCATTCATACAATAACTATTTTGATGACTATAGCTTTCTAATAGATTTTGAAATCAGGGAGCATGATGCCTCCAGCTTTATTCTTTATTAAGATTCCTCTGGCTATTTGCTTTCTATGGGGGAAGTTCCATTCCAATTTTATATTTGTTTATTCTATTTCTAGAAATAATCCCATTAGAGTTTGATAGAGATTGGCTTGAATCTGTACATGTTTTGAGTAGTATGGATGTTTTGATAGTACTAATTCTTTCAATGCATGAGCACAGAATACATTTCCATTTATTGGTGTCATCTTCAGTCTTTCATCATTATCTTATAGCTTTTAGTGGGTAGATTTGCTTTTGCTAGACCACTTTGTACGTGACCTAAACTCCATAAGAATGAACTGAGGGGTATCCCATGATACCCCTTAAAACAGTGGTTCTCATCTCAGTATATTGTCACCTCATCTAGGTGACATTTGGCACTGTATGGAGGTATTTTGGGTTATCAAAATTCGGGAGGAGGATTTGCTGCTACTGGCAGGGATACTGCTCCAAATTGCACAGCATGTAGAACAGTTTCCCAAACAGAGACTTAATTGGCTCAATATTAATATTAATGATGCTGAGGGTGAGATACCCTGCCTTACACCAGTTGGTCCCCTGCCTAAAAATGAAAGTGTTAATCGCTTAGTTGTGTTCAGCTCTTTGTGAAGCCATGGGCTATAGCCCACCAAGCTCCTCTGTCCATGGATTTCTCCAGGCAAGAATACTGGAGTGGGTTGCCATTTCCTTCTTCAAATAAAGCAGGCAGTAGGGTTCTCAGTACTATTATGAAGATGCTATATGAGCCTATGAGAAAGATAACTAACTTGTACATGACAATGTTGTCTAGGAAGAATGCCAGTTTTATTTAAAATTTTAAATATGTATACATTTTATTTAGTATTCCTAACTTATTTTACTCATAAAACCCTCATTGCTATAACAAGAAAGTGGACATATTTTTGATCCTGGAGGAAAGCTCTTAATGTTTCATGTCATCTTTAATATATACTGTAGTTTTCATGTAAATATACAGAATTCGTTTCCTAGGGCTGCTGTGCAAAATACCACAAACTTGGTGGCTTAAAAAATTTATTTATTCAGGAATTTATTTTTTTAAATTTTTCTTGACCTTCCTTGAACATTTTAAAAATTTATTTATTTATTTCTTTTTGGCTACGCTGGGTCTTTGTTGCTGGGCTTTTCTCTAGTTGCAATGATGGGAGTTACAGCTGCACTGCGTGGGCGTCTCCCTGCAGCTTCTCCCCTTGTTGCAGAGTATGGGCTCTAGGCATGCAGGCTTCAGTAGTTGCTGCACGTGGGCTTGGCAGTTGCACCTCCCAGGCAGTGGGGCACAGGCTCAGTAGTTGTGGTGTATGGGCTTAGTTGCTCCACGGCATGTGGGATCTTCCTGGGTTAGGGATGGAACTGTGGCTCCTGAACTGGCAGTCAGATTCTTTACCACTAAGCCACCAGGTAAGCTCAGGAATTAGTTCTTTCAAAGTTCTGGAGGACAGACGTTCAGAGTCAAGGCGCTGACAGAGCCATACTACCTTTGAAGATTCTAGGAAATAATTTTTCTTTGCGTCCTCCAGCTTCTGGTGCTTGCTGACCTTCCTTGGTTTGTGGAGGCATAATTCTAATCTCTGCCGCTGTCTTCATAGAACCTCCTTTCTTTTGCTTTTTTGTGTCCTTCTTTGTACCTTTGAGGTCACTCATTTGATTTCCATCTCCACTCTAGTTCAGGATGACCTCATCTAGAGCCTTACCTTAATTAAATCTACATGGTTTGATCTCCAAATAAGGTTTTAGTGAATGTGAATTTTTGGGAACACTATTCAACCCACTATATCCTCTATGCTTAATTTGCTACAGCTTTTGCTATGAAATTTATTGAGAATGGATATTTGTTTTTATCAAATACTTTCTCTATATCGACCATGTTGTTTGTATGATTTTTTTCCCCCTTGTAGCCTTAACATGGTGAATTCCTTTGATTGATTTCCAACAATCTTAAATTCTGTGAGTAAAACTGACTTAACCTGGTGTTTCACCCTACTTATATATCAGTGGCTATAGTTCACTATTACTTTTTAGAGTTTTGTGTCTGTGTTGAAGAGATAGACAAATTGAGTTGTAATTTCCTTTTCTTGTAATGTTACTGACCTTTAAAAATATTGTGGTTATTGAAAGGAAAGGATTGAGAATGGGTCTGTAACTCATCTGCTGTTTCGTGGTAACCAAGAGAAAGAGGGATGGTGGAAGGGGAGAGAGAGTGCTCAAGTGGAGAAAGGAGTCACAGAAGTAGAAACAGAGAAGACAGAGAGAGGTAGAATGATGGGTTGGGAGAGACTGAATGAGAATAAGAGGAAGAAATGATCTGGTCAAATCTCCATGAATACATACTTAGTGGATCTCTTCCTAGTGATGTTTATTAGAATATGGATAATGGAATGTTATTAATAGCAGGATATATCTTGTCCTTCTAGTTTGCACTTGGTAAATTAATATGGAATTTAGGTTTCATAGGGTAGATGACCTACAGAAAAATATTAATGTTACACTGTAATTACTGGAATATTACAGGGAGAGATTTCATGACCAAAATAGATTTCATGACTTTTTCTAAGTGATATTCTTAATGTATCACTGGAGATCACATTTTATATCCGGGTCAGAGAGCATCTTATTGCAATAAGAAAGAACCTGGGCAAGCTATGTTGGCAGTCTCAGACTCCTGCTTCACTTTGTGTCTTCCAGCTACCTGAATCCTTTGAATTATTACAATAGTTTGAAACTGTAAAACTGTAAAAACTCTGATTCTTGTGTGTTTGTTTTGACACTCAAATCTTTTGTCTCAACCTTATAAACTTAAAATATGTATATATTTCTATATATACCTGAATCCTTTGAATTATTACAATAGTTTGAAACTGTAAAACTGTAAAAACTCTGATTCTTGTGTGTTTGTTTTGACACTCAAATCTTTTGTCTCAACCTAATAAGCTTAAAATATGTATATATTTCTATATATACATATACATATACATATATTTCTATATATACATATTTTAATTTTATAAGGTTGAGACAAAAGATGTGGGAGGGGGCTTCGGCATTGGGAGATTGTGTTCACCTATGGCTGATTCGTGTCAATGTATGGCAAAACAAATACAGTATTGTAATTAAAAAAAATAAATTTAATTAAAAATAAAAAAAGTAAGTTATGCTTTTCAGAAAAAAATCATCTCTGTTTCCATTTCTTCATTTGCTTGTTTCAGTGAATTTATGTTTTAAAGGATAGTAAATAAAGAAATAATTCTATCCAAAAAAAAATATATATATATATATTTCTAAAGGAGTTTGAGAATTCTTGTTTTCTTCTTAAATGTTTGGCAAATTCACTAGTAGAACCATTTAAGTATTTTTCTTTTGTTGGAGTGGAAGGTATCATATTTCAGCTAGGTGATAGGAATCACACAACTAATTTGTGCAATGAGAATTTAAACAATCATTACCTTTGTTAAAGTGTTTAGCTAGGTAATTGAAAGGATAAATGATTGTTAATCTCTTCTCAGTCCACTTAACTTTTGCACAATGGGTTCACCTGTGGAGAAGAACTATGGAGTAGGCCTCTTACACAAGCTTTTTCTAGCTTCTACCCCTGTAGAATGTTTGGCCTTTTGGCAGCACAGATAGGTTCTTCAAATGGTACCGTCTTTCAAGGATGGAAATCAATCACTTGAAGGTAGTTATTAACATTCAACCTCTTCTAAAATGGAAGAGACAGAAATATTTCCTTCCTGGCATTAATAAATAATTCTGAGTATAGATTATCTTTCCCATTTTTAGTGCTTTGTCCAGCACAACTAGCCAGGTATTCACAGTATCTGATTTTCAACATGAAATCATGCATAATATTTCCTTAGGCTGAAAGGGCTCACTTTATAGCAAAGAAAATTCACAAATGCAAACATAACTAGGGAACCAATTCAACTTGTCATATACTGCACAACTGAGATCTGATAGCACATTGGCAAAGCCTGTTAAAATTACAATTGAGGCACTAGTTTGAAGATGATACACTGCAGAGTTGGGGTCTGTGCTTCAAAATAGCATGCTTTGAACTGTCTTTAGATAAGTGTGATGTCCCCTATACTGACTCGATGGACATGAATCTGAGTGAACTCCGGGAATTGGTGATGGACAGGGAGGCCTGGCGTGCTGTGATTCATGGGGTCACAAAGAGTCAGACACGACTGAGCGACTGAACTAAACTGAACTGATGTCCCCTACAGATAAAATATGTGCATGTGTGCTCAGTTGTGTTCAACTCTTTGCAACCCCATGGACTCTAGCCCGCCAGGCTCCTCTGTCCATGAGATTCTCCACGCAAGAATTGTGGAGTGGATTGCCATGTCCTACTCCAAGGGATCTTCCTGATCCAGGGATCGAAAACCCATGTCTCCTATATTGACAGGCAGATTCTTTACTACTGAGCCACCTGGAAAACACGTTAAATGCACATGTCTGTAAAACAAGTGTTAGTCATGCAGTCATGTCTGACTCTTTGTGACCTCATGGACTAGAGTCTGCCAGGCTCCTCTGTCGATGGAGTTCTCCAGGCAAGAATACTAGAGTGGGTTGCCATGCTCTTCTACAGGGGATCTTCCCCTATAAAACAAAGGGAAGGAGAAAACAGTAGTATCTCATCATGAATTTCAGTGAATTTCTTGTGCAGTTTGTGTTTTCTATTCCTCAAGTGTTAGGATCTGCAGTGGGAAGAATGCTGTTTTGATGAGACATAGTATGGATTCTAAGAAACAATTTTTAGCTGCTTTTCTGTCATTTGAGTTTCCTCATGTTAGAAGAACAACAGTGAGAAGGCTGAGTAATCTCATTTTTATCCCATATTGGATAAAGATAGGGTTGCTGCTTCTTAATGGGTTATACAATGAAGACTATTTCTAAAATGAAAGATCCTTCTAGGCTCCATGGTTGGCTCCATGGTTGATGGTAACTGTAAAAGTGCAATTGTAGCAACAATAGGCTGGCAAGATCATTTTGACCAGCAACTCAAATGCTCATAAATTAACTGGGTCATCTCACTGGGTAAGCAACATGGATCATCAGAAGAAGTGCATAGGATGAGGGGGCTTTAAATGGGTAATGGAAGAAAATATCAGTGAGGAGCAACAATGCTGCTATAGCCTGTCTCTCCTATTTAGAGTCTTTCTTTTGTGAATTTGAAAACCACCACTTTGAAGAGTCCATGACAGGATGAAGTAGAGTTAAACAGGAACTAAAGTGGGCTATGCCTGGACAGTTATTGCTTTCAAACAAGGATATGGTTTCCTACTGCCAGCAACTGAAAGTATACCTGATGACTTGTCTCTGGCTTTCTCACATATACAGTATCCTGTGTCGGAAAGGCTGGGTATGCCAAGGAATTAATGTACTCTCTAAAGGTGAAGTTAAAGAAGTACTCCAGCTTCCTTTCCTTACTTGGGACATTTCTAAATCTCAGACTTTATTGAGTCCCCCAGAGGGCTATAGTAAGACTACCTGCCAGCTACATTTACATTCTTCACTTGTCTCACTTTGCTAAATATGATGTTTCTAAAAATAAGCTTTCAAGTAAATCAGTTCAGTTCAGTCGCTCAGTCGTGTCTGACTCTTTGAGACCCCATGGACTGCAGCATGCTAGGCTTCCCTCATGCCCATTGAGTTGGTGATGCCATCCAACCATCTCATCCTTCAAGTAAATCACCCATAATCAAATTCTGTCTTTAGGTCTTCTTCTGAGGGAACACTAAGGAGTAGCTAGGTAGATCTACTAGTTCTACATCTATTCTATGTGATGATTCCTAACATTCAGCAAAGCAAGTCTGCCACTTATTTTCAAACCCTATGAGAAACAGAAGAGATGTCATTATATTATTTCTATTATCAAGATGATACATTTTTAATTATAAATATGGTTTAGTAAAGAGTGAAACTGTATGATAAAATAACCAATTTTTTTGTTAGATTCACTTTTCCAGTAGTAGTTAAGGCAAAGAGCTGATTCTCTACAGAGCTGAAGGAATATGTTCAGTGGGGTAGATGCCATCTCCATATCTGGCCATGTTAAATATCAGATACCTACTGTAGCTATCTAAAGGACAGACAGATGGATAGTTTTAGAGTTCCAAACACAGCTCTAGTCAGCAAAATCTGACATAATGTCCCTCTTTGTTCAATCTTTTTATAGCTACCTTTATGTCTTTGTTTCTTAGTGTATATATGGAAGGATTCAAGATAGGGGTAATAACAAAGTCAACAATGAACAGGTATTTATCAACTGTTGATCTGGGGAAAGGCCATACATAGAGAAACATGCATGGAGTAAAAAAGAACCACCACAGTGATGTGAGCTGACAAAGTGACAAATGCCTTGGATAAGTCTCCTGAGGAACGTTTCCAGACAGTGACCAAAATGAAGATGTAGGAGAGGATTAGCAGGAAGAAGGTGCCCATAGTCATGAAACCACTGTTCGCAGCAACAATAAACTCAAATTTGGCTCCATCTGTGCATGCAAGCTTTATGATCCTGGGAAAGTCACAATAAAAGCTGTCTACTTTGTTAGGACCACAAAAGGGCAAGTTTATAATGAAAGCAAATTGAGACATAGCGTGGATCACCCCAGCTACCCAGCCAGTGATTACAAATGAAATGCATATTTTAGGGTTCATGATGTTCGAGTAGTGAAGAGGCTTACAGATTGCTGTGTACCTGTCAAATGCCATGGCTATGAGTAACACCATCTCCACTCCTCCCATAATATGAATGAAGCATATTTGTGTCATACAATTTTTGAAAGAGATTATCTTGTATTTATTTGGAAGGTCTGTAATCATCTTGGGGACTGTGGTAGAGGAAAGGCCAACATCAATGAGTGACAGGTTGGCTAATAAGAAGTACATAGGAGAATGTAAGTGAGAATCCAAAATTACCAAAAACAAAATGAAGAGATTTCCCAGGATGATTCCTAAATAGAGCAAGGAGAATATCAACATGAGAAAAAGTGCAATTTCCCAAGAACTAGAGAATCCTAGCAACACAAACTCAGAAACCACAGAATCATTTGGTTTATCCATTGATTTGGGCAGAAGAGCTCTTTCTCAAATCACCTGAGAATAGGAAAAGAAAAATCACAGTCAGTAGTAGTACAAAGGCAGACTTCCAGTTTTCTTGCTAGTGTTTCCTGTGGGTTTCACTTTCCTGAGTGTGAAATAATTTAATTGGATAAAGAAAATAAAAACATAGAAGTATTTTGACGATCAGGAGAAGTTTTACATAAAGAGACAAAAATGAATATTTCAGATGGAGATGATTGTGGTTGAATTCCTTCTTATTCCATTATTAAGATAATTATTTTATTTCAGCTCTCAAGAATTGCTAAACATTTTCCTTGACTACTGACCTTGGTATTCTCTCAGCCATTTCTATCACCTTGATATTAATGCTCTCATACTAACTTCTAGTCCTACTTATCTGAATTTCTTGTTCACTGGTCAAATGGAGATCTTTCAGCCAAAATTGTCTATATAATTGTATTTCACCTTGCTTTACCCAGTATGTGGTTGTTGTTTGCTTTTATTTGTATGTGTGTGTGTGATTTACCTGGGAAGTCAGAGGCTCAGACTGAGATTATTCATAATGTTCTGTTCAATATATTACTACAATTGTGCTTGCATTAGCTTATATTTCAAATAAAATATTAGATATAATAGAATAAACACCAGTAAGTGTTTAAAAAATAAGGTTGTTATTAGTAACAATTATTGATTCCTTCATGCAAGGCACTGTAATAAGCACATGATCTTTTTTAACCAGAACTGTGTCTATAGGTTTAGGGTACTGTAATGCATACCCTAAACCTTGGCACTGTGCTCTCAAAGGCCAGCCTCTTCAAGTATACCCTAGATATTTCCCAAGGATCCATCAATGAACTTTCAAGTTTATATTTTCCTTGATTTATTAGTATAGTGAACTGTCTTAAAAAAGGAAAACCTCTGGATTTTTGTCTCCTTCTTATTATTCCTTTTTTTCCCCAATTATTCATCGACAAGTGTATTCTCACACTTCATTAGCTACTGCTGGTACCCACTGATTTCTTATTTATAGAAAAGAACTCTGGATTCTCAACATATCATATAATAATCACTTTTCAATGATTATTTATCCTAATCTCCCTGTGAGGTTCAGTACTGTTTATGATGCCTCACTTTTGTGACTCTGCCCTCTGCTCTTGGTTCTTGTCTCACTAAAGCCATTCACCCTTTCACTCTTTGTCAATAAAAATTCAGTTTTTCAGTTAATGGACTACAATCTCTCAGTTTTAGGAGAGAGTAGCCCTATTCAAGCTTGAGAGCATGTTATATGGTTTTTCTAAACCAGATATTGTAATCGCATTTTCCTTGGCCATGGATTGTTGTAAGGAGGAGCATGTAGTCTGGAACTTTTCAACAACATGTAAACCAATAAAAACTATCTTTTGCAATGAAAGGAAAGGTCTTCCTGTGCAGATGACTTTTCCCACCCCATTTCCCCTCCATTTGATGCTAATTTTATGCCTGAGAGTGAAGCAATCATGCAACTTGGAAGCCCATATTTACAAAAAGTTAGGAAGGAATCAGGAACCCAAAATGCATGTTGAATCACTTAATCAAAGCCCATAACGGTCTTTATTCTTGTGCCTTCTGGTATCTACATGGTCACATCAGTATCAGTAGCTTTATCACTGGTCTCCAGAGTAATCTATTTAAGCTCTATGGAGCATATACAAATGGAAGTCCACCTGCACCTCAAGTTAACACATCGAAATTTGAACTCATATTACATCCACCCCAGTGGACAGAGAAGCCTGGTGGGCTGCAGTCCATGGGGTCGCAAAGAGTCGGGCACGACTGAGCAACTAACACTAAGACTAACTAATGGCCTTATAAATATTATTACTACTCCCCCAGGTCCCTACTATTGATACCTGTGTGGTACTCATTTGTACTTCCCTTCTCATCTCTAGTTGTATAATTTTTACTATCAAATATCTCTCAATTCACTTCCCTTTTCTTCATTTCTATTGTTTGTGTGTGTGTGTGGTTGTTCTAGACTTCATATTTTTCTCCCTTGTCTGAATGGTTTCTCTGATCCATGCTTCCCTGCATCCAACTCACTTATAGTCTGATTACAGATGTTTATCTACAGTCACATAAATCACAGGGCTTTCCCACTTAAAAACTCTGGTCTATCAAGAGAAAATTCTTGAAATCCCACAGCATATCACAAAATATCTGAGAGGAGATGAGCAATATTTGATTTTAGAAGATACTTATATAGAAAATTTAGGGTATGAATATATCAAAATATTACTGAATAAATTTCAATATTGATTTCTGATAAAAATTTTTAGTGAAATCATTTAAACAAATATATTGGATTTAACAAAAACCTATAAAGTATAACAAAGATCTCATTTGTAAATTAAACAAATGTACTATGTATGCATCCTACTGAAAAAACATAAATTTTTCTGAGATATTTGAAACAGACAAAATGGAGATAAAACCATGCTAATGGAGAAAACCATGCTAAAGGCTTCAGGCTATAAAAATATAAGTTGTCACTGAACTAATCTGTAAAATAATTGCAGTGCTCATTAAAAGTTAAGTGGAGTTATTTTGCAACATTAAAAAGTGATCCAAAAGTTCATTTAAAAGCTCAGGTTTTGAAAATATAGCAAAATGGCATTTGGGGGAGAAAAGAAATGTTTTCTAAAGATATTTAAGTATATTATAAATATATGCTAATTAACCTCAATAATTTAACTAAATTTGAAAACATAAATGTAGCAAAGCACAGTTAAGAATTAGATATAAATTAAGGAATTTAGTATATGGTAAAAGGCATTTCTATTATATAGAAAAGTAAAGAGTTACTTAACACATTCAGAGTATTCAATAGTTGTTAAACATGTAGCCCAACACTGGAAACCTCAAATTTTATAATACATCTTACATATTTATAGCAAAGTAAGTTCTGGAT
Source organism: Nanger dama (assembly GCA_917880005.1). Lineage (NCBI taxonomy): Eukaryota > Metazoa > Chordata > Mammalia > Artiodactyla > Bovidae > Nanger > Nanger dama. Next base: position 76,506,163 of record CAKJTW010000003.1, read on the forward strand.
AGTTAAAAACCTTAAATCTTATAGTAAAATTATAAAACTTTAATAAAATATTTCTGAATTAGTTTTTAAAGCAAGGTGGAAGAGGTCTTTGTCCTATTCAAATTCAGGAAATTAGATTCAGTTTTACATTTTATTCTCAACAGAATGAAACAACCCCCATTGCTGTGAGATGGAGGAAGCAATGCTTCTCATGCTTAGCTGAAGGGCATGTGAAGAGGTACAGTCATTCCAGAGGACAACTGAGTAACAGATGCAAAAAATCTTAACTGTATCATCAAGTCCAACTGGAATTATTTTGAAAGGAAATAAAATGAACAATGTGTATTAATGTTACTTATCATATTTTTATAGAAACATATTGGAACAATACTAACTGTTTGAGTAAGGAATGGATTAAATGGCTATACTTAAACAAAGCTTTGAAGGATAGTTTATGTTCATGGCGTAAGATAGTATTAACTATGAGAATAGGACCATAGGATATAAAACAATATGAGTGAAAGTCATTCACTAAGGAAATAAGGTGAATTAACAAAGGGCAAGGGCAACAAAAAGAGAAATAAATTGTGGAGAGTCAAAAGGAAGTGATAATTATGGAGACAGATGTTGAAGAATTGAAAAGTGAGTTCTCCCCTACCTGCAGAGGCTCACATTTCTCTTTCAGCAGCTTCAAAGGATTGAGAAACACAAGTAGATTGACTCCTTTTTATATTCATCATTATTGTTAAAGATATATAATATTTAAACCATTCCTACCATGGTTATTAGTGACTAATATCTCTTCCATTATTGGCTTTTTATAGAAATTAGTTCTGTCATGAACATTGGCTTTTCCCAAGGGTCAAGTATCAGGAGATGTAGAACAAAGTAATCAGAAAATTGAACAATTGGTCTTATGAGTAGTGACTATGTGGTTCTGACAATATTTTTTCTAATTTGAGATTATAGCTGTTCATTAAATTATTGATACCATTATTATAATTTATTATATCTGTTCAGTATTGATGTCATATTAAAGACCAAATACAATAACATGCTCTTAATCACTAATCCCAGTTAGAATTTTGAGGAGTAATGAGCTGGCATTTGAAAAATATGGGAATTTGAAGATAGTGTGAATATAAACTCAAAAATTTCACTTGGAGTTTTAACACCTAAAATTATTCTATAGAACTCTAGAGACAAAATTTGTTTTAGTAGAAGGCAACATGTAACTGGTATTTTCACAGTCTTCACAAATCACTTAATAACAGCTCATCCTATCTAGGGCTTCCCTGTAGGATCACTTTTGATTTCTATCTGTAGAGCTGCTGCTTGGGATCCTTTTTGTTTAGAAATAATGCACTTCCCATCTAAAGGAAAGAGAAACTATTTATTTAAGGTGAATCTGTTTTCTGGAGATATTAGCTCCAGGTTTTTATTTCTGTTTTGGCCAAAATGGCAAACAAAGTTTTTTATGTCCTGTGTATATTGGCTAATTTACATGGGCTTCCCTGGTGGCTCAGAGGTTAAAGCATCTGCCTGGAATGCTGGAGACCTGGGTTCGATCCCTGGGTTGGGAAGATCCCTGGAGAAGGAAGTGGCAACCCACTCCAGCACTCTTGCCTGACATAGAGCTAGACAAATAGTGGATTAGAAAGTGATGGGAATATAATGTCTGAGAATAATAAGATTATAGTGTGTAGTTGCTCAGTTGTGTCTGACTCTTTGTGACCCCATGGACTATAGCCTACCAAGCTCCTCTGTTCATGGAATTTTCTAGGCAAGAATACTGGAGTCAGTTGCCATTTCCTTCTCCAATAAGATTATAAGCAGAGATCAAATTGACAACATACACTGTTCAGTTCAGTTCAGTCACTCAGTCGTGTCCAACTCTTTGCGACCCCATGAATTGCAGCACGCCAGGCCTCCCTGTCCATCACCAACTCCTGGAGTTCACTCAGACTCAAGTCCGTTGAGTCAGTAATGCCATCCAGCCATCTCATCCTCAGTCGTCCCCTTCTCCTCCTGCCCCCAATCCCTCCCAGCATCAAAGTCTTTTCCAATGAGTCAACTCTTATCATGAGGTGGCCAAAGTACGGGGAGTTTCAGCTTTAGCATCATTCCTTCCAAAGAAATCCCAGGGCTGATCTCCTTCAGAATGGACTGGTTGTATCTCCTTGCAGTCCAAGGGACTCTCAAGAGTCTTCTCCAGCACCACAGTTCAAAAGCATCAATTCTTTGGCGCTCAGCTCTCTTCACAGTCCAACTCTCACATCCATACATGACCACTGGAAAAACCATAGCCCTGACGAGACAGACCTTTGTTGGCAAACTAATGTCTCTGCTTTTGAATATGCTATCTAGGTTGGTCATAACTTTTCTTCCAAGGAGTAAGCATCTTCTAATTTCATGGCTGCAATCACCATCTGCAGTGATTTCGAAGCCCTCCAAAATAAAGTCTGACACTGTTTCCACTGTTTTTCCATCTATTTCCCAACATACACTGTACCAGAGTAATAATATAGTACAGTGTATGAAGTGTGAATTATGTGGAAGAGGAAAAATCAAGACAAGAAAGCAGTGAAGAAACAACTAAGTGAATTGAGGATCTTTTCTTTGTAAACTTCAATCCATAAATATTTACTGTCTCAGTGAGGCAAAATTATAGAGTGGGAAGGCAATAGGTACAGGGTTTAAAAATTAAGAATACAGTCTCTATTGACTATTTGTTTTCATCCTCATTTTAAGAGTATAGACTACAGGGAGAGGTGAGGCAAAAAATTAGAATGTGTAATTACATGATTTATTATTTAAACTGACTTGGCAAAAGTCAGGAATATTGATCAGTTTTATATGGCTACTAGTTTAGAATCATGAATATTCTTACATGGATATTATTATTAAATTAAAAAAATTTTTTTCCTAGCTTAACAGTATCAGTTTTCCCAGATAATAAATGACCTATATTTATAGTACATTCTACCATAACATCATTATAATGGGAGTTGGGGAGGTGATTTTGTGTCTGAGACAAATTTGCTAGTTGATCACTCAGTCTTTGGTGATAACCCTTAAACTTTGGTACTCCTGTTACGTATTTTGATCACATATTTTCATGTGTAAAGCCAGGTTTAGGGTTGGCTCTGATACTCTGTGAAGTAGGCAGCATGAAAGAATTATATATTTCTCAGGAACTATCTGCAAATGGGATGGAGCAGTAGTAGGTAGGGAAAGCTTTTTAAAAAATTTTTATTTATTATTTTTTTAATTACAATACTGTGTTTTGCCATACATTGACATGAATCAGCCACAGGTGAACACAATCTCCCAGTGCCGAAGCCCCCTCCCACCTCCCACCCCACATCATCTACCTGAATCAAGGGAAAGCTTTTATTACAAAATTCCAGTGCAGTTCCTCTGAAAGAAGAGCAGGAATGAGAGCGAACTGGGTGGAGTAACCTCAGACAGCTGCAGTGAGAAAGTCTCAATTGATTTGATGAGAGGAGCTCCACAGTCAAGATTGTCCATTACAGATATTCCACATTGGGCAGGAATGTTCTGACTCTGAAAACATCCACTGTTGTCAGTCATTTGCTGAGAGCAGCCATGGGAGAGTTGGCCTCTGAAAATCGTGGTGGAAGGTAAAACAGTACTAGCTAAAAGCTGTCAGTATAGTATAGTACATTCCTTGAGGGAGTTTTTTTTTTTCTTGAAAGGAGATATGAGTGCTGCAGTCCTATGACTAAGTACAGTTATAGATATTCCATCCCTATTGTGTAGTACACTTTACACTATTGGAAGCTTTTGATTTTTCCTTGCTCTGGTACTTTGGTTTTATTTTGAAAGAAGCAAATAACTCTGATAATAACTATTTACTTCTAAAACACCTTTAAATCTATCTTTACATTCATCTTTACTCTCCAGCAATTTCTCATTGATGGTGTTTATCATGCTTACCATGTATTGAGGAAAACAAATGAAATAGGCAATTCTGTGTATTAAATGCTATCATAATTAGGTAGAGATACCAAGGGAACATTTCATAAAAAATGGGCACAATAAAGGACAGAAGCAGCAAGGAAGTACCAGAAACTGAAGCGATTAAGAAGAGATGGTATGAATACACAGAAGAACTATTCAAAAAGATCTTAATGACGTGTATTACCATGGTGTTGTGGTCACTCATTTGGAGCCAGACATCCTGGAGTGTGAAGTCAAGTGGGCCTTAGGAAGCATTACTAGGAACAAAGCTAGTGGAGATGATGGGATTCCAGCTGAGATATTTCAAATACTAAAAGATGATGCTGTTAAATTGTTGCACTCAATGTGCCAGCAAATTTAGAAGACTCAGCCATGGTCACTGGACTGGAAAAGGTCATTTTTCATTCCAATCCCAAAGAAAGGAAATGCCAAAGATGTTCAACTACTGTATAGTTGCACTCTTTTCACATGCTAGCAAGGTAATGCTCAAAATCCCTCAAGCTAGGATTCAACAGTATGCAAATAGAACTTACAGATGTACAAGTTGGATTTACAAGAGGTAGACGAAACAGAGATCAAACTGCAAACAGCTGTTGGAACACAGAATAAGCAAGGGAATTCCAGAAAAAACATTTACTTCTGCTTCATTGACTATGCTAAAGCCTTTGACTGTGTGGATCACAGTAAACTGTGGAAAATTTTTAAGAGATGGGAATACTAGACCACCTTACCTGCCTCCTGAGAAACCTGTATGCAGGTCAAGAAGCAACTGTTAGAACCAGACATGAAACAATGGCCTGGTTCAAAATTGGGAAAGGAGTATGTTAAGGCTATATATTGTCACCCTGCTTATTTAACTTTAAGCAGATTACATCATGTGAAATACTGGGCTGGATGAAGCACAAGCGGGAATCAAGACTGCCAAAAGAAATATCAACAACTTCAGACATTCAGAAAGTGCAGAGCAACTAAAAAGCCTCTTGATGAAGGTAAAAGAGTAGAGTGAAAAAGCTGGCTTAAAGCTCAACATTCAAAAACAAAGATTTTGGCATCTGATCTCATCACTTCATGGCAAATAGATAGGGAAAAAGTGGAAAGAGTGACAGATTTTATTTTTGGGGGCTCCACAATCACAGTATATGATGAGTGCAGTTATGAAATTAAAAGATGCTTGCTCCTTGGAAGAGAATCTATGTCAAACCTAGACAGTGTGTTAAAGAGCAGAGCCATCTCTTTGCTAACAAAGGTTGGTTTAGTCAAAGCTATGGTTTTTCCAGTAGTCATGTATAGATGGGGAAGTTGGACCATAAAGAAGGCTGAGAGCCAAGGAATTGATGCTTTTGAACTGTGGTGTTGGAGAAGACTCTTGAGAATCCTTTGGACAGCAAGGAGGTCAAACCAGTCAATCCTAAAGGAAATCACCCCTTGACTATTCATTGGAAGGACTGATGCTGAAGCTGAAGCTTCAATATTTTGACCATTTTATGCAAAAACTCAACTCATTTGAAAAGACTCTGTTGCTGGGAAATATTGAGGGGCACAAGGTGAGGGGAGTGACAGAGGATGAGATGGTCGAAACCCATCACTCACTCAATGGGTAAGAGTTTGAGCAAACTGTGGGCGATAGTGAAGGCCAGGGATGTCTGGCTTGCTGCAGTCCATGGGGTCACAAAGAGTTGGACACAATGTAGAAACTGAACAATAAGACTATTCTATGCTTGAGAGGTCTATAGAAAGGATATGTAACTTTTAAACAAAAAATTATCTATGAAGAATAAGTTTATTTCACACAGGCACAGCAAGCAGAGGAAAGAGTCTTTTCTCCTTTTTAATCTTTCCATCGTCCTCTAGCACGCTCTGTCTTCAGAGCACAAAATAGAGACAGATGGGAAAAACAGAAATGTGGTTTGCAGAGTGCCATAAACAGGAAGCACAGTTGAGAGACTATAACAAATAGGACAGTAAATGTTTTAATTGAGGGTTCATTTTTTTAAGTAGTACAGGACCATCAAGATATTTCTGCTTTAATAGCTAGCTTCTCTGAGGAACTTTCTCATTTTGTGTAAATTTAAAAATTTTGCATACTATCCACTTGCAACATTTTTGCTGACTGTAGCATCTGTGATGATTTGTCCATTTTCTTTTTCATATTTCTTATGGATGCCTCTTCCATTTTTCTTGATTGGTCTTTGGCCTCTTGGAATAACCAACATTGCTTTTGTTGATTTGTTGATTTTTAATATTTTAAAATTTTATTAATGCTTATTATTATTTTTCCCTTCTACTATTCATAGTTTACCTTTGTTGACATGGATACTTGTATCATAGATGCACATCTTTTATTAATATTTAAAAAATATGTGCAGATATATAAAGTCCTTGTAAACATTTTATAGCTGCATTCTATATGTTCTTATGTAGGTATTGTATAATTTTTTCTATTAAATTAAAAAGTGTTTAAATTTCTATTTTGATTTTTTTGTGAAATATGGATAACTTGGAATCAAATTATATTAAAATGATCATGAATTAAATGAAATTCATATGCTTTGTAACTAGATGGAGAGTGAAGTGAAATGAAGTGAAGTCGCTCAATCGTGTCTGACTCTTTGCGACCCCGTGGACTGTAGCCTACCAGGCTTCTCCGTGTATGGGCTTCTCCAGGCAAGAATACTGGAGTGGGTTACCATTTCCTTCTCCAGGGGATCTCCCTGACCCAGGGATCAAACCCGGGTCTCCCTGCATTGGAGGCAGACGCTTTAACCTCTGAGCAACCAGGAAAGCCTCTCATTTTGTAAGTCTACTAGAACTAATTATATAATTTAGAGAGGACTCAATCAGGATGCAGTGTTGTTATATTCTTTCATAGAGAGATATGAAAGGAAGTTGCATGCAGGCCTCAAATCAGTTATGAATCAATGGTGGCTTATAAAATTAAAAATTTATATCAATGAGCACAACTAAGATAATTTTATTTAAGAAGTATTCCAGGCAGCCATTATAAGATCCAATATGTGTCTGTAGACAGATGAAGTTTTCATGATCATCTGGCTTGGACTAATGTCAATTTTCAATTATCTCTTGATATAGTATACACTTCTTCTAAAATATATTTCCTTATATTTAGAAAATTAATAACTATAATTATTTGTATATCTTTTAAAAGTCAGCTGTATTGTCATCATGGGTGCTTTAACTATTGGCATAGAGATAAAGACTGATATGTCAGTACTAAGTTTATTGTTATTAATATAGGGATCTGACCCAATAAATCCTTTTTATTCTGTTCACAGGAATAAAGTAACAATGAATATACTGTAAAGATTTGTTAATATAATTTTATTCAACCAATAACAAATATCATCCAGGGTTATGAAACATGCACTACTACACAGGCCAGCTCATTTTAAAAGCTTACAAGATACAAACATAACTAGTACATTCCTGCTTACAATAACACCAAACTGCATGGCTTTTCCTTCTGTATATATTTACTATCTGAATATGATATATGTGTCTAGGTACATATGTATTTTTGAGTGGTATCAGGTGAAGCCTTCCCTAGAAATCAAAACCGGTTAGGTATACAGCCCAGAACTACAAGGACTTTCTGAAATCTACAGTGAATGAATGAGCAGTTGTATTGTGGGGTTTTTTTTTTTTAAGGCCAAAGAGAGAGGCTTTCTTTTATTTTTCCCTTAACTTTGCATTATACCAGATTTGAAGTGTAGCAGACAAAATAAATAACTCAAGATGCAAAGTGCATATTTGAACAATGGTACAATGCTAAATAGGACATTACCCACAGCATTCAAGTTTTCTTCTGGAGTACATCCTTTTCCTGGTTGGAGCATTGCCTTTGCTCAACTTGTGACTTCCATTATTGACTCCAAGGCATCTGCTCCAGGTGTTTCTTAATCCCAGCCACTGGGACAGGGGAAAGAATCCTGAGCTAATATTAACATCTTTTAAGTGATGGCTTTAAGGTACAGACATCATTTCTCATATCCTGTTGCCAGAATTTAGTCATGTAGCCACAACTATCTATGGAGATAAGGAAATCTCTGTAGCTGAGTGGTCATGTATCCAGCTATAATTTGAGAGGTGTTCTGTTAGTAATAGGAAGAATAGGCACTTGACCACTGGGAAAAGTTAGAAGACAGTCATTGAGATATAGTTTATTCACATGTTTAGCTTTACAAAACAATATAAATTGTTTTTCAGAGAGGTTAAATCAATTTACATCCACACACAAGGCAAAGAATTTCCATGAATGTGCATTCTCAACAATAACTGCTGTTGTTTGATGTCCTTTTTATAAACCTGTTTCACAGATGTAAAATACCATTTCATTATGATCTTATTACATATTCCAGATTGCTATGAGACAGTCTTCAGTGAAATAAATATGCGTTCATGTCTTTTGCCCATTTTCTGCCCTTTTGGGATGTTTATCTTTTTATTCACTTATAGGAGGTACTCTGATTTCTGTAAAATATTATTGTTTTTATTGATGGTTCACTTTGACCTCATCACTCTGAATTTCTTTTGCTTTGAAGCAACAAATTCTTAATATTTCTCCAATATAAGTTAAAATAATTAAATAAAATAATTTATTAATATAAGAAAAGATAATTTTTCAATCCAGTGAAAATCATTTGCTTGTGTATTTAAGAAAAATTTTTCAAAGGAACTTCACTTTTAAATCAACATTTGACACTTGAAAACTTGAATTATAGGGATTATACTGTGCAATACAAGTATTGTAGCTTGATTTACTTATATTTTGTTTTCCAAGTAGAGACAGACACTCAAATATCTTCCTTAACCTTTATAAGCTGATTTAGAAGTAGGAGGAGTAAATCAAATATTTCTAGAAATGAGAATAATGATAATTAAACCAAAGTGATTTATTAAGTATACATAAGTTAGGTAAATTGCTTAGCATAGTCTTGGGAATATAGGTAGTATTTAATAAATAGTAGATTAATTTTTTGGAGAAGGCAATGGCAACCCACTCCAGTACTCTTGCCTGGAAAATCCCATGGGTGGAGGAGCCTGGTAGGGTGCAGTCCATGGGGTCGCTAAGAGTTGGACATGACTGAGTAACTTCACTTTCACTTTTCACTTTCATGCATTGGAGAAGGAAATGGCAACCCACTCCAGTGTCCTTGCCTGCAGAATTTCACGGATGGGGAGGCTGGTTGGCTGCCATCTATGGGGTCTCACAGAGTCGAACACAACTGAAGCGACTTGCAGCAGCAGCAGCAGCAGCAGATTTATTTTTATAGTTCTTGTTATCATCATTATTACCATTTAGTAATTTTATATCATATACAAAAAGAATATATAGGCAAATTTTTATTCTCTTCAAATGATAAGAATATAGGTACTAGAAATTTGAATTTGTACTCTTAATGGAATAAATAGAAAGTATATATCTGAGACTGCTTATAGCTTATAGATATGAACATATTTTCAGTTCAGTTAACAGATCAAAATATGTCTAAATTGCGGAGCACACAGTGGAATTGCTGACTATATGAAAGATCTAAAATTACACCTTGAATCCATGTGCTAATGTATCAGTCTCTTTATGGCATTCTTAATCTCTTTATTTCTCAGTGTATAAATGGCTGGATTCAAGAGAGGTGTGATTACCGTGTAAAATACAGCAAGGAATTTATCCACCCAAGTGATGCTAGGTGGCCACAGATAGATGAAGATGCAGGGTCCAAAGAACAGCACCACCACTGTGATGTGGGAAGTACAGGTAGAGAGTGCCTTTGATGCCCCGTCTTTGGAATGGAGACGGACAGTCACCAGGATGTAGGTGTAAGAGATCAGCAAGAGAATGAAGCAAGTTGTAGCCAAGACTGCACTGTCAGCATTTATCAACAGTCTCAGAGTATGAGTATCCATGCAGGCTAGTTTGATCACCAGAGGAATATCACAGAAAAAACTGTCCACTATTCTGGGTCCACAAAAGGAAGATCTAAAATTATAGCTAGTTGACTTGTGGCATGCACAAAGCCAATGACCCATGATGTTACTACTAGCCAGATGCACTTCTGTCCGTTCATGATGCTGGAATAATGGAGTGGCTTGCAGATGGCCACATGACGGTCATAGGCCATTGACACAAGCAGTACCATCTCACCTGCAAATACATGCACACAAAGGATCTGGCTCATGCAACCCCCAAAGGAGATGGCTTTATTATCCTCTAGAAAGTCTGTGGTCAGTTTAGGTGTGGTCACTGAGGAAAGGCAGAAATCAACAAATGAGAGATTGGCTAAGAGGAAGTACATTGGGGAATGGAGATGAGAGTCAGTGATGATTAAGAACACAATGAAAAGGTTGCCCAGGATGGTCATCAGGTAGAGTGCAGAAAATGGCAGTAAGAGCAATTTCTGGAGCTCCTTTGAATCACAGAGTCCACGAAAAATGAACTCAGATACCACGGACTGGTTTGCTTCTTCCATTTAGCACATTTCTAACGTGACCAGAAGAGCTGAACTAAGAATATCTAGAATGGAAAGAAGAATTTATGTTTGATTACTAGAGAGCAGATAAAGTGTACTCATGTGAAAAATTGAAACCTTAACAGTGTACTAAATTCCAAAATGAAAATAAAGTTTTTTTTAAATTTATGGTGGTCACAATCTCCTAGCTCCAGAGCTAATTAAATGTAGAAGGGCAGGTCAAAAACTTTACCTGTCAAAGGTATAGTTCTTATAGTTATGCAAAATTAATATTCTGATACAAGTGCCAGTATGGCACATTACTATGTATTTCATAAACCTGCATTTTTGCAGGGAAAGTGCATGTGTAATATATATTTAGAAGTTCTTTATTTTTGAGGCTCTGTTCAGGGTAGAAATCTAATACTACATTTCTCACACAAAACTTGTTTCTCAGAAACAAAACTATTTCTAAGTAGATGTGTATGAACAGACTGAATCGAACCAGTCTTAAAACTGTGAGAAAGAATAGTTTATCAAGTTGCTTGAGAGAAGAGGTTCATGTTACAAAAGAAACCCCAGATGTTGGTTGCACTTTTCTAGTGCTAATATTTATTTCCACACATTTTGAATCTCCCTGTGATAGGATATATTCATAAAATTATATATTTCTGAACCTGAGTAACTCCAATTATTAGCATATATTGACTGCTCCTTGGCCCTTACTTGAAGCAAATTTCTTTTTGACAGTAGCCTAACTAATAAAATACTGAAAGCTATGTTTACTCCTGACTCCCCTTAGAAGACAACACATACACTTTAATATCACTTGTACCAAAGTGTTCACTTACGTAAATTGATCTCTATCAAAATATACGTATATGAGTTTTTCTATATTATGTAAGCCAAACAGCAAGGTCTTCTTTCCTTCCTTCCTTCCTTCAGTCAGTCAGTTCAGTCTCTTAGTCATGTCCAACTCTTTGCGACCCCATGGGCTGCAGCATGCCAGGCCTCCCAAAGTTTACTCAAACTCCATCACCAACTCCCAAAGTTTACTCAAACTCCTGTCCATTGAGTCGGTGATGTCATCCAACCAGCTCATCCTCCGTAGTCCCCTTCTCCTCCCATCTTCAATCTTTCCCAGCATCAGGGTCTTTTCAAATGAGTCGGCTCTTCGCATCAGGTGGCCCAAGTATTGGAGTTTCAGCTTCAACATCAGTCCTTCCAATGAATATTCAGGACTGATTTCCTTTAGGATTTGATATCCTTGCAGTCCAAGGGACTCTCAAGAGTCTTCTCCAACACCACAGTTCAAAAGCATCAGTTCTTTGGCACTCAGCTTTCTTCACAATCCAACTCTCACATCCATACATGACCACTGGAAAAACCATAGCCTTGACCAGACGGACTTTTGTTGGCAAAGTAATGTCTCTGCTTTTTAATATGCTGTCTAGGTTGGTCATAACTTTTCTTCCACGGAGCAAGCATCTTTTAATTTCATGGCTGCAGTCTCCATCTACAGTGATTTTGGAGCCCCCAAATAAAGTCTGACACTATTTCCACTGTTTCTCCATTTATTTGCCTTGAAGTGATGGGACCGGATGCCATGATCTTAGTTTTCTGAATGCTGAGCTTTAAACCAATTTTTTCACTCTCCACTTTAACTTTCATCAAGAAGCTCTTTAATTCTTCACTTTCTGCCATAAAGGTGGTGTCATCTGCATATCTGAGATCACTGATATTTCTCCTGGCAATCTTGATTCCAGCTTGAGCTTCCTCCAGCCCAGCATTTCTCATGATGTTAAAGTTAAATAAGCAAGGTGACAGTATACAGCCTTGATGTACTCCTTTTCCTATTTGGAACCTGTCTGTTGTTTCATGTCCAGTTCTAACTGTTGCTTCTAACTCTTCCTTCCTTTTCTCCTTCTTTATTTCTATTCTTTCCTCTTTAGTCTCTTTTTATATCTCTAATTCTTACTATCCTGGTTTTTAAACAATATAGAATAGATTATGAAAATGAATAACTAGCCCTTATTAACTATCAAGTCTATGTTCAGAACTTTAGAAATATGTATTTGCTAGATATTCCTTCCATAGGACCCAAAGCATTTTGCATTTCCAATTGCAATGTACAAATTGTCTCATTTTTTTGCAGCATTGATAATACAATATGTTGCCATTATGATGATGAGAAGTAGTATTAGAATATAATTTTAATTCTTTATTGCAAGATTAATAAATGATTTTCTTCTATTTTTGCAACTATTTGCCTTATTTTCTTTGACTATTCTGCTCTCCATTTGTTGTGTATATATATATATATATATACATTCCTCCCCCACCCCCGCCCCATTGGGTTTTGCTCTTTTCAGGTTTAGACTATTTTTAAAATGAAAAGTCAACATGTTTTATGTCTGTGTGACTATTATCTCAGTACTGAATTCCAACTTCTTTATCTTTGAAGTGAAGTGAAGTGAAAGTGAAAGTCTCTCAGTCATGTCTGACTCTTTGTTACCCCATGGACTATAAAATCGATGGAATTCTCTAGGCCAGAATACTGGAGTGGTAGCCTTCCCCCTTCTCCAGGGGTCTTCCCCAACCCAGGGACTGATCCCAGATCTCCCACATTGCAGGCAGATTCTTTACCAGTGGTGCCATCAGGGAAGCCCCAAAATACTGGAGTGGTGTGCCTATCCCTTCTTCAGTGGATCTTCCTGATCCAGGAATTGAACCAGTGTCTCCTGCATTGCAGGTGGATTCTTTACCAACTGAGCTATCAAATTTTGGTAATTTTACAGCATAGTATCTGATCAGCTATATACACACATATCATCTATTTTAACAATAACATTTCTTGCTATTTTATAGGAGAAAAACTTGATTTTTCCAAGTTTTAATTTAGAAAGTGTTAGAACTGGAAAATAAACTGAGGTTTATATTAGTCCTGTGCTTTTAGGATTGCTTTCCTACTAAAAATGGCTTGTGGTAGGAATCTTGATTTTGGGAAAACTAAGAAAGTAAAAACAAAATTCTGAAATAAGACATTTTGTTCTATAAACAGGTGACTGAGAAAAGAAACAAATGTAAATGATCAATAACAATAGGAAAAGAGATTTAAGTTTACATTAAAATTAATTCACTTTCATTTTTGTCTTTAAATTGTATGGTGCTTTGCTTTGTTAATATCTGACTGCATCAAATATTTACCCTATTTACTAACTTTGATCTATGACAGTACTGAAAATAGAGTTATTGAATTGTCCTATAGTCCACTCTTGGACATATACCCCAAGAGAACTCTAATTTGAGAAGATACATGCACCCAGGTGTTCATAGTTGCACTATTTACAATAGCCAAGACATGGACACAACCCAAGTGTCCATCAACAGAGGATTGGATAAAGAAGATGTGATTATTGTATATAAAATGGAATACTGCTACTCAGCCAGAGAGAGAATGAAATATTGCCGATTGCAGTAACATTGGTGTACCTAGGGATTATCATATTAAGGGAAGTAAAGTCAAAGGGAGAAACAAACACAATATGATTTAACTTATATGTGAATCTAAAAGGAATGTGGATATAAATGAACTTATTTACAAAATAGAAACAGAGTCACAGATATAAGACACAAATTTATGGTTACCAAAGGGGATGGGGAAGGGGAGGGAGATAAATTAGGAGTTTGAGATTAATATATACACACTACTATATATAAAATAGATAAGCAAGGACTTACTGTAAAGTACAGGGAACTATATTTAATACCTTAAAAAAACTGTAATAAAATATACATATGTATATACTGAATCACTTTGTTGTATACCAGAAGCTAACACAACATTGTAAATTAACTATATTTCAATTAAAAATTAAATTTGAGACATATTTTATGACTATTGCTGTTACTACAAACATTCAGCACAAGCGTTGTTATAAACATTGGTGGCAATGAGTTTAATCAATCAGAAAGAGAGCCAGTCCACTTTACAAGGGAGAGGTAACCTTCCTTCCCCAAATCACCCCATCTCTCTCAGACTGAATGGGTTTTAAGCAGAAAGATAGTTTACTGGCCAGTGGTAAGAGGAAGGGGGTGCCCCCAAAGACCTGGTTTCTTTCTTAAACAGTGAAAAAAAGTTGAAAGAAAAAAATACAAAAACAACATAACAATTTGCCAAGGTGACTTTGGTCCAATTTTGCTTTGCTTCAACCCAGAGTTATTGTATTGTTATTTTTAAATTTCCGTGATTTCTTAGGGATACCTAGGGAAGGTCAAGAGAAGAACAAGAGGTTTCTGTATAAGTATTTCATAACAAAGAGATTTTTATATACAAGGGGGAGGTGAAGGGTAAATGATTGTTTCCTCTTTCTCTATGTCTTAAAAATGCATCGGCAAAGCCCAGAATCCACGAAGAACATTAAAGCAGTTATTTAAGCTAGAGAAATAATTAAGTCTATTCATGTTTGACACTTTAATATTCTATTAAAATATATAAACTACAAGTTTAAAAGTGTATAAAAGACTGAGAAATTAAGAAAAAAGTTTGTTAGAGTGTTTATAAATACAATTCCTCCCTCCAGAATTTGGCATGTATCCTTCCTAAATTTTTATTGAGAATTTATATTCATAAACATATTCTTGAAAAAAAGGATTTTAATTTTTTTTCTGTGTCAAATTGTGTGTATTTTGTAATTTCATTTTGTATCGACCAATATGATTTGACAGTGTGTCTTTTTATAGTATATGGACTTCCCTGGAGTATATAGATTAGCTTCATTTCTTTAAGCTATGCAATATTCAAAAGATGAATAAACCACAATTTATTAATCCTTTTAAAAATGGTAGAACAAATGAAATCCAAAAGGAATTAGAAGATATCGGAAAAAATGGAAGGGTCTTTAAGAACTGATTTCACCCAATGTGGGCATATGAAAACTTCTTAGATTGTAGAAAGGCAGTGTTGGTGAACACATCCACACACCTGGAGATGATGCATCCCAATGTGACAGGCACAGTAGCTGCTGCATTCAGAACCATCTCAATCTTTGCCTGTGTATCTCTTCATCTGGACATTTATCTAGATTATTTATTATATTTCTAAAATAATCTAGTAAGTTTAAATAAATAGATCCCTAAGTTCTGTAAGCCACTCTAAGAAGTTAATTGCAATGGAGGAGGAGACCCAGGGAGCCTCTGATTTATAGACAAATCAGACAGAAGTTGTCTATAATCTGGGGACCCTATTACCTCAGATTGGCATCTGAAGAAAGAGAAAAAGTCTAGTGGGACTGAGCCCTTTGCCTATGAGCTGTAGCATTAGCTTCAAGTACACAGTGCTGAACTGAGTTTGATGGACACCCAGAATTAAGTTGTTGCAGATAATTGCTTTGTAGGTGCAAAACCTCCACATGTGATCAGAAGTGTCAGAGGTGGAGTGTTTGATGTGAATAGCAAAGGACACTTGCAGGAAAGAAACAAGCAAGAGGTAGATGGAACTGAGTTTCTCTTTTCTAATGTGATATGATGTGTTTTCTAAACCAGTTACTAGAGTCTAGTTTTTCTTAGCCATTGAGTGTTGTCAGGTGGGCATGTAGTCCAGAATTATTCAATGAGATATAAACCAAAGTCAGTTTGGGCATCTGTCTTTCCCAAACGAAAGGACAAATCTTTATGTGCAGATGGATTTTCCTGATCTTTTTTTTTTCTTTATTTGCTGCTAATGTTATATCAAAAATGAAGCCTTATAGAGCCCATATACAAAAAGTAATAGTGAAAAGTTTAGAAAGAAACTGGACCCAAGATACTTGTTGAGTCACTTAATCAGAGCCCATAATGGTCTTCCATCTTTGCCTTCTAGTACATGGTCATGTCTGTATCTGTAGCTTTATCACTGGTCTCCAGAGAAATCTATCGAGAGCTGTATGTTTTATACACAAATGGAACTCCCACTTCCACCTTCGAGTTAACATGTCAAAACTGAATTTATAATCTACCCCAATGCCTTGATAAATATCACTACCATTCCCCTAGATGCTCAGAATAAACACCTATGTGGCATTCTTGTCCATACTTCACTTTTATCTCTGTTATATAATTATTACTCTCAAATATGTTTCAATTTGCATCTCTTCTCTTTACTTCTGTTGTCATGTTTTGCTTCTAGTCTACATGTTTTCCCATGTTGACAATTTAAAAGACTATTAAAAGACTACTAATGAATTTCTCTTCTCCGTTCTTCCCCAATTCCAGCTCATTGTGTAGTCTGTTTCCAGCTATGTGCATTGAAAGTCAAATATGGTCACATGGTTTTGTACTTATATTCTTAATCAGTCAACCAGAAAAAATTCCTGAAATCCCACAGCATATCACATAAGACTATGATAAGTAATGAACAATATTTGTCTTCAGAGGAATTTGCATATTAATACATTTCAAAATTCCTGATTAAAAGAAAAGCTCTTGGTAAAACAAGAAGTATTAATAACACACAAATAAATAAAATATAATTATTGATGTATAGCTGACATAGACTATTATCTTAGTTTCAGTTTTCACATAGTTATGTGTAAAACACATTATGAGATAATCATCTTTATAATAAGTTCAGTTTACTTCTATCATTTTAGAAGTTGTTACAGTATTACTGACTGTATTTCCTATATGTACATAACATCTGATGAGTTATTCATTTCATAGCTGGAAGTTTGTCCCTCTAATACCCTTATTTCATTCATTTCTCCAATACTTAATCTATCTGGCAACCATCAGTTTGTTCCTTTTTAAGAGTCTATTTCTGTATTGTCATGTTTGTTTTATTTTTAGATTCCACATATAAATAAAATCATACGGTATTTGTCTTTCTCTGTCTTACTCCACATAATACCTTCAAGTTGCTGCAATGGCAATAGTTTTTCTTTTTTTCCCCTTAAAACTTTTTTAATTGGAGGATAATTGCTTTACAATATTGTATTTTTTTTCAGTACAGCAATGTGAATCAGGTATAAGTATACAAATACTCCCTCCCTCTTGAGCCTTCCTCCCACCACCCCCATCCCCCCCTCTTTATCAACACAGAGCACCCGCCTGAGCTCCTTGTTATATATAGCAACTTCCAAGAGCTATTTTACACACAGTAGTTTTATACATGTCAAACAAAGCTACTCTCTCAATTCTCTCTATCCTTTCCTTCCTCCACTGTGTCCACAAGTCCATTATCTCTGTCTCCTTCTCTATTCCTGCCCTGCAAATAGGTTCACATATAAAATTTTTTATATTATATATATCATATGCATTAATATGTGTTATTTGTTTTTCTCTTTCTGAACTTACTTCACTCTGTATGACAGATGATAGGTCCGCCCACATCTCTCCAAATGGCCCATGTTGTTCCTTTTAATGGCTTCCTTCATAGCTCAGCAGGTGAAGAATTCACCTGCAATGCAGGAGACCCAGGTTTGATTCCTGGGTCAGCAAGATTCCCTGGAGAAGGGATGGGCTACTCACTCCAGTATTCTTGGGCTCCTCTGGTGGCTCAGACTGTAAAGAATCCACCTTCAGTGTGGAAGATGTGGGTGTGATCCCTGGGTTTGATTCCTGGGTCAGGAAGATCCACTGGAGAAGGGAACAGCTACCTTGTTTTTATCTTTCTGAACTTATTTCACTCTTTATGACAGATGCTAAGTCCATCCATATCTCTACAGATGACCCATGTTGTTTGTTTTTATGACTGAGCAATATTCCATTGTATGTATGTACCACATCTTTATCTATTCGTCTGTCAGTGGATATTTAGATTGCTTCCATATACTGGCTATTGTAAGTAGTGCTGCAATGAACACGGAGGTACATGTCTGTGAATTATACTTTTCTCAGGGTATATGCCCAGGAGTGGGATTGCTGGGTCATACAGTAGTTCTATTTTTTGTTTTTAAAGGAAGCTCTATGCTTTGCTCCATAGTGGTTGCATCGATATACATTCTCACCATCAGTGCAAAGGGGTTCCTTTTCCTCTGCTGGTACTCTAGCAATTATTGGTTGTAGATTTTTTCATGATGGCCATTCTGAATGCTGTGAGTGGATATCTCATTGCAGTTTTGATTTGCATTTCTATGACAAATTCCAAGAGGGCCTTAGGAAGCATTACTCTGAACAAAGCTAGTGGAAGTGATGGAATTCCAGTTGAGATATTTAAAATCCTAACATGAGGCTGTTAAAGTGTTGCACTCAATAAACCAGCAAATTTGGAAAACTCAGCAGTGGCCACAGGACTGGAAAAGGTCAGTTCTCATTCCAATCCCAAAGAAGGACAGTGCTAAAGAATGTACAAACTACTGTACAGTTGCCAAAGACAGTACAAACTACCATACAGTTGGACTCATTTCACATGCTAGTGAGATTATGCTCAAGGTAGGCTTCAGCAGTTTATGTGAACTGAGAACATCCAGATATACAAGCTAGGTTTAGAAAAGGCAGAGGAATCAGAGATTAAGTTGCCAACATCCTTTGGATCATACAGAAAGGGAATGCCAGAAAAACATCCAGTTCTGCTTCACTATAGTCTGACTATGAGTATCAAAACAGACTGTGGACAGTTTTTAAGAAATGGGAATACCAGACCACCTTACCTGCGTCCTGAGAAACCTGTAGGCAGGTCAAGAAGAAATTGTTAGAACCTTACATGGAACAACAGACTGGTTCAAAATTAGAAAAGGAGTACTTCATGGCTGTATATTGTCACACAGTTTATTTAATTTATATGCAGAGTACATCATATGAAATGTTGGGTTAGATGATCACAATCTGGAATCAAGATTGACAGGAGAGGAGAAATATCAAGAATCTCAGATATGCAGATGATAACACTTTCAAAGCAGAAGGTAAAGGAAACTAGAGACCCTCTTGATGAGGATGAAAGAGGAGAGCAAAAAGCTGGTTGAAAACTCAATATTCAAAAACCTAAGATCATGGCATCCAGTTCCATCACTTCCTGGCAAATAAAGAGGAAAAAGTGGAAACAATGAATTTATTTTCTTGAGCTCCAAAATCACTGTGGTTGGTGACTGTAGCTGTGAAATTAAAAGACGCTTGCTCCTTGGGAAAAAAGCTATGACAAACCTAGACAGTGTATTAAAGAGCAAAGACTTCACTTTGCTGACAAAGCTCGCATAGTCAAAGCTGTGGTTTTCTAGTAGTCATGTATGGATGTGAAAGTTGGACCATAAAGAAGGCTGAGGAAGCACCAAAGAATTGATGCTTTCAAACTATGGTGCTGGAGAAGACTCTTGAGAGTCCCTCGAATAGCAAGGAGATCAAACCAGTCAATCCTAAAGGAAATCAACCCTGAATATTCATTGGAAAGACTGATGCTGAAGCTGAAGCTCCAATACTTTGGCCACCTGATGCGAAGAACTGACTCATTTGATAAGACCCTGATGCAGGGAAAAATTGAGGGCAAGAGGAAAAAGGACGGCAGAGGATGAGATGGTTGGATCACATTACTGACTTAATGCACAGGAGTTTGAGCAAACTCAGGGAAATAGTGAAGGATAGGGAAATCTGGAATGCTGCAGTTTGTGGGGTTACAAAGAGTCATACATAACTTAGTGACTGAATAACAAAAAGCAATGTGTTATTTGATTCTGTTTGAAGAATTTTTGTTGAGGATTTTTGCATCCATGTTCATCAGTGGTATTGGCCTATAATTTTTTTTGTGTGTGTGACATCTTTGTCTGGTTTTGATATCAGTTTGTGAAGGCCTTGTAGGATGAATTTGGGAGTGTTCCTCCCTCTGCAGTATTTGGGAGGAGTTTTAGTAGGATAGGTGTTAGCTCTTTCTCTAAATTTTTGATAGAATTCTGTGAAGCCATCTGGCCCTGCCTTTTGTATGTTGAAAGATTTTTAATCATAGTTCTTGTGATTGATCTATTCATATTTTCTATTTCTTCCAGGTATATTCTTGGAAAATTGTATTTTCCTAAGATTTTGTTGGTTTCTTCCAGGTTGTCCATTTTGTTGGTATATAGTTGCTTACAGCTATCTCTTACGGTCTTTTGTATTTCTGCATTGTCAGTTCTCATTTTTCATTTATAGGTTTGTGGATTTGAGTTCTCTTGTTCTTTCTTGATGAGTCTGGCTAATGGTTTACCAATTTTGTTTATCTTCTCAAAGAACCAGCTTTTAGTTTTATTGATTCTTACTGTTGTTTTCTTCAATTCTTTTTCATTTATTTCTGCTCTAATATTTATGATTTCTTTCCTTCCACTAATTTTGGATTATTAAATTTTTTTTTCTCTAATTGCTTTTAGTGTAAGATTTGTTGTTGTTCAATTGCTAAGTTGTGTCTGACTCTTTGCAGCATGCCAGGCTTCCCTGTCCTTTACACTCTCCCAGAGATTGCTCAAATTTATATCTGTTGAGTCAGTGATGATATCTAGCCATCTCATCTTCTGCCTCCTCCTTATCCTTTTTTGCCTTCAGTCTTTCCCAGCATCAGAGTCTTTTCCAATGAATTGGCTCTTCATATCAAGTGGCCAAATAGTGGAGCTTCAGCTTCAACAGCAGTTCTTCAATATATATTCAGCATTAGTTTTCTTTAGAATTGATTGATATTCTTGCAGTCCAAGGGACTCTCAAGAGTCATCTTCAGCACCACAATTCAAAAGCATCAATTCTTCAGCACTCAGGCTTCCTAAGTGGCACTAGTGGTAAAGAATCCACTTGCCAACACAGGAGATTGCTGCGTCAGGAAGATCCCCTGGAGTAGAAAGTGGCAACCTGTGTCAATATTCTTGTCTGGAAAATTCCATGGACAGAGGAGCCTATGTAAGGTTAGATTTTACTTGTTTCTTGAGGTAGAACTGCTTCTACTTCATCTCATAAATTATGGATCATTATGCTTTGATTTTCACTTGTCTCTGGATGTTTTTGATTTCCTCTTTGATTTCTTCAGTAATCTTTTGGTTATTTAGTGGCATGTTGTTTAGCCTCCGTTCAGTTGAGTTTCTTATATAATTCTACCTCAAGATTCCTTTAAAAATTGCAAATACAACTGCCTTATGACCCAGCAATCCCACTGCTGGGCATACACACCAAGGAAACCAGAACTGAAAGAGGCACGTGTACCCCAATGTTCATTGCAGCACTGTTTATAATAGCAACCTAGCTGTCCATCAGCAGATGAATGGATAAGAAAGCTGTGGTACATATACACAATGGAGTATTACTCAGCCATTAAAAGAATACATTTGAATCAGTTCTAATGAGGTGGATGAAACTGGAGCCTATTATACAGAGTGAAGTAAGCCAGAAAGAAAAACACCAATACAGTATAGTAACACATATATATGGAATTTAGAAAGATGGTAATGATAACCCTGTATGCAAGATAGCAAAAGAGACACAGATGTATAGAACAGTCTTGGACTATGTGGGAGAGGGAAAGGGTGGGATGATTTGGGAGAATGGCATTGAAACATGTACACTATCATGTAAGAAACGAATCACCACCCTAGGTTCGATACAGGATACAGGAGGCTTGGGGCTGGTGCACTGAGATGACCCAGAGAGATGATATCAGGAGGGTAGTGGGAGGGGGTTCAGGGTTGGGAACTCATGTACACCCATGGCAGAATCATGTCAATGTATGGGAAAACCAATACAGTATTGTAAGGTTAAAAAAAAAAAGTGGAGCTTCAGCGTCAACAGCAATTATTCCAATGAATATTCAGCATTGATTTCCTTTAGGATTGATTTATATTCTTGCAGTCCAAGGGACTCTCAAAAGTTTTCTCTAGCACCACAATTCAAAAGCATCCTATAATTGATAACCAAAACATAACATTGTGATCAGAAAAGATGCTTGTTATGCTTTCAATGCTTGATATTCTTACCAAGGTTTGATTTGTTATCCAAGATGTGATCTGTCCTGGAGAATGTTCTCTCTGCACTTGAGAAGAACGTTTATTCTGCTGCTTTTGGATGGGATGTCCTATAAATTTCAATCTATCCAGTCTAATGTTTCACTTAAGACTTGCATTTCCTTATTAATTTTCTGTCTGCTATAAGTGGGGTGTTAAAGTCCTCCACTGTTTTTGTATTCCTATCATTTTCCCCTTTTATGACTGTTAACATTTGCCTTATGTATTGAGGTGCTCCTATGTTGGGTGCATAAATATTTATAATTGTTACATTTTCTTTTTGAACTGATCCTTTGATCATTATGTAATGTTTTCCCTTATCCTTTGTAGCATTCTTTATTTTAAAGTCTATTTTCTCTAATATGAATATTGCTACTCCAGCTTTATTTTGATCTCCATTTGTATAGAATATCTTTATCACTCCTTCACTTTCAGTCTTCACATGTCCATAGGTCTGAAGTGTATCTCTTGAAGGCAGCATATATATGAGTGTTGTTTTATATACATCTATCTAGTCTTTGACTTTGGGCTAGGGCATTTAATCCATTTACATTTAAGGTAATTATTGATATGTATGTTCCTATTTCTGTTTTTAAAAACTGTTTAGAGTTTGTTTTTGTAGCTTTTTTTTTCCTTGTGTTTCCCACCTAGAAATGTTTCCATAGCAGTTTTTGTAGAGCTGATTTGATGGTGCTGAATTCTCTTCACTTTTGCTTGTCTATAAAGCTTTTGTTTTCTCCACCAAATGTGAATGAGCTTCTTTCTGGGTAGAGTACTCTTTTTGTAGTTTTTTTTTTCTTTAATCACTTTAAATATATCCAGCCAACCCTTCTAGCCTGCATAGTTTCTGCTGAAACTCAGTTGATAACCTTACAGGGATTCCCTTGTATGTTATTTGTTGCTTTTTCCTTATTTCTTGTAATAATTTTTCTTTGAGTTTAATTTTTGTTAGCTTTATTAGTATATGTCTTGCCGTGTTTCTCCTTGGGTTTATCCTTTATGGGACTCTGTGCTTCCTGGATTTGTGTGGCTATTTCCTTTCCCATGGACTTCCCTAGTGGTTTAGATAGTAAAGCATCTGCCTACAAGGCGGGGACCCAGGTTCGATCCTTGGGTTGGGAAGACCCCTGGAGAAGGAAATGGCAACCCATTCCAATGTTCTTGCCTGGAGAATCCCATGGATGGAGGAGCCTGGTGGGCTACAGTCCATGGGGTCGCAAAGAGTCGGACACGACTGAGCGACTTCACTTTCACTTTCCTTTCCCATATTCGGGGAAGTTTTCAACTATCATCTTCTCAGATATTTTCTCTGACTCTTTCTCTTTCCCCTCTTCTGGTGCCCCTGTAATTCACTGCTCGTGTTTAATGTTGTCCCAAAGATCTCTGAGACTGTTCTCCTTTCTTTAAATTCTTTTTCTTAATTCTTCTCCTTGGCAGTTATTTCTAACATTCTAATCCTCCAGCTTACTTATTTGTTCTTCTGCTTCAGTTATTCTGCTATTGATTCCTTCTAGTGTATTTTTCATTTCAGTTTTTGTGTTATGACTATTTATTTGTTCTTTATTTCTTCTAGTTCCTTGTTAAACTTTTCTTGTATTTTCTTAATCTGTGCCTCCATTCTACTTCTGAGATTTTGAATCATTCTTATCGTCAATTTTTTTCAGATAGATTGCCTATTTCCTCTTTATTTATTTGATATTTTAGATTTTTACCTTGCTCTTTTGTCTGTAGTATATTTTTTGTCTTCTTATTTTTTTATTTCTTTTATGGGCAGGGCTATGTTCCTGTCTTGCTGGTTTTTTTGACCTGAGGCATCCAGCACAGGAGCTTGCAGGCAGTTGGTTGGAGCTGGGTCTTGGTGCTGAGATGAGGACCTTGGAGAGAATTCACAGCTATTAATATTCTCTGTTGTTTGAGGTTCTCAGTTAGTCTGGTGGTTTGGACTCAGTGCTCCCACCATAGGAGCTAGGCAGAACCTCAGCCAGTGAACCAAGGGACCATGCAAATTGCATGCCATGGTTGGGGGGGCGGGAAGCATCAGTCAAAGAAGCAGAATAACAAAGAAGAAATTATAAAATATAAAAATAAAAATAAACATGAAATAACAACAAAGCAAAATAGAACCATGATGGCAAAAAAAAAAAAGAAAAGAAAAAAAAAGAAAGAAAGAAAAGAAAAGAAAGCCAGAAAATCCTTGGTGGGAGATGGAGGCTCAGCCCCTCTATCTTTCTGACTGGAAGAGTGCCCTGGGGAAGCTTAGGTCCAAATCCCTCATGGCCAGAAAAGGCCATGAGGAGGGGGTTAGGCTCAGGATGTTATGGCCCAAGAGGATCCCAGAGGACTGAGGTTTGGGCCCAGGATCCCAGCAGACACACCAGAGCCCTCAAGAGCCCTGGGAAACACTGGCTGTGTTCCCATCCCCTAATCTCCTGAAGGTCTCTTTCTGTGTCTGCTGGTCTCCTCACTATGAATGGGCCCCTCCAAGTTTTGGAACTCTTTCCCTCCCCCAGCCACCCCTCAGTGGGTGCTGGTTCCATTCTGTCTCCACTTTTCATCCTTCTCTCTTTCCTCTCACTTATTACCCAGTCTTGTAGGGATTCATCCAGTTCCCTGAGGTGTTCCAGGTCCTCCACCAATGCTTGGTAGATGCCCTAGTTGTGAGGAGCCAAGAGTTTCCATCTTCCTACTCCACCATCTGGACTCCATCCTTCACATCTTCTTTACCTGTTTACAAATGGGCATGTAAGTTGCTTCCATAACATGGCCATAGTAAATTGTCCTGCAGCGAACACAAGGATATATGTATATTTTCAAATTAGTGTTTTCAATTGTTTTCAGAGAAATACCTAGAAGTGAAATTGCTATAATATATGGTAGCTCTATTTTTTTAATTTTGAGGGAAAGATCCATACTGTTTTCCACATTGACTGCACCATGTTACATCCAACCAACAGTACACAAAGATTCCTTTTTCTCCAAATCTTCATTGACATTTGTTATTTGTTGTTGTTTTTCTAAATAATAGCTGTTCTGGCAGGTGTTAGATCTCTGTGATTTTGATTTGCATTACCCTGATGATTATTGATGTTGAAAATTCTTTAATGGATCTGTTGGACCCATCTGTATGTCTTCATTGGAAAAATGTCTATTCAGATCCTCTGCCTTTTAAATCCAACCTTTTATTTTCTGCTATTGTGTTTTATAAGCTCTTTATATATTTTTGGATTATAAGCCTTTATCAGATATATGATTTACAAATATTAATATTTTTACCCATTCAGTTGACTGTTTGAAACACTATTAAATCTATATTTATCTTTACTCTCCAACAATCCTATGCTTATCAAGCTTGTCATCTATTAAGAAAAACAAATGAAACAGGCATATTATGTGTTAAGCTATTGTAATTAAGTACACTGCCATAGAGTGAGGAAACTATAGAAGTGTATGTAACATTTAAACAAAAAAATTATCTGTGAAGAACAATAGTGTATATCTTTTTACTCATTTTATTTAGTTCTCTTTTCTTATTCAACTGGACAAAAATTCCAATAAAATGCCAAACGTTGGTGTTGAGAGGAAGCATTTTTCTTATTCCCAACCTTAAGGATGTGGGAGAGGGTTTCTAATATTTTAACATTAACTATAAGTTATGGAGATATTTTACATTAATCACTTATCAGAATGAGTAATTTTAATTCTAAATCTACAACTAGGAGTTTTATTATGAAAGTGCATTTGATTTAATAAAATGCTCTTTCCCTATTTATGGAGATATATGATTTTTCCTTTCTTAGCCTGGTGATTGATTTCCAATTGTTAAATCGACCTTGCACTTCAGTTATAAAATTAATTTGTTGTTACATATTATTCTTATTATATATTATATTTTATATATATAATATTATAATATATATAATATATATAATATATATATAATATTATATATTATAATATTATATATTATAATATTATATATATAATATAATATAATATAATATATATAATATATTATATATATTCTTATTATATATTGTTCCACTATCATTGATTTTTGTGTGTGTGTTGATGTTGAGTAAGTGCATATCCTATAAATTTTTGTTTTAGTACATTTATCTGGTGTTCATATCAAATTTATACCACTTCATAGATAAACTAGGAAATAGAGTTAGCATCTGGTCTGAAACCCACCCTCTATACTTTTGAGAAAGAGAAAATAAAGAAGGATAAAAATGAACTTGTCAGCCTAGCTTACTGATGCTCTTACCTCCAAAGCAGCATGGTGAGACTAATGCTGCACCTGCTGGAACAAGTTCTCCCTGGGTTCAACTCACGCCATAGGAAGGAACTCTTGCTGCAGTGGCTGTGGTAATGCTCACACAGGTACAGCTAGCAGAGGGAAAGCCCAGAAGAGCAAACAGGAGAGAATCCTTTTCTCCTTTTCTAACATGCAGTCTTCCTCTAGCATGCTCTGTCTTCAGATCACAAAATGTGGCCAGATGGGAAAATAAAAATGTGACTTGCATAGTCCCAGGAGCAGAAAGCAGACTGTAGAAGCAGAATGCAGAGTTGGGAGTCAATAACTAATGGACAAGAAAATATTTTAATTTTAGGTGAAATTTGTTTGATAGATATAGAACCATTAATATGTTTTGCTTAGTAGCTAGTTTTTCTGAGGAAATTTCTAATTTCATATCTATTTCAAAATTTATTTGTATGAAGTTTTACATAGTATCATGTTGCAATATTTGCACAGACTTTGGCATGTGTAGATATATCTCCCTTTTCATTTCTGGCATTGGTTATTTGTGTCCTTTCTTGATCAATCTTACTGATGTATTGTCATTTTTTTTCCTATTATACTTTTAAAATAAGCAATTTTAGTTTTGTTGGGATTTTTATGTTTTAATATGTTTATTAATTAATATTTGTTCTTGATATTTCATCCTTACTTTCAACAATTTAATTTTCTTGACATGAGTACCTGGATCATTGACATGCATCTTTTATTTTCTAAAAATACGTACATGAATAGTAACATCTCTGCCAGCATGACTGTACCTGTATTCTATATATTCTTATGTAGATATTGTATTTTTATTGTTGCTGTAATTGCTAAGTCATGTCTGACTCTGAAACCCCATGGACTATATAATCTGACAGGCTCCTCTGTCCATGGCATTTCCCAGGCAAAAATACTGGAGCGGGATGCCATTTCCTCCTCCAGGAAATCTTCTTGACCCAGGAATCGAACCTGTGTCTCCTGCAGTGGCAGGCAGATTCTTTGAATTTCTATTATGATTTTTTGAAATATGGATTTTAGAATCAAATTGCTTTAAATTGATAATGAATTACATGAAATTTGTGGGCTTTGAAACTAGGTGGATAGCAGTATCTCATTTTGTAAGTTTACCAGAACTAATTATTCAGTTTAATACGGACTCAGTCAGAATGCAGTGCTGTTATGCTCCTTTCCAAGAGCGATGTGAAAGGAAATTACATTCAGGCTTCAAATCACTTATGAATGATTGGTGGCTTCTAGAATTAAGGATTTATATCAGTGAGCATAGATAAGATATTTTCATCTAAAAACTATTTCAAGAAGCCATTATAGGTCCCCAAATGTGTCTGGACACTGATCTAAGTGATGCTTTCATGATCATCTGGTTTGGCCAAAGGTAAATTTCTACAACTATTCCTTGGTGTAGTTTGTACTTCCTTTTTTTTTTTTAAGATATTTTAGGAAATTAATAGCAATAATTGTATGTCTTTTAAAGTCAATTATATTATCATTAGTAGTGTTTTAACTTACTGGCATAAAGACTGATATGTCACGATTAAGTTGATAGTTACTGGTATAGGGATTTGACCCAAGAAATCAACTTTTTTCTTCAGTTCACAGGAATAAAGTAACAATTAATATACTGTAAATATTTGTTTTATAACTTTATTTGCAAGTGACACATATCAACTAGGACTATGAAACATGCACTATTACACAGACAGATTCATTTAAAAGTTTATAAGATGCAGACATAACTAGTATACGATTTACAGTAACACCAGACTGCATTCATTTTCCTTCCAGGTATATTTTGCTCTTTGAGTATGATACATGTGTCTAAGAACATATATATTTTCAGGGAAGTTATTGAGTGAAACCTTCCCTAGAAGGCTTATTCCTTAGAAGGCTTTTTTCCTATAATAACAGATGTTGGTTAGTTATACAGCCCAGAACCACATGGACTTTCTGAAAGTTGGAGTGAATGAATGAGCAATTGTATTCTGGGTTTGTGTGTGTGTGTATGTGTGTGGGTTTGTAAAAGGCCAAAGAGAAAGCCTTTTATTCCTTAACTTTGCCTTATACAATATTTTAATTGTAACAAACCAAATAAATATGTCATGAAAAAAAATGCACAAATGAAGATGGTATAATGATAAATAAAACATTACCAATCAACATTCAAGTTGTCTGATATTCTTCTGGAGTCCATCCATCTCCTGGCTGGAGCATTGTCTCTGCTCATCTCAATTTGTGGCATCCATTACTGACTACAAGGTATCTTTGCCAGGTGTTTTGTGTCACTGGGACAGGGAAAGGAATCCTGAGCTGATGTCTTTAATGGTTTGAAAAATGCACAAATCACTTCTCACGTCTTATTGCCAGAACTTGGTCATTCAGATACAACTGTCTATACGGATTAGGAAATCTACTGTATAGCTGGGGAGTCATGTATCCAGCTAAAATTTGAAAGATTTACTATTAGTAATAGTAAGAATAGGCACTTGGACACAGGGAACAGTTAGGATACAATTATTGAGATGTAGTTTATACACATGTTCAGCTTTACAATACAAATTATTATTCAGAGTACTTAAATCAATTTACACCCATTCAAAAGGCATAGCATTTCCTTGAATACACATTCTGAACAATAATTGTTTTTGTTTGGTGTCTTTTTTAATAAACCCAGTTCCATTCAATTCAGTTCATTTCAGTTCAGTCGCTCAGTCATGTCCAACTCTTTGCAACTCCATGAATCGCAGCACGCCAGGCCTCCTAGTCCATCACCATCTCCCAGAGTTCACTCCAAACTCACATCCATTGAGTCAGTGATGCCATCCAGCCATCTCATCTTCTGTCGTCCCCTCTTCCTCCTGCTCCCAATCCCTCCCATCATCAGAGTCTTTTCCAATGAGTCAACTCTTCACATGAGGTGGCCAAAGTATTGGAGTTTCAGCTTTAGCATCAGTCCTTTCAAAGAAATCCCAGAGCTGATCTCCTTTAGAATGGACTAGTTGGATCTCCTTGCAGTCCAGGGACTCTCAGGAGTCTTCTCCAACACCACAGTTCAAAAGCATCAATTCTTTGGCGTTCAGCTTTCTTCATAGTCCAACTCTCACATCCATACATGACCACTGGAAAAACCATAGTCTTGACTAGATGGACCTTTGTTGGCAAAGTAATGTCTCTGCTTTTCAATATGCTATCTAGATTGGTCATAACTTTCCTTCCAAGGAGTAAGCATCTTTTAATTTCATGGCTGCAGTCACCATCTGCAGTGATTTTGGAGCCCCCAAAATAAAGATATATAATACCATTTTATCATGATCTTAAATTGGATTGCCCTGATTAATTATGAAATAGTTTTCAGTGAAATAAATGCCTGTACACGTTTTGCCCATTATTTTCCCTGTTATCTTTTTCATTCATGTGTAGGAGGTATTATGATTTCTGTATAATGTTGTTTCTTTGATTGTTCCCTTTTACTTTCCTCTCATTACTAAATTTCTTTTGTTTTGAAGCAACATATCCTTATTATTTCCTGAATGTAAGTAAAAAAATAATGTTTCAAGCAATTTCAAATCCTTCTGCTTGTGTGTCTAAGAAAAAAAAAAATTCAAGGAAATTGTACCTTTAAATCAATAGTTAAGACTTGAAACCTTGAATTACAGAGATTATACTGTTAAGTAGCAGTATTGTGGTTTGATTCATTTAGATTTTTTTTTCAAGTAGAAGCAGAGCAGGGAAATATATTCCTTAAGCTCTCTAGCTAATTTAGAGTTAGGATAGATAAATCATGTATTTCTAGAAGTGAGATTAATGATATTTAATGACTTATTAGGTAATTCATAGATTAGGTAAAAACTCAGAATGAGATTTGGAATATAGGCAGTGTTTATTAAATTAGGTATGCTTCAGTCACGTCCAAATCTTTGTGACCCTACGGACTGTAGCCTGCCAGGCTGCTCTGTCCATGGGATTCTCCAGGAAAGAATACTGGAGTGGGTTGACATGCCCTTCTCCAGGGAATCTTCCTGACCCAGGGATTGAACCCACACCTCTGGTCTCCTGCATTAGCAAGTAAGTTCTTTACCATTAGCACAATCTATAGAAATAAATTGTTATGTTATAATTCTTATTATAATCACCAGGCATTTTTTTATAATACACAAGAATATTTAGACAAATTTTTATTTTTTCCAAGTGGTAAGAATATATGTATTAGCTTTTTGAACATAATTTCTTAATGGAATAAACACAAAAAATATATCTGAGAGTACTGATAACTAACAGATAAGAACATTTATAGTTTAATTGACATGTCAAACTATGTCCAAATTAGGGAGCAAACTGTAGAATTACTGACTACCTGAAAGCTTTAAAAATTGCACTCTGTATTCTTGTGCTGACTTATCAGTCGCTTTATTGCATTTTTAATTTCTTTATTTCTCAGTGTGTAAATGGCTGGATTCAAAAGAGGTGTGATTACTGTATAAAACACAGAAAGTACCTTGTCCACCCAAGTGATGCTAAGTGGCCAGAAATAGATGAAAATGCAGGGTCCAAAGAACAGCACCACCACTGTGATGTGGGAAGTGCAGGTAGAGAGTGCCTTTGATGACCCATCCTTGGAATGAAGGCGAATAGTTACCAGGATGTAGGTATAAGAGATCAGCAAGAGAATGAAGCAAGCTACAGCTAAGACACCACTGTCAGCATTTATCAATATTCTCAGAGTATGAGTATCCATGCAGGCTAGTTTGATCACTTCAGGAATATCACAGAAAAAGCTGTCCACTATTCTGGGTCCACAGAAAGGAAGATCTAAAATCATAGCTAGTTGACTTATGGCATGTACAAAGCCAGTGATCCATGATATCAGAGCTAGCCAGATGCACTTTTGTCTGTCCATAATTCTGGAGTAGTGGAGTGGCTTGCAGATGGCTACACAACGGTCATAGGCCATTGTCACAAGCAGTACCATCTCATCTCCTGCAAGTAAATGTATAAAGAGGATCTGACTCATGCAGCCCCCAAAGGAGATGGTTTTATTATCCTTTAGGAAGTCTGTGATGAGTTTAGGAGTGGTCACTGAGGAAAGGCAGAAGTCAACAAATGAGAGGTTGGCTAAGAGGAAGTACATTGGAGAATGGAGATGAGAGTCAGTGATGATTAAGAGCACAACAAGAAGATTGCCCAGCACGGTCATCAGGTAGAGTGCAAAAAAATGGCAGTAAGAGGAACTTCTCGGAGTTCCCTTGAATCACAGAGTCCATGAAAAATGAACTCAGATACCACGGACTGGTTTGCTTCTTCCATTTATTAAATTTCTAAAGTGACCAGAAGAGATGAACTAAGAACTTCTAGAATGGAAAGAAGAACTAAATGTTTGGAGCTTACGAGCAAACACTTCTCCTGTGCAAAATTTAAATCCTAGGAAATGTGCTCAATTCCAAATTGAAAATATTTACTGAATCAATTTCAGCTCTCAGGAGCTAATAATGAGTAGAAAGGAAGTTTAAAAACTTCACCCAACAGAGAGTTCTTTGGTTATTCAAAATGAATATTCTCATAAAAGAACAATACTAATGTATTTTATAAACAACAATTTCTCCACTGCTTGAATCTTCTTTTTGGCAGTAAAAGTGCATAGGTCTATAATATATTTGGAGGTTCTTTATTTTTAACTCCTATCTAGGGCAATAATCTAATGCTACATTTCTTACACAAAACTTGACTCAGAAACAAATTCATCGCTAAAGTTGATATGTGTGAGCAAATTGAATTGAATCAAATTTTTTTACAAACTGTGAGAAAAAGTTGTTTATCAAATGACTTGAGGAAAGCCCATCTTCATCCAAAGGAGACCCCAGATACTGATGGCACGTTTCTAATACTGAATATTTTTACTAATTTTGAATCTCTGTATAAAATTATATATTTCATAGGCTGACTAACTCCACTTATTAACATTATAGACCAGTTCTATTCCCTCACTTGTAACAGATTTCTTTTTTGAGAGTAGCTTAAATGATAAAGAAATGAAAACTACATGCATTCCTGACTGTTCTCATAAAAGAATATATAAAATTTAACTTCATTTGTCCTTAAACTGTTCACATATACTATATAAACTGAGCTCTGCAAAATATAGATATTTTCTATATTTTGTAAGGCAAACAGCAAGTTCTTTTTCCTTATTTCCTTTCTTCCATTTGCCCTCATTTTTTATTCATATTTTTTCTTTAGTCTCCCTTCTTGTCTGTATTTCTTTACTATCCTATTCTTTTAGAAAATATAGTTTAGATTATCAAGTACAATAACTGGCACTTATGAAATACCAAGTCCTTGATAAGCATCTTAAAAACATACATTTTGTTAGGTATTCCCACTATAGGACTAAAAGCATTTTGCATTTCCAACTACAATGTACAAATCCCCTTTCTTAAAAATATAGTCTTGTCAATACAATGTGTTGTCTTTATGATGATGAGAAATGGTACTGGGATGTAATTTTAATTATTTTAATTACAAGATTAATTATTTTTTCCATTTATTGGTATTATTTGCTTTTTTTCTTTGAATATCTGCTCCTTTTTGTTATACTTTTTTCCTACTGAGTTTTGCTCTTCATCCTGTTCAGCTTTTTTTCCTCAGCAAATATAAGACTTTTAAAAATGAACATCAGCATTGTTTATGTCTTGTGATTATTGTCTTACTACAAGGGCACCCCACTCCAGTACTCTTGCCTGGAAAATCCCATGGACCGAGGAGCCTGGTAGGCTGCAGTCCATGGGGTCGCAAGAGTCGGATATGACTGAGCGACTTGACTTTCACTTTTCACTTTCATGCATTGGAGAAAGAAATGGCAACCCACTCCAGTGTTCTTGCCTGGAGAATCCCAGGGATGGGGGAGCCTGGTGGGCTGCCGTCTATGAGGTCGCACAGAGTTGGACACGACTGAAGCGACTTAGCAGCTGCAGCACTGAATTCTAACTTCATTATCCTTAAATTTTTGTAAAAATACACCATGAGATCTAATCGAGTATATATATATATATATGTCCATATTACCTATTTGAAGAATCAAAGTTCTTGGCAATTTTGCAGGAGAGAAATTTGTTTTCCCAATTCTTAAGTTCAAAAATACTAGAACAACAAAATACACGAAAATTTGTCTGACTTTAAAACTTCCAGAATAGTTTTCCTACTAAAAATGACTTCTAAGCATCTTGATTTCGAGACATCTATAAGAGTAAAAAAAAAAAAAAAAATTCTGAAATAAGAACAATAATTTTGTTCTGTAAAGAGGTGACAGACACAAACTATGTAAATAACTAAGCAATAGTAAATAGGTACAGGTTTACATTAAAATCAATTCACTTTCATTGTTTGTCTTTAAATTGTATGGTACTTTGCCATATTAATATTTGACAGAGGCTTTTTCCATTTACTTACTTTTGTCAGTGATAGATCTGAATAACAGAGTTACCGTTTAATCTTGCAGTTCCAGTTCTGGGTCTATATTTGGAGAAAACTCTAATTTGAAAACATACATGCACCCTAATGTTCATAGCAGCACTTTCTACAATAGCCAAGACAGGCAAGCAACCTAAGTGTCCATCGATGGAATGGATAAAAAGATGTGGTATATATATATACACACACACACACACACACACACAATGTAATACTATTACTCAGCTATAAAAAAATAATGCCATTTTCAGCAACATGAATGTACCTAGAGATTATCATATTAAGTGAAGTTAGTCAACAGAGAAAGACAAATATACAGTATCACTTATATGTGGAAAATTTAAAAAATGGTGATATAAATGAGCTTATTTACAGAGCAGAAACAAACTTGCAGATATAAAGAACAATATTATGGTTACCAAATGGGGTGGAGGGGAAGGAGATAAATTATTAGTTTGGAATTAACATATGCACACTACTACATATAATAGATAAACAACAAAAAACTACTTTGTAGCACAGAGAGCTATATTCAGTGTCTGATAATAATCCATAATGAAAAAGAATATATAAATTATATATATGTGTGTGTGTATATATATATATAACCCAATCACTTGCTGTATACCTAAATGTACACAACATTGTAAATTAACCTATGTTTCAATTAAAAATGAAATTTGAGCAATATTTTATGACTATTACTACAAGCATTCAGCACAAGTGTTGTTATAAACAGTGGTGGAAAACACAAAGGGAAACAGAGCCATTCCGCTTTACAAGGGGAGAGGTCACCTTCCTTCCCCAAGTCACCTTATCTCTCTCAGATTGAACAGATTTCAAGCAGAACGACCGTTTTCGGGCCAGTGGCTGAGACAGAAAGTGCCCCCCTTAAAACCTGATTTTCTTCCCAAACAGTGTCCAAACAGGATTCTGAGACTCCTTTTTATTTACTGCCTCACTTAACAAATGGTGGGTATTAAACTTGAAAGAAAAAAAAAACAGCATGACAATTTGCCAAGATAACTTTGGTCCAATTTAGCTTTGCATTAGCCCACAGTCACTGTGCTGCTATCTTAAAATTTCCATGATTTTTCAAGGTTAAGGAAGATGAACAGGAGAATTAGAAGTATCAGTATAAAATATCAGTATCAAAAGAAATATTTTATGATAATGATGTTATTTTTGAGAAGAGGGTAAATGATCATTTCTTTTTCTATGTTCTAAAATTGAGTCAGCAAAGCACAAAATCCCCTAGGACATTAAAGCATTTATCCAAGCTATATAATTAAGGCTCTTCATATTTGTCACTTTAATGTAATATTACTTTAAAATACATAAATTTCAAGTTTAAAAATGTCTCAAAATCTATAACAATTACATTAAAGATTTCCTTTGAATGTCCATAAATACCATATTTTCTTCCCCCAGAATTTGGCATGTATCCTTCCTAAATTTTATTGATAATTCATATTTATAAACATATCCTTAAAAACAATATTAATTTTTTTCCTGTAAGTTTGAAACTATGTGTTTTGCCATTTTATTTCCTATCTATCAATATGATTTGATAATGTCTCAGTATGTGTGTGTGTGTGTGTGTGTGTGTGTGTGTGTGTGTGTGTGTTATTTGCTCAGTCGTGTCTGACTCTTTGGGACCCCATGGATTATAGTCCAACAGGCTCCTCTGTCGATGGCGTTCTCCAGGCAAGAATAGTTGAGTGGGTTACCATTCTCTTCTCCAGGGGATCTTCCTGACCGAGTGATCAAGCCCAGGCCTCTTACATTGCAGACAGGTTCTTTACCAACTGAGCTACCAGGGAAGCCTCTATTATATATAGATCAATCTAATTTCTCTGAACTATGTAATATTCAAAATATGAATAGAACACAACTTATTAACCATACTAAAAATGGTAGAACAAATAAAATCCAAAAGGAACTGGAGATACCAGGATAAATGAGAGGGTCTGTGAGAACTGGATCTCACCCAACGTGGGCAGCTGAAAACTTCTTAGATTGTAGAAAGGAAGTGTTAGTGAACACATCCACTAACTAGAGGGTGATACACCCTGACTCCAGAGGCACGGAAGCTGCTGTACTTGAGATCATCTCAGTCTTTGCCTGTGTATTTCTTCATCTGGATATTTATGTAGCTCCTTTATCATTAATTAAATAAGTAAATGTAGGTAAATATTTCCTAAGATCTGTGAAGCACTCTAACAAATTAATAGAAGCTGAGGAGGAGATCCTGGGAATCTCTGATTTGTAGCCAAATTGGACAAAAATTGTGTCTTATCTGTGGACCTACTACTGAAATGGGCAACTGAAATAAAAGAAAGAGTCTAGTGGGACTGAGCCCTTAACCACCCATGAGCTCTAACACTGGCTTCAAATGCATAGTGTTGTTAGAATTAAGTTAGGTTGTGGGATACCCAGGTGGCAGTGATAGTGGTAAGGAACTTGCCTGCCAATGCAGGAGACGCAAGTTTGATCCCTGGGTAGGAAAGATGCCCTGGGGGAAGGCATGGTAACCCACTCCAGAACTGTTGCCTGGAGAATCCCATAGACAGAGGGCACATGGTGGCTACAGTCCATAGTGTTGCAAAGAACTGAATATGACTGAAGCAACTTAGGACATAGGGCACCCAGAATTGAGTTAAGTTGTTGTAGATAATAGCTTGGTATGGGGAGAAACCTCTACATCTGGTGATCAGAAGTGTCAGAGGTGGAGTGTTTTATGTGAATAAAAAGCACACTTATAGGAAAGAAACACTCATGAGATAGACTGAACTTTTTCCCTTTCCAATGTTATATGATTTTTTTTCTAAACCAGTTACTATAATCTCATTTTCTTAGTTATGGAGTGTAGTAAGGTAGGCATATAGTCCACAATTATTCAATGAGATATAAACCAAAGTCAGTTTCTGAGATCTGCCTTTCTCAAACCAAAGGACATATCTTCATGTGCAGATGGACTTTCCTGATCCTTTTTCCCTGTATTTGATGCTAACGTCATGCCAAAGTTAAAAATGTTTAAAGTCTATAAATACTGAGAGCAAAGGTTAGAAAGAACTTAGGATCCAAACCTTTTGTTGAATCACTTAATCAGCACCCATAGCGGTCTCCCTTCTTATGCCTTCTAGAACCAACACGGTCACATCTGTATCTGTAGCTTTATCACTGGTCTTCAGAGAAATGTATGCAGAGTTGTAGATGACATACACAAATGAAAGTCTCACCTCCACTTTCAAGATAACACGTCAAAATTGAATTTAGAGTATAATAATCCACCCAATGCCCTGATATGTATCATTACCATTCCCCCAGATTCCAAAAATAGATACCTATATGGTTGTCTTGTCCATAATTTCACTTTCTATCTCTAGTTGTCCAGTTTTTAGTCTCAAACATGTCTTGCTGGGAGCCAACACAGGAGATCCCACCCATGGCAAAAGTCATGAGGAAGAGACCTGATGGGCAAAGGTGGATCAGGACTCGAGGGACTCCCTGACCCCACCCATAACAAGGTCATGTGGAAGAGGCCTGACGGGCAAGGAGGATCAGGACTCAAGTGGTCCCCTGGATCTGCTCAAGCATCTACCCCAGAAACCAAAATCTTTCTGTTATACTACACTCTTCTGACATTAACAGGGGCTATCCCCAACCACGTTTCTCTGGAAAATTAACTTAGAGCTCCAGTTAATAGTCTCCTGCATATAAAAGGAGTGTCTCAGATCAAACCTCTCTGCTGGCAGTCTAGCTTGTGTGACAGGTTTATCCACACTCTTGCTACTACACACATGATCGTTCACAACCTCTCAACCATAAACAGCACAGAGAGTTTGGAATATTTTGAAAGTCTTAGTTAGCATAGTGCTTTTCTAAAGGTAAAAATCTTGTTGGTGAAGGGTTTCATTGCTGAGTTAATGATTGCTGCCTGGCCTCCATACCCTTAGGCACCTGGGAGTATGTTAATCAATGTAATTGGAATGCAGAAAAAGAAATATAGTAGTTTTGATGTTAGCAATACTAGACTTTTGAGTTAATGAATTTTCTCTTTGTTATAAATCACTGTACTCCTCTTCCTTTGTTATAAATCATTGTATCCATGCTATGTAAGAATGTAACTTTGTTACTATCTTAAGACTAAGCAGATCTGAAGGGAAAACAAGTTTTCTGATTGACTTACCTTTATCAATAGAAAGAAAGATGGGACATAAATGTTAATGGGTCTCCAGACCAGAAGATATTGTAAACAAACGTAAGACCCTTGTAAGAACAAAGGTATGCAAAGAACACTCTGTCTTTAGATAAGGGTCAGAGCAGCTGACCCTGTGTGACTCTGCTTCTTACATTTATCTCTATGTACAGCTTAAAGTATAAAACTTCCCTGAAAAATAGAGATGGACCAGTTCCACGAAAGCCTGGTTCTCCCATGTCACTCTTTCTTTCTTTCTTTCTTTCTTTCTCTCTCACTCTTTCAGGCTGATCCCTTGGAGCACAGGGGTCCTCCGTGTTCACTTATTTGCCTGGGCTTCTAAGACCTGAATGGGAAGACGCAGCTCACTGAGGAGACTGGGAGGGTGCTTGCGGCCTACGTGAATGGTGCAAGTCCTTTGTCTTGGGGCTTCATTGGCTTTCTGTGTAAACCAAGGAATATCAGCCTCTATTCTATTCCTCTCTCTCTTTCCTTATCGCTGACGTGTTCCTCCTGAGGGAATACCTGGATCCAACCGGGGCTGGACCCCAGAAAGCGAATGTCTCAATTCACTTCCCTCCTTACTTCTGTTGTTATTATTTTTTTGCTTCTAGGCTACATATGACAGTTTAAAAGACTATCAATGGACTTCTCTGCTCCATTCTTCCCCAGTTCCAACTCATTCTGTAGTCTGATTCCAGCTATGTGTATCGAAAGTCAAATATGATCCACATGGTCTCCTAGTTAAATTTTTAATGTGTCTATGAAGAGAAAATTTATGAATCCCACAGAATATCACATAATGCTAAGAGAAATAATGAACAATATTTGAATTTAGAGAGTTACATAAACATTTTATTATTTTTTTATTTTCAATTTATTTATTTATTTATTTTTTTTAAATTACAATACTGTATTTGTTTTGCCATACATTGACACGAATCAGCCATAGGTGAACACAATCTCCCAATGCCGAAGCCCCCTCCCACCTCCCACCCCACATCCTCTACTTGAATCATCCTGTGCATCAGCCCCATGCATCCTGCATCCTACATTGAACATAGATTGGCGCTTCGTTTCTTACACGAAAATATACATGTTTCATTGCCATTCTCCCAAACCATCCCACCCTTTCCCTCTCCCTCAGAGCCCAAAAGTCCACTCTATACCTCTGTGTCTCTTGATTGTCTCACATACAGGGTCATCATTACTGTCTTCTAAATTCCATATATATGTGTCAGTATACTGTATTGGTGTTTTTCTTTCTGGCTTACTTCACTCTGTATAATTGGTTCCAATTTCATCCATCTCATTAGAACTGAGTCAAATTTATTCTTTTTAAGGGCTGAGTAGTATTCCATAGTGTATATGTACCACAGCTTTCTTATCCATTCATCTGCTGATGGACATCTAGGTCGCTTCCATGTCCTGGCTATTATAAACAGCGCTGCAGTGAACATTGGGGTACATGTGTCTCTTTCAATTCTGGTTTCCTTGGTGTGTATGCCCAGCAGTGGGATTGCTGGGTCAAACATTTTAGAAAACAAACTTTAGCACTTTACCAGAAAGTTACTGAGTAAATTTCAAAATTGACTCCTCATTTAAAAAACTCTTGGGAAAATAGGAAGTATTAAAAAAAATAAATAAATGGGCTTCCCTTGTGGCTCAGACAGTAAAGAATCTGCCTGTAATGTAGGAGATCCAGGTTCAATCCCTGGGTCGGGAAGATCCCCTGGAGAAGAGAATGGCGACCTACTCCAGTATTCTTGCCTGGAGAATTCTGTGGACAGAAGAGCCAGGTGGGCTACCGTCTACAGTTGCAAAGAGTCTCAAATAGTTGGACTGAGTGACTAACACTTTCACCTTCAAATAAATAGGTAAATAAGCATAATTAGTGAAAATCAGCTTATATAAAATATTATATTAGTTTGAGGTACACAACTTAGTTATCTGACAATCAAATACATTATGCAAGAATCACCCTTGAAATTCCCATTATTGTTTATTAACATACAAAGTTGTTACAATATTAGTGACTATATTCCCTATGTATACATGTTGTTATTGTTGTTCAGTCATTCAGTCATGTCTGACTCTTTGTAACCCTGTGGGCTCATCAAATCCCATGTATTATTCCTTTCATAGCTGGAAGTTTGTTCCTTTAATCCCCTTTACTTATTTCATTCATCCCCTTAGCACCCACCTTATCTGGCAACCACCAGTTTGCTCTGAGTCTGCTTTTATTTGTTTATTTTGCTTTTTAGATTGCATGTATAAGTAAAATAATATGGTGTTTGTCTTTCTGTGTCTGACATTTCACTTAGCATGATAGTGTAAAGTTCTTGCAATGGCAAACTTTCTTTTTCTACAGCAGGATAGTGTTCCTACATATACAATCACATCTTTTTATTTCATTTTATCAGTGGACACTTAGGTTGCTTCCATAACTTGGCTATTGTAAATAGTTCTGCAATGAACATAAGGGTGCATGTATCTTTTCAAATTGGTGCTTTCAATTTTTTTTTTTTTCAGATAAATTCTAGGTGTTTATTTCACTTTTGGAACTTGAAATTGCTAGGTCACATGGTAGTCTTTTTTTTTTTAATTTTTTGGGGGACGATCCAATGTTTTCCACAGTGGTTTCACCAGTTACATCCTACAAATATTGCATGAAGTTTCCCTTTTCTCTAATCCACACTGATGATTATTTGCTCTCTTTTTAATAATAGTCATCTGACAGGTGTAAGGTGGGCTTTGGTTTGCATTTCCCTGATGATTAGTGATGTTGAACATAGTTTTGTGTTGTCCATCTGTATGTCTTCACTGGAAAAATGTCTATTCAGATTTGACCTTTTTAACTCAATTGCTTTTTGTTTTGCTTTTTGCTATTGTGTTGTAGAGTGCTTTATTTGTTTTGAATTATAAGCCCTTATCAGATAGATTTGTAAATATGTTCACCCATTCAGCAGGTTGTCTAAACACTATTAAGTCTATATTTATCTTTACTTTCCAACAATCTTATGCTCATCAAACTTGCCATCTATTGAGGTATACAAATGAGTCAGGCAATATTATGTATTAAGCTATTACAATTAAGTAGAGTGCCATAGAGTGAGGAAACTATAGAAATATATGTAATTTTTAAACAAAAATATTGTCTGTGATGAAATAATTATTTATTTATATCCTTTTGCTCATTTTATTTAGTTTTCTTTTCTTATTCAGCTGGAAAAGACTTCCAATAAAACATCAAACATTAGTGTTAACAAGAAGCAATTTTTGTCATTTCCAACCTTAGGAAATGGTAGAGAGATTTCCAATATTTCAGCATCAGCTATATGCTCTGCTAGAGATGTTTTGCATTAATTACTTATCAGAATGAGTACTCTTATTTCTAAATCTACAGATAGAAGTTTTATTATGAAAGTGTATTTGATTTAATGAAATGCTCTTTCTCTATTTATGTAGATATTTGTATGATTTTTCCTTTCTTACCTGGGGATTGATTTCCAATTGTTAAATCAACCTTGCACTTCAGGTATAGAATTAATTTGTTGCAATATATTATTCATGTCAAATTTATACCAGCTTCATAGATGAATTGGGGAATTCATCTATGAATTCATCTAACCCCTGGTCTGAAACCCTTACTCTGTACTTTGTAAACCTCTTGGAAGAAGAGAAAATGTAGAAGAAATATAGAAATGATCTAATAAGTCCCCTTGAAAGCATGCTAATTGGACCCCTTGATGATATTTCTATTGAAAGGATAATGGGGTGCTTCATCTATGGAATCCTTTTAGGCAGATATGCTTGACCTGTCTAGGTTGCTGGTGACAAATCAGCCTATAAATTTATTAGCTAGATTTAAGCTGGAAAATATCAATGAGCTCTGCAATTATCAAATTAAAAGTTGAAGGTGCTTCATGACCAGTATAACCTCCCTTTGTAAATCATGTTATATATGTTATTGTTTGATTCTTCATTTGTTTAATATGCTTCAAGGTGCAACATAACAATAGTATGAAAAACCTTGGAGACTTATGGTCTCAGAATTCTCCATGCATGACCTTTATTAGAGCTGCCAACATCTTTGAATTATTATTCTTGATCGTATTTTGACAGTATCAAAATTAATAATTTTGATAGTATTTCAGAAAATTTTATTCTGTTATTTTACAAGGAAATAAGTGTTCCTTTTCTTTCTCATCTCAGTTCAGTTCAGTTCAGTCGCTAAATCGTGTCCAACTCTTTACGACCTCTTGAATTGCAGCACGTCAGGCTTCCCTGTTCATCACCATCTGTGGGAGTTCACTCAGACTCACGTTCTTCGAGTCCATAATGCCATCCAGCCATCTCATCCTTGGTTGTCCCCTTCTCCTCCTGCTCCCAATCCCTCCCAGCATCAGAGTCTTTTCCAATGAGTCAATTCTTCGCATGAGGTGGCCAAAAGTGCTGGAGTTTCAGCTTTAGCATCATTCCTTCCAAAGACATCCCAGGGTTGATCTCCTTCAGAATGGACTGGTTGGATCTCCTTGCAGTCCAGGGACTCTCAAGAGTCTTCTCCAACACCACAGTTCAAAAGCATCAGTTCTTCGGCACTCCATCTTCTTCACACTCCAACTCTCACATCTATACATGACCACAGGAAAAACCATAGCCTTGACTAGACAGACCTTAGTTGGCAAAGTAATGTCTCTGCTTTTGAATATACATTCTAGGTTGCTCGTAACTTTTCTTCCAAGGAGTAAGCGTCTTCTAATTTCATGGCTTCAGTCACCATCTGCAGTGATTTTGGAGCCCAAAAAATAAAGTCTGACACTGTTTCCACTGTTTCCCCTTCTATTTCCCATGAATTGATGGGACCAGATGCCATGATCTTCGTTTTCTGAATGTTGAGCTTTAAGCCAACTTTTTCACTCTCCTCTTTCACTTTCATCAAGAGGCTTTTTAGCTCCTCTTCACTTTTTGCCATAAAGGTAGTGTCATCTGCATATCTTAGGTTATTGATATTTCTCCCAGTAATCTTGATTCCAGCTTGTGTTTTTTCCAGTCCATCATTTCTCATGATGTACTCTACATATAAGTTAAACAAGCAAGGTGACAATATACAGCCTTGATATACTCCTTTTCCTATTTGGAACCAGTCTGTTGTTCCATGTCCAGTTCTAACTTTTGCTTCCTGACCTGCATATAGGTTTCTCAAGAGGCAGGTCAGGTGGTCTGGTATTCCCATCTCTTGAAGAATTTTCCAAAGTTTCTTGTGATCCACACAGTCAAAGGCTTTGGCATAGTCAATAAAGCAGAAATAGATGTTTTTCTGGAACTCTCTTGCTTTTTCCATGATCCAGCAGATGCTGGCAGTTTGATCTCTGGTTCCTCTGCCTTTTCTAAAACCAGCTTGAACATCATGAAGTTTATGGTTCACGTATTGCTGAAGCCTAGCTTGGAGAATTTTGAGCATTACTTTACTAGTATGTGAGATGAGTGCAACTGTGTGGTAGTTTGAGCATTCTTTGGCATTGCCTTTCTTTGGGATTGGAATGAAAACTGACCTTTTCCAGTCCTGTGGCCACTGCTGAGTTTTCCAAATTTGCTGGCATATTGAGTGAAGCACTTTCACATCATCATCTTTCAGGATCCGAAACAGCTCCACTGGAATGCCATCACCTCCACTAGCTTTGTTCGTAGTGATGCTTTCTAAGGCCCACTTGACTTCACATTCCAAGATGTCTGGCTCTAGATGAGTGATCACATCATCCTGATTATCTGGGTCTTGAAGATCTTTTTGCACAGTTCTTCCATGTTTTCTTGCCACCTCTTCTTAATATCTTCTAGTCCATACCATTTCTCTCCTTTATTGAACCCATCTTTGCATGAAATGTTCCCTTGGTATCTCTAATTTTCTTGAAGAGATCTCTAGTCTTTCCCATTCTGTTGTTTTCCTCTATTTCTTTGCATTGATTGCTGAATAAAG
This sequence comes from Nanger dama, assembly GCA_917880005.1. NCBI lineage: Eukaryota > Metazoa > Chordata > Mammalia > Artiodactyla > Bovidae > Nanger > Nanger dama. The sequence goes on from CAKJTW010000003.1 coordinate 76,550,450, forward strand.
ATTTCTTATCTCTTCTTGCTATTCTTTGGAACTCTGCATTCAGATGCTTTTATCTTTCCTTTTCTCCTTTGCTTTTTGCCTCTCTTCTTTTCACAGCCATTTGTAAGGCCTCCCAAGACAGCCATTTTGCTTTTTTGCATTTCTTTTCCATGGGGATCGTCTTGATCCCTGTCTCCCGTACAATGTCATGAACGTCATTCCATAGTTCATCAGGCACTCTATCTATCAGATCTAGGCCCTTAAATCTATTTCTCACTTCCACTGTATAATCATAAGGGATTTGATTTAGGTCATACCTGAATGGTCTAGCAGTTTTCCATACTTTCTTCAATTTCAGTCTAAATTTGGTAATAAGGAGTTCATGATCTGAGCCACAGTCAGCTCCTGGTCTTGTTTTTGTTGATTATATAGAGCTTCTCCATCTTTGGCTGCATAGAATATAATCAGTCTGATTTCGGTGTTGACCATCTGGTGATGTCCATGTGTAGAGTCTTCTCCTGTGTTGTTGGAAGAGGGTGTTTGCTATGACCAGTGCATTTTCTTGGCAAAACTCTATTAGTCTTTGCCCTGCTTGATTCCGCATTCCAAGGCCAAATTTGCCTGTTACTCTAGGTGTTTCTTGACTTCCTACTTTAGCATTCCAGTCCCCTATAATGAAAAGGACATCTTTTGGGGGTGTTAGTTCTAAAAGGTCTTGTAGGTCTTCATAGAGCCATTCAACTTCAGTTTCTTCAGCATTACCTGTTGGGGCATAGACTTGGATAACGGTGATATTGAATGGTTTGCCTTGGAGATGAACAGAGATCATTCTGTCATTTTTGAGATTGCACCCAAGTACTGCATTTTGGACTCTTTTGTTGACCATGATGGCTACTCCATTTCTTCTGAGGGATTCCTGCCCGCAGTAGTAGATATAATGGTCATCTGAATTATATTCACCCATTCCAGTCCATTTTAGTTCACTGATTCCTAGAATGTCAACGTTCACCCTTGCCATCTCTTGTCTGACCACTTCCAATTTGCCTTGATTCATGGACCTGACATTCCAGGTTCCTATGCAATATTGCTCTTTACAGCATTGGATCTTGCTTCTATCACCAGTCTCATCCACAACTGGGTATTGTTTTTGCTTTGGCTCCATCCCTTCATTCTTTCTGGAGTTATTTCTCCACTGCTCTCCAGTAGCATATTGGGCACCTACTGACCTGGGGAGTTCCTCTTTCAGTATCCTATCATTTTGCCTTTTCATGCTGTTCATGAGGTTCTCAAGGCAAGAATCCTGAAGTGGCTTGCCATTCCCTTCTCCAGTGGACCACATTCTGTCAGACCTCTCCACAATGACACACCTGTCTTGGGTTCCCCTGCAGGCATGGCTTGGTTTCATTGAGTTAGACAAGGCTGTTTTCCTAGTGTGATTAGATTGGCTAGTTTTCTGTGAGTATGGTTTCAGTGTGTCTGCCCTCTGATGCCCTCTTGCAACACCTACCATCTTACTTGGCTTTCTCTTACCTTGGGCGTGGGGTATCTTTTCACAGCTGCTCCAGCAAAGCACAGCTGCTGCTTCTTACCTTGAACGAGGGGTATCTCCTTACCGCCGTCTTCCTGACCTTCAATGTGGGATAGCTCCTCTAGGCCCTCCTGCTCCTGCACAGCCACCGCTCCTCAGGTTGATCCTCCTGGCCGCCAGCCTTCGGACACGTCCCTGTGCCATCACAGCCTGGTACTCTAGGCTACTGCCCCTGACCTCGGACGTGGTGTATTTCCTCTCAGCCACGCTTAGTGCTCCGGCCCGGCTCTTGCAGTATTACTCAGCCATTAAAAAGAATGCATTTGAATCAGTTCTAATGAGGTGGATGAAACTGGAGCCTATTATACAGAGTGAAGTAAGCCAGAAAGAAAAGCGCCAATACAGTATACTAACACATACATATGGAATTTAGAAAGATTTTAACGATAACCCTGTATGTGAGACAGCAAAAGAGACACAGATGAATAGAAGTTTTTGCTCTCTGTGGGAGAGGGCGAGGGTGGGATGACTTAGGAGGATGGAATTGAAACATGTATAATATCATATGTGAAACGAATTGCCAGTCTAGGTTCGATGCATGATACAGAATGCTCGGGGCTGGTGCTCTAGGATGACCCAGAGGGATGGTATCAGGAGGGAGGTGGGAGGGGAGTTCAGATGGGGAACACGTGTACAGCCATGGTGGATACATATCGATGTATGGCAAAACCAATACAATACTGTAAAGTAATTAGCCTCCAATTAAAATAAATTTATATTTTTAAAAAGATATCAGCTCAAGATTTAATTCTCTGACCCAGTGGCTAAGACCCAGACGCATGGAGCAGATGCCTTGGAATCAATATGGAAGCTACAAGTTGAGAGGAACAAAGCTAAATGTTCCAGCTAGCAGATGGATAGACTCCAGAAAAGACCAGAGAACTTGAATGGTATTGATGATGTTCTATTTAGCATTGTACCACTGCTCATTTGTGTATTTTTTCATAACCTGTTTATTTTGATAGCTACACTTTGAATGTTCTATAATGCAAAGTTAAGGGCAAAACTAAAGGAAAATCTCTAGGGCCTTTTACAAAAACTATAACAAAGCACACACAATACTATTACTCATTCATTCTCTGCAGGTTTCTAGGAAGGTTTTACATGGCAGCCCCTGAAAAATCTATACATATATGGACACATTTATCAAATTCATACATAGATAGCAAAAAAATGGTTTTTTTAAAAAAGCATGTTTGGTGTTACCCTTCAGTTTGGTTCAGTTCAGTCGCTCAGTCATGTGCAACTCTTTGCAACCCCATGAATCGCACCATTCCAGGCCTCCCTGTACATCACTAACTCCCAGAGTTCACTCAGACTCACATCAATCGAGTCAGTGATGAAATTCAGCAGTCTCATCCTCTGTTGTCCCCTTCTCCTCCTGCCCCCAGTCCTTCCCAACATCAGTCTTTTCCAATGACACAACTCTTCACATGAGGTGGCCAAAGTACTGAGTTTCAGCTTTGGCATCATTCCTTCCAAAAATCCCAGGGCTGATCTCCTTCAGAATGGACTGGTTGGATCTCCTTTTAGTCCAAGGGACTCTCAAGAGTCTTCTCCAACACCACAGTTCAAAAGCATCAATTCTTTGGCACTCAGCCTTCTTCACAGTCCAACTCTCACATCCATACATGACCACAGGAAAAACCATAGTTTTGACTAGACAGACCTTAGTCGGCCAAGTAATGTCTCTGCTTTTGAATATACTGTCGAGGTTGGTCATAACTTATCTTCCAAGGAGTAAGCGTCTTCTAATTTCATGGCTTCAGTCACCATCTGCAGTGATTTTGGAGCCCCAAAAAATAAACTCTGACACTGTTTCCACTGTTTCCCCATCTATTTCCCATGAAGTGATGGGACCAAATGCCATGATCTTTGTTTTCTGAATGTTGAGCATTAAGCCAGCTTTTTCCCTCTCTTCTTTCACTGTCATCAAGAGGCTTTTAATTTCCTCTTCACTTTCTGCCATAAGGGTAGTGTCATCTGCATATCTGAGTTATTGATATTTCTCCCAGCAATTTTGATTCCAGCTTGTGTTTCTTCCAGTCCAGCGTTTCTCATGATGTACTCTACATATAAGTTAAACAAGCAAGGTGACAATATACAGCCTTGATATACTCCTTTTCCTATTTGGAACCAGTCTGTTGTTCCATGTCCAGTTCTAACTTTTGCTTCCTGACCTGCATATAGGTTTCTCAAGAGGCAGGTCAGGTGGTCTGGTATTCCCATCTCTTGAAGAATTTTCCAAAGTTTCTTGTGATCCACACAGTCAAAGGCTTTGGCATAGTCAATAAAGCAGAAATAGATGTTTTTCTGGAACTCTCTTGCTTTTTCCATGATCCAGCAGATGTTGGCAATTTGATCTCTGGTTCCTCTGCCTTTTCTAAAACCAGCTCTAACATCTGGAAGTTCACAGTTCACGTATTGCTGAAGCCTGGCTTGGAGAATTTTGAGCATTACTTTACTAGCATGTGAGATGAGTGCAATTGTGCAGTAGTCTGAGCATTCTTTGGCATTGCCTTTCTTTGGGATTGGAACGAAAACCGAACTTTTCCAGTCCTGTGGCCACTGCTGAGTTTTCCAAATTTGCTGACATATTGGTTGCAGCACTTTCACAGCATCATCTTTAGGATTTGAAATAGCTCAACTGGAAACCCATCACCTCCACTAGCTTTGTTCATAGTGATGCTTTCTAAGGCCAACCTGAATTCACATTCCAAGATGTCTGGCTCTAGGTGAGTGATCATACCATCGTGATTATCTGGGTCATGAGAACTTTTTTGTACAATTCTTTGATGTTATCTTAGACGAGAAAATGACTCCTTCCTGTTTGCTCTTTTGGGCTTTCCCTCTGCTCGTGAGCATTACCATAGTCGTTATAGCAATAGTTCTTTCCTATAGCATGAGCTGAACCCAGAGTGCAGCTTTTCTTGCAGGTTCAGAACTAGACTCATTCTGTTCCATCAGAGGGAAGACCACCAGCAAGCTTGCACCCTATCTTCAAGTATCTGAGTCTCAGAATCTACCATGCCACACTTCTGAGTTCAGAGAAAAAGTAGGAGGCAAGTACACTCCCCTCCAAAGAGGGAGTTTCAGTCCATAGGAATCTTTTCCTACATTACTAAATTTTTATCATTTTAATTTTTAAACTTTGTTCCCCATCCCATGAGCAGTAGCTGCTGCCTACAATTGTTACCTTCATGGTAATAAACTTTTCTTTTTCTCTGTCAGAAATCTAGTTGGCAATATTATACCTGCTTACTTTTTATATTAAATTCTGTTCAAGTGATTTGTTTCCTCTTTCCCAACTGATCCCTGACTGAAACAGCTTTCCACACACAAAAGTGCAGCCTAAATGACTTTCCTGATGAACTATGCAACGTATGATAAAGGAAACATATTTTACATAACTTTCTCGGGGGCCAGGGGCGGCAACCGGGAAGAGCAACCAGAGGGGCGGTGGCTGCGCAGGCGCAGGAGGGCCTAGAGGGGTTATCCCACATTGAAGGTCAGGAACGGCATTGGTAAGGAGATAACCCTCATCCAAGGTAAGAAGCAGCAGCTGTGCTTTGCTGGAGCAGACATGAAGAGATACCCCACGCCCAAGGTAAGAGAAAGCCAAGTAAGATGGTAGGTGTTGCAAGAGGGCATCAGAGGGCAGACACACTGAAACCATACTCACAGAAAACTAGCCAATCTAATCACACTAGGAAAACAGCCTTGTCTAACTCAATGAAACCAAGCCATGCCTGCAGGGGAACCCAAGACAGGTGTGTCATTGTGGAGAGGTCTGACAGAATGTGGTCCACTGGAGAAGGGAATGGCAAGCCACTTCAGGATTCTTGCCTTGAGAACCTCATGAACAGCATGAAAAGGCAAAATGATAGGATACTGAAAGAGGAACTCCCCAGGTCAGTAGGTGCCCAATATGCTACTGGAGAGCAGTGGAGAAATAACTCCAGAAAGAATGAAGGGATGGAGCCAAAGCAAAAACAATACCCAGTTGTGGATGAGACTGGTGATAGAAGCAAGATCCAATGCTGTAAAGAGCAATATTGCATAGGAACCTGGAATGTCAGGTCCATGAATCAAGGCAAATTGGAAGTGGTCAGACAAGAGATGGCAAGGGTGAACGTTGACATTCTAGGAATCAGTGAACTAAAATGGACTGGAATGGGTGAATATAATTCAGATGACCATTATATCTACTACTGCGGGCAGGAATCCCTCAGAAGAAATGGAGTAGCCATCATGGTCAACAAAAGAGTCCAAAATGCAGTACTTGGGTGCAATCTCAAAAATGACAGAATGATCTCTGTTCATCTCCAAGGCAAACCATTCAATATCACCGTTATCCAAGTCTATGCCCCAACAGGTAATGCTGAAGAAACTGAAGTTGAATGGCTCTATGAAGACCTACAAGACCTTTTAGAACTAACACCCCCAAAAGATGTCCTTTTCATTATAGGGGACTGGAATGCTAAAGTAGGAAGTCAAGAAACACCTAGAGTAACAGGCAAATTTGGCCTTGGAATGCGGAATCAAGCAGGGCAAAGACTAATAGAGTTTTGCCAAGAAAATGCACTGGTCATAGCAAACACCCTCTTCCAACAACACAGGAGAAGACTCTACACATGGACATCACCAGATGGTCAACACCGAAATCAGACTGATTATATTCTATGCAGCCAAAGATGGAGAAGCTCTATATAATCAACAAAAACAAGACCAGGAGCTGACTGTGGCTCAGATCATGAACTCCTTATTACCAAATTTAGACTGAAATTGAAGAAAGTATGGAAAACTGCTAGACCATTCAGGTATGACCTAAATCAAATCCCTTATGATTATACAGTGGAAGTGGAGAAATAGATTTAAGGGCCTAGATCTGATAGATAGAGTGCCTGATGAACTATGGAATGACGTTCATGACATTGTACGGGAGACAGGGATCAAGACGATCCCCATGGAAAAGAAATGCAAAAAGCAAAATGGCTGTCTTGGGAGGCCTTACAAATGGCTGTGAAAAGAAGAGAGGCAAAAAGCAAAGGAGAAAAGGAAAGATAAAAGCATCTGAATGCAGAGTTCCAAAGAATAGCAAGAAGAGATAAGAAATCTTTATTCAGCAATCAATGCAAAGAAATAGAGGAAAACAACAGAATGGGAAAGACTAGAGATCTCTTCAAGAAAATTAGAGATACCAAGGGAACATTTCATGCAAAGATGGGTTCAATAAAGGAGAGAAATGGTATGGACTAGAAGATATTAAGAAGAGGTGGCAAGAAAACATGGAAGAACTGTGCAAAAAGATCTTCAAGACCCAGATAATCAGGATGATGTGATCACTCATCTAGAGCCAGACATCTTGGAATGTGAAGTCAAGTGGGCCTTAGAAAGCATCACTACGAACAAAGCTAGTGGAGGTGATGGCATTCCAGTGGAGCTGTTTCGGATCCTGAAAGATGATGATGTGAAAGTGCTTCACTCAATATGCCAGCAAATTTGGAAAACTCAGCAGTGGCCACAGGACTGGAAAAGGTCAGTTTTCATTCCAATCCCAAAGAAAGGCAATGCCAAAGAATGCTCAAACTACCACACAGTTGCACTCATCTCACATACTAGTAAAGTAATGCTCAAAATTCTCCAAGCTAGGCTTCAGCAATACGTGAACCGTAAACTTCATGATGTTCAAGCTGGTTTTAGAAAAGGCAGAGGAACCAGAGATCAAACTGCCAGCATCTGCTGGATCATGGAAAAAGCAAGAGAGTTCCAGAAAAACATCTATTTCTGCTTTATTGACTATGCCAAAGCCTTTGACTGTGTGGATCACAAGAAACTTTGGAAAATTCTTCAAGAGATGGGAATACCAGACCACCTGACCTGCCTCTTAAGAAATGTGTATGCAGGTCAGGAAAACAGACTGGTTCCAAATAGGAAAAGGAGTACGTCAAGACTGTATATTGTCACCCTGCTTATTTAACTTATATGCAGAGTACATCATGAGAAACGCTCGGCTGGAAGAAACACATGCTGGAATCAAGATTGCCGGAAGAAATATCAATAACCTCACATATGCAGATGACACCACCCTTATGGTAGAAAGTGAAGAGGAGCTAAAGGGCCTCTTGATGAAGGGTAAACAGAAGAGTGAAAAAGTTGGCTTAAAGTTTAACATTCAGAAAATGGTGATCATGGCATTTGGTCCCATCACTTCATGGGAAATAGAAGGGGAAACAGTGGAAACAGTGTCAGACTTTATTTTTTTGGGCTCCAAAATCACTGCAGATGGTGACTGAAGCCATGAAATTAGAAGACGCTTACTCCTTGGAAGAAAAGTTACGAGCAACCTAGAATGTATATTCAAAAGCAGAGACATTACTTTGCCGACTAAGGTCCGTCTAGTCAAGGCTATGACTTTTCCTGTGGTCATGTATGGATGTGAGAGTTGGACTTTGAAGAAGGCTAAGCGCCGAAGAACTGATGCTTTTGAACTGTGGTGTTGGAGAAGACTCTTGAGAGTCCCTTGGACTGCAAGGAGATCCAACCAGTCCATTCTGAAGGAGATCAACCCTGGGATGTCTTTGGAAGGAATGATGCTATAGCTGAAAGTTCAGTACTTTGGCCACCTCATGCGAAGAGTTGACTCATTGGAAAAAACTCTGATGCTGTGAGGGATTGGGGGGCAGGAGGGGATGGGGATGACAGAGGATGAGATGGCTGGATGGTGTCACGGACTTGACGGATGTTGAGTCTGTGTGAACTCCGAGAGATGGTGATGGACAGGGAGGCCTGGTGTGCTGCGATTCATGGGGTTGCAAAGAGTCGGACACGACTGAGCGACTAAAGTGAACTAAATACTCCATTGTGTATATGTACCACAGCTTTCTTATCCATTCATATGCTGATGGACATTAGGTTGCTTCCATGTCTTGGCTATTATAAACAGTGCTGCAGTGAACATTGGGGTACACGTGTTTCTTTCCATTCTGGTTTCCTCAGTGTGCATTCCCAGCAGTGGGATTGCTGGGTCATAAGGCAGTTCTATTTCCAGTTTTTTAAGGAATCTCCACACTGTTTTCCATAGTGGCTGTACTAGTGCATTTCCTCCAATAGTGTAAGAGGGTTCCCTTTTCTCCACACCTTCTCCAGCATTTATTGCTTGTAGACTTTTGTCTCACAGACATTCTGACTGGCGTGAAGGTGTGCCTCATTGTGGTTTTAATTTGCATTTTTCTGATAATAAGTGATGTTGAGCATCTTTTCATGTGTTTGTTAGCCACCTGTATGTCTTCTTTGGAAAAATGGCTATTTAGTTCTTTGGCCCATTTTTGATTGGGTAGTTTATTTTTCTGGAATTGAGCTGTATAAGTTGCTTGTATATTTTTGAGATTAGTTGTTTGTCAGTTGCTTCATTTACTATTATTTTCTCTCATTCCGAAGGCTGTCTTTTCACCTTGCTTATAGTTTCCTTTGTTGTGCAGAAGTTTTTAAAGTTTAATTAGGTTCCAGTTGTTTATTTTTGCTTTTATTTCCAATATTCTGGGAGGTGAGTCATAGAGGATCCTGCTGTGATTTATGTCAGAGTGTGTTTTGCCTATGTTCTCCTCTAAGAGTTTTATAGTTTCTGGTCTTACGTTTAAATCTTTAATCCATTTTATTTTTGTGAATGATGTTAGAAAGTGTTCTAGTTTCATTCTTTTACAAGTGGTTGACCAGTTTTCCCAGCACCACTTGTTAAAGAGATTGTCTTTAATTCATTGTATATTCTTGCCTCCTTTGTCAAAGATAAGGTGTCCGTAGGTGTGTGGATTTATCTCTGGTCTTTCTATTTTATTCCATTGATCTATGTTTCTGTCTTTGTACTGTCTTGATGACTGTGGCTTTGTAGTAGAGCATGAAGTCAGGCAGGTTGATTCCTCCAGTTCCATTTTTCTTTCTCAAGATTGCTTTGGCTATTTGAGTTTTTTGGTATTTCCACACAAATTGTGAAATTATTTGTTCTAGTTCTGTGAAAAAGACGCTGGTACCTTGATAGGGATTGCATTGAATCTATAGATTGCTTTGGGTAGCATACTCATTGTCATATATTGATTCTTCCAATCCATGAACATGGTATATTTCTCCATCTATTAGTGTCCTCGAAGAAGGCAATGGCAACCCCCTCCAGTACTCTTGCCTGGAAAATCCCATGGATGGAGGAATCTGGCAGGCTGCAGTTCATGGGATCGCTAAGAGTCAGACAGGACTGAGCAACTTCACTTTCACTTTTCACTTCCACGCATTGGAGAAGGCAATGGCAACACACTCCAGTGTCCTTGCCTGGAGAATCCCAGGAACAGGGGATCCTGGTGGGCTGCCGTCTGTGGGGTCGCACAGAGTCGGACACGACTGAAGCGACTTAGCAGCAGCAGCATTAGTGTCCTCTTTGATTTCGTTCACCAGTGTTTTATAGTTTTCTATATATATAGGTCTTTTGTTTCTATAGGTAGATATATTCCTAAATATTTTATTCTTTTCATTGCAATTTAAGATTTTATATTGTTTTTAGTTGCATTGAGTAGCTCACCATGCAACAAATTCTCAGAAATTCTCTTTTAATTTTTATTCTATTAAATATTTTCTAATTTTCCTTGTTATGGTATATTAGATATACCCATCATTAAAAGTGGACATTTAACTTCCAGATACATGGAGTTTTTAAAGATATTTAATATTAATTTCTCATTTTGATATTAATTTCTCATTTAAATGCTTTCTCTTCTGCTATCACTCTCTGGGTTTCTTCAGTCTTTTAATTTAATTGAGGTTTTCAATGGCTAAGTCAAAGATCTCTCTTAGTAAATGTCACATTACACTTGAAAATATGTGGGTTATTTTCAAACATCTTTTGATATTGATTTCTAACATAATTCCACAGTAATAAGAGAACAGATTTGGTATGATTTAAATAGCTTAAGACTATGAAATTTTTGCACCTTGTTTTATGTTCCTGGATATGTTCCTGTATCTCCTGGTTTATAGTCTATGAGAAATTGAATAGAATTTTTATCCTGCTGTTGTGTGAAAATTGTACAAATTTTAATTATAATGAACTGTTTTATGTGCTTTTCAGGTCTACTATATCATTCTACTTTCTATTATTTTGTTACTTTTTGAGAGTTTTATATTGAAACTCCAACTAAAATCTTAATTTACTTAAAAATAAGTGTAATATATGATAGAACTATATGTAACTTTGTCCTCTATTTTCAAAGTCTCCTGTAAATGTGTTATCATATTTTCATAATTAAAAAAATAAAGCCTCAGTGGAAGCTAAGAAAAAATTGTTTTTACTGCTATCGTTAGATATCTTGCCCATTTAATAGAGAATGATGGTATTTCATAATGATCTTAATTTGCATTTCTCAGCTAACTAAAGAGGCTGAGTGTATAGTCAGTGAAATAAATACTTGTTCAAGTTGTTTGCCTATTCTCTAAGCCCCATTGGCTTCTTTATTTTTTTATTCAGGTGTAGATTTTCATATTTTTGTATAAATTTATTTTGGGGGCATTTTTCTCATCTTACATAATCTTTGCTTTGAAGCAATGAATTATTAGATCTTTAATGTAAGGAAAAACAGTGATCATAAAAGTCATTTATTAACATAAGGAATAATGTATTGTAAACACTTCTCCATGTGTAATTTAAGAGGAAAGTTTTGAGGGAAACCTGCTTTTAAACCAAGAGTTAACACTTGAAGATGGAAACTTTAAGAATTATGCTGCAGAATGCAAGTGCAATGTATTATAGTTTGAATAATTTATTTGTTTTTCTAACTGGAAGCAGACCACTCAAATATCTTTAGTATATTCTCTAGCTAAGTAAGAGTCGATAAATCATGTGTTTTAGAAATGAGCATGATAAACTACTGAAAGTGGTTTAATAATATACAAAGTGCTTAGAATGGTTTGGAAACATGGGTAATGTTTAGTAAATTCTGAAAATTATTATTATTTTAAAACTATCATTATCATTATTGTTATCACTGGGCAAGTTTTTATCCTATACAAAGAATTATTTATGAAACATTTTATTTCCTCCAAATGGTAAGAATTTTAATGTTGTATTTTAATATATTTTCTTAATAGAATAAATCACAGCATACATTTGGGAATATTTACAACATATTTCCAGTTCAGTTTATAGGTCAGAATATGTCCAAATTGGGGAGCACACGGTGGAATTGCTGATTACATGAAAGATCTAAAAATTACACCTTGAATCCATGTGCTAATGTATCAGTCTCTTTATGGCATTCTTAATCTCTTTATTTCTCAGTGTATAAATGGCTGGATTCAAGAGAGGTGTGATTACCGTGTAAAATACAGCAAGGAACTTGTCCACCCAAGTGATGCTAGGTGGCCACAGATAGGTGAAGATGCAGGGTCCAAAGAACAGCACCACCACTGTGATGTGGGAAGTACAGGTAGAGAGTGCCTTTGATGCCCCATCTTTGGAATGGAGACGGACAGTCACCAGGATGTAGGTGTAAGAGATCAGCAAGAGAATGAAGCAAGTTGTAGCCAAGACTGCACTGTCAGCATTTATCAACAGTCTCAGAGTATGAGTATCCATGCAGGCTAGTTTGATCACTTCGGGAATATCACAGAAAAAACCGTCCACTATTCTGGGTCCACAAAAAGGAAGATCTAAAATTATAGCTAGTTGACTTGTGGCATGAACAAAGCCAATGACCCATGATGTCAATACTAGCCAGATGCACTTCTGTCCATTCATGATGCTGGAATAATGGAGTGGCTTGCAGATGGCCACATAACGGTCATAGGCCATTGACACAAGCAGTACCATCTCCACCCCCTCCAAAGAAATGTACACAGAGGATTTGGCTCATGCAACCCTCAAAGGAGATGGTTTTATTATCCTTTAGGAAGTCTGTGGTCAGTTTAGGAGTGGTCACTGAGGAAAGGCAGAAGTCAACAAATGAGAGATTGGCTAAGAGGAAGTACATTGGGGAATGGAGATGAGAGTCAGTGATGATTAAGAACACAACAAAAAGGTTGCCCAGGATGGTCATCAGGTAGAGTGCAGAAAATGGCAGTAAGAGCAATTTCTGGAGCTCCTTTGAATCACAGAGTCCACGAAAAATGAACTCCAGATACCACAGACTGGTTTGCTTCTTCCATTTAGTTCATTTCTAATGTGACCAGAAAAAGAAATGAATTAGGAACTTCTAGAAAGAAGAACTTAAGGTTTAGATGTAAGAGAGCAGATAAATTCTTCTTAGGTGCAGTCTTAGCATTATACTGAGCTCATAATTGAAAATAACATTTTATGAATTTATGGAAGGGCACAATCCTCTGACTAAATAAAGAAGCTAATTAAATGTAGAAGGATAGGTCAAAAACTTTATCCATCAGAAGTACAGCTCTTAGGAGTTATTAAAAACAAATATTCTGATTAAAAAGTTTAGTAGTAATGCATTTTATGAACAATTTATCCAGGGCTTGAATATACCTTTTCTGCAGGGAGAATGCATTGTTCTAAAATATATCTAGAGGCTTTTTATTTTTCAGAATCTATCTTGGGCAATAATCTAATGTTATATTTCTCATTACATATATACTTTTTAGAAACAATACAATTTCTAAGTTGATATGTATAGCAGATTGAATTAAACCAAGGTCTTCTACATACTCAGGGAGAAACTGTTCATCAAATGACTTCAGAAAAGTTGTTTGTGTTCCAAAAGAAACCCTAGATGCTGACTACACATTTATAGTGCAAAATATTTTCATGCATTTTGATCTCTCCATGAGAGGAGATATCCATAATATTACATATTCCTTACTTAACTCCACTTATTAATGCACATCGACTGGTCCTTTGCCTTCACTGGCAACAGAAATTTCTTATTTCAGAGTAGCCTAAAGGACAGGACCATTTAAACTATTTTTACTCCTGACTGCCCCTGTGGGGAAGATATATTAATCAATTCTAACTTCATTTGTACTTATACTATTCCTTTACATCATTTAAATTGACCTCTGTGAACTATGGACACATACATTTTCTATAAGCCAGAAAACAAAGCCTTTATTTCCTTTCTTCTCTCCCTCTCTCTGTCCACCTGTCCCTCCCCACTTCCTTCCTTCCCTCCTTCTTTATTTCTATTTTCCCTCTTTATGTCTCTTCATTTCTCTCTGTATATTGTCCTGTTGTTATCTTCTGTCTAGCTACTAATGTTAAGTTGACTCACTAGCACTTATTATTTACCAAGTAAGCACTTTAAAAACCTGTCTTTTGTTAGCTATTCCTTCTATAGGACTTCAAACATTTTATATTTCAACAAGCTGTGTACAAAACTGCCTTTTTTTTTCATTCTTTGCTAATATAATGTTTTCTCAATGGTAACGAGAAATGACATCTAAATGTAGATTTCATTTCTTACTGTGAGATTAAGCTCCCTCTCCCCATCAACACACACCATTTTAGAGGACTATGTGTCTTTCTTTTTGTTTAAACCTCCTGCTACTCTTCTGGGCACATTTTTACTTTGGATTTTGCCTTTATTTTCTTTCCTCAGAAAAAGTATGACTATTTTTTAAAATGAAAATCAGTATATGGATTATGGACTGTCACCATCTCGGTATTGAGCTTAAAATTATTTTACTTTGTAATTTTGGTAAGAACACAGCATAAGATCTATGTTATTTTGGTGGGAACACAACATGAGGTCTAATAAACTACGTGTGTACCTGCGTGCTCAGTTGCTCAATCATGTCGGATTCTTTGTGACTCCATAGACTGTGGCTACTAAGCTCATCTGTCCAGCTGATTTTCCAGGCAAAAATACTGGAGTGGGTTTCCATTGTCTACTCCAAGGAGTCTTCTGGATCCAGACATTGAGATCAGGTCTCTTGCATTTCTTGCATTGGCAGGCAAATTTTATACTGCTGTGCCACCGGGGAAGCCCCAAGAAACTATGCACACACGTTATTTTAGCAATTGTGTTTCTTGCCCTTTTGTAGATGTGAAATTTGACATTCCTACCTTAAGTTCGAAAGTTCTAAAACTAGAAAATAAACAGGTTTGTCTGACTCCAAAGCTTCCAGGATAGCTTCCCTACCAAAAATTGTTTCTATAGGAATCTTGAATGTGAGAAGACTAAGGAAAGTAAAAAGATTTCTGAAATAAGATATTTAGTTCTTTAAAGAAGTGACTGAGACACCAGCAAATGTATATAACCAATAACAATAGGAAAAGAAGTAAAGGTTTACATTAATATAAATTCAGTTTTGTTTGTCTTTAAATTGTAGAGTACTTTGCCCTATTGATATTTGACTGAGACTTTTTTCCATTTACTACTTTGATCAATGGTAGAGCAAAAAAAAATATAAAAGGAATTAGAAAATGTTAATATAAGTTGGGGGCTTCCCTGGTAGCTCAGATGTTAAAGAACCTGCCTGCGATGTGGGAGACCTGGGTTCAGTCCCTGGGTTGGGAAGCTGGAGAATCTGTGGGAACTGATCTCACTAACTTGGACCTCTAGGAACTTTTAAGATTGTAGAAAGGCAGTGTTTTTTGTTAGTTTGTGAAAGTGTTCTTAGGAATCCCAAAGTCTCAGGGATTGATTGAGAAAACCTATAGTCATTCTTATAACTAAATAACATCTTTAGATGTTATTAACTAAATAACATTAACTAAATAACATCTTTAGAACAGTAAGTTTCATAAATAGGTATAAAAAAATGCTAAAGGGGTGGGGGACATCAAGTCAGAATAGAGAAGAAACATTGAATGTGAAAGTTCAAAAATCAGATAAATTGGGATATACTTACCTTATACAGATCACCTCTGAAACCAAATCCTTTTCCTAACTGAGAAGGCTTATTCTAGATTTTTCTTTTAGCCTGAAATGAAATCCAAGTAGTTTTCTGCCATTTCCCACAGTGTTGGTGAGAGTGCATCCTCAATGTAGCAAATGTACACTAAAGAGTAGCCTCTGAGTTTGGAAACTTTCCATATCTGTGTTTTAATAAAGCCAAATATTTGAAAAGCCTCTCCCTGTCATGCTCCTTGGGGATTCTTAGTCTTCAACTTTCCCTGAGGAAAAGTTGGGCTTTGCGTGCATAATAAAATAATGCACTCTTGTAAAAGCTAAAGTTAGTTCAGTTAATTATACTTAAAATTGTAAAAAAAAAAAAAGGAAGTTTAACAGATTCAAATATTCTGAATTTAGGAGGATATAACTTCTTTCTTTTTGTTCTGCATCTACCATGTCATGAAGAGAACTAAGAAGCCAAAATCAGCCAGTCCCAGCAGAAGTTAGATGACTTAGGTGAATGGGCAGGTGACAGGCAGCTCACCCTCACATCATCATTTTGCAGCTATGCTCATGACTTAGGGGCCTACTTAAACTTCTGCTTCCCGGGACTTGAGAAGAAGAGTAGGTCTCAATGTTCTCAGTGCTACCTTGAGCAAAGTTCTGAATGTTAATGGTTTGTGTGTTAACCATGTTATAAGC
The DNA here is from genome assembly GCA_917880005.1 of Nanger dama. Taxonomy (NCBI): domain Eukaryota; kingdom Metazoa; phylum Chordata; class Mammalia; order Artiodactyla; family Bovidae; genus Nanger; species Nanger dama. The sequence continues at coordinate 76,566,542 of CAKJTW010000003.1, forward strand.
ATTTCTGTATGTGATGAGAGTGTTACTGAATTTGCAAGACCCTCTGCCTGGCCATTGAGGCCCATCAATACTAAACATTAGAATTCCGAACAGAGAAATGTTTATTACAGATTCATACAAAGAGATTGGTGACTTAGGCCCTAAGTTACCGAAAGCTTTCAGCAAGCCCCTTTAAAAGCAAAAGGTGAGGGATGAGTGTGGTTAGTTGTTGCAGACTTCTTGGTGTCAGATCCTTTGTCCTTGAGGTCAGGTCATGGTCAGGTAATGATGTTCCTGTAAATTTTCATCTCTGCCAGATGAATGTTATTCCCTGTCCTGACCAGAAAGTGCAAAGTCCTAAAGCACAACCTTCATCCTCCAAGGTCCAGTTCAGTTCAGTTAAGTCGCACAGTCATGTCTGACTCTTTGTGGACCCATGAATCGCAGCACGCCAGGCCTCCCTGTCCATCACCACCTCTCAGAGTTCACTCAGACTCACATCCATCGAGTCTGTGATGCCATCCAGCCGTCTCATCCTCTGTCGTCCCCCTTCTCCTCCTGCTCCCAATCCCTCCCAGCATCAGAGTTTTTTCCAATGAGTCAACTCTTCACATGAGGTGGCCAAAGTACTGGAGTTTCAGCTTTAGCATCATTCGCTCCAAAGAAATCCCAGGGCTGATCTTCAGAATGGACTGGTTGTATCTCCTTGCAGTCCAAGGGACTCTCAAGAGTCTTCTCCAGCACCACAGTTCAAAAGCATCAATTCTTTGGCGCTCAGCTTTCTTCACAGTCCAACTCTCACATCCATACATGACCACTGGAAAAACCATAGCCTTGACCAGGTCCAGGTCCTGGCTAAGAGGAGGGAGAGCTCAGCTGGCAGCTCCTTCAGGGCCAGGTTTCCACATCCTGCCCAGCTGTAAACCCTAAGGGAGCCAGGCACGCAACCCAGCTGGCCTTCAGGCTCCTCAGGCTGCAAAAATGGGGATTCCAGGTCTCACAGACTGCAACTTACACAGATGGCTGTGTAAGTTGGAGAGACAGGGATGAAGGTGAGGTTCACTGCTGCCTCAAGGCTTGGGCTAAGCTAGTGGAGGGTCTTAGTGAGGGCTCTGGAGCCCCGTGGAATGTAGTCCCCAGTCTCTTCCTTGGGTCCTCCAGTTCCCCTGCTGGCCCAAGGCTGGATAAGCTGGAGGGCCTTCCAGGAGAAGGCCTGAATCTATCTCTTACCTCACTGTCCAGCTGATGATCACACCACTGACCCTTGACTCCATTATTTCCCCAATGGTCCCTCATTGACAGTTAGCTATGGGCAGGGCCCAGTGCAGTGCTGACCAATAGCTGAGCAGGACAACTAACTGGCTCATTGTCAGTTGGTTGCTTGTGGGTGAGGCCACTGAGACACCCAGCAAGGTGCGAGCAAGACCTGCTGCCTAGTAACAGTTACAGAGTAAAGAGACACAGCGATGGCTGCCTACTAAGGGCTGTGCTCATCTAGCCTTTGTGGATGACTGTGGATGCTTTTTAATTTACTACTTTATTAAAGATATAATATACAAATACAGCATTACTTGTAAGAGTGAAGCTATTAATGATATAAGCTCATGTACATCATTAAGCATTTATTAAAGTCCCACTTCATCTGTCCCCTCCAAATCTCATCCACTCTCTCCAGGTAACAAGTATCAGTCTTACAGTGCATCCTTCTGTTCCTATTTCTATCACTAGTGATAGATGTACATATCAATGTATGCCATTGGAGATATTTTTCTTTATCTTTTTTGGTTGGAAGTTTTGATTTTAAATAAAAAGTCAAAAGACCATTCTACTAAATCCCAATTTATTTCCTTTCCCTTATTGTCCCTACCTCTCTCCTTATTTACTGTCTCAATTTCTCCCTCTCAAAGTTTTGTTTATCTCTTTCATTTCTAGATCTCAAAACATTTAAATGAATATATTTGGCTTACCACCCATTTTGTGCCCTGAGGTCTAGAATCCATAACCATACAAGTTTTTGAGAATACATAGAGTCAACACTAATTCAGCTGCTTGGGTAGTACCACACACTTTTTAAGAATCATCTCACTAACTATGGTGACATATAGAGCTGTTTACAAGGGAGAAAAATAGGTAAAAGAGGCTACATGACATTTCTAAGTCTTATTAAGTGAAAGACCAATGAGAATTTTGTAGTTACACATATATTGGGTAACTACATGATACGTTACAGTCTCATTTCACATATTCTCCTGTTGCTCTTTCACTCAACCACACACAAAACCCCTGTCCTATGAAACTATTGGTTTCTTTTCTGTTTCTGTATTTTCCTTTTTCCAAAATAGCATAAAAATGGATTGTGCAATTTGTTCTCTTTTGCATTTGGCTTTTCTTACTCTGTACTTGAGATTCATCTATTTAATGCATATATTAGTCATTTATTTTCACTGATAAATAGTATTGCATTGTATGGATATCCCCAGTTTAGGATATTAAGAGTTGCCTCAATTTTTCATGATTGAGAGTAAATATTCTTTCATAGATTTATATATTTAACTATTCTATTTCACTTCAGTAAACACCAAATAGTGGGATTTTGGGGTCATCTTGTTAATTGTTCATTTAATAATGCAACTCTTCTTAAGAATCCTACTTAAAAGGTGAAATGGCCAGTATCCGTATGAAAAAATATTATATAACTGTATTTATCAATACAACCTTTTAAAAGTTTTTTCTAATTTAGCCTTTGTTCACTCTCATAGTATGTAAAAAGTAGTTTTCTGCCTTCCACATTGCCAGTATATGGCAAAGTTTGAAAAGTGGGACTGGAATTAGAAAATATTGGAAGTCAAATACTCTAATTTTTTCTTGTGAAGTTGAAAGGATATATTGGATGTTTTCATAGATTATAGTCTACTCACTTCTGGACACTTCAAATGAGAGAGATCCTGAGTGCTATGAATTACACCAAAGCCCATGCCTGCTTTATTTTCTCAGCACTTTCCTTGAAAGGTGTTATGTGATTTACAAATGACAGAGTAATACTAATACCATAAAATTAATTCATGTTAGTAGACAGATAAAGATTACTTCCATACTTCAAAGAATACTGTAGCAATTCATTTTTAAAGGACAGGGTATTTCAGGTTGGAGAAACAAAGCTTCCAAGAGTTTATATTTTTATCTTCAAATATGCAAGATAGAACTCTCCCTAAAGAAGTGTAAAATATGTGGAAAGCAAAAGAAAAATCAGGCAAAGAGAACCTGACTGTATTTCACATGCCAAGAGCTCCCTTTCAAATTGTATGATCTAGTCTTCATAATAACCTCATTAAAATGGATCTTATGTCAAAAGGTTATGTCTCAGCATGTCTTGCAAGAAGTCACAGGGTTGAGAAATCACATGACTGGGATGGGCATCTAAGCTCCTCTGATTCCTCCTTCAGTGGTGCCATTCTGCTTCATGCTGGTCATATAATTAGTAAGATTTTCATGTATTACTAGATCTTTACAGGTAGGTATTATTGTCACCAACTTTCTCTTTTTTAAAATTTTTATTTATTTTTTCTTTACAATACTATATTGGTTTTGCCATACATTGACATGAATCTGCCATGGGTGTACATGAGTTCCCAATCCTGAACCCCCCTCCCACCACTCTCCCCTTATCATCTCTCTTGGTCAACCCAGTGCACCAGCCCCAAGCATCCTGTATCCTGTATCGAACCTAGACCAGTGATTCATTTCTTACATGATAGTGTGAGACAGCAAAAGAGACACAGATGTATAGAACCGAATTTTGGACTCTGTGGGAGAGGCAGAGGGTGGGATGATTTGGGAGAATGGCATTGAAGCAGTGGTCCCATTCTGATATTGTCAATTCGAAAAGCTTAATTCTCATTCCATGAAAACCTTAAAAGGTTTTCATAACTTCTGAGGCTTCCTTCTATATAATTCATTCAAGTTCTTCCTGAAAAAAAAAAAAAACTATTAGCAAGCAATACCATTGGCAATCAATTCCCAGTTTGGAAATTTCTGGTAATTAACATTTATATCTCTGTCCTGGATCATCTCCTGTTATAGAATTGTGGACCATGAACTGGGATCAGGCCTTCCTGAATCTCAGTATCTAGCTCTTGGACTGTAGAGAAGGCATCCCTTTTGGTGCAGGAAGGACATTTGCTCTAGAGAGTCAAAAGTTCCAGGAAGTAGCTGAGCAGAACCCCTTAATGTTTCTGATAACTTGAAAAATTTCCAGAAAATCCAAGTTAGTATATATGGAAAGTTGATATTGAAATACTAAGAAAGCTGGTTTAAATGTGAGAGAGGAAGAAAGGCAAGGAGGAGGTTAAGAGATAGTTGTAGAGCATAAGATATATAACATTTAGAAACGTCATTATTTGGGATCAGATTCTTCATGGATAAACTGATTCAAAATTCTTTTAGGACCTGAAATACAGTCAGCTTGCAGGAATACAAACAATACATTTTCTCTTTTGAGAAATATTTATGGGACAGTGTTACCCTTAATGTGAATTATACTTATGGTGGAGAATAGCTTCCAGAGCTCTGTGAGTAGGTAGAGCAAGGGGATTTTACATTCCTATGTTTCTCTAAATTGAAAGCATTATCTGATAGCTTATCTTTTTAATCACATTCAGAGTCAAAATTTCAAAGTGAATTTAATTGTAACAATTCTAGTGAGGGAAGTAGAGTATAATTTTAAAATGTTCTTTGGTTCATTTGAATTTTCTGTAGGTATGATAAAATTCTTTAGCTATAGTCTGTGCAAGCTTATTGTGGTCTATAGCTACAGTTTTTGTATTGAAACTATTTCACTTCCTTTCTTGAAGAAAGAAGTTGGCTTTTGTGGGTAGCAAGTGGTGGTCATCTCTCGGGACTGATCTCAGAATCTGGTCATACTTGCAGAACCATGCCCATGGCTGAATGATCTACCTCTAACTCTGTTTATGGAAATTGTAGAAAGCAGAGAAATATTTTATATCACTGATTCTCTGTGCCCAATTACTAGTTTGGGGTCTATTGCAACAAAAACTTTAATTACCACTTATCTAAGTAACAAAGCATTAATGGGAGGCTGCTTTTAAGTTTGCTTTTATTGGAGATAGTTCTTTACTGTCAGTACTATAAAGCCTATTTCACATCTTTTCTCTGGTTACCCAGACACATAATATTTGCTATAGGATATTCTGGGAATGCCAACAAATTAATACATCCTCTAATAACGAACAAATATTCCAAATATGTTGTCCTTCAGCTGGGAGAATTCTAAGTCATAGAACCGACAGGGTCTCCTGGAGGACCACAGTGAGCTTGCACAGTTATGTTCACATGTAAGCACCCTTCCCTTTTCAGTACCATTTCTTCTTTCCTTCACTGGTGCTTCCAAAAATCAGATCCCAAATAAACTACTGTGATTAAATTTTGTCTTTGAGTCTTCTGAGGGAAAGCAGCCTAAGTAACTAAGTAGAGTTACACAAAGTATATACCCATTCAATGTGATGGTGCCCGACATTTCCCAAACCAAGCTATTTTACTTACAAATTGTATAAGAAGATGAAGAGATTTTATTATGTTATTGCCAAAATAGTCACACTTTCAATCCAAAATGTTATTTAGTAGATATTCATGCTATTTCAGAAAAGGCAATGGCACCCCACTCCAGTACTCTTGCCTGGAAAATCCCATGGGCGGAGGAGCCTGGTTGGCTGCAGTCCTGGGGTCGCTAAGAGTCGGACACGACTGAGCGACTTCACTTTCATTTTCATGCCTTGGAGAAAGAAATGGCAACCCACTCCAGTGTTCTTGCCTGAAGAATCCCAAGGACGGGGGAGCCTAGTGGGCTGCCGTCTATGGGGTCGCACAGAGTCAGATACGACTGAAGCGACTTAGCAGCAGCAGCAGCATGCTATGGACTCTGAGGGAGAGGGAGAGGGTGGGATGATTTGGGAGAACGGCATTGAAACATGTATACTATCTTGTAAGAATGAAGCGCCAGTCTATGTTCAATACAGGATGCAGGACGCATGGGGCGGGTGCACAGGATGATTCAGGGAGAGGATGTGGGGTGGGAGGTGGGAGGGGCTTTGGCATTGGGAGATCGTGGACACCTGTGGCTGATTCATGTCAATGTATGGCAAAACAAATACAGTATTGTGGGGTGGGAGGTGGGAGGGGGCTTTGGCATTGGGAGATTGTGTTCACCTATGGCTGATTCGTGTCAATGTATGGCAAAACAAATACAGTATTGTAATTAAAAAAATAAATAAATTTAATAAAAATAAAAAAATAAAAAAATAATAAAATAATTACCTTATGTGGTAGATTGATATTTTCCATGGTAGTAAATGTAATGAATAAATGCTACACAGATGTAGCAGAATTTTGTTCAGTGAGGTAGATGATACATCCAGTTTTGTCTATTTTAGGTCTTCGGTACCTAAGTAGAGGTGGCACCAGTGGTAAAGAACCTGCCTGCCAGGGCAGACGTAAGAGATACGTGTTCAATTCCTGGGTCAGGAATATCCCCTGGAGGAGGGCATGGCAGCCCCCTCCAATATCTTGCCTGGAGAATCCTCATGGACAGAGGAGCCTGGAGGGCTGCAGTCCATAGTGTCAGACACGAGTCAGACACGACTGGAACGACTTAGCTCGACTTGCTTGCCTGAGTAGAGAAGTTCAAAAGACGGATTATAGTCTTCAAGCTCCAAAGTCATATCTGATCAGCAAAATTTGACATAATGTCTTTTGATCAATCTTTTTATGGCTACCTTTATCTCTTTGTTCCTTAATGTATATATAATGGGATTTAAGACAGGGGTGAGAGCAAAGTCAGCAATGAAGAGGTATTTATCAATTGATGATCTGGGGAAAGGCCAAACATAAAGAAACATGCATGGAGTGAAAAAAGAACCACCACAGTGATGTGAGCAGACAAAGTGACAAATGCCTTGGATAAGTCTCCTGAGGAACGTTTCCAGACAGTGGCCAAAATGAAGATGTAGGAGAGGATTAGCAGGAAGAAGGTGCCCATGCTCATGAAGCCACTGTTGGCAGCAACAATAAACTCAAATTTCACTCCATCTGTGCATGCAAGCTTTATGATCCTGGGAAAGTCACAATAAAAGCTGTCTACTTTGTTAGGACCACAAAAGGGCAAGTTTATAATGAAAGCAAATTGAGACATAGCATGAATCACCCCAATTACCCAGCCAGTGATTACAAATGAAACACATATTTTAGCGTTCATGATGTTCGAGTAGTGAAGAGGCTTACAGATTGCTGTATACCTGTCAAATGCCATGGCTATGAGTAACACCATCTCCACTCCTCCCATTATGTGGATGAAACATATTTGTGCCATACAGCCTTGGAAAGAAATTATTTTGTATTCATTTAAAAGGTCTGTAATCATCTTGGGGACTGTGGTAGAAGCAACTCCCACATCAATGAAGGACAAGTTTGCTAATAAGAAGTACATAGGAGAATGTAAGTGAGAATCAAAAATTACTAAAAGCAAAATGAAGAGATTTCCCAGGATGATCCCTAAATAAATCAAGGAGAATATCAACATGAGAAAAACTTTCATTTCATAAGAACCAGAGAGTCCAAGCAACACAAACTCAGAAACCACAGAATCATTTGGTCTATCCATTGACTTGTGCAAAAAGCTGATTATCAAATCACCTGAGGATAGAAAATGAAAAGTCATAATCAGTAGTACAAAAGTAGACTTCCTATTCATCCTACTCATTTGTATTTTGATAAATCATTTAGGAAAAAAGAATATGGAAACATTATTAGAAGAATGATTACATTAAAATTTATGAAAATTTGAATGAAAGTAAGTGTGGTTGCTTCTCTTCTTATTCCATTTTCAGATGTATAAAATTTTTTTTGCTTCTCAAGTTTTGGACATTTTCTGTGATCATCTACCTAGGTGTGCTCTCATGTGAATAAATTTAGTCATTTCTGTCACTTTCATATCAATGTTCTCACACAAAATTGCAAAGTACCCTTAGCTGAATTTATTTCACTGGTCAAATAGAAATCTTCAGATTGAAACTGTTTAATGTGTGTTACCTTGCTTCACGTGTGTGTGTGTGTGTGTGTGTGTGTGTGTGTTTTCTTTTTGGCACAATTTATCAAGGAAATAAGGTGTCCAGATAGTGATTTTTCATATTTGATTCACGAAACATTATCATAGTACATATAGACCTCTATATTTAATAAAAATATTGACTACAAAACAGCTATTAGTAGAAAATGTTAAACAAATTAACAGATGACATTTATCAATATATCCTCTATACAAAGCTTTGTACTAAGCTCATTATCTCATTTAAACCTCATTGAATTCCATATAGAAATGCAGTTTTATTAGACTAATTTTATTAAGGAAGAAACTGAGTCTGCAGTGGACCAAGTGTCAGAGCCAGGACTTTTATCCAGAGCTATAGGATAACCATAGAAGTATGCACTTCAAGGCCAAAACCTTCCCTAGATCTTCCCCATCATTCATTGTCATTGTCATTGCTCAATTACTAAATCATGTCTGACTCTTTGTAGCCTGCCAGGCTCCTCTGTTCATGGAATTTTCCAGGTAAGAATACCAGAATGGTTTCCATTTCTTTCTCCAGGGGATCTTCCTGACCTAGGGATGGAATTCACATCTTCTACGTCTCTTGCATTGGCAGGTGAATTCTTTACCAATGAAAAACCTGGGATTCCCCAAGGATCCATCAATTAAACTTAATTAAAATTTTTGTTTCCTTCTACCTACTAACGTAGTTCACAACTTAAAAAAATCAGATCAAATCTCTCATCTAGTGTTCCTTTCTAATTTTCCTTTCTTTCCCTAACTCGTCTTTGGCTCTTTTGTTCATCAGTAAGTCAAAACAACTCAGTTTCCAAGATTCCTTATCTATAGAAAAACCCCCAGAATATGAATGCATTGTCTATTAATCAATTTTCAGTCACCATTTTCCTTGATCTCCTTGCAGGATGTGTCACAAACTTTTTATATAACTCCCTTTGCTGTTGGCTTCTTGGCTTTTGTAAAGCTAACCCTCTTGCCATTTATTGCCAACAGAAATTCCATTTGCTTAAGTAGTGGACTGAAGTCTAAATTTTAGAAGAGAATAGCCCTATCCCAAATTGCGAACATGATATATGATTTTTCTAAACTAGTCACTATATTTTTCTAAACCACTTACTGTGGCCATGAATTGGACTACGATGGCACATGTGACCTAGAGCTAACTGTTCAATGAGATATAAATAAATAGGTGTTTGGAGGGCTTTCTTTCCCCAATGGAACGCCAATGTTCATGTAGAAAAAGTCCTTTTTATGGTCTATTTTTTACCTTCTGCATTTAACTCAAAGGACATGACTAAAGGTGCAGCAACTGCAAAGTTCTAAAGCCTGTAAAGTACAAATAATATTGTAAAAATTTAGGGAGAATCTGGTAAACAAAGGGCATATTGAATCACTTAAAGCCACAAACAGTCTCTCTTCACATTTATCTTTGTAACGTGATAGAAATAAATTCCAACTTGTTCGATCCTCTGTAAGTCAGGTTTTCTGTTAATTTGTTGAATGCAATCATGCTGTGTCCATGATAGTCCTCCCATAATTATTCACTTCATTTTCTGATTTCTCTATGCCTCTCACTAACTCAGTGATCACTTTTCCTCTGCTCATTCTTAATTTCTGGTGTGACTCAAAGTTTTTTAATAAGCATTTTTAAAATTCAGTATCAGTTTACTCATTTTAACAAGTACCTGTATTTTGAATTCTGAGTCTGTAGCTTCAATTGTACTCCCAAGTAATTTGTCCAAAACTGTATATACAAATGAAAGCCACACCTCCATCTTTGAATTGACATGTCAAAACTGAATTAATAATGTTGTCGGCTACTCCAACACCTTTATAATACTGTTACTGTTCTTCCAAGTGCCTCATTGAAATGTCTGTGTATCACTCTCCTCTGTCCTTTTATTTCCATCTCCATTTGCACAATTTTTATTCTCAAATATTTTTAAATTCCTTTCTCATTTCTCTTGTAATTTCCCCATTTGTTTCTAGTCTACACATTTTCCCATCTTGATATTTGAAAAGGCTACTGAATGATCTCTCTGATTCATTGTCCCCAAGACTATCTCTTTCTATAGTCTATTTTCAGAGCTCATTTATCTAGAGATCAAGTATTATCACATAGATTTTCTACTTAAAGTCTTTGGTGAGACTATCAAGAAAAAAAATTCTTGATCTCACAACATGACACCTAAGGCCCTGAGAGATGAGAAAAATTTTATTTGAGAGCATTTTTATTGAAATTTTAAGAAATGAATGTACTACTCACTGAATAAATTTCAAAATTGATTTACATAAAAACTCAGTAAATTAGGAAGAATTAAGAATTGTTTTGAACAAACTGCTTTTAATATAATTTTTAAACCAATCATCAGCATAGGCATGAAACATTAAAATCAGGAACACAAAGAAGGAAGGCGGCAGTAACATGTTTCATGTATCATAGATGAGATTAAGTCAGATAATACTATTGAAAGAAAGGTATCAAAATTGCAATGATTGCAAGTTACACAACTATCCATCTCAAAAACCTAAGACAATTGAATAGAAACTATTAAATGTAGTAAAATATTTGAATAAAAGTGATGCTAATAACTTGTAAAATATGATAACAGAAGACATCATTTATGAAGGAAACAAATAAGCAATTTATGCATTTTATTGAGAAACAAACTGTTCTGGAATATTTGAAGCCTTGACTTAAATGGAAGCTAAAAATCATACTAACTTATAAAAAGACTCAAAATTATAAAAATATCAGTTATCACTAAATTATTCTGAGCAATAACTGCAATGCTCATTAAAAGTCCAGTGGAAATCTGAAAGACAACAAAGAGTACCAAACTCCATTTAAAAAACCCAGGGAAATGTTGAAGAGGGAACAGAATGGGAGTTAGAGGAGAAAAAAAAAAGCTATCTGGAAAAGATATTGGAACATATTATAAACCTCTACTAATTAAACGATCAGTTTTTAAACGATGATCAGTTTGAGTAAAGTTGAACAGATGAATGAACAAAACACAGTTAAGAATGAGATGCAAATTAGAGAATTTAGTATATAAGGAAGAGGACATTACAATTATGCAGGAGAATAAAAGTTTATTCAATAAATTCAGAGTACTCAATGATTGTTAAACCTGTAGCTCAACATTGGAAATGCAAAAGTGTATTTTACTGTATATCTTACATAAAAGTAAGTTGTGAATGAAGAACTTAAATGTAAGGCTGACTGAACGGAACTGAATTGAAACACAGTAGTAAAAGGATTACATTTTAATAAAATGTCATAGTTAATTTTTAAACTTGAGGTTGAAGAAATTTTTATATATTTCCTACAAATTCAGAAAGCAGATTCCAATTTTGTACTTTTTTTCCTCAACAGAATAAATAAACTTGTTGCTATGGGATTCAGAAAGCAGTATGCTTTGTTCTCAGCTGTTGGGAATGTGCAGTGGTATAAGCAATCTAGAGGGCAGCTGAGTAATAGGGTAAAAAAAATGTATATATTTGTACTGTGACTCAGTAATCTCATGTCTTTGAATGAATTGAAATAAACGAACAAATGAGCTCCCAGGTGATGCTAGTGGTAAAGAACCTGCCTGCCAATGCAGGAGGGTGTAAGAGACATGGGTTCAATCCCTTTGTCAGGAAGATCCCCTGGAGGAGGGCATGGCAACCCACTCCAGTATTGTTACCTGGAGAATCCCATGCTCAGAGGATCCTAGCAGCTATAGTCCAAGGGTCGCTAAGTCGTACAAGACTGAAGCGACTTAGCATCAGTTCAGTTCAGTTCAGTCGCTCATTCGTGTCCAACTTTTTGCGACCCCATGAATCGCAGCACGCCAGGCCTCCCTGTCCATCACCAACTCCCGGAGTTCACTCAGACTCATTTCCATCGAGTCGGTGATGCCATCCAGCCATCTCATCCTCTGTCATCCCCCTTCTCCTCCTGCCCCCAATCCCTCCCAACATCAGAGTCTTTTCCAGTGAGTCAACTCTTCGCATGAGGTGGCCAAAGTACTGGAGTTTCAGCTGGAGTTTCAGCTTTAGCATCATTCCTTCCAAAGAACACCCATGCGCACATGCAGACATACAATAGCTGAAATGTATATTTTACTTAACAGCATTTCTTACAATACAAACTTTTTTAGAACAAGGGATTAAGTGGATACATTTACACAATAGAGGTTTTTAAAAAGATTAAGTGTACACTAAGTTAGGTGTGACTTCCCTGGTGGCTCAGACGGTAAAGAGTCTTACTTACAATGCGGGAGACCTGGGTTCGATCCCTGGGTCGGGAAGATCCTCTGGAGAATAAAGTGGCAACCCACTCCAGTACTCTTGCCTGGAAAATCCCATGGATAGAGGAGCATGGTAGGCTACCATCCACAGGGTTGCAAAAGTGTACATTAACTAACATAAACATATAAAGATACATTGATAAGTCAAGAAAGCATTTATAGAGAAAACAAATCTTTTTATTCTGTGCTCATTCAGTCATTTCCTCCTCCTTGAGGCCTCATAGACTGTAGCCTGCCAGGCTCCTCTGTCCATGGAATTTTCAGGCAAGAATACTGGAGTGGGTAGCCATTTCCTTCTCCAGGGGATCTTCTCAACCCAGGGATCAAACCCACGTCTCTTGCATCTCCTGCATTTGCAGGTGGATCTTTACCATGGTGCCACCTGGGAAGCCTGTTTTTATTTTGGGGGATATGCAGATGGCATTTTGCATTAGTATCTAAATTCTAAATGTGGTGGCATTTTAAATCAATTTAGGCTTGTTTCCTTATCCCCAACTTCTTTGGTATATTTTTAGAGATAATAATTTTTCTTTGTTTTCCTAATATAAAAGCCAATGTATTAAAATTAATTGAGGGATAGGGATATTTATATTGGAGCCATTTCCAACACACAGTATAATATGAATTTAGGAGCAAAACTGTCTCTGTCCCCAGATCCTCCATTTACTAGCTGTTCTAGGGTGAGATACTGAACTTTCTAGTGTGTTAATTTTTTTCCTATTATAGACAGATACTGAAAATCACTAACTCTTATTTTTGAGGACTATATGAGTTGAAACAAAGCAAAATCAGACAATGCTATGACATATGTTGTTTAGTCGCTAAGTCACGTCTGATACTTTTGCGACCCTATGGCCTGTAGCTCACCAGGCTCCTCTGACCATGGGATTCTCCAGGTAAGAATACTAGAGTGGGTTGCCATTGCATTCTCCAGCTATGACATATAGTCAGTGCTGAATAAGTGTTATTTATTATAGTGTATTTGTAGGTGTGTGCTAAGTTGCTTCTGGAGAAGGCAATGGCAACCCCCTCAGTACTCTTGCCTGGAAAATCCCATGGACGGAGGAGCCTGGAAGGCTGTGGTCCATGGGGTTGCTGAGGGTCGGACACAACTGAGCAACTTCACTTGCACTTTTCACTTTCATGCATTGGAAAAGGAAACGGCAACCCACTCCAGTGTTCTTGTCTGGAGAATCCCAGGGATGGGGAGCCTGGTGGGCTGCCGTCTATGGGGTCGCACAAAGTCTGATACAACTGAAGCGACTTAGCAGCAGCAGCTAAGTCACTTCAGTTGTGTCCGACTCTTTGTGATCCTATGGACTGTAGCCCACCAGGATCCTCTGTCCATGGGATTCTACAGGCATGAATACTGGAATGGGTCGCCATGCCCTCCTCCAGGGGATCTTCTTGGCCCAGGAATCGAACCTGTGCCTCTTTTGTTTCCTGAATAGGCAAGTGGGTTGGTTATTTACCTCTTGCACCACCTGGGAAGCCTGTTATAATGTATAGCAAGTGCTAGATAATTTAGATAATTTTCAGGAAACCATGGGAATAATGATTGAATTTCTCTGGTAAAAATAAAGGTAGTATCCTTTTTTATATTGTGTCAGTAGAAATAGAATAGCCATTTTATTTTTCTGATACTAATGTTCAGAGAGAAAAAAGAAGAAAAAGTCAAGGTATTTCACATACCACTCCATTAAAGAACCATAGCATTTTGAATAATATTTTACATTCATCTTATAATGTATTTTTAAGTATGAAAATAATACCAAAAGGATACAAACAAAATGAGTAAAAATCACTCAGATAAAATGAGTCAACAAAGAAAAAAGGGACAGAGGGAGAAATCGATTGTGGAGAGTAAAGAAAAAGATATATAATTATGAAATCAGATTCTGCATTTATAAAAGTAGGTCCACTGATCTGCCCAAGCTCACATTTCACCCTCAGCAGATTCAAGGGATTGAGAAACACACTGAGAGACTGTTTCCTTTTCAGATTCATTATCATTGCTTAAGATAAATAGCTATAAGTGACTCTTACCATCAATACTGAATCTGTTAGCAAGACTGGGAATTAATTACCAATTTCTGCTTCATGTATTACTGAGTAGCAAATGGGTTTCTTTTTGTGACTGTCTTATACAATAGATATGTGAAAGCTCCTTCCACTCTTGATTGTCCTTAATGGGAGAAAATGTAAACTCAAAGTTCATTGGTCATAAACTATTAATCTATATTACTTTTAATGACTTCCGTGAAAAATATTATTTTTTTCTATGCCAGAGAGTTAAGTACTTCCTTCCTTCTTTTCTTCCTTCCATCTTTCCCTCCCTCCTTCCTTTATCCTGGCTCCTTAATCCTCTTTCTTTTCCTTCTTTTCTTCGTTCCCTTTCCCTCTTTTTCTTTCTTCATCTCTCTTAATACCTTCGTCTCTCTCTTTTTCCTTTACGTTTTTCAAGCTTGGAACTGGATGATTAAGATGTTGACTAACTAGTACTTACTGTGTACTACTCACTGTGCTTAATACCAATATTATTCTTTTCAATAAGCAGAGCACTAACTGCAATTTTATAGATGAGAAAGCTTGATTTTTCCATTTCATAATCTAGAAAGTCACAGAACTGGAATATAAGTGGAGGTTTGTCTAACTCCAACGTAACTTCTTTATTAGAAATGGCTTCCAATTTCTAAAGACTAAGAAAATAATGATTTCTGAAATAAGACATTTTGCCCTATGAATAAGTAACCCAGACATAGACATATGTAAAGGCCAATAACAGTAAGAAAAGTTCACATTTATAGTAAAATAATTTTAACTTCATCATTTATCTTCACTGGACTGTACTTAGGCCCCTATTAGTGGTAAGGACTGAGGTTTTTCTGTATTTATCACACTAATCAAATGGTTGAACAAGGAAAATGAAAAAACAATCAGAAGACATCAGGATAATTTGGAGAGTCTGTGAGAACAGATGTTTTTCAATCAGGGTAGCTGGGAACTGCTAAGATTATAAAAAGCAGAGCTGTTTTTTTTTAGCATGTGTTAACTGCTGTTGGTAATCCAGAAGTCCCAGGGATTAGTTAGGAGAAAATGCAAAATTCCCTAAGCACATTAACTGCATCACACATTTAAAACTAAGTTCTGTAAGGATGTGTGAAAACATACGAAAGAAAAAAATAAAGAATTTAGTCTTAAAATAAGCGAGAGGCATTAGTGAAAGTTCAAAAATCAGTTAACTGGGATATACTTACTCTGTAGAGATCACATCAGAAACCAGACTCTTGTCTCTGTCTGAGAAGGTTTTCTAGCATGAGTTTGAAATTAAGTCCAGTTAATTTTCTGTCCGGACTAGTGCTGGTGGCAGAGCATCCTTCTCAGCGTGGCAAGTTTACACTATAAAGTGTAGCCTCTGGGCTTAGAAACTTCCCATGCCTGTTTAAATAGAGCCACGTATTTGGAAAGACTTCTCCTACATGCTCCTTGGGGATCTTTTGCTTCCTGCTTTCTCTGAATTGAGTGCATCATGTAGTAATGCACTGTTTTTCAAGTTACACCAGTTAAAATATTGCTAAAAGGTTATTTTATGTAAAAAAAGGAAGTTTAAAATACATCTGTCCTGTTTTTTTCTTTTGCTCTGTATCTACCACGTCATGAAGTAGAATAAGATATAAGCTCTGGCTCCAGCAGAAGTTAGATGAGTTATGTACATGGGCAGGTGACAGGGAGCTCATCACGGAAATGCTGCAACTGTGCTCATGACTTAAGGACTGCTAGGGACCTCTGATTCTTGGTCCTGCAGAGGAGTAAGTCTCAACAGTCTCAGTGCTTCCTTGACACTGAAAATGTCCATTACTGGCCCTTAGTTTCTTCTCCCTCTTTACTGTCTGGCTTTTCTCCCTCTCCAAGTTTTATCTCTTTAATTTCTAGAGCTCATGAAATACACTTATTTTGCTTTACCAGATATTTTGTGCCTTAACCATCTCAGTCTGAGCACATTAAGACTCAACCGTTATTCACTTGCTTGGGTGTTAAACACAATTTTCAGGCATCACCTAATTATAAAGACACATAGATACATGAACAGAGGAGAATACAGGCAAAAAGAGGATAAATGATTTTCCCTAGTGTTAGATGCTTAATAACGAAAGACTAGTGAGTGCTAGTACTGGGGACAGGATGCTTGTTTAAAGCAGAGTTTAGAGTATGGTTTGTCTGGAACTTGAAAAAATTTTGTAATGTAATACAGTATTTCTGAAAAGCTGGTAATGTTTTATTTATTTTCTTGGGTGTTAGTTGCTTGACCATTTTCATTTATGAAAATTGACATTGTACATTTACGATTTCCTTGCTTCCTACTTTTCCAGCTTATCATTTTCTACTATTTCTGCCATTGTCTGTCTCGGAAGTAACGAGCTCATTCTAGCATGAATAGCAATCTGAAATGAGACTATTTAAGAACTATAGGTTCATAAAGCAAAAGGAAGTGATGGCCTTATAATTTGTCACTACACAATTTTGAAATTACAGCAAAAACATGATATAGGAGACTTCTGATTTCTCTCTGACAGATAAAGAGCTTGTAATACATCACTCATATTTTTAAATTATGAAAAATACTGGACACTGAAAATCAATGACTTTTTTGTTTCTATAACTGATACCAAAAAGTCCTAAGACAAACTGGCCCCGATGCCTGAAGAGAGAGACATATTCAGGGAAACATTGCTGCGGACAACCTAGCTAGAGGAGGAGCCACAGGGACCATAAACTGATAGGGAGACTTGAATGATGATTTTCATGATTTGTTGTAGGTTGAGTCTGGATGGGCATGAGAAACTCATGAGGGCCACGTTACTGGGGTAGGGCACATTTTTATGAGCTTTACTTCCAGGAACCCCACCAGGTTCTCAGTATAGAGATTTGAGAAAGATCTTTCCCCCATATTATGACTGGGGAAGGGAAAAGTTAAACATTGTGAAAAATACCCAGAGCCTTCTCCATAATGAAGGGCAGGTAAAAGGGCTTTGTCTGAACACAATTAAAAATTTTTTCCAATCTAGGTAGGAAAATTATTCCCATGCCAACCCTCTGCAGTTTTCCTGTATCAGCTAAGAAAACAAACTGCAACATAGTCAAGAAAAAGTCATTGAAAAAGCAAGAGAGATCCAGAAAAACATCTATTACTGCTTTATTGACTATGCCAAAGCCTTTGACTGTGTGGATCACAATAAATTGTGGAAATTTTGAAAGAGATGGGAAACCAGACTGCCTGACCTGCCTCTTGAGAGACCGGTATGCAGGTCAGGAAACAACAGTTAGAAGTGGACATGGAACGAGAGACTGGTTCCAAATAGGAAAAGGAATATGTCAAGGCTGTGTATTGTCACCCTGCTTATTTAACTTACATGCAGAGTACATCATGAGAAATGCTGGGCTGGAGAAAGCACAAGCTGGAATTAAGATTGCCAGGAGAAATATCAATAACCTCGAATATGCAGATGACACCACTCTTATGGCAGAAAATGAAGAACTAAAGAGCCTCTTGATGAAAGTGAAAGAGGAGAGTGAAAAAGTTGGCTTAAAGCTCAACATTCATAAAACGAAGATCATGGTATCCAGTCCCATTCAGTTCAGTTCGGTTCAGTCGCTCAGACGTGTCCGACTCTTTGCAACCCCAAGAATTGCAGCACGCCAGGCCTCCCTGTCCATCACCATCTCCTGGAGTTCACTTAGACTCACGTTCATCGAGTCAGTGATGCCATCCAGCCATCTCATCCTCTGTCGTCCTCTTCTCCTCCTGCCCTCAATCCTTCCCAGCATCAGAGTCTTTTCCAATGAGTCAACTCTTGGCGTGAGGTGGCCAAAGTACTGGAGTTTCAGCTTTAGCATCATTTCTTCCAAAGAAATCCCAGGGCTGATCTCCTTTAGAATGGACTGATTGGATCTCCTTGCAGTCCAAGGGACTCTCAAGAGTCTTCTCCAACACCACAGTTCAAAAGCATCAATTCTTTGCTGCTCAGCCTTCTTCACAGTTCTACTCTAGATGGGGAAACAGTGGAAACAGTGTCAGATTTTATTTTTCTGGGCTCCAAAATCACTTCAGATGGTGACTGTGGCCATGAAATTAAAAGACGCTTACTCCTTGGAAGGAAAGTTATGACCAACCTAGACAGCATGTTGAAAAGGAGACATTACTTTGTAAACAATGGTCCATCTAGTCAAGGCTATGGTTTTTCCAGTGGTCATGTATGGCTGTGAGAGTTGGACTATAAAGAAAGCTGAACACTGAAGAATTGATGCTTTTGAACTGTGGTATTGAAGAAGACTCTTGAGAGTCCCTTGGACTGCAAGGAGATCCAACCAGTCCATCCTAAAGGAGATCAGTCCTGGGTGTTTATTGGAAGGACTGATGTTGACGCTGAAACTCCAATACTTTGGCTGCCTGATGCAAAGAGCTGACTTGTTTGAAAAGACCCTGATGCTGGGAAAGATTGAGGGTAGGAGGAGAAAGTGATGACAGAGGATGAGGTGGTTGGATGGCATCACCGACTCAATGGACATGGGTTTGGGTAAACTCCGGGAGTTGGTGTTGGACAGGATGGCCTGGTGTGTTGTGGTTCATGGGGTTGCAAAGAGTCAGACACGACTGAGCGATTGAACTGAATTGATCTGAGGCCTGAAAAAAATAGACTGGGAATGTTGTTTTCAGGTTAGGAAACAGAGACCGACAGAAGAGTTAAAGACACTGAAGAAACATTTATAAACCCCCAATAAGATAGATATCTAATCTTAGAAAATATAGAGTGCTTCTGTTCCTTCACAAATTACCACCATAACAACAGGGATCCAGTATAGTAATAGGAGATTACAGCTGAAAGGAGTGAATTGCACAGATTCTTTCTGAAGAGGAATACCTAGGGAAACTCAAAGTCAAGGGAGGTGGGTAAAACAAGGGCACTAGAGATATTTGATCTCAATGAGTTCAAGCAAAAACAATATGCTTGATGATACCCCAAACTGAAATGCAAAAAGAAAGAAAAAGAAATCAGAAGAGAACAGCTAAAATTGTGGGCAATGAAAAGAGACATAGTCAAAGCTATGGTTTTTCCAGAAGTCATGTATGGATCTGAGAGTTAGACTATAAGGAAAGCTGAGTGCTGAAGAACTGATGCTTTTCAAGTGTGGTGTTGGAGAAGACTCTTGGGAGTCCCTTGGACTGCAACAAGATCAAACTAGTCAATCCTAAAGGAAATCAATCCAGATTATTCATTAGAGGAACTGATGCTGAACCTGAAGCTCCAACACTTTGGCCATCTGATGCAAAGAGCTGACTCGTTAGAAAAGACCCTGATGCTGGGAAAAATTGAGGACAGGAGATGAAGGGGACGGCAGAGGATGAGATGGTTGGTTGGCATCACTGACTCAATGGACATGAGTGTGAGTAAGCTCCAGGAGATGGTGAAGGACAGGAAAGCCTGATGTGCTGCAGTCCTTGGGGTCAGAAAGAGTCATACATGACTGACTGAACAACGACAACGAAAGAGACATAATGTGAGTATAAGTGGCATACCAGAGGGAGAAGGAAAAGAATAGAGCAGAAGGAATGTTTGGAATAATGCTGGTGGAGAACTATCAAATAGTAATGAAATCCCTACTAGATTTCTCCTAGATTCTGGGACATCAGAGGAGACCAACACTAATAAATATAAAACAAAATAAAACCCTCACATCTAGGCATAGCAAATGAAAACTGCAGAAATCAAAAGAGAAAGAGAAAAATTTGAAAGGAACCAAAGGTTGGGGAGACATCTTTCCTATGAAGGAACAGGATGAGAATTATATTGGCCTCTTTGTTAGAGAGCATGCAAGCAAAATGAATGGAGTGAAATATTTAATGGATTGAAAGAAAAGAAAATCAACCTAGAATTCTCAATCCAGTGAAATTATCTTTCAAAAGTGAAGGAGATATAACATCTCCACAGACAAACAAAAACTGGAGGACTGCGTCGCTGGCAACATTATGCTGCAATAAATGTTAAATAAGTTTTTCGGGCAGAAAGCAAAGAAAAGTATGTAGGTCAGAAACTTGGATGTACGTAAGAAAACGAAGAACTCTAAAGAAGGAATACATGATCAACAGAATGTTTTTTTTTATTCCTAATTAATTTAAAAGATAACTCTTGTGCTTATGGTAATAACAGTAATAATGTGTTTGGTTGTTGTATCATAAATAAGTGGATGAATAATAATAATGTCACAGAGGGACAGAGGGAGGATTGGAAACATTGTTTTAAAGAATGTGTGCTAGTTTGCATTCCCACCAACAGTGTAAGAGGGTTCCCTTTTCTCCACATCCTCTCCAGCATTTATTGCTTGTAGACTTTTGGATCGCAGCCATTCTGACTGGTGTGAAATGGTATCTCATTGTGATCTTGATTTGCATTTCTCTGATGAGTGATGTTGAGCATCTTTTCATGTGTTTGTTAGCCATCCGTATGTCTTCTTTGGAGAAATGCCTATTTAGTTCTTTGGCCCATTTTTTTGATTGGATCGTTTATTTTTCTGGAGTTGAGCTGCATAAGTTGCTTATATATCTTTGAGATTAGTTGTTTGTCAGTTGTTTCATTTGCTATTGTTTTCTCCCATTCCGAAGGCCGTCTTTTCACCTTACTTATAGTTTCCTTTGTTGTGCAGAAGCTTTTAATTTTAATTAGATCCCATTTGTTTATTTTTGCTTTTATTTCCAGTATACTGGGAAATGGTTCATAGAGGATCCTGCTGTGATTTATGTTGGAGAGTGTTTTGCCTATCTTCTCCTCTAGGAGTTTTATAGTTTTTGGTCTTACATTTAGATCTTTAATCCATTTTGAGTTTATTTTTGTGTGTGGTGTTAGAAAGAGATCTAGTTTCATTCTTTTACAAGTGGTTGACCAGTTTTCCCAGCACCACCTGTTAAAGAGACTGTCTTTACTCCATTGTATATTCTTGCCTCCTTTGTCGAAGATAAGGTGTCCATAGGTGTGTAGATTTATCTTAGGGCTTTCTATTTTGTTCCATTGATCTATATTTCTGTCTTTGTGCCAGTACCATACTGTCTTAATGACTGTGGCTTTGTAGTAGAGCCTGAAGTCAGGCAAGTTGATTCCTCCCGTTCCATTCTCCTTTCTCAAGATTGCTTTTGCTATTTGAGGTTTTTTGTATTTCCATAAAAATCTTGAGATTTAGAGATTCCTTAAAAAATTGCAAATAGAACTGCCTTATGATCCAGCAATCCCACTGCTGGGCATACACACCGAGGAAACCAGAATTGAAAGAGACACGTGTACCCCAATGTTCATTGCAGCACTGTTTATAATAGCCAGGACATGGAAACAACCTAGATGTCCATCAACAGATGAATGGATAAGAAAGCTGTGGTACATATACACAATGGAGTATTACTCAGCCCTTAAAAAGAATAAATTTGACTCAATTCTAATGAGATGGATGAAACTGGAGCTGATTATACAGAGTGAAGTAAGCCAGAAAGAAAAACACCAGTACAGTATACTGACACATATATATGGAATTTAGAAAGATAGTAATGATGACCCTCTATGTGAGACAACAAAAGAGACACAGAGGTATAGAACGGACTTTTGGACTCTGAGGGAGAAGGAGAGGGTGGGATGATTTGGGAGAATGGTATTGAAATATGTATACTATCATATAAGAAATGAAGTGCCAGTCTATGTTGAATACAGGCTACAGGATGCTTGGGGCTGGTGCACAGGATGATCCAGGGAGATGATATAGGGTGGGAGGTGGGAGGGGGCTTCGGCATTGGGAGATCATGTACACCTGTGGCTGATTCATGTCAATGTATGGCAAAACCAATACAGTATTGTAATGTAGAAGAAAGTATTAAAAAAATAAAAAAATAATAAAATAAAATTAAAAAAATAATGTGTGCTACATGAGAAGAAGTGTTTGAAAGTGAATTTAGATTAGTCAAAAATATATATTGTTAACTCTAAGGAAACTATAAAAATTTTTTAAAAGCATAATTGACCTAGTGAGAAAGATAAAATGAAATCAATGATAAAAGCAAAATACTCTTTTACAATTTTCAGTCAAGTCAATCGCAATTTAAAATATTAAATTATTTAGGTTATAATAATGATAATAGTAATTAGATCCTTTAGACTGTGGCTAAGACATTGCTCAAAGAAAATTTTTTAGCTTTTAAACTATACTTTTAACTAAATAAGGATGAACACAGTATTATAACTGTCATTTCAACTTTAAAGTTAACGTGATGAATATTATGTTAAACCAAAACAAACTGGCATAAAATAATATATAGGAAAGCAAATATTAACAATTAAAAAACAGATTTATAGTAGAATAAAATAACTCCAGGATAATCTGAGGCAAATATGGTAATTAAAATATTAGCTAATATTTTTAAATAAAGAAAACACAATGTATTAATTGAGAGTAAAAAAGTTATCACAAAAATGGAATAAAGTTTTACAGAATTTTATATGCATTTTTAAAAATAAATTGAAATTCAAAATAAAGTTAATAGATTTCAAGGAAAATATATATCACCAAAATTGGCTCTAGAAATCTTTTTTTTTCATTAAGCATACCAATCACCCTAGCAAAAAACATTAAAAACCAATTCTCAACCAAACCCCTAAGTCAAGCCTTCCTGGAGTGTGGGAAGACTATCCATCCAAGTCAAATAGTGGATCCTTGATTGGGGGACAGATAAATGTTTGCAAATCTCATAAGAAGATATACTATAACTCTGTTTGTCTTGTTTGATATTTCAGATTCTTGTCGTTCAGATTTTACAGTTGGATTATAAGCAACTTTTCATTGATGCTTTCTAATTCTATTATTGTAAGGCTACTTAGAATGATGTTTGCTTGGGCCTGAATCTTTCCTCCTTGGACTTTTCATTTGGCCTCCATAGTGAAGTGAAGTGAGCTCACTCAGTCGTATCTGACTTTTTGCTATCCCATGGACTGTAGCCCACCAGGCTCTTCCATCCATGGGCTTCTCCAGGCAAGAATACTGGAGTGAGTTGCCATTTCCTTCTCCAGGGGAAATTCCTGACCCAGGGATCGAACCCAGGTCTCCCGCATTGCAGGCAGGTGCTTTACGCTCTGAGCCACCAGCCTCCATAGCGAGTATTATTTGAAAGTCAGGTATGAGATTTTAACATTTAAAAATGTTTTATTCTTGTTAACAAGCAGAAGGTAATAAACATTAGTGATTGCAAGGATGAACTCATGCTGCCCAATCCCTAGAACAGTCATGTCTGCTTGTACACACCACTTTAACATCTCTCACTTTAAAAGTCATGTTACAACCTCATACATAACTAATTCAATTAGTCCAAAAATTTGTTTAATGTCATGGAAATAGAATAATTGGTTTATTGATTAGTTTTTCTGTTTCTTCTTTGTTTCTTAATTTTTGGGTGGATTATAAAACCGTTCTAATTACATTTTACAATTAAAAATATTTAAATCATTGATTATGAAATGTTTTTTGCAGCTCAACAATAGAGGATGAATAAATTATTTTACTTTCCAAGTACTGATTTACCATTAAATGTACATTCCAAATTAAACTTCAAAAGGAGAAGTTACATTCAGTTCAGTTCAGTCGCTCAGTTGTGTCTGACTCTTTGCGACCCCATGAATCACAGCATGGCAGGCCTCCCTGTCCATCAGCAACTCCCGGAGTCCACCCAATCCCATGTCCATTGAGTCAGTGATGACATCCAACCATCTCATCCTCTGTCGTCCCCTTCTCCTCCTGCCCTCAATCTTTCCCAGCATCAGGATCTTTTCAAATGAGTCAGCTCTTTGCATCAGGTGGCCAAAGTATTGGAGTTTCAGCCTCAACATCAGTCCTACCAATGAACACCCAGGACTGATCTCCTTTAAGATGGACTGGTTGGATTTCCTTGCAGTCTAAGGGACTCTCAAGTCTTCTCCAACACCACAGTTCAAAAGCATCAGTTCTTCGGCATTCAGCTTTCTTTATAGTCCAACTTTCACATCCATACATGACCAATGGAAAAACCATAGCCTTAACTAGACAGACCTTTCAAATCCTTTTGAAATTTAGAAATCATTTAAAATAATTTTAACCTATGGCAATTATGCATGTATGCTCAGCTGCTTCACTTGTGTCCATCTCTTTGTGATCCTATGGACTATAGCCAACCAGGTTCCTCAGTCCATGGGATCCTCCAGGCAAGAACACTGGAGTGGGTTGCCATGCCCTTCTCCAGGGGCTCTTGCTGACCCAGGTGCTGGACTGGCGCTTCTTGTGTTGCTGATGGATTCTTTACTGACTGAGTCACCAGGAGTGCCCTATGGCAATTTTGTCAGGTCGTTATTCACTTCTGCTTTATTCTTCTAGTGACAGAAAACTCACTGCTTAACGATAATAATATTTTGAAAGCTTATATATGTGTAATTTGCTCTCATCAAAATTTAATTAATATTTTATACTTCTATCATATTTAGGGACTAATTTTTATTATTAATTACTCATTGGATTATCACTTTGGATAAGCATGATTTAAAAAATACACAATTTTGTGTCCTTTCTCTTTGTGTGAGACTTTTAAACAATTATCTCACAAAATTTCTCAGCACTTTTTGCTCTCTGGATTAGGCTTTATGAAGACAATGGCATAATATTTAGTATCAGGAAATTAATTAATTGCAATTTCATTAACAACAATTAATTTTTCATATTTATTTCAGCTGAACCTATGTGTTTAAAAGGAATTTTTTATAGCTTTGAATACCTATGATTAAGATATATGTGATTAATATTTGTATTTGCTAGATTTCTTTTCTGAGAAGAATTTCAGGTATTTAGTGTGTCTGGCTTTGGTGCAGGATATCAGGATTAGATTATGAGTTCTTTTCTCTTGCTACCAAGCTTATGTGAATCATGTGTTATAAGTTCTCATTCTTAATTTAGTAAATCAGGAGAATACTGTTTTTTTACTTCATAGCCTCTATAAATGTGACATATTTTCCATATTGATTACAAAATTTAAAAACTGCACAAGCCTGCAAACCTTTGTTAATATGCTATCACCATGATATACAGGGAAGCATAGTGGTTAATTACATGGCCTTTGGAATCAGACAGATCTAGATTTGAGTCTTGGCTCCACAATAAGCAGGATGATGTTAATCAAGTTACTTACTTCACCTGAGGCTTAACTTCATTCCAAGGAGAATGCATGCACAGAGTTTCTCAGTTAAGCCCTTTCAGTGTAAATATCCTTCACAATAGAACTTTATGTTTAGTTAATATGTTCATGGCTATTCTCTGCTCACTGATATTAGTTTCCAGGGTAATTGATAGACATTCTATTATCTGAAAATATTGATTCTAAAGGATTCCTCAGGCATGCTTGGTTGCACAAATATTTTATGTTTTCCTTTAATTTAATTTAACTCTGTAGCAAACTTCTAATATTGCATCTTTCTTCAGGCCATGGGGATTTTAAGGCAGAATTCCCACGTTGAATGGACTGAGGACTATTAGGTCACCAAAGTATCAGGTGGTCACTGAGAGCTGATGTTTGTGATGAAGCAGCTATAACTTACTCTGGTTGTTGGTGGTTTAGTCACTAAGTCGTATCCACCTCCTGAGACCGCAAGGACTGTAGCCCATGGGATTTCCCAGGCAAGAATATTGAAGCGAGTTGTCATTTCCTTCTCCAAGGGATCTTTCCAACGTAGGGACTGAACCCAGCTCTCCTGCATTGCAGGTGGATTCTTTACCAACTGAGCCACCAGGAAAGCCCCATAACTTACTCTAGATGTCCCAATAAGAACTACAGGGGCATCAAAATTGAAAAAAACTTTTAAATGATATTGGCATATCTGAGGTTATTGCTTTCTACAAACTCTTTTTCTTCTTCATATTTTTTGTTTGTTTGTTTTGATCTGGTAAGTAAAAAGTAAGATAAAGTTGGTAGTCTGCTAAAATTCAGAATTTTAAATTTTCTCTATTTCTCAATTCAATAAACATTTACTGAATACCTCTTGGGTGATAACATTTAGTAGGGAAAATGGAAACTTGTTTCAAGCTATGTGGGTTGTTCTATACAACTGAATTATACTCTTGAGTTAGGGGAAGATTTTTTGTGTCTGGGTTGTAGCATATTCCAAGAGAGACTTGAACAAACTTGCACAGTTTATTATTACGTGAACTGCTTTGGACTGGGCCACAAAGTTTTTGAAAGCTCATTAAGATTAGAGCTGTTTTTTTTTTTTTTTCTTCCATATCACATACTTTTAGGTCAGATGAATTCTGCTGGTTGTTTCTATTTTTTTAGTGTATTTCATAAAGTACTGGATTTTCTACCCAGGCTTGATATTATACTGTTCTCGAAACCCTAAGAAGATCTATGTGTGACCCTTGAGGTATTACAGGTATTGTGCATGTGGGTGAACAGCGTAGGAGTGGGAAAGGAGTGAAATGGGCAGCATTCTACCAGCCACATCAGGTTTAGTGAATACTCCTCTGGAAATAAAAATGTATTATGGACATGAACCTCATTTGATAGAAATATATGTTTTATGTAAGTTAGCTATACTTCAGTACCTTAGAAACTTCATTATTTAGGCACAGAAAAAGTTGTTTGAGATTCACAAATCAGTGGATTCAAAATTGCTAGAAAAATGTTCATACTTTCCCAGAGGGTTGACTTGTAGAAGGCAACAAAACTTCTCTGGTCATATACTCTTGTTGGACACAAGTCAAGGAGAGTGTGATTCAGCTCAGTAGGGGAATGAAAACAGAAATGAAGGGGGCTTTCAGTGATTCTCCTTCCTCATTGCCAGGATCACATTGTATTTTATTATTTTATTATTCTTTTCCTCCCAGAATAAATTGAAGAAATAAGCATAAACTTTCATTCCTCTGATTATTGTTGATGTATGGCAAAACCAATATAATATTGTAAAGTAATTAACCTCCAATTGAAATAAATAAATTTATATTAAAAAAAACAATTTCAACATGTAAATACATTATAGAATTTTCATAGTGATCTTTTTGCATTGCACAGGCATTAGAAATGTTTATAAACATATACTCCATGCTTGTAACATTTATTCAGTAGTATGGACAATATATTTGGATATTATTGGGTAGATTTGGATATTATTGGGTAGATCACAGACTTTTTAGTGAAAGGGATTTATTCAGAAGGAATCTCTTACTAAGACTTCTACAAATATTTTTCAGATAAAAATTTCTAAGATTTCTACAATGACTTCTTAGTTTTTCGATAAATGAGTCAGTAAACCAATATTAAAAATATTTCCTGAAGACTGTTTCAGTTGTCATGACTATCAATTAATATAAGCATACCAAAGTTAGTTTTAGAAATTTAGGGAGGAGTTGAGAGTAGAGAAATACCGAATTGTTTATATCGAACCTGTATTAAAAAGATAAAGGAGTAATAACAAAGGGAAGACACATCCAAGAAATTAAATAAAGGCAAAAAGTTGTGTACATTTTTATAAATGTTTTGATCTTTTAAAATTGAAGCATAATCAATTTACAATACTATGTTAGTTTCTGTTGTACAGCAAAATGATTCTGATCATTTTGAAATAATCAAGATTAGTAGAATATGGTGATGAATAATGTAAAACTGCAGTATAGCAACACTTTTCTGTTCACTTTTTGAACATTTTTATTGGGGAAAGGCAATTTTCTCATGTAGCAGTAACCAACTTTGTATACAATTCACAAGAGAAGTATGCATTGAGATAATTGTGGGTATCAGTAGGAGGATGTGGTAGATAAACCCACCATTCAGGTTAGACATAATTTTAAGAAATAAAGGAAAGCACTTAGTATGATAATGACTGAAGGATATCACCAGGTCATTACTTATATACGGTTCACAACATTCATTGCTACTGTATCAGGAGTTTCTGGCTCCTGCTTCATTTAATGAGAATCAAAAATTGATTAGAAGCAATCAATGTAGCTCTAAGCTGCAGTGAGGAGTGCTTTAGGATGTGAGGTCTAGAAGTTCCCTGAATTGATAGGATTCAGAGATGGGTGGATAAATAGAAATTAAGTGGAAGACTCTGAAACCTATCGTAATGTGCTTCCTAAGGAAAAAATACACAGGACATAGATAGCTAGATGAATATTTAGCTAATAAATAATAAAGTAAAACTCACCTGGAAAGTGCAGTACCTAGAGGGAATGTCATCACCATGTTCAGGACCCAGCCCCACTGTCAGTGTATCCCAACTTCTAAAAGACATGGTTTTTGACAATAGGCCCTGAGGACAGTTTCTTTAGTACAGCATGTTTCAACAGGGCTGTATACTTGTTAGGTCTCTCTCTTTCCTGACTTCTGCTACTTTTTGGTCTGCTATTTTAATTCCCTGTTATCAATTCTTTTTGTTAAAATTAATTTAAACAAGATGCCCATATATGCTTCCAAAATCAATTTGGATTTATATTACCCTTTGAATGAATCACCCTTAAACTTGTTGGATTCAATTTCTTGGCTTGTGAAAAAGTGACACGCAAGCTGTGAGGAAGTAATTTACACTGATGGTTGCTTAAAACAATGTTTGGATTAACAAAAACAAAATCCTTCTATGGTCAGGGTCAAAAATACAATAAAATATTAAACCAACAATCTATTATCATCAAATTATACATCTATTTTTCCATCTATCCATGCATTCATAAACATTTATTGAACACTTAATATGGGCCAGGATTTGTTAATATATTATTTGTCTTTAGGGAACTCATATGTGTGATAGATGTCATACAAGATATCCCGGGTGACATTAGAAGGAAAGAACCCACCTGACAATGCAGAAGATTAAGAGACATAGATTCGATCCCTGGGTCAGGAATATCCCATGGAAGAGGGCATGACAACCCAGTCCAGTATTGCCTGGAGAATCCCATTGGCATAGGAGCCTGGTTGGCTACAGTCCATAGGGTCCCAAAGAGGCAGATATGACTAAAGCAACTTAGCATGCATGCACCCATCCTAAACATTATGCTTGCACAACACATTGTTGTTTTCAGTTGCTAAGTCATGTCCAACACTTTGCAAGCCCATGAACTGCAGGATGTCAGGCTTCCATGTCCTTCACCATCTCCTAGAGTTTGTTCAAACTCATGTCCATTGAGTGGATGATGCCATCCAACCATATCATCCTCTGTTGTCCCTTTCTCCTCCCTCAATCTTTCCCAGCACCAGGATCTTTTCCAGTGAGTCAGTTATTCATATCAGGTGGTGAAAGTATTGTATATTCAGCTTCAATATCGGTCATTTCAATGAATGTTCATGGTTAATTATTGTCTGGTTTGATCTCCTTGAGGTCAAAGAGACTCTCAAGAGCCTTTTCCAACACTGCAGTTCAAAAGCATCACTTTCTTGGCACTCAGCCTTCTTTATCGTCCAACTCTCACATCTGTACATGACGACTGGAAAAACCATAGATTTGACTATATGGACCTTTGTAAGCAAAGTAATGTCTCTGCTTTTTAACATGCTGTCTAGGTTAATCATAGCTTTTCTTCCAATGAGCAAGGGTCTTTCAGTTTCATCACTGCAGTCACCATCCACAGTGATTTTGGAGCTGAGGAAAATAAAATCTGTCACTGTTTCCATTGTTTCCCTATCTATTTGCCATGAAGTGATGGAACTGGATGCCATGATCTTTGTGTTTTGAATGTAGACTTTTAAACCTGCTTTTTCACTCTCCTCTTTCACATTCATCAAGAAGCTCTTTAGTTTCTCTTCACTTTCTGCCATTAGGGTGGTGTCATCTGCATATCTGAGGCTGTTGATATTTCTCCTGGCAATCTTGATTCCAACTGTGATTCATCCAGCCCAACATTTAACATGATGTACTCTGTGTAAAGAAAGCTAAGCACTGAAGAATTAATGCTTTTGAACTGTGGTGTTGGAGAAGACTCTTGAGAGTCCTTGGACTGCAAGGTGATCCAACCAGTTCATACTAAAAGAAATCAGTCCTGAATATTCATTGAAAGGACTGATGCTGAAGCTCAAACTCCAATACTTTGACCACCTGATGTGAAGAACTGACTCATTAGAAAAGACCCTGATTCTGGGAAATATTGGAGGCAGGAGGAGAAAGAGACAACAGCGGATGAGATGGTTGGATGGCATCACTGACTCTATGGACATGCGTTTGAGCAAGCTCTGGGAGTTGGTGATGGACAGGGAAGCCTGGCATGCAGCAGTCCATGGGGTCACAAAGAGTTGGACACGACTGAGCGAATGAACTGAACTGACTCTGCATATAAGTTAAATAGGCAGGGTGACAATATACACAGCCTTGACGTACTCCTTTCCCAATTTTGAATCAGTCCATTGTTGCATGTCTGGTTCTAACTGTTGCTTCTTGACCTGCATACAGGTTTCTCAGGAGGCAGGTAAGGTGGTCTGGTATTCCCATCTCTTTAAGAATTTTTCAGTTTGTTGTAATCCACACAGTCAAGGCTTTAGTGTAGTCAGTGAAGCAGAAGTAATGTTTTTCTGGAATGCCTTTGCTTTCTCTATGATCCATCATATGCTGGCAATTTGATCTCTTGCTCCTCTGCCCTTTCTAAATCCAGCTTGTACACCTGAAAGTTCTCAGTTCACATACTGTTAAACTCCAGCTTGAAGGATGTTGAGCATTACCTTGGGAGCCTGTGAAATGAGCACAATTGTATGGTAGTTTGAACATTCTTTGACATTGCTCTTCTTCGGGACTGGATTGAAAACTGACCTTTTCCAGTCCTGTGGGCAGTGCTTTGTTTTCCAAATTTGCCGGCATATTGAATGTAACCCTTTAACAGCATCATCTTTTAGTATTTTAAATAGTTCATCCAGACCTGCTAATGAGTGTTTGGGGGTCTCCTGGAGAGGCGTGGGTTGACAGTGACCTGCCATGGGGTCTCTGTTGATCTATTGGCAGTAACAGTCCTGGGAGATGTGGGTTGTTGGCATAAGTCCTCTTGGAAGAGGTTGCCATTAGCCCTACCATAGAGCCTCTAACTCTATTATAGAGATTTCAGACTCCAGAACTGGGCTGCCTTAGGCCAAACAGCTAACAGGGAGGGAGCACAGCCCCACTCATCAGCAAAAAATTGGATTAAAGATTTACTTAGCATGGCCCTGCTCACTAGAGCAAGGCCCAGTTTTCCCCACAGCACAGCATGACATGACTGCATAAAAAGAAAAAAGTCAGTTTCAGCTGGAAGAAAGAAGGAGTTTTGCATGGACTGTACTTACAGGTGAGAAGCAGTCCACAGAACTAAGAGTGTACACTCGTCAATTCAGTCTTAAACAAGCAAGAGGACTAACATTAACAAAATGGGCTTAATCCAAGTAGTTCCAGAAAGTTGGAGTGTACTCTGTAGGGGTAAGGGAGAATGCGCTGTGAGACTGGAGATAGAGGATGTGTGTGTGTGTTAATCACTTCATGCCTGACTCTTTGTGACCCTATGGACTGTAGGCTCTTCTGTCCATGGGATTTTTCAGGCAAGAATACTGGAGTGGGTTGCCATTTCCTGCTCCAGGGGATCTTCCTGACTCAGGGATTGAACCCACATCTCTTATGTCTCCTGCACTGGCAGGTGGGTTCTTTACCTCTAGTGCCTCCTGGGAAGACAGAGGATAGATCTGAAGATATGAAGAAATCTGAACTTTTGCAAAGGAGTAAAGTTATTGAAAGAGTTTAGGCAGGACTATAAGCAATCAGATAACTCTTAGGTTGCTTTCTATCTTTTCTTTTACTCTCAATAGCTTACCTATTTTTTCCTGTTTATTCTCCTTTAAAAAACCCATCTCAATTCTTAATCAATCAAGAAATACATCAATACACATGCACACACATGCCTCCAGAAAAGATGGTGTTTAAAACATAAAAATGCAAAGATTACACCTCAAGATGGACCCTTTGCTTAGAATTTTTGTTATACTGATACTTCTGATTTAGAAAAGAGTTGATCATTTCTCTGTAAAGTTTCATCTCATTTTTTTCAATATTTGTGTTATATTTTCTCATTTAATTTGCTCAGCATCTTGAATTTTTGTTTCTATTTTAAAAATTTATGGTTTTTATTACAAATGTTTATTCTTTGTAAAAGTTATGTAAAATGCAGATGTAAGGATTTTAGGAAGTTCAAGTCACATATACTCATTCACAGTTTACTGTAGTAATATTTCTTAAAGGTTAAACATCTATTCTTTAAGCTGTTTTTACATGCATACAAATAGAATCATGCGACTGATTTTGTTCTACAAGATTTTTCACTTTAGGCCTCTGTAATATAGAATTATATCACTGCTTTTACTATACTATATCAATATCAGTAGCCTCAGTGATTGTCCCATTTCTTCTGTTCAATTCTACTCTGATTTACCCAGTTATTGTCTATACAATTCTAAATCCAGTGCCCTTTTGTCAGGGTCTCCTAGTATCACCCTTGTCATGTTTTACTTTGGCTACAGTACCTGCTCCATCTCCATAACCCTCGGGAAGCTCATTTCTGCCTGGCCTGGCTGCCCTCAAATCTGCTATTGGCTATAGTGTTTCCATGGTGGTGCTCCTACTCGCCTATGTGGTGCAGGCTGTGCCCAAACTGGAAACTGGGCATGATGCACAGTGGCATAAGGAGAAGTGACGACCTGGGAAAGAATATGTGTTAGTGGTGAAGACCTGGAAGAAAGCTTGATGGTGGTAGTACAAGTGGGGGACACATGGTATTCAATTCAGATGTGGACTAAACATTAATAATGTTTGATTATAAAAAGGAAAGGTAGTTTAGAAAAACTTTTAAGGTAAAAAATAAGTTAATATGTTAGTTAGAACCCTTTAAAATTGATATTTTACTTTTTTAATCTAGTGAAGCACCAGTTTCATATGATTCAAACTGATAGTTATACACACACACACACACTCACACACACACAACACACACACATGCTGAGATCAACATTCTTTTGGTTATCCTTTATGTCTATTTTCCAGGCTTAAGTTTTTGAAATTGTGTTTTCTATAATTTTATTCTGTATGCTGCTTTTTAAAATTTAAGGTTCATTATAAATTTTTTTCATAATATTTTTCTACTTATTAGGTTGAGTGGTTTTCCCATTTGAATGCACTATTGTATTGAAATTTAGTTTCTTATTGTTTTGAATTTAGGTTATATACAATTTTTATTTTTCTCATAGTTGTGTAACATTTGCCACAATAGCTAAGTATTTTATCTCATCTGTTATTATGACCTTAAGAAAAATTTCTTGTAATGGGGGTCTTAACTATAAGGCAATTTTTAAATATCTGATATAGATTTTGAAATTGTGTTCTGGAGAAGGTGTATAAATTTGTACTCTTGAATTATATAGTATGAAGGAGTCTGTGTCCTCACAACCTCAGAAATTTTTTTAACTCTGACAGTTTTCTGCAAACATAATAACAACTCCATAGTGTTTTGGTTTGTCATTATATTTAATGACTATTTCCCCACATTTATTTTTTTAACTTATATAGATACTTTAGATTTTGAATCTTAAACTGTAATTTTTTTCTGCATAATTTGCACATGTGGGCATATGCTTAGAAAAAGATTTCTTAAAGTATTATCTAAATATAAGCCTCCATTTTCATGTATATTTCTTTTATTTTTTTAAATTATCAATTTTAGTTGCAGTTGTAAGATAAGATATTCAGTTTATTTTTGACAAGTTTGGTAAGCTGTATCAACACCCATTTATGGGCAAATTTATTATTTCTATACTGATTTGATAATGGCCCTTAGACTTCTAATCTGTCTCTCTCCCTTCCCTCTAATGCATTCTACTACATTCTTTTTTTATAAAAATTGATTTTTGCTGGAATATAGTTGTTTTACAATGTTGTTTTAGTTTCTACTGTACAGCAAAATGAATCAGTCAAATGTATGTATATAAGTATACATATATATGTCCCCTCCCATTTGGACTTCTTTCCAATTCAGATCATCACTTGCATTAAGTAGAATTCTCTGTACTATAAAGTATATTCTCATTTGTTATCTCTTTTGTACATAGTACCATATATATGTGTCAATCCCAATCTCCCAATTCCTCCTACCTCTCTATTTCCCCCTTGATATCCATATATTTCTTCTCTATGTCTATGTCTCTATTTCTGCTTTTCAAGTAAAATCATCTAAATGTTTTTCTAGAATCAACATATATGCATTAGTATATGGTACTTGTTTTTCTCTGACTTTCTTCATACTGTGTGACAGACTCTAGGTCCATCCACATCTCTGCAAATGACCCATGTTCTTTCCTTTTTATGACTGAGTAACATTCCACTGTATATATGTACTATGTCTTTATCCATTCCTCTGTTGGTGGGCATTTAGGTTGCTTCCATATTCTGGCTATCATAAATAGTGCTGCTGTGAATATCAGGGTGCATGTATTTTTCTGAATTATGGTTTTATTTGGGTATATGTCCATTAGTGGGGTTGCTGGGTCATACTGTAGTTCTAATTTTAGTTTTTTAAGAGTCTCCATACTGTTTTCCATAGTGTCTATATCAATTTACACTCCCACCAACAGTGCATGTGGGCTCCTTTTCTCCATACCCTTTCCAGCATTTATTATTTGTAGATTTTTTGATCATGGCCATTCTGATTAGTGTAAGGTGATACCTCATTGTAGTTTTGATTTTCATATCTCTGTAATTATTGATGTTCATGAGCTTGTTGGCAATTTGTTTGTCTTCACTGGAGAAATGTTTAGATCTTCTGCCAAGTTTTTGATTGATTTTTTTTTTTATATTGAGCTGCATGAACTGCTTGTGTATTTTGGAGATTAATCCTTTGTCTGTTGCTTCATCTGCAAATATTTTCTCCTATTCTGAAGGCTGTGTTTTCATCTTGTTTATGATTTCCTTTGCTGTGCAAAAAGATTTAAAGTTTAATTAGTTTATTAAATTCTTTACTTTGCAGCTACTATAAATTTTTAAAGCACGAATATGGTATGTCACTATTCTGCCTCAGTGGGTTTCTATTACTTCCGAAATATGGAGCAAATTCTTAACACACCTGTGGAATTTTACCTTGATCAGATCTGTACTGGTTGTCTTTTATTTATTGCAAACTATTCCATTTCTTCATGTGTTACAACAGTTTCCATACTTTTCCTCTGGATAGATCACTTTTCCTATTTTTCCTCATTTACTTAACTCCATTCCTCACATAGATCTTACCATGAACATCTTCCAGGTCAGGATAGATGACATGACTATGAGCTCTTATAGTCCTCTAAGCACTTTCTTTTTTCAAATATCATAGCAACTTTTTGTTCATCTGGTTATGTAAGTAGTTACTTAATGCCTAGCTTCACAACCAGGTTAATGACAGACTACATTTTATCCCAGAATGTGGCACAGTGCCAAGAACATATGAGGTCTTCATGGTAGCTTCTTGATGAGTATTTGATAATGAATAAACTCTTATATGAATTTTAAAAAGACATTTTGTGATCCAGAGTGAAGAGTTTCTTTAATATCAGAAATTGAAGCACAGTGATATCTATCAGTATCTCTGGCGTGTTCCTTTGTAACTAATTTTATTTGTTCCTTTCAGGTAAAAGTCATTCACAAAGTCAATGAGTAAAGCAAATTATTCTTCAGTATCTGAATTTGTGTTCCTGGGGCTTTCTACCTCCAGACCAGTGCAGCATTTCCTCCTTGCCTTCTCTACCGTGTTTTATGTAATAATTGTTCTAGGGAACTTTCTTGTTGTGCTAACAGTGATCTTTGACCCTCATCTACATTCCCCCATGTACTTCCTTTTAGCCAACCTCTCATTTACTGATTTGTGTTTTTCTACTTTAACAGTTCCTAAGATGATCTCTGACCTGTACTCTGGGCACAAAACCATATCCTTCCAGGGGTGTGTCACCCAGATATTTGTCCTTCACGTCCTGGGTGGATCTGAGATGGTGCTGCTCACTGCCATGGCCTTTGACCGCTATGTGGCCATATGCAAGCCCCTGCACTACCTGACCATCATGAGCCCACGGCTGTGCCTTTTGCTTCTGTGTGGTGCTTGGGCTATTGGCCTCATTCACTCAGTGGTCCAATTAGCTTTTGTGATCCATTTGCCTTTCTGTGGTCCTAATGAAATCGACAGTTTTTACTGTGACCTTCCTTGGTTTATCAAACTTGCCTGCATAGATTCCTACAGGATGGAATTCATGGTCACTGCCAACAGTGGGTTCATATCCATGGGCACTTTCTTCTTGTTGATTATCTCCTATGTTTTCATTCTGGTCACCGTATGGAAACACTCTTCAGATGGTTTGTGCAAGGCCCTCTCTACTCTGTCAGCACACATCACTGTGGTGGTTTTGTTCTTTGGACCATGCGTTTTTGTTTACATGTGGCCATTTCCCACGGTGCCAGTGGATAAGTTTCTTGCCATTTTAGACTTTCTGGTTACACCTATCCTGAATCCTGCCATTTACACACTGAGGAACAAGGATATGAAGACAGCAATGAGCAGACTAAGTAATCAGCTCCTGAGCTGGAGGAAGGTCTCCTAAGTAACTCATGAGAGCACAAATTACTTCAAACAACTTCATGTAATACAAATGTTTAAATAAATATATAAAAATTGGGGCTTTTTGTTTTTAAAGACAGTCACCATTATTCAGACTAGACCATTGATTATGAGATTACATTGAATTCTCTGGGTAACAAGTTATTTGTTAGCCAAATTAAAACCCTGGGAAATGTTTGGTGGAAGATTTTGCAAAAGCATCAGTTGTAGACTTTGAATCTTCTGAGTGTAAAGCCTTACACATTAGAATACCTGAATTCAGTTATTCAATTAAATTTGAGCAACTGATTAATGTAACTAATATTATCAAACTTTGTGGGAACTATGAAACATCTAATTGCTCTTTGATTTTAACCTAGGATAAGAAAAATTTATATTTTTTCTGAAAGACAAAAAAATATGTAAGGGAGGATTTAAAACCTGTGGCAATAAAATGGTATAGTAGCAGATAGAAGTGATAAGGTAGTATAATAAGGGGGGATTGACAGATGTCAGGAGGAAAAGCATCAGAGAGAGACTCAGAAATATTATGTTTCATGAATTGGAAAGTATACTCCAATTGTTTGCCTCAATTTCAATGGATTCAACTCATCTCTATCTGGCCTAGGGCAGGGAAATTTATGTATACATTGCTGTTTCATGCCGTTTGAAATTGTGACTTAATCCATCAATGAATATTCCTCAAACATTGGAATATATTGACTTGATCATATCCTGGCTGGTATTATTATTATCCAACAACTGCTCTATCCAAATTGTTTGCTGATTATTTTTCTCTGGTAACTTGTCTTTTATACTCTTTTATATCTCTTATACTCCTTTTTGTCTCAAAACATGGTATCAAATATGTGTTAGTGTGTATAATCTGTATAAATTACAAAACTGATTTAATTTATAGTTTGCTTTGTTAACTAGAACATTGAGCTAAATTCCCTGCAAAACTATATTTGAGTGTTTGTGATCTGAGATTCTTTCAGGATTATACAATCAGTTTTATATTTTATATTTTTCCTGTTTTTTATTTGTATTTTTAGTTGCTTTTATTTGTATTTTTAGTTGATTCTTGTTCGGTACATTAATTAAAAAGAACATTGTAAACCCAGATTTCTATTTGAACAATTTATCTTACTTTTGAAACTAGCAAGAGAAGGGAAAAGACTAAAGTTCTAAGCACAAAAGTTCTGAAGGGCAAAACTGAATCATCTGAACTCTTCATAGTGAGGAGACAAATATCTTTTAAAATCATAATTCAAAGTTGGAAAGAATATATTCATGGATCAAGAACAAACTTGACTGTACCAAGTCTTATAAAAACTGCATTCAGATTCAAATAGGCTCAGTACTTGATTGGATTGAAGTGATCATACCTTAACCTTTTATGCCTCATAGAGGAGACAGTAGATAGGTTGCGGAAGAATATTATGTCAGAACTACATGATCTTTTATGTACAATGTGTAAAATACAAAAAAATTGTTTTTATAATGATTGTGGGATATGCAAGAAGGGATATATGACTGAAAATTAAGAGGAAAATATTTAATAGAAACAGACCACAAATACACAATTGTTGAAATTAGCAAAGAGTGTAAAATAACTTATAAAATCAAGAGTGACATTAGGAAGTTTAAAAACTGAATGTTAAATTACAGAGAGAAGCAGTATCTAACAAAGAACCAAGTTATATTTTAGAAGTGAAAAAGAAATATTCCTAACAAGATAGTGAAGGAGGAGTAGTTGGAGGTGGAGTATATGTCTCTCCACGGATACATCAGGGATACACCTTCAGACACAGAAGTGCATGCACGACACCAGCTGAGAGTGGACAGGAGCACCTGACCAGAGGAAAAGAATACATAGACTCACACAAAACTCCGTAGGATGAAGAAACTAGGGGAGAAACAGGAGTGTTAGTAGGACTGGACCTGCCCTCAGTGGGTGGGGGAACTGAAGTAGGGGTCCGATCCCTACATCGGGGCAATTGTCTGAGTCAGAGGAGAAACATTTAAGGCGGAGAGTGAAACAGCTGATCTATGACAGCCTAAATTGAATCAGACAGTCTTTGCCATAGCCATGCATACCCTAGACAGGGACGCAGGTCCCCTGAAAGGTGCGGTGGCTGGGAGCTGGAGTTTAGGAATTGTGGAGCAATCCCAGGGAGAGGGCTGCTGTTGACTGAGGAGAGATGGATCGAGGGGATGTGAGGGAGGAGATTGTGGTGGGAAATGCCTGTGGAGGAAAGCCAGGCAGCCATGGAAGCAAGGCAATACTGCTGCATCTTGCATTAGGGGTGGAGCCATCACCACAGCCTCTCTCTCCCCATACGCAGCTGAACAATAGAGAGGCTGGCCCATCAAATCCCTGACCACTGAACTAAAGAGCTGGATCCCACGCAGGGTACACCTTTAAGTGCCTGACATGCTGATCTACAGAGTAGGACCCCAGCCAGGGGGACCCTTCTGTGTGTCTGACCTTAAAAACAACAGAGGAGAACCCCAGGCAAGGGAGCCCTCTAAGTGCCTGAACGGGGTTGAGCGGGAGGAAGCTATGGAGAAAGACTGGCCAAAGAGGCCCTCTGATCCTTAGCTACAAGGGGCTCAAAAAAAGACTCTGATAGGGCCATAGCTCTTGCGGCAGAGGTTTTCCATGTCCCTGCACATCTGGTGCCACCTGGGTCCCTACAAGCCAAGCAACTGCACCACCTTCACGTTTAACTCTCCCTGGGGCAGAGCTGAGACTGGCAAAAAGAGCCTTGTGGCTCTGTGTGCAGGGTTGCTTCAGTAGTGTCCAACTCTGCGACCCTGTAGACTGTGACCTGCCAGGCTTCTGTCAAGGAAGGGTGTTCTCCAGGCGAGAATACTGGAGTGTATTGTCCAATACTGGTTGCCATACCCTTTTAGAGCACTGTATTTCCTGCTGCCCTAGCCACAAACTCCCCTGAGTACCTGGTGCTGCTCAAACCCCTGCAACCCAAGAAGCTGCAACACCTCCACATCTGGCCCTCACAGGGGCAAACCCAAGTCCTCCAGAGCAGCATCAGGAGCAAACACCAGTGGAAGATCCACATACAGAAGTGAAAATAAAGCCACAGTTGAAACCCAGGGTTAGTGTGGCTAAGGAAGAAGACCCAAAACCTTCCCACTAGGTGTACAAGCTGAAGATTAAATCCACACGATCAACTAGGCAGACTCTGCCTATGGAATATATATAAAAGGTCATTGAGAGCATCCACAAAAGAAAAAGCACTAGTTCTGATACCTGTGGACACTGGAGGCAAGAACACAGAGAAATATGACCTGATTAGAATCTGAGTTACCCACATAGCATGTCCAGAGATCAGCATAGTGTTGGAGGGTATCCTAGGAAGATGAGATGGACTGTGACTTCCCAGCAAGGGAAAGGACTCTGACAGCAGTGACTCAACAAAAACATTTACTATTCTTATGTTTTGACTTGATCTGTAGATTCTTTTGGAGTTTTCTTTTTCTTTTTCCTTTCTATCCCCCTCTGTTGTAGTTGTCGATTTTATTGGCATTATAAAATCTAATTAAGCTTTTGAGCTTTTTTTTCCTCAGTCAAATTTTTTTTGTTGGTGATACAAACTTCTGCTTCTACTTGGGCTTTTGCAGTTCTGTGGAGTTTTCCTTTTTTTCTCCTTTTTTTTAATTTTAATTTTTAAGCCTAATATTTTTCCTAAATTTATTCCTTTGTTTGCTTTTCCTGCTGTTCCTTTCCACATGCAGTTAATCTTCAATGTATATAAATCTTCATCTACCTGTATTTAACTTTGCATATCTAGTCTTTCTTTCTTTGCTTTCCTCTCAACATATTTGTTAGTTTTATTTTCATTGCTTTATTTCCAGCCTGGCACCTTGCTTTAGTTTTGTGCTTTAGTTAGTTTTGTTCTGGTAGATATAATTTTTGGTTTCCTTTGCTCACTGGGTCAATCTATTGTACTTTAATTTTGTTGGACTATTTTGATTTTGTTTATGGGTGTATATCTATATGTGTATATTCAGTCACACTTTTGTTGTTGTTATAAACCTCTGCCTCTTTGTTGGGCTTTTGCAGTTCTGTGGAGTTTTCCTTTTTTGTTTCTTCTTCTATTTTTTTCTCTTTTAAAATAATTTTAATTTTTTAAAACCTATTTTTTTGGCATTTATTCCTTTGCCTTTACTACTGTTCTTTTCCCCTTGTAGTTAATGTTTAATGTGTACAAATCTTCTTCATTTACCTATATTTAACTTTGCATATCTATTCTTTCTTTCATTTCATTCTTTCCCTTCCTCTCAACATATTTGTTAGTTTTGTTTTCATTGCATTATTCTCCACTTGGCGCCTTGTTTTAGTTTTGTTTTCCAGTTTGTGCTTTAGTTAGTTTTGTTCTTAACTGGTAAG
This sequence comes from Nanger dama, assembly GCA_917880005.1. Taxonomy (NCBI): domain Eukaryota; kingdom Metazoa; phylum Chordata; class Mammalia; order Artiodactyla; family Bovidae; genus Nanger; species Nanger dama. Next base: position 76,608,003 of record CAKJTW010000003.1, read on the forward strand.
TATAAATATTGATTAACTTTGTTCACCTGGTCAATCTACTGTACTTTATTTTTTGGACTGTTTTGACTTTGTTCATGGGTGCATATGTATATGTGTATATTTCATTGTTTTAATTATTATTTGCCTGATTTTCTTACTGCCATTTGCCTGAGGTTCATCTTTGGTTTCTCATTTTTGGATATTTGTTTTAACCTCACTTAATGCCATAACAAAACACTTGTGGAATCTTCATTTCTGACCAGAGATAAAGCCTTGGGTCTTTGGAGTGGGAGCACTGACTCCAAGACCCTAGACTACCAGAGAACTAACCCTGAAAGTGAAAGTGAAGTCACTCAGTTGTGTCCGACTCTTTGCGACCCCATGGACTGTAGCCTACCAGGCTCCTTCCATGGTATTTTCCAGATAAGAGTAGTAGAATGGGTTGCCATTTCCTTCTCCAAGAGATCTTCCCAACTCAGGGATTGAACCCGGGTCTCCTGCATTGTAGGCAGATGCTTTACTCTCGGAGCCACCAAAAGTGAGAACTCACACAAAGGAAACCACTTGAAAAGAAGACCTGATATCACCCAACCACCAGTAGCACCCTGTGCAGGATGCCTCATCTAAACAACAAACAAAACAAAAATAAAAACCCAGTCATCAGCAGACAAGATTACCAGCTCACTCAGCCTTGCCCGTCAGAGGAAAAACAAATAAACAAACAAAACTCAGCACAAATCTCACCCTATAGGAAGCTTACAGAAACCACTGGACCAAACTTAGGAGGACAGAAACCAAAAGTAAGAAAGAATTCAATCTTGAAGCCTGGGAAAAGGAGACCTCAAGCACAGTAAGTTAAAAGAAAAAAAAAGAATGAAAAGGCAGAGAGATACTACACAAATGAAGGGACAAACTAGAAACACAGAAGTCCAAGTAAATTAAAATGAAATAGGCAAACTACCTGAAAAAGAATTCAGAATAATGATAGTAAAAATGATCTAAAACCTTGAAAACAAATGGAGAAAATGCAAGAATCAATTAACAAATACCTAGAATACTTAAAGAATAAACATACAGAGGCAAACAATATAATAAATTAAAAATAGAAATAATCAATAGCAAAATATCTGAAGTAGAAGAACGAATCAGAGAGCTGGAAGATAAAATGGTGGTTATAACTTCTGAAGAGCAGAATAAAGTAAAAGGAATGCAAAGAACTGAGGATAGTCTCAGAGACCTCTGGGACAATATCAACTGCACCAACATTTGAATTCCAGGGGTTCCAGAAGAAGAAGAGAAAAAAAAAGGTTATGAGAAAATTTTTGAAGAGATTATAGTTGCAAATTTCCTCAGCATGGAAAAGGAAATTGTCAATCAAGTCCAAGAGGCACAGAATGTTCCATACAGGACAAACCCAAGGCAAAACACACCAAGACACATACTAATCAAACTAACGAAGACTAAACACAGAGAAAGAATATTAATAGTAACAAGAGAGAAGCAACAAGTACCATACAAGGGAAACCCTATTTGCTTAACAGCTGATCTTTCAGCAGAAACTCTGCAGGCCAGAAGGGAATGACAGGATACTTTAAATATATCCTGAAAGGGAATAATCTACAGCCAAGATTACTGTACCTGGCAAGGATCTTATTCAAATTGATGGGGGAAAAAGCTTTCCAGACAAGCAAAAGTTAAGGGAATTCAGTACCATCAAATCAGGTTCACAACAAATGTTAAACGGACTTGAATAATCAAGAGATACAAGAGAAGGAAAAAACAACAAAAGATCTACAAAATCAATCTCAAGCAATTAAGAAAGTGGCAATAGGAATATAATATCAATAATTAAATGTAAATGGATTAAATGCTCCAACAAAAAGACACAGACTGGCTGAATGGATTCAAAAACAAGTCCCATATATATGCTGTCTACAAGAAACTCACTTCAGACCTCAAGACACACATAGACTGAAAGTGAGAAGATGGACAAATATAGTCCATGGCAATGGGAAGCAAAAGAAAGCTGGAGTATCAATCCTCATATCAGACAAAATAGACCTTAAAATAGAGAAGATTACAAGAAATAAAGGACACCAATACAATATACTAACGCATATATATGGGATATAGAAAGATGGTAACGCTAACCCTGTATGCGAGACAGCAAGAGACACAGATGTATAGAACAGTATTTTTGACTCTGTGGGAGAGGGAGAGGGTGGGATAATTTGGGAGAATGACATTGAAACATGTATAATATCTATAAGAGATGAACTGTCAGTCCAGGTTTGATGCATGATACAGGATGCTTGGGGCTGGTGCACTGGGATGACCCAGAGGGATGGTACGGAGAGGGAGGTGGGAGGGGTGTTCAGGATGGAGAACACGTGTACACCCTTGGCGGATTCATGTTGATGTATGGCAAAACCAATACAATATTGTAAGGTAATTAGCCTCCAATTAAAATAAATAAATTTAAATTAAAAAAGAAGGACCCTACATAGTAATCAAGGAATCAATCCAAGAAGACATAACAATTGCAAATACCTATGCACCCAACATAGGAGCATCTCAATATATAAGACAAACACTAACAGGCATAAAAGGAGAAATTGACAGTAACACAATAATAGCAGGAGACTTTAACACCCCCACTCACACCAATGGACAGATCATCAAAACAGAAAATTAATAAGAAACACAAATCTTACATGATATATTAGATGAGATAGATCTCATTGATATCTTCAGGACATTCCATCTAGAAACAAATGGAAATAAAAACATGGCAACTCAAAACCTATGGGATGCAGTGAAAGCAGTCCTAAGAGGGAAGTTTATAGCAATACAATCCTAATGTTGCATGAAAAACAACTGGAAAAATAAGAACAACCCCCTCCCAAATTAGTAGAAGGAAAGAAATCATTAAGATCTGAGCAGAAATACATAAAAAGAAATGAAAGAAACAATGGCAAAGATTAATAAAAACAATGGCAAAGATTAATAAAACTAAAAGCTGGTTCTTTGAGAAGATAAACAAAATTGACAAGCCTTTAGCCAGACTCATCAAAAAAAAAAAAAAGAAAGAAAGTGAACCAAATCAACAAAATTAGAAATGAAAAGGAGAGGTTACAACAGACAATGCAGAATACAAAGGATTATAAGAGACTATTATGAACAACTATATGGTAATAAAATGGATAACCTGGAAGAAATGGACAGATTCTTAGAAAAGTTCAATCTTTGAATACTAAACCAGGAAGAAACAGAAATTATGAACAACCCAATTACAAGTACTGAAACTGAAACTGTGATCAAAAATCTCCCCAAAACAAAAGCCCAGGACCAGGGCTTTACAGGATAATTCTATCAAATATTTAGAGAAGAGCTAACTCTTATCCTTCTAAAACTCTTTCAAAAATTGCAGAGGAAGAAACACTTCCAAACTCATTCTTCGAGGGCATTATCACCCTGATACCAAAACCAGACAAAGACAACACAAAAAAGAAAACTACAGGCCAGTATCACTGATGAACATAGATTAAATAATCCTCAAAAAAATTTTTAGCAAACAGAATTCAGCAGCATATTAACAAGTTCATACACCATGATCAAGTTGGGTTTATTCCAGGAATGCAAGGAGTCTTCAATATGCACAAATCAATCAATGTGATACTCCATATTCACAAATTGAAAGATAAACACCACATGATAATCTCAATTGATGCAGAAAAAGCCTTTAAAAAATTTCAGCACCCGTTTATGATGAAAACTCTTCAAAAAATGGGCATACCTCAACATAGTAAAGGCTATATTTGAAAAGCCTACAGCAAACATTATTCTAAACAGTGAAACACCAAAACATTCCCCCTAAGATCAGGAACAAAATAAATGTTTCACCAGTGTTATTCAACATAGTTCTGGAAGTCCTAGCTACAGCAGAGAAGAAAAAGAAATAAAAGGTATCCAGATCAGAAAAGAAGAAGTAAAGCTCTCCCTGTTTGCAGATGACATGATACTGTACACAGAAAACCTTAAAGATAGTATGGAAAATTTGCTAGAGCTAATAAGTGAATTTAGCAAAGTTGCAGGATACAAAATCAATACAGAGTTGCATTTCTATATATTAACAATGAACAATAAAAAAAAGAAATTAAGGAATCAATCCCATTCACCATTGAAACAAAAAGAATTAAATATCTAGGAATAAACTTACCTAAGGAGACAAAAGAACTGTACACAAAAAATTATAAGACACTGGTGAAAGAAATCAAAGAGGACATAAACAGAAAGATATTCCATGTTTCTGGATAGGAACAATCAATATTGTGAAAATGACTACTACCAAATGCAATCTACAGATTTAATGCAATCCCTATCAAATTTTTTTCACAGAACTAGAACAAAAATTTCACAATTCATATAGAAACACAAAAGACTCTGAATAGCCAAAGCAGTCTTGAGAAAGAAGTATGGAGCTGGAGGAATCAACCTTCCAGACTTCAGGTTATACTACAAAGCTACAGTCATCCAGTCATCAAGACAGTATGGCATTGGCACAAAAACAGAATTTTACACCAGTGGAACAAGATGGAAAGCCAAGAAGTAAACCTATGCACCTATAGGTACCTTATTTTTGACAAAGGAGGCAAGACTATACAATGGGGCAAAGACAGCCTCTTCAATAAATGGTGCTGGGAAAACTGGACAGCTACACATAAACGAATGAAATTAGAACACTTTCTAACACCATACACAGAGATAAACTCAAAATGAATTAGAGACCTAAATGTAAGACCAGAAAATATAAAATTCTTAGAGGAAAACATAGGTAGAACCCTTGATGACATAAATCAAAGCAAGATCCTCTATGACCCACCTCTTAGAGTGATGGAAATAAAAGCAAAAATTAATAAGTGGGACCTGATTGAACTTAAAAGCTTTTGCACAACCAAGGAAACTATAAGCAAGGTGAAAAGACATCCCTCAAATAGGAGAAAATAATAGCAAATGAAACAACTGACAAAGGATTAATTTCCAAAATATACAAGCAGCTCAAACAACTGAATGCCAGAAAAACAAACAATGCAATAAAAAAGTGGGAAAAAACCTAAGCAGACATTTCTCCAAAGAAGATATACAGTTCAATTAGTTCAGTCATTCTGTCACGTCCGATTCTTTGCGACCCCATGAATTGCAGCACGTCAGGCCTCCCTGTCCATCACCATCTCCCAGAGTTCACTCAGACTCATGTTCATCGAGTCGGTGATGCCATCCAGCCAACTTATCCTCTGTTGTCCCCTTCTCCACCTGCCCCCCAATCCTTCCCAGCATCAGAGTCTTTTCCAATGAGTCAACTCTTTGCATGAGGTGTCCAAAGTACTGGAGTTTCAGCTTTAGCCTCATTCCTTCCAAAGAAATCCCAGGGCTGATCTCCTTCAGAATGGACTGGTTGGATCTCATTGCAGTTCAAGGGACTCCCAAGTGTCTTCTCCAACACAACAGTTCAAAAGCTGAATTCTTTGGCGCTCAGCCTTCTTCACAGTCCAACCCTCACATCCATACATGACTACAGCGTTGTCTAACTCAGTGAAACCAAGCCATGCCTGCAGGGCAACCCAAGAGGGGCGGGTCATGGTGGAGAGGTCTGACAGAATGTGGTCCACTGGAGAAGGGAATGACAAGCCACTTCAGTATTCTTGAGAACCCCATGAAAGGTATGAAAAGGCAAAATGATAGGATACAAATAGAGGAACTCCCCAGGTCATTAGGTGCCCAATATGCTACTGGAGATCAGTGGAGAAATAACTCCAGAAAGAATGAAAGGATGGAGCCAAAACAAAAACAATACCCAGTTGTGCATGTGACTGGTGATAGACCCAAGATCCGATGCTGTAAACAGCAATATTGCATAGGAACCTGGAATGTCAGGTCCATGAATCAAGGCAAATTGGAAGTGGTCAAACAAGAGATGGCAAGGGTGAACGTTGACATTCTAGGAATCAGCAAACTAAAATGGACTGGAATGGGTGAATTTAACTCAGATGACCATTATATCTACTACTGCAGGCAGGAATCCCTCAGAAGAAATGGAGTAGCCATCATGGTCAACAAAAGAGTCCAAAATGCAGTACTTGGATGCAATCTCAAAAACGACAGAATGATCTCTGTTCGTCTCCAAGGCAAACCATTCAATATCAGTTATCCAAGTCTATGCCCCAACCAGTAATGTTGAAGAAGCTGAAGTTGAATGGTTCTATGAAGACCTACAAGACCTTTTAGAACTAACACCCCCAAAAAGAAGACATACAGATGGCTAACATGAAAAGATGCTCAACGTAGCTCATTATTAGAGAAATGTAAATCAAAACTACAGGGAGATATCACCTCACACCAGTCAGAATGGCCATCATCAAAAAGTCTACAAACACTAAATGCTGAAGAGGGTTTGGAGAAAAGAGAGCACTCTTGCACTGGTTATGGGAATGTTGATACAGCCACTATGGAAGACAGTATGGAGATTCCTTAAAAAACTAGGAATAAAACCACCATATGTCCCAGCAATCTCACTCCTAGGCATATACCCTGAAGAAACCAAAGGTGAAAAAAACTCATGTAAATCATTGTTCATTGCAGCTATTCACAATAGCTAGAACATGGAAGTCACCTAGATGTCCATTGACAGATGAATGGATAAAGAAATTGTGGTACATATACTCTATGGAATATTATTAAGCCATAAAAAGGAATGCATTTGAGTCAGTTCTGATGAGGTGGATGAACCTAGAACCTATAAAGTGAGTCAGAAAGAGAAAGATAAATATTGTATTCTAACACATATAAACAGACTCTAGAAAAAAGAGTACTGAAGAATTTATTTACAGGGCAGCAGTGGAGAAACAGATATAGAGAATAGACTTATGGACATGGGGAGAGAGGAGAGGGTGAGATATATGGAAAGAGTAGCATGGAAACTTACATTACCATATGTAAAATAGATAGCCAGTGGGAATTTGTTGTATGACTCAGGAAACTCAAACAGAGGCTCTGTATCAATCTAGAGGAGTGAGATGGGGCAGGAGATGGAAGGGAGTTTCAAAAGGGAGGGGAGATATATATACCTATGGCTGATTCCTACTGAGGTTTGACAGGAAACAAAAAAAAAAATTCTTTAAAGTAATTATCCTTCAATAAAAAGAAAATGAAAAGAAATGTGAAATTATGAATTTGTTTTTTTGTTTGTTTTTAGTCACATAGATATGTCCAACTTTTTGTGATCTTGTGGACTGTAGCCCATTAGGCAACTCTGTCCATGGGATTTCTCAGGCAAACATACTGGAGTGGCTTTAAAACAGAATGTTCAAAGCATAAGAAAAAAAAAAATCAGTGTTATCAAAGATGAGTTAATAGTACAAACTGAGTATGCAGATGTAGAAAAATTTAGAAAAAATCAGAATACATATCATATCATATACACATACACATATGAAAATGGCAATTATTTTATTTAAGGGTTTATTCCTGAGATTCTCTATTGGGAATGTTACAAAATACACAAGACCATGTCATCTTTAAAAAGCAATGTGAAATTTGAAGTATATCTAAATCCATTGATTTCAGATAAATGGATATAAATGTATGTAAAATTTTGAGGCCCAGAGTAGTATGATTTCTGAAGAAAGTTTTGTTTTGTTATAGGTAGTAATGAATAATTCACAAACTCTGTACATAATCTAGTTCTTAAAGATTATGTGAACACTTCAGTGAATTAAATGGATAGTTTATTCTAAAACTAGACATTTTGACTCACCTGTATAATGAACTGCCTAACCCATTTATGAATAGGAAGGGAAAAAGCAAAATCTCCAAAAGTTGTTAATACAGCTATCTTTGTATTGAATATGTATCTCTTAAAGACACTGTTTCAGAAATGGCTGAGACATGATATTGGGGGCATAACACTCTCTCCAGATTATGATTATGACTCAAATTTCTTTCTGAATATGATTAGGAATACTTAATGATTCCCTCTTAGCTACCTCTCCAGAAGGTAACTATAATGTTATCAATAGACTAATTTATCAATTTGTAAAATAAAGATAGCAGTATTCAGTGCACTGGCTCAGTGGTACAGAATCTGCTTACCCATGCAGGAGATGCAGGAGACGTGGGTTTGATCCCTGAGTAGGGAAAATCTTCTGTTGTAGGATACGGCAACCCACTCCAGTACCCTTGCCTGGAAAATTCCATAACAGAAGAGCCTGGTGGGCTACAGTCTGTGGCATCACAGAATCAGACATGACTGAGCATGCACAAACCCCTGCATTCAGTGTATAAACTTATTTAAAAAAAAGAGAGAGAAGATCCACATGAAATGCTTTGCTAAAAGAAATGCATAACAGATTAGAAAATTTCCAGGTGTGGTGGTCTGTGTTGAAGTAGCAATACAGATAGTAATAATTAACATTAACATTGTTGTTAATTCCAAATCATTCTTGAGAACAACCAAAATTATTGCTCTAAAGACTGGCCAAATTTCCCAAACAGAGACTCATTTTGATAATTCTGGAATGCTATAGAATTGACACAAAACCTTAGCCAAGAGATACACATGGTTTCCATATGTGAATTGGGAATTATCACATTTTTATAATGCGAGATCAGAAATACCAAGAGAAATCCATAAGCTATCATTATAGTCTCTTAATGGCAATTTTAATCTCTTTGTTTCTTAAAGTGTAAATGACTGGATTTAGTAGTGGTGTGATGGCTGCATAAAATACAGCAAGAAACTTGTCCACCCAAGTGATGTTGAGTGGAAACAGGTAGATGAAGATACAGGGCCCAAAGAATAACGCAACTACTGTGATGTGGGCAGTGCAAGTGGAGAGAGCCTTGGATGCCCCATCCTTCGACTGATGCCAGAGAGTAAGCAGAATATAAGAGTAAGAGATCAGCAATAGAATGAAGCAGATGGTGGCAAGTACCCCACTGTCAGCATTTATCAACATTTCTAAAACATAAGTGTCCATGCAAGCTAGCTTGATCACCAGTGGAATATCACAGAAAAAGCTATCCAATTCTCTGGGTCCACAGAAAGGCAATTGTATAATTATACCTAGTTGGCTTATTGAATGCACAAAGCCAATGATCCATGATGTCATCACTAGCCGAATGCACATTTGTGTGTTCATAATGCTAGAGTAATGGAGTGGCTTGCAGATGGCCACGTAACGGTCATAGGCCATTGACACAAGCAGCACCATCTCACCTCCTCCAAAAAAATGTCCAAAAAAATCTGACACATGCAGCTTCCAAAAGAGATGGTCTTGTTTGCCTTGAGAAAGTCTGTGATCATTTTAGGAGTGGTTACTGATGAAAGGCATAGGTCAATGAATGAAAGATTGGCTAACAGGAAGTACATAGGGCAGTGGAGATGAAGGTCAGCAGTAATTAGGAAAACAATGAAGATGTTGCCTAAAATGGTGATTAAATAAAGTGAAGAAAATATCACTAGGAGGAAGGCCTGGAGCTCCCATGAATCACACAGCCCAAGAAAAATAAATTCAGACACTACAGACTGGTTACTTCTTCCATTTAGTTCAGTTTCTTCTAATTTTATCTGAAGGAAAGAAATAAAAATATATTTTCTGAATAAAGCAGGTTTCTTATTTATTGCTGATGAAAGCCTGTCCTTACACAGGCATTTTGGAAAAAAATTGTGCTTTTCTTTTAAAGGTCAATACTAACACATCCTATGGTCCAGCAATTTCAGTCTCATTTGCATGCTTGAGATAAATTCTTACAACTGTATATATGGAGATATTTATAATTATGTACATAAACAGGACAATGGAATATTCAGAAACATAACAAATAAAGTACAACTATATAAAAAGACAGATATATAGCTTTTTGAGATACCATAATGAAAAAAAAGAGATTAGCATAATTTTTATAAAATTAATAGCAATAGAAAATGCTGTATTTTGTAGGAACTTCTATATATAACTATGTATTAAAAAATGATGTAAGTAACTCCAATTCTGAGCAGCTAAGGATCAGGATGAGGATGCAAATATTATCAGCTATATGATATTATAACTATTTAATATAACAGTTATAATCAACCCACTCCAGTACTCTTGCCTAGAAAATCCCATGGGCGGAGGAGCCTGGTAGGCTGCAGTCCGGGGTTGCTAAGAGTCGGACTTGACTGAATGACTTTACTTTCACTTTTCACTTTCATGCACCGGAGAAGGAAATGGCAACCCACTCCAGTATCTTTGCCTGGAGAATCCCAGGGACAGAGGAGCCTGGTGGGCTGCCGTCTATGGGGTTGCACAGAGTTGGACACGACTGAAACGCCTTAGCAGCAGCAGCATAATTATAGTTTTATTATTAAATAAATGAGCAAATCCAAGATTGCCATTAGAAATGGTGTGACTATACTATGAATCAAGAATTATGATTAGTTAAATGCTGTGGACCTGAGGTTTAGTCTGGGTTTACACTCCCTTTTATCTGTAACTTAAGCTATTGATGATACTGTTTTTGTTTGAATCCACAGAGTTATCAGGTACCAGGATGAAAATAAAAATAGAATTAGAAAGCTATAGATGTAGGAGGGGCTTTTAATTTTTTCCAGTGTGGTAAACAGGAATTTATTGAATATTTTCTTACTGTGAACTGTGATGACTTTCGCACACTTCAGTGAGAAAGAAATAGATTATAGGTGGTGTATGTTATATCAAAGAATGAAAGCTTATGCCAGCTTTTTCACCTAATATTAACTTAATGGGCTTTTAATATTACTTTAGTTAAATTAGAAAGGGCCAAATATTGCTACTAAGATAATTATATTAAAACTATATTAACAACATGTTAAAATTACTTATATAAATCAGCATGTAATTTTCAACTTTATCTTAAGTAGAAGATTCTAAGAGTATACTTATAAAAACAAATGAGAGAAGAACTCTCAAAAAAAAACAACTCAAGAAAAATTAACAAGTAAAAATTTTAAAATGAGACAACTTTAATTTTCATTTTTGAGCTGGTAATTTCAGGGTCATGGGAAAATTAAAACTTTCTGTTTCTTTGTATCTCCCTGTCACTCTCTCTGAATACCTCTCATTATGCTAGAAATTTTCACCCACATTGTCTATAAAGTATTCTTCACATTAACCAAATAAAATAAAATGAACGAAATATATCATACTATTCTGAGTTTGGCTCTTAGTGTAACCTGTTACATTTTCAGAGCTTGGAAACAGCATGACTGGAGTGCAATCTGAATACTCTCTGATGCCAGTCCTGCGTCTATGCTGTCATTCTGCATCTCCTGTTCAGTTCCAAGAACATAATTCCATTTCCATGGTAACTACTGACTATTGTAGGCTTTGAGAGATTTCTTTCCATAATCTCTATCAAGTTTCTCCCTGAGTTAAATTAGTAACCATCACTTTTCTCAATATTTGGAAATTTCTGTTAATTATAATTATGTATCTGTGCCTAGAATACAGTTTTCCTTAACTCAAGAAAACTGTAGACCCTGATGATTGTAGATCTGTGAAGACCTGATTACTACCTCAAAGAGGGCACCTACGGAGCTGTAAGACTGTGTAGAAGTTACTTGTTTTGATGATGTAGAGAGTTCAGAATTTCCAAAATGTACCTTGGAGAAGAAACCCTTGATATTTCTGAAAGCTATGCATAATTCCAAACTATTCTAATTAGTGTGCATGGAAATATAGCATTAAAACATTTTCTTAAATAAGACAGAGGAAAGGAACTAAGGGAGAAGTTAAGAAACTGACAGTGTAGAGTATATCTTCTTACCAGAGAGGCACCATATTTGACCACATTTTTCCCCCAGGATAAAGCATTCTCCATATTCTAAATAGAATCTGAAATAGAATCATATTGCATCAAAGCAGAGTATCCACTTTCTGTTGTGACCAGCATTTATGGGGGAGTGTGAGGCATATATTTTGTGTAGAGAGTGGCCTCTGGAGTAGGAAACTCTCAAACTACCCATGTTACGCTCCTTTGAGACCACTTTATTCTTGTCTCTCTGACTTGAGAATGTCATCTTCCTTTTGTCAAGGTCAGGGTGAGGACAATAATAAAGTTCTAATGGTGGATTTAATCACAGTTTTAAAACATTTCTTTGATTAACTTTAAAAAAAAGAAAAGCAGTATTCCAGAACTAAGTTGCCATTTCTAGTCCCAGATGACTTGGGTGAGTGGACATGGGCTGACTAGCGGAGGGAGACGAACTAGTTAGTGTGTGCATGCTCAGCTGCTCACTCAATAATCTACACCAAGTATGCCCATTGTAGAGCAATCAGCCTTGGATTGCTTGTTTTATGGGGTTTTAATGAAGAATAGAGCACACACAATGAAGAACAGAGGTACAATTTAAAGTGTCAAAATTTCTTTGATTATTTGAGCAATGATTCTGATTTAAGACTGAGTAGAAGGCAATATTGGGACTTCCCAGGTGGCTCAGCAGTAAAGATTTCTCTGGCCATTGTAGGAGATGCAAAAGACACAGGTACAATCCCTGGAAGGAGAAGATCCCCTAGAACAGGAAAGGACAACCTACTCCAGTATTCTTGCTGGCACAGTCTTTTGGGCACAGGAACCTGGTGGGCTATGTTCCATCGGATAACAAAAAGTCAGACACAACTGAGCACGCACTTATGCAAAAAGCAATATTATCAATATTCTTCAAAATAACAAAACAGTAAGGAAGCCTACCTTTTATTTAGTTTCATAAAATATTATATAAATTTAGCCTTATGGACAAGAATCCAACACTTTAGAGATCTGAGAAAGAAATATGATAGTATGTCTCTATCTGCCCATTGCTGCTACTTTTTTTCATCAGAAGCATAAATTTGTTCACATTTTGGTGGTTATATTTCATTTTTTTCCCTAGGCTGCTACATACTTACATGTGCACATGTCAGTATATACATATGGAGGAGTCTTTTTCTTTGGAAGATATAGAGTATGGAAGGGTATTTTAAATTTTATTTATTTAAAATAATATTATGCATAAATATATTCCATTGTACTGGTTGTTTCAATGTAAATGTTTGTTTTTAGAGAAATAAATATGCTAAAGTAATAGTACTGCTAGGTATTTCCCAAACTTAGTTCAAAATTCTGTTCATACAAAACCTGTATTTGAATGTTTGTGACAACTTTATTCATAATCATCAAAAACTAGAGACATCCAAGATGTCCTTCAATCTGTTAATGGTTAAATAAAGTGTGGTAGACTTGTACAGTGGGATGCTGTTGCTGCTGCTAAGTCGCTTCAGTCATGTCTAACTCTGTGCGACCCCATAGATGGCAGCCCACCAGGCTCCCCCTTCCCTGGGATTCTCCAGGCAAGAACACTAGAGTGGGTTGCCATTTCTTTCTCCAATGCATGAAAGTGAAAAGTGAAAGTGAAGTTGCTCAGTCGTGTCCGACTCCTGGTGACCCCATGGACTACAGCCTGCCAGGCTCCTCTGTCCATGGGATTTCTAGGCAAGAGTACTGGGGTGGATTGCCATTGCCATCTCCAGCAATGGGATATTATTCATAATAAAAAGAAATAATCTATCAAGTCATGGCAAGATATACTTAAGTGTCTATTGCTACTGAAGGAAGCCAATCTCAAAAGTCTCTATATAGTATGATCCCACTTTTATGATATTCTGGAAGATGCAAAACTATGGAGGCAGTGAAAAGTTAGGTGCTTGTCAGGGGCTCATGAGTTCATGGGAATGAATGAATATGTGAAGCACAGGAGGTTTTAGTACAGTGACATTATTTATGATACTGTATTTTTGACTATATTGTCTTAGGCTTTTCCCATGTCATCTGTGAGGGCCTAAATACAACGAAATCATAGAAACAATAAGCATGTGTTTATTTCTAATACCATTATCCAGTAAAAGGAACCAGGGATTTTTGGAGATGTGGCTATTATAGGAATAGGAAATTAAGATACAAGATAAACCAGGAGCATCTTTTAGTCCTAGGAAATAAGGAAATGCTCAAACATACATAAACTTAGAAAATTTGATGTGGCTATACATCAAAGAGGCTTAAGAGCCAAATGAAAATGCTCCCAGTAGCAGGATTTGATCATAATCCAGATTATAAAATAAATATCCATGATTTCATACTAATATAAATTATTGGATAAATTACTACATGGAATAGAAGAGTAATCACCCATGCAGGAGGATTAGAGATAAATTGTGTAGCATGCTACCCTGATCAAGGGGAAAATAACTCCTCATTACTTAAGTATGGGCTGAGTGTAGTGACTTTTCTCAAAATACACTGTGAATAGCAGGGAAAGTATATCTACACTGAGGCAACCTGAAATTTCAGTCAGTTGATCAAAGTCAAAATCAATAGACATAAATCATGGTAATGATATAGACACTTGATGGGAGATGTCAAAATGGCAGATCACCTGTGGTGTGCTTCCCCTGAACCGATCAGTTCAGTTCAGTCACTCAGTCATGTCCGACTCTTTGCAACACCATGGACTGCAGCACGCCAGGCCTCCCTGTTCATCATCAACTCCTGGAGTTTACCCACACTCATGTCTGTTGAGTCAGTGATGCCATGCAACCATCTCATCCTCTGTGGTCCCCTTCTCCTCCTGCCCTCAATCTTTCTCAGCATCAGGGTCTTTCAAATGAGTCAGCTCTTCACTTCAGGTAACCAAAGTATTAAAGTTTCAGCTTTAACATAAGTCCTTCCAATGAATATTCAAGACTGATTTCCTTTAGGATGGACTGGTTGGATCTCTTTGCAGTCCAAGGGACTCTCAAGAGTCTTCTCCAATACCACAGTTCAAAAGCATCAATTCTTTGGTATTCATCTTTCTTTATAGTCCAACTCTGACATGCATACATGACTATTGGAAAAACCATAGTTTTGACTAGACGGACCTTTGTTGGCAAAGTAATGTCTCTGCTTTTTAATGCTGTCTAGGTTGGTCATAACTGTTCTTCCAAGGAGCAAACATCTTTCAATTTCATAGCTGCTGTCACCAACTGCAATGATGTTGGAGCTGCAAAAATAAAGTCTGACACTGTTTCCACTGTTTCCCCATCTATTTGCCATGAAGTGATGGGACTGGATGCCATGATCTTAGCTTTTGTATGTTGAGCTTTAAGCCAACTTTTTCACTCTCCTCTTTATTTTCATCAAGAAGCTTTTTAGTTCCTCTTCACTTTCTGCCGTTAAGGATGGTGTCATCGGCATATCTGAGGTTATTGGTATTTCTCTGGGCAATCTTGATTCCAGCTTGTGGTTCCTGCAGCCAGCGTTTCTCATGATGTACTCTGCATATAAGTTAAATAAGCAGGGTGACAATATACAGCCTTGATGTACTCCTTTTCCTATTTGGAACCAGTCTGTTGTTCCATGTCCAGTTCTAACTGTTGCTTCCTGTCCTGAATACGTGTTTCTCAAGAGGCAGGTCAGGTGGTCTGGTATTCCCATCTCTTTAAGAACATGAACCCATAACTCTTGTGAAATATGAGAAAAATATCAAATAAATTTCAGTGCAGTGATATCCTTCATACTTCACAATTCCTCAAAAAGTTTAACAGAATTATCATAAAACTCTTCAATTCTGCTCCTAGTCTTTAACCCCAAAGAATTAAAAATAGGTATTAAAACAAAATCTTGTTCATGAATATATAGAACTATTCACAATGGGAAAAAGTGTTCATCCAAATGTTCATCCGCTGATGAATGGACTGACAAATGTGGTAATCCATACAGAGGAATATCATTCAGCTGCAAATGTGTATCATATACACATTTCAATATGGATGGCAATAGTTTGGAACTAGGTTGAAGTGATGGTCCCACAATATTATGAATGCCTAAATTCCATTGGTTTGTAGCTCTCAAATGATTGATTTTACATAATGTTAATTTATCTTGATAACATAAAATATAACACTAAAAAGATAAATGAGCAAGTGTTATCTTCCATTACTATTAAAACTTTGGTTATTAACTTTTTCTTAGCTCATTTTTTTGTTCATAACCATTCTTGGCTATTATGTACTTTTGATGTAAAAGAGAATGGTACAGTTCCAGCACTGTTTTGCTCATTTCTTTCTAGGCTGAATGTTATACAGAAATCAGTCTAAATTTTTGTAAAATGAGAATAATATCATTTAACAAAAGGAATTTTAGTAATGTGTGTTGAAATGTAGCCTTTATAATAATGCTAAATTTTATATGACTGGGGATATTTGATCTTCAGTGTGTACACATTGCTTTTCTGAGCAGTATTATAGAGTTAGAGATATTCAGTGTGTCCAGACTTCGTTAATGAATTTAAAAATCACAGTGCTGAATGCCAGGGTACACAAATTATTTTCCCTTTTCTAGTATTAACTGAGAAGTCACAGTCTTATTTCTCATCAGGTGTAGAAGAATATGGTATTTCCATCTCACCATTTGGTTAGACATAATAAATGAGATCACATAGGTATCATAAAAGTGAAAAGCTTAATAGGCATGTGAGCTCCTTTTTAATACATCATGGCATTGATCTGAAAAGAAGCAGCATAGCACAGGATTAAATTCATGGACTTTGAAATCAGAAAATAATTTCACTTGAATATTGTTTTTAACTTTAGCTTTCTGACCTTTGCCAAGATATTTAATATCTGTTTTTAAGAAATTATCATGACCAAAATGGGTTTGGTAATTATATAAATGAGGTAAAAAAGCAGGGATAGGGATGCTAGGAATATATTGCATGAATATGCTTCTAGTAGAATTCTAAAATAGTTTTTACTAATTGTGTTAATAGGCATTCCTTTTTCACTAGTATTAGCCTAAATGATATTTATCAATAGATATTAAAATGTTAGGACATTCTGACTTTCCTTGAAGATATTGCTGTCATAGTTTATTAATCACAGCTTCGTTTCACCTTTACTTTTTAAATCAAGCTTCTAATATTTTTTCTTCTCTTAATGGCATGGGAATTCAAGGTAGAGATCTCATAATAAACGGCCTGGGGACTCTGGTCGCTGAGTCATCAAAGGGCCACCCAAAAGTGTTGTTAGAGCTGGAGCATTTGTAAGGAGTACTAACCACAGAGATCAAAGAGGGAAACACTTCTTAAGAGGCTCATTTATAGTGAAAATGTTGTTTTCTGGGGACTTTTTTTGGAGAGTGAGGTCAGGTAAGTGGGGACAGTATAATTTAAATGAATAGCCTGTTAAAATTACCAGCTGTTCCTTCTATGGGCAAAGAATAGCAACTCTGCTACATTTCAAAAATTCTCCCCCCTCCACCCCACGTCTTTGCCTCCCACTCTTTCTTATCTCTATTTCTGTTTTTCAATTCAACATGCATCTGTTGAACCTTGTTGAACCTATACAAGTGGCAGTCTTTCCAAGGGGAAGTTTTACTTTTCAGATTGCAAGAAGCTCTTCATGTGCCTGGATTGTATCTGAATTTACAGGGAGATTTTTAGATATGGATTATATTTCACTCAAACTAGGTAGGACCTTGGGGATAGCACCCTACTCCAGTATTCTTGTCTGGAAAATCCCATGGATGGAGGAGCCTGGTAAGCTGCAGTCCATGGGGTTGCAAAGAGTTGGACACTACTGAAGTGACTTAGCAGCAGCAGCAGCAGAAAGGACCTTGGGAATTGGTTTTGATGTGAATCATCTTTGACCTGTCATTTTTTTCATGGCAATTTCTGGAATGAAAATTGCTTTTTAATTCAACTGGCATTAGTTTTCAATGAGAATAATATAAAAAACCAGTTTGTTTACCAAGAAACTATTATCAGTTTTCAAGGTATATGCACATGCATGCCCATAGGCATCCAACCCCTTGTCTTCTCTCCCAAATTCACAGGATTTCGTATGGTCAGAATTTCTGACTAAGACATAGTCCCTGCTCTCAAGAAGCTCATACCCTTTGCAGAGGAGACAGAGAAACTAGTCAATTGTAAATTATACTGTCATGAAAAAGTTATCATGAGAACCTCGCAAGTAAGATGTGATCGCAGGCTGGAAGAATATCTCATGCAGACTGGAGGAGAGAGGAGGCCATCACTGAGTAATAACTGACCGAATTTTTAGAAGTAATCGGCCAAGTAGAAAAGGCCAGGGAAAACTATAAGGCAGAACAGAAGTATGGATAACCCTGATATTAATGAAAGAGCAACAGTCCTCCTAGTTCAAGAGATTTGTGATTGGAGAGGTGAGATCAGAGGCTGGGAAAGTGGGTTGTAGACTGTTGCATTATGTGCCTTGCTGAGGCATTATGAAGAGAGAAGTTACTGAGAGTTTGTAATTGGTGAGCAGGCAAAAAGACTCAGGAACCACTCCTAAGATATGCTGTTCTAACTGCTCCCTTTTTAACTGTTTGCTATTCCTTCTTGCTTGCTTCTATTCTTTCCTATTTCTTTTCTCTACTGTCCCTGTCTCTTCTGTCTTCTCTCTCTCCTTCCTTTTCATCTGCTTTCTTACTAGTATCAATCAGCTAAGTGATAGATATATTTTATAATCCCTAGCAGCAGTAGACTGCCACAAAGAGAAGATTTTTTTCTTGGCCATTGATTTCTTATGGCCAACACTTTCTGTTAAGGAGCTGTTGTGATTTTCTATGAGTAAACAGTTGTTGCTGCTGCTACTGCTGTCGCTTCAGTCGTGTCCGACTCTGTGCGACTCCATAGAGGGCAGCCCACCAGGCTCCCCCGTCCCTGGGATTCTCCAGGCAAGAACACTGGAGTGGGAGGCCATTTCCTTCTCCAATGCATGAAAGTGAAAAGTGAAAGTGAAGTCACTGACACACTTGTAAAACTTTATTTCAGCTTTTTAATGCTTGATTAAATGGTACTACCATCACCCTGAATTTGAAGGGTTATACATCTGGGACTCTTATTCTGTATTTTCACAATAAATTTCATTTTTAAGTCAAAAGCCAATACCAGGTTGTTTTGAACCATTTGAATAATACAGAAATGTAGGCCTTAGGAGATGAAAGCCACGTGTATCCTATTTTGAGGATTTACTATTGGTAATATTTGGTGTGCAGTTTAGGAACTTTTTTTCAAGTACAAACATAGTTTCATAAAAAGAATTCTGTTTTTGCCATTAGAGCCTCTTGCTTTAATCCAGTATTTGGATGGTTGTTTTAGTTGTTTCCAGTTATTTAAATATGTATAAGAAACTGCCATCAGCATTTTACCAATTTAAAACATAGTATTGATCATCATGTAACAATTTTTGCAGGAATTAATACTTGGCTATGGAAATACATACACAAATATCTTACTCTAATACTTTTGACTTCACGTCTAGATGATGATAACCTTATGATTACTCATGAGAACAGATCCTGTATTTTCATGTACCATCAAATTTAACTAGATTTCTGAATTGCAATGATATCTCATGTATGATAGCATGCAGTGTTTTGCTTTCTGTGACTGGCTTATTTCACTTTTTCCATGTTTAATCACAAGTTACTCTTGTGCTTGTTGAAAATGGCAGGAATTTTTTTTTTTTAGGCCGAATATTATTTTGGTGTGTGTGTGTGGTGTGTATGTGTATTACATTTGCTTTATCCATTCATTAATCATCAGAAAATTCATTTGTTTCCAGATTTGACTAATGTGAGTAGTGCTGCAATGAACATAGCATGTCAATCTCTCTTCAAGATACTGATTTCATTTCCTTTGCATATAAAAGTACTGAAAATTCTATATGAAAAGGTAGTTCTAATTTAATTTTTGAGAACCTCAACACTTTTTCCACAATGGCAGGCAAAATATTATTTTTATGTACTTTTTTTGTCTCTTAAATAGAAAATTTTTCTAAATCTGTATCTATAAAATTGTTTAATTTTCATAGCTTCATAGTATTACATAGTGTGTGTGTGTATATATATATATATTCTTCAGTGTGATTAATGCATTCTCCTTTGATTGTCATGTATCAATAGCATTCTATGTATATGTGTGTACATGTATATATAAACATATATAAATTTTATATAAATATTGGTGGTTCATAAGCATAATAGTTGCTCTTGTACAGCTATGTCAAGAAGTAGATTTGTGTGTTTTAAATGCTAATAAATATTGTCAACTGGTAATTCCATCAACAATGTATAATGTAGCTTTTATATTGAAATTCTGGTAATATTTTTCAGTCTCACCTGTCTCTACTCTTTCTCTTTTTTTTTCCTGTCAGTTGGTGAAGCAGAAAACTGTGTTTCCTAGTCACTGCTCATGAGAAGGCTGGGCATCTGTCATAATGTTCACTGGTCACTTGTACATGTTATTGTTATTGTTCCTGTTGTGGGTGTCTGTGCATGTACCCCCACTTTTTAAAGTTTGATCTCCTCCTTGTGCAGTTACTGTATTGACCTTTCTATCAAAAGCAACATTTTATTTGACTAAGCCAATATTTCGTCTTCTTATTGAACTATATCAGATGAAGAGATATGTATTAATAATGCATTTTTAAATACTTTATTCTACTTTACAATACTGTATTGGTTTTTCCATACATTGACATGAATCAGCCACAGGTGTACACGATAATGCATTTTTAACATTAGAAGTTTAGAAAACAGAAAAACAGGAAAAAACAATCACCTAATTTCCTACTACCAGTAAAAATTTTAATTAGTACTTTTAAAAACTGACCTTTCTTTTGATCTTTGAAACCAAATTTGAAAATTTTTTTATGTGTTCTGTTACCTTTGGAAACAAAGTAAATATGCATTGTTTTGTATACCAGACCATGTATATTTTAAAATCTGCATATTGCATGATCAAAGCTTTTAGATAAGACACTTGATTATAGCTTCTTAAAATGTCTCACCCACTGCAGTTAACTCTGATGATTGTCCTATTCATTCTCCCTTGTTCTGTCCAAGTCTATTTTTTTCCCAGTTATTGGCTATAAAATTCTCCACTCACTGCCCCTGTATCAGGGCCTCCTGGCACCACCCCTGCAGTGTTCTCTTTTGGCTACAAGACCCGCTTCACATCAATCAATTACCCTCACAATGTCCTTCCTCACTAGCCTGGCTGCCTGCATGTCTATTCATGGCTATAAAAGCTTCAAGGGGCTCCAACAGACTTAAGTTGCGTTCTCTCCGAGGCAATGAGGATTGTGCCCACAGGAGAGCCCAGGCATGGTTTGGAGTGCCAAGGGAGGAGTGACAAGAGAGAGCCTGGGTGTTAGTGGTGTGGGGCCTGGAGGAAAGCTTAGTGGGGGCAGTGCAAGTGGGGACTCCTGGTGTTTAATTCAGATGTGGAACAAGCATCAGTAATTTGGTTTGTTTGTTTCAAGATACAGTAGTTTAACAGTACATCTAAAAAAATAACATGTATTAGGTTGAAGTCTATAAAACTGATATTTGACCAAATGTGAACTGACTGAAAGAACAATTTCTTATGACTCAAACTAATAAATGAATATAAGCCTGGAGAGGAACAATTTAGTGATAAGAATTAAAGATAAGCATTTTCTATTTTTTCTCTAGGCATACAAGTTTTAAAAATGGATTCCCTATATATCTTTCTTGTAAACTTCTCATTTTTAAAATGTCTATTATTTATATATTTCATATCAGTGAATTATGTTCCTATATATGAGTAATAGGGCTTCTCTGGTGGCTCTGCTGGTAAAGAATCCACCTGAAATATGGGAGACCTGGGTTTGATACCTGGATTGGGAAGATCTCCTAGAGAAGAGAAAGGCTACCCACTCCAGTATTCTGGCTTGGAGAATTCCATAGACTGTATAGTCCATGGGGTTGCAAAGAGTTGGACATGATTGAATGACTTTTACTTTCACTTTTTGTGTGAGTAATAATGCTCTTCCAAAATAAAAGAACTATGAATATTTAATTCATATCGTTTAACTATGAATATAGTCAAGGCTATGGTTTTTCCAGTAGTCGTGTATGGATGTGAAAGTTGGACTATAAAGAAAGCTGAGCACCGAAGAATTGATGCTTTTGAACTGTGGTGTTGGAGAAGACTCTTGAGCGTCCCTTGGACTGCAAAGAGATCCAACCAGTCCATCCTAAAGGAGATCAGTCCTGAATATTCATTGGAGGGACTGATGCTGAAGCTGAAACTCCAATACTTTGGCCACCTGATGCGAAGAGCTGACTCATTTGAAAAGACCCTGATGCTGTGAAAAATTGAGGGCAAGAGGAGAAGGGGACTGCAGAAGATGAGATAGTTGGGTGGCATCACCAGCTCAATGGACATGAATTTGGGCAGGCTCCAGGAGTTGGTGATTGACAGGGAGGCCTGGTGTGCTGCAGTTCATGGGGTCACAAAGAGTCGGACATGACTGAGAGACTGAACTGAACTGATTCTCCATTGCAGACCTTAATGTTATTTCTAATTTTTTTTAGGAAATTTTTTTCATTAATGCCTCTTGTAACTTAACTGTGAACTTATCTAGTTCCAATATCCTAAGCAAGTTTTCTTTTTTTACTGAAGCATAGTTGATAGTTTTTTGTGTTTTAGGTATACAGCAAAGTGGTTAAAAGTGAAAGTGAAGTCACTCAGCTGTGTCCGACTCTTGCAACCGCATGGACTGTAGTCCACCAGGATCCTAGGTGTATGGAATTTTCCAGGCAAGAGTACTGGAGTGGGTTGCCATTTCCTTCTCCAGGGGATCTTCTAGACCTAGGATTGAACCTGGGTCTCCCACTTTGCAGGCAGACGCTTTACCGTTTGAGCCACCAGGGAAGCAAAGTGGTTAATTTGTGTGTGTGTGCATATGTGTGTGTGTGTGTGTTATATATATATATATATATATATATATATATATATAATGTGTGTGTAACTCTCTCTTTCTATATATATGTTCTTTTTTAGATTTTTTCCATTAGAAATTATTAAGATATTAAGTATAGTTGGCTTTGCTATAGAATAGTTCCTTGCTATCTATTTTATATATAGTAGCATGTATATATTTTTACTTGACTTGAGATTCTTAGTCATAAGTAGGGAAAATTTTGAAGTTTAGTTATCTATCTCTAAAGTATCTTCTAAACAAATTGAATTTCTTTTCTCTTTATCAGTGTATGAATATAACTTTTTCTTTATAGCCTCATCCATGATTTCATCAATTTTTTAAACTTTTGAAATTAGTACAGAATAGCACTCAATACAATCTTAGTAACATTTCTTTGATTACTAGTGAGAATTTTACTTTTTAGGACTGTCAGCTGTTAGGACATCTTCTGTGTCAGTAGTCTTACATATTTTTCTCACTTTAAACTTGGTATACCACACTTCTTTTCTTTACCTATCTGGAGGAACTAATTTCATAACAGAAATGTTAGTCATCTGTCTAATATTTTATGACTTATTTTTCAGTGTGCTTTCAGTTTTTATTTTATTGTGCTTATATTTCAATATAAGATCTCTATGGAGAAAGTGAAAGTGAAGTAGCATAGTTGTGTCTGACTCTTTGCAACCTTGTGGACTGTAGCCACCAGGTTCCTCCATCCGTGGGATTTTCCAGGCAAGAATATTGGAGTGTGTTGCCATTTCCTTCTCCAGGGGATCTTCCTGACTCAGGGATTGAACTTGGGTCTCCCTGATTTGCAGGCAGACTCTTTACCATCTGAGCCACCAGGGAATCCCCTTCTACATGTAGATATTTATACAAAACTAGGTATATATATGTATCTAAATATAGTAAGAACTGAATATTGTGAATATATATTTCCTTCCTCATTTGTTAATTAGAGATATTCTTTGAATGAATTTCCTATCTTAAACCTTTGCTTAAATATTGTTTTTTTCTCTTTTGGTTTGTTGCCCTTTTAGATGTTTAAATATCCTTTTGAAACTTTCGTGAGTTTATGATGAGAGGCAATAATTTCTGTATTTATAAGTTTATCTGTTGTACCAACACCATTGACTGAATAATTCACCCTCTCCACATTGATGTGATTTGATTCTCAATAGTCTCTTGAGGTCACTCTAAGTTTATTCTGGCCCTCTCCTTCCATTCTTTACATTAAGGCTTTTATAACTGTCTGAAAGCAGAAATATGATAAGCTGGAGCTGAATATCCCCCAGATTTTCTACTGCTTTTAGGGTAAAAAGCAAAATTCTTATCATGGATCAAAGATTTAATCCTGTTTGGCCTATTTCTCCAGCCTGAATTTAGTCATTCACGTTCTTGCCTTTGTGTCTCAGGGCCTTTGCATATGGCCTTTCCAAAGTCTGGACTATTCTACTTACTTTCAGTGGTAACTCCTATTTTGCAGAGTCTGAATAAGCATGATGGTGATGTGTCACATTGTTATCATAGCCCTCTGATATTTCCTTCAAATTAGTTGTCAGAGATGTACCTATAATTAAAGTTATTTAATATCAATATCTACCTGTATCTACCCATCTAGATCTAGCCTGTAAACTTTCAAAAGTCAGAATTACTGTTTCACCTCAGAACTTGACATTGGATTTAGAATATAGTGGATACTCATTAGGATATCAGTTACACTCATTAGTTGAGTTACTTGAAAAACTAAATACATGATATTTTCATAACATATTAATGGCTATTAATGAAGATTTTTTTCTTCATAAAACTGAATTTGATAAAAGCAAAAATCTGTTTCTTTAAATATTGACATTTGATAAATTCTTTGGTTATTTTGTTTCTGGATTTTAGGTATCATCAGAAAAAGCCAATGTATGAAAGAAATGACTCTTTGGTGTCTGAATTTGTTTTCCTGGGACTTTCTACCTCTAGACCAGTGCAGAATTTCCTCCTTGCCTTCTCTACCGTGTTTTATGTAATAATTGTTCTAGAGAATCTCCTTGTTGTGTTTGCAGTGACCTTTGACCCTCATCTACATTCCCCCATGTACTTCCTTTTAGCCAACCTCTCATTTACTGATTTGTATCTTTCTACCTTAACAGTGCCTAAGATGATCTCTGACCTGTACTCTGGGCACAAAACCATATCCTTCCAGGGCTGTGTCACCCAGATATTTGTCCTTCACACCCTGGGTGGATCTGAGATGGTGCTGCTCACTGCCATGGCCTTTGACCGCTATGTGGCCATATGTAAGCCCCTGCACTACCTGACCATCATGAGCCCATGGCTGTGCCTTTTGCTTCTGTGTAGTGCTTGGGCTATTGGCCTCATTCACTCAGTGGTCCAGTTAGCTTTTGTGATCCATTTGCCTTTCTGTGGTCCTAATGAAATCGACAGTTTTTACTGTGACCTTCCTTGGTTTATCAAACTTGCCTGCATAGATTCCTACAGAATGGAATTCATGGTCACTGCCAACAGTGGGTTCATATCCATGGGCACTTTCTTCTTGTTGATTATCTCCTATGTTTTCATTCTGGTCACTGTATGGAAACACTCTTCAGATGATTTGTGCAAGGCTGTCTCTACTCTGTCAGCACACATCACTGTGGTGGTTTTGTTCTTTGGACCATGCATCTTTGTTTACATGTGGCCATTTCCCACAGTGCCAGTGGATAAGTTTCTTGCCATTTTAGACTTTCTGGTTACACCCATCCTGAATCCTGCCATTTACACACTGAGGAACAAAGACATGAAGATGGCTATGAAGAGACTGAGTTGTCAGCTCTTGAGTTTGACGATCTAAGTAACTCATGGGTGCACAAGTTACTTCAGACAACTTCATGTAATACAAATGGTTAAATAAATATACAAAATTGGGGCTCTTTTTTTCTGAAGTTAAGCTGGATTAAAACTCAACATTCAAAAGACTATGATCATGACATCTGGTCCCATCACTTCATGGTGAAAAGATGAAACAATGCAAACAGTGACAGACTTTATTTTCTTGGGCCCCCAAATTACTGTGGATGGTGACTGCAGCCATGAAAGACATTTGTGCCTTGGAAGAAAACCAATGTCCAACCAAGACAACATATAAAAGCAGAGCTATTACTTTGCCGACAGTGGTCCATCTAGTCAAAGCTATGGTTTTTCCAGTAGTCATGTATGGATAAGTCATGTATTGGACCATAAAGAAAACTGAATGCCAAAGAATTGATGCTTTTGAACTGTGATGTTGGAGAAGACCCTTGAGAGTCCCTTGGACTGCAAGGAGATCAAACCAGCCAGTCCTAAAGTAAATAAGTCTCCTGAATATTCATTGGAAGGATTAATGCTGAAGCTGAAGTTACAATACTTTGGCCACTTGATGCAAAGAACTGACTAATTGAAAA
Source organism: Nanger dama (assembly GCA_917880005.1). Classification (NCBI taxonomy): domain Eukaryota; kingdom Metazoa; phylum Chordata; class Mammalia; order Artiodactyla; family Bovidae; genus Nanger; species Nanger dama. The sequence goes on from CAKJTW010000003.1 coordinate 76,634,263, forward strand.
AGACCCTGATTCTGGAAAAGATTGAAGAGAAGAGGAGAAGGGGATGACAGAGGATGAGATGGTTGGAAGGCAACACTAACTCTATGGGCATGAGTTTGAGCTTTCTCTGGGAGCTAGTGATGGACAGGAAGCCTGGCATGCTGCAGTCCATGTGGTTGCAGAGTCAGCCATGACGGAGCAACTGAACTGAACTGACCATTTTATAATATTTAGACTAGACCATTGGTTATGAGGTTACGTTCAATTATCTTGGTAAATCTCTAGATAATGATTTGTTTGTCAGCCAAACTGAAGTCCCAGGAAATATTTGGACAGTTTTGGAAAAGCAGTGATTATAGACTTAGTGTCTATTGAAAGTATGCCTGTATTCAATTAATCAACTGAATCTTATTAATTTAATGAATTAATTAATGTAGAACTAATATATGCAAACTTTTCAGAAAACTATGAAATATCTAACTCTCTTTAAAGGGCTAGATATGAATAATTACATTTATCTTTCTTTCTGAAAGACAAAAATATGTATGAAGGAGTATTTATGGCCTGGAAATAAGAACAGAGTGTGAGAAGTGGAGTAGAAGGAAAACAGAACAGATACTATAATAGAGATTGACAGTAGGAAGGAAAACAAAAGGCTAGCCTCATAAACAGTATATTTTATGAGTCTTAAATACACTTTCCTTGTTTGTCTCAATTCCAGTGTACTCAAATTATTCTCCAATTGACTTAGGACTGGGAAATTTATGTATGTGTTGGTATTTCACAGTTTTTAAAACTGTGACTTAATTCATCAATAAATATTCCTCAAACATCAGAATGTGTTGATATTATCATGGCCTAGATGTTATTATTAATATACAACAACTATTCTTTCCAAATTGTTACTGACTATTTTCTATAGTAGCTCATCTTATCTAACTCTACTGTGTCTCAAAACATGGGTTTCAAATATGTGTTAGTGTGTATGGTCTGTGTAAATCATAAAACTTATTTAATTTATAGCTGGCTTTGACACTAGGAGACTGATCCAGTTCACTGTGAAGCTATGAAAGGACACTATGCCTGAGTATTTGTGATCCCCATTTCTTTCAGGATTATGAAATCAGTTTGTAATTTTATATTTTTCCTGTTCACAATTATTTCACTGCTTACTTTTCACTTATTATTTCATTGTATACTTTTGGTGGATTCTTCTTAGCTACATTAAATTAGGAAGTACAGTATAAAAGCAGAACTCTGAGGAATTTGCCAAAAGTGTTTGAAAGTAGCAGGAGAATGGAGAAGACTGAAGTTCTAGGCTCAAAAGATCTGAAAGCAATACTGAATTACCTAAATTTGTCAGGCTGAGGAGCTAAAGATCTATTAGAATCATAAGTCAAAAGTGGAAGGGTTATATCCATGGCACAGGATCAAACCTGAAGTATACCAAGTCTTCTGAAAACTATAATGAAGATTTGAATAAATCAGTACTTAATCAGATTGAAGGGATCACGCCTTAACAGTTTATGCCTCATAGAGGAAAGAGTAGATTATTTCTGAAGGCATTTATTACATCAAAGGTACATGATTTTTTATATGCAATGTGTAAAATAGAACAAAGTAACTATGGAATATGCAAAAAGTGGGAACATGTGACTGATAATTAGAAGGAAGTGAGTAAAGAGAAGCAGACCAAATATGGCTCAATTTGTGAAATCAGAAGAGAGCGTAAAATAATTGATATAGTTAAAAGAGACACTAAGGAGTTGAAAAACTGAAAAAAAAATTTATACAGAGAAAGAGAATATCTAAGAAAGAACCAATTGATTTTAGAAATGAAAAAGAAATGTATAATATTATGAATTTAAGAAGGCTTAAAAATGGACCGGACACAGCAGAAGAAACAAATCAGTCGATTCAAGACAAATCAATAGATATTATCTAAAGTGAGTACAAAAATATAAAAGAATATCAGAATATATGTGCACATATACATACACATATGAAAATAGCAGTTATTTTATTTAAGATTTATCCCTGAGATTCTCTATTGTAAATGTTACAAACTACACAGGTCCATATCATCTTTAGAAAGTAATATGGAATTGGTAGTATTATCTAGATCCATGGATTTCATATAAATGGATATAAACTTGTATAACATTTTGAGGAAGATTTCTGAAGAAAAGTTTTGTTTTGTTTAACGTAATAATTAATAATTTGCAAACTTTGAACATAATCTACTTCTTACAGGCTACATGAACACTTCAGCAAATTAAAGGACTGCTGATTCCAAAGCTACTTTTTGACCTACCTGTATGATGAACGGCCTAACCCATTTATGAATAGGAAGGGAAAAGTGAAGTCTCCAAAGGTTGTTAATATAGACATCTTTGTGTTTAATATGTATCTTTTAAAGAAATTCATTCAGTTCAGCTCAGTTGACAGTAGTGTCTGACTCTTTGCAATCCCATGCATCGCCCCATGCCAGGACTCCCTGTCTATCACCAACTCCCAGAGTTCACTCAGACTCACATCCATCCAGCCATCTCATCCTCGGTCATCCCCTTCTCCTCCTGCCCCCAATCTCTCCCAGCATCAGAGTCTTTCCCAATGAGTCAGCTCTTCGCATGAGGTGGCCAAAGTACTGGAGTTTCAGCTTCAGCATCATTCCTTCCAAAGAAATCCCAGGGTAGATCTCCTTCAGAATGGACTGGTTGGATCTCCTTGCAGTCCAAGGGACTCTCAAGTCTTCTCCAACACCACAGTTTAAAAGCATCAATTCTTTGACACTCAGCTTTTTCACAGTCCAGCTCTCACATCCATACATGACTACTGGAAAAACCATAGCCTTGACTAGACGGACCTTTGTTGGCAAAGTAATGTCTCTGCTTTTGAATATGCTATCTAGGTTGGTCATAACTTTTCTTCCAAGGAGTAAGCGTCTTCTAATTTCATGGCTGAAATCACCATCTGCAGTGATTTTGGAGCCCCCAAAATAAAGTCTGACTCTGTTTCCACTGTTTCTCCATCTATTTCCCATGAAGTGATGGGACTGGATGCCATGATCTTCTTTTTCTGAATGTTGAGCTTTAAGCCAACTTTTTCACTCCTCTTTTACTTTCATCAAGAGGCTTTTAGTTCCTCTTCACTTTCTGCCATAAGGGTGGTGTCATCTGCATATCTGAGGTAATTTATATTTCTCCCGGCAATCTTGATTCCAGCTTGTGTTTCTTCCAGTCCAGCATTTCTCATGATGTACTCTGCATAGAAGTTAAATAAGCAGGGTGACAATATACAGCCTTGACGTACTCCTTTTCCTATTTGGAACCAGTCTGTTGTTCCATGTCCAGTTCTAACTATTGCTTCCTGGCCTGCATACAGATTTCTCAAGAGGCAGGTCAGGTGGTCTGGTATTCCCATCTCTTGAAGAATTTTCCAGAGTTTATTGTGATCAACATAGTCAAAGGCTTTGGCATAGTCAATAAAGCAGAAATAGATGTTTTTCTGGAACTCTCTTGCTTTTTCCATGATCCAGCAGATGTTGGCAATTTGATCTCTGGTTCCTGTGCCTTTTCGAAAACCAGCTTGAACATCAGGAAGTTCACGGTTCACGTATTGCTGAAGCCTGGCTTGGAGAATATTGAGTTACTTTACTAGCGTGTGAGGTGAGTGCAATTGTACGGTAGTTTGAGGATTCTTTGGGATTGCCTTTCTTTGGGATTGGAATGAAACCTGACCTTTTCCAGTCCTGTGGCCACTGCTGAGTTTTCCAAATTTGCTGGCATATTGAGTGCAGCACTTTGACAGCATCATCTTTCAGGATTTGAAATAGGAACCTGACATTTCAGTCAAATGATCAAGGTCAACATCAGCAAAAATAAATCATGGTGATGGTATAGATATTTGATGGCAGATTTCAAAATTGGCAGATCAGCTGTGTTGTGTGTTCCCTGAACCCAGAACTTTGGTATAATCATGAGAAAATGCCAAATACATTTCAGTGGGGTGATATCCTTCCTACTTTGCAGTTCCTCATAAAGTTAAACAGCATTATCATAAAACTCATCAATTCTCCTCCCAGTCTTTAACTCCATAGAATTAAAAACAAGTATTAAAATCTTGTACATGAATATCTAAAACTGTTCACAATGGGCCAAGGTGTTCATCTAAACATTCATCCGCTGATGAATGGATTGACAAATGTAGTAATCCATACAAAGGAATACCATTCAGACACAAATGTGTATCAGATACATATTTCAATATGGATGAAAATAGTTTTGAACTAGGTAGAAGTGATGATCCCACAATATAATGAATGCTTAAATGCCATTGGTTTGTAGCTCTCAAACGGTTGGTTTTACATTACATTAATTTATCTTGATAACATACAATGTAACACTAAAAAGATAAATTAGTAAATATTATTTTCCACTATGAATTAAGGTTTTAGTTATCAACTTTTTAGCTTTTTTAAAAAAATATACTTGGATAATGTGCATTTTTGATGTAAAAAGAATGCTACAATTCTAACAGTTTTTGTTCATTTCTTTCTAGGCTGAATGTTATGTAGAAACTAGTCTAAGTTTTTGTAAAATGAGAATAATAGCAGTTTAACAAAAGAATTTTAGTACAATATGTTGAAATGTAGCTCTTATAATAATGTTAAATTTTATAAGAATGGTGATATTTGATCTTCTTGTGTACACATTGCTTTTCTGAGCAGTATTATAGAGTTATACATATTAAGTATGCCCAGAGTTAGTTAATGAATAAAAAATCATAGTGCTGAATGCCAAGGTACACAAATTATTTCCCCTTAGCTGAGAAGTCACAGTCTTATTTCTCATCAGGTGAGGAAGAATATGGTATTTCCATCTCACTGTTTGTTTAGACATAATATATGAGATCATATAGGTATTATACTCAGGAAAGTGAAAAGCTTAATAGACTGGTGAACTTCTTTTTAATACATCATGGCATTGATCTAAAAGAAGCAGCATAGCTAGGGAATAAATTCATAAACTTTGAGATAAGAATATTATTTCACTTGAATATTCATTTTGACTTTAGTATTCTGACCTTTTCCAACATATTTATTTCTGTTTTTAAGATATTATCATGGCTAAAATGGGATTGGTAATTTTATCAATGAGGTAAAAGCAGGGATAGGGTTTCTAGGAATATTGCATGAATATGTTTACATTAGAATTTGAAATAATTTTTACTAATGAGTGTGTTAATAGGCATTCCTTTTCACTAGTATTGGTCTAAATGATATTGATCAGTAGGTATTAAAATTTTAGGAGATGCTGAGTTTCCTTGAATATATATTGCTGTCACAGTTTATTAATCATAGCTTCCTTTTATTCGCATTTACTTTTTAAATCAAGCTTCTAATATTTTTCTTCTCTTAATGGCATGGGAATTCAAGGTAGAAATCTCATAATAAACGGCTTAGGGACTCTCTGAGCCACCAGGGAGGCTGCGTCATCAAAGGGCCACCCAAAAGTGTTGTTAGAGCTGGAGCAGTTGTAAGGAGTACTAACCACAGAGATCAAAGAGGGAAACACTTCTTAAGAGGCTCATTTATAGTGAAAATATTGTTTTCTTGGGCCTTTTTGGGGAGAGTGAGGTCAGGTAAGTGGGGACAGTATAATTTAAGTGAACAGCCTGTTAAAATCACCAGCTGCTTTCCCTCTATGGGCAAAGTATAGCAACTCTGCTACATTTCAGAAATTCTACCCCCTGTCCCCTGCATCTTGCCTTCCACTCTTTCTTATCTCTATTTCTATTTTTCAATTCAACATGCATTTGTTGAGTTGAACCTATACAAGTGCCAGCCTTTCCAAGGTGAAGTCTGAGTTTTCTCGAGGCTTGAAGCTCTTCATATGCCTGCACTGTATCTTAACTACCAGGGAAATTTTTGGACATGGATTATATTTCACTTAGAATTAGGAAGGACCTTGGGAATTGGTTTTGATGTGAATCATCTTTGACCTGTCATTTTTTTCATGGCAATTTCTAGAATAAAAATTGCTTTTTAATTCCACTGGAATCAGTTTTCAATGAGAATAATATAAAAAACCAGTGTGTTTACCAAGAAACTATTATCAATTTTGAGGTGTTTATATGCACAGGCATGCTCACAGTCATCCAACCCTTTGTCTTCTCTTCCAAATTCACACGATTTCATATGATCAGAATTTCTGACTAAGACATAGTCCCTGTTCTCAAGAAGCTCATACCCTTTGCAGAGGAGACAGAGAAAATAGTCAATTGTAAATTATACTATCATGAAAAAGTTATCATGAGAACCTCACAAGTAAGATGTGATAGCAGGGTGGAAGAATATCTCATGCAGACTGGGGGGTATCACTGCGGAATAACTGACAGAAATTTTAGAACAAGAAGTAATCAGCCAAGGGAAAAATGTAGGGAAAACCATAGGGCAGAACAAAAGTATGAGTAACCCTCATATTAATGAAAGAACAATTGTCCTAGTAGTTCAAGAGATTAGGGAGGTGGAGTCGTGAGATCAGAGGCTGGGAAAATGCATTGTAGACTGTTGCATTATGTGCCTTGCTGAGACATTGTGAAGAGAGAAGTTACTGAGAGTTTGTAATTGGTGAGCAGGCAAAAGACTCAGGAATCACTCCTATTCTGACTGCTTCCTTTTTAATTGTTATGCTCTTCCTTCTTGCTTGCTTCTATTCTCTCCTTTTTCTTTTCACTACTGTCCCTGTGTCTTCTGTCTCCTCTCTTTTCTTTTCCTTTCATCAGAGTCTCTTTCCTTACTAGTATCAATCAGCTAGATGATAGATATATTTTATAGCCACTAGCAGTAGAATGCCACAAATAGAAGATTTTTTTCTTGGCCATTGATTTCTTATGGACAACACTTTCTGTTAGAGAGCTATTGTGATTTTCTATAAGTAAACAGTTGTTGACACACTTGTAAAACTTTATTTCAGCTTTTTAATGCTTGATTAAGTGGTACTACCATCACTACAATCTGAATTTGAAGGGTTATACCTCTGGGACTCTTATTCTGTATTTTCACAATAAATTTCATTTTTAAGTCAAAAGCCAATACCAGGTTGTTTTGAACCATTTGAATAATACAGAAATATAGGCCTTAGGAGATAAAAGCCACATGTATCCTATTTTGAGGATTCACTATTGGTAATATTTGGTGTGCAGTTTTGGAACTTTTTTTCAAGTACAAAAGTTAGTTTCATAAAAGAATTTTGTTTTTGCCATTAGAGGCTCTTGCTTTAATCTAGTATCTGGATGGTTGTTTTAGTTTCCAGTTATTTAAATATGTATAAGAAACTGCTGTCAGCATTTTACCAATTTAAGACATAGTACTGATCATCATGTAACAATTTTTGCAGGAATTAATACTTGACTATGAATATACATACCCAAATATCTTACTCTAATACTTTTGACTTCACATCTAGTTGATGATCACAGAAGGCAATGGCAACCCACTCCACTTCTCTTGCCTGGAAAATCCCATGGACAGAGGAGCCTGGTGGGCTGCAGTCCATGGGGTCGCTAAGAGTCTGACACAACGGAGAGACTTCACTTTTACTTTTCACTTTCATGCACTGGAGAAGGAAATGGCAACCCACTCCAGTGTTCTTGCCTGGAGAATCCCAGGGACGGGGGAGCCTGCTATCTATGGGGTCGCACAGAGTAGGACATGACAGAAGCAGTTTAGCATTAGCAGCAACTAGATGATGATAACTTTATGATTACTCATGAGAACAGTACCTGAATTTTCATGTACCATCAAATTTAACTCCATTTCTGAATTGCTATGATGTTTCATGTATGATAATGTTTTGCTTTCTGTGACTGGCTTATTTTACTTTCTCCATGTTTAATCACAAGTTGCTCTTGTGTTTGTTGGAAATGACAGGAATTTTTGTTTTTTTAATTTAAATATTATGTTGATGTCTGTGTATTGTGTGTGTATCACATTTGCTTTATCCATTCATTGATAATTAAACAGAAAAACAGGAAAAAATAATCACCTAATTTTCTTACTACAAATAAAAAATTTTAATTACTACTTAAAAAAAACCTGACCTTTTATTGGTCTTTGAAACAGCTTTAAATATTTTTTTACATACAGAAACAAAGTGAATATACATTGTTTTATATACCAGATAATGTATATTTTCAAATCTACATATTGCATGATTAAAGCCTTTAGATAGAGATTTGACTATAGCTCCTTTGAAATGTCACACCCACTGCAGTTAACTCTGGTGATTGTCCCATTCATTCTCTCTTGCTCAGTCCAATTCTATTTTTTTCTGTTATTGGCTATGAAATCCTCCATTCCCTGCCCCTATATTAGGGCCTCCTGGCACCACCATTGCAACGTTTCCTTTTGTCTACAAGACCCGCTGCACATCCATTACCCTCACAATGTGCCTTCCTCACTGGCCTGGCTGCCTGCATGTCTATTCTTGGCTGTAACAGTTTCAAGAGGCTCCAACTGGCTTATGCTGCTTTCTCACTGCGGCAGTGAGAGTTGTGTCCATGGGAGAGCCCAGGCGTGGTGGTGTGGAGTGCCAAGGGAGGAGTGACAAGAGAGCATGGTTGTTAGTGGTGTGGGGCCTGGAGGAAAGCTTAGTGGGGGCAGTGCAAGTGGGGACTCCTGGTATTCAATTCAAATGTGGAACAAGCATCAGTAATTTCGTTTGTTTCAAGATACAATAGTTTACTATTATTTCTAAAAAAAATAGCATGTATATTAGTTTGAACTCTATAAAATTGATATTTGATCTAATATGAACTGACTGAAAGAATAGTCTTTTATGACTCAAACTAATAAATGCATATAAGCCTGGAGAGGAACAATTTAGTGATAAGAATTAAAGATATACATTTTCTACTTTCTTCTTAGACATGCAAGTTTTAAAAATGGGTTTCTTGCATATCTTTCTTGTGAACTTCTCAGTTTTTAAATGTCTATTATTCATATATTTCATAGCAATGAATTTTATTCCTATATATGAGTAATAATACTCTTCCAAGATGAAAGAACTACAAATATTTAATTCATATTCAATTAACTATGAATATGCTCCATTGCGGAGAAGGCAGTGGCAGCCCACTCCAGTACTCTTGCCTGGAAAATCCCATGGATGGAGGAGCCTGGTGGGCTGCAGTCCATGGGGTCACTAAGAGTCTGGCACAACTGAGCAACTTCACTTTCACTTTTCACTTTCATGCACTGAAGAAGGAAATGGCAACCCACTCTAGTGTTCTTGCCTGGAGAATCCCAGGGATGGGGGAGCCTGGTGGGCTGCCGTCTATGGGGTCACACAGAGTCAGACACAACTGAAGTGACTTAGCAGCAGCAGCAGCATGCTCCATTGCAGACATTTACGTTATTTGTAAATTTTCTTTTTATAATTTTTTATCATTGATGCCTCTTATAGCTTAACTGTTTATCTAGTTTCAATATACTAAAATTTTTTTCTTTTTATTGAAGTATAGTTGATTAACCATTTTGTATATTTTAGGTATATAGCAAAGTAATTCATTCACATATATATATTTATATATCTCTATATACACATATATATTCTTTTGCAGATTTTTCCATTAGAAATTATTGCAAGATATTAAATATAGTTATCTTTGCTATGGAATAGTTTTTGCTATTTATCTGTTTTTTATATAGTAGTGTGTATATGCTTTTACTTAGTCATAAACAGTGAAAAATTTGAAGTTTATGTATCTATTTCTAAAGTACCTTCTAAACAAATTGAAATTTTTATCTTTATCAGTGTATGAATGTGACTTTTTCCTCATAGCCTCATGCATGGTTTCATCAATTTTTTAAACCTTTGAAATTTGTTAATTCAGAATAGCACCCAGCGCAATCTTATTCACATTTCTTAAAATACTAGTGACAGTTTTACTTTTCATATGACTATCAGCTATTAGGACTTCTGTGTCAGTCGTCTTATGTTTTTCTCATTGTAAATTTTGTATACCACGCTTTCTATCTTTATCTGTCTGAAGGAACTGACTTCATCATAGAAATATTAGTCATCTATCTGATATTTTATAACTTGTTTTTCAGTGTGTTTTTAATTGTTATTTTATAGTGCTTATATATCTATATAAGATATCTATGTAGCTATGTATGCAAACTTTGTACATATACTTATATCTAAGTATAGTATGAACTGAATATTATGGATAGTGCCAACTATTTTTCCTCCCTCATTGGTTAATTAGATATTCTTAGAATGTCTTTTAGATGTTAAATGTTTGTTAAAATATTATTTTTCTTTCTTTTGGTTTGTTAACCTTTTTGATGTTTAAATATCATTTTGAAACTCTCGAGTTTATGATGAGAGGCAATAATCTATGTATTTACAAATTTACCTGTTGTGCCAACACCATTGATTGAATAATTCACCCTGTCCACACTGGTGTGATATGATTCTTCAATAGTCTCTTGAGGTTACTCATTTATTCTGGCCCTCTCTTTCCATTCTTTACATTGAGATTTTTATAACTCTCTGAAAACAGAAATATGATCTGCTGAATATCCCCCAAGATTTCCTACTACTCTTAGGGTAAAAAACAAAATTCTTACCATGGATCCAAGATTTCATCCTGTTTGGCCTATTTCTCCAGCCTGATTTTAGTCATTCATATCCTTGTCCCCCCAGCCTGTGTCTCAGGGTCTTTGCACATGGCATTTCCACTCTACTTACTTTCAGTGATAATTCATATTTTACAGAGCCTAAATAATCATGATGGTGATATGTCACATATCATAGCCCTCTGATATTTCCTTCAAATTAGTTGTCAGAGATGTATCTGTATTTAAAGTTATTTAATGTTGATCTACCTGTATCTACCCATCCAGATCGAACTTCAAAAGTCAGAATATCTGTTTCACCTCAGATGACATTGGACTTAAGTATAGTAGATACTCATTAGGATATGAGTTATACTCATTAGTTGCATTAAAGAAATAAATTAATTCATGATATTTTCATAACATATTAATGGCTGTTAGTGAAGATTTTTTTCTTCATAAAACTGAATTTGATAAAAGCTTAAATCTGTTTCTTTAAATATTGACATTTGATAAGTTCTTTGGTTATTTTGTTTCTGGATTTTAGGTATCATCGGAAAAAGCCAGTGTATGAAAGAAATGACTTCTGTGTCTGAATTTATTTTCCTGGGGCTTTCTACCTCTAGAGCAGTGCAAAATTTCCTCCTTGCCTTCTCTACTGTGTTTTATGTAACAATTGTTCTAGGGAATCTCCTTATTGTGTTTGCAGTGATCTTTGACCCTCATCTACATTCCCCATGTACTTCCTTTTAGCCAACCTCTCATTTATTGATTTGTGTCTTTCTACCTTAACAGTGCCTAAGATGATCTTTGACCTGCACTCTGGGCACAAAACCATATCCTTCCAGGGGTGTGTCACCCAGATATTTGCCCTTCACACCCTGGGTGGATCTGAGATGGTGCTGCTCACTGCCATGGCCTTTGACCGCTATGTGGCCATATGCAAGCCCCTGCACTACCTGACCATCATGAGCCCATGGCTGTGCCTTTTGCTTCTGTGTGGTGCTTGGGCTATTGGCCTCATTCACTCAGTGGCCCAGTTAGCTTTTGTGATCCATTTGCCTTTCTGTGGTCCTAATGAAACTGATAGTTTTTACTGTGACCTTCCTTGGTTTATCAAACTTTCCTGCATAGATTCCTACAGGATGGAATTCATGGTCACTGCCAACAGTGGGTTCATATCCATGGGCACTTTCTTACTGATTATGTCCTACGTTTTCATCCTGGTCACTGTATGGAAACGCTCTTCAGATGGCTTGTCTAAGGCCCTCTCTACTCTGTCAGCACACATCACTGTGGTGGTTTTGTTCTTTGGACCCTGCATCTTTGTTTACATGTGGCCATTTCCTGTAGTGACAGTAGATAAGTTTCTTGCCATTTTAGACTTTCTGGTTACACCCATCCTGAATCCTGCCATTTACACATTGAGGAACAAAGACATGAAGATGACTATAAGAGACTGTGTAGTTAGTTCTTAAGTTGGAAGATCTCTTAAGTAACTCATGGGAGCACAAGTTATTTCAAACAACTTCATGAAATACAAGTGGTTAAATAAATATGCAAATTTGGGGCTGTTTTTTTCTGAAGTTACCATTTTATAATATTTAGACTAGACCATTGGTTATGTTGTTACATTGAATTTATCAAGTTAACTCTGTAGATAAAGATTTGTCAGCCAAATTAAAGCCCCAATAAGTATTTGGACAGTTTTGAAAAAGCAATGTTTAAAGACTAGTGTCTAATGAAAGTATGGCCTTTTGCATCAGACTGCCTGTATTCAATTAATCAACTGAATTTTATTAATTCAATGAATTAATGGAGAACTAATATATGTAAATTTTCAGAAATTATGAAGTATCTAACTCTAAAATTTAAATGATGGATATGAATAATTAAATTTATCTTTCTTTCTGAAAGACAAAAATATGTGTCTGGGAGTATTTATGATCTGGAGACAAAAACAGCATGTGAGAAGTGGAGTAGAGAGAAAATGGATCAGATGCTGTAATAGAGATTGACAGATACTGGGAAGGAAAACAAGGAGGAGAACCTCATAGACAGTATGTTTTATGAGTTTGAAAATATGCTTCCCTTGCTTGTTTCATCAATGGACTCAAGTCATCTCCAGTTGACTTAGGACAGGGAAATTTATGTATCTGTCAGTATTTCACAATTTTTGAAACTGTTACTTAATCCGTCAAAGAATATTCCTCAAATATCAGAATGTGTTTATATGACTATAGCCTGGATGGTATTATTATTATCCAACAACTACTCTATCCAACTTCTTTGCTGACTGTTTTCTCTAGTAACTCATATACCTTTACTGTGTCTCAATACATGTGTCTTAAATACGTGTTAGTGTGTATGATCTGTGTAAAGTACGAAACCTATTTAATTTATAGCTTGCTTTGACAACTAGAAGACTGAGCCGGGTTCATTGTGAAGCTATGAAAGGACCCTATGTCCTGAGTAATTGTGTTCCACAGTTCTTTCAGGATTATGCAATCAGTTTGTATTTCATATTTTTTCCTTTTCACAATTATTTTGTTGTTTTGATTTATATTTTAGTTGATTCTTTTTAGGTACATTAAATTAGAAAGTACAATATAAAGCCAGAACTCTGATTGAGGAATTTGCCTTACTTTTGAAAGTAGCAGGAGAATGGAGAAGAGTAAAGGTCTAATTTCAAAAGTTCTGAAAGGCAATACTGAACCACCTGAACTCTATCATACTGAGGAGGAAAAGATCTATTAGAATCATAATCCAAATGTGGAAGGGATATATCCAAGGAACAGGAGCAAACCTGACAATTACCAAAATTGTAAAAATTACACTGCAGAATCAAATAGGGTAGTACTTGATCGGATTGAAATGATCACACCTTAACATTTTATGGCTCAGAGAGGAAGGAGTAGATCATTTCTGAAGGAATTTATTGTATCAGCCCTACATGATCTTTTATATACAATGTGTAAAATAGTAAAAAATAATTGTGGTATATTCAAGAAGCAGGGATATGTGATTGATAATTAGTAGGAAATGAGTTAAGAGAAGCAGACCACATAAGACACAATTTGTGAAATCAGAAGAATGCATAAAATAATTGATAAAGTTAAAAGATATTAAGAATTTGAAAAACTGAAAAAAATTACACAGAGGAACAGAATATCTAAGAAAGAACCAAATGATTTTAGAAACAAAAAGGAAATATGCAACATTATGAATTCAAGAAGACAAAAACAGATTGGACACAACAGAAGAAAAAAATCAGTAGATTCAAAACAAGTTAATAGATATTATCCAAAGTGAGTACAAATATATAAAAAAAATAAAAATAGCAAAATTCATGTGCATATATACATACACATATGAAAGTAGCAATTATTTTACTTAAGGGTTTATTCCTGAGATTCTTTATTGAAATTTACAAAATACAAAGGATCATGTCATCTTTAGAAAGGAATATGAAATTAGTAGTATATCTAGATCCATCAGTTTAGTTCAGTCACTTAGTCATATCCAACTCTTTGCGACCCCATGAATCTCAGCATTCCAGGCCTCCCTGTCCATCACCAAATCCCGAAGGTCACTCAGACTTATGTCCATTAAGTCAGTGATGCCATCCAGCCATCTCATCCTATGTCACCCCCTTCTCCTCCTGCCCCTCAACATCAGAGTCTTTTCCAGTGAGTCAACACTTCACACGAGGTGGCCAAAGTATTGGAGTTTTAGCTTTGCATCATTCCTTCCAAAGAAATCCTGGGGTTGATCTCCTTCTGAATGGACTGGTTGGATCTCCTTGCAGTCCAGGGGACTCTCAAGAGTCTTCTCCAATACCACAATTCAAAAGCATCAATTCTTTGGCACTCAGCCTTCTTCACAGTCCAACTCTCACATTCATACATGACCACTGGAAAAACCATAGCCTTGCCTAGATGGACCTTAGTTGGTAAAGTAATATCTTTGCTTTTGAATATGCTATCTAGGTTGGTCATAACTCCTTCCAAGGAGTAAGCGTCTTTTAATTTCATGGCTGCAGTCACCATCTGTAGTGATTTTGGAGCCCCCCAAATAAACACTGTTTCCACTGTTTCCTCATCTATTTCCCATGAAGTGATGGGACCAGATGCCATGATCTTCGTTTTCTGAATGTTGAGCTTTAAGCCAACTTTTCACTCTCCACTTTCACTTTCATCAAGAGGCTTTTAGTTCCTCTTCACTCTCTGCCATAAGGGTGGTGTCATCTGCATATCTGAGGTATAGATTTCATATAAATGGATGTAAACTTGTATAATATTTTGAGGAAGATTTCTGAAGAAAAGTTTTGTTTAATGTGGTAATAAATTAATCACAAGCTCTGAACATAATCTAGTTCTTACAGGCTATTTGAAAACTTCAGTGAATTAAGTGGATAGTTTATTCCAAAGCTACATTTTTTGGCCTACTTAATGAACTACCTAATGTATTTACGACTAGGAAGGAAAAAGTAAAATCTCCAAAGGTTGTTGATATAGCCATCTTTGTATTTAATCTTCTTCCCTGATGGCTCAGCTGGTAAAGAATCTGCCTGCAATGTGGAAGACCTGGGATCAGTCCCTGGTTTGGGAAGATCTCCTGGAGAAGGGAAAGGCTAAGCCACTCCAGTATTCTGACCTGGAGAATTCCATGGGTTGTATAGTCCATTGGGTTACAAAGAGTTGGACACAACTAAGTGAATTTCACTTCGCTTCACTTCACTTGTATTTAAGATATATCTTTTAAAGATATTACACTGTTTCACAAATGACTAAAACATGATGTTAAGAGAAAAAACCTCTCCAGATTAGGATTACAATTCAATTTCCTTTCTGAATAGGATTATAAATATTTAATGATTACATATATATATATATGTTTATAGAAGTTAATAGAATATTGTCTAATTGATAGACTAATTTATCATTTTATAAAAATAAATATAGCAATATAATGCACTAACTTATTAAAAAAACTTTCGAGAAGGCCTATGTGAAATGCTTTGTTAAGAAATGCATAGAATAATAGAAAATTTCCTGATATGGTGATCAGTGTTGAAGTAATAGTAAGAATCATAATAATTAACATTAAAATTCTTACTAATTTCAAGTCATTCTTGAGAACAATCAAAATCATACTTATAAAGACTGGCCACATTTCCCAAACAGGAACTCATTTTTGCAATTCGAGAATACTAAAGAATTGATACAAAACTTTCTTCAAGAGATATACATGATTTCTATATGTGAATTGGGGAACTCTTCCCAGTCTTAAGTAATAGGATAGGTGTGGCTAATTTAGGGTGCTCACGGAAGACATTCTGATAATTTGAGATAATGAAATACCAACAGAAATCCACAGTCTGTCATCATAGCCACTTAAAGGCATTCCCAATCTCTTTGTTTCTTAAAGTATAAATGGCTGGATTTAGTAGTGGTGTGATGATCACGTAAACTACAGCGAGGAACTTGCCCACCCAAGTGGTGCTGAGTGGAAAAAGAGAGATGAAGATACAAGGCCATAGAATAACATGACCACTGTGGGCAGTACAAGTGGAGAGAGCCTTGGGTGCCCTGCCCCTGGATTGATGGCAGACAGTAAGCAGAATATAAAAGTAAGAGACCAGCAGTAGAATGAAACAGATGGTGGCCATTACCCCACTGTCAGCATGAATCAACTTTTCTCAAACATAAGTGTCCAAGAAAGCTAGCTAGATCACCAATGGAATATCACAGAACTTACTATCCAATTCTCTGGATCCACAGAAAGGCAATTATATAATTATAGTTAATTGGCTTATTGAGTGCACAAAGCCAGTGATCCATGATGTCATCACTAGCTAAATGCACATTTGTGTGTTCAGGATGCTAGAGTAATGGAGTGGCTTGCAGATGGCCACATAAAGGTCATAGGCCATGGACACAAGCAGCACCATTTCATCTCCTCAAAAAAAAAGTCCAAAAAAATCTGACCCATGTATGCTCTAAGGGAGATGGTCTTGTTTGCCTTGAGAAAATCTGAGGTCAGTTTAGGAGTGGTTACTGATGAAAGGCATAAGTCAATGAATCAAAGATTGACTAATATGACGTATTTAGGGGAGTAGAGATAAAGGTCAGCAATAATTACCAGCACAATGAAGATGTTGCCTAATATGGTGATTAAATAAAGTGAGTAAAATATCACCAGGAGGAAGGCCTGGAGCGCCCATAAATCACACAGACCAAGAAAATTAAATCTGGACACTACAGACTGGTTCAGTTCCGTTCAGTCGCTCAGTCATGTCCAACTCTTTAAGACCCCATGACTGGTTAATTCTTCCATTTAGTTCAGTTTATTCTAATTTAATCTGAAGAAAAGACATAAAAATATGTTTTCTGAATCAAGCAGGTTTCTTATTTATTGCTTATGGAAGCATTTATTTACATAGTCACCTTGGAAAAAAATTGTCCTTTTCATGTAAAGCTCAATACTGATACATCCTATGGTCCAGCAATTTCAGTCTCATTTGCATGCTTGAGATAAATTCTTACAACTGTATATATGGAAATATTTATAATTATACATATAAACAGGACAGTGGAATATTATTCAGAAATATAACATATAACTGTATAAAATGACAAAGATGTATCTTTTTAGACATAATAATGAAGAAAAAAGAGGTTATTATAATTTTTATAAAGTGAACAGCAATAGAAAATAGTGTATTTTGTAGGGACTTCTATGTATAAACTATGTATTTAAAATGATGTAACTCCAGCATGGGGGGTAAGGATCAGGATGAGTATGCACACATTATCAGCTGTATGATATTATGAGCTATTTAGTTTTTATAGTAGTCATGTTTTTATAGTTATAGTTTTGTTTGTAAACAAATAAGCAAAAAAATTCAAAATAGAAATTGAGAAATTTGTGAATGTACTATGAATCAAGAATTATGATCAATTCAATGCTGTGGCTCTGAGGTTTTACATGAATATAATCTCCCTGTTGTCTGTAACTGAAGCTTTTGATAATACTTGTTTGGTTTAAATCCATTGATTTATCAGGTACCAAGGATGAAAATAAAAAGAAAATTAGAAAGTAACAGATGTAGGAGGGACTTTCAATTTTTTCCAGTGTGGTAAACAAGGATTTATTGAATATTTTCTTACTATGATCTATGATCACTTTTGAGCACCTCAGTGAAAAGAAATAGATTGTAGGTGGTGTATGATTATCAAAGAATAAAAGCTTATGCCTACTTTTTCACCTAATAGTAGCTTAATAGGTTGTAAATATTATTTTAGTTAAATTGCAAAGTATTACTGCTAAGATAATTATATAAAAACTATATTAATAATTCTGTTAAGATTAATTATATGAAATAGGTATGTAATTTTCAACTTTACTCTAAGTAGGATGAAAAGAAAGTGAAGTGAAAGTGAAGTCGCTCAGTCGTGTCCGACTCTTTGCAACCCCATGGACTGTAGCCCACTAGGCTCCTTCCTCCATGGGATTCTCCAGGTAAGAGTACTGGAGTGGGTTGCCATTTCCTTCTCCAGGGGATCTTCCCAACGCAGGGATCGAACCCAGGTCTCCTGCATTCTAGGCAAAGATTCTAAGAGCATAGTTGAAAATCAAATGAGTTAGAGCAGAACTCACACAAAAAAATCAAATGTTAGGACAATTAAAAATAAAAATAAACGGGACAATTTATTTTCTTCTTTGAGTTGCTAATTTCAGGTCATGGGAAAACTAAACCTTTTTCTTTGTCACTCTGTCTCTGAAGAGCTCCCATATGCTAGAAAATTTCACCCATATTGTCTAAAGTAATCTTCACAATAACCAAATAAAATAAGTGAAATATTTGTTACTATTCTGAATTTGACTCCCAGTGTAACCTGTTAGCGGAGAAGGCAATGGCACCCCACTCCAATACTCTTGCCTGGAAAATGCCATGGATGGAGGAGCCTAGTAGGCTGCAGTCCATGGGGTCGCTAGCAGTCGGACATGACTGAGCGACTTCCCTTTCACTTTCTACTTTCGTGCATTGGAGAAGGAAATGGCAACCCACTCCAGTTTTCTTGCCCGGAGAATCCCAGGGACGGGGGAGCCTGGTGGGCTGCTGTCTAGGGGGTCACACTGAGTCGGACACGACGGACGTGACTTAGAAGTAACCTGTGAGAGTCTCAGAGACGGGAAATAGCGTGACTGGGGTGCAATCCCGACACTCTCTGATGCCAGTCCTTCACCTGTGCTGCCATTCTGTGCTTCCTGTTCAGTTCCAAGAGCATAATTCCATTTTCAGGGTAACTATTGACTATTGCAGGCTTTGAAAGATTTCTCTCCATAAGCTCTGTTAAGTTCCTTCCTGAGTTAAATTAGTAATTATCACTTTTCTCAATATTTGGAAATTTCTGTTAATTATAGTTACATATCTGTGCCTAGAACACAGTTTTCCTTAGGTCAAGAAAACTGCAGGCCCTGATGACTATGGATCTGTGAGGACCTGAATATTACCTCAAAGAAAGCATCTACAAAGCTCTGAGACTGTGTACTCATTTTGACTATGTAGAGAGTCCAGAAGGTCCACCAATACCTTGGAGAAGAAATCCTTGATGTTTCTGAAAGTTATGCAACAATTCCAAATCTTTCTAATTAGTGTTCATGGAAATATGGCATTAAAACATTGTCTTCAATATGATAAGGAAGGGAACTAAGGGAAAAGTTAAGAAATTCAGAGTGTAGAGTGTATCTCCTTACCAGAGAGACACCATATTCAACCACATTTCTTCCTGAGAATAAAAGATTGTCCATATTCTAAATAGACTCTGAAATAGAATCATGTTGCATCAAAACAAAGAATCCACCTTTCTGCGTTCATGGGGGAGTGTGAGGCATATATTAGTATAGAGAGAGGCCTCTGGAGTAGGAAATTTTTCAAGCTATTCATGCTATGTTCCTTTGAGACCACTTCAATCTGGTCTCTCTGAATTAAGAATATCATCTGGAAAGTATGCCTTTCGTCAATATCAGAGTGAGAACCGATGAGGACAATAATAAAAGTTCTAATGGTGGAGTTAAGCATAGAAAAAAAAAATAAAACACTTCTTTGATTAACTTTTTAAAAAGAAAAACATTATCCCAGAACTAAGTTGCTATTTCTAGGCCCAGAGGACTTGGGTGAGTGGACATGGGATGGTGAGCAGAGGGAGAGGAATCATCAGAGTGTACTCAGTTGCTCCCTCAGTGCTGTACACCAAGTATGCCCGTTGTAGAGCAGTCAGTCTTGAACCGCTTGTTTTATGGGGTTTTAGGAGAAAAGGAAAGATATAAGCATCTGAATGCAGAGTTCCAGAGAACAGCAAGAAGAGATAAAAAGCCTTCTTCAGCAATCAATGCAAAGAAATAGAGGAAAAGAACAGAATGGGAAAGACTAGAGATCTCTTCAAGAAGATTAGTGATACCAAGGGAATATTTCATGCAAAGATGAGCTCAATAAAGGACAGAAATGGTATGGACCTAACAGAAGCAGAAGATATTAAGAAGAGGTGGCAAGAATACACAGAAGAACTGTACAAAAAGATCTTCACGACCTGGATAATCACGGTGGTGTGATCACTCATCCAGAGCCAGACATCCTGGAATGTGAAGTCAAGTGGGCCTTGGAAAGCATTACTACGAACAAAGCTAGTGGAGGTGATGGAATTCCAGTTGAGCTCTTTCAAATCCTGAAAGATGATGCTGTGAAAGTGCTGCACTCAATATGCCAGCAAATTTGGAAAACTCAGCAGTGGCCACAGGACTGGAAAAGGTCAGGTTTCATCCCAATCCCAAAGAAAGGCAATGCCATAGAATGCTCAAACTACCTCACAATTGCACTCATCTCACACGCTAGTAAAGTAATGCTCAAAATTCTCCAAGCCAGGCTTCAGCAATCCATGAACCGTGAACTTTCAGATGTTCAAGCTGGTTTTAGAAAAGGCAGAGGAACCAGAGATCAAATTGCCAACATCCGCTGGATCATGGAAAAAGCAAGAGAGTTCCAGAAAAACATCTATTTCTGCTTTATTGACTATGCCAAAGCCTTTGACTGTGTGGATCACAATAAACTGTTGAAAATTCTTCAAGAGATGGGAATACCAGACCACCTGACCTGCTTCTTGAGAAACCTGTATGCAGATCAGGAAGCAAAAGTTAGAACTGGACATGGAACAACAGACTGGTTCCAAATAGGAAAAGGAGTACGTCAAGGCTGTATATTGTCACCCTGTTTATTTAACTTCTATGCAGAGTATATCATGAGAAACGCTGGACTGGAAGAAGCACATGCTGGAATCAAGACTGCTGGGAGAAATATCAATAATCTCAGATATGCAGATGACACCACCCTTATGGCAGAAGTGAAGAGGAACTAAAAGCCTCTTAACGAAAGTGAAAGTGGAGAATGAAAAAGTTGGCCTAAAGCTCAACATTCAGAAAACGAAGATCATGGCATCTGGTCCCATCACTTCATGGGAAATAGATGGGGAAACAGTGGAAAGAGTGTTTATTTTTGGAGGGCTCCAACATCACTGCAGATGGTGACTGCAGCCATGAAATTAGAAGACGCTTACTCCTTGGAAGAAAAGTTATGACCAATCTAAATAGTATATTCAAAAGCAGAGACATTACTTTGCTGACTAAAGTCTGTCTAGTCAAGGCTATGTTTTTTCCAGTGTTCATGTATGGATGTGAGAGTTGAACTGTGGAGAAGGCTGAGCGCCAAAGAATTGATGATTTTGAACTGTGGTGTTGGAGAAGACTCTTGAGAGTCCCTTGGACTGCAGGGAGATCCAACCAGTCCATTCTGAAGGAGATCAGCCCTGGGATTTCTTTGGAAGGAATGATGCTAAAGCTGAAACTCCAGTACTTTAGCCACCTCATGAGAACAGTTGACTCATTGGAAAAGACTCTGATGATGGGAGGGATTGAGGGCAGGAGGAGAAGGGGACAACAGAGGATAAGGTGGCTGGATGGCATCACCAACTCAATGGACGTTAGTCTGAGTGACCTCCGGGAGTTGGTGATGGACATGGAGGCTTGGAGTGCTGCGGTTCATGGGGTTGCAGAGTTGGACACGACTGAGTGACTGAACTGAACTGAACTAAACTGAATGAACAATAGAGAGACATTTTAAAGTGTCAAAAGTTTCTTTGATTATTTTAGCAATGATCATGATTGAAAAATGAGTACAAGGCAATATTGGGGCTTTCCAAGTGGCTCAGCAGTAAAGAATCTCCTGCCAGTGCAGGAGACACAAGAGATACGTGTATGATCCATGGATGGAGAATATCCCTAGTATAGGAAATGACAACCAACTCTAGTATTCTTGCAGGCATAATCTTTTGAATAGAGGAACCTAGCAAGCTATGGTCGATGGGGTCACAAAGTATTGAATACA
Organism: Nanger dama; assembly: GCA_917880005.1. Taxonomy (NCBI): domain Eukaryota; kingdom Metazoa; phylum Chordata; class Mammalia; order Artiodactyla; family Bovidae; genus Nanger; species Nanger dama. Next base: position 76,656,312 of record CAKJTW010000003.1, read on the forward strand.
AATGAGAACTCTCATACCCAAAGGGCAATATTAACAATAGTATTCAAAATAACAAAATAGTAAGGGAAGTTTATCTCTTATTTTCATTTATACGATATTATATGATTTAATCTTATTGATAAGAATCCAACACTTTAGTGGTCTGAGAAAGAAATATGATAGTGTGTGTCTATCTGCCCATTGCTGTTATTTTTTTATCAGAAAAATAAAATTGTTCACATATTGGCGGTTATGGTTTCAGTTTGTTTTCTATGCAGTTACATACTAACATGTGCACTTTTAAATATATGGAAGAATCTTTTTCTTTGAAAAATATACAGTGTTGAAGGATATTTTAAATTCCAGTTACTCTAAAATAATATGCTTAAATGTATTTCATTCAATGTATACTTTTAGAGAAATTAAGAGAATATTTATGTAACTACACATTTTTAGTATTCTTTTCACACTTTGAGAATGAATGGGTAGGGTTTGGACAGCAGACATGAAAAGAATGAAGTAGAAAAGTGGGATTTTTACATTTATTATTATTATTATTATTATTACAGGTAATAACTATGTAGATAGTGTCAGTGATGTTAATCCACCACTGGTCAATTTTGCTGATGATCAGGCATAGGAGAGTCCTCTGTCTTCACACACAGTTTAGAAACATCTGTACATTAAACTTTAGCTGACTGTGTTTAGGAATGGAAACCAGAGATAACCCTTTAAACCATTTATTTAGGTTCCATTGTATGAATATCTCGAATATTGGGAATACAAACATTTAATGATGATAGCTACATTAAAATAACCTTGAATATGGGGTTGGGTGGAGAGGAAAATGGCGACCCATTCTAGTATTCTTGCCTGGAGAATCCCAGGGACAGGGGAGCCTGGTGGGCTGCTGTCTTGAGGTCGCACCGAGTTGGACACAACTGAAGTGACTTAGCAACAGCAGCATTGAGTTGGGAGAGGGCAGGGTCAAATACCTTTATCTCAGCTCCACATCAGCTCAAGAATGGGTGGCTAAAGTGCAGCATATCTACAGGATGACTTTCTATTCATTTTCTTCCCTTCTCATTGTTAGAGAGCTTTTGCTAACCAGACATTTCACTATTTCTCAGTGATTTGGAACTCTGGACAGGTTCCCAGGGTTTATCTAAACTTTATGGTTACTTCCTCTCTATCTAGTATATCTATTTATGTGTTTTAGGGAATAAATGAATCTTGTGTTTCAGCTCCACCATGTTAGGAGACACAACAGTTGGAGGAGGTGGACATTCTATTCCATTAATCAAGGTGTTGATATTGTTATTCTTATACTCCTGTGACTTCTAGGACATGGGGCTTTTAAAGAAATCAAATGGGACGACCAATGAAAGAGTAATCTAAAGAAACCTCTAGCCTGATTAAAACAACTTTAAATAAGGACAAAGATTTGGAAAATAGTTTGGTAGAGCTTTACAAAACTAATGATAGTATTGCCATATGACAAAGTAATAGTACTGCTGGGCATTTACCAAAATGAGTTAAAAATTCTGCTTATACAAAACCTGCATTTGAACATTTGTAGTAGCTTTATCCATAATTACCAAAAACTAGAGCCATCCAAGATGTCCTTTAATCTGTTAATGGTTAAATAAAGTGTGGTACACTTATACAATGGAATATTATTTGGTAATAAAAAAAGTAATCTATCATGTCATGAAAAGATATACAGGATCCTTAAGTGTCTATTGCTACACAAAGGGAGCCAACCTGAAAAGTCTATGTGCTGTGTGATTCCACCTGTATGAAATGCAAAACTATGGATACAGTGGTAGGTGGTTAGGTGGTGGTTAGGTTGTTGTCAGGGGTTCATGGGTTAAGGGGAATGAATGCATAAGTTACACCCAGGAGATTTTAGTACAGTGAAATTATTGGTAATGATACTGTAATTTTGAATATATTTTCTAAGACATTTGCTGTGTCTTCTGTGGGTACCTGAATGGAATGACAGTCTAGCAACAAGCTCATGAGCTCGTGAGCTTATGAGCTCGTGTTTGTTTCTAATACTGTTATACAGTTAAAGGAACCAGGGATCTTTCGAGAAATGTCTATTGTAAGAATAGGAAATAAAAATACAAGATAAGCCAGTTTGGTCCCAGACAATAAGGGAATGCTCAAACATACATAAACTCACAAAATTTGATGCAGGTATACATCAAAGAGGCTTAAGAGCCTAATGAAAATAAAACTCCCAACAGCAGTTTTAGATTATAATCCAAATTATAAATATCCATGATTTCATACTGATGTAAATGATTGAATAAGTTAATATATGGGGTAGAAGAGTAAGCACCCATGAAGGAGAATTATAGATAAATTATGAAGCATACTACCCTAATCAAGGGGAACATAGCTACTCGTTCCTTAAGTATAGGCTGAGTGTAATGACTTTCCTCAAAATACAGTGTGGATAGTAGGGAAAGTAAATCTACAGTGAGGCAGCCTGAGAAACATTTCAGTCAGGTGATCAAGGTCAACCTCAACAGACATAAATCATGGTGATGGGATAGACACTTGATGGGGGGTGTCAAATGGCAGATCACCTGTGGTGTGCTTCCCTTGAACCCATAACTCTGGTGTAATAGTGAGAAAAATGTCAAATACATTTCAGTGGGGTCATACGCTTCCTAATTTGCAGTTGCTCAAAAGTTGAATTACCATGCTGCTGCTGCTGCTGCATCGCTTCAGTCATGTCCAACTCTGTGCGACCCCATAGACGGCAGCCCCCAGGCTCCTGCATCCATGGGATTCTCCAGGCAAGAGTACTGGAGAATCCTGTGGACACATAAAACTCATCAGTTCTGCTCCTAGTCTATAACCCCAAAGAATTAAAAACAAGTGTAAAAACAAAATATTGTACGTGAATATTGCAGAGCATTCTAAATGTTAACCTGCCGATGAATTGATGTGTTAATCCATACAGAACAATAATGTTCAGCCACAAAAGGATTGATGTAAGGATACACATTTCAGTATGTATGAAAACATTTTGGAACTAGGTAGAAGTGATGATTCCACAATATAATGAATGCCTAAATGCCATCAGTTTGTAGCTTTCAAATGATTGATTTTACCTTATGTTAATTTTACCTTGATAAGATAAAAGTGAAGTGAAGTGAAGTTGCTCAGTGTGTCCAACTCTGTGACCCCACGAACTATACCTGTCAGGCTCCTCTGTCTATGTGATTTTCTAGCTAAGAATACTGGAATGGGTTGCCATTTTCTTCTCCATATATAAAATGCAATGCTAAAAAGAAAAATGAGTAAATATTATTTTTCATTATGAATTAAGATTTTAGTTATCCACCTTTTTTAAGCTCATTTTTAAAATCATGATAGGCTAATGTGTAGTTATGTAAAAGAGAATGCTACTGTTTCAACACAAAGTTTTTGCTTATTTCTCTCTAGTCTAGATGTTATGTAGAAATTAGTCTAAATTTTTGTAAAATGAAAATAATAGCAGTTTAACAAAAATCAATTTTTGAAACAATCTGTTGAAATGGAGCTCTTATAATAATGTTAAATGATATAAGAATTGTGATATTTGGTCTTCTGTGTGTACACATTGCTTTTCGGAGCAGCGTTATAGAGTTAGATATATTCAATATGTCTAGATTTAGTCCATGAATAAAGAATACACAAGGCTGAATGCCAAGACACACATTCTGTCCCTTTTCAGCTATTAACTGGTAAATTATAATCTTATTTCTTCATCTGATGGGGAAGAATATTGTATTTCCATCTCACCATTTTGTTGGAAATAATAAATGAGATAGTATAGGTATAATACTAAGAAAAGCAAAAAGCTTAATAGACATAAGAGCTCTTTTTTTTTTTTAGTATGTTATAGCATTGACCTAAAAAAGAGGCAGCATAAGTATAGGAATTAAATTCCTGATTCAGAATATTATTTCATTTGAATATTAGTTTTGACTTTAGCATATTGACCTTTGCCAACATATTTAATTTCTATTTTTTAGATATTCTTATGGCTAAAATGTGTTTGATAATTATATAAATGAAGTAAAACCAGGTATATGGTTTCTAGGAATATTCCATGAATATGCTTACAATAGAATAGTAAATAATTTTTACTAATGAGTGTCTTAATAGGCATTCCTTTTTCACTGGTATTGGTCTGAAGTGAAGAAGTGAAGTGAGGTCGCTCAGTTGTGTCCGATTCTTTGTGACCCCGTAGACTGTAGCCCACCAGGCCCCTCTGTCCATGAGATTCTCCAGGCAAGAATACTGGAGTGAGTTGCCATTTCCTTCTCCAGGTATTGGTCTAAGTGATATTCAATTTATCAATAGATATTCAAATGTTAAGAGATGCTGAGTTTCTTTGACGATACTGTTGTCATAATTTATTAACCATAGCTTCTTTTGTTTCCTATTTACTTTTTCAATCAAACTTCTAATATTTTTCTTCTCTTAATGCTATGGGAATTCAGTAGAGATCTCATAATTAACAGCCTGGGAATTCAGGTCACTGAGTCATCAAAGTGTCATCCAAAGCTGTTGTTAAAGCTGGAGTAACTAAGGAGAACTAACCACAGAGATCAAAGAGGGAAACAGTTCTTAAGAGATTCTATTATAGTGAAAATATTGTTTCTTGGGATTTGTTTTTGGGGAGGTCAGGTAAGTGGAGAGAGTATAATTTAAGTGAATAACCTGTTAAAATTACCAGCTTCTTCCCCTATATGGGCAAAATACAGCAACTCTACTACAACATTACAAAGCTTCTCCCTATGTACCCCTTGCCTCCAGCTCTTTCTTATCTCTTTTTTTCAATTCAATATCCATTTGTTGAACCTTGTTGAATACACAAGTGCCAGTCTTTCCAAGGGTAAATTCAAGTTGTCATTTCAGGTTGTGTGCAGCTCTTCATACACCTAAATTGTATTTTAATTTACAGGGAAATTTTTGGACATGGATTATATTTCACTAAGTACTAGAAAGGACCTCAAAAATTGATTTTGATGTGAATCATCTTTGACCTGTTGTTCATGGAAATTTCTAGAATGACAATTGCTTCTTAAAAAATTCTCCTAGCATTAGTTTTCTTTGGGAATAATATAAAAAAATCAGTTTGTTTAATGAGAAACTATTATTGCTAATTTTTGAGACATATGTATATACACACCCACAGCCATCCAAACCCTATTTTATCTCCTAAATCCACAAAACTTCATCTGGTCAGGATTTATGTTTAAGACATAGTTTCTGCTCTTAAGAAGCTCATTACTCCTAGCAGTGAAGACAGAGCAACTGTGGTTAGTCACTCAGTTGTTACTGACTCTTTGCGACCCCATGGACATAAGCCCACCAGGCTCCTCTATCCATGGGGATTCTCCAGGCAAGAACACTGGAGTGGGTAGCCTATACCTTCTCCAGAGGAACTTCCCAACCCAGGAATTGAGCAGAGGTCTCCTGCCTTGCAGGCAGATTCTTTACCAGCTGAGCTACCCAGGAAGCCAAATGTAAATTATAACATCATGAAAAAGAATATGAGACTTTCACTAGTAAGATGTGATAGTAAAATGGAGGAATATCTCAGGAAGACTGGAGGAGAGAGGGGGACATTGTTGAGTAACAATTGACAGAATTTCTAGAACAAAAAGTAATCGGCCACATGAAAAAGTAAAGCTGTAGTGCAGAACAAAAATATGGATAACCTTGATATTAGTGAAAGAACAAGTGTCCTTGTAGTTCAGGTTTGTGAGGCAGAGAGGTGAGATAAGGGGCTGGGAAAATGAATTGTAGACAGTCCAATTATGTGCCTTGCTGAGATGTTGTGAAGACAGCCGTTACTGAGGGACTGTAAGCAGTGAGCAGGCAAAAAGACTCAGGAACCATTCCCTAGAACGCTGTTCCAACTGCTGCTTCCCTTTTAGCTGTCATGGTATTCTTTCTTGCTTGCTTCCATTCTCTCCTATTTCTTTCCTCTGTTTGTCCTTGTCTTTTCTGTCTCCTCGTTTTCTTTCCTTTTCCTTTCATCTTCTTCCTTATTAGTATCAATCAGCTAAACAATAGATATGCTTTAAAGAACCTAGCAGTTTCTTTACTCAGCTATTAAAAAGAATGCATTTGACTCAGTTCTAATGAGGTGGATGAAACTGGAGCCTATTATACAGAGCGAAGTAAGTCAGAAAGAAAAATACAATACAGTATATTCATGCATATATATGGAATTTAAACGATAGTAACGATGACCCTATATGCGAGACAGCAAAAGAGACACAGATGTAAAGAACAGACTGTTGGACTCTGTGAGAAAACGTGAGGGTGGGATGATTTGAGACAATAAGATTGAATCATGTTTAAAAAAAAAGAAACTAGCAGTAGACTGTCACAAATAGGTTTTAACTTGGTCATTAATTTCTTACAGAGAACATTTTCTGTTAAGGAGCTATTGTGATTTTGTTATGAGTAAGCTGTCATTTACACACTTGTAAAACTAATTTTTATGTTTGACTAAATGGTACTGCCATTGCTACAATATGAATTTGAAGGGTTGTATGTTCATTTGAGCCTTTATTCTATGTTTTATCAATAAATTTTATTTTTAAGTCATAAGCCAATATGAGGTTTTTTTAGGGCATTTAAATAATACAGAAATATAGGCCTTAGGAAATAAAAGCCATATGTAGTCCTATTTTTCAGGATTCACTATTGGCAATATTTAATGTACAGTCCTAGAACATTTTTTTGAGCACAAACATATTTTCATAAAAACAATTTTTTGCCATTAGAGGTTCTTGTTTTAATTCAGTATTTGGATAGTTATTTCCAGGTACTTAGATAAATATAATAAACTGACATCAACATTATATCAATTTAAGACATGTAACAATTTTTGCAGGAATCAATACCAGCTATGACTATACATACACAGATATCTTGAATATTTTTGACTCTGCACATAGGTTATGATAATATTATTACTCATAATAACAAGACCTCAATTTTCATGTAACATCAAATTTAACTAGATTAGTTCCTGAATTGCTATGGGTGGAAAGCTGTTTTTCTAGGACTGCACAAGCCCCAACAAATGATGATTAATGCAGGCTTTTTCAGATAGTTTACAATATTATGCAGTAACAAACAATCTTAATGCAAGTGGCTTTTATTTTTTCAGAAAAATTGAGGTATAGTTGTCGCAAATATTGTGTATATTTAAGGTGTACAACTTGATGTTTTGATATAGGTCTATTATACATTATGTATATCAAATAATTTTTGTTACATGTCTATATTATATATGACAAATAATTACCAATAATTATCAAATGATTACCACAATCAAGCTAATGAATCTATCCACCGCTTGGCACAATTACCATTGTTTTGTGTGTGAAAACACTGCAGATTTACCTCTCAGAAAATTTCAAGTATAAAGCACAGCTTGCTTGTGCATTAGGTCTCCAGAACTTATTCACCTTGATATGTGAAATTTTGTCTCTTTTGACCAATATCTCCCCATGCACCCTCCCCTCAGACCCCCAAAACCACAATTTCACTGTTTGCTTCCATGAATTTGACTCTTTTAGATGTCTCATATGTGATACGATGCAGTGTTTTGCTTTCTCTGACTGGCTTATTACACTTTTCTCTGCTTTTAATCACCTTGTTGCAAAAGGCCAGATTTTCTTTTTTTAGAATGAATTATATTTTGGTATGTGTGTGTTTTGTTGTGTTGTGTGTATCACATTTGCTTTAACTGTTCATTCATCACCAGAAATTTAGTTTGTTTCCATAATTTGGTTAATGTGAGTAACGCTGCAATGAACATAGAACTGTCAATATCTCTTCAAGATACTGATTCCATTTCCTTTGCATATATAAGAAGTGAAATTGTTACATGAAAAGATAGTTCTAATTTTAATGCTTTAAGAACCTCAACACTTTTTCCAAAATGGAAGAAATAGTGTTATTTTTATGTACTTTCTTGTGTCCCCTAAATTGAAAAATCTTTCCAGATCTGTATATATATAGAGAGAGAACTATTTATTTAATTTTTATAGCTTCATAATATTGGAAATTCTTTTTCATTTTCATCTGTCTCTTTATCTTATTTCCCTGTCAGTTGGTGAAACAGAAAACTGTGAGTCTCCTAATCACCGCTGCAGATAAGGCTAGGTGTCTATCAGTATGCTCACTGGCTCCCTGTACGTGTTGTTATTGTTCTGACCGTCAGTGCCTGTGCACGTGTCTCCACTTTTTCAAGTTTAATCTCCTTGAGCAGTTACTGTATTCACCTTTGCATCAAATATAATCTTTCTTTGACTAATGCCAATATGTTGCCTTTCTTGCTGCTGCTAAGTCACTTCAGTCGTGTCCGACTCTGTGCAACCCCATAGACAGCAGCCCACCAGGCTTCCCCTGTCCCTGAGATTCTCCAGGCAAGAACGCTGGAGTGGGTTGCCATTTCCTTCTCCAATGCATGAAAGTAAAAAGTAAAGTGAAGTTGCTCAATCGTGTCTGACTTTTAGCGACTCCATGGACTGCAGCCTACCAGGCTCCTCCATCCATGGGATTTTTCCAGGCAAAAGTACTGGAGTGGGTTGCCATTGCCAATATTTTGCCTTTCTTACTGAACTATAACAAATGAAGAGTGTATTATTAATGAATTTTTAATGTTTACAAAGTTTAGAAAAGAGAAAACCAGGAAAAAAATAATCACCTAGTTTTCCTAATACTAATACAAAAATTTATCAGTATTTTTTAAAACTGAACTTTCTTTTGGTCTTTGAGACATTTTAATTTATTTTTTACATTTGGAAACAAAGTGAATATACATTGTTTTGTATACCAGACAACGTATATTTTAAAATCTACATATTGCATGATCAAAGCCTTCAGATAGAGATTTGATTATAGCTCCTTTGAAATGTCACACCCACTGCAGTTAACTCTGATGATTGTCCCATTCATTCTCTCTTGCTCAGTCCAATTCTATTTTTCTCTGTTATTGGCTATAAAATCCTCCATTCCCTGCCCCTGTATCAGGGCCTCCTGGCAGCACCCCTGCAGTATTTCCTTTTGTCTACAAGACCCGCTGCACATCCACTACCCTCACAATGTCCTTCCTGACTGGCCTGGCTGCCTGCATGTCTATTCTTGACTATAACAGTTTCAAGGGGCTTCAATCGGCTTATGCTGCCTTCTCTCTGAGGCAGTGCAGAGTTGTGCCCACAGGAGAGCCCAGGCATGGGGTGGAGTGCCAAGAGAGGAGTACCAAGAGAAAGCATGGTTGTTAGTGGTATGGGGCCTGGAGGAAAGCTTCGTGGGGGCAGTGCAAGTGGGGGACTCCTGGTATTTAATTCAAATGTGGAACAAGCATCACTAATTTGGTTTGTTTAAAGTTGTTTAGAAGATCATGTATGAATAAATAGCTCATATATTAGATTGAATTCTATAAAATTGATATTTGACCAAATGTGAACTAACTGAAAGTACAGTTTCTTATGACTCAAACTGATAAATGCATAAAAGCCCAGAGATGAACAATTTACTGATAAGAACTAAAGATACACATTTTCCTATTTTTCCCTACACTTTGTAGGAAAATGGGTTTCCTTTATACCCTTCTTATAGATTTCTCATTTATTAAAATGTCTGTTATGCATATGTTCATAGATTGAACTTTGTTCTGTATATGAGTAATAATGCTTTTCTCCAGATGGAAGAACTATGAATATTTAGTTCACATTCATTTGCTATGAATATTCTCTGCTGCTAATAACTAGATAATTTAACTTATCTAGTTTCAGTACACTAGGCAAATTTTCTTCTTTTATTGAGGTATAGTTAATTTACACTGTTTTGTTAGTTTTAGGTATACAGTAAAGTGATTCACTCATATATGTTTGTATATATCTATATATAAGTAAGTAAGTGAAAGTTGCTCAGTCGTGTCTGATTCTTTGCGATCCCGTGGACTATATAGTCCATGGAATTCTCCAGGCCAGAATACTGGAGTGGGTAGCCTTTCCCTTCTCCAGGGGATCCTCCCAACCCACATCTCCTGCATTGCAGGTGGATTCTTTAACAGCTGAGCCACAGGGAAGCACATATCTATGTATACGTATTTATATATGTTTTTTTCAAATTCTTTTGCTTTAAAAATTATTACAAGATATTAAATATAGTTGCCTTTGCTATAGACTAGTTCCTTGCTGTTTATTTATTTTATATATAGTAATATGTATATGTTAACAAAGATCATGGCATCTGGTCCCATCACTTCATGGGAAATAGATGGGGAAACAGTGGAAACAGTGTCAGACTTTATTTTTTGGGCTCCAAAATCACTGCAGATGGTAATTGCAGTCATAAAATTAAAAGACACTTATTCCTTGGAAGAAAAGTTATGACCAACCTAGATAGCATATTCAAAAGCAGAGCCATTACCTTGCCAACAAAGGTCCGTCTGGTCAAGGCTATGGTTTTTCCAGTGGTCATGTATGGATGTGAGAGTTGGACTGTGACGAAGGCTGAGCGCCAAAGAATTGATGCTTTTGAACTGTGGTGTTGGAGAAGACTCTTGAGAGTCCCTTGGATTGCAAGGAGATCCAACCAGTCCATTCTGAAGGAGATCAGCCCTGGGATTTCTTTGGAAGGAATGATGCTAAAGCTGAAACTCCAGTACTTTGGCAACCTCATGCGAAGAGTTGACTCATTGGAAAAGACTCTGATGCTGGGAGGGATTGGGGGCAGGAGGAGAAGGGGACGACAGAGGATGAGATGGCTGGATGGCATCACCGACTCGATGGACGTGAGTCTGAGTGAACTCCGGGAGTTGGTGATGGACAGGGAGGCCTGGCGTGCTGCGATTCATGGGGTTGCAAAGAGTCGGACACGACTGATCGACTGAACTGAACTGATTATGTATATGTTATTTTTTCTTGATTGAGATTCTTAGTCATATATATGGAAAATTTTGAAGTTTGGCTATCTATTTCTAATGTGCCTTCTAAAGAAACTGCATTAATTTTCATTCTTTTTACCAATGTATGAGTATGACTTTCTCCTCACAGCCTCATCCATGATGTCATCAATTTTTTGAACCTTTGAAATTTGTTAGTACAGAATAGCACCCAGAGCACTCCTATCTACATTTCTTTGATTAATAGTGAGACTTTTACTTTCATATGACTCTCAACTATTGGGACTTCTTATGTGTTGGTTGTCTTATTCTCATTTTAAAATTTGTATATCACATTTCCTTTATCTTTCTAGAAGAACTGATTTCATAATAGAAATATTAGTCATCTGTCTAATATTTTATAACTTATTTTTAGAGTGTGTTTTTTATTTTATAGTGTTTATATATCCATATAAGATACCTATATCTATATATTCATACAAAATTTTGTAAATCCACCTATATCTAAGTATAGCAATACTGAATATTTTGGATAGTGCCAACTATTTTTCCTCCCTCATTTGTTAATAAGAGATAATCTTAGGATGAATTTTCCATCTTAAATGTTCGCTTGAATATTATTTTTATTTCTCTTGGTTCATTACCCTTTTTTGATGTTTAAATATCCTTTTGAAACCTTCTTGAGTTTATGATGAGGCAGTAATCTACATATTTGCAAGCTTTATCTGTTGTGCCAGCACTGTTGGTTGAATAATTCATCTTGTCCACAGCTGAGAATGATTATTCATTAGTCTCTTGAAGTCACTCTAAGTTTACCTTCTCCTTCCATTCTTTACATTGAAGCTTTTGTAATTGTTTGAAAACAAAATGATTACCAGCTACAACTGAATATCCTCCAGATTTTCTACTGCTTTTAGGATAAAAAGCAAAGTTCATAACATGGATACAAGATTCCATCCTATCTGGCCTGTTTCTCCTCCTGAGATCAATCGCTCACCTTCCTTCCTCACTGGCCTTCATGTCTCAGGGTCTTTACACATGGCATTTCAAAGTCTGGACCATTGTATTTACTCTTCAAAAATAACTCATATTTTGCAGAGTCTGAGAAAGTATGATGGTGATGTGTCATATTGTTCTCATAGCCCTCTGTTCTTTTCCTTGAAATCAGTTGTCAGAGATGTATCTGTATTTAAATTCATTTAATCTATGTATCTACCTGTATCTACCCATCAAGATCTAGTCCATTTTCTCTTAAAGTCAGAATTACTGTTTCACCTCAGAACTTGACACTGAACTTGGAATATAGTGGATACTCATTAGTAATATCAGTCACACTCATTAGCTGCATTAGTTGAAAAAAATAAATTAATGCATTATATTTTCAGAATATATTAATGACTGTTAGGGAAGATTTGTGATTTAAAACCATATAGATAAAAGCTTAAATCTGTTTCTTTAAATAAAAATGTTTGATAAATGCTTTGGTTATGTTTTGTTTCTAGTCTTTAGATATCTCCAGACCAAGCCAATGTATGAAGCAAATGACTCTTCAGTGTCTGAATTTGTTTTCCTGGGACTTTCTACCTCTAGACCAGTGCAGCATTTCCTCCTTGCCGTTGCTACAGTGTTTTATGTAACAATTGTTCTAGGGAATCTCCTTGTTGTGTTTGCAGTGACCTTTGACCCTCATCTACATTCCCCCATGTACTTCCTTTTAGCCAACCTCTCATTTATTGATTTGTGTCTTTCTACCTTAACAGTGCCTAAGATGATCTTTGACCTGCACTCTGGGCACAAAACCATATCCTTCCAGGGGTGTGTCACCCAGATATTTGCCCTTCACACCCTGGGTGGATCTGAGATGGTGCTGCTCACTGCCATGGCCTTTGACCGCTATGTGGCCATATGCAAGCCCCTGCACTACCTGACCATCATGATCCCACGGCTGTGCTTTTTGCTTCTGTGTAGTGCTTGGGCTATTGGCCTCATTCACTCAGTGGTCCAGTTAGCTTTTGTGATCCATTTGCCTTTCTGTGGTCCTAATGAGATCGACAGTTTTTACTGTGACCTTCCTTGGTTTATCAAACTTGCCTGCATAGATTCCTACAGAATGGAATTCATGGTTATTGCCATCAGTGGGTTCATATCCATGGGCACTTTCTTCTTGTTGATTATCTCCTATGTTTTCATTCTGGTCACTGTATGGAAACGCTCTTCAGATGGTTTGAGCAAGGCCCTCTCTACTCTGTCAGCACACATCACTGTGGTGGTTTTTTTCTTTGGACCATCCATATTTGTTTACATGTGGCCATTTCCCACGGTGCCAGTGGATAAGTTTCTTGCCATTTTAGACTTTCTGGTTACACCCATTCTGAATCCTGCCATTTACACACTGAGAAACAAGGAAATGAAGACGGCAATGAGGAGACTGAGTAGTCAGCTTCTGATTTGGAGGAAGGTCTCTTAAATAACTCATGGAAGCCCAAGTTACTTCAAACTACTTCATGTAATAAAAATGCTTAAATTAATATACAAAATTTTGAATTTTTTTTTCCTAAAGTCACCATTTTATAATATTCAAACCATTTATTATGAGGTTACATTGAACTCTTTAGGTAACAAGTTGTTTGATAGTCAGCTTAATCCCAGGAATTGCTTGGTGGAAATTTTTGAAAAAGTGTCAGTTATACACTTCGAATCTGCCGAGTGTATGGCCTTATACATCACCCTGCTTGGATTCAATTAATCAATTTAATTCAATTAATTGAATTAACATAACTAATATTGCCAAAAGTTTGAGAGAGTTATGAAATATCTAACTTTCCTTTGATTTAAAGCTAGGATGTGAAAAAATCATATTTTTTCTGAAAGACAAAAAAATGTGGATTTAAATGAGGATTTAAAACCTGTAGAAACAAAATAGGGTAATAGAAATGGAGTGGACAGAAGATGGATAAGGTAGCATAATAAAGGGAGATTAACAGATGGCAGAAAAGCATTTGGGAAAGCCTCATAATATATTTCATGAGCTTGGCCTCTGGCTACTAATCTCACGCTAGCTTGTTTCAATTTCAGACTCAAGTCATCAACAGTTGGCTTCGGACAGTGAAATTTATGAATATGTTGTTATTTCACACTTTTCTGAAATTATGACTTAATCCATCAATGAATATTCCTCCAACATTGAAACATGTTAGTCTGACCATAGCCTGGCTGGTATTATCATTAGCTAACAGCCATTCTGTCCAAATAACTATTTTTCTTTGATAACTCATCTTATATAACTCTTTTATGTCAAAATATGGGTCTCAGTTATGTATTATTGTGTATAACCTGTATAAATAATAAAACTAATTTAATTTATAGTTTACTTTGATAACTAGAAGACTGAACCAAATTTTCTGCAAAGCTGTGAAAAGACCCTATGTTTGAGTATTGTAATCCAAGATTCATTTAAGATTATCAATCAGTGTACATTTTATATTTTTCCTATTCACAATTATTTCATTGCTGTTATTTGTATTTTTAATGGATTCTTGTTAGGTACATTAATTAAAAAGAACAATGTAAAGCCAATTTCTCTTTGGGTAATTTTCCATACATTTTGAAAGTAGCAAGAGAAGGAAGAAGACTAAAGTCTAAAGTTTTAAGCATAAAAGTTCTGAAGGGCAAAACTGAATCACCTGAATTCTTTCAGATTGAGGAGAAAAAGATCTAGTAGAATCATCATCCAAACTTGGAAGGGATATATACAAGGAATAGGAACAAACCCGAGGTATACTAAGTCTTATAAAATTTACAATCCAGATTCAAATAGGCTTTAGTACTTGACTGGATTGAAGTGATCACGCCGTAATTTTTTATGCCTCATAGAAGAGAGAGTAGATAATTTGTGGAGGAATAGTGACTCAGATGGAAAAGATTTCACCTGCAATGCAGGAAACCTGGGTTTGATCCCTGGATGAAGAAGATCCTGTGACGAAGGAAACGGTGACCCACTCCAGTGTCCTTTTGTGGAGAATTTTGTGGACAGAGGAACCTGGAGGGCTTCAGTCCATGCGATCGCAAAGGGTCAGACGTTATTGGGGTGACTAACTCACACACATATCAGGACAGAGCTAAATATTCTTTTATACACAGTATTTAAAATAGAAAAAAATATATATGATATATAAGTAGCAGGGATATGTAACTGAAAATTAAGAGGAAAATAATAGAAGTAGACTATGGATGGCTCAATTGTTGACTTTAGCAAAGAGTATAACTCGTATAATCTAAAGTAATGTGAAGAAGTTGAAAAACTGAAAAAAAATTTCACAGAGAAACGGTCTAAGAAAGAACCAAGGGATGTTCTGAAATAAAATTAAATATGTGAAATTATGAATTTAAGGGGGCTTGATTTAAAAACAGACTGGAAACAGCAGAAGAAAGGCTCAGTGGATTCAAAGACAAGTCAATATATATTATCCAAACTGAATAAAGAGAGATTAAAAGAACAAAAAATGTCAGAATACATACGCATATGAAAATAACAATTCTTTTATTTAAGGGTTTATTCCTGAGATTTTCTATTGGGAATGTTACAAAATACACAGAACCATGTCATCTTTTGCTTCCCTGGAGGCTCAGATGGTAAAGAATCTGTCTGGAATGCAAGGGACCTGGATTCAATCCCTGGGTCGGGAAGATGCCCTGAAGAAGGGAATGGCAACCCACTCCAGTATTCTTTCCTGGAGAATTCCATGGAGAGAGGAGCCTGGTAGGCTGCAGTCCATGGGGTCACAGAGCTGGACACAACTGAGTGATTACCATACATGTCATCTTTAAAAGTACTATAAATTTGAGATATATCTAGATCCATGGATTCAGATAAATGGATGTAAACTTGTATAATTTTTTCAGGAAGATTTCCAAAGAAAAGTTTTGTTTTGTTACATGTAGTAATGAGTAACTTGCAAACTTTGTATATAATCTTGTTTTTACAGGCTGTTTGAACACTGCAGTGAATTAAATGGATAGTTTACTGTAAAACTAAATTTTTTTACCTACATATATGATGAACTGACTAACCTCTTTATGAATTGGAAGGAAAAAAGCAAAATCTCTAAAAGTTGTTAATATAGCCATCTTTGTATTTCATCAGTTCAATTCAGTCGCTCAGTTGTGTCCAACTCTTCACGACCCCATGAATCACAGCATGCTAGGCCTCCCTGAGATAAGAGATGAAGTCGCTCAGTCATGTTCGACTCTTTGCGACCCCGTGGACTGTAAGCTACTAGGCTTCTCTGTCCATGGGATTCTCCAGGCAAGAACACTGGAGTGAATTGCCATTTCCTTCTCCAGGGGATCTTCCCGACCCAGGGATCGAACCCAGGTCTCCTGCATCGAAGGCAGACGCTTTAACCTCTGAGCCACCAGGGAATTACTCAGGCCTCCCTGTCCATCACCAACTCCTGCAGTTCACTCAGACTCACATCCATCGAGTCAGTGATGTCATCCAGCCATCTCATCCTCTGTCATCCCCTTCTCCTCCTGCCTCTAGTCCCTCCCAGCATCAGAGTCTATACATCATTTAAAGACAATTACAGTGTTTTACAAATAAAACATGATGTTGAGGGAATAAAGCTCTATCTAAATTATGATTATGATTCAACTTTCTGAATATGATTAGGAATGCTTAATGATTACTTTTATAGATATGTCTATAGAAGGTAATTAGAATGTTAACTAATTGATGACTATTGTTTTGTTAAAGTAAAGAGAGCAATATAATGCAGTAACTTATTAAAGAAAACGTTAGAGAAGGTCTATATGAAATGTTCTGCTAAAAGAAATGCATAGGATAATAGAAAATTCCCTGATATAGTGGTCAGTGTTGAAGTAATAGTAGGAATAGTAATATAAAATATTAACATTCTTACTAATTTCAAGTCATTCTTGAGAACAATCTAAATCATACTTTTAAAGACTTGTCAAATTTCCCCAATAGGAACTCATTTTAATAATCCTAGAATCCTAAAGAATTGACACAAAATTTTCATCAAGAGATATACATGATTTCCATATGTGAATTGGGAAACTCTTCCCAGTCTTAAGTAACAGGGTGAAAGTGAAAGTGAAGTCTCTCAGTTGTGTCCAACTCTTTGCGACCCCATAGAGTGTAGCCTATCAGGCTCCTCCATCCATGGGATTTTCCAGGCAAGAGTGCTGGAATGGATTGCTATTTCTTTCTCCAGGGGGTCTTCTCAACCCAGCAACCAAACCCGGGTCTCCCGCATTGCAGGCAGACGTTTTACCGTCTGAGCCACCAGGTAGGGCCAATTTAGTGTGCTCACAGTAGACATTCTGATAATTTGAAATGATGAAATACCAACAGAAATCTAAGTCATCTTAGCCGCTTAATAGCATTTCTAATCTCTTTGTTTCTTAAAGTATAAATGACTGGATTTAGTAGTGGTGTGATGATCGCATAAAATACAGCAAGAAACTTGTCCACCCAAGCAGTGCTCAGTGGACATAGGTAGATGAAGATGCAAGGCCCAAAGAATAACATGACCACTGTGATGTGGGCAGTGCAGGTGGAGAGCGCCTTGGATGCCCCACCCTTTGACTGGTGACAGACAGTAAGTAGAATATAAGAGTAAGAGATCAGCAACAGAATGAAGCAAATGGTTGCAAGTACCCCACTGTTAGCATTTGTCAACACTTCTAGGATATAAGTGTCCATGCAGACTAACTTGATCACCAATGGAATATCACAGAAAAAGCTATCCAATTTTCTGGGCCCACAGAAGGGCAGTTGTGTAATTATAGCTAGTTGGCTTATTGAATGCACAAAGCCAATGATCCATGATGTCATCACTAGTCGAATGCACATTTTTGTATTCATGATGCTGGAGTAATGGAGGGGCTTGCAGATGGCCACATAACGGTCATAGGCCATCATCACTAGGGAGCACCATCTCACCACCTCCAAAAAATGTCCAAAAAACATCTGACACATGCAGCCTCTAAAGGAGATAGTCTTATTTTCTTTCAGAAAGTCTGTGATTAGTTTAGGGGTGGTTACTGAGGAAAAGCACAAGTCAGAGAATGACAGATTAGCTAATAGAAAGTACATAGGGGAGTGGAGGTGAAGGTCAGCAATAACGAGGAGCACAATGAAGACATTGCCTAAAACGGTGATCAAGTAAAGTGAAGAAAATACCACTAGGAGGAAGGCCTGGAGGTCCCATGAGTCACACAGCCCAAGCAAAATAAATTCAGATACCACAGACTGGTTTACTTCTTCCATTCTGTTCAGTGTCTTCTAAATTTATCTGAAGAAAAGATGTAAAAATAGATTTTCTAAATAAACGGTCTGTGCATCAAGTGTGTTTTTGTGTGCTACTAATGCTAGCGTGTATTTACATAATCACTGGAAGAAGCAATTGGACTTCTCTTTTAGTGCTCAATATACATATATTCTATGGTGCAACAATTTTACTCCCATTTGTATGCTCAATGTAAACTCTTGTATCTGTATACAAGGAAAATTTACAGCAATGCCTATAAACGTAGTGATAGAATTTTAACAAAGTACAGTTATATAAAATGACATGAATGTGTGTTAGTAAAATATAGTAATAAAGAAATAAAAAGCCTCAAACAGATCCTCTCAGCATAAATTTTATAAGATGAAGAGCACTACAAAAATAACAGTATATTTTGCAGGAAGTTGTATAAGTAATAAAACTATGTCCCAAAATGTAATTGTGGAAAGCCAAGATTCTGCGTGAGGATGAACACATAAGCAATTGTCTATTATTATCATCTGTTTAGGTCTTAGGCTGGGCAATGTTTCATAGGTATAGTTTTATTATTATATAAACAAGCAAACAAACTCAAAATGGACATGGAAAAATTAGAATATACTGTGAATCAAGAATGATGATCTATTCAATACAGCAGACCTGAGTTAAATAGTGGTTTCAAAAAAATGGCATTTGCATTTGTTAACTGAAGTATAGTTGACTTACATTAAATGACTTAAATTCTGCCATCTACAGAAACATGGATGGACCTATAAAGTATTACTGTTAGTGAAATGCCAGAGAAAGACCAGTACTGTTTGATATCACTCATATGTGGAATCTAAAAATACTACAAATAGTGACATTTTATTAATATCTTTTGAAGCTGTGTAGTGAAAAGATATTTATTATGCATAAATTTGAAAAACTCAAACAATATTTAACACATTATTGAAGAGTAATAATAATTTTAATGAATGGATTCAGTAAAAGAGATATTAATACTAGCTTTGATAAAATGACAAAATATTTTTACCAAGAAACATAGTTAACTATATATAAAAGCAAATAAGCTAATCAACGAAAGTGTGGAAGAATACATGTTGCATGCATAAGGAGTAAATCACAAGCATCAGGAAGAAACGTATTCTGTTCATGAAATTCAAAGCTATATAGCCTGTAATTGAGATAAGAAGATACGTGTTTCCCAAACTGTATGAAGTTGCATGACTGCTCTTGGCACTCATTGCTTTTGGTTTTGCTTTCCTTTAGTCTTGGTTTACTCTCCCTGTTTTCTATAATTGAAGTTGTTGTTGATTATATGTTTGTTGTTTAAATCCACACAGTTACCACATACTAGGGATGAATATAAGAACATAATTATAAAACACTAGATGTAGAAGGGATTTTTAATTTTTTCTGAAAGGGTAAACAGCAATTTATTGAATGCTTTCTTACTGTGAACTGTAATCACTTTTGAGCACTTTACTGAAAAAAAGTTGATTGCAGTCATTTGAGGTTATACTAAAGAAGAAAAAGGTTATGCTTACTTTCTCACCTAATTGCTGTAAATGTTGTTAATATTATTTTACTTGAATTACAAAAGATAAAATATCTGCTAAATTAATTATGAAAAATGAAAGTGAAAGTTGCTCAGTCATGTCTGACTCTTTGTGACCCCCAAGGGCTATTCCAGTCCATGGAATTCTCCAGGCCAGAATACTGAGGTGGATAGCCTTTCCCTTCTCCAGGGGAACTACCCAACCCAGGGATTGAACCCAGGTCTTCTACATTGCAGGTGGATTCTTTACCAGCTGAGCTACTATATTTAATTTTCAAGCAAATACTACATGGGGAAGTAAATCTAAAGATTTTTAAGAGTACAGTTGTAAAATCAAATGAGTTACAGCAAGACTCACAAAAAGAATCAAAAGTTAGGATAATTAAAAATAAAAAAGAAAAGGAGGCAATTCTCATTTTTTAAGCTGCTATTTTTAGGGTCATACATAAATTAAGTGTCTCTGTTTCTTTGTATTTCCCTGTCTCTCTCTGACTAGCTCCCCTGTGCTAGAAATCTTCACCCACATTATCAAAAGTAATCTTCACAATAAGCCCATGAAAGACATCTTATTCTGAGTTTGACCATCAGTATAACCTGTTAGAGTCTCAGAGCTGAGAAACAGCATGACTGGAGTGCAATCCCAGTGCTCTCTGATGCTAGTCCTTCATTTGTCCTGTCATTCTGTGTATCTTTCTGTTCAGTTTCAAGAGCGTAATTCCATTTACATGGTAACTATTGACTGTTACAAACTTTAAGAGATTTCTCTTTGTGTTCTTTGTCATTTTCTTTCTTGAGCTAAATTAATAGCAATCACTTTTCTCAATATTCAGAAATTTCTGTTAATTACAGCTACATACCTGTGTCTAGAACACAGCTCCCCTTAATTCAGGGAAACTGTAGACACCAGTGATTGTGGCTCTATGAGGACATGAATGCATCCTCAAAAGGGAGCTGTAAGGCTGTATAGAAGGTATTCCTTTTGATGCTAAAGGGAGTCTAGAAGTCCCAGCATGTAACTGGGAGAAGAAATCCATGATATTATTGGAAGGTATACAGCAATTCCCAGAGAAGGCAATGGCACCCCACTCCAGTACTCTTGCCTGGAAAATCCCATGGACGGAGGAGCCTGGTAGGCTGCTGTCCTTGGGGTTGCTGAAAGTTGGACACGACTGAAGCAACTTCACTTTCACTTTTCACTTTCATGCAGTAGAGAAGGAAATGGCAACCCACTCCAGTGTTCTTGCCTGGAGAATCCCAGGGATGGTGAAGCCTGATGGGGTCACACAGAGTTGGACATGACTGAAGCGACTTAGCAGCAGCAGCATACAGCAATTCCAAACCATCCTAATTAGCAGGTATGAAAATATGATATTGAAACATTCTCTTAAATGTGATAGAGGAAGGGAACTAAGGGAGAAATTAAGATATTTACAGAGCATATAGACTATATCCTTACCAGAGAGACACCATACTTGATTACCATTTTTTCCCAAGAATAAAGCATTGTTTATATTTTTAACTAGAATCTGAAATAAAATTATTACTTTGTCAAAATAGAATCTGCTTTCTGTTGTGATCAGCATTCATGGGGGACTGTGAGACATATATTTAATGTAGAAAGTGGCCTCTGGGATAGGAGACTCTCAAGCTATGTTCCTTTGGGACCACTTTATTCTGAGTCTCTCTGAATTGAGAGTTCACCTGGAAAGTGTTCCTTTTGTGTAGGTCAGAAGGAGACCTGTGGGACAATGATAAAAATTCTACTGGTGAAAGTTAAGCACAGTTTTAAAACATCTCTTTGCTTACTGTTTTAAAAGGAAAAAAAAAAATTATTCCAGAACTAAGTTGTCATGTCTAGTTCTAGATGACTTGGGTAGGTAGACAGGGGATGACCACCAGAGGGAGATGACCTAGTCATTGCTATTCACCACCTATGTCCATGGTGAAACAGCCTTGACTGCTGGTTTTGTTGGGTTTCAATGAAGATTAGAAACATTATGAAGTATCAAAAATTTCTGATTATTTGAACAATGATCTTGGTTTAGCATTGAGTAATGTGTATGTACAGCTGTTCAGTCATGTCTGACTCTTTTGTGGCCTCATGGTCTGTAGCCCACTAGGTTCTTCTGTCCATGAAATTTTCCAGCCAAAATACTGGAGGGGTTGCCATTTCCTACTCCAGAGAATTGTCCTGACCCAGGAATCAAACCATGTCTTTTCTGCATTTCCTGCATTGATAAGCAGATTCTTCCACTGCGCCACCTGGGGAGGTGCTAACATTGGGTAAAGGGAAATATTATCAATATTCTATAAGATAAAAGGCAATAAAGGAAGCCTACATTTATTTTTCATTTAAGGGCTATTATATACATTCAATATTATTGACAAGATTCCAACATTTTAGAAGCTTGAGAAAGAAATGTGATAGTCTGTCTCCACCCATCTCTGTTACTTTTTTTCACCAGAAAAAAAGTTATCCATGCCTAGTGGTTATTCCATGCAATTACATATGCATATGTTAGCATATATGTTATGGAGGAGGGGAATATATAGTACATGTAAGGATGTTTTAAATTCCAATTTATTTAAAATCAATTTATGCTTAAATATTTGTTAGTCAACATAAATGGCTGCTTTTAGAGAAATTAAGAGAAATTTATGTAACAATACATTTTTAGTGTTTTTTCACACTTTAGGAATAGATGCTCGTGGTTTGGAAAGCGGATGTGAAAAGACAATGAGGCACAAAGATGGAATTATTGGGCTTGACATTAACTATGTGGATACTGTCAATGATGTCAGCCCACCGCTGGTGAACTTGGCTGATGATCAAGCATGGGAAGATCCTCTGTCTTGACATATAGCCTAGAATATCTGTGCATTAAAGTATAGTTGACTATATTTAAGAAATGGAAACCCAAGGTAAATCAGGAAACTACTTCAAGTCCAATATTCTTGAACAGAGGGTAGCACAAACATACAAATATGGCAACTATACTAAAATATCCTTGAATATGGAGGGGGCAGAGTCAAAATACTTCATCTCAGCTCCACATAAACTCATAAAGAAAAGGTGGCTATAATGCAGCATATCTGCAGGATGACTTTTGTTCATTTCTTTTCCTTCTCATTGTTAGAGAACTTTTGATAAACAGACATTTCACTCTTCCCGAGTGATGGGGAACTCTGAACAGGTTCCAAGCATTTATATAAACTTCATAGTCACTGTCTTATCTAATCTACCTGGTAAATCTATCTATGTGTTCTAGGGAAGAGATGAATCCCATGTTTTAGCTTCACCAAGTTTTTAGGTGACACAACAGTAGAGGAGGATGGTGGCAAGATTCTATTCAGTTAATCAAGGTAGTAAGACTGTTATTCTTACAGCTTGTAGGAAATGAGGCGTTTAAGCAAAGAAATCAAATGGGGCAGCCAATGAAATAATAATATATTGAAATCTCTAGCCTGATTAATACAATTCTAAATAAGGACACACATTTGGAAGACAGCTCTGTGGTGCCTTATAAAGCTAAAGATCCCATTGCCATTTGATAAAGTAGTAGTACTCCTAGGTATTTACCAAATTGAGTTTAAAAATTTTGTTCATACAAAACCTGAATTTTAATGTTTCTGGCAGCTTATTCATAATTATCAAAAACTAGAGATAACCAATATTTCTGGAATTTTTTAGTGGACAAACTGTGATACATCCTTATAATGGAATACTATACAACAATAAAGGAATGTAATCTATCAAGTCATGAATAGATATAGAAAATCCTTAATATCTTGCTACATGAAATAAGCCAACCTGAAAAATCTACATACTACATGATTCCCCATATATGACATACTAGAAAATGCACAACTATGGAGACAGTGAAAATAAAGGTGATTCTTAGAGATTTAGGGAGATGGATGAACAGCTGAAGCATAGGAGATTTTAGTATGGTGAAATTATTTTATGATGCTGCAGTTTTGGATATATGGACTTAGACATTTGCTGCATCTTCTGTGAGGACCTAAAAGGAATGACACTGTAGTAACAATGAATGCAAATTTGCTTCTAATGCCACTATCCAGGAAAAGGAGCCAAGGATTTTTGGAGAAATAGCTATTGTAGGAATAGGGAAGAATGAAGAAGAATGGTGCAAAATAATCTTGGAGCATCCTTTAATCTTAGAATATAAGGAAGTGCTCAAACACATATAAAATCACAAACTTTGATGTGGGTATATATCAAAGGGACTTAGGAGGCAAATAAAAAATCTCCCAATATTATATTATAATAATTATATATATATAATCTATATAGATTATAATTAGAAGTATTATATTATAATCCAAAGTATAAAATAAAATCCATGATTTCATACAGATATAAATGATTGAATAAATTAGTACATGAGATAGAAAAGAAATCACCCATGTACAAGAATAACAGAAAAATTATGCTGTCCTATACAAGGGGAACTTAGCTCCCTATTCCTTAAGTATTGGCTGAGTAAATGACTGTTTTTTTTTTTTCCAAAACGTGCATTGTGGATAGTAGGGAAAGAAACTGTACAGTGAAGCAACTGACAAACATTTCAATCAGATGATTAAGGGCAACGTTAGCAGTATAAATCATGTTGATGGTATAGACCCTTGACAGGAGGTGATGAAAATAGGACTTTACCTGTGATGTTCTTCCTTTGAGCCCATGATTCTGGTGTAATCATGGGAAAACTGTCAAGTAAGTGTCAATACAATGGTATCCTTCTTATGTTGCAGTTCCTTAAAAAATTAAACATACAATTATCCTACAACCCATCAATTTTGCTCCTAGTATTTAATCCCAAAGAAATAAAAGCAGGTATTGAAATAACAACTTGTACACAAATGTTTAGAGTAGAACTACTCACAATGGCCAAGGGTGGAAACAATCCAAATGTTCATCAGCTGATGAATGGATAAACACATATGGTAATCCATACAAAGGAATATCATTCAGCCACAAAAAGGAACAGTGCACTAATACACATTTCAATAGGGCTAAACTTGAAAACATTATGCTACATGAAAGAAGCCAGACACTAAAGGTAACATAATTGTTTTGATTCTTTTTTGTGTATGATATACAGAATAGGTTAATTCATAGAGACAAGAAGCAGACTAATAAGTGCCAGGGGCTTATTAGTGGACAATGATTGGGAAGAAATGATGATTGAACAGTACTGTGAATGTACTAAATGTCATTGGATTGTACTCTTCAAATGATTTACATCACATTATGTGAATTTTACCTCTATGATAAAATAGCATAAAATTTAATACTAAAGATAAATGAGAAAATATTTTCCATTATGAATAAAGACTTTAGTTGTCGACTTTGTTTTACCTTACTTTTTCAAAATCATGCTTGGCTTATGTGTACCTTTCCCTTTTTAGGTAAATGTATAATTCTTATGTAAAAGAGAATGCTGCAGTTCACACACTAAGTTTTTGTTCATTTCTCTCCAGGCTAGATGTTATGTAGAAATTAGTCTAAACTTTTATAAAATGAGATCATAGCAGTTTAACTAACAGAAATCAAATTCTGGGGACAATGTATTAAAATGGAGCGATCTGGTGGCTCAGCGGTGAAGAAACTGCCTGCCAACTCAGGATTCCAGGGTTCAGTCCCTGGGTCAGGGTCAGGAAGACCCCCTTGGAGAAGGAAATGGCAACCCACTGGAGTATTCTTGCCTGGGAAGTCCCATGGACACAGGAGCCTGGAGGGCTACTAGTCCATGGGGTTGCAAAGAGTCAAACATGATTTAGCAACTAAACAAAATAATGGTGTTAAATAAGATAAGAATGGTGATGTTTGGTGTTCTGTATGTGCACGTGGATTTCTGAATAGCATTAAAGAGTTAGAGATGTTCAGTATGTCTGAATTTAGTTAATGTATGGAAAAAAATCACAGGGCTGAATACCAAAGCACACAAATTCCATTACCTTTTCATCTATTAACTCACCTGTCACAATCTTATTTCTTCATCTGATATGGAAGAATATTGGGTTTCCATCTCACCATTTTATTAGAAATAATAAATGAAATAATATAGGCAAAAATACTCAGCTAAGCATAGAGCTAAGTAGACCCATGAACTCTTATTTATATGTTCTGCAATGATCTAAAAGAGAGAACATATAGCGTAGGAATTAAACCCATTGAGGTTGGAATCAGAAAATTATTGTGTTTGAATATTGGATTTGACTTCAGCATATTAACTTTTGCCAACATGTTAAATTTCCATATCATTTAATATTAGTATCTCTAAAATGGGGATGGTAATTTTATTAATGAGGTAAAAAGCAAGTTTAGTGTTTTCAAGGATACTCCATGGATATGCTTCCAATGGAATTCTAAATAATTTTTACTATTGTGTTTGTTAATAGGTATTGCATCTGCCTATAATGCGGGAGACCCGGGTTCGATCCCTGGGTTGGGAAGATCTCCTGGAGAAGGAAATGGCAACCCACTCCAGTATTCTTGCCTGGAGAATCCCACGGACGGAGGAGCATGGTAGGCTACAGTCCATGGGGTCGCAAAGAGTCAGACACGACTGAACGAGCTTCACATTCCTTTTTCACTGGTATTGGTCTAAATGATAGTTATCAATAGGCATTAAACTGTCAGGAGATACTGGTTTTCCTTGAAGATATTTTGCTGTCATATTTTATTAGACATAGATTCCTTTGTTCTCCATTTACTTTTTAAACCAAAGTTCTAATATTTTTTTCTTCTCTTAATGTCATGAGAATTCAAAGTAGAGATCTCATAATAAATGCCCAGGGGTCTCAGTTCACTGAATCATCAAGGGTCCAAGCTTGCTCTGCTCTTCATAGGGTAAGTCAATGACTGAGAGACAAGGTGTTGGGATCAACAAGAGACTTTATCAGGAGCTAGCTGGCTGACTGAGTCAGGGCCTGGTTGCCAGGTTCTTTTATGGATCAGAGATGGGGTGGGGAGATGAGAAGACAAAGTAAATACTATTCAGTCCTTGCAAACATCACCCAGAATGAAAGCCTCAGGCAGCGGAATGTGTTGGTTTCACTTCCTTCTGGTCAATCACAGGCAAGCAGCTCAGGTTATCTTCTCAAGGCAGTCCATTATTCATGCTTACAAAAGTGGCAAGATGAGGGTTAAAGTTACAGAAGCAGATACAGCATAAATTCAAAATTAACCTTTCCCAGTTACAAGGGGTCACCAAAAAACTGTTGTTAGTCCTGTAGCGGTTCTAAGGAGATCCAACCTCAGAGATCAAAGAGGGAAACATTTCTTAAAAGGTTCAACTATAGAGAAAATATTGTTTTCTGAGCTCTTTTTTTTTTTTTTTTTGAGAGGTCAGAATATATGGGCCAGTATAATATAAGAGACTAGCCTGCTAAAATTATCAGCTGCTTTCCTTATATGGGTAAGGCAGAACACCTCTGCAACATTACAGCAAACCTCCCACTCCCTCTTTCCTCTGACTCTTCATTTCTGTTTTCAATTCGCAGACATTTGCTGAACCACTACAGGTGCCAGCCTTTCCAAAACGAAGTTAGTATTTCATTCCAAGTTGCTTGAACTGCTTCATGTACCTTGATTGTTTCTTGACTTATAGGGAACCTTTGGGGTCTGGACTATATTTCACTAGGAACTTGAAGTGATAGTTGCTCAGTCGTGCCTGACTCTTTGTGATCCTATGGACTATAGCCTACCAGGCTCCTCTGTCCATGAAATTCTCCAGTCAAGAATACTGGAGTGGGAAGCCATTCCCTTCTCCAGTGATTTTCCCGACCCAGGGATTGAAACGAGTTGTCCTGCATCGCAGGCAGATACTTTACCGTCTGAGCCAAACAAGTGGAATACACATATTGGAAGGAGAGAGGAGGGGATAAAAAGCCTCCAGCTGACTGGGTCCAGCTCATCAGTCCAAACGGTGATTACGTCTTTGTGATGATCTTCCTCAACACCATCATGAAGTGGATGCTATCTTACTATACAAGCCTTTAAATTGAGATGCAAAAAGAGCATTTTATTTTCAGGTGGAAATCATACATAAGAGATTA
Source organism: Nanger dama (assembly GCA_917880005.1). Taxonomy (NCBI): domain Eukaryota; kingdom Metazoa; phylum Chordata; class Mammalia; order Artiodactyla; family Bovidae; genus Nanger; species Nanger dama. Next base: position 76,684,171 of record CAKJTW010000003.1, read on the forward strand.
GGTTTAGGCAGGGCTACAGGCATAGAGAAGTTACATTAATTTATGACTCAATTCATTCAACAACTACTACTGTCCAGTTGCCTTCCTTTGCCCCCAGCGTACACCTATAGTTAACACAGGAATTCCTTATAATGAGTAAAATGAAAATTTAAAATTTGGCCTGAACATATGGATGGTTTTGCATGATATGTTGGTAGCAACTAGGAGTAAAACGCTACAGCTTTAAAGTCCCAATTTAGTGAAATATTGTGGTTGAATATAACTTAGTTGTGGCTAGTATTTGGGCTTCCCAGGTGGTGCCAGTGGCAAAGAACCCACCTGACAATTCAGGAGATATAAGAGATTCGGGTTTGATCCCTGGGTGTGGAAGAGCCCCTGGAGAAGGGCATGGATCATGCCCTTATTCTTGCCTGGAGAATCCCATGGACAGAGGAGCCTGGTGGGTTACACTCCATGGGACTGCAAAGAGTTGAACACGACTGAAGCAACTTAGCAGGCACATTGTCAGTATTCTGAATATGGTCCTGAAAAACACTAATAAGAAATTCTCCCATTTGGAAGAAACGCAAGCAGTGTATTTGGTTGTCCACTTTGTTTGGCTAGAAGCATGCATATATACTGATTCATGAAAAGTTATTAATGATTTGGTTACATGGTCAGAACTTAAAGTAAATAGAATTGGAAGACTGGTGGCAAAAAATTCCTGGGGAGAATTGGTGGTAATCGATCTCTCAGAATGGGCACAGATTATGAAAAATCTGTGTCTCGTGTATTCTTACCAAAGGGTATCCATTATAGAAGAAAATTTAGTAGTAGACTAATAAATTCTATGCATGCTAACCTATTTTTCCAGCCACCTCCAGTGCTTGCTAAATGGAATTTAGTACAAAATAACCAGGGTCAGAAATCATGTATTGCTAAACACTGCATTTGATCAAGTTTATTTTATAGCAAAGCAGTTAGCAACAGTGGTTATAGAAGTGGATTTGTGGCCATGGAATTCATGGATCATAACATGTACTTCAGTTCAGTTCAGTTCAGTTCAGTTCATTTCAGTCTTTCAGTCGTGTCCGACTCTTTGTGACTCCATGAATTACAGCATGCCAGGCCTCCCTGTCCATCACCAACTCCCAGAGTTCACCCAAACTCACGTCCATTGAATCGGTGATGCCATCCACCGGTCTCATCCTCTGTCGTTGCCTTTTCCTCCTGCCCCCAATCTCTCCCAACATCAGAGTCTTTTCCAATGAGTCAACTCTTCTCATGAGGTGGCCAAAACTGGAGTTTAGCATCATTCCTTCCAATGAACACCCAGGACTGATCTCCTTTAGGACGGACTGGTTGGATCTCCTTGCAGTCCAAGGGACTCCCAAGAGTCTTCTCCAACACCACAGTTCAAAAACATCAATTATTTGGTGCTCAGCTTTCTTCACAGTCCAACTCTCACAGCCATACATGACTACTGGAAAAACCATAGCCTTGACTAGATGGACTTTTGTTGGTAAAGTAATGTCTCTGCTTTTGAATATGCTATCTAGGTTGGTCATAACTTTCCTTCCAAGGAGTAAGAATCTTTATTTTCATGGCTGCAATCACCATCTGCAGTGATTTTGGAGCCCCCAAAAAAATAAAGTCTGAAACTGTTTCCACTGTTTCCCCATCTATTTGCCATGAAGTGATGGGACCAGATGCCATGATCTTCGTTTTCTGAATGTTGAGCTTTAAGCCAACTTTTCACTCTCTTCTTTCACTTTCATCAAGAGGCTTTTTAGTTCCTCTTCACTTTCTGCTATAAGGGTGGTGTCATCTGCATATCTGAGGTTATTGATATTTCTCCCAGCAATCTTGATTCCAGCTTGTGCTTCTTCCAGCCCAGCGTTTCTCATGCATAAAATGTAAGATATAAATTGAATGCCTAGAACTTTCAACCCCTTTTATAAGGTCAGTATGTCAATTTGAAGTGTTTCCAGTGAGGTTTCTGGGCATTAAATATTTCCCTTGGGATGTATGTAGTAGCTTCTGAATCTCTTTATTGCAGTTTTTATCTCTTTATTTCTCAGGGTATAAATGGCTGGATTTAGAAGAGGTGTAATAACAGAGTAAAACACAGCAAGAAATTTGTCCACCCAGGTGATGCTGAGTGGCCACACATAGATGAAGATGCAGGGCCCAAAGAAGAGCACCACCACTGTGATGTGGGCAGTGCAGGTAGACAGTGCCCTAGATGTACCAGCTTTAGAGCTTTGGCGAACAGTAAGAAGAATATATGTGTAGGATATTAACAAAACTATAAAGCAGGTCATGGCTGGAACCCCACTGTCGGCATTCATTAATTTTCCCAAGTTATAAGAGTCTATGCAGGCAAGCTTGATTACCAGTGGTATATCACAGAAAAAAGCTGTCGATTTCCCTGGGGCCACAGAAAGGCAATTGCACAATCACAGCCATTTGACTCATGGCATGCACAAAGCCAATGGTCCAGGAAGTCGCCACAAGCCCAATGCACTTTTGCAGGTTCATTATGGTTGAATAGTGGAGTGGCTTGCAGATGGCCACATAGCGGTCATAGGCCATTACCACCAACAGCACCATCTCACCCCCTCCAAAAAAATGCACAAACAGGACCTGACACATGCAGCCTCCAAAGGAAATAGTCTTGTTCTCTCTGACGAAGTCTATAATCATCTTAGGAGTGGTCACTGAGCAAAGCCACATATCAACAAAGGAAAGGTTGGCCAATAAGAAGTACATGGGGGAATGCAGATGGGGATCAGTGATGATTAAGATTATGATGGCAATGTTTCCAAATACAATGACCAGGTAAAGCATAAAAAACATCAGTAAGAGTAAGACCTGCATAGTCCATGAGTGACTAAGTCCCAGAAGCACAAATTCTGACACTACGGACATATTTCCTGCATCCATTTAATTCAGCGCGTGCTCTAAAATAACCAGAAGAAAAGACAGATTTTTCAGTTAGTAGGATGGGAAAGGATACTTAATCTTTAGAATTTGGTTGAAATTCTATCCCAGTGAAGCTTAAATTCATTGAAAATTAACATCTATATCTGAAAGTGAAAATTTAGTTGGGAAGACAAATATTGGGAAAATACTCATAGTATGATATCCAGAAGAGCAGTAAATGCCTAAAATCTGCTTTCCAAGATGGACTCCTTATAAATAATTAATTAAGAGGATATTCCCACAAAGAATAAGTGAGAAAGGTGGAAAGCAAAATGAAATGCTGAGAAAAAGATTGTAGTGTCACCGAGAAACTAGTTTCAGTCTGCTTCCCCAGTGAAAAGAATATGAGTGCAGGACCAACAAGTGTCACACTGTAATAACTATGATTTGAATAGTCTACTTAGGAAGATGATGGTGAACAGACACTGAAGTCCAGAACAAATGCCATGGCACAAAACTATAGTTTCTCTCTATTATGCACACTGATTTCTTTAAGCCTCCTTTGAGTGTCTTCTATAAGACATCATTTAATTAAAAATTTACCTTATTTCTCTACATTATATATTGGAACAATCTTTAGGAGAAAAGCCATATAATAAATACCAGGCATGATAATTCACATGCAAAATCAAGCACATAATTTATCATTATTTAAGATCACAAGTCAATAGAATTCATTTAGTTAACTAAATCTATTAGAAAAAACGTCTGGAGACTTATGTGAGAAAGGGAGGTTAACTCAGACGCAGGTTCTGTTTTGATGACATCTGAATGAATGTTCCTTATAACTCAAGCTTATGAATAGAAAATATTTATTTTCAATTATATCAGTAGATGGTAGGAAACCCCTAGGTTTTGAAATATTACCTTGAATGCATAAAAGTATTTTTTAAGATTACAATAAGCTACAGATATGTGTAAGCAAAGTATGTCTTTGTCAGTACTGATTGAACATGAAGTTAAAACTTCAGAGATCATCAATTACTGACATCTGAATAGAATAAAGATATAGCTTATATTAATCCTTAAGTACATTAAGAATTCCTCTTGAGCTGAATGGTGGAAATATAATTGTGTTTCTCTGAAAGTGAAAGTCACTCAGTCTTGTCTGACTCTTTGTGACCCCGAAGATTATACAATTTATGGAATTCTCCAGGCCAAAATACCGGAGTGGGTAGCCTTTCGCTTCTCCAGGGGATCTTCCCAACCTAGGGATTGAACCCAGATCTCCCACATTGCAGGCAGATTCTTTACCAGCTGAGCCACAAGAGTGTGCGTCTCTCTTCCCCTCTCTATGTATTTCCCTTGGCTTTGTTTTACTTTTGGGGTGCTGCATTTTCCTTTATCCTTTGAAATCTCAAGGGTGGTGCTAAGGAGAGCAGGTAAACAATGCAAACTATTACCTCATCATGAGCGGTGGTTTCCTCTTCCCTTATAATGTGAACTCAGAAGTGTAAAGGATGGAAAGAAAAAATAATTTCTTCAAAAAATTAGATGACTCACACATTTGCTGTGAAAGGGGGAACATGTAATAATAGTCTCACAGCTTAAAGATAAATATGTACTCCATGATAGAGATATGTTTAATTTCTAAAGAAAATATCTTATATTACACACAATAGACCTATGTCCCCTGAGAAATTTGAACGATTTGACCTTTATTTGGAAACTTAATTTTTGTCAAGATAAACCTGTCAAGATAACAGACCAGGATTAGTTTTCTATATATATATATTTAATACCTTTTGGGCTAAGGGATATGGAAGATAGCTAGTAGCAAAAGCAGAATTTCAACAGGGTTTGAAAGGGGAATTTCTTAAAATATTAATATGTATATCGCTGAGGAACCATTAACCAAAAAGAATGACAGTGTTTTTAAAATCGGTTTTAAAATTGTTAATATTTCATAATTTTAGTAGACTGATTATATCAATTAATATCAATCTAACATTTGAGATAATTAGTAGAATAACCATCGCCATTTAGATTAGTCAGATCTGGTCTAAACTCCAGCTTTATTACTTGTTGACCTTAAGATCTTGAGCTAAATTTATTTCTATTTCTTCATTTGTGAAAAGAGAACACTCAATCTAATAGAAAGAAAGTAAAGTCACTCAGTCATGTCCTACTCTTTGCGATCCCATGGACTGTGGTCTACCAGGCTCCTCTCTCCATGGGATTTTCCAGGCAAGAGTACTGGAGTGGGTTGCCATTTCCTTCTCAGGGAATCTTTCTGACCCAGGGATCGAACCCAGGTTTCCTGCATTGCAGGCAGACACTTTACCCTCTGAGCCACCAGGGAAGCCCCCAATCTAATAGACTTGTCTTCAATTCAGAAAACACAGAAATTACTCAAACTATCTGGTATTCAGCATATGTTTAATAAATACTAGTTATTTCTCCTCTTTATTGATTAAAATGTAACTTAAAGCTCTGCAGTTTCCAAAGGTTTCAAGAAACAATCTTAGTTAACTGCCAACCACCTTCTATAACCAAAATATATAAAGTAAATTTTATTTAAAATAATGACTGATTACATTTTCTTTAAATTATATTAAGCAACTTTATAGGACATGGATGCAAAGGAAATATCAAGAAGCAAGTATTGCTTCTTGCTTTCCATTAGCTTAACAAGTGTTTTACCTTTTACATCTGCTTCTATCTAGGAAGTGTTTTGTATTTTAAGAAAGCCTTCAAGAGAATAGTACATTTTTTTAAAGTACCTTTAGAATCCTTTAACTTAGGGTCAGTTTTCACAAGAAGAGGTAGTTATAACTTTGGGATTAGTGAAAATGAAAAATATATATATATAGGGAAAGGACACAAACTGAGTTACTCTTTTTAGAGTATTAAAATACAGCCAAGCATTTTTCATCCCCATCTTACAGGCAAGGTCCTTCTATTATTTTTATAATAATAATTCTAAAATTGTGATCATCAACATTTTTAATTTTACAAAGAGAAACTTGGACACAGAGAATTTAATAGATAGTCTGAAATATACGCTAGGAAAGTACACAAGGAAATTGTCCAAGTTCCTTTCTCTACCTAAAGCTGCCCTCTTTTCTTCCTAAGGTTATGAGTTTTAATACTGTTAATTCCTATTAACCCTACAGTAACTTAGTATTGCATCACTTCTCACTGGATATGTAATTATTTTTCTTCTATCTTTATGCTGAAAGTTACCTTAGTATGTAGTACCTTCTCTGATATAAAACTGTTATCTTTTAAATGGGAAGGACCATTTAGCCAGGATAGCTGGAAGTTGCCCATAATCAAGTAGTTGTTACAATATTCAAAGAACTGTGATCTCTTGAAGCAGACTTGAGAGCACCTCTGAGGCATGGCATTATAATGGTATGTACACTGTTAAAGAGACCATGGAAATTCCAGTAGGATAACTGATTATCTCTTTAAAAGTCAGAAGCTAAACAAGTTATACTTAACTCTAAGCATAGCGGGCATGCATGAAACAGATACATAGAAATATTTTTTTTAATTATTTTAAGGAAGAAAGTTCTAGAGAATATGAGATAACTTACTAAAATCAGATTTCTCTAAGACCAGATTACTTTTTACTGTTCTCTTCTGATATATGCTTGAGATAACATCCACTGTGGAGTGGAAACAGTATCTGAGGGAGAAATATCCCTCAGCCTGGCATATATCCACCACTGGAAGGAATCCCTTGGGTGAATTTTTCTAATTACCTGTTCTAGACAGAAAAAGAATCATGGAAAAAATTTACATTCTACATCTCTTAGGGACATTTTTGTTAAGAGCAGTAACTTTTGCATATTCTGGAAATCAGAACTGGGAGTGAAGAAAAACCACACGTAAAGCAGCTAAGAATAGTGAAGTTTTTAAATTAACTTTCATTTAACGTGTAAGTACTACGATGTATTCTGCAGTCTTAATCTCTAACTAGATATGAATAATCAGATGTAATTAAGATTTAATTCCACTTTTTAAAATTTATTTTATTTTATTTTTATTTTTTTAATACTTTATTCTACATTAGAATACTGTATTTGTTTTGCCATACATTGACATGAATCAGCCACAGGTGTCCACCATCTCCCAATGCCGAAGCCCCCTACCACCTCCCACCCCATATCATCTCCCTGGATCATCCTGTCCATCAGCCCCAAGCATCCTGTATCCTGTATTGAACATAGACTGGCACTTCATTTCTTATATGATAGTATACCTATTTCAATGCCATTCTCCCAAATCATCCCACCCTCTCCCTCTCCCTCAGAGTCCAAAAGTCCGTTCTATACCTCTGTGTCTCTTTCGTTGTCTCACATACAGGGTCATCATTACTATCTTTCTAAATTCCATATATATGTGTCAGTATACTGTATTGGTGTTTTTCTTTCTGGCTTACTTCACTCTGTATAATTGGCTCCAGTTTCATCCATCTCCTTAGAACTGAGTCAAATTTATTCTTTTTAAGGGCTGAGTAATACTCCATTGTGTATATGTACGACAGTTTTCTTATCCATTCATCTGCTGATGGACATCTAGGTTGTTTCCATGTCCCGGCAATTATAAAAATGCTGCGATGAACATTGGGGTGCATGTATCTCTTTCAATTCTGGTTTCCTCAGTGTGTATGCCCAGCAGTGGGATTGCTGGATCATAAGGCATTTAATTCCACTGTTAAGAAACCATATCCTGACCAGTGTGTGATATATGACCACCAATAGAAACTCCTCATAGAATGGCAAGATTAGTTGTCTATTTTGAAAACATTCAAAGAAGATTTGATACCTACCATTTTCAAACTCTCTAAAAACTTGGAGAGGGAAAATTCTCCAAACACGTTGATGAAACCAGCATTACTCTAATAACAAAACCAGACGAGGACATCACACACACACAAATTATAGGCCAATAACATTGATGTACATAGATGTAAAATTCTTGAACAAAATATTAAAACTGAATCCAACAATTAATTAAGTTTATCATATATCACAATCTAGTGGCATTTATTCCAGAAATGTAAAGATGTTTCAGTATTCACAAATCAATCTCTGTGATTTTTCACATTAAAAAAAGAGGGATAATGGCAGTGAAGCATGTGTATTTTCCTGTAAGAAACGAAGCGCTAATCTATGTTTGGTGTAGGATGCAGGATGCATGGGGCTGATGCACAGGATGATTCAGGTAGAGGATGTGGGGTGGGAGGTGGGAGGGGGTTTCGGCATTGGGCAATTGTGTTCACCTATGGCTGATTAGTGTCAATGTATGGCAAAACAAATACAGTATTGTAATTTAAAAAATAAATAAATTTAATTATAAGAAAAAATAAATAAATAAAAATTTAAAAAAGAGGGATAAAAATCAGATGATTGTCTGAACAGAAGCAGAACTGCATTTGACAAAATAGAGCATCCATTAACAATAAAAACTCTGAACAAAAGTTTGAAATATTTTCCTCTAAGATCAGGAACAGAACAAGGATGACCAGTCTCCCACTTTTGTTTAACATAGTATCAGAAGTTCTAGCCATAGGAGTTCAGTTCAGTTCAGTCGCTCTTTCGTGTCCAGCTCTTTGCGACCCCATGAATTGCAGCATGCTAGGCCTCCCTGTCCATCACCAACTCCCGGAGTTCACTCAGACTCACATCCATCGAGTCAGTGATGCCATCCAGCCATCTCATCCTCTTTCATCCCCTTCTCCTGACCTCAATCCCTCCCAGCATCAGAGTCCTTTCCAAGGAGTCAACTCTTTGCATGAGGTGGCCAAAGTACTGGAGTTTCAGCTTTAGCATCATTCCTACCAAAGAACACCCAGGACTGATCTCCTTTAGAATGGACCGGTTGGATCTCCTTGCAGTCCAAGGGACTCTCAAGATTCTTCTCCAACACCACAGTTCAAAAGCATCAATTCTTTGGTGCTCAGTTTTCTTCACAGTCCAACTCTCACATCCACACATGACCACTGGATAAACCATACCCTTGACTAGATGGACCTGTGTTGGCAAGGTAATATCTCTGCTTTTCAATATGCTATCTAGGTTGGTCATAACTTTTCTTCCAAGGAGTAAAGCGTCTTTTAATTTCATGGCTGCAGTCACCATCTGCAGTGATTTTGGAGCCCCCAAAATAAAGTCTGACACTGTTTCCTCTGTTTCCCCATCTATTTCCCATAAAGTGATGGGACCAGATGCAATGGTCTTAGTTTTCTGAATGTTGAGCTTTAAGCCAATTTTTTCCCTCTCCTCCTTTACTTTCATCAAGAGGCATTTTAGTTCCTCTTCACTTTCTGCCATAAGGGTGGTGTCATCTGCATATCTGAGGTTATTGATATTTCTCCCGGCAATCTTGATTCCAGTTTGTGTTTCTTCCAGTCCAGCGTTTCTCATGATGTACTCTGCATATAAGTTAAATAAGCAGGGTGGCAATATACAGCCTTGACATACTCCTTTTCCTATGTGGAACTAGTCTGTTTTTCCATGTCCAGTTCTAACTGTTGCTTCCTGTCTTCTTAGAAAATAAAAATGTAAGTCATCAAAATCTGAAGAGGGCTTCCCTGATAACTCAGTTGGTAAAGAATCTGCCTGCAATGCAGGAGACCCTGGTTTGATTCCTGGGTCAGGAAGATCTGCTGGAGAAGGGACAGGCTACCCACTCTAGTCTTCTTGGGCTTCCCTTTTGGCTCACTGATAAAGAATCTCCCTGCAATATGGGAAGCCTGGGTTCGATCCTTGGGTTGGGAAGATCCCATGGGGCTTCCCTTGTAGCTTGGGTGGTAAAGAATCTGCCTGCAATGCAGGAGACCTGAGTTCGATTCCTGGAGAAAGAAATGGAAACCCACTCTGGTATTCTTACCTGGAGAATCCCATGAACAGAGGAGCCTGGCAGGCTGCAGTCCATAGAGTCACAAGAGTCAGACATGACTTAGTGACTAAACCAACCAACCGAAATCTGAAGAGAAGATGTAAAAATGTCACTATTTGAAGATCACATGGTACTATGAATAAAGAGCTCTAAAGACTTCACCAAAAAACTGTAAAAACTAGTAAATCAATTTAGTAACATCAGAGAGTATAAAATTAATTTACAGAAGTCTGTTGCAGTTGTACACACTAATATCAAACTGTCAGGAAGGTAAATTAAGAAAGCAAACTCATTAAAAATTTCATCAAAAAGAATTTAAAAACCTAAGAATAAATATAATCACAGAGGTTAAAGTTCTATATAGTGAAAACTGTCAGATATCAATGAAAGCAATTAGAAGATACAAATTAAAAAGGATGTCTTGTGTTCATGGATTGAAAGAATTAATATTGTTAAAATGTCCTTGCTACCCAAAGGAATCTACAGATTCAGTGCAATCCCTATTAAAATTCTAAAGGTATATTTCACAGAACTACAACAAATAACTAGCCTAATATACAGAGTGAAGTAAGCCAGAAAGAAAAACACCAATACAGTATGCTAACGCATATGTATGAAATTTAGAAAGATGGTAATGATAACCCTATATGCGAGACAGCAAAAGAGACACAGATGTACAGAACAGTCTTTTGGACTCTGTGGAAGATGGAGAGGGTGGGATGATTTGGAAGAATGTCATGGAAACATGTATAATATCATATAAGAAACGAATCACCAGTCCAGGTTCGATACAGGATCCTTGGGGCTGGTGCACTGGGATGACTCGGAGGGATGGTACAGGGAGGGAAATGGGAGAGGGGTTCAGGATGGGGAACACATGTGCACCCGTGGCGGATTCATGTTGATGTGTGGCAGAATCAATAAAATATTGTAAAGTAATTAGACTCCAATTAAAATAAATTTTAAAAAATAAAATAAAATTTGTGTAAATAAAAAATGATCCTCAATAGCCAAAACAACCCTGAGAAAGAATAATAAAGCTGGAGGTATCATACTGTCTGATTTTAACTATCAAGCTATAGTAATCAAAGTATTTTGGTACGGGCACAAAAACAGACACACAAGATTAATAAAACAGGTGAGAGTGCAGAAGTAAACCCACATGAATATAAACAATTTGTGACAAGAGGAAAGGTCATACACTGAAGAAAAATAGACTTCAATAAATGGTGTTGGGAAAATTGGACAGCCACATGCGATAAAACTAGATCATTATCTTTCACCACTCACAAAAATAACAAAAAATGGATTAAAGACATTAGTGTAAGACCTGAAACCATAAAATTGCTAGAAGAAAGCATAGGCTATATCCACACTGACATCAGTTTTACTGATGCTTTTGTGCATGTGACTTCTGATGCACGAGCTGCAAAAGCAAAAACAAACAAATGAAACTACAATAGTTAGAATGCTTCTGCACAGCAAGGAAAGCTATAAACAAAATTAAAAGAGAATCTAAGAAGTGGGAGGAAAGATGTTTGTAAATCACATATCTGACAGGTGGTTATAAAATAGATAAAGTCATACAACTTAACAAGAAAACTGATTTAAAAATGGGTAGAGGGTCTGAATAGACATTTTTCCAAAAAAAGATAACAAATACATGAAAAAATGTTCAATACCACTAATTCTTGGGAAATGCAAATCAAAGCCATAATGAGATATTGCATCACACATGTTAGAATGACTATTGTTGAAAAGAAAGTAATAACAAATGTTGGAGTGGGTGTGACAAAAAAAGAGTCCTTGTACATTATTGGTCAGACTGTAAATTAGTGCAGCTACTATGGAAAGAAATACGGAGATTCCTCTAAAAATTAAGAATAGAGCTAACATATAAAAACAACAATTCCATTTTAAATATTTATCCAAATAAAATCAAAAAACTAACTTTAAAAGGTATATGTACCCCTATATTCACTGTCCCCTTATTTACAATATCCAAGATATAGAAACTAGTGTCCATCAGTGGATGAATGGATGAAGGAGATGTGATGTATATACACAATGGAATGTTACCCAGCTCTAAAAGAGAATGAATTCTGTCATTTGTGACAACATGGATGGACCTTGAAGGTTTTGTGCCAAATGAAATAAAGCAGATGAAGATGACAAATACTGCATGATTTCAGTAATATGTGAAATCTGGGACAACAAAGCAAATCCAAAGTCATAGGTACAGAGACCAGATTAGTTATTGCCAAAGGGGAAAGGGGTTGAAGAGTAGGTGAAATGGGTTAAGAGTGTCAACTGACTGGTGATGAATGATAAGTATACTTAGACTAGGTGTTGATTACTTTGTAAGGTTTACAGCTGTCAAATTATAATTCTATACATCTGAAATTTATATAGTAAGTAAATAAATACATAAAAATAAATAGAAGTAATCTGAAAAACACTAATTTTACTGAGCCATTTAAAATGTAATATACACTTGAAATTAATATATTAATAATATTGTAAGTCAACTATACATCAATAAATTTAGAAAAATAAGTGAAGTCACTCAGTCATGTCCAACTCTTTGCGACTCCATGAATTGTAGCCTACCAGGATCCTCTGTCCCAAAATCCTCCTGGGATTTTCCAGGCAAGAGTACTGGAGTGGGTTGCCATTTCCTTCTTCAGGGATCTTCCCGACCCAGGAATTGAACCTGAGTGTCCTGCATTATAGGCAGATGCTTTACCATCTGAGCCACCAGTGAAGTCCTTAGAAAAATAAAATATGCAATATTACTGACTGTTTTAACACTGATTTAAGTTCACCATTAAAATAATTGCATTCACTGTGTAAAAATTTTAATGCCATTATATAAAAAATTTTATACCAAACATGGTTTCTCCTATGTTATTTTCTAGGATACTTATAGCTTACATTTGACAATACATCTGTGATCCATAATGAGTTAGTGTTTGTGAAAGATGTAAGGTCTATGTTTAGATTCTTGGGATTTTTGCATGTGGATATCTAGTTGTTCCTGCACTAGCAAGATATTTGGTGTATTATATTGTGCTTGTTTCTTTGTCAACTGATTGACAAACTTGCCTGCATATGTCTATTTCTTGGCCTTTATACCATTGCATATATATCTTTCCATTCTTTTAGTTCAGCTCAGTCGCTCAGTCATTCAGACTCTGCGACCCCATGAATCACAGCACGCCAGGCCTCCCCTGTCCATCACCAACTCCCGGAGTTCACTCAAACTCACGTCCATTGAGTCGGTGATGCCATCCAGCCATCTCATCCTCTGTTGTCCTCTTCTCCTCCTGCCCCCAATCCCTCCCAGCATCAGAGTCTTTTCCAGTGAGTCAACTCTTCACATGAGGTGGCCAAAGTACTGGAGTTTCAGCTTTAGCATCATTTCTTCCAAAGAACACCCAGGACTGATCTCCTTTAGAATGGACTAGTTGGATCTCCTTGCAGTCCAAGGGACTCTCAAGAGTCTTCTCCAACACCACAGTGCAAAAGCATCAATTCTTCGGTGCTCAATTTTCTTCATAGTCCAACTCTCACATCCATACATGACCAAGGGAAAAATCAAAGCCTTGACTAGATGGACCTCTATTGGCAAAGTAATGTCTCTGCTTTTCAATATGCTATCTAGGTTAGCCAAGATCATACTGTCTTGATTGCTCTAGCTTTATAATAAAGTCTAGTAATGCCAGTTCTCTGACCTTATTGTTCTTCTTCATCTTTTCATTTTTAATCCATATCTTTATATTTAAAGTGTGCTTGACATGTAATATATAGTTGCATCAATATTCATGAGAGATATTGGTCTGTAGTTTGTGTTATTTTTGTGTTGCTTTTGTACCAGAGTAAAATTATTCCCTACTTACTCCTCTATTATCTGGAAAAGTTTATTGAGAATTGGAATTATTTATTATTTAAATATTTGGTAGAATGCACCAATGAAGCCATTAGGGCCTGGATTTTTCATTTTAGTAAGTTTTATAATTCCTAGTTCAGTTTTTTCTTTATGTCTTCCATCTCTATTTCTTCTTGTGTCTTTTTAGGCATTTGCACATTCCATATAAAATATCTATAATTTATTGGCATTCTGTTTTCTATAATATTCTTTTTAATTCCTCAGCACATGGATAGATCACAATTTGCTTATTAATTTGAGTTTGAGTTAATCTGCGTTTGAGTTAATTTCAAGTGTTGGTATTATGAACTGAGTGGTATAAACATTTGCAAAGCCATTGTGTGGAACAAGAGACAATAATTGATTCATTTTAGAAGATAGTAAATTAGAAGATAGTGATTTAGAAGATAGCAGTTCCTGCAGATTCTGGAACTCCAACTAGAACCCCAAACCTCCAGGTACAGTTTCTGATAGTTAGACCTGCTTTTCAGTTACACAAATTGAGCTTCTAGGCCTTTTTTTCTAGTTCTTCTCTACTTTTTCTTCTATCTTTTCCTAGTCTCCACACCCACTGTACACCAATTCCCGAGGACTTTGGTCTCAGCAAGTTGTCATGGAATAAAGGAGATAAACCAACTCATGATATAATATGCGTGACTAAAACCAAGCAAATATGTTACTGTTTGTAATTTTGTATACTTAAGTACTTTTTTTAAGAAAATGGTTTTATCACTAAAAGAATGACGAAAATAGTGAAACTTTAGGATGTGTGGCAAGTAATAATCAGTGAACATTTTGGGGAAAATACTCTTCCAGGCACTATTAAACTTTACCAAATATATGTATACTTGTGTATGGTCTGTGTATAAAACTGTCCCTATGTTTCCTCTCTGAAGATGGGTAAGACCATCTTTTGTGGACATGTCAAAATCAGCTCAGATCCTTGTAGGATACAGTGAGTTCTTTAAATTCCATGGCTTCTTTCATATTTTCAGATAGCTGTGAGTGACAAAGAAAATATTTCATATATCTCTACCTATTTTTTGCGTATTTATCTTTGGACTGGAAGAAAAGTAGTGAAGACATTGAGACAATTATCCAGACTCAGGCTTTCCTGGTGGCTAAGATGGTCAAGAATTTGCCTGTAATGCAGGAAACCTGGGTTTGATCCCTGGGCTGAGATGATGCCCTGGAGAACTGAATGGCAACCCATTCCAGTATTCTCGCTTGGAGAAGTCCATGGACATAGCAGCCTGGTGGGCCACAGTCAATGGGTCATAAAGTCAGATATGACTGAGTGACTAACACACACATATCCAGACAAGAGTTTGGTGTGGGGTGTGGAAAAATAAGTGAAGAAGATTAAGAGGTGCAAACTTTCAGTTATAAAATAAAGAAGTCAGGAGGACTTGATTAAAACTTGGGAAATATAACCAAAAATATTGTAACAACTTGTTGTATTGTAACAACATGTATGCTGACATGTTTACTAGACTTATTGTGGTGGTCAATATTTAATCTGCATAAATGTTAAAAATCACTATTTTGTACACCTTAAATTAACATAAGATTCTATATCAACTATACTTCACTTAGAAAAAAAGAAAAATAATCAAGATTTAAAAAAGCATTGAAAATGTTAAGTCCATTATTGTAACAGATTAAATGAGTGAGGATAATTATCTCAAACTGTATGGAGTTTTATGAATTAAATCTTCATTTATTATTAAAATATTACAAATCTATTAATAGAAGAGATACATCTTAATTTCAAAAAGTATCATCCATGATGGTATTTTAGAAACAAGCATTATGTATTTAGGGGAAAAAATGCTTCTCTTCAGCACTGTACTGGTTGTTCCAACCCATTCAATATGAAAAAATCCAGAAAACAATGACTACTTGGTCAAGAAAAGATCAGGACAAAATTGCTATTTGTTTTCTATATACCTCTTCATAGATCATAGCCTTGTTGTGGTGAATGGACTTGCATAACTTAGTGAAGCAATGAGCCATGCCGTGTAGGACCACTCAAGATGGATGGGTCACAGTGAAGAGCTCTGACAAAACAGGGTCAACTAGAGGTGTGGGACTTTAAGAGGAATCTATATACAAAATACAAATGAATGGTAGAAAATTTCAACAAATTTAATGAATATACAATGAATATATGAAAATTGCTGTTTTTCTATGTTAGTATGATCCACTAAAATATAGAGCAAAAGCTGTTTCTATGTAATAGCTTGAAAATGTAATGCCTGATAACATATCAAGCAAATAAAAATCACTAAATATAAAAGAATAAATATACTGACACATATATATGGAATTTAGAAGGATAGTAATGATGACCCTCTATGTAAGACAACAAAAGAGACTCAGAGGTATAGAACGGACTTTTGGACCCTGAGGGAGAGGGAGAGGGTGGGATGATTTGGGGAGAATGGCATTGAAACATGTATACTATCTTGTAAGAATGAAGCGCCAGTCTATACAGGATGCAGGATGCATGGGGCTGGTTGCACGGAGAGGATGTGGGGTGGGAGGTGGGAGGGGGCTTCGGCATTGGGAAATCGTGGACACCTGTGGCTGATTCATGTCAATGTATGGCAAAACAAATACAGTATTGTAATGTAGAATAAAGTATTTAAAAAAATAACTAGCTAAAGCAGTATACTAGGTTTATGGATTAAAATAATCAAAATCATAAACTTGTCTATTCTTTCCAAATTGGTCTATAAATTCTATCCAGTTTCAATTGATATCCTAAGATTATTATTGTCTAATTTGACAAATTATCCTAAAATCATCTGTAAGAGTTAGGTGACAAGAAGAACTTAGATATTCTTAAAGTAGCATACTTGGAGAGTATAGATTAATTGTGCTAAACTAATGGACAGACTGATAGAGTCCAGGAACAGAGCCAAGCATAGATGAATGTTTGATATATAGAGAAGATGACATTAAAATCAGTAGGGAAAATCTATTCAATAAATCATATTTAGATGATAGCTTGTATCCATATAAAATAAATTATATGGATATTGATTTCTATGGATATTAATCCTTTAATATGGCAATACAAAATTTAATTTCTTGTTGGATTAAATATGAAAATAAATGTTTAAAATTATAAAAATGTATAAAGACAATAAAATATTTTGGAAGATTAATTATGAAACATGTACTACAGAGGAGACAAAAGTTTTAAATCTAAAGGAAAGAAATTGATAACTGTAACAATTAAATTTTGTGTATGTATAAACATCACAAACTTTTCATATCATCTATATGAGTGAAGGCATTTTCAGTTTATATAATTTTTGTATAAAAATGACAGCATCTCCAAAGATTTAGCTGAAGCATGAACTAAAATAATGAAAGAGCATGTCCAGTAAATATTGAAATTGTTGCCCAAATTCACTATTAGCCAAGAAAATGCAATAAATGTTTTTAAATTAAAATTTAATATTTTATTAATATTTTTTTATCCACCTAAATGGAAAGAAAACACAGCAATTTGCAAAATTCAATATTGATAAGTCATGGAGAAATTAGGACCCTTGGTAGAGTATAAACATCTACAACTTAGGAAGAAATTTTGTAATTTCTAGTGAAGTTAGAAGGTTTATACCTTACAATTCAGCACTTCCAGTTCTAGGTACATATCCTACAAAAATTACCACATGTGCACAAAGAAGCACATATCTAGATATGATAGATAGATATGGGCATGTATATCTGTATATATATATATTCAATTGAGACATTATTTATAATGGTAAATAATTAGATACTTCTAAACTTTTTCCAAGAGGAAAGGGAAATACATTTTAGAAGAAGACTGTAGCCATTAAAATGAATAAACTAAATTCAACAAGTGGGGTGAGAAAGCTAGATATACACATATAAAAATGATGTTGGATTTTTAACATTTTCACCATATACAAAAATTAAATCCAAATGAATTAAATACCTAAATGTAATACCTGAAACTACTGAATTTGAAGAAGAAAATATATGAGATTTTTAAGATGTTGAATTTGATAGTAAAATTTGAGTTTTGTTGGATAGGACAGCAAAACATAGCAAAAGCAAAAATCAAACAAAGTTATATCAAAGTTAAAAACTTCTCTGTAGCAAAAGAAACAATCAAGAGAATGAAAAGGCAGACTACAGAATGGGGGAAAATATTTGCATATAATATATATATAAGGAGTTAATATATAGAATATATAAAGATCTTATACAACTTTACAATATTTAGTGTGAAACTAAATAACCCATTGAAAATGGGCAAAGGACTTGAATAGACATTTATTCAAAGAAAATATACAGTAGTCAGCAAGCATGTGAAAAGATGTTCAACAGCAGTAATCATCAGGAAAATGTAAATCAAAACCACACTGAGATATTACCTCATAGCTGTTAGGATGGCTTCTATAAAGATAAAAACCAGTAAATAAGTTCTGATGAGGAGGTGGACATTCAGAGAAACGGAAAGCCTTTGCATTGTTAGTGGGAATATAAAATGTTACAACCATTCCGGAAAAAATTATGGCGTTTCTTCAAAAATTAAAAACAGAATAAAAATAAAGTTACCATTTGATACACACATTTGAACTCTAAATATATATCTATATCTATATAAAGAACTGAAAACAATATCTTGAAGAGATATTTGCACACCTATGTTCATTGCAGCAATATTTACAATAGGCAAGGAGTGGAAGCAAACTAAATGTCCAATGATGAATGACCGGATAAAGAAAATGTGGCATGTACATACAATGGAAGGGTATTTAGCATTAAAAAAGAAAGAAATCCTATCATATGCTACAGCATGGGTGAACTTTGAGAACAGTATGCTAAGTGAAATAAGTCCATCTCAAGAAGATAAAAATACTTCATGATTGACTCAAGTATTCAAATCCTTAGAAACAGAATGGAGACTGGTGGTTGCCAGGGTGAGGTGAGGTGAAAAGAGCACTTGTATAATGGCTATGGAGTTGCAGTTTTGAAAGATGCAAAATTTCTAGAGATCTATTTCACAAGGTGCATATATTTAACATTATTGTACAACTGAAAATTGAGGTGTTATATTTTAACCACATTTTTAAAAAGAATGAACTAGAGCAGGATATATTTAAGTAGATGAATCTTTACAACATAACAATGAGTGAAAAACAAATTTTAGAATAATGGCAATAATATACAGGTACCATCTGTATCAAGTTAAAACTATGCAAAATATATTTTTCACAATGTATGAATAATGAGGAAAATTAAAAAAATACAAGGTAGTGATACTCATGGAGTTGATGATAGTTATTATCTTTGCTATGATGAAAAAAATGGATATAGAGGATTGCTTAGAAGTCTCTATTATTTCTAATAATCCACTTTTGCTGTAAAGAAGAGTCTGAAATAAATAAGGCAAAATGTTAAAAATTCAATGAAACCAAATGCCATATCAGTATCTAGATTAAACTCTATAATTGAAATAGTTTATAGGAAAGATATAAATATGTCCAGTGATCTCCAGGGACCTTTCCAACCCTCCTCAAATTTAGAAAAAAAAATTAGTGTGAAATATATCAAGCACATATGGCTAGAGATTCATTTTTAAAGCACACTTTAGCCTATAATTAGTATAGACTGAAAGGAGATCAAACCAATCAGTCCTAAAAGAAATCAGTCCTGATGCTGAGGCTGAAGCTGTAATATTTTGGCCACCTGATGTGAAGAGCTGACTCATTGGAAAAGACTTTGATGGTGGGAAAGACTGAAGGCTAAAGGCAAAGAGGGCACCAGAGAATGAGATGGTTAGATAGCATCACCAACTCAATGGACATGAATTTGAGCGAACTCTGGGAGATAGTGAAGGACAGAGGAGCTTGGGGTCCTGCCGTCATTTGGCTTGCAGAGTCAGATACGACTTAAGTGACCGAACAACAACAAATTGTTTAGAGGCAATGAAGAAAAAGTATTGGATAGATGTCCATAATAGGAACACTGAATGTTTGGGGAAACTAAGAGCATTTGAATTTGATGCCAAAGAGATCATAAAATGTGTTTGTGTTCTAATACCCATGAGCTGTTTATCAAACTTGTAAATTGGCACACTTCATGCAATGCAAGTAGCTTGAATACTTTGTTTTATTGCGAAGTAAATAACTGAACATAGAGAGAATTCTTTAATTTTTCCTTTTCCATGTGGATTGAAATAGTACTAATGCTCTTACTTGACTCTTGATAGATACATGAGAACACCTGTGAATACAAACATGAATGATAGAATAAGGTAAAATGAACTGTATGTAACTTTTATGTTAGGGTGGAATTTCTATTTTCCTCAAGAATTAAATATATGCTTCTTGCCAGCAGATGACAGCTATTATTTGGATCTATCTACTTATAGAAAATTTTCCTTGTCAAAAAGCAATAATTCTTATACATATTAGGATATGCAAAATTATAAGTTTATGTGTGTATGTGCTTGTGAGTTGAGTTAATACTTTTGCATGCACATTGGTCAACTGGAGAATTTAGCTGAAAGATCCCTCATTTTGAATTTAAAAGTGGACCAGTTCATATTCGATTTCTCTTTATTTAATGAAGTTTAGTCTTGAACATCTCTGGGTTTCCCACTACAGTTAGTGAGTCAGTTTTTTTTTTTTTTTCTTCTCCTTATTTCTTTATTTAAGAAACTTAATCCCAGCTGAACTGAATTAAATTAAAAATTGTTCTTTCAATAAAACAAAATATATCATAGAGATGTGATGATGGAAAATTTGGTGGGTTTAATATATATTATGAATATTGAAAAACTACAAAAAGACAAATTCAGTCAGTTCAGTTCAGTCGCTCAGTTGTGTCTGACTCTGCAATCCTATGAAGTGCAACATGCCAGGCCTCCCTGTCCATCACCAACACCAGGAGTTCGCGCAAACTCATGTCCATCAAGTCAGTGATGCCATCCAGCCATCTCATCCTCTGTTGTCCCCTTCTCTTCCTGCCCCTAATCCCTCCCAACATCAGAGTCTTTTCCAGTGAGTCAACTCTTCACATGAGATGGCCAAAGTACTGGAGTTTCAGCTTCAGCATCAGTCCTTGCAATGAACACCCAGGACTGATCTCCTTTAGGATGGACTGGTTGGATCTCCTTGCAGTCCAAGGGACTCTCAAGAGTCTTCTCCAACACCACAGTTCAAAAGCATCAGTTCTTCTGTGCTCAGCTTTCTTCACAGTCCAACTCTCACATCCATACATGACTACTGGAAAAACCATAGCCTTGAATATGCTGTCTAGATTGGTCATAACTTTCTTTCCAAGGAGTAAGCGTCTTTTAATTTCATGGCTGTAATCATCATCTGCAGTGATTTTGGAGCCCCCCTCCCCCAAATAAAGTCTGACACTGTTTCCACTGTTTCCCCATCTATTTGCCATGAAGTGATGGGACTAGATGCCATGATCTTTGTTTTGTGAATGTTGAGCTTTAAGCCACCTTTTTCACTGTCCTCTTTCACTTTCGCCAAGAGGCTTTTTAGTTCCTCTTCACTTTCTGCCATAAAGGTGGTGTCATCTGCATATCAGAGGTTATTAATATTTCTCCCAGCAGTCTTGATTCCAGCTTGTGCTTATTCCAGCCCAATTAAAAATTATTCTTTCAATAAAACAAAATATGTTATAGAGATGTGATGATGGAGCATTTGGTAGGTTTAATATATATTATTAATATTGAAAAACTACAAAAAAACAAATTAGTACTAATTTATTCCAAGATGTACTACATATGAGTTTTGGTCTAGAAATCTTTGTCATCATGGTTGTTGCCTAGAAGGTCTTTCTGGAGCTCACATGTTGGGTCCTTAGTCTATTCATGGCTGCTTTCATCTCCTGATTCCTCAGAGTATAAATAATGGGGTTCAGTAAAGGTGTGATAACTGAATAAAACACAGAAAGAAATTTATCCACTGAAAAATTACTAAATGGCCAAGCATAAATGAAGATGCACGGCCCAAAGAACAGAGTGACCACTGTAATATGAGCAGATAGTGTAGAAAGAGCTTTGGAGAGACCACCAGAGGATTGATGTCGAACGGTTAGCAGAATGACAGAGTAGGAAATGAGCAAGAGCATGAAGGAGATGAAAGACAATAGTCCACTGTCAGCAATCACTAGCAACTCCAGAACATAGGTCTCAGTGCAGGCAAGCTTTATAACCAGCGGCAGGTCACAGAAAATATTGTCTACTATATTGGGTCCACAGAAGGGCAAGGTGATGGCAAACACCATCTGGCTCATTGTATGCACAAAGCCAACAGCCCATGATAGCAGCACAGAGCCTCTGAGTACCCGGTGGTTCATGATGGTTGGGTAGTGAAGAGGTTTACATATTGCAAAGTACCTATCAACCGCCATAACTATGAGAAGTGTCATCTCACTACCCCCTAAAAAGTGAAGGAAGAACATCTGAGCCATACAGCCCCACAGAGAAATAGTTTTATTCTCCCTGACAAAATCTGCAACCATCTTGGGGGTTGTGATTGTAGAAAGAGACATGTCAAGAAAGGAGAGGTTTCCAAGGAGGAAGTACATTGGTGTAGAGTGCAGATGAGGGTCCAAGGTTATGGTGACCACGATGAGAAGGTTTCCTGCCATAATCGCTACATAGGCCAATAAAAATATGAAAAAAAGAAAAGCTCAAGTTGCCAAGTGTTGGTGAGTCCTAACAAAACAAACTCAGATATCATTGAGCTATTCATCATTTTCATCAAGTTTGTTTACGTGTTTTCAGAAAGTCTTTAAAATGAAGGTAATCCAGAAAAAGTGATGATTTAATCTATGCCAGTTTTGAAGGTATGCGCATACAGAAAGTAGTATTTGATCCTATAGAAAAATAAAAGGTAGATATTTCTGAAAAATACATTTTAATAGACTAATGCAAGCACATTACTTGTATACACTTTCACATTACTGCTTTTATTTTCAAACAGAAAGGCACAAAATTGAAATTTATTGTAAATTTTTTTAATTGTAAAATTTTGTAAATACAGTTTGTGGTATAGATTTTCTCTTCACATTTATTTGTTGTTTTTACCACAAGTTCATGAATTTATGAACCCTGAGTTTAATGGATCATGTAGTAATCAAATGGTCTTTGGTCATAAGTTAATTCAAGTGGATTGGAATATAGTCATGTAACTTTTTGGCAGCTAGTATTCAATCTTTTACCCTTTTCACCTTCCTAATTTGAAATATTCAGATATGTTCATATGAGTTGAATTATATACCCACTTGGCAAATTGTTACAGTACTTTCTTCTCTCACCTATACTATATTCTCACTCTTCCCTTTTATCTCAAAGATATATACCAAATGCTTTAACTTGTTCCTGAAGTTTTAAACTGGCTACAGTCTGTCATGTGTCCCTACCTCCCCCAAATAATAATAAAATAAGCTTCTCAGGAAGTTTCTGCACAAGAACATAAATATTTCTCGGTTAATGTTTCTTTCTTCCTTGTTCTTTCCTTCTCCCTCTGTCCCTCCTGCCTTCCCTTTCTCCTTTCCTTCCTTCTATTTTCTTTCTTTCTTTTTTTTTTTCAGTTGTGTTCTGTATCTCATACTTTGGTTCGTGAATAAAACTGTTAGCCTCTACTTTTGTCTGTTTCCCTGACTCTCTTGTTACTGAATTTCTGGCTGGAGTTTTCTTTCTTGTCGCTTTGCATTCTCTGTGTATATGATTTCTAAACAATCATCAAATCTTTTGCAAGTAGTGCTTATTTTTCCCCTTGGATCCTAACTGCTTACTTTTTTCTGATTGCTTCCTTCTGACTTTTCAAACTTGTATCCAGACAGACTCTTGGTAATTCCTGGCTCAAATATCCTTGATTACTTGTACTCTGTTTTTCCACAATGAGTGGGCACTATTGGCTTACTTTTGTCTACTTTTCCCTTTGATTTAGATCTTTTGGCCCCATCTTCCCGTTTCTTTTTTCCTTTAGAAAACTATTAATGGATCATACCAACTGCACAGACACAGATATAGAATCACAGATATACACACATATGCTTATACCAAGTTCTAGTTCTAGAGTACAAGGACAAAATGTGGAGAATTTACTCTGAATTTCCCTTGTTTTCTTTATAGTTCACGAAATATTCAGAAGTTATTGTTTAGTCCACTTATCAAAACTTGAAAAAAAAAACTGAGCTAAGTCAAGAATCAAATTCTCGGGAAATATACTCTTGAACTCTTTTCAACATTGATTTAATTTTCTATAGAAATAAAATAATATCTACTCTTCAACCTCTCAAATTGTTATAAGACTCTAAAGGGCAACATGTTTTTGTTGTTCAGTTGCTCAGTTGTGTCTGACTCTTTGCAACTCCATGGACTGCAAATTCTCCCAGAGTTTGCTCAGACTCATGTCCATTGAATTGATGATGCCATCCAACCATCTCATCCTCTGTCATCCCCCTTCTCCTCCTGCCCTCAATCTTTCCCAGCATCAGGGTCTTCACATCAAGTGAAGAGTCACCTCTTCACATCAAGTGGCCAAAGTATAGGAACTTCAGCTCCAGCATCTGTTCTTCCACTGACCATTCAGAGTTGATTTCCTTTAGGATTGACTGGTTTGATCTCCTTGCTATCCAAGAGACTTGCAATAGTTCTCCAGCATCAAAGTGTGAAAGCAGCAATTCTTTGGTGCTTAGCCTTCTTTATGGTCCAGCTCTCACATACATACACATAACTATTTTTCCCCCAAGTATTGGCCATGATGTGATGGGACCAGATGACATAATCTTCATTTTTTGAATGTTGAGTTTTAATTCAGCTTTTTCACTCTCCTCTTTCACCTTCATCAAGAGATTTTTCAGTTCCTCTGCAATTTCTGCCACTAGGATGGTGTCATTGGCATATTTGAGGTTATTAATAATTCTCCCAGCTATCTTGATTCCAGCATGTGCTTCATCCAGCCTGGCATATTGCATGAAGTACTCTACATATAAGTTAAATAAGCAGGGTGACAATATGCAGCCTTGATGTGCTCCTTTTCCAATTTTGAACCAGTCCATTGTTCCCTGTCCAGTTTTAATTGTTTCTTTATCTGCATACAGGTTTCACAGGAGACAGTTAAGATGGTCTGGTACTCTCATCTCTTTAAGAATTTTCCACAGTTTGTTGTGATCCACACAGGCAAAGGCTTTAGCATAGTCAATGAAGAGGAAGTAGATGTTTTTCTGGAATCCCCCTTTTTTTTTTCTGTGATTGAATGGATGTTGACAATTTGATCTCTGGTTCATCTGCCTTTCCTAAATCCAGGTTGTACATCTAGATGTTCTTGGTTCACATATTGTTAAAGCTTAGCTTGAAGGATTTTGAGCTATATTTGTGTTTTTATTCTACACATAGGTGCTGAATACCTATGTGCATTCCCAAAATTTTATCTTTAACATTATCTCATTTTCTGGTGATTGTGAGGATATTCAAACCAATAAGGACTACAGAAGGATTTTTACTATAAAAGATTTGGTAAAGTAGACTTAATGTTAATGAAAATGTTTTTCTTCATTAAATATAAGTGATAAAATTACCTAGGCTGTCTTCTTTAAAAAGTTGTTGTCATCATCATTGGTATTATATTTAATGCAATAAACGAGTCTACATAATAGTTATGAAATTATCAAAATTATATAGTCATTGATTTCAAAATACTAACAGAAGAAAACCTTGAGGAAAATCCTAAAAGTAATTTTTATGGTTTATTATGTAAAATTGGAACATTAAAAGCAAAATTATATTTATTAATTTATGCTTTTTAAAATTTTGCAAGCATATTTATAAAATATATCCATCTAATTGCACATAAACATGATTCAAATATGATATGAGACAAAATAATTCATTTTGACAATTTTTACATATGATCAAATGTGAAATATTTTAAAAATATTCTACTCGACACAGGTAAAAATAAGTTAGAATCAGAAAAATAATACAGTTATTGCTAACTTGAGGCACAGTTTAAAACTCACATGAAAAATTTAAATTTTTGAGTGGTATGTATTTATACAAATAACATTGAACTGAAAAGAAATGAAAAAATAATTTAATAACACTTAATCAGGCAAGGCTTGGTTTTTCTCTAGTAGAAATTTCTGAGACTGAGATGGTTGCCTGTGACTGAGGAGCCTAGCTCTTTCTATGCTGTTTAGGTGACTGAATGAATAAAAATTATTAGTTCAACTGTGGTGCAAACTTGAAGAAAGAAAACTGTGTAATATTCTTTGTCTATATTCAGTAATAAAACCTTTCTACACATTTTCATAAAAGCACTTAATGTATGTAAAGATATATAACTAGAAGCTCTTTTGTTAAGGAAAAAAGGCTGTGAAGTTTCTATTGATTTTAAATTTTTTTAATGATTATTTGTCCTCATAGTGTTAGGCTGTGTATGGATTAGATAACCCACGGGTAATATTCATTTATCACAAAAAGTGTTTGACATGTGAACATTCAAATTTTCTGCCAAAATAACCATTACAAATATTTTCCTAATTAAAAAATAAGCTTGTACAGTTGGTAGAAAAAGTGCCAGCATTATATGTGCCCAAAGAACTCTTTTCTCATATATTGATCAAGTTTAAAATATTAAAGTATGTATTTTTTATAAATGTAGATAGAAAAAGGTGGTAAGTTTAGAAGAATTGGAAATAGTCCTTAGGTTACAAAATCACCAAAACAAATATTTTAGCAGTGTAATTAGGCAATCATTTTGAACAGAAGGTTTGTTACTTCAGAAAAATAAATATAGACGAGGGGAAATATTTTAAATATTGATTTAAATTAATTACATTTAATTTAGAATTCCATAAATGTTTTCTCAGCTGAAGTAAATATCTAATGTAAGAGAGTAAAAACATGATGAATTAAACAAACATAAAATAAGTCAATGTTTTCCATTTTCTTGATATGCAATTTTATTAGACTACATTTCAGACTTGTCAAAGATGTTAAATGCAGCCAAGGATGAAACTAATTTTTTGTTATTTTACCATATTCTAAATTATTTTGTCTTTTTATCCAGTAATGGTTAAACAATAAACAGACTCAAATTTATGTTCTCAAAATACAAACTCAAATTATAAAACTGACCCCTTAGATCAGGATATCAGTGGTATCCTTCACAGACTGGCTTTCTTCTTATTAAAACTGGGTAAATTTGTCCAGATGCTATCTGACCCATGTTGTATTTTACCATTGCTTTCATGATCAGAATAATCTGATTTTCATTAATTTCTAGGTTTCGTATACAAAGTCTCCTCCTTTGTTAAAGTATATAGTTTCTCTATATTATTAGCACTGCTATTTAAACCTACCAGTTCTAGCTGAGGAATGGCCTCATCAAAGATACGTAGACACAGTGAGATTCTGAATATATATTTATCTTTTGCCTCTGTGGATATACATGACAATCTTTTGCAGGTGAGAAAAGAAAAGGACACAAAACACATACATAAGGTGTATACTAGTGATTAATGCCCAGAGGGAATTATTAGAATAAAGGTGGTAGTTAGTTGTCTCTAGAGTTCACAGCAAGGACTTCGTCTCTCATTATTTCAGTTGATTATGAATTCACCAAGTGTATGAATTGTGTGGAGTCTCTCTAATACGTGCTTTCCAGAAAAAAGCATTAACTTAAGTATTTTGGTTGGTAGAGGGTAAGCAAATTTATTAAAATAGATCTACCATAGATGATGGACTTGAGAAAACTATGATTCTATTCATTTGACTTACCAATCTGAATATTTATAATTTGATAATTGAATGCATTTATCCAATTAGAATTAAAATAAATAAATCCACACAGAGCAAGGCATATAAGGAAATTTATAGACTATAGACTAGTTCTTAATACAGAGAAAACTTTCCTTTTACTCTGTAAGGGAATAAGAGAGAGAAAGAGAAGAAAGCACACGCACTCATAAGCTAGACCAGCAGAGGAGGCCTTCACCAGGGAAGTGAGGGGAAGACGCTTAGTCGTGTCCGACTCTGCTACCCCATGGGCTGTGCCCTACTAGTCTCCTCCATCCATGGGATTTTCCAGGCAAGAGTACTGGACTAGGTTGCCATTTCCTTCTCCAGAGGATCTTCCAGACCCAGGGACCAAACCTGGGTCTCCTGCATTGTAGGCAGAACCCCTACTGTCTGAGCCACCAGGGAAACCCCTGGCCTTCACCAGGGTAATCAGTATATGATTTATGGTACTCAAGAAGTGATTAGTTAGTGGAGTTTAGCAGGTTTGGAATTCCATGTAGTCTTTATTTTTTAATTTCTTTAATTGGTTTTGCCATACACTGACATGAATCTGCCACAGGTGTACATGAGTACCCTGAACCCCCCTCCCACCACCCTCCCCATATCATCTCTCTGGGTCATCCCAGTGCACCAGACTCAGGCATCCTGTATCCTGTATTGAACCTAGACTAGCGATTTATTTCTTACATGATAGTATACATGTTTCAATGACATTCTACCAAATCATCCCATCCTCTCCCTCTCCCACAGAGTCCAAAAGTCTGTTCCTTACATCTGTGTCTCTTTTGCTGTCTCACATACAGGGTTATCATTACCATCTTTCTAAATTCCATATATATGTGTTAGTATACTGTACTGGTGTTTTTCTTTCTGGCTTACTTCGCTCTGTATAATTGGCTCCAGTTTCATCCACCTCATTAGAAATGATTCAAATGTATTCCTCTTAATGGCTGAGTAATACTCCATTGTGTATATGTACCACAGCATTTTATCCATTTGTCTGCTGATGGACATCTAGGTTGCTTCCATGTCCTGGCTATTATGAACAGTGCTGCGATGAACATTGGGGTACACGTGTCTCTTTCAATTCTGGTTTCCTCGGTGTGTATGCCCAGCAGTGGGATTGCTGGGTCATAGGCAGCTCTATTTCCAGTTTTTTAAGGAATCTCCATGCTGTTCTCCATAGCGGCTGTACTAGTTTGCATTCCCACCAACATGTAAGAGGGTTCCCTTTTCTCTGCACCCTCTCCAGCATTTATTGCTTGTAGACTTTTGGATTGCAGCCATTCTGACTGGTGTGAAATGGCACCTCATAGTGGTCTTGATTTGCATTTCTCTGATAATGAGTGATGTTGAGCATCTTTTCATGTGTTTCTTAGCCATCTGTATGTCTTCTTTGGAGAAATGTCTATTTACTTCTTTGGCCCATTTTTTGATTGGGTCATTTATTTTTCTGGAATTGAGCTGCAGGAGTTGCTTGTATATTTTTGAGATTTGTTGTTTGTCAGTTGCTTCATTTGCTATTATTTTCTCCCATTCCAAAGGCTGTCTTTTCACCTTGCTTATAAAGCATCTGCCTCCAATGCAGGAGACCTGGGTTCGATCCCTAGGTCGGGGAAGATCCCCTGGAGAAGGAAACGGCAACCCACTACCGTATTCTTGCCTGGAGAATCCCATGGACCGAGGAGCCTGGTGGGCTACACAGTCCACGGGGTCGCAAAGAGTCGGACACGATTGAGCGACTATACACACACATAGTTTCCTTTGTTGTGCAGAAGCTTTCAATTTTAATTAGACCTCATTTGTTTATTTTTGCTTTTATTTCCAGTATTCTGGGAGGGGATCATAAAGGATCCTGCTGTGATGTATGTCAGAGAGTGTTTTGCCTATGTTCTCCTCTAGGAGTTCTAGTTTCTGTTCTTACGTTTAGATCTTTGATCCATTTTGAGTTTATTTTTGTGTGTGGTGTTAGAAAGGGGTCTAGTTTCATTCTTTTACAAGTGGTTGACCAGTTTTCCCAGCACCACTTGTTAAAGAGATTGTCTTTACTCCATTGTATATTCTTGCCTCCTTTGTCGAAGATAAGGTGTCCATAGGTGTGTGGATTTATCTCTGGGCTTTCTATTTTGTTCCATTGATCGATATTTCTGTCTTTGTGCCAGTACCATACTGTCTTAATGACTGTGGCTTTGTAGTAGAGCCTGAAGTCAGGCAGGTTGATTCCTCTAGTTCCATTCTTCTTTCTCAAGATTGCTTTGGCTATTCGAGGTTTTTTGTATTTCCATACAAATTGTGAAATTATTTGTTCTAGCTCTGTGAAAAAGACCGCTGGTAGCTTGATAGGGATTGCATTGAATCTGTAGATTGCTTTGGGTAGTATACTCATTTTCACTATATTGATTCTTCTGATCCATGAACATGGTATATTTCTCCATCTATTAGTGTCCTCTTTGATTTCTTTTATCAGTGTTTTATAGTTTTCTATATATAAGTCTTTAGTTTCTTTAGGTAGATATATTTCAAAGTATTTTATTCTTTTCGTTGCAATGGTGAATGGAATTGTTTCCTTAATTTTTCTACTTTCTCATTATTAGTGTATAGGAATGCAAGGGATTTCTGTGTGTTTATTTTATATCCTGCAACTTTACTATATTCATTGATTAGCTCTAGTAATTTTCTGGTTGGGTCTTTAGGGTTTTCTATGTAGAGGATCATGTCATCTGCAAACAGTGAGAGTTTTGCTTCTTTTCCAATTTGGATTCCTTTTATTTCTTTTTCTGCTCTGATTGCAGTGGCCAAAACTTCCAGAACTTTGTTGAATAGTAGCTGTGAAAGTGGGCACCCTTGTCTTGTTTCTGACTTTAGGGGAAATGCTTTCAGTTTTTGAGGATAACATTATCATTGAGGATAATGTTAGCTGTGGGTTTGTCATATATAGTTTTTATTATGTTGAGGAATGTTCCTTCTATTCCTGCTTTCTGGAGAGTTTTTATCATAAATGGATGTTGAATTTTGTCAAAGGCTGTCTCTGTATCTATTGAGATAATCATATGGGTTTTATTTTTCAATTTGTTAATGTGGTGAATTACATTGATTTGCAGATATTGAAGAATCCTTGCATCCTTGGAATAAAGCCCACTTGGTCATGGTGTATGATCTTTTAATGTGTTGCTGGATTCTGATTGCTAGGATTTTGTTAAGGATTTTTGCATCTGTGTTCATCAGTGATACTGGCCTGTAGTTTTCTTTCTTTCTTTCTTTTTCTTTTTTTTTTTTGTGTGTGGCATCTTTGTCAGGTTTTGGTATTAGGGTTATGGTGCCCTCGAAGAATGAGTTTGGAAGTTTACCTTCCTCTTCAATTTTCTGGAAGAGTTTGAGTAGGATAGGTGTTAGCTCTTCTCGAAATTTTTGGTAGAATTCAGCTGTGAAGCCGTTTGGACCTGGGCTTTTGTTTGCTGGAAGATTTCTGATTACAGTTTCAATTTCCGTGCTTGTGATGGGTCTGTTAAGATTTTTATTTCTT
The DNA here is from genome assembly GCA_917880005.1 of Nanger dama. Lineage (NCBI taxonomy): Eukaryota > Metazoa > Chordata > Mammalia > Artiodactyla > Bovidae > Nanger > Nanger dama. The sequence goes on from CAKJTW010000003.1 coordinate 76,715,263, forward strand.
CCTGATTCAGTTTTCGAAAGTTGTACTTTTCTATAGAATCTGTCCATTTCTTCCACGTTATCCATTTTATTGGCATATAATTGCTGATAGTAGTCTCTTATGATCCTTTGTATTTCTGTGTTGTCTGTCGTGATCTCTCCATTTTCATTTCTAATTTTATTGATTTGATTTTTCTCCCTTTGTTTCTTGATGAATCTGGCTAGTGGTTTGTCAATTTTATTTATCCTTTCAAAGAACCAGCTTTTTGCTTTGTTGATTTTTGCTATGGTCTCTTTTGTTTCTTTTGCATTTATTTCTGCCCTAATTTTTAAGATTTCTTTCCTTTTACCAACTCTGGGGTTCTACATTTCTTCCTTTTCTAGTTGCGTTAGGTGTAGAGTTAGGTTACTGATTTGACTTTTTCTTGTTTCTTGAGGTATGCCTGTATTGCTATGAACTTTCCTCTTAGCACTGCTTTTATAGTGTCCCACAGGTTTTGGGTTGCTGTGTTTTCATTTTCATTCGTTTCTATGCATGTTTTGATTTCTTTTTTATTTTTTTAATACTTTCTTCTATGTTAACAATACTGTATTGGTTTTGCCATACATTGACATGAATCAGCCACAGGTGTACACGATTTCCCAATGCCGAATTGATTTCTTTTTGATTTCTTCAGTGATTTGTTGGTTATTCAGAAGCGTGTTGTTCAGCCTCCATATGTTGAAATTTTAAATAGGTTTTCTCCTGTAATTGAGATCTAATCTTACTTCATTTTGGTCAGAAAAGATGCTTGGAATGATTTCAATTTTTTGGAATTTATCAAGGTTAGGTTTATAGTCTAGGATGTGATCTATCCTGGAGAAGGTTCCGTGAGCTCTTGAGAAGAAGGTGAAATTCATTGGTTTAGGGTGAAATGTCCTATAGATATCAATTAGGTCCAACTTGTCTATTGTATCATTTAAAGTTTGTATTTCTTTGTTAATTTTCTGTTTAGTTGATCTGTCCATAGGTGTGAGTGGGGTATTAAAGTCTCCCACTATTATTGTGTTTTTGTTAATTTCCTTTTCATACTTGTTAGCATTTGTCTTACATATTGTGGTGCTCCAATATTGGGTGCATATATATTTATAATTGTTATATCTTCTTGGATTGATCCTTTGATTCTATGTAGTTGCCTTCTTTGTCTCTTTTCACAGTCTGTTTTAAAGTCTATTTTATCTTATATGAGTATAGCTCCTCCTGCTTTCTTTTGGTCTCTATTTGCATGGAATATCTTTTTCTAGCCCTTCACTTTCAGTCAGTATGTGTCCCTTTTTTTGAGGTGGGTCTCTTGTAGATAACATATATAGGGGTCTTGTTTCTGTATCCATTTAGCCAGTCTTTGTTTTTTGGTTGGGGCATTCAACCCATTTATGTTTAAGGTAATTATTGATAAGTATGATCCCGTTGCCATTTACTTTACTGTTTTGGGTTTGGGTTTATAGAATCTTTTGTGTTTCTTGTCTAGAGAATATTCTTTAGCAATTGTTGGAGAGCTGGTTTGGTGGTGCTAAATTCTCTCAGCTTTTGCTTGTCTGTAAAGCTTTTGATTTCTCCTTCATATTTGAATGAGATCCTTGCTAGGTACAGTAATCTGGACTGTAGGTTATTATCTTTCATCACTTTAAGTATGTCTTGCCATTCCCTCCTGGCCTGAAGAGTTTCTATTGAAAGATCAGCTGTTATCCTTATGGGAATCCCCTTGTGTGTTATTTGTTGTTTTTCCCTTGCTGCTTTTAATATTTGTTCTTTATGTTTGATCTTTGTTAATTTGATTAATATGTGTCTTGGGGTGTTTCACCTTGGGTTTATCCTGTTTGGGACTCTCTGGGTTTCTTGGACTTGGGTGATTATTTCCTTCCCCATTTTAGGGAAGTTTTCAACTATTATCTCCTTAAGTATTTTTCATGGTCTTTCTTTTGGTCTTCTTCTTCTGGGACTCCTTCATATTGTCTTAGAGGTCTCTGAGGTTGTCCTCATTTCTTTTAATTCACTATCATGTTGTCTTTTACAATTATGTTTAACTTCATGATAGATCAACAGTATTAAAAGAATATTATAGCGGTTACAACAGTAAAACTTTTATGGTAAAACATAAAAAAGAAGGTAAAATTCTAAGGGCTATCTGAGTAGCAGTACATGACTGCTGAGGATTTCACCTATTTGAGGAATTTTTCTGTCTTTATTCTTATATGTAACTTTGCCATGTCTCCTCAGTTACTATCCTCTTGAAAAGGTTACAAGAAAGTAAGGGTTGTAAATATATGATAAATATGATTCATTTCCAAAGCCCTTAGTAGATATTGCTAATAAATTTCTTATTCTTTCTAACTGAACCTCAGAATTTTTTTCAATGTAGTTCTCCAGGCAACTGCTAGCAATTAGAATTGCCATTAAAAAAAAATATTTCAGCTAAGGAGATATATACCTCAACATAGCACAACCTTTGAGGTGATGTTTGCAAGAGAGCAGAGCATTCTACAAAATAGAAATTAGAAGGAAAATATGAGCACCATACTGATATCCAGATGAGATTACCCAGTGGTTAAGAATGGTACACATATAATTTTTCAGAATAAACAAATATTAGGTGCACAATGTCTAAGGTCCAACAAACTGGGCAGTGTCTTGCTTCTTATCCTGTTCGTGATGCCAATTGTCTTGCTATTCATACTGTGTGCACTGTTCCTTGAAACCATGATAGACAAGGTGCAAGTGGGGGAAGCTGGAAGAAAACCACAGCACAACCTATTTCTTGGCTGGCTAGCGGCCATAACTGTATTCTCACCTGGCTGATGTGGCCGTGGTAGCAGCAGACACACTATCTTCTCGCCTGTCGTGGCTTACCCAACGGTCACTGCCGTGATGCAGCAGTAATGCCACTGCTCTCTAGGTGGAATTCATATTTCTGTATCACACAAAGTAGCCCACAGGCAAGCAGGACCTGGTGATGTGAATGCGCAGTGCTCCAAGTGATCAGAGCTGTTACATAGTCATTATTTGCAAAATGTGGGGCAAGAGCACGACGCTGTAGCGTGAGAGAGCCTGACCATGCCATCTTGGCTAATTTGCTCTTTCCCTACAGGCAGATACTATCTAACACAGGGGAAAGAACAGATAAGATGAAAATAAGGAGAGAAAATATGCCTTATTCCAGGTTCCTTGTTTTGCAGTATGTTAATAAAATACATCAAAAGAAGTGGTCCCAAAGATGTTTGCATAATTTAGGTTTCCAATAAGTCCTTAGAAGGACTTTTTGCAATGTTTCCATAAACTCACTGAATCGTTAATAAATTCAGATTTTTACCTGAAATAGCCCACTATTTTCTCTGCATTCATTTCTATTTCAATTTATTCTCCACTTAAGAAGACAAACCTTCACAACACTTTAGAAGTATGTTGAATCTATTCTCAAACCTCCCATTCTCAAAACTCTTTAATTGCTTTATATTGCTAAAAACTAGGATTCACTAGGCCTGAATACTCTGTTCGCTACCTTTCTATATAATCTCTCCACAGATCTTTCTTCCTTTTATTCATCAGTCTCCCTCATAAATGTCTGTCTTTGGTACCTAAAATGACTTTCTCACTTTACAATATCCATATAAACTGGCCCTTCTGCCCGGAATGCTCTTTTTCCCACTCAAATATTTATTCTTTAGCTGTCTTAATGCGTTTCTGTGAAGACTTCTCCTTAACATGATCTTCTAACATCATCATGCCTAATATGAGTGCCTCCTCATTATTCTCTGCCAGGCAGAGAGCGGTGTTGTGTGATAACCATGTATGTGTACTATGTATTTTAATATTCATAAGGGCTCCCTTGAATTCTAAGACAAGGAGGTAAAGGAGGTAATGAATGCGAGCTTATTTATGTATTACATTTGTGCTAAGAATATTTTCCAATAAAATAAAAAGATACCTTAATAGTCCTCACATTTTGTAAGGTGGAAATTTAATATTATTTAACATTTGATTTCAATTATTTGAAGAAATATTTAAATGGTCTTCCGTGGTGTCTCAGCCATAAGAATCTACCTGCCAGTGTAGGAAACATGGGTTAAATCCCTGGATAAAGAAGATCTCCTTGAGGAGGATTTGGTAACCCACTCTATGGATAGTGGAGCCCCTTGGGCTACCGTTCATGGGATTGCAAAGAGTAGGACAACACTGAGCAACTAAACAATAACAATAACAACCCCCAAATTGCAGAGAACAAAAAACAATCATATACAACAGACAATATTTAGGGAGTGAGCCAAGAACCAATATGCTGGTTGATCAGTCTCTTAATGGCTGCCTTCATTTCCTGATTCCTCAGAGTGTAAATAATTGGATTAAGGAGAGGAATGATGATAGAGTAAAACATAGAAAGAAATTTATCTACAGAGTAACTGTTAAATGGGAAAGCATAGATGAAGATGGCAGGGCCAAAGAAGAGAGTGACTACAGTGATGTGAGCAGAGAGTGTGGACAGAGCCTTAGAGGATGCACTGGAGGAGCGCTGCCAGATGGGGACCAGCATGACAGCGTAGGATATGAGCAAGAGAATGAAGCAGATCAGGGACAAGAGCCCACTGTTCACGATCACCAAGAGCTCTAGGATGTAAGTATCAGTGCAGGCAAGCTTGATGACCAGGGGGAGGTCGCAAAAAAAGCTGTCCAATACACTGGGACCACAGAAAGGCAAACCCACCGTAAAAACCATCTGGCTTGTGGTATGGATGAGCCCAATCACCCATGAGAGCAGCAGAAACCCAGTGAGCACCCTGTGACTCATGATGGTCTGGTAGTGCAAGGGTTTGCATATGGCGACATACCTGTCAATGGCCATAGCTATCAGAAGAGCCATCTCTCCACCCCCAAAGAAGTGCATAAAGAACATCTGGGTCATGCAGCCCCACCAGGAGATGGTCTTGTGTTTTCTAAGGAAGTCTGAAATCACTTTGGGAGTTGCAGCAGAAGAAAGGCATAAATCAAAAAATGATAAATTTGCCAGAAAGAAATACATGGGAGAGTGAAGATGGTTATCAACTACCACAGAGATGACAATGAGGAGGTTTCCTACTATGATGGCGACATAGACAAGAAAGAAGATTGCAAAACAGAATACTTGAGTTTCTTGAGAAGCAGAAAGTCCCACCAAAATGAACTCAGAAACACTTGATCTGTTATTCAGGAGATCCATTCATCCTTCTGCAGAAGTTTTCTGAAAAGGAAAGCAAACAGTATGTGATAGGGATTAGCAGGTCAGGGAATCTAGTCTTAATCATCCTATTTCTTATTCAGGAAAGTAACCCTTTTATAACATGACTGCTTTGTAGATATGTTGCAATTGGAGATATCTTACAGAACCACAAGACCATAAACGTGTGGTGGTTATGAAACCAACTAGTTTACACTTTTCTCTTGGTTAGTGCAAGGCAAGATCAGCTAGACATTGAGCAAACTTGTCTTCCTTAGTGTTCGGCTCCAGACCACACTCTGTATAACCACTTATTTTATTAGAGTTTTCAAAAGCATTAGGGGAATAGATTTTTTTCTCTTGTGGGTTTCATATAATATGTTTACTGACATATTTTCTTACATCCTGCATTGGCGCTTCCATGGTGGCACAGTGGTAAAGAATCTGCCTGCCAGTTCAGGAGATGCAGGTTTGATCCATGGGTTGGAAAGATCCCCTGAAGTAAGAAAGGGAAAGCCACTCCAGCATTCTTTCTAGAAAATTCCTCCGGCAGAAGAGTCTGACAGGCTATAGTCTACGGGGTCACACAGAGTCAGACACGACAGAGTGAAAGAGATGCATACACTATGTAGTAAGATGTGTACCATGTTAAAGAGACACTGCTGAAATTGCATGACATGCATTATATTTCCTGAAGAGGACTAATGATGAGAATGACTGTGACTATATTATGTTAGAAAGTTGAATTTTGAGACAGCTGTATAGTAGTTATCAAAATTAGTGAGATTTTAGATTTGAATAACTTAGATTGACTCTTAAAATATCAGATGTTCATCTCACATATTTGCCTAACTCTTCGGTCTGTGCAGGCAGACAAGTTAAGTGTATTTTATTTATGCATTCTCAACCAATTGTTGCAAAATTGAATCAAATGACCATTTTATCTGATATTTCTTTTCAATTCATATATTTTCACATATAACCAAAATAACCATTCTTAAGACTATAAACTAGTGAGGATTCCATGGTACTCTTGTTCAACTTGTCTGTCTCAAAAAGATGTAAGGAGTAAGGGGAATACTTTATCACTGAGATTCTAAACTCAAAATAGTTAATGATTTATTGTTTGAGCAGAGTAGTATTTTCAGGTTAATTTCTTATTCTCTTTGGACCTATGTTCCTCACAGTAATCTACCTTAAGTTTTATTTAATTGACATTTAACCTTGTCAAGGATAGATAGACTCATATTGTGTTACTGACTGAGTTGAACTCAGCTAAACTAAAAATTTTCAAGTACACACTTACAGGGAAGGGGAAGGGGTCAGTGCTCAGTCCACATAAAGTTACTTATTTCAATGCCTTCCTGCTTATCTGATTTTAGATCCATTTTTCAATTTTTATTCCAGGCTTGTTGATCATCTTCAGTGCTTTTCTGACCTTCTTCACAGCCTAGAGCCAAACCTAAGGCCAAAATGAGAACACAGAATAGGGCATATTTGATAATCCTTAGCCTTTCCATCATACTGTTTAAATGTTAGATGTACAGTATAGGTAGTTAACCACAATGAACATTTAATTATATACACTTAGGTATGTAAGTTTATATACATTAAGACACACATTTGATCATAAGTGGCCCATACTCTAATCATTATGCTTGACAGCATCACTCAGAATAGCATAAAACTTCTTGTTTTCACATAATAATGGAATGGAAAATGAAAATCTATATTTTTCTTTGTGCTTTGTACTCTTAACACGAGACAATGATTTTATCTTATCCAAGCTACAGTCTTGGATGACTTTATTTTTCTAAAGTTTGCAAATGAATAAATAGATTTATAGGTACAATGAACTGGGCAAAGATAAGAGCTCAGACAAAGTGATTTCTCTCAGCTTTATTTTTTTGACCAATTAATATTTGTTTAAATATATGGCTATTTTCAGACTGTTATCAGAAGACAGTTGTATATTCCTCTCTAAAATTTGTGACAAGTGTAATGATGGCATCAATATTTTGGAAGTGGTGACTTTCTATGATTTTTTTTCAAGCCATGAATCAGGTGTTTTATCCTTGCAGTTTTCTTGACTCATTTAATAATTGCATCCCTAGAAGCAAATATGCAATTTTCTCTACGTTATGCAATAATTCAAAGAAAAATTTAACCAGTCTGAAAAGTATAACCAAACAATTTAAGTTTGCCCAGATTCTTTTTCAGTACACATAAATTATTTAGCCTGGATTGCTGTATTATTATCTTAATTCCCAGTAAACATCATTAGAGTGACTTTTGTATCTTTTTCCATTTTTATAAAAATAAAAATTTTTTTTCCAGTTTAAGGTCTCCTTTCCCTCCCTTCTTTCAGTTATTATTTTGACATTTGAATTCATCAGTATGGACGGACACACTTACATTGTAAATGAAATTTGTGATAGATGGGGTATATAGGCAGGAAAACATGTCAGGATTATGTAACCTACCTGCTGGACTTCAGAAGTAAAGTCAATATGAAATACTGAATGCTTATCTTCATCATCCAAAGATTTTCCTCTTTGAACTTCAAAAGACAACAGTATATAAAAGTATCCCTTGATGGGTGACATAAGGGAGAAACCTCATTTGGTTGTTTCAGAGTCCTCAGAGACTGGCCATAAGATGTAATTGGGATTGTTCAAAGACACTTTTGCCACTGCAGAACATGAGAAATCATTTTTCATCTCTCAAATTGACAATGCTTTAAAGATATCAATAAATAATCAAGAGCATATCGAAAGATATCACTAGCTGTGAATTGTGTTTTTTATATGATGTTTTGTCTTGGCTGTAGTTTCTTTTCTGCAGTAAACATTTATGATTGTTCTATTCAGGCAAAATATGAATATTCAGTCTAGATCATTTTAATTCTAAATCTTATTAAAAGTAAACTTTTCCCATGTTTTAACTTTAATCTCTTGGAATTTATTGACAAAGGATGTGAGATAATTATTTATATCATAATTAAATAAGTTATTTCTACTGAATTTATATTTCCTTTTCCATTTAAAAATATGTGTAGACAAGTCTGCTTCAAGCTTACCTATTTTTCTCCTTTTTAAAAAAATAAACTTTATTTTTTAAAACAGATTTAGGTTCATGGAAATATTGAGAAAATGGTATTTTCCATACACGTGGTATTTTCCTTCACATGTGCATAACCTCCCTATTATCAACATCTTGCACTATGGTGCATTTGTTACAAATGATGAACCTACACTGACATATAGCTGTCACTCAAAATCCATATCTCACACTATAGTTAACTCTTGATTGTACATTGGATGGATTGGGACAAATCTATAATGATATATAGACATTATTATAGAATCATATGGATTAGTTTCATTCCCATAAAATCCCCTCTGTCCCATCTAGTCTTCCTTTTCCCTCCCTATTCATTGACAACTAGAGACATTTTTCCTGTCTCCATAGTTTTTCCTTTCCCAGAATGTCATATGATTAGACTTATACACAATGCGTAATTTTTTTAGATTGGCTTTTCATTTAGCAATATGCATTGTCTCCAAGCTTTTTCATGGCTTCATAGCTCGTTTATTTTTAATACTGAATAAAATTCCATTGTCTAGATGTATCATAGTTTATTTAAAATAAGCCTACTGAAGAACATCTTGGCTGGTTTCAAGTTTGGGTGCTTATAAAGAAAACTGATTTGAACATCAGCCCTTGGTGTCATCGGTATTCTGGAATTTGACCATTCTCATAACTGTGTAGTAGTGTTTTATTACTGTTTAATTTGCATGATCCTAATGATACATGGAGAAACAATGGAAACAGTGTCAGACTTTATTTTTGGGGCTCCAAAATTACTGCAGATGGTGACTGCAGCCATGAAATTAAAAGATGCTTACTCCTTGGAAGAAAAGTTATGACCAACCTAGATAGTATATTCAAAAGCAGAGACATTACTTTGCCAACACAGGTCCATCTAGTCAAGGCTATGGTTTTTCCTGTGGTCATGTAAGGATGAGAGTTGGACTGTGAAGAAGGCTGAGTGCCGAAGAATTGATGCTTTTGAACTGTGATGTTGGAGAAGACTCTTGAGAGTCCCTCGGACTGCAAGGAGATCCAGCCAGTCCATTCTGAAGGAGATCAGCCCTGGGATTTCTTCGGAAGGAATGATGCTAAAGCTAAAACTCCAGTACTTTGGCCATCTCATGCGAAGAGCTGACTCATTCATTGGAAAAGACTCTGATGCTGGGAGGGATTGGGGGCAGGAGGAGAAGGGGAAGACAGAGGATGAGATGGCTGGATGGCATCACTGACTCGATGGACGTGAGTCTGAGTGAACTCCGGGAGTTGGTGATGGACAGGGAGGCCTGGCGTGCTGCGATTCATGGGGTCGCAGAGAGTCGGACACGACTGAGCGACTGAACTGAACTGAATGATACATGATGTATGACTTCTTTGGTGAAGTGTTAGTTAAGGTCTTTGCACATTTTCAAAATAGGATTATTTATTTTCTTATTTTGAGGTTTAAGAGTTCTTTTATATTTTGGATAGTGGTCCGCTTCAGATATGTATTTCACAATTCTGTTCATCTGTGGCTAGTGGTTTCATCCTCTTGACATTGTCATTCAGAGGCTAGCATATTTTTAAAATTTTAATTAATCCAGTTTACCAATGCTGTCAGACTGTGCCTTTAGTGATATATCTGAGAAGTCATTGCCTAACCCAAAGTCATCTATATTTCCTCCTAAGTTATCTTCTATGAGTTTTATAATTTTACATTTTATGTTGAATTCTGTGATCTGTTTTGAAGTTAATTTTTGTAACGAGTGTAAAGTTTATGTTTAGATTTTTTTTTTGTATGTGAATGTCCATTTGTTGAAAGTCTATCTTGTATTACCTCTGCTCACTTGTAAAATAAGTTGACTGTATTTATGCAGGTCTGTCATGTTCCACTGCTCTACCTATTCTCTCTCATCTTGTTACCACAAGTTTTCATTTTCCTCATTGTGTTTTACAGTGCATTTCAATATCAGGAAGGACATGTTGACACTTTAGTCATTCAGAATTTTCTTAGATATTCTGTATTTTTTAATGAAATAGAATTATTTTCTGAACTTAAAACAAATCCCAGTGGGATCAAAAATTCAATATTAGAAACTCATGATAAACATAGGAGAAATGAACAGCTTTACAAAATTGAGCATTTTCATCCTGAAAGAATTTATGTACCTTTATATCTGTCTTCTTTTATAGACTGTAACAAAGTTTTATCATCTTGATTATATGAACAATGCAAAATTTTTATTAAATGAAATGTTACATATTTTGTAACTTTTGTTTGTATAAAGTGATCTTTTTCCTTAACAAAAATATAGTCATATGAAATGTTATTATGTCTATATAACAGGTAAATGTCAGCACACTGAAATTTAATTTTTAGTTTTATTTTTATAAGGAAATTCATAGACCACAGAGCAGTTGTATCATAGGCAAAAATCTTCTTTACCATATAAAGGCTCTTTGAGAGAGGAAAAGATGGGGGTGGCATGAAAGGTGTGAAGGAAAGAAGGTAGGGAGAAATAACAAAGAAAGTGCAAGAAGAGAGACAAAGAGGCAGAGAGAAAGGAGAAGGAGAAGAAGGCTCTTTTCACCATATTGAAGCTCTTTATAGATGAATGACAATTAATTAATGATTAATTAGTGGAGTTGAGTGGTCATCACTCTAAAATTTTCAGATTTTTCTATGTCCTTTGTGTAAATCGTTCAGAGGTTAAAAACTTTTAATGTTTAAAATGCTTTAAAAATTCAGACATAAATATCTGAATTTAGTTAAAAGAATATTAGTATTCAAGCTATCTGGCATAGCAAAATACAATGAGCAGTTATGATTTTGATCTTCAACATTTCAGATCATATAGTGCTGAGAAAACTATTCAGATTGCCAAAGAAATTTTTGATATATTACTACATGAAATCTAACTACATGATACATTCTACTAAAGATGATTAGCTTATTGAAGCTATACAGTGAAAAATTATTTTTCAAATTGTCATTCAAATCATAACTCCTCTGTGAAGCTTCTATATGGTTGACATATATTGGTAGATTAATACCTGGTAAATTACTACATACAACATGAAATCTAAAAGTCACATTAAACATCATATAATGTGCTTTCATTAAAATTTCATATTTTTATAGATTGGTTCACTAAAATATTTTTATAAGAATAATTTTAGTCATGGATTTTATATATAAGAAAATTTATATTATTTAAATACTTACTTATAATATTTTTATATATACCTAAGACTCACTACCCACAAATACCCCTGGAGGAGGAAATGGTAACCCTCTCCAGTATTCTTGCCTGGAAAAATCCCATGGACAGTGGAGCCTGTTGGGCTACAGTCCATGGGGTAGCAAAAGTTGAACATGACTGAAGCAACTTACACAGACACACACACACACACACAGACAAATAGCAGAGAACAGAAAACAATTGTTTGTAATAGACAATATTTAGTGGGCGAGCCCAGCACCAATATGATGTTTGCTTAGTCTCTTAATGGCTGCCTTCATTTCCTGATTCCTCAGAGTGTAAATAATTGGATTAAGGAGAGGAGTGATGATAGAGTAAAACACAGAAAGAAATTTATCTACAGAGTAACTGTTAAATGGGAAAGCATAGATGAAGATGGCAGGGCCAAAGGAGAGAGTGACTACAGTGATGTGAGCAGAGAGTGTGGACAGAGCCTTAGAGGATGCACTGGAGGAGCGCTGCCAGATGGGGACCAGCATGACAGCGTAGGATATGAGCAAGAGAATGAAGCAGATCAGGGACAAGAGCCCACTGTTCACGATCACCAAGAGCTCTAGGATGTAAGTATCAGTGCAGGCAAGCTTGATGACCAGGGGGAGGTCGCAAAAAAAGCTGTCCAATACACTGGGACCACAGAAAGGCAAACCCACCGTAAAAACCATCTGGCTTGTGGTATGGATGAGCCCAATCACCCATGAGAGCAGCAGAAACCCAGTGAGCACCCTGTGACTCATGATGGTCTGGTAGTGCAAGGGTTTGCATATGGCGACATACCTGTCAATGGCCATAGCTATCAGAAGAGCCATCTCTCCACCCCCAAAGAAGTGCATAAAGAACATCTGGGTCATGCAGCCCCACCAGGAGATGGTCTTGTGTTTTCTAAGGAAGTCTGAAATCACTTTGGGAGTTGCAGCAGAAGAAAGGCATAAATCAAAAAATGATAAATTTGCCAGAAAGAAATACATGGGAGAGTGAAGATGGTTATCAACTACCACAGAGATGACAATGAGGAGGTTTCCTACTATGATGGCGACATAGACAAGAAAGAAGATTGCAAAACAGAATACTTGAGTTTCTTGAGAAGCAGAAAGTCCCACCAAAATGAACTCAGAAACACTTGATCTGTTATTCAGGAGATCCATTCATCCTTCTGCAGAAGCTTTCTGAAAAGGGAAGACAAACAAGGTATGATAGGAACTAACAGGTCAGGGAACTTCATATTTACGTAAGCATTTTGCCTTTTATTCAGGGAAATGACAGTTTGGCAGTAGGACTGCTTTGTAGGTATTTTACAGTTGGAGATACTTCACAGGACCATGAGACCATAAGAATGTGATGACTATGGACCAAATTAAATCAAATTTTCTCATGGTTAGTGCAAATCAAGTTCAGTTAGCCGAGAAATTGTGTCTCCTTTTATGTTCAGCTCCAGATCACACTGTGTAGAAACACACTTAAACTATTAGAGTGACAAAGGAGAGTTTTCAAAATCTCCTGGAGGTAGATTTTTACTTTTTGTGAATCTCAAGAAGTACTTTATGGTATCCTCAGTATGCAGTAATAAGTTTACCTTACTAAAAAGATATTATAAAGACCAATTCAAGCCTAGAGCGACATGAAGAAAATAAATAACAAAAATTATAGCAAAAATTAAATGTGGAATTCAGAAAATGATAACAAAGGAAACCAGTAAAAGCAAGATCTGGTTGTTTAAAAAAATGAATTAAAGCAATGATACTCTAAAGAGGCTAAGAAGAAAAAAGAAGATGCAATTTAGCAAAATCAGAAATGAAAGAGAATTCTTCACTACTGGTCTACTCATCCCATAAACATTATGAGGATAATAAATAAGTCTAGAAAATGAATAAAAATTATTGCCAAAAATCATATTATGTGTATTATGCTTCCTGAAGTATATTGATTAAAGACATGGATTGTTGATAGAAAGTTAAGTATTGAGACAACTCCATGGTTTACTGAGATCAAACCCTATTCATTGACACCTGAAACACCAGATAAACTCTCAAAAGTGCAGATACTCATTCACCTACTTTCCTAAAACTTCCCTTTATGTGGCTATGTAAATAAGTTTATTCCATCTGTGCATTCTTACCCTGCATGCTGCATGCTGCCACTTAGCTGTGTTCAACTCTGTGTGACCCTGTGGATGGTAGCCTGCCAAGCAAGAATACTGGAGTGGGTTGCTTTGCCTTCCTCTAGAGGATCTTTCTGACCTAGGGATATCAATTGCGTCTCCTCCATTACCAGGTGAGTGTTGCAAAATCCATGACCATTTTTATCTAATATTTGCTTTTTAACTCACATATTTTCATAAACACAATGAGTATGTAGGAATACCAAAAATACTGTTACTAAGATCATGAGTTAGTGAGGTAACCAAGGTAGTCCTGTTCAACTTTTCACTCAAAGAGTTGTAAGGAGTGGGGTGATTGAATTGCTTACCATTGTGCATCTAAATAAACAAACTAAAAGTATGATGAACTGTTTGAACAAAGTAGCATCTTTGGATAGTTACTTCTCACCTTTGAAACTGTTTCCTCTCATTGATTTTCCTTAAGGTTCCTTTAACCTTTGTCAAGGATAGACAGAAGTCATAGATACTGTAGTGCTGATTGAGGTGGACTCTGCTAAGCTAAATTATTTTTAAAAATACAAATAAAAGGAAAAGTCAATATTTAATCTACATAAATTCACTTATTTCATTGCCTCCCCTGTTGATCTGATTTTAGCTCCATTGTTCAAGTTTACTTACAGGCTCAAAGATCATCTCTAGTGTTCTTATTGCCTTTTTCAGAGCCTAGAGTCAGACCTAATGCCAAAAAGAGAATAAAATAGAACATATTTGATTATTTGTGTACTTTTAATCACACAATACCGTTTTTAGAGACACAGTATATCCAGTTGACCATAATGAACATTATATATACTTAGGTATGTAATATTAATATCAGTAAGACACACATTTGATAAGTGGCCATACTCTAACCATTATGTTTGACACCATTATTACTTAGAGTAGCATAGAAACTTCGTTCTTTCACGTGGTAGTCAGATAGAAAGTGGAAATCTTTGATATGTGAATCATCATTCCTTCTTTGTGCTTTGTACTCTTAATGCAAGACAATGATTTTATCTAAGCTACAGCCACTGGATCTTCTGTGTTTTTCTGACGTATGCAAATAAGTAGATTTGAAGGTGCTCATTGACTTGGCAAACATCACATCCTAGACAGGATGATTCTTCTCTCTCTCTCTCTCTCTCTTTTTTTTTTTTTTTACAAATTCAGTTCAGTTCAGTTAAGTTCAGTTCAGTCATTCAGTCGTGTCCGACTCTTTGCAACTCCATGAACCTCAGCACACCAGGCCTCCTGGTCCATCACCAATTCCTGGAGTTTACCCAAACTCACGTCCATTGAGTCAGTGATGCCATCCAATCATCTCATCCTCTGTCGCCCCCTTCTTCTCCTGCCCTCAATCTTTCCCAACATCAGGGTCTTTTCAAATGAGTCAGCTCTTCACATCAGGTGGCCAAAGTATTGGAGTTTCAGCTTCAACATCAGTCCTCCCAATGAACACCCAAGACTGATCTTTAGCACAGATTGGTTGGATCTCCTTGCAGTCCAAGGGATTCTCAAGAGTCTTCTCCAACATCACAGTTCAAAAGCATCATTTCTTTGGTGCTCAGCTTTCTTTATAGTACAATTCTCACATCCATACATGACCACTGGAAAAACTAATGTTTGTTTAAATACATGGCCATTTTCAGACTGCTGTCACTGGATAGTTTGTCATAAATTCCTCTCCATAACCCTAAACAAGTGTAATGAAAGAATCAATATTTTGTATGTGTTGAAACTATGATTGTCCAAGCCATGAATCAGGCATTTTATCCTTGCAGTTTTGTTATCTATCTCCCTTAACAAATAACTACATCTCTAAAAACAAATATTCAAATTCCTCTATATTATGTAGTAGCTCAAAGAAAAAGTCATTAATCTGATCAAGGTAGCCAAACAATTAAAATATCTTGAAAACATAAAAAGAATAATTATTCTCTAAGAAGTTATTTGCTAAGAATAATATTCTAAGAATATTTCTAAGAATATTATTCTCTAAGAATAATTTCTTTGGCCTGGATTGCTGCCTTGCTGCTGTTGCTAAGTCGCTTCAGTCGTGTCAGACTCTGTGCAACCCCATAGACGGCAGCCCACTAGGCTCCTCTGTCCCTGGGATTCTCCAGGCAAGAATACTGAAGTGGGTTGCCATTTCCTTCTCCAATGCATGAAAGTGAAAAGTGAAAGTGAAGTTGCTCAGTCTTGCCCGACTCTTAGCGACCCTATGGACTGCAGCCCACCAGGCTCCTCCGTCCATGGATTTTCCAGGCAAGAGTACTGGAGTGGGTTGCCATTGCCTTCTCTGATTGCTGTCTTAATTCCCAGTAAATATCATTAGAGTGATTTTTATATTTTTTCCACTTATATAAAGATAAATTTTTTTCAAGTACAATTTCACTCTTCAACCCTCACCTGTTATTATTTTGGCATTTGAATTTTATCATTTACTGACAGAAGTGAGAAGTGAAGTCGCTCAGTCATGTCTGACTCTTTGCGACCCCATGGACTGTAGCCTACCACGCTCCTCTGTCCATGGGATTTTTCCAAGCAAGAGTACTGGAGTGGGTTGCCATTTAAATGAACTAGTGTGATAGACGTGATGTATAAGTAGAGTAACACATCAGGATTATGTAACCTACCAGTGACACTTGTACTTTAGAAGTAATATCACTATGAAATCCTGAATGCTCAGTTATTATCCAGTGATTTTATTTTCTGCTCTGAACTTCAAACTGCTCAATATATAAATGTATTCCTTAATAGGAGGTATAAAGGAGAAAGCTCCCTTGATTGTTTCAGAGTCCTCAGAGACTGGCAGTAAAAAGTAGCTGGGATTGTTAAAAGAGACTTTTGCCATTACATAAATTGAGACACCATTTTTCAATTCTCTAACTGACAATTCTTTAAAGGCTACAGTAGATAATTAAGGGGGTTTTGGAAGCTGTCACTAGTTGTGAATTGTGGAATTTTTGTATAGTTTTTTTTTGTTGTTGTTGTACTTTAATTTCTAAAATAAGCATTAAGAAATGTTATATTTAGGCAAATATATGTATTCTAGGTGACTTTAACTGTTGAAAATTATTAAGGTTGAAAACGTCACATTTAAACTCAAATCTGTTGAAATTTATTGAGAAATGATATAAGGAATTTTTCCATCATTCCAATGAAATAGTACTCCACTAACAATTTGTTATGCTTATATATATATATATATATATATATATATATACAACCTAGCAAATTTGTAGATGGATCAGGTTCTTTTTGGGTCTGCTCATTTTATTCCTTGTCTTGGCTATTAACTTTTGAGGAGGTCCTATGCACTTTATTTTTGCTCTTTATGTTTGATGGTTTATTTTAGTATTAGAAAGAGCATGTCCTTTCTCATTGCTTTATTCATTCAAAGGCTTCTTGTATGTTTTTATATCTTTTTATTCTAAATTAAGTTGATTTATTTTCTAAAATTAAAACAAGTTCTACTAGTCATTTTGATATCACAATATTAAACTTATAAATGTAGAAAAAATTAAGAAAATTGCAAAATTGAGTATTCTATGAAATTCTTACATCTCTTTAAATATTTATTATCATGACACAGCAAAATTTTGTCATGTTTGTTATTTCATCACATTTTTGGTAACACATTTTTGTTAAATTTAATTGTGCATATTTTGTACTTGAGTGCTACACTTAATATTGGGTTTTCCCCTAACATGATTGATCTTACTGTTACTGTTTTTGTTTTATATATATAGGCGGTAAATGGTATCACTGCTGACATCTCATTTCTAATAGTTTTTCTACTACTTTGTGTGTGTGTGTGTGTGTTTATTTATTTATTTATTTTTAATACTTTATTCTACATTACAGTACTGTATTTGTTTTGCCATACATTGACATGAATCAGCCACAGGTGTCCATGATCTCCCAATGCCGAAGCCCCCTTCCACCTCCCACCCCACATCCTCTCCCTGAATCATCCCGTGCACCAGCCCCATGCATCCTGCATACTGTATTGAACATAGACTGGCGCTTCATTCTTACAAGATAGTATACATGTTTCAATGCCGTTCTCCCAAATCATCCCACCCTCTCCCTCTCCCTCAGAGTCCAAAAGTCCGTTCTATACCTCTGAGTCTCTTTTGTTGTCTCACATAGAGGGTCTTCATTACTATCCTTCTAAATTCCATATATATGTGTCAGTATACTGTATTGGTGTTTTTCTTTCTGGCTTACTTCACTCTGTATAATCAGCTCCAATTTCATCCATCTCATTAGCACTGAGTCGAATTTATTCTTTTTAAGGACTGAGTA
This sequence comes from Nanger dama, assembly GCA_917880005.1. Classification (NCBI taxonomy): domain Eukaryota; kingdom Metazoa; phylum Chordata; class Mammalia; order Artiodactyla; family Bovidae; genus Nanger; species Nanger dama. The sequence goes on from CAKJTW010000003.1 coordinate 76,733,246, forward strand.
GTACTCCATTGTGTATATGTACCACAGCTTTCTTATCCATTCATCTGCTGATGGACATCTAGGTTGTTTCCATGTCCTGGTTATTATAAACAGTGCTGCAATGAACATTGGGGTACATGTGTCTCTTACTTTCTCTTCATGGTATTAGGTTAATGATAAAATGATCTCCAAACAGTAATATTTTTTCTATTACTTATCTTGTTAACTAAAATTTTCTAGCAATACTGAGTAACTGTGACAGGACTGCTATGGGCAAAACTTGTTAGCTTCCCAACCATGACTTTCTTTCTTTCTTTTTTTTTGTTTTAATAATAACACCTCATTTTCTTGGAATTAGTTGCCTATGTACTTCCATGAAGCCTCAAACTCTATAAAAACCTGCATCTCACTAACCAAGGTCAATCCCAACTCGACTATTCTCCTCACCAGTGTCTAGTTTAGCCATGATTGTAGATCATGCAGCAGAGACTGCTATTATTTGCTGTGTGGCTGCTTCCTGTTCTTCATTTATAATGGACACCTGAATTCATTTAGAGACATTGTACAGCCTCCCTTGTAATTATAATTGGTAAGTAGCATGAAATAAAACAATATTATCATGTGGCTACTTGGTTGAAATTCCCTATAAGGGCTGACTCAGCAAAAAGTTATCCTCTTTGCCTCTTGCTAACCCTATATAATCCAAGTCTATGCCCTGAACAGTAGTGCTGAATAAGCTGGAGTTGAACGGTTCTATGAAGATTTACAAGACCTTCTAGAATTAACACCCCAAAAGATGTCCATTTCATTATAGGGAACTGGAATGCCAAAGTAGGAAGTCAAGAAACACCTGGAGTAACGTAACAAGCAAATATGGCACTGAAGTACAGAATAAGCAGGGCAAAGGCTGATAGAATTTTGCCAAGAGAACACACTAGTCATAGCAAACACCCTCTTCCAACAACAAAAGAGAAGACTCTACACATGGACATCACCAGATGGCCAACACCAAAATCAGACTGATTATATTCTTTGCAGCCAAAGATGGAGAAGCTCTATACAGTCAGCAAAAAAAAAAAAAAGAGCCGGAGCTGACTGTGGCTCAGATCATAAACTCCTTATTGCCGAATTCAGACGTAAATTGAAGAAAGTTGGGAAAACCACTAGACCATTCAGGTATGACTTAAATCAAATCCCTTATGATTATACAGTGGAAGTGAGAAACAGATTTAAGGGACTAGATCTAATAGGCAGAGTGCCTGATGAACTTTAGATAGAGGTTCCTGACATTGTACAGAAGACAGAGATCAAGATCATCCCCAAGAAAAAGAGAGCAAAAGGCAAAATGGCTGTCTGAGGAGGCCTTACAAATAGATGTGAAAAGAAGTGAAAAGCAAAGGATATAAGGAAAGATATACCCATTTGAATGCAGAGTTCCAAATAATAGCAAGGAGAAATAAGAAAGCCTTCCTCAGGTATCAATGCAAAGAAATAGAGGAAAACAATAGAATGGGGGAAGACTAGAGATCTCTTCAAGAAAATTAGAGATACCAAGGGAATATTTCATGCAAAAATGGGCTCAATAAAGGACAGAAATTGTATGGACCTAACAGAAGCAGAAGACATTAAGAAGATGTGGCAAGAATACACAGAAGAACTGTACAAAAAGATCTTCATGACCCAGATAATCACGATGGTGTGATCATTCATCTAGAGCAAGAAATCCTGGAATGTGAAGTCAAGTGGGCCTTAGGAAGCATCACTATGAAAAAGCTAGTGAAGGTGGTGGAATTCCACTTGAGCTATTTCAAATTCTGGAAGATGATGCTGTGAAAGTGCTGCCCTCAATATGCCAGCAAATTTGGAAAACTCAGCAGTGGCCACAGGACTGTGAAAGGTCAGTTTTCATTCCAATCCCAAAGAAAGGCAATGCCAAAGAATGCTCAGACTACCACACAATTACACTCATCTCACATGTTAGTAAAGTAATGCTCAAAAATCTCCATGCCAGGCTTCAGCAATATGTGAACCATGAACTTCCAGATGTTCAAGCTGGTTTTAGAAAAGGCAGAGGAACCAGAAAACAAATTGCCAACATCTTTTGCATCATCAAAAAAGCAAGAGAGTTCCAGAAAAACATCTACTTCTGCTTTATTAACTATGCCAAAGCCTTTGACTGTGTGGATCACAATAAACTGTGGAAAATTCTGAGAGAGATGGGAATACCAGACCACCTGACCTACCTCTTGAAACCTGTATGCAGGTCAGGAAGCAATAGTTAGAACAGGACATGGAACAACAGACTTGTTCCAGATTGGAAAAGGAGTACATCAAGGCTGTATATTGTCACCCTGCTCATTTTACTTATATGCAGAGTACATCATGAGAAACACTGGGCTGGAAGAAGCACAAGCTGGAATCAAGATTGCCTGGAGAAATATCAATAACCTCAGATATGCAGATGACACCACCCTTATGGTAGAAAGTGAAGAAGAACTAAAAAGCCTCTTGATGAAAGAGACAGAGGAGAGTGAAAAAGTTGGCTTAAAGCTCAACATTCAGAAAACAAAGATCATGGCATCTGGTCCCATCACTTCATGGCAAATAGATGGGGAAACAGTGAAAACAGTGTCAGAGTTTTAATTTTTGGCAGCTCCAAAATCACTGCAGATGGTGACTGCAGCCATGAAATTAAAAGATGCTTAAGGTGAGGTAAGGTGAAGTCGCTCAGTCGTGTCCAACTCTTTGCGACCCTGTGGACTGTAACCTACTAAGCTTCTCCATCCATGGGATTCTCCAGGCAAGAATACCGGAGTGGGTTGCCATTTCCTTCTCCAAAAAGATGCTTACTCCTTGGAAAGAAAGTTATGACCAACCTAGACAGCATATTAGAAAGCAAAGACTTTACTTTGTCAACAAAGTTCCATCTAGTCAAGGCTATGGTTTTTCCAGTAGTCATGTATGGATGTGAGAGTTGGACTATAAAGAAAGCTGAGTGCCAAAGAATCAACGCTTTTGAACTGTGATGTTGGAGAAGACTCTTGAGAGTCCCTTGAACTGCAAAGAGATCCAACCAGTCTATCTTAAAGAAAATCAGTCCTGGGTTTTCATTGGAAGGACTGATGTTAAAGCTGAAAGCAATACTTTGGCCACCTGAAGTGAAGAGCTGACTCCTTTGAAAAGACCCTGATGCTGGGAAAGACTGAGGGCAGGAGGAAAAAGGGTGACAGAGGATGAGATGGTTGGATGGCATCACCAACTGAATGGACATGAGTTTGGGTAAACTCCGTGAGTTGTTGACAGACAGGGAGGCCTGGCTTGCTGAGGTTCATGGGATCGCAGACAGTCAGAAATGACTGAGCAACTGAACTGAACCCTATGTATTTTCAGGTCTAATTTGGAAAAGTGTTTGGTTTAAAGCTAACATGAAGCACTGTAAATATTTATAGTTAAATAATGTTAATAAATATTTTAGCAGAATTAATTTGATTACTCAAGTGGCACAATGACTGAGATGATAAGAGCCTTTGACCATCATTACTCTTGAGGATATATGAAATGTTCAAAATCAGACAAGTTTTATTATGATATGTTAGTTAGTTAGTTAAGATTAGTTTTCAGCAAGAGATTCAAGAGTTGACCAATGAGCAGATATCTACTGGCCTTATCATTTACTGCATAACAGAGAAGGTATGAACTGGCTGGTAGAGCATTAGAGTAATCATTTGCTATCACTTTTTTTTTTTTTTTTTGCTATCACATTTGAACCATCTATTTTTATATTGCATCCTGCTGTCTTGGGATAGCATTCTCTAATATACACTTTTAACCAGTGATTATTATGTCATTTTGTCCTAAGTTCCCCTATAGGAGGAATCTGTAGAATTTGTATTCCCACCTCCCCCCCACCCCCGTCACAACTTTAGACTCTGTAGTTCTGGAAGCTCTGGGACATGCTTTCACCAGAAGATGCATTAAGATTTCTCTTAACTTCAACTTATTGCTGCCACTCAGTAACTACATTTTCCTTTCTCAAAGACTCAAAGCAAGGAAAGGTGCCACAGCCTTATAAAGAGTAATTTACCTTGGTCATCAAGAGAAGCAGTAGTACTACAGTATAAATGGTTGAGTCGTGGAGGATACTAAAAAGCCCAAATTGAAACATGGGATTGAACTATTCTATTTGTGAGATTAAATGTATTGAATGTTATTAATGACAGAGATCACATTTCAGAAAAAAGATTAGTGCACTTGAAATTACAAATAGAACTAAAACATGGAGAGAATAGAAGATAATTTTTATTATATGTCTCTTTAAAAAGTAAATAATTTTGCAAAGAAAAAGTATTAATAATGTGTTGTTGAATGTATTAGCTCAGTAAGAAAATAGAAGACATTGAATATACAACGCAAATAGAAAAGCAGCGAGGAGGTAAATGGAAGTATACTGCTGTTAACTTTCTAATATGATACACAGAAATATATAATTTCAAAATTAGACAATGATAAGATGTACAGTATATATTTATAACCCTAAATAACCACTGAAAACTACAGGAAAAAGATAACTAAGTCAACATTATTCATATGAATAAATATAAATTAATAATAGAAAATAGTTAAATATTTCCCCAGAACAGAAAGGACAAAGTCAGAAAAAATAGATGAAACAAATATAATATAGAATGTTTTGTCAGTTTTAACCAAATTGTACCTATAATCATGATATATATAAATGGCTTCAGTTAATCTCAGTTCAGTTTAGTCACTCAGTCGTGTCCAACTGTTTGGGACCCCATGAATTGCAGCACGCCAGGCCTCCCTGTTTGAGCATTCTTTGGCATTACTTTTCTTTGGGATTGGAATGAAAACTGACCTTTTCCAGTCCTGTGGCCACTGCTGAGTTTTCCAAACTTGCTGGAATATTGAGTGCAGCACTTTCCCAGCATCATCTTTCAGGATTTGAAATAGCTTTACTGGAATTCCATCGCCTCCACTAGCTTTGTTCGTAGTGATGCTTTCTAAGGCCCACTTGACTTCACATTCTAGGATGTCTGGCTCTAGATGAGTGAGCACACCATCGTGATTATCCGAGTTGTGAAGATCTTTTTGTACAGTTCTTCTGTGTATTCTTGTCACCTCTTCTTAAGATCGTCTGCTTTTGTTACGTCCATACAATTTCTGTCCTTTATCGAGCCCATCTTTGCATGAAATGTTCCCTTGATATCTCTAATTTTCTTGAAGTGATTTCTAGTCTTTCCCATTCTGTTCTTTTCCTCTATTTCTTTGCACTGATCGCTGAAGAAGGCTTTCTTATCTCTTCTTGTTATTCTTTGGAACTCTGCATACAGATGCTTATATCTTTCCTTTTCTCCTTTGCTTTTCACCTCTCTTCTTCAGTCCCTTGGACTGCAAGGAGATCCAACCAGTCCATTCTGAAGATCAGCCCTGGGATTTCTTCGGAAGGAATTATGCTAAAGCTGAAATTCCAGCACTCTGGCCACCTCATGCGAAGAGTTGACTCATTGGAAAAGACTCTGATGCTGGGAGGGATTGAGGGCAGGAGGAGAAGGGGAGACAGAGGATGAGATGGCTGGATGGCATCACTGACTCGATGGACGTGAGTCTGAATGAACTCTGGGAGTTGGTTATGGACACGGAGGCCTGGTGTGCTGTGATTCATGGAGTCGCAAAGAATTGGACACGATTGAGTGACTGAACTGAACTGAACTGAGGCCTCCCTGTCAATCACCAAGAGTCTTCTCCAACACCACAGTTCAAAAGCATCAATTCTCTGGGGCTCAGCTTTCTTCACAGTTTTACAAATGGCTTAATAACCCAATTAAATACATAGATTATCATATTGGATAAAATATATGTTATAGACAAGAAGCCATCATTAAAATAAAGATACATAGATTAAAAGTAAAATGACAGAAAAGAAAAGTATACTAATATGTTATTGTTTAATTAAACTGTTAAGTGCAGCTTTACTCCTGCTGCTATAAAAAAATTACCACAAACTTAGCAACTTAAAATAGCCATAATTTATTATCTTACAATTTTTAGGTCAGAAATCTGATGCAGTCTCATTGGGTTAAATTCATAGGGTTGGCAGAGTTGTATTACTTTCTGTAAGCTATAGGAGAGAATTAATTTCCATGTGTGTGTGTATTAGTAACTCAGTCTGACTCTTTGCAACCCCAAGGACAGTACCCCTCCAGGTCCAGGCAAGAATACTGGAGTGGGTTACCATTCCTTTCTCCAAAGGATCCATCTTCCCCACCCAGGGGCTGAATGCATTTTCCTACATTGCAGGCAGATTCTTTACCATCTGAGCTGCCAGGGAAGCCCTCATTTCTTTGCCTTTTTCAATTAAACCAAAAGAAAGTAGAAAAAATAGAGCAAAAACAAAAAGAAAATCTGGCAGGAAAACGAATTTTAATCTAACCATATCAATAATAATATCATTAAATATAAGTGATCTTTCATTTTTCACTATTGTACTGCATTTATACATGTATATACATGTCATATATATAAGTCCCATGAGATAGCTATTATTTTTATACAATCAGTTTTTAGTGTGTACTTATTTTAACATGTATCAACATAGTTGGCAATCTGCTTCTATATCCCCCAGCTTTATAATTGCTATGAGCACAGTATCTTGTTTTATATAGCAATTTGTTGGCAATGTTTTGGCATTATCACTGAGCACCATACCAAAATATACCTTTATAGCACTTTCCATGATTTTGTAAGCACCTAATGCTTTATATTACCTTATTTAAAATATAACCAGAAAAGTTTAGTTATCTGTAACCAAAAATAATGACTGATATACCAAATACCTATCATTATTGCAGTAAGTGAAAAGATTTTGCATGAACTCAAATTCCTTTCTAAGATTTAAAAATAACTTATGAATAACCATAAAACTTTCCAAAACTTTGAAATATAAAGTTAAACTCTTTCATGACCATTTTCCATAGGATATAACAGCTTTTTTTTACTTCACTCCACCAAATTAGGAACAAACAACTACATCTTTAAGTGTCCATTAAAATTATGTAACAGCATGATACTTTGTACTTAATGATATTTTACTACACAAAACCCTTTATAGAATCTCGAGAATCCTGCTTTAAATCAAATAGGGAACATTAGTCACTTTTTTACTTAATACCTTTTTGGCCTCTCTTTGAAATTTGAATAGATTGAACATCTTTTTATCACTTAAAATATGTGATTTTCTTGTACCAATCTCTCTAGCTTCAATTTCTGCCACTTTCACACTAACTATGGTACAGCTAATCTATTTTTCTTTCTGATTTTCAAATGTATCAAACTTGTAAGATCTTTGTGTCCTTGTATTAGTCATCCTCTCTGCCCAGAATATTCAGTCCCTATGGTTATTGCATGGTTGTTTCTTTCAAATCATCTGGATATCAGCTAAATAACACTCAGTATCTTGCTTAACTACCAAAAATAAAGTAACTGTCATCTCTCAAACTCTAACATGACATTATTTTTAATTAGCTTCTGAGTATTATATCTTTCAGACATTGTGTCTTTTTTTCAGTTTAATAGTATAACCTATCTTTATCCACTCAAATATAGTCCCAGCAGATCTGGAATCTTACCTGTCTCGTTCATATACTTAGAATAATGCTTGAAACCTGAAAGTGTCTAATAAATACATTATTTGCTAAATGATTGATTGATTCTGTGCATCAATGAATAAATAACTTATTTAATTCCAAATTAACTTACTCCCCTCCCTGGTTTTCCAGTCTTTCCATTGCATTCAACAAACCATGTGATGACTCAACAACTTCCTCATGGAAGCTTTTACTTCCTGATTGCGAAGGGTATAAATCACAGGGTTCATCAAAGGAAAGATTACGGTGTGAAAGAGAGAAACCACTTTGTCAGCTGGGAAGGCTCTGAAGGGGCGAGTGTAGATGAAGATGGCAGGTCCAAACATGAGAAACACGATGATAATGTGTGTGGTGCATGTGGACAGCGCCTTGCTCTTCCCTTCAGAGGAGTGCCCCTTTACACGGCAGAGGATGACTGCATAGGAGGCCAGAAGGCCCAGAAAGCACAGCAGGGTGAGCAGGCCACTGTTGGAGACCATCAGGAGCTCCACCACAAAGGTGTCAGTGCAGGCCAGCTTGATGACCTGCGGCACATCACAGAAGAAGTTGTCCAGTTGGTTTGGACCACAGAAGGGCAAACGGAGGATGAGGGCCACTTGAACAATGGAATGAGTAAATCCCCCAAGCCACAGAGCCAACAGCAAGGCATAGCAGGCTCTAGGGTTCATGACAGTCGAATAGTGTAAAGGACGACAGATGGCAATGTAGCGGTCAAAGGCCATCACAACAAGAAGGAACATCTCCCCTGCCCCAAGAAAGTGCAAGAAGAAGAGCTGAGTGATGCAGCCTCTATAGGAGATCACCTTCTTCTCTGAGAGGAAGTCCACCAGCATCCTGGGAGCCACAATGAAGGAGTAGGAGGCATCCAGGAAGGCCAGGTTGCCCAGGAAGAAGTAGAGGGGGGGCTGTGAGACCAGGGTCTGACCTGATGGTGAGGATGATGAGGAAATTTCCAGGGAGGATGATGAGGTAGAAAATTAAGACTAGTGTGAAGACCAGGAGCTGAACATCTTGAGACTGGGTCAGACCAAGTAGGATGAATTCTGTCACCTCAGTGCTGTTCTCCCTCTCCATCATTCCTCAGTCTGTGGAACAACAAAGAGCAGAATACCATCTGTTATAACCACCTTTTCATCTATTCCCTAGCTCTTCTCCAAATAAAAATAATATTTTCCACATCCAGCACTTTGCCAGCTGAATGCACTTTACACATCATAGCTCTCCTGTGTTTTCAGTTAAACTTCCCTGGTGGCTCAGAGGTTAAAGCATCTGCCTTCAATGTGGGAGACCCAGGTTTGATCCCTGGGTTGGGAAGATCCCCTGGAGAAGGAAATGGCAACCCACTCCAGTATTCTTGCCTGGAGAATCCCATGGACAGAGAAGCCTAGTAGGTTACAGTCCACAGAGTCGCAAAGAGTCGGACACGACTGAATAACTTCACCTTACACCTTTTCTACCTTTCATTTTCCTGATTCTCCAAGACACTGATCTTATGGCCACACTTGCATTCCTATTTAAGCATGCGTTTCTATATAATTGTGTTCCTGAGCTATTTTGCTTGAAGTATACTAGGAAATTCCTGATTAAAGCAAAACTAGTCATTATTAAGGTTGTCAGGTTGTTGTTGCTCTTGTTGTCAGTGGTGCACTGTCTCTAATGCTTAGATTCGCTGCTGAGTTTTGGTCCCCTTCTTCATCTGCACAGAGCAAAGATATTTTGCAGATGCTTCTTTCCTCCAGTTCCTGTAGAATTCCCAGTTCCTGATCTGCAGCTACGTGCCTTGTTTTCAGAATTTGTGCCTTGTTAGTTCCATCACAGTGTTTTGCTTTGGAGCCCTTGTGCAACCTTATTCCATTTAGTCACGTGGATCTCAGCAAGTACTCTACATCACATCTAACTTAGAATCGAAGCATCCCCCTAGTTGGGGCATCCCAGGTGACTCGGTGGTAACGAATTCACCTGCCAATGCAGGAAATACTGGAGATGCAAGTTCAATCCCTGAATCAGAAAGATGCCCTGGAGGAGATAATGGCAACCTACTCCAGCATTCTTGCCTGGATAATTCCATGGGCAGAGGAGCTACAATCCACGGGATCACAAAGAGTCAGACATGACTGAGCAACTAAGCACACATTCCCCTACTTACACCTCTGATTGGTCCCCACCCCTGCATGTGTTCCACACCCTGTCCTTAAATCCTAATTAATACTAATCCAGTCTTACTTGCTCACCTTATATATCTACAGTCTACTTTTCCTCAGATCTCAGGATGATAGCCAAATGCTATTCCCACAAATATTTTCTTGTAATGTAAAGCTTATATAAAATATATAAAATATTTTGACTATCTCAACTAATATAATCAAAGCTAGATCTGAAAATGACCATATAAAACATGTGGTCTAGTATATCAGTTAGCAGATGAGAAAAATAGAGCAATTTCAGTTAAGAATCTTAAATTTGCAATGGCTTTTCTTTTTAATGCTAATTAGTAAGTGATAGGGGCAAAAGGTATGTGTTCCTCTGTTTAAACAGATTGTGTGTGTGTGTTCAGTTGTGTCTGATTCTTTGCAACCCCATGGACTGTAGCCCACCAGGCTCCTCTGTCTATGGGACTTTCTAGGCAATAAAGTTACTAAGTAGTGCCCCATCAACTTGTATGATTTTATTTAGGTGCTTAAATAATTACTATCTGCTTATGTAAATACTTTGCCCTTGTGGGCTATAATCTGTTCTAAAGAAGAATTCTGTTCATGACATCCAGGATTAAGATTTAGTCTATATAGTGGTCTCTAAAATGGAGTATCTTCATTGCAGTAGATAAACAAGATGATCCATTAGAGTGCATAAAAACAGTGGTGGAGAAGGAAATGGCAACTCACTCCAGTATTCTTGCCTCGAGAATCCCATGGATGGAGGAGCCTGGTGGGCTACAGTCCACAAGGTCGCAGAGTCGGACATGACTGAGCGACTTAACTAACTAACTAAAAACAGTGGAACTTCTCCTTTTATTATTATAAATCATGCTTTGAATTTTTTAAAGTATGGTGATTGCTAAGTGTTACATTAGTATAATTGTAGAAATATCCTATAAATAAACATTCATATATGTGATATTTGTGCATATTTGTTGAGATGAATGATGTAAAAGAAGGTTGTTGATATAACAAAATATTATAATGTGACATATAGCATTATTTCCCTTGATTTTTAATTACACACAATGTTGATTTTCAAAATGCTATGCATACAGTGGAATGCAATTTAGCAATAAAAAGGAATGGAGTACTGATATGTTACAACATGGATATAACTCAAAACCATTATGCTATATAAAAGGAGCCAGTCACAAAGGACCACATATTTTATAATTCAATTTATGCAAAATGTCCAGACAAGGCAAATCTGTAGATATAGAAAGTAAAAGAGTGGTTGCCAAGGAATAGGAATGGGATAGGAGTGACTGTTAATGAGTATGAGATTCTTGGGGAGTGATGGAATGTTTTAAAATTATATCATGTTGATGCTTGCATAGCTCATTAAATACTCTTAGCACTGAATAATACAGTCTAAATGGTGATTTTTATGATTTTTTTAATATCTCAATAAATATTATTTGCACTGTGCTCAATCGCTCTAGTTGTGTCTGACTCTTTGTGACCTCGTGGACTGTAGCCTGCCAGGCTCCTCTGTCCATGGGATTTTCCCAGCAAGAATACTGGAGTGGGTTGCCATTTCCTTCTCCAAATTTCTTTAACTATTATTTAATGCAGGAGAGAAGAGTAAAGAGGAAAAATTTTCTAATTGAAATTTGACATGATTATTACTAGCATCCCTGGAAAGAGGAAGGGAGAAAAGGAAAGACTAAAGGAAGATCAGCCTTAACAAGTCTGTATAGGAAACTCATGGGAAATTCTCACAATCCACCAGTATTTTAGGCGCACTTATTAGGAAACATCAGAACATGTGTTCTGTGTGATTAGTAACATTTGTAAGGAGCAGCCAAATGTGACAAAGAAGGTGTTTATAACTCACGGGTGGGCTTCCCTCATAGCTCAGTCCATAAAGAATCTGCCTGCAATGCAGGAGACCTGGATTCGACTCCTGGGTCAGGAAGATCCCTGGAGAAGGAAATGGCAACCCACTCCCATATTCTTGCCTGGAGAGTCCTATGGACAGAGGAGCCTGGCAGGCTACAGTCTGTGGGTCGCAAGAGTTGGACATGACTTAGGAACTAAACCAACCAAACCATAACTCATGGGCATGTGTTTGTGCATAAAAATGCATATTCACACATTGTGAGTCTAAGAAAATTGAAATAGGAAAAAAAAATCTTTGGTGACCTTCAAATTAGTTTAGGAGCTTCTTTCTTTCTTTTATCCACTTAAACACTGATTTGTCTCCACATTCATTCCTCATTCTGCCTGTAGAAACCTACTCTTAGGAAAGTAAGTCAACAGCTACCTCTATCTGTTCTTAAGTTTTGTGCATTTCAGGTGCTCAAGGTTATCTCTTTGGGTTCCAGGACAGAGGGATCACTATGAGTTACAAGCTCTTCCACTCTACCTTTGCTTTTATTTTATGTCATCCACCTTTACTCCCTATTTGTTATTAACAAATGAAAATCTATAACACTTAACATTTTAAATTCACTACTCTTTTCCCATTCTCTGTACATACCTTCTATTCCAGTGATTCTCAAATTCTGCTCTTCATAGAGATAAAGGACAGATGTACCCTGGATGATTATTTCTCTGTGGAAAAAAAAAAAAAGAAAGAATTCTGAAAAAAAAAAAAAAACAACCCCAAACAATGGATCTTAGAGGGACAAGCTTTTGTCCTAATCCTATAAAGCAAAGAAGTAACTGTCAGTGTAGGCTAAGATATAGATCTGAATGCTCTCATCATCTCTAATATTCCTTGTTATTTCAACTGGTACAAAAAGACATCTGGAACTGAAGATACATGGGTAGAGATGTCTATTTCTTTTCTTTCTTTCTCAGAGTACAGACCCCCAACATCCATCCACAAGCAATATCGAGCATGCCTAGTTTCCAGCTGCTATCAGATCAGCTCCCCTCTGGGGACCTGATTACCGTCCTGGCATCTCACTCTTTAATCTTTCCCCATTTATTTCCTGTTCTTGTTTTTATAATTTCCCATTCTCTTCCTGTTAATTCTACCTTAATACATTCATTTTCTCAATTATTCTTTTAATATTTATATTTTATTTAGCTTCTTTTATTTTCAATTTTATTATTTTTTTTTCTTGCAATTTCTCTTCCTTGTTATATCTCTTGCTTTCCAATTCTCCTTGCTTCCTTTCTTACCATTCTTTTTCTTTTCACTCTTTGTGCCCAAATTCTTTCAGTGTTAAATCTTTTTCACCTTCTTCTCTATGTGTATTCTATTTTATCGTGTTCCATGCCTGTCTTTCCATTAATTCTGAGATAGTAGATTGTTTTTCTCATTCCATGGTAGAGGGAGCATGGTAGGTTCTTCCTAAGTGTTCACTTAGAGTGGATTTTCTACAGACTGAAAGTTCTTAGCTTGGTCTTCAGTGCTATGCCTTTTCTCCTGAACACTATCCTCTGAAAATTACTCAGTTTCAGTCACACATTAGTCACTCAGTCACACATTCTCTCACATATTTTGTCTGTTTTTAACTCATTCTGATATATAGGAAATGACTTTGTGCTCTAAAATTAATCTCCTTGATACCACCCTTGCCAAGATGAAAGTTCAAATATGACAGTGTGGTTTCTGGTAATGTATTGATTTCTATCTCTTATTACAATGTATTGTTACTATTCAGTTCAGTTCAGTTCAGTCGCTCAGTTGTGTCTGACTCTTTGCGACCCCAAGAATCCCAGCACGCCAGGCCTCCCTGTCCATCACTTGCTCCCGGACTTCACTAAGACTCACGTCCATCGAGTCAGTGATGCCATCCAGCCATCTCATCCTCTGTCGCCCCCTTCTCCTCCTGCCCTCAATCCCTCCCAGCATCAGAGTCTTTTCCAATGAGTCAACTCTTCCTATGAGGTGGTCAAAGTACTGGAGTTTCAGCTTTAGCATCATTCCTTCCTAAGAAATCCCAGGGCTGATCTCCTTCAGAATGGACTGGTTGAATCTCCTTGCAGTCCAAGGGACTCTCAAGCGTCTTTTCCAACACCACAGTTCAAAAGCATCAATTCTTCAGCACTCAGCTTTCTTCACAGTCCAACAGTCACATCCATACATTACCACTGGTAAACCATAGCCTTGACTAAATGGACCTGTGTTGGCAAAGTAATGTGTCTGCTTTTCAATATGCTATCTAGGTTGGTCATAATTTTTCTTCCAAGGAGTAAGTGTCTTTTAATTTCATGGCTGCAATCACCATCTGCAGTGATTTTGGAGCCCCCAAAATAAAGTCTGACACTGTTTCCACTGTTTCCCCATCTATTTCCCATGAAGTGATGGGACCAGATGCCATGATCTTTGTTTTCTGAATGTTGAACTTTAAGCCAGCTTTTTGATTCTCCACTTTCACTTTCATGAAGAGGCTTTTTAGTTCCTCTCACTTTCTGCCATAAGGGTGATGTCATCTGGATATCTGAGGTTATTGATATGAGGATATATAAAATTTTATTCAATTGCACAAATCTTCACCCATACAATATCTTATAAATTAAATGAAATAGTTAAATTAGATCATAGAAATTTGTATTTTCCTTTAATAGTCCAAGATTTTATACAGTATCATGAATATTATTTGAAGATATTCTATTTAATATAAGTGACTGTTTCTATAGTTTGGTAACTCTATAACCTTGGGCAAGTCATTTAGTGTTTTAAAATCTTTTTTTACTCTAAAAAGGAGAAATAATATATCCCATCTTTTTGTTCCACGGGGTCAAAGGAGACAATTAGTAGCCAATTCACATCTACTTAGACTGAACTAAAACATCCAGTAATTAGACAAATGTAGATCTCACCTTTTCTCTGTTCCTGCAATATTATCCTATTAGCATGCATTTTCAAGCAGCAAATGTCCTGGACAGTTACAGTGTGAATTGTTTCTATTTTCTTCTTCCTTTCAATTTCTTTCAAATATGAAGACTGAGCAAAAATTTCACCTCACCAGGTGTTCAGTGTGACTCTCAAACAAATGGCTATTATCCTCCTCCTGATGAAAAGGAGATTTGCTGATCATTTCAGAATTTTTCGTTAAATATATATTCTCATGGTGAAACATGATGAATTCTAAATCTGTTCTACAACTTATGATGCAATAAGGGGTGTTTGGGGTATTATAGTTACTTTAAGCCTACAGAGTACTTCCAGTGGGAATATTAGAATGTCATCTAGAACTAGAGGAAAAGATAAGAATACTTTAAGGATTAATTGTTCAAAAATGTACCAGCTAGGACCACACAGGTCTTGTTAGGTTTTAGAATTTGACAATTTATCAGTGACAGTGATAATGGAATGGTACATATGTTTATTAAGCATAATGAAAGTAGAAAGTCTAGGGAGATTATTTTAGATCTTATTATACAATTCATACAAGTGATGAAAATGCATAGTTGTTTAATAAGAAGTTAAATAGCGAAAAAAATCAATGATAAATATGTTACTACCTGCATTTCTTTGTATAGAAGAGTTTGATAGAGAATATATTATGCTCAAAATGTTTTTCAGGATTAATTCTCCTTAAATAAGAGAACTTCATGATGTCTTGTAGAATAGTCTCTCTAGGGATATGCTGTCTCAAATAAAAGAATTATACTACTGTGTTTTTTTTATTTAGAGTTATTTACTTTTTTGAATGTGTATTCAGCTGTAGTGAAATGAAGATTTTTAGTTTCTAAATTAATGTTGTATGTAAGAAAAAATACTTATTGGAAGAAATTAATTTGACTTTTTAAGAAGTGAAATAAATCTGTCACATTAAAACTAAAATAACAAGCATCTTTTCAAAAGGAAAACAATATACAATCAAGTGTACTTTCATTCAAATTTATATCCAGGTCAGCCAGAGATGCAGTAGGAGATAAAAAGTTGGAGAAAGAGGTAAAGAGATTAAAATAATGTTATTTATTTTTTCCTATTATAATCTGTGCTCCAAATAAATAACTTTGAATATATGTCATTTTGCTTGGGTAAAATTAATATAACAATATAAATTTCCAGAAAGACAGATTGAAATGTAATTGGAAAAGACAGGATAAAAGAGAGAAAAATGGAAAGATATAATGGAAAAAATAGAAGAAAAGATGTAGAGACAAAGAAACCATGCCCACAGAGATGCCTGTGCCACAAAGGTATGTATGCAGATACAAAAAAGGAGGAGAGAGAGAGGACAAAGACAGAGGAGTGTCAAGGGAGAGGAAATATCTTTGGAAATGCAGCGTCTTTTGTTGAGGTATTTGATTTTATTTATTTATTTTTTTAATATAACTACAAATTTCTCAGGGATCTCAGTTTTCAGTAGTGATTGATAAGATAGATTCTAGTTCTTTAAGAAGCCTCTGAGAAGTTGAGGTGTTAGGTGCACGGATTGATTCTTTCCCTCCCCAGGGAGAAATTGAGAGGTGAGGTTTTTAATCATCAAGTAATATTATTTTTTAATATAAATTTATGTATTTTTATTGGAGGTTAATTACTTTACAATATTGTATTGGTTTTGCCATACATCAACATGAATCCGCCACATGTATACATGTGTTCCCCATCCTGAACCCCCTCCCACCTCCCCCTGTACCATCCCTTTGGGTCATCTCAGTGCACTAGCCCCAAGCATCCAGTATCATGTATCAAACCTGGACTGGTGACTCGTTTTATACATGATATTATACATGTTTCAATGCCATTCTCCAAAATCATCCCACCCTCTCTCTCTCCCACAGAGTCCAAAAGACTGTTCTATACATCTGTGTCTCTTTTGCTGTCTCGCATACAGGGTTATCATCACCATCTTTCTAAATTCCATATATATGTGTTATTATACTGTACTGGTGTTTTTCTTTCTGGCTTACTTCACTCTGTATAATCGGCTCCAGTTTCATCCACCTCATTAGAACTGATTCAAATGTATTCTTTTTAATGGCTGAATAATACTCCGTTGTGTATATGTACCACAGCTTTCTTACCCATTCGTCTGCTGATGGACATCTAGGTTACTTCCATGTCCTGGCTATTATAAACAGTGCTGTGATGAATATTGGGGTACATGTGTCTCTTTCAATTCTGGTTTCCTCGGTGTGTATGCCCAGCAGTGGGATTGCTGGGTCATGATGCTGCTGCTGCTGCTGCTAAGTCGCTTCAGTCGTGTCCAACTCTGTGCGTCCCTGTCCCTGGGACTCTCCAGGCAAGAACACTGGAGTGGGTTGCCATTGCCTTCTCCAATGCATGAAAGTGAAAAGTGAAAGTGAAGATGCTCAGTCGTGTCTGATTCTTAGTGACCCCATGGATTGCAGCCTACCAGGCTCCTGCATCCATGGCATTTTCCAGGCAAGAGTACTGGAGTGGGTTGCCATTGCTGGGTCATAAGGCAGTTCTATTTCCAGTTTTTTAAGGAATCTCCACATTGTTCTCCATAGTGGCTGTACTAGTTTGCATTTTCACCAACAATGTAAGAGGGTTCCCTTTTCTCCACACCCTCTCCAGCATTTATTACTTGTAAACTTTTGGATCACAGCCATTCTGACTGGCGTGAAATGGTACCTCATTGTGGTTTTGATTTCCATTTCTCTGATAATGAGTAATGTTGAGCATCTTTTCATGTGTTTGTTAGCCATCTGTATGTCTTCTTGGAGAAATGTCTATTTAGTTCTTTGGCCCATTTTTTGATTGGGTCACTTATTTTTTCTGAAATTGAGCTGCAGGAGTTGCTTGTATATTTTTGAGATTAGTTGTTTGTCAGTTGCTTCATGTGCTATTATTTTCTCCCATTCTGAAGGCAAGTAATATTCTACAATGTGTACATAGCACATTTTGTTCTATCCATTCATCAGTCGATGAACACTTGGGGATGTTTTAACTTTTTCATTATTATGATTAAGGCTGTTGTAATCATTCGTCTACAGTGTGTTGTGTGCATATGTGTTTTCATTTATGCTGCATTGATATTTGAAGTAAAATTTCTAGGTCATATGTTAATTCTATGCTTAACATTTTGAAAAGCTGCCAGAATTTTCTTTCAAAGTGTTGCACCATTTTATGTTTCACCACCTGTGTATTAGGGTTCCAACTGTTCTTTATCCTTGCTGATCTTTGGAATTGTCTATTAGATTATAGCCATCCCAGTGGGTGTGATGTGATTTCTTATTGTGAATTTGACTTGGGTTTCCTCTTGATACTAATGATGTTCAGCATCTTTTTACATACTTATTGGCCATTTGTATATCTTTTATGGAAACATTTATTTAGATTATTTTCCCATTTTTTAATACTAATTTTCTAAATTCTTGTATTTCTGGATACAAGTCCCCAATCAGATACATGATTTATAATCGACTTCTACCATTCTGTGTATTGTCTTTTCCCTTTCTCCAGATTCTCAATTATGCTGAACTTTTTGTTTGCTTGTCTTCGGTTTTTTATTGTGAAAGTGTGAAAGTCTTTCAGCATGTCCAGCTCTTTTGTGATCCCATGGACTGTCATCCGGTCATGTTTTTCTCTCCATGGCATTCTTCAGGCAAGAATACTGTAGCCCAGCAGGCTCCTCTGTCCAGGCAAGAATACTGGAACTGGTAGACATTCCTTTCACCAGGGGATCTTCCCAACCTCAGGACTGAACCTCGGTCTCCTGCATTGCAGGCAGATTCTTTAGTGTCTGAGCCACCACGGAAGCATCTTTTATTGTGAGTTCTCTTTTAAAATCTTTCTACAAGAATAAGTATAGCCTGTCTGAAAATTAAGAGGAAACCTTAACTAAAACTGGATTTGGGAAGGCCTGTAAAGGGAGCTCTCATGCCTTGCCATTTATCCTCAATTACCCCAAACAGGAAGTAGTCAGGCACTAGCCTCAATGTATATCATTCTCCCAAAAGGGAGGGCAATCAGTCTACTTTCCCAGGAGGAGGAAAGAATACTTTCTTCTTGTCCAGCAACAAGTTCAAGACAAAGGAAAATGCCTAAGCTCAGACTTCACCTGAACTTTTACTTTCTTTCAATGAACTTTCTTCTTTTACTTACGTGTGACTTCCTTTCCTTATCCCACTCTCCTTACTATCAAAGCTTCATGTTCATCTCACTCATAGTATCTTTCTGGCAGATGAGCTTTTCTACCTGACATGAATTGTTTAATAAGCCAATTAGATCTGCAAATTTACTCAGTTGAATTTTGTATTTTAACAGGTGTTTCAAACCACAGTTTTTTCAGTGAACTTGGTTTTCTTCTACCAAATACTCAAGCCTATCACTTTGAAGTTGCAAGTTAAAAGAAAATTATCACCTTGATGTTTCAGGACATACAAAGAATTTGATGGCATGCCAAACTCTTACTAGGGAAGCACTTATTTTCATCTCCACTAAAAATCAAGTTTGAGAGACTTTTTTTTTTTTTCTTGCTGTCTGCTTCTGCTGGGAAAGCTTTCTTCTGATTTTTCTTTCTTTTTTTTTCCCCCAGACTCTGAGCTCTCATTCAAGTGAAGTCTGAGCCATCCCTGTTCAGGCTCAAAGTCTAGTCCACAGTGCTCTCCCAAATTCAGTTTTACTAGCAGGCTCTAGGCAGTGGTATTCTATAGATGTTCTCAAAGTAGGCAATGGTTTCATGGTGCTGTATTTTTCTGGAATGCCATTGGAAGTTCAAACTAGAGTTCAGATGTGATTTTTTAAGATTTCTTTTAAAAATTATTAATTTAAAAAATATTTTAAATGATTTTGACAATTCTATATGTTTTGTCAACCGAGGGACTGAAGAGCTCAAGTGAGTTATATCAATAGACACAAAAGTCTTACATAATATTTTATCAAATGACATCTCTAGGCAAGAATACTGAAGTGCGTCGCCATTCCCTTCTCTAGGGGATCTTCCACAGTTACACAGATCCAAAAAGTACAAACACTCTAGGCATGTGTGTCATGATAAGATCAGAGCACTGGTAGGGAAAAATTTTAAACCCTGAAATATGGAATGAGTACATCTGGATAAATGCCCTGGCAGACTAGTTCTACAAACTCGTCAACATCAGTAAGAGCTTGAACTTTCTCCTGCTCAAGGAGCTTCAGAGACCTCACTTCTGCAAGGAAATAGGTCATCTTTTAGGCCTGAACTAACTTCCTCTTGTCCATAATAACTAGAGTAGAAGCCCAGCATAATCCCCAGGAAATGCTGGGCCTGATAAAAATGAAAGAGACTGTATACTAAAGTAATTGTGACATTTTATTGTCATGTTCTGGCAGGAGCCATGATACTACTATTGAAGGGAGAGTATTCATGCATTGTTCTCTTCATTCCAAAGGGAATCTTTCTGACAGTTATTTTTAATTCTCAGTCAGGTAAATCATGAACTCTGTTTCATTAGTGTCAGTTTCTGGAGATTTACCTTGCTTCATTATTTAGAACATGTTTGCCTGGTTCTCTGCTGATGCTCTGTGTTGGTCTCTAAACATTACACCATGCAGGCACCTCTGCCAGTCTTCACAGATTGGCCTTGTACAGGAGGGGGTCCTCACAAATAAATCTGAACAGAGGTTCTGGAGACCTCTGCCAATGGTTTCCCTCCTCAGGAGGAAGCATGCCTCTTGGCAGTGATTTTTGTTTTCTCACTCTGTGGACAGATTGTGGTGGGGTATACGGTGCAGCTCTGGCATCTAGAAGCCCAAACTGCCATCCCAGTTGTCCTCCAGCACCTGGACTCTATCAGAACCAGCACAGCTCGTGCATGGTGAGATAAGTACTAGTTCTTTGGGAATCCTCTGTGAAGTTGGGATGCTAGATCCATAAATTGACTCTTTTCCTTTACAAGTGGAAGCTGAGAGCTAGAATTTTTTATCCATTCATTCTGTGCTGAGTTATGGAGAATCAGTTATATAGCTGGCCCAGCTAACTGCCTCTGTCTTCCCCTAGACAGCCAGACTGTGACAGACCTGTCAGAGCTCCAAGACTAGCAAGACTTGAATCTCCTTGCTTGATTGATGAGTCTGGTTTTTCATCCCCCAGGGGTAAAAGAGACTTTCAATTGGTTCCAAAGTTCTCACAAAGACAGTCTGTCCACAAATTGCTGTTAAATTGGTGTGTTTGTTGGAGAGCAATGGTGCAGGGATTCCTCCTCTCATGTTGCTCATGTCACTCTTAGCATCAAGAAGTAAAGTCAGCTGTGATATGAATGAGTCTAGAAAACATTGAAGTCTAAAAAGATCGCAACCTTGCTCCCCTCACACTCCCAGCTCTAGGCGGCCATTAGTCCACTTTCTACTTCTAAGGGTTTGCCTGTAAAGGACATTTCATGCAAATAGACTCATGTAAGGTGTAGTTTTTTGTGACTCATTTCTTTAACTTAGCCAAGTGTTTTCAAGATTCATACATAGTGTAGCATATGCCAGTACCTGATTCATTTTTATTGCTAAATAATATTCCATTGTATGGATATAACATGTTTTATTTATCCTTTCATTAGTTGATGAATATTTGGGTTGTTTTAACATTTTTACTAGTATGATGAAAGCTGCTACAATCATTTTAGTATAACTTTGGGGGTGTACATTTGCCTTCATTTCTTTTGAGGATGTATTTGGAATGAAGTAACTAGGACAAGCAGAGAGTGGAAAAGCTGGCTTAAAGCTCAACATTCAAAAAACGAAGATCATGGAATCTGGTCCCATCACTTCATGAGAAATAGATGGGGAAACAGTGGAAACAGCGTCAGACTTTATTTTTCGGGGTTCCAAAATCACTGTTGATGGTAACTGCAGTCATGAAATTAAAAGATGCTTAGTCCTTTGAAGAAAAGTTATGACCAACCTAGATAGCATATTCAAAAGCAGAGACATTACTTTGCCAACAAATGTCTGTCTAGTCAAGGCTATAGTTTTTCCAGTGGTCATGTATGGATGTGAAAGTTGGACTGTGAAGAAAGCTGAGTGCCAAAGAACTGATGCTTTTGAACTGTGGTGTTGGAGAAGACTCTTGAGAGTCCCTTGGACTGCAAAGAGGTCCAACAGGTCCATTCTGAAGGAGATCAGCCCTGGGATTTCTTTGGAAGGAATGATGCTAAAGCTGAAACTCCAGTATTTTGGCCACCTCATGGGAAGAGTTGACTCATTGGAAAGGACTCTGATGCTGGGAGGGATTGGGGGACAGGAAGAGAAGAGGACGGCTGAGGATGAGATGGCTGGATGGCATCAATGACTCGATGGCCATGAGTCTGAGTGAACTCTGGGAGTTGGTGATCATGAGAAATGCTGGACTGGATAAACACAAGCTGGAATCAAGATTGTCGGGAGAAATATCAATAACCTCAGATATGCAGATGACACCACCCTTATGGCAGAAAGTGAAGAGGAGCTAAAAAGCCTCTTGATGAAAGTGAAAGAGGAGAGTGAAAAAGTTGGCTTAAAACTCAACATTCAGAAAATGAAGATCATGGCATCCGGTCCCATCACTTCATGGGAAATAGATGGGGAAACAGTGGAAACAGTGTCAGACTTTATTTTGAGGGGCTCCAAAATCACTGCCGATGGAGGCTGTAGCCATGAAATTAAAAGATGTTTAGTCCTTTGAAGAAAAGTTATGACCAACCTAGATAGCATATTCAAAAGCAGAGCCATTACCTTGCCAACAAAGGTCCATCTGGCCAAGGCTATTGTTTTTCCTGTGGTCATGTATGGATGTGAGAGTTGGACTGTGAAGAAGGCTGAGCACTGAAGAACTGATGTTTTTGAACTGTGGTGTTGGAGAAGACTCCTGAGAGTCACTTGGACTGCAAGGAGATCCAACCAGTCCATTCTGAAGGAGATCAGTCCTTGGATTTCTTTGGAAGGAATGATGCTAAAGCTGAAACTCCAGTACTTTGGCCACCTCATGCGAAGAGTTGACTCATTGGAAAAGACTCTGATGCTGGGAGGGATTGGGGGCAGGAGGAGAAGGGGACGACTGAGGATGAGATGGCTGGATGGCATCATGGACTCGATGGACATGAGTCTGAGTGAACTCCAGGAGTTGGTGATGAACAGGGAAGCCTGGCGTGGTGCATTTCATCGGGTGGCAAAGAGTCGGACATGACTGAGTGACTGAACTGAACTGAACTGAACTGAACTATGGCACATGGTAATTCTATATTTAACATTTTTGAGGAACTGCCAAAATTCTCTCCAAAATGGTTACACCATTTTGTATTCCATCAGCAGTATATGAGGGTTCCAATTATTTTACATCCTTGTCAACCCTTGTTATTTGTCACCTTTTTGATTACAGCCATCTTTGAGAAATAATCATAATTTTATGGGATAGTTTTCGGTATAGTATAAAACTGTTTCACTGGTAATTTTTTATGAGCATTCTTGTCAATAATATGTTATAGGTTATTTTGACATTCATGAACTACTAAGCATGAATTTAGCTTGTCATACAGTTTAAAGAAACAGGCTACCAACATGCTGTAAAGAATTCAAGCTATGTGTTTTAACAGCATCACTCTGGATGAACTTGAGGATGCACTGAATGGAGAAAAAAATCTATATGCTTCTTTAGGATTAATTTCAAAGCTATTGCCTAGAACAAGAAGAAATGTTTAGTCTCTGAATTGGGGAAGGATACTTAAGATTAGCCATCAATAAGTTTGGGATTCTAAATTCAGCAAGAAATGGCCCTTACCCCTGAACACTAACAAGCAAATGTTAATTTGCTTATAATTGCAATAAAAATTGCAAGCTAAATAAAGACAATTGAACCATAGTTTAAGCACTTGGAAAAAACAAGTTTCATGATATATTACATAAAATTGAAAAAGTGTGCTACTACTTTTATTTCCTTAGGTTTGAAAGTCAACTGTGCATACAGATGGATTCCTTAGAGTGCTTGATTTCAAGGCTGCTCTGTGCAGTTCTATTGAAATTGCCCTTCTATTGTTTTTTTCCCTTTGGTATATTATGTTCAATCTAGCATTTTATATTTATGATGCTGTCAAATATAATTTTTATTCTTACATTTTCTCTCATTGGTTCAAATTCTTTCAATCATTATTTGTTCAGGGTGTCTCATTTAATGATAATATAAATGACTGTCATTTGTATAAATGACAGTCATTTACAAATGACTGAGTATAAATGATAGTATTATGACTGTCATTAACAACCCATTTCAATTAAAGTAATCTCTTAACAGTAATCACCATGTTTTTATATTTATTTCTTCACTAACAAATATGTATTGCCTGTGTCATAAAGTATTTAATGATTTTTATATGTTTTGCTGAGATCACTAATTATCATATGTTATAACAGCATTGTATAAATTTAAAATATATTATTATTAATTTTTATGCATCAGTTATGATTCTAAAATAAAAGAGTAAAGCCATGTATTGCATATGTATTCAAATTATATTTGTGTTATATTTGAAAGTTGGATTACTTACACAGTTATAAAATCTAAAAGTTCTATGTGGAGCTAACAATTTGGAACCTTAATTTTTTCATGGCCTCTTGCATTTTCTGATTTCTCAAGGTGTAAATAATAGGATTCAATAAAGGTGTGATAACAGTGTAAAATACAGCAAGGACTTTATTTCTGGCAAAACTCTTGAAAGGCCAGGCATAGATGAAGATACACGGCCCAAAGAACAGACTGACCACAGTGATGTGGGCAGACAGTGTGGAGAGAGCTTTGGAGAGGCCTCCAGATGATCTTCGTTGCACGGTGGCCAGGATGACTGTGTAGGAGACAAGCAGGAGGAGGAAACACATGAGTGACAACAGCCCGCTGTCAGCAATGACAAATAGTTCCAGGGTGTATGTTTCCACACACGCAAGCTTAATCACAAGGGGAAGGTCACAGAATATACTGTCTATGATGCAGGGGCCACAGAAAGGCAGGTTTACTGTTAATACCATCTGACTCATGGTGTGTGTAAAACCAATTGTCCATGAGAGTATAACAAACCCATTCAGCAACCTGTGGTTCATGATTTTCCTGTAGTGCAGGGGTTTACATACGGCCACATATCTGTCAAAAGCCATGGCTACCAGAAGAGTCATCTCAGCACCTCCAAACAAGTGCATAAAGAACATCTGAGCCATGCATCCCCATATAGAGATGGTCTTGTGTTCAGTGAGCAAGTCTCGGATCATCTTGGGTGTGGTGACCGTGGAGAGACACATGTCCAAAAGGAGAGGTTTCCAAGGAGGAAGTACATGGGAGAATGAAGGGTGGAGTTGCGTGTCACTGTGACCATAATGAGAGTGTTTCCCAGCACAGTAGCCCCATAGATCAAGGAGAATGTCACAAAGAAGACAGTCTGAAGTTCCCATCCTGCAGAAAATCCTTGTAAAATAAACTCAGTCACTACAGATCCATTTTTCAGATCCATTTATTAAACTCAGGAAGATTCTAGATGTTCTTTATATACAAAGAGAATTTTTTTAAAAAGCCACAGTTAGCACTGACATGGGGTCGCAGAGTCAAACACAACTTGTCAAACGAACTTCAACAAAAACACCAACATTTTTTGATTTCTATTTGATGAATAACTATTGGTGCTATGAGAATACATAGTCTTAAATCTCAGATCTTAATTGGAGATGTTTTCTCAAATTCTTTTATCATCATTGTTCACAATGAAAAGTTTGTGTGTTGTGTGCAAACGATATGTCGTGGTTTAGAAATAAATAGTGAAATGATTCAATCCTAATGTATAGATATTGCTTTGGTTGCAATATATCACACTAAATTTTCTTTGCTGAGCTTTTTAGATGTCATTCTTACAATGTAGAGTGATCAAAATTAATTATAATTATATGATCACTACGTGATAAGCTGTGTTGTATTTCACTTATGTTAACAAGCTTTACTGTTATGGGCATAACAATCCCATTGTTATAATTATCCTAATTTTATATTAAAGGAAACTTGGCATAGATGTTTTAAATGACTTACTCACACCAGCATCTAGGCTTGTAGCAAAACACCATATCTCCACCAAACATAAAAGACTGTATATTTATGGTCAGATTATTAAATACTGATTGAATTAATATGCTCCATTTATATCAGAATAACAGATATGATTCAAGTATTTGTAATCCTTCTAGGTAATTAACTGCCTTTTTTTTTTCTTATACAAAAGGAATCAGAATCTGGTATCTCAGGAGTTTACTATCTAGAGATTAATTATCAATCAAAAATTAGCAATGAGACATGTAAGAAAATATTTAATTTAGCACATGATTTGTGAAAAATGTTGTAAGATTTTTTTAAATTGGCAGCCAATTCCAAGTGTCACTTTTAAGACACAGCTTCAAGCTTGTTTGTTTTTATCTTCAAACCATTTTAAAAAATAAAAAAAAAAAAAGTACTCATGGTCAGTAAATAAAAAGGACAAGGCATAAAGACTGAAGATTTATAAGAAGAAAAGAACTGATAACAGTGAGTAGAAAGAGTGGTGTATTTGGAAAAGCGACTGAATTAAGTTTTAAAGATGCTTAGGAAATGTTTGTTTTCCAATGACCTGTAAATCTCTCCTTGTTTTTAGCCCTGCTTGGTCTTTTGTCAAAACGTATCACCGTTATCCAACCTTAATTGTCTCAATTGTTATCTTACCTCCGATATTTTTAAGAAATAGTCCGTGTCTACAAACTAGGGGAAATAAAAGTGAAAAATGATGTAGTTCCTGTAGGTCAACCTCCAGGAGTGAACAGAGTGGATGCTAAATGGTGTACTGCGGGCTTGGAGGGGCATGCAGAGGGCAGTCTCCACACCATGCCTTCTGTAACAACTGTGTTACATGACTACCAGAGAGTGACCAGAAATATTGCTGTTGAGACTTTTGTGACAGAAATTGCAATAACTGCATGCACTCTGGGGAAGTGACATGGATTGATAACTGTTAGAAAATAATGAATATGCCAGCTATAATTTGGGGAACCAATACCCTTGAATTTTATTTCCCACAATAAAGTAAAAACAGAACAACTTGCAAATGAAATTAATTCAGTTAAACATAATTGATTAAGAAAGATTTATTTTGGCCTTTTATTTCAGAAGGAAAGCTGGAATTTATTGTGTTGATGACTTTCCCTGCATTTCTGTCTCTTATTCCTCTCTTTCATTTTTAAGCAAGCTTTCTCAAAATATTTATTTGGTTCTGCACTTAGTACACTTGCTTCTATATTATGAAGGTAAAAAGACTATACAAATGAAAAGAAATAAGTTATCATATAGGTTAGACAAAAATCTTATCAACGAAGAAAATTGTCTCCTCTTAAATAATTGCACATTTTGTTTTAGTTGCCTTTACTCACTTTATGATGCACTCTGCAGGAATTTGAAGACAAAATCACAGTGTATTAGAGCTAGGATGGAACTTTGTAATTATTTGTTCTCTTTAGTAAATGAAAAATCAAGACCCCTGTAATTAATTAAATTTTCCCAAGTCTTAGCGGTAGAACCACCCCAAGGAAATGTAGTGATTATTAGGTGAGATGGTGTATGTATAAGCTCATGGCTGGACACAGAATGGGCACAGAGAGGGCATGTGTTGAATCTGAGTCACTCATATAAATCTTATATAATCCTGAGACTTTTCTATATAAATCTCTACTAGGAAAGGAAGGAGTCAGGACTTGTTTTAGTATATTGTTGAAAATAAATATTTCTACTCTTGCTCGTGTGTATACAAGACATAAATTACTTAATATAACAAAAAAGAAGGGGGTAGCAGAGGATGAGATGGTTAAATAGCATCACCAAATCAATGGACATGAATCTGAGCAAACTTCAGGAGATAGTGAAGGACAGGGGAGACCTGTGTGCTGTGTGCGACAGGGTTGCAAAAGTCAGACACAACTTAGCAGCTGAACAACAAACACTATAAGCAAAACTAACTCAAATAAATATTTTCTCCCATTTTCATTACAGACATTTAAATAAACTAAGCATAATTTCTACCTTGACTAATTTCACCTTTTTCTAAAACTATACATATTTATCTTAAAATACAGATGAAACTGAAAAATATGCTTAATAAAAGAAGCTGGACACAAAAGACTATATGCTTTGTAACTTCACTTATATTAAATGTCTAGAAAAAGCAAATCTATGAAAAAGAACGCATATTAGTGGCCCTTCAGCTGGGGATCGATTGGAGACGGGCGTGAGTTTTCTTTTTGTAGTGGTAAAAATGATTTAAAATGAGATTGTGTAAAATAAGATTGTGGTGATCCTTGCACAGCTACGTGAATAGAATAATAATCATTAAAATGTGTATTAAATGGATGATTTTATATTAGGTGATTATATTCAATAAAACTGTTGTGCATTTTTGCTTTTATTATTAAATTAAAATTATCTTTAATATTTTAATTTAGTGTTTCTAAATAAGGTTTTCTAATACTGTCCAGCTGCTTGTCCTCAAATTTATTTCACCAGGAGACAATTATTGTCACACTGCAATCCAGTACAATCTAGTTTTAAACTTTTCTTAAAGTCTCCTATTTAAATTTATGGTTTTGAATGACATCTATTTGGAAGCTCACTCCTCTATTTTATTAAATAGTTTTCTTGATTATTATTACTATTTTGAATACTCATAATGAGATTCCTGAAGCATTCACTTTTTCCTTCATTCTCCTGAATATGAACATCCTGTATGGGCTTATTTGTTTTTATTCTTTAAAATGCCCTATGTATATATATATGGAATAACCATAAGTTTCAAACAGTGATTTTCTAAATATCTAGTTCTAAATACCTAAATATCTAGTTAATTAATTCTCTCTTTCCAGTTTCTTTTCCAACTGTAATTATGATATTCTTATTTATATGTCCTGGGTATACCTGAAATTTGTTAAAAGAAATCTATCCCTATACTGCAAAAAATAATATGAATTTCTAGCTTTTCCACCATTTTCAATGATAGTATGAATTATCTGGATGCTCAGGAATTTAAGTTTCTTAATTTTATTCATCATTCTTAATCACTTACCATATACCACCATATTTATTTGCAATATCACTTTGAGAGCATATACCTTTTAAATTTTCATGGAAATTGTTGATTGTAGTCTATTGTAAAATAAGTATGTAATTCCATGTCTTGAAAACCATAGTATTTTCCTTCCAGTCAACACAGAATTAATTAAAATACCATCTTCAATATACTAAATTTATAATGAATTAATCCTCTATAATGTTTTCACTTACTTGCTGTAAAGGCGCATTATGAGAAACACTGTGTTCAAGACGTTATTCAAAATTAGAAATCTAATCTTCACTCTCTGTGATGCCCTTCATGTGGTTCTGGATACTGTTTTCTGCATCTTTTATAAAGATGTGAACCACTTTGGAGGTAGATTTTTTGGAGCCCTGGGAATTCAAATTTCAGTGGGAGTAGTTAAAACACTGCGGCTGCTGTGATGACCAGGAGAGATGTTCACTCTTAGTTTCTGGTCCTGTAATATGTTTTGCTTTCCTTGAGCACTGGAATGATTAAAATAGTCAGGACAGTATTGGGGTTTTTGTGATATAATAAGTGCAGACAGCTTTGATTTAATGGATGCTTCCTTTTCCTCACATTATTCCCAAGCTACATTCTTCGCTTCCTTCTAACAATTTTGTAGTATAATTTCAGATAAATAACCTCTAGACTTTCCTGACCATTACATCTTTAATAGAAAAATTTATCTATACATGTTACACACTTACTCCTAAAAGTGCATATTATGTGCACATTAATCTATTTAGGAAATAGAAAATTGTAAAGGTATACTAAGAATAATTCACATTAAATTACTTCAAACTTCACATTATACATTAATGTTACAACTAACTGTTTTATGGTCATTAAAATACTAATATTTTTTAAATTTATTTACCTTGCTATGAGAGTTTCAGAGAATATTTATATGCAAAATATGTTTTCATTGTCATTGCCCTTTTACTATAAAATCTTACAGTAAATTATTCTTTTATAACAGTTTGCTTTTACACAGTTTATCATATTGATCATCCTAATGTACTTTGCACAGCAGGCTTCACAGTCTGTTTCAATAACTTGCCAACAATGTCATGAGTAACTTTCAAATTGGTTGACATACCTGTATCTTATCTGCAACTTCTTAATTCCCGTCAAATTTGCTCTTCAACCAAGGGCTTAATGTAGATTTTTGTCATAGACTAGCTTTTATTATGAGTCAGTATTATTGATGAGAATTTTTATGTACAAGTGTTAAAATCTTTCAACTCTTATATAAGGCAAGACTCCTCCCAAGACATTATTTATTCTATCACTTAATTTGCAGATAATTAGAAATGGTTTCTGTGTGCTTTTCAATAGCATTTGCGGATAAGGAATATATTTTATTTATTGTCATACTCCTTATCTTAGTCATTTTTTATAGAGTGGCAGAAAATACAAGTAATTTCTCTGTGGAATGTGACTTTTTTCTTTTGGTTTAGTAAGAAACGGAGACACTTTTAATAAATTTAGTTAAAATTTAAAGCCTTTCATTGGCTATCATTGACTGTTAATATTGCAAATAAAATTGTAGAAGTTTATTTTATGTTTTATATATTTAGTTTTTGGTGTTTTACTAATTTTGATGACTAGCTAATTTATCAAGGTACAATATATATTGTCATTGTTAATAAAGATGGAAGTAAATCCATGTTGTGAAATAATTTTTCTTAACTTTAAATTTTGGCCAGTTTACTGTCAGTTCTGTATCTCATTGTTCTTTTATTAATACTTTGTGATTTAGCTAAGAAAAAGTTCATTTTGTGGGTATAATTATCAATTCTGTCATTTTATAATCATTTACATGAATTTTAAAAACAAGAACGATCTTCAATCCAAAGTTTATTCACAGAAACATTTTTAAAGCCCTAATGAAGTTGTGGCTCAGAGGTTAAAGCATCTGCCTGGGTTTGATCCCTGGGTCCTGAAGATCCCCTGGAGAAGGAAATGGCAACCCATTCCAGTATTCTTGCCTGGAGAATCCCATGGACAGAGGAGCCTGGTGGGCTACAGTCCACGGGGTCGCAAAGAGTTGGACACGTCAAGCTGGTTTTATAAAAGGCAGAGGAACCAGAGATCAAACTGCCAACATCTGCTGGATCATGGAAAAAGCAAGAGAGTTCCAGAAAAACATCTACTTCTTTATTGACTATGCCAAAGCCGTTGATTGTGTGGATCACAATAAACTTTGGAAAATTCTGAAAGAGATGAGAATACCAGACCACCTAACCTGCCTCTTGAGAAATCTGTATGTAGGTCAGGAAGCAACCGTTAGAA
Organism: Nanger dama; assembly: GCA_917880005.1. NCBI lineage: Eukaryota > Metazoa > Chordata > Mammalia > Artiodactyla > Bovidae > Nanger > Nanger dama. The sequence continues at coordinate 76,764,324 of CAKJTW010000003.1, forward strand.
CTGGACATGGAACAACAGACTGGTTCCAAATAGGAAAAGGAGTACGTCGAGGCTGTATACTGTCACCCTGTTTATTTAACTTATATGCAGAGTATATCATGAGAAACGCTGGGTTGGATGAAGCACAAGCTGGAATCAAGATTGCCGGGAGAAATATCAATAACCTCAGATATGCAGATGACACCACCCTTATGGCAGAAAGTGAAGAACTAAAGAGCCTCTTGATGAAAGTGAAAGAGGAAAGCAAAAAAGTTGGTTTAAAGCTCAACATTCAGAAAACAAAGATCATGGCATCTGGTCCCATCACTTCATGGGAAATAGATGAGGAAACAGTGGAACCAGTGTCAGACTTTATTTTGGGGGCTCCAAAATCACTGCAGATGGTGGCTGCAGCCATGAAATTAAAAGATGCTTAGTCCTTGGAAGAAAAGTTATGACCAACCTAGGTAGCATATTCAAAAGCAGAGACATTACTTTGCCAACAAATTTCCATCTAGTCAAGGCTATGGTTTTTCCTGTGGTCATGTATGGATGTGAGAGTTGGACTGTGAAGAAGGCTGAATGCCGAAGAATTAATGCTTTTGAACTGTGGTGTTGGAGAAGACTCTTGAGAGTCCCTTGGACTGCAAGGAGATCCAACCAGTCCATTCTGAAGGAGATCAGCCCTGGGATTTCTTTGGAAGGAATGATGCTAAAGCTGAAACTCCAGTACTTTGGCCACCTCATGCCAAGAGCTGACTCATTGGAAAAGACTCTGATGCTGGGAAGGATTGGGGGCAGGAGGAGAAGGGGACGACAGAGGATGAGATGGCTGGATGGCATCACCGACTCGATGAACGTGAGTCTGAGTGAACTCCAGGAGATGATGATGGACAGGGAGGCTGGCGTGCTGCAATTCATGGGGTCACGAAGAGTTGGACACGACTGAGCAACTGAACTGAATTGAACTGAGCGACTTCACTTACTTAGACTTAATGAAGTTGTGGAGGATGAATTGAGCTAAAATAAGATAATATAATCTTTAAGTATTCCCTGTCACTACTTTAGCACACCTAAGTTATTATACAGAGAGATAGCTGTTTATTGAATAACAATTTGTTCAAAGCAAATGACCTTGAAGAGACTGCTTTTGATCCCCCTCTGTCTTTGGTTAACTCACATTTTCTCCAGAAACTTTAAATGCCATATATCATGACCAGGCAACACACAGATTAACTGAGTACCTAAAATAATCTGTGTAGTAAATAATAACAAAACTTACTTATCATTTAATATTAAAATACATAAATAGATGTTCTCATTTTTTTGTACCTAATTAAATGATTACAGTTAGCTTAAAATGCATGCACCCTCCTTAAAACAATGGGTTTGAATAACTTTTTAAGATAACTGCTTAATTCAGGCTTCTCTTTTGTTTCAAATATGAATTCTGACCCAATAAAATATTCCTCCAAATTCCTCATTACTTATATAATATCCTTTATTCTTGATTAAATATGCACCCTAATTTACTGGTCAGGGTAAAATTCTGTGATTCTCGATACATGCCTTCTCTCCTCTCAAATGTTTAATACTCTTATTCTATCTTTATTTAAAATACCAAGGAACAACAGTTGTCTTAGCCTAAAGATATTTACACATCAAGACATTCACCATCTTTTCTCCAAATGGAAAGACAAAATTCTGTAGGTTACTATGTTCATCTCAGTGAGGTATTGGTATTTCCTCTAATTTAGTCATAATCCCACGTGAATATCCCATATCTTAGAGACAAAATTATAAAGTTAACCTCCAGCAACTCTTTGATAATGAACAACAACAAAAAATTGAAATTTGCCAACAAATACTATACATACACAATGACCATAAATATTTTAGGAAGAAAACAGTCTTAGTTTCTATAATCATCATTCTACTAATGTTAAACTATTGTAATATTTATTTACAGCTATCTTCTTTTACTACCAATTGCATTCTTCTTTTGTCTTCATCCAAGATCTCCATTGACGGTGATTCTTTTCTTGGTGGAGTGAATCAAATTCTAATTTGTACTAGGTTGTGTAATTTTCATACCTTTACTACTTGATATGCAAATACTGTGAGGCACCACAGAGAATCACATGGGTTTCAAACATGATTTTTCCTACCCTGCTGTGTAACAGTAATACTGGACACCTTACTCGATGGGTCAACCTTCTTAGCTGTTTTAATAAACTCTTTTCATTGAATCAGAGGCATAAGGAAAAAGAAATTGTTGGTTTCTTTTTATTTTCAGATCGAAGGAAAATCATTTTAACCTTCTGTTGGAAAGATTTAATTATTGGGGACTATGACATGTAAAGGAGAGGGCAGGAAAACAAAATGTATGAATACTAATTAAAATTTAGATAAAAATATTTTTTGTTACAAAAGCATAGATTTTGTAGTTACATGTAGGATCTGATTCTAGGTCTAGTACTTAACAATTTCTGTGACAAGTTTGTTAAATTTTATAATGTGCAGTTTTCTGGTGATAAATATAAATAATAGTCTCTATTTTCATTGTGTGAGGTTAAGAGTAAATGCATGCAAAGTGCCTTAGACATGGTTAGAACTCAACCAACAGTATTTTAAAATCTAAGAATTTATAGAAAAATTTAAAATTACAACATAAATGGATGATAATATGTTGGAATGATTTGCACTTGGATGTACAATTCAGAATGCTTTGTTGCATATATGCTTGTGTAGGGAAAAGTAATAATTTCCCAAAATATGACTTATGTTCATTGTAAATTTTTTTTTTTTTCGTTGTAAAATCTTATACCCGTGTCTCTGGATGATGATTACAACGACAACGACAATGATGATGCCTTTGATGACTGTAATATTTAAGTTAAAAGGCTGATCTGGAACTCACATTCTTGGTCTTTATTTTTATTATTGCTTTCTTCATGTCTTTATTCCTAAATGAGTAAATGATTGGATTTAAAAGGGGAGTAAAAATTGTATAAAACACAGAAAAGATCTTATCTATGAAAACATGGCTGAATGGCCATATATAGATAAAGAGGCAAGGTCCAAAGAATAGCACCACCACGGTGATGTGGGCTGAAAGAGTGGACATGGCCTTGGAATATCCACTGGAGGAGTGATGATGGACAGTTATCAGGATGATGCTATAGGAAATGAACAGAAATATGAAACAGAACAAAGAAAGTAGTCCACTAAATGCGATGACTAATAGATCTAAGACATAGGTGTCAGTGCAGGCAAGTTTGATCACCTGAGGCAGGTCACAAAAAAACTATCCACAACATTGGAGCCACAAAATGGTAAAGTCATGATAAAAACCATTTGGCTAACAGAATGCACAAATCCAGTAGTCCAGGAGAAAAGTGCAAGTCTGATGCAAATATGGTGGGTCATAATATTTTTGTAATGAAGGGGTTTGCATATGGCAATTAATCTGTCAATTGCCATGGCTACAAGCAACATCATCTCACTTCCACCTAAAAGGTGAAGGAAAAAAATCTGGGCCATGCATCCTTCATAAGAAATGGCCTTATTTTCACTAATTAAGTCACCAATCATTTTAGGAGTAGCAAAGGAAGCCAGAGACATATCAATAAAGGACAGGTTGACCAGTAGGAAGTACATTGGAGACTGTAATTGAGGGTCCAATTTCACTACCAAGATAATAATGAGGTTACTTAATAAAATGGCTATGTAAATAATGGAAAAAAGAAAAAAAAGAAAATCTGTAACTCATGAGACTCTGTGAGTCCCAGCAAAATAAATTCAGCCACTACAGAGTGATTTTGTTTTTCCATTTGTTTGGCTGTTGGCAAATGTTACCTAAAACAAAAGCAAAATAAAAAGTCTGTTAGTTGAATTTGAAAGATAAGTGCATAGTCATGTAACTTTTTTTCCTAAAATTCACTGAAATGCTTAAAAAGGGTGAAAAGAATTAACACTAAATCCAGTTTTTGAAAGAGATAGACACAATTTCTTAACAAAAATTATGAGGAATATCTGCCATAAACCAAGATGTTTGAGGAAAATTGAAACTATCAATATGTAACTCATATTTGGGCTTAACAAAAGTGATGATCTCAGCTGGTGAGAGACTATGCAAGCTCCTTGCCATCTTTTTTAGATTTTGAGAAATAGATTTATTCTTCCTTGATAGACAAAAAAATAAGGTCTACCATCTTGAACTCTAATAATATTAAGGGTCATGTAAGTGAAAGACTTCCCTGGTGGCTCAGATGGGAGAGAGCCAGGTTTGATCCCTGGGTTGGGAATATCCCCTGGAGAAGGAAATGGCAATCCACTCCAGTACTATTGCCTGGAAAATCCCATGGACAGAGGAGCCTGGTAGGCTACAGTCCATGGGATTGCAAAGAGTTGGACACGACTGAGTGGGCTTCACTTTCTTTCACTTTGTCCAAATGGTTTTCTAATTATAAGCAGGACTAAGAGAAATGAAACTGGGTAACTGGAATATCAATTAACATTAACAATCTAGAAGTTGTTCTGTAGTTGCTGCTGAAAGTCAGATGAACAGAGAGATAATAATCTTTGAAACAAATGAATCTATGGTTGGCAAATTGAGATAGCTTCCCATCTTATTTTTTTCTGAGATAGAAGAAGTGTCCAAATATTTGAGTCTTCTCCCACAGGCCCTAATTTCCTTTGGGCCTATGAATTTAGTAGATTGGGAAGTACAGTGCAGAGATAGCCTAAATGGATGCTTGCTGCTGGCTTGTAGATCCCTGATAAACAAAAAGGAAATCTGTTTATCAGGGAACATATCCATGGTGCTCTGGATGTGTAAAGCAAACCTTTGTGGAATGACATCCATTTACACATGAATAATGCTAGCCAGAATTGTTGAAACAAAATAATAAGGAAGATATACCAGGTATCTAAGAGGAGATCGTAATACAACACATTGTTTTTAAGAGATCTGGAAAAAAACAAAAACAAAGAAGAGTTTCTAGCTGAGCAAAGAAAAATATTTTTAAATATTTTAGGAATCCAGAAAAGTAAAAAATACTCTAATAAAGATCTCCATCTTGTTTTCAGAATGAACAAGTATGTGCATTTTTATCATTTTGCTTCAAAATTTTTAAATAAAATAAAAAATACTGGCAGAAGTAAAGTTCACTTATCTTACTAGTTTGTGTATGATATGAAGATAAATAAGTGATATTCTGTCATAACAACATTCTGCAATGATTTTATTTTTACTGACAAACTGATATTCTAAAATTGTACAAATACTTGTACATATCTATCTACATGTGAAAAACTTTTTCAAGATTACATTACTAGAAGCACAATTACTAGTCATTTTCAACTAATCAAATAATGAAAATTCTCAATAAAGATTTATATAATACTACTTTGCACAAATATTGGTATTTTTTAGCTCTCATTCTGATCACTTGATTTTGTTGTAGGAATGCAAAAATGGTTCAATACTAGAAAGTCACTTTATATAATTAACAAAATTAAAATGTTAGGCAAGTAACATAATTTACAAGTGACAACAAAATAAGCATCTAATAAATATTAGATTCATGAATTGTAAAATATGCCAATTATCTTTAAGCTCATATATATATTCATGTACTCCCAATCTGAATTCAAGTAAGAGCTTCTGGAAAATTGACAGGTTAATTCAAATGTATATTGTATTACAAAAGATCAAGATGAGCCAAGGCTGTTTTGAAGAACAAAGCTAGAAGATTTATACTGCCAAGACCTTCTTATAAAGCCATATAAGACAGTTTGATTTTGGCTCAAGGATATAAGAATAAACCAAAGAAACCAATGAAATATCAGAAATGACAGCAACAGATAGTAAAGCACATTTGTGGAGAAACAAATATAACTTTACTGATGAGCCAGTATGTAATAAGTAGCTGGTGCTGGTGGCTCTGTTTTGGGAAAGAGGACCTTTCTAATGTCAGAATTCCACATCATCAATAAACGCCAGTAGTTGGCTTAATCATACTCTCCTAAAAATTTGGCTTCAAAATTAATATTGCTTAACTTTAAAGATTTGATATTTTAATCTTTTCTCAGGTTTGCCTGATTATAAAGTAGACCAGGCAGTGGGTGAGATAACTTGCCTAGGACACACTCATGAGATGATGAGAAAAGGAGGAATTTTGCTAAATTTTTACTTTTAAGTTTTTCCACTAAATCATACTTTTCACATGTGACTCTGCCATGTGACATAGTGGTGTTTGTCTTCATGCACTACTTATTCCACAAATTACAGATTTTAGAGAGTAGGGACGCAGAGCGGGAAGAATGAGAAAGCAAAATGAAACAAAACTACAGTTGACCCTTGGATAACAAGGGTTTGAACTGTGCATAAGCAGATTTTTTTCCAATAACAAATACTACAGTATTAAATAATTGGTTAGTTCCACTGTGTTGGAGGGTTGGTGCCCCTAATCTCCCTATGTGTTCAAGTTAGTAGCTCACTCTTGTCCAACTGCTATTCCATGGACTATATATAGCTCACCAGGCTCCTCTGTCCACAAAATTCTCCAGGCAAGAGTACTAGAGTGGGTTGCCATTTCCTTCTCCAGGATGTGTTAAGAGTCAATTGTATTGTCCACACCTAGACACAAACACATAGGTAAATGAGATATATGATAGAGATAGACTTTGGAATCAGTAAGTAGTCATGTATGGATGTGAGAGTTGGACTGTGAAGAAAGCTGAGTGCCGAAGAATTGATGCTTTTGAACTGTGGTGTTGGAGAAGACTCCTGAGCCCTTGGACTGCAATGAGATCCAACCAGTCCATTCTGAAGATCAGCTCTGGGTGTTCTCTGGAAGGACTGATGCTAAAGCTGAAACTCCAATACTTTGGCCACCTCATGTGAAGAGCTGACTCATTGGAAAAGACTCGATGCTGGGAGGGATTGGGGGTAGGAGGAAAAGGGGACGACAGAGGATGAGATGGCTGGATGGCATCACCGACTCGATGGACGTGAGTCTGAGTGAACTCCGGGAGATGGTGATGGACAGGGAGGCCTGGCGTGCTGCGGTTCATGGCGTCGCAGTCGGACACGACTGAGCGACTGAACTGAAGGGAAATAGTAAATGATAATGGGGCAACTTAACAATCAGAAATGGTAAGATCAAACTTCTAATTTCATTTCTCTTTTGAAAATAAATCCCAGAAGTGGGATTTAGACCTGTAAAAATTCAGCTATGAAAACAGTAAAAGCAAACATAGGTATATTTTTAACCTATTAAAATAGCTCAATAAAAATGTTTTAGATATGATGAAAAAACTAAACTCTAGGAAGATATAGACTAGTAGATTTGACTTTACTAAATGTAAAAAAATTTAAAAAATGATCATAAAAAAGAGATGAGAATATACTGTTAACAAATGAAACTAAGAACTGTTTCAAACTAAGAACTTTGATTAGTAAGAAAAGGTTAAAGAAACAGTAGAAAAGTGGAAAAACCATATGGATAGCCATTCACGGAAGTAGAACTTCAAATATCTTTAAACATAAGCCTGCTCAACTTTATTGATAATGAAGGAAATGCAAGTTATAGTAAAATATGTAATTTTACTTATCACATTTTATAATAAATTTTATTTTGACAGAATATGAGATAGAGTTTAATAATTCTCTTTTTGATAATGGCCTTATATATATTTTGGGAAGGGGGAGTTGGCACTATATCTTAGATTTGAAGGTTTTACGACAGTTTAATGGAAACCCTTCACTTAGGGGATTTATAGGCTAAGTGTTCAAAGAAACATAATTGCATACTCTTTGTATCATTGTCTTTAATAATTAAAAATCAAGAACCCTCTCAAAATCCCACTATTAGTGGGATTATTTTAAAATGGAAATGTATATGTGCTGATCTGGAAAAATATATGACATATTTACTTCATAAGTGTTATATTTTAAAGTGATGCAATATTTTAATGAAATATTTCATGCAAATTTTAGAGAACTATCAATTCACTAACCTACTAAGACTGCTTACCTCTGGCATATTAACATATAAACTTTAATAAAGATTCTAAATTTTATAAGTTCAAATTCTGTACAACTTAATAAAATTGAATTAGAGTCTAGTCCTGGATAAATGCTCTCAAAAATGTAGTTGGCATTTAGCTACCAAAAGCTTTGAATCAGAGAGTCATTTATTTTACACACAGCTATAATGGAATATTTTAAAACATCTGTAAGTAACCTGAAACTTGTGATATTAACTTGCTGTGCCAGTTTACCATATACTGCCTAAAGCATTTACAGTTGCAGTGGCAACTCTAAGTTGGTAATTACGGATTTGGCAATCAATCATACATAACCAGAATTGGAAACATATTCTAAGCTGTATATCAACTTTGACAAAGAAACTTCGAGAAGGTCAGGACAATATCTCTGTTCTCTTACCCTTCAGCCTTTCCAAACTGTCCTCTGTGAATAATGAGAAAAATTCTTGAAACGAAGGACAATGAAATCTGATATTAAAATGTATTACAAAGCAGAGTAATAAAATGATATTTTAGTTTCATAACATTAGATGGAGTAATGAAGTGATTGTAAGAAACCTGAGAATTTAAAATAGTCATAGATTAAAAATATGTTCTTAAGGATAAATTTACAGTTATTTGAAAATAAATATGGCTGGTTAGCCACATATCTTAAAGAAATATAAATTCAAATATTTTAAATATTTCAACAATACTTTCAATGAAAAATACATAAATATATAAGTGAATATATATGCTTTTATGTATTAATATTGGGTAAGGTCAAGATAAACCTGTAAGTAAATAAAATCATTTTGTTATGTTATAGTATTGAGTTGCTGCTGCTAAGTCGCTTAAGTCGTGTCCGACTCTGTGTGACCCCAGAGACGGCAGCCCACCAGGCTTCCCTATCCCTGGGATTCTCCAGGCAAGAACACTGGAGTGGGTTGCCATTTCCTTCTCCAATGCATGAAAGGAAAAGTGAAAGTGAAGTCTCTCGGTCGTGTCCCACTCTTAGCTACCCCATGGACTGCAGCCTACCAGGGTTCTCTGCCCATGAGATTTTCCAGGAAAGAGTACTGGAGTGGGGTGCCAGAGTTAGGATCATGTAAAAGGAAAAAATAAAGGTCAATAGATTTTATTCAGTGAGGATGAGTAAACTCTTTACTATCTCAAAAACATAAAAATTTGTAAGAGGCAAGAGCCGAACTGGAGAGAAACAGTCAATATATATGCCCTTAATATCAATTTTGTATGAGTCAACAGGACAATATCAAAAGCCAAAAAAAAAAAAAAAGACAAAGTGAAGTATAAAATGTTTAAGAGAATATATGTGATGTTTGAACCTGTGGAAAAAAGAAATTAATTTCCATAAAAATATAGCTTGAGATCATACACAGCAAAGTTTCAGAGATTTAGTTGGATGGTAGAATTAGATTTCTGGTTATGTTTTCATATATTTCTTGATATATCATAAATATTTTGTAATACATATATTTAATTTTTAAAATTGAAGATATTTGAATAAATATACCTGCTTTGAGAGTTGTGGCTGAAAATCACTGAGATTCTTCTAGAATTTTTTTTCCACTTGCTCGCACTTTATTTAACCTTCTTTTTGTATATGCAAATTCTAATAAAGGAGAATTTTACTTGAAAATGTACAAGACAACATGAAAAATGTGTCAATTAATAACCGTGGGAAAATCTGGCATCTTGTAACTGAATTCCCTCAGCAATTAAAAGGACATGTATTTGGCAAGCTAGAGTATTCAAATTCTCTCATTAGTGTGTAGTTTTTCCCAATAACAAGGGACAAAAATAAGGCTTTACCAACTAAACAATACATCCACATTTCAAAAAGCATACATGGATATAAAAACTGAGTGTCTATTTAAAATGTAGATAAAATTGAATTTTCAAAAATACAAAGTAAGAAGGATTTATAAATATAAGAGACAAGATTAATTATATTATAATTTACTTTATTATAGAAAATTTCTTTAAAAAACTTTCCTAACCATAAACATCTCTTTCCTTAATCCTATTATCTGAATAAAAGTCAAGAGAACAAATTTAATGGGAAATATTGGAAATAGCTTATTCCTAAGAGTCACATTCCTCTGATACCTTTTTATTTTCTTCTATAATTAGATCCTTTTGGATTTGCAAGCTCCCCCATAACTGCACTGTTCCAGAAGAGTTCAAATTGGTTAAAATTTGCCTAAAATTAGAGAGATTTACTATTTTTGATTTCTTCCATGTCAAACAGCAGCTAATTTATTTCTCACATTTGACTGCCAATGTTTATTATGTCAACAAATGGACTATGCAACCAATTATTTTGTTGAATTATATTGGAATTTCTGTGAAAAGCCTGGTCAATAGTATCCAATAGTACTTTTTTTTCTGCCTCTATATTGACAGCTTCACATATTGGTTACTTCTCGTATTTATTCATAGTTTAGATACTCTTAAGAAAATAACATACCTGTTAAAGGTTTAATGTGTTATTTACAAACCTGCTATAAGCATTCTTGTACATTTCCTTTGGACATGATCATTTCTTTTTCTTTACATATATATCTTGCAGTGAAATTACTGGCTCTAGGGTAGGCGTGTCTTTTAGAAACTGCCAGTTTCCAATGTTGTTTCACCAATTTTCCCTCCCACCAGCAGTGTACAAGAATTCTAGATGTTCCATATCCTTCACAGACTTTGATTATTCTCAATCTTTTTAAAATTAAAGCTATGTTCTTATGTACATAGCAATATTAATTGTGGTTATATGTACATTTCCCTGATTACTAGTAATAAGGAATACCTTTTCATATGATTATTATCCATTTGAATATTCCCTTTTATGAAGTACCTATATAACTCTGTTTGCCCAAATCTTGTGAATGGACAACTTAAGTGAAACAAGCAAACCTTGAAACCCCAATTATACTACTGGCAAGAGAAAAAAAAAAATGTACATGTTGTGTATCAAAGAGATTAAAACCATAATATAAAATATTCCCTTTAACAAAGAAACACAAGCCACATTTGATTCAAAATGAAAAATTTCCAAATGTTTTAAGTGAAATAATATTGAGAGAATAGACAGAGATGATGGTGGAATAGAAGGATGCTAATCGTACCTCCCCCAGAATCACATCAAAAACATATCTACACATGGACCAATTCTCACTGAAAACAACTTTGAGACTGGCAGAAAGACTCTTGTATAACCAAGGTTGTAAGAAAGATACACACAGAATCGGGTAGGAAGGGAAGAGAAGAGATCAGCTGAGGACTCAACTCATCACAGGGGACAAAGAAGAATCGGGGTTTGGAGATCCTCCCTAGGGAGTGAGCAGTAAAAATCGCATATTTGACAACCCAGCCCTGGAGTCTGAAACTAGGAAGATGAGTCCCATTCATTCAGTTAGTACAGTCGCTCAGTTGTGTCTGACTCTTTGCCACCTCATGAATTGCAGCAAGCCAGGCCTCGCTGTCCATCCCCAGCTCCCGGAGTTGACTCAAACTCACGTCCATCAAGTCGGTGATGCCATCCAGCCATCTCATCCTCTGTCATCCCCTTCTCCTCCAGCCTCCAATACCTCCCAGTGAAAGGTTGTTGTTGAATCACGACACTGGGTTTCTTGGCCCCCGGAGGAGAAGAATTCAATCCGGGGCCAGAGACGAGGCTGGATCACTCAGAGCTTTTGTGTAACAAAGTTTTATTAAAGTATAAAGGAGACAGAGAAAGCTTCTGACATAGCTATCAGAAGGGGGTAGAAAGAGTACCCCCTGTTAGTCTTTAGCTGGATGTTATATAGTCATCAGCAGTTTGTTAATGATAGAAAGGAATGTCTCAGAACTTAGAATGGCACCAGGCCCCTCACTCATAAGATGTATTTTGGGATAACTTTGGCTCTAAATGGTTTATCTTGGGCCATAAAATGATTAACTTGAATCTTGAAGAAGGGCAGATCACCATACAAATAGTTTCATTTACATAGATTAGAGGAACAATATCGGAGTATAACATATTGGTTTATCAAGTAGGTCTGAGCCCAAAAGGCTGAACTGACTTGAAGACAGAGCTTGGGGCAAATACATAGTACATTAACATAGCTTAAGATAAACATTTCCATAAGAAAAAGGCAATGGTTAACTTTAAGTGAAACTAGGTGTCATTATAGCAACACAGAATTTTAAGAGAAACCTCCTTTTAAATTTGTATAGAGAAGGAAAAAAGTATCCCTAGTTTTGTTTCCTCCTGCCGCTTAAGAGAGATAAAATGTCTGACACTTGCAGGCTATTTCCTCCGTTTGGAGACCCCTGGCCTTCCTGCCTGTTACCCTCTCACCAGGATCAGAGTCTCTTCCAATGAGTCAACTCTTCACATGAGGTGGCCAAGGTACTGGAGTTTCAGCTTTAGCACCAGTCCTTCCAAAGAACACCCAGTAATTATCTCTTTTAGAATGGACTGATTGGATCTCCTTGCAGTCCAAGGGACTCTCAAGAGTCTTCTCCAACACCACAGTTCAAAAGCATCAATTCTTCGGCGCTCAGCTTTCTTTATACTCCAACTCTCACATCCACACAGGACCACTGGAAAAACCATGGCCTTGACTAGACTGACCTTTGTTGGCAGAGTAATGTCTCTGCTTTTTAATATGCTATCTAAGTTGGTCATAAATTTCCTTTCAAGGAGTAAAATTCTTTTAATTTCATGGCTGCAATCACCATCTGCAGTGATTTTGGAGCTCCCAAAAATAAAGTCTGACACTGTTTCCCCATCTATTTCCCATGAAGTGATGGGACCAGATGCCATGATCTTCGTTTTCTGAATGTTGAGCTTTAAGCCAACTTTTTCACTCTCCTTTTTCACTTTCATCGAGAGGCTCTTTCATTCTTCACTTTCTGCCATAAGGGTGGTGTCATCTGCATATCTGAGGTTATTGATATTTCTCCCTGCAATCTTGATTCCAGCTTGTGCTTCTTCCAGCCCAGAATTTCTCATGATGTACTCTGCATAGAAATTAAATAAGCAGGGTGACAATATACAGCCTTGACATACTCCTTTTCCTATTTGGAACCAGTCTGTTGTTCCCTGTCCAGTTCTAACTGTTGCTTCCTGACCTGCATACAGGTTTTTCTTAGTCAGGTGGTCTGGCATTCCCATCTCTTTCAGAATTTTCCACAGTTTATTGTGATCCACACAGTCAAAAGTTTTGGCATAGTCAATAAAGCAGAAATAGATGTTTTTCTGGAATTCTCTTGCTTTTTTCATGATCCAGTGGATGTTGGCAATTGATCTCTGGTTCCTCTGCCTTTTCTAAAACCAGCTTGAACATCTGGAAGTTCACGGTTCACCTATTGTTGAAGCCTGGCTTGGAGAATTTTGAGCATTATTTTACTAATGTATGAGATGAGTGCAATTGTGTGGCAGTTTGAGCATTCTTTGGCATTGCCTTTCTTTGGGATTGGAATGAAAACTGACCTTTTCCAGTCCTGTGGCCACTGCTGAGTTTTCCAAATTTGCTGGCATATTGAGTGCAGCACTTTCACAGCATCATCTTTCAGGATTTGAAATAGCTCAACTGGAATTCCATCATCTCCATTAGCTTTGTTCGTAGTGATGCTTTCTAAGTCCCACTTGACTTCACAATCCAGGATGACTGGCTCTAGATGAGTGATCACACCATCATGATTATCTGAGTCGTGAAGATCTTTTTGTACAGTTCTTCTGTGTATTCTTGCCACCTCTTCTTGATATCTTCTGCTTCTGTTACAGCCATACAATTTTTGTCCTTTATCGAGCCCTTCTTTGCATGAAATATTCCCTTGGTATCTCTAATTTTCTTGAAGAGATCTCTAGTCTTTCCCATTTTGTTCTTTTCCTCTATTTCTTTGCATTGATCCCTGAGGAAGGCTTTCTTATCTCTCCTTGCTATTCTTTGGAACTCTGCATACAGATGCTTATATCTTTCCTTTTCTCCTTTACTTTTGCCTCTCTTCTTTTCAAAGTTATTTGTAAGGCCTCCCCAGACATCCATTTTTACTTTTTGCATTTCTTCTCCATGGGCATGGTCTTGATCCCTGTCTCCCATACAATGTCACGAACCTCTGTCCATAGTTCATCAGGCACTCTATCTATCAGATCTAGTCCTTTAAATCTATTTCTCACTTCCACTGTATAATCATAAGGGATTTGATTTAGGTCATACTTGAATGGTCTAGTGATTTCCCCTAGTTTCTTCAATTTAAGCCTAAATTTGGCAATAAGGAGTTTATGATCTGAGCCACAGTCAGCTCCTGGTCTCATTCTTGCTGACTGTATAGAGCTTCTCCACCTTTACTTGGAAAGAATATATCAATCTGATTTCGGTGTTGACCATCTGGTGATGTCCATGTGCAGAGTCTTCTCTTGTGTTGTTGGAAAAAGGTGTTTGCTATGCAAAGTGTGTTCTCTTGCAAAACTGTATTAGCCTTTGCCCTGCTTCATTCCATATCCCAAAGGCCAAATTTGCCTGTTACCCCAGGTGTTTTGGGGGAAAGGCAAATCACTTCAGTATTTCTGCCTTGAGAACCCCATGAACAGTATGAGTCCCATTAGCTGATTTGAAAACCAGCTGAACTTACAGAGGGCTGTGAGAAACCCAGACCCACTGGTGAAGTGCAGGTACATCTTCTTTACTCCCAGGAACAAGGATGAAGAAGCAAATTGAAACTGCCTCAGGCTCTGTTCTGGCTGGTTTCCAGAAAACACCCCAACATGTACCTTTGCCCATATCAGTCACCCACTCTTGCCCCTCTACCTCCAGCACACTCCCCACTAGAGTGAAAACTGCCTTTCTTAAGGAGAGTGTTCAATGTTGATGAATTTATGCCTAAAAAATTCCTGAGACTAAAAAGGAGACAAATATTCAGGTAGGAGACAAATATTCAGGTAGGAGACAAATATTCAGGTTGAAGACAAATATTCAGATATTCATCATCAGTTCAGTTCAGTCGCTCTGTCGTATCCGACTCTTTGCGACCCCATGAATCGCAACACGCCAGGCCTCCCTGTTCATCATCAACTCCCGGAGTTCACTCAGAATCATGTCCATCGAGTCCGTGATGCCATCCAGCCATCTCATCCTCAGTCGTCCCCTTCTCCTCCTGCCCCCAATCCCTCCCAGCATCAAAGTCTTTTCCAATGAATCAATTCTTCGCATGAGGTGGACAAAGTACTGAAGTTTCAGCTTTAGCATCATTACTTCCAAAGAAATCCCAGGGTTGATCTCCTTCAGAATGGACTGGTTGGATCTCCTTGAAGTCCAAGGGACTCTCAAGAGTCTTCTCCAACACCACAATTCAAAAGCATCAATTCTTCAGTGCTCAGCCTTCTTCCCAGTCTAACTCTCACATCCATACATGACCACAGGAAAAACCATAGCCTTGACTAGATGGACGTTAGTCAGTAAAGTAATGTCACTGCTTTTGAATATGCTGCCTAGGTTGGTCATAACTTTTCTTCCAAGGAATAAGCGTCTTTTAATTTCATGGCTACAGTCACCATCTGCAGTGATTTTGGAGCCCCCCAAAATAAAGTCTGACATAAAGTCTGACACTGTTTCTACTGTTTCCCCATCTATTTCCCAGGAAGTGATGGGACCAGATGCCATGATCTTCGTTTTCTGAATGTTGAGATTTAAGCCAGTTTTTTCACTCTCCTCTTTCACCTTCATCAAGAGGTGCTTTAGCTCCTCTTCACTTTCTGCCATAAGGGTGGTGTCATCTGCATATCTGAGATTATTGATATTTCTCCCAGTAATCTTGATTCCAGCTTGTGTTTCTTCCAGTCCAGCGTTTCTCATGATGTACTCTGCATATAAGTTAAATAAGCAGGGTGACAATATACAGCCTTGACGTACTTCTTTTCCTATTTGGAACCAGTCTGTTGTTCCATGTCCAGTTCTAACTGTTGCTTCCTGACCTTCATACAGATTTCTCAAGAGGCAGGTCAGGTGGTCTGGTATTTCCATCTCTTTCAGAATTTTCCAACGTTTATTGTGATCCACACAGTCAAAGGCTTTGGCATAGTCAAGAAAGCAGAAATAGATGTTTCTCTGGAACTCTCTTGCTTTTTCCATGATCCAGTGGATGTTGGCAGTTTGATCTCTGGTTCCTCTGCCTTTTCTAAAACCAGCTTGAACATCAGGAAGTTCATGGTTCACATATTGCTGAAGCCTGGCTTGGAGCATGACTTTATTAGCATGTGAGATGAGTGCAATTGAGCAGTAGTTTGAGCATTCTTTGGCATTGTCTTTCTTTGGAATTGGAATGAAAACTGACCTTTTCCAGTCCTGTGGCCATTGCTGAGTTTTCCAAATTTGCTGGCATATTGAGTGCAGCACTTTCACAGCATCATCTTTCAGGATTTGAACTAGCTCAACTGGAATTCCATCACCTCCACTAGCTTTGTTCATAGTGATGCTTTCTAAGGCCCACATTCCAAGATGTCTGGCTGTAGATGAGTGATCACATCATCATGATTATCTGGGTCTTGACCATCTTTTTGTACAGTTCTTCTGTGTATTCTTGCCACGGCAGTAAGGAGATACCCCTCATTCAAGGTAAGAAACAGAAGCTGTGCTTTGCTGGAACAGCTGTGAAAAGATACCCCATGCTCAAGGTAAGAGAAACCCAAGTAAGATGGTAGGTGTTGCAAGAGGGCATCAGAGGGCAGACACACTGAAACCATACTCACAGAAAACTAGTCAGTCTAATCACACTAGGACCACAGCCTTGTCTAACACAATGAAACCAAGCCGTGCCTGCGGGGGAACCCAAGACAGGCGGGTCATGGTGGAGAGACCTGACAGAATGTGGTCCACTGGAGAAGGGAATGGCAAGCCACTTCAGTATTCTTGCCTTGAGAACCCCATGAACAGCATGAAAAGGCAAAATGATAGGATACTGAAAGAGGAGCTCCCCAGGGCATTAGGTGCCCAATATGCTACTGGAGATCAGTGGAGAAATAACTCCAGAAAGAATGAAGGGATGGAGCCAAAGCAAAAACAATACTCAGTTGTGCATGTGACTGGTGATAGAAGCAAGATCCAATGCTGTAAAGAGCAATATTGCATAGGAACCTGGAATGTCAGGTCAATGAATCAAGGCAAATTGGAAGTGGTCAAACAAGAGATGGCAAGGGTGAACGTCAACATTCTAGGAATCAGCGAACTAAAATGGACTGAAATGGGTGAATTTAACTCACAGGACCATTATATCCAGTACTGAGGGCAGGAATCCCTCAGAAGAAATGGAGTAGCCATTATGGTCAACAAAAGAGTCTGAAATGCAGTACTTGGATGCAATCTCAAAAATGACAGAATAATCTCTGTTTGTTTCCAAGACAAACCATTCAATATCACAGTTATCCAAGTCTATGCCCCAACCAGTAATGCTGAAGAAGCTGAAGTTGAACGGTTTTATGAAGACCTACAAGACCTTTTAGAACTAACATCCAAAAAAGATGTCCTTTTCATTATAGGGGACTGGAATGCTAAAGTAGGAAGTCAAGAAACACCTGGGATAACAGGCAAATTTGCCTTGGAATACAGAACGAAGCAGGGCAAAGACTAATAAAGTTTTGCCAAGAAAATGCACTGGTCACAGCAAACACCCTTTCCAACAACACAAGAGAAGACTATACACATGGACATCACCAGATGGTCAAGACCAAAATCAGATTGATTATATTCTATGCAGCCAAGATGGAGAAGCTCTATACAGTCAACAAAAACAGGACCAAGAGCTGACTGTGGTTCAGATCATGAACTCCTTATTGCCAAATTCAGACTGAAATTGAAGAAAGTAGGGAAAACCGCTAGACCATTCAGGTATGACCTAAATCAAATCCCTTATGATTATACAGTGAAAGTGAGAAATAGATTTAAGGGCCTAGATCTGATAGATAGAGTGCCTGATGAACTATGGAATGAGGTTCGTGACACTGTATGGGAGACAGGCATCAAGACCATCCCCATGGAAAAGAAATGCAAAAAAGCAAAATGGCTGTCTGGGGAGGCCTTACAAATAGCTGTGAAAAGAAGAGAGGTGAAAAGCAAAGGAGAAAAGGAAAGATATAAGCATCTGAATGCAGAGTTCCAAAGAATAGCAAGAAGAGCAAAGAAATAGAGGAAAACAATAGAATGGGAAAGACTAGAGATCTCTTCAAGAAAATTAGAGATATCAAAGGGAACATTCCATGCAAAGATGGGCTCGATAAAGAATAGAAATGGTCTGGACCTAACAGAAGCAGAAGATATTCATCATAGAGGACCCTAATCAAGATGAAACCAAAAAGACTCACGCCAAGTCATATCATAACTAAAATGACAAAAATTAAAGATAGATAATTCTAAAGGCAGCAAGAGAAAAACCAAAGAGTCATATACAAAAGAACCCCTATCAGACTATCAGCTGAATTTCTGCAGAAACTTTGCATGCTGGAAGGGAATGATATGATACAAATTACTGAAAGAGAAAAGAATAAACCTAGAATACTCTACCTAGCAAGAATATTATCGAGAATTGAAGAAGAGACAGACAAAAGCTAAGAGTTCATCAGCCTCATTTTGTTCTTTGATCTGTGGGTTCATTACTGTTGTTCAGTCATCAAGTCATGTCTGATTCTTCACAACCCCATGGACTGCAGCACACCAGGCTTCCCTATCCCTCACCATGTCCACTGAATCAGTGATCCATCCAACCATCTCATCCTCTGTCACCCTATTCTCCTCTGCCTTCAATCTTTCCCAGCATAAGGGTCTTTTCCAGTGAGTCAACTGTTATCATCAGATGGCCAAAGTTTCTTCTTCTCCAGCATCAAACCTTAAGAGTTTTTATTTCCTTAAAGATCAACTGGTTTGATCTCCTTGCTTTCCAAGGGACTCTAAAGAGTCTTCTCCAGCACCAGTTTGAAAGCATCAATTCTTTTTATTATTATTTCTTTATTTTTTAAATACTTTATTCTACATTACAATACTGTATTTGTTTTGCCATACATTGACATGAATCAGCCACAGGTGTCCACGATCTCCCAGTGCCGAAGCCCCTCCCCCCTCCCACCCCATATCATCTCCCTGAGTCATCCTGTGCAGCAGCCCCATGCATCCTGTATCCTGTATTGAACATAGACTGGCACTTCGTTCTTACAAGATAGTATACATGTTTCAATGCCATTCTCCCAAATCATCCCCCCCCTCTCCCTCTCCCTCAGAGTCCAAAAGTTCGTTCTATACCTCTGAGTCTCTTTTGTTGTCTCACATAGAGGGTCATCATTACTATCTTTCTAAATTCCATATATATGTGTCAGTATACTGCATTGGTGTTTTTCTTTCTGGCTTACTTCACTCTGTATAATTGGCTCCAATTTCATCCATCTCCTTAGAACTGAGTCGAATTTATTCTTTTAAGGGCTGAGTAGTACTCCATTGTGTATATGTGCCACAGCTTTCTTATCCATTCATCTGCTGATGGACATCTAGGTTGCTTCCATGTCCTGGCTATTATATACAGTGCTGCAATGAACATTGGGGTACATGTGTCTCTTTCAATTCTGGTTTCCTCGTTGTGTATGCCCAGCAGTGGGATTGCTGGATCATAAGGCAGTTCTATTTTCAATTTTTTAAGAAATCTCCACACTGTTTTCCATAGTGGCTGTACTAGTTTGCATTCCCACCAGCAGTGTAAGAGGGTTCCCTTTTCTCCACATCCTCTCCAGCATTTATTGCTTGTAGACTTTTGGATCGCAGCCATTCTGACTGGTGTGAAATGATACCTCATTGTGGTCTTGATTTGCATTTCTCTGATAATGAGTGATGTTGAGCATCTTTTCATGTGTTTGTTAGCCATCCGTATGTCTTCTTTGGAGAAATGCCTATTTAGTTCTTTGGCCCATTTTTTTGATTGGATTGTTTATTTTTCTGGAGTTGAGCTGCATAAGTTGCTTGTATATCTTTGAGATTAGTTGTTTGTCAGTTGTTTCATTTGCTATTATTTTCTCCCATTCACAAGGCTGTCTTTTCACCTTGCTTGTAGTTTCCTTTGTTGTGCAGAAGATTTTAATTTTAATTAGATCCCATTTGTTTATCTTTGCTTTTATTTCCAGTATACTGGGAGGTGGATCATAGAGGATCCTGCTGTGATTTATGTCGGAGAGTGTTTTGCCTATGTTCTCCTCTAGGAGTTTTATAGTTTCTGGTCTTACATTTAGATCTTTAATCCATTTTGAGTTTATTTTTGTGTATGGAGTTAGACAGAGGTCTAGTTTCATTCTTTTACAGGTGGTTGACCAGTTTTCCCAGCACCACCTGTTAAAGAGACTGTCTTTACTCCATTGTATATTCTTGCCTCCTTTGTCGAAGATAAGGTGTCCATAGGTGTGTGGGTTTATCTCAGGGCTTTCTATTTTGTTCCATTGATCTATATTTCTGTCTTTGTGCCAGTACCATACTGTCTTAATGACTGTGGCTTTGTAGTAGAGCCTGAAGTCAGGCAAGTTGATTCCTCCAGTTCCATTCTTCTTTCTCAAGATTGGAAAGCATCAATTCTCTGGCACTCTGCCTTCTTTATTGTCCAACTCTCACATCTGGACATGACTACTGGAAAGACCATAGCCTTAACTATACAGACTTTTGTCAGCAAAGTGATGTCTTTGCTTTGTAACACACTGTCTAGGTTTGTCATAGCTTTCATGCCAAGAAGCAATCGTCTTCTAATTTCATGGCTGCTGTCACCAACCACAGTGTTCCCCAAGCCCAAAAGAGGAAATTTGTCACTGTTTCCAGTTTTTCCCTTCTATTTGCCATGAAGTGATGAGACTGGATGCCATGATCTTAGATTTTTAATATTGAGTTTTTAAGCTGGATTTTTCACACTCCTCCTTCACCCTCAAGAATCTCTTTAGTTCCTCTTCACTTTCTGCCATTAGAGTGGTATCATCCACATATCTGATGCTGTTGATATTTCTCTTGGCAATCTTGTTTCCATCTTGTAACACATCCAGCCCAGCATACTTTTCATTAAATTTAGAATTTTTAAACATTATTTCTTTAGATATTTCTTTTCTGTCATCCCTGACTCCAATACCACATGTGGTATATCATGTGATATTTTTCATAGGTTATAGAGGCTCTTTTAAGTTTTTCTTCAATTTTCTTCTGTTTCTGGTTTAGCTTAGATGATTTCTATTTTCTATCCAGGTGTTTTATTTTTCCTATTTCCAAAATGGAATTTTTCAGTTTCTGTGTTATATTTTACCACTCCCCAATTCCATTTGGTTACTTATTACATATCTTCATTTTTTCTCTCATTTTCATATTTTCCTTTAAATTCTTGATTTATTTATATAATGACTATTTCAAATTTTTTAATTTTAAAAGCTTATTCATCTAAAACATTTCTGAATATATATCTCTTGATTATATAGATCATATCTTACTTGTTTGAATTTTTATTAACTAATGATTGAATGCCATATATCAGTGGGATTCTCCATGAAGGACATTTGGCATTATCTGGGGACCTGGTTGGATGTCATAGGTAGGAGCTGCTACCGGAATTTAATAGATAGAGGAAGGAATGCTGCTAAACATCTTACAATGATCAAGAAGACCTTTCAACCTACAATAAAACTACCTTTAAAACTTAAAGTTGAAATCAAGACATTTTAAAGCACACAAAAAATTAAAGAATTCTTAGCAACTTGATGTTTATATAAATATGTTAAATGAAGCTGTAATGAAAATTTTTACATTTTTATGTACAAATAAAATTTGAACATGACAACAGTCCATAGAAGAGAAGGTGCATAAAGAAGTTTCTTACATATTTTTCATGAAATGGTATAATTATTTGGAGATATGAGAAATAGAATGTTCCCTGCCATATCAGTAAATAAAGATGTCACAGTCATTAGCAATTGCAGCCACCACCATGATGAGCTGGTAACTCTTAGGGAACTCGGAAGAAGAACACCTGCCATGTTGCAGCCATCAGATTATAGCCACTCCCTACAGTGAGCCACAAGGAAACTCAGGATGTGATCAACACAGCATACTGGTCTTACGTAGCTCAGGTGCAAATAAATGGGATGATTTCAGTGAGCCCAAACTTTTGCATCTTCCCATACATGGAAAAGAAGGAAATTCCTTAACTTGAGTTATCTGGTTTTCTTTAAGTAACAATAATATTTTGTTGTTCAAACTATCTGCCTTTTGTTGCCAAACTTCTATATAACCTGGTTCTTCCCTTCACCTCCTTGGAGCAGTTCTCTCAGGGTCACTTGAGATGCTGTCTTCTAGGTTTAAAGTTTTAAAAATTCCCACTGGGGGAAAAATAATAGCTGTCAACTTTTAGGTTGTGAGTATTTAAGTTGACAGGAACCAGAAAGTGACAATTTAAAGTTCAGTTCAGTCACTCAGTCATGTCTCACTCTTTACAACCCCATGGACTGAAGCACACCAGGCTTCCCTGTTCATCACCAACTCCCAGAGCTTGCTCAAACTCTGTCCATTGAATTCGTGATGACATCCAACCGTCTCATCCTCTGTCATCCTCTCATCCTCTGTAGTCCCCTTCTCCTCCTGCCTTCAGTCTTTCCCAGCATCAGGGTCTTTCCAACGAGTCAGTTTTTTTCACATCCAGTGGCCAAAGTATTGGAGTTTTAGCTTCAGCATCAGTCCTTCCAATGAATATTCAGGATTGATTTCCGTTAGGATTTGCTGGCTTGATCTCCTGGCAGTGCAAGGGACTCTCAAGAGTGTTCTCAAACACCACAGTTCAAAAGCATCCCACTTTCAGCACTCAGCCTTCTTTATGGTCAGCTGTCACATCCACACATGACTGCTGGAAAAATCACAGCTTTGACTAGACAGACTTTGGTCAGCCAAGTAATGTCTCTCCTTTTTAATATATGATCTAGGTAGGTCATAGCTTTTCTTCCAAGGAGCAAGCATCTTTCATATTCATGACTGCAGTCACCATCTGCAGTGATTTTGGAGCCCAAGAAAATTAAGTCTCTCACTGTTTCCAATGGTTCCCTATCTATTGCCATGAAATGATGGGACTGGATGCCATGATCTTAGTTTTTTGAATGTTGAGTTTTAAGCCAGCTTTTTCACTCTCCTCTTTCACCCTCATAAAGAAGCTCTTTAGTTCATTTTCGCTTTTGCCATAAGGGTGGTGTCATCTGTGTATCAGAGGTTATTGTTATTTCTCCTGGCAATCTTGATTCCAGCTTGTGCTTCATCCAGCCTGGCATTTCACGTGATGTACTTTGCATATAAGTTAAATATAGAGCTTTGACGTACTCCTTTCCAAATCTGGAGGACTTCCATGGTGGCTCAGACATTAAAGACCCACAGTCGTCTCCTGGGTCGGGAAGATACCCTAGGAAAGGAAATGGCAACTGACTCCAGTATTCTTGCCTGGAAAACCCCATAGACAGAGGAGCCTGGCAGGAGACAGTCCATGGGATCACAAAGAGTCGGACACAGCTGAAAGACTAAGCTTTTTCCAATTTGGAACCAGTCTGTTGTTCCATGTCTGGTTCTAAGTGTTGCTTCTTGATTAGCATACTGATTTCTCAGGAAGCAGGTGAGGTGGTCTAGTATTCCCATATCTTGAAGAATTTTCCAGTTTTTGTGATCCAAACAGTTCAATAAAGCAGAAATAAATGTTTTTCAGGAACTCTCTTGCTTTTTTCATGATCCAGTGGATGTTGGCAATTTGATCTCTGGTTCCTCTGCCTTTTCTAAATCCAACTTGAATGTCTCTAAGTTCTTGGTTCATGTACTGTTGAATCCTGGCTTGGAGAATTTTGAGCATTACTTTGCTAGCATGTGAGATGAGTGCAACTGTGTGGTAGTGTGAACATTCTTTGGTGTTGCCTTTTTTTGTGGTTGGAATGAAAACTGACCTTTTCCAGTCCTGTAGCCAGGACTGGAAAAGTTATATTACATAATTTAAAGTTACATATGACATACTCTAAAGAAACCACAAAAATGAAACAGAGAAAGAATGACAGAAGGAAGAAGGAAAGAAAGAAGGAAGAAAGGAAAAAAAAGAAGAAAAAAGAAAAATGAAACAGAGATTATCTAAAATAATCATGTTTGTCTAGTAGTTACTCACTTGAACAGCCCAGTCTAAGCCATTTGACTCTTTCCTGGTCAAACCAAATAAGCTTTTTGGATTAGTGATGGGCTTTGCAGAATGAAGGCCATGTTGCTCTTTGCATTATTAATCAGCCACAATCAGTCCCAATAAGCAATAAAAATGTTGAAAAAGGTAAAAGGAAACCTGCATGACAAATGTGCCAAGTATCCCATGTTAGTATTGAAATAGAAATTCTGTTCATAGTCACAGTGATATCTTCAGACATTGATAGTCTCTTAAACCAGTGTTCTTCCTATGTGGTCAAATACACTGGCTCTAGATAATTGGAAAATAAAACCACTCTTATCTTGGAGAACTTGGTCATGGAAACGTTAATGGCAACTTTGAGGAAGATTTAAACGGTCATGTAGAAACCTATTTTAAAAAGAAAAAAACCTGGAGCCAGGAAACTGAAATGCATCTGCAAGGTCTTTCAGATGACTTAGAATTCTTAGAAGCAGCTACTTGGGGTCATGAAATAAACTGACATGGGAACATCAAACAAAAAATAGATGTCCATATATCTCTCATACACAGCTGCTGAAGCCACTTCTCTGAACTGAACTTGATACCCATGGGGGAAAATAATCTAAAGATGAGTTTAGGCAAATTTCTCTGATGGCAAACCTGCACAAAATCAGGAAATGGATTGTACTGGATTCATTCCTGAAACTCCAGTGGTATAAAAACAGATATTCAATAGAACTGACACCTATTAAGCTCTTAAATCTGCTTAGCCTCTTATAGAAGCAAACACCATGAATACAAGTAAAGATTTATAACATTGCAGAGTCTATCAGTGTACTTCATATGAATCCAATTCCTCTGGTCAAGAAAGGTATTTTTGTTATTATTATACAAAAATTATCCAATAAACATTTAATTATGTGGTATTCACATTTCTCATCATTCTTAGAGCAATTGATCTTACTGAAAACTGAAACAAGCAATTCAAAGCATATATTATTTTGAATAGGAGTGGATACAGACATGAAAGTCTGCTAATATTAATGGGAAAATGTACTTTTCAATTGAATATAAGAGTAAAAGGAAATATTCCACAGGGAAAGTTTCTCAAAACTGGAGGTGGAAATGAGGAAATAGAGGGAAATATAATTACCTAACATTATTTTTTCAAGTTTGTATTTTAATAGGCCCAGTTATATTTAAAATACATTAAATACATTAAAAAACTAAAGTTAGTTTACAGTAAAAGTTAGATATATTTTGTATTTGATTCTTTTTAATATTCTTCAAGTAAATTTTCTTAATTTGAATATACCAGACCTGAGAGTGGTTTTATATTGCCCTCTTATCTGTTGTCCATAAGTAAAGCATATCAATTTCTATAATTATGTGATAATAGAAAAGAATATTTAATTCTATTGCAATTAAGGGAAAACAATGCAGCATCTTTAATAATTCCCATTGGTATTTGATCATCAGTTGGGTATTGTTAGGTCTCAAAATATATCCTTTTGTATTACCACCATCTCAATATTTATGATCCCTTTTTCCCTAGGAAAATGAATATTCATATGTGTCAGTATTTTAGGGATAATGCAATTATTTTGGAGCGAGACACTCTCCAGGTTTCAGTAGGCCCAGAGTCAAGTGATGTTCTGAAACACTCTGTAGAGTTGGTAAGTCATGGAGTCAGTTTTAATGTAGATTAAAACAATGCAGAAACGTTCCTGGATACTAGCTTATAATCACAGTGTCCATAAGTAGAATCAGATGTGAAAAGTCATTTAGAAGCTGAACAATGTGATAAAATTATAAAATTCTAGAAAGGTTTATTACTCGAGTTGTCATACAAATATAGCATAGTCTCATAATGTGCGTGACAACATGAAGAAAATTATATGATTGAGTACACTTTAATACAACTCAAGTGATTCTATTGTCAATCTGCTAAACAGTATCCATGTCAAACTTTATCATGTCAATGTTATTGCCAACAAAAATTTTATGGTGAACAATGCCAAACAGTGTTTATTTAAAATTCATATCAATGTATGGCAAAACCAATACAGTATTGTAATGCAGAATAAAGTAAAAATAAAATTTAATAAATAAATAAAATAGTAACTGGGTGAATGGAAACTTCCCTCTTGTTTTCCAAGAAATATGTTATTCTCTTGTGCTTATAAACCTACCACATCTAACACATCAATTTATCCTATTCTATTTTTAAAGAAAAATAAGTCAGCTAAATTGACTAGTATCATATGGATAAGGATATGACAATGTTTTTTATGTATTAAGGTACAAATATTAAAATATAAACTTTAAATAGAATAAATCTTTTATCTGGTCTCTAATATTTGAACATTTTATTCTTTGTAGATAAAGCACTAGGTGCATGCTAAGTTGCTTCAGTCATGTCCAACTCTTTGTGACTCCATAGATGGTAGCCTTCCAGATTCCTCTGTCCTTGGGAGTCTCCAGGCAAGAATACTGGAGAGAGTAGCCATTGCCTTCACTAGAGGATCTTCCTGATTAAGGGATCAAAACTGGGACCTTTTCTTTTCTGCATTGGCAAGCGGATTCTTTACCACTAGCACCACCTGAGACACCCTAAAGCGCTAGGTAATCAACCACAATTTGTCCTTTTCTTATCATATTTTGATGACTATAATATTCTATGAGTAAATATCAAATTCTAAAACTTAGTTCAGTTATACTTAGTTTAGTTTTACAGTCTATGTGCTGTACTTAGTCACTCAGTGCAATTCAGTCGCTCAGTCTGTTCCGACTCTTTGCGACCCCATGAATCACAGCACGCCAGGCCTCCCTGTCCATCACCAACTCCCAGAGTTCACTCAGACTCACGTCCATCGAGTCAGTGATGCCATCCTGCCATCTTATCCTCTGTCGTCCCCTTCTCCTCCTGCCCCTAATCCCTCCCAGCATCAAAGTCTTTTCCAATGAGTCAACTCTTCGCATGAGGTGGCCAAAGTATTGGAGTTTCAGCTTTAGCATCAGTCCTTCCAAAGAAATCCCAGGGCTGATCTCCTTCAAAATGGACTGGTTGGATCTCCTTGCAGTCCAAGGGACTCTCAAGAGTCTTCTCCAACATCACAGTTCAAAAGCATCATTTCTTTGGTGCTCAGCTTTCTTCACAGTCCAACTCTCAAATCTATACATGACTATTGGAAAAACCACAGCCTTGACTAGACGGACCTTAGTTGGCAAAGTAATGTCTCTGCTTTTGAATATGCTATCTAGGTTGGTCATAACTTTTCTTCCAAAGAGCAAGCGACTTTTAATTTCATGGCTGCAGTCACCATCTGCAGTGATTTTGGAGCCCCCAAATAAAGTCTGACACTGTTTCCACTGTTTTCTCATCTATTTCCCATTAAGTGTCATGTCCAATTCTTTGTGACCCCATAAACTCTATGTAGCCTGCCAGGCGCCTTTGTCCACAGGGCTTCTCCAGGCAAGAACACTAGAGTGAGTTGCCATGCCCTCCTTCTGGGGATCTTCCCAACCCAGGGAATGAACCCAGTTCTCTCACATTACAGGAAGATTCTTTACCATTTAAGCATTAGAATTAAAATGTTAATTTAAGGGTTTCATATATCCATCTTTATCCTCAACTGTTTTAGAATAATCTGAAATTTTTTCGTCTAACAAAGAGAAGTTAAAGACTTTGCTTTTGCAGGAAGGGAAGATGCCAGGCAGACAACCAAAATGATCCTTTTGAAAACAAAAGATATTCTTTTCTCTGACTTCTGCCTTCTCCATACCCTTAGGGAGTCTGTGTGGGTGACTGTATGAATGTGTGTGTGTGTGTGTGTGTGTGTGTGTGTGTCTGCTTTCTCTGTATGTATATGTGTTAGGTTTTGAATTAAAAACCTATATATAAAAATGTTCTTTAAAGGAAAATCATAGAAGAGTGCAACACTATAAAAACATAAAGGAATAAAAGTAGAAAAGCCCATTGGAGTGTAAAAATTATTAGTTATATATTTTAGAAATATTCTAAAAATATTAACAAATTTTTTATTTTTAAATATCTGTATGGTTTCACTCACTCAACAGTTTTATTGATGGCTTTCACAAACTGTATTAGTATTACAAGAAATAATTTGTATATTTTAAGGACCTTAAAAATTCCTTATTTGGGAAAGAAATCACACTAGAAATTTAACCCTAGAAGTCAGAGATACCCAGTGTTAGAATAAATATGCCTGATTCTTATTAGAAGAATTAAAGAACTAAAGAGCCTCTTGATGAAAGTGAAAGAGGAGAGTGAAAAACTTGGCTTAAAGCTCAACATTCAGAAAACTAAGATCATGGCATCTGGTCCCATCACTTCATGGCAAATAGATGGGGAAACAGTGGAAACAGTGTCAGACTTTATTTTTGGGGGCTCCAAAATCACTGCAGATGGTGTCTGCAGTCATGAAATTAGAAGATGCTTACTCCTTGGAAGGAAAATTATGACTAACCTAGACAGCATATTAAAAGCAGAGACATTACCTTGCCAACAAAGGTCTGTCTAGTCAAGGCTGTGGTTTTTCAAGTAGTCATGTATGGATGTGAGAGTTGGACTATAAAGAAAGCTGAGCGCTGAAGAACTGATGCTTTTGAACTGTGGTATTGGAGAAGACTCTTGAGAGTCCCTTGGACTGCAAGGAGTTCCAACCAGTCCACCCTAAGGGAGATCAGTCCTGGGATTTCTTTGGAAGGACTGATGCTAAAGCTGAAACTCCAATACTTTGGCCACCTGATGCAAAGACCTGACTCATTGGAAAAGACCCTGATGCTGGG
The DNA here is from genome assembly GCA_917880005.1 of Nanger dama. Lineage (NCBI taxonomy): Eukaryota > Metazoa > Chordata > Mammalia > Artiodactyla > Bovidae > Nanger > Nanger dama. The sequence goes on from CAKJTW010000003.1 coordinate 76,793,319, forward strand.
AAAAATTGAGGCCAAGAGGAGAAGGGGATGATAGAGAATGAGATGGTTGGATGGCTTCATCGACTCAATGAACATTAGTTTGGTTAAACTCTGGGAGCTGGTGATAGACAGGGAGGCCTGGTGTGCTGCAGTTCATGGGGTCACAAAGACTCAGACACAACTGAGCGACTGAACTGAACTAACTGCTGCTGCTGCTGCTAAGTCACTTTAGTCATGTCCGACTCTGTGCGGCCACATAGATGGCAGCCCACCAGGCTACCCTGTCCCTGGGATTCTCCAGGCAAGAATACTGGAGTGGGTTGCCATTTCCTTCTCCAATGCATGAAAGTGAAAAGTGAAAGTGAAGTCGCTCAGTCATGTCCGACCCTCAGCAACCACAGCCTTCCAGGCTCCTCCGTCTGGGATTTTCCAGGCAAATGGGGTGCCATTGCCTTCTCTGAACTGAACTAAACTGAATTCTTATTCTGGGCTTCCCTGGTGGCTCAGTGGTTAAGAATTTGCCTGCCAATGTGGGCAATGCAGGTTGAACCCCTGTGTCTGCGTGATCCCTGGAGAAGTAAATGGCAGCCCACTGTAATGTTCTTGCCTGGGAAATCCCACAGACAGAGGAGCCTGGTGGGCTCTAGTCCATAGGGTCACAAAGGTGTTGGACATGACTTAGCAACTTAAACAACTCATTCTGGTGTTCCTTCAGAAGCCTGAGAATTATACATGTAGTATATGTGATATATATGGGAAATAGTTAAGCTACAGGATGCATGAAATGGACAATAAATACAGTGGAAATTATCATGAGTTTCAAATCTATGGAGGGTTTTATTATGCACAAGAGAGGCCTTGATGTGCTCTGAAGGATTTGGTTATACGACAAAGGAATTTGTGTAGCTAAGAAGGAGAAAACAAGCAAGGATGGGAAAAAATGCATGAAGAATGCAGAAAGCCGTGAGGTTGTTTCAGCTAAAAGAGAAGTTGAATTTTTTCAATACTAGAAAATAGTATTGGATTGGTTGGTGAAGGGGTGACTGTGAAGACCTAAGAACATTTGGGGATTCATAATATAGCTAAAAATTTATAAGTTTTAAAGAAAACAATGATATGATGAAAACAGAATTTTTATGGGAAATGTTAAAATCTTAAAAACAAACTGTGTTTGTGGGATGATTACATATGCATCATCTATTGATGTAAAATCAAATTCTGTATACCTGCAAAAAGTTCATAATTTTTATGCACTCATATGAATATGTCTTTAATTTATAAGTGAAAAACCCAAGGGAAATAACTATGCATGTAGCATGAAGACTGTTGTCTTATAACTAAACATACACTAATATACACAACACACAAACAAACACCATACTAGTATGTTATTATTTTTCTTGAAAGCTATCTAGGATACAAGTGGCTTACAGTTAATGATCCTGTTATGTGTGACATGTTCTTTTTTTTTCCCCATCAGTAAAATCTCCTTTTACTTTTTAAAAAGTAATCTAAAGAAAAACTATATTTTTAACAAATATTTTAAAATGGTGATTGTTTCTGTTTTAAATGCTTCAACATTCAATTTGACATATGATTAAAGTTTCCAATTTTCCAATTCTATTGACTTTGCTCTAAAACTAATTTTAACCTAGATCCTGAATATATACTGTATAATTCATTTATTCAACTATTCATTCAACACATATTTGAGTGTCATGCACAGATGCTAAAATGTGTATACATTACTTTATGTGTTTCTTGAGAATTGTCCTGTTCTCTTTAAATAAAGTTTCAAAAATTAGATTTTAAAAGGATCACTATAAGGGATCTTTAAAATACTAGACTGTAGCTGAAAGGAGCTATAAACTTTCTAGACATGAAAATGAATAACTTTACATACTTGATGTAATTTAGTACTTTAAGTCAACTCATGTTTCTCAGAGTAGGAAATTGGCCAAAAGATATGTTTATATAGGGAAAAATACAGCCTCATTTGGAAAATGTATTAATACTATGAAGTTGTCTTGAAGAAACAGAATATACACTATTATTCTTTCTGTTTTTGATGATTGGGAGAGTAAATTGTAGGAAATTGATGGGATTGAGGCTAGAAGATGCATGGATACCCCTGGGACTCACAGAAGGCACCTTCACATGAAGATATTTTCTCCCTGTCTGCTGGGTATCACTGGGGCAAAAAGAAGACTATATTTTATTTACTGAAGGAGATTTATAAAAACAGGTAATTTAGAAATCATTAATGACTATGCTAAAGCATTTGACTATGTGGATCACAACAAACTTGAAAATTCTTAAGGAGATGGGAATACCAGGCCACCTTACACACCTTCTGAGAAATCAGTATGCAGATCAAGAAGCAACAGTTAGAACTGGACATGGAGCAATGGATTGGTTCCAAATTGGGAAAGGAATACCTTATATGCAGAGTATATTACAAGAAACACTGGGCTGGATGAAGCACAAGTTGGAATCAAGATTGCCGGGAAAAATATCAATAACCTGAGATATGCAAATAACATCACCCTTATGGCAGAAAGCGAAGAGGAACTAACGAGCCTCTTTATGAGGATGAAAGAGGTGGATGAAAAGCTGGCTTAAAACTCAACATGCAAAAACCTAAGATCATGGCATCCGGTCCCATCACTTCATGGCAAATAGATGGGGAAACAATGGAAACAGTGAGACACTTTATTTTCTTGGGCTCCAAAATCACTGTAGATGGTGACTGCAGGCATGAAATTAAAAGATGCTTGCTCCTTGGAAGAAAAGCTATGGCCTACCTAGGCAGCATTATTAAAAAGCAGAGGCATTACTTTGCCAGTCAAGGTTCATCTAGTCAAAGCTATGATTGTTCCAGTAGTCATGTATGGATGTGAGAGTTGGTCCATAAAGAAGGCTGATCACCGAAGAACTGATGCTTTTGAACTGTGGTGTTGGAGAAGACTCTTGAGAGTCCGTTGGACCGCAAGGAAAGAGATCCAACCAATCCATCCTAAAGAAGACAGTCCTGAATATTCATTGGAAGGACTGATGCTGAAGCTGAAACTCCAACACTTTGACCACCTGATACGAAGAACTGACTCATTGGAAAAGACCCTGATGCAGGGCAAGATTGAAGGCAGGAGGAGAAGGGGACGACAGAGAATGAGATGGTTGGATGTCATCACTGACTTAATGGACATGAGTTTGAGTAAGCCCTGGGAATTGGTGATGGGCGTGCATCCTGGTGTGCTGCAGTCCATGATAGTGCAGAGTTGGACATGACTGAGTGACTGAGCTGAATTGAATGATGAAAGTAACTTTAAAAAAGTAAACCTAGTCAAATCAGTTTTGCAATCAGCATGGGCTTAATTAGGTGATTCTACTGCAAAATTTGTATAAGCTAGTTGCCTCAAACTTTGTCAGTTATTTTGAAGCCTGTTACAGATACACCTGCACAAACCAAACAGTGGTCCTCTATACGCAACAAGCAAACAAAAAACAAATAGATGAATAAAAACTAAAATTGAAATAAAATCAGTTACATTTGGCTGTGGATTTTTTTCACCTTTTCTATTTTTTTGCCCAGAATTCTAGAATAGCCATTTGATGTGAATACAGTTAAATGTTGAGTGAATAAGTTGTATTTTTATATACTTTTTAAAGTGTGTAATGACCATCGCTAGTTAAGCTGTGAGACATTGTTGCACTGAAGCAGGGAATGGAGCATGGAAAAATAAAGGCAGATTTCTCAGGACCTAAGAGCATATATTTAAACCTTAACTTATGTTTTAATTCATAGTTCTTTACCAAAATCTATTTCAAAATATAGTTCTTGAGAATCATGGATATATTTTCTACATTTCTAATTTCCAGATTAAAAATTTCAATATTACTCTGTCAATATAGAACCCATCATAATTATCTAATGCATGGCGATCTTTATAGCATGAAGAGGCTTTTGATGTCTTGTTCAATTTTTTTTTATTTTGCAGAGAAGAGAACTTGACCATCAAAAGGGAAATGGCATATCCTATGTTTCTCAATGAATAGCTAAGCTAGTTGTTGTATTGAAGCCCTCTAATTCCAGGTTCACAACCTATAAAACTGTGGTTTCATAAACTGTTTTTATTTTTGTTTTTCAAAAATGTATATTCTGAATTCTACTATTATTTGGATACTTCTCTGGACCATTTAGTGAATCACTGACCAACAAAAATTCCCCAAAGTGGGAAGTGCTAATATATTCATTACCTTGTCTAAATAGCAAAGTTGGACATCAGCATGAAGCACCTTTAAGTAAACACAATTTTCATACTCCTTATTCTTACTCATTTTGATTATTACAGGATTAAGTAGACAACCAGACAAGTGGATGGCATGGAAAAGACAAACCATTCAGTGGTATCTGAGTTCATTTTGCTGGGACTTTCCAAATCTCAGAATCTTCAGATTTTATTCTTTGTGGGATTCTCTGTGGTCTATGGAGGGATTGTGTTGGGAAATCTCCTCATCTTAGTCACTGTGATCTTTGACTCATGCCTTCACACACCAATGTATTTTCTGCTTATCAATCTCTCCTGTATTGATATGATCCTGGCTTCTTTTGCTACCCCTAAGATGATTGCAGATTTCCTCCGAGACCGGAAGACCATCTCCTGGTGGGGATGTTATTCTCAGATGTTCTTCATGCACCTCCTAGGTGGGAGTGAGATGATGTTGCTTGTAGCCATGGCAATAGACAGATATGTTGCCATATGCAAACCCCTCCATTACATGACTATCATGAGCCCACGAGTGCTCTTTGGGCTACTGTTATCCTCCTACGCAGTTGGATTTGTGCACTCATCTAGTCAAATGGCTTTCATGTTGAATTTGCCCTTCTGTGGTCCCAATGTTGTGGATAGCTTTTTCTGTGACCTACCACTTGTGATCAAACTCGCCTGCGAGGACACCTACGTGCTCCAACTCCTGGTCATTGCTGACAGTGGCCTTCTGTCCCTGGTCTGCTTCCTCCTCTTGCTTGTCTCCTACACGGTAATTATTTACTCTGTTAGGCACCACACTGCCTGTGGTTCCTCTAAGGCTTTCTCCACTCTCTCAGCACACATCACAGTAGTGACTCTGTTCTTTGCCCCTTGTGTCTTTATCTATGTATGGCCCTTCAGCAGATACTCCATAGATAAAATTCTTTCTGTGTTTTATACGATTTTCACACCTCTCTTAAATCCTATTATTTATACATTAAGGAATCAAGAGGTAAAAGCAGCCATTAGGAAGATAAGGACTCGACATACAAATTCAAATCACGCTTTGTAGATGACACTGCTGAAGAGGTGTTTGTACATTATTTAAGAATGTACTTTAAATGTATTTCAAGTTCTATAAAACAGTATCTGTGATTGTTAAAAAGGAAGCCTCCCTATCATCATCCTTAATGTTTAAATGTATAATATCTACAGTCTAGCAGGTGTGCATTTAAATCCCACCTTCATCACATTCTCTCATGGAAATTTGAACAAAATGAATAAATTCTCTGCAACTTAGTTTCTTTATCTAGGAAAACTTCCTCGTATGTTTCTTTTCCTATTTTAGCATGTCTTTAAACCTTGTAAAGTATGTTATTATTGCTGCTGTTATAGCTGCTGTCATTACAATGGTATTCTGCATTTGGAATATGCACACAGATGATACTTCACATTGTTGTTTAGCTAAGGGCCTGGCTAACCGCCTTGCTAGAGAGCTGCATGTTGTAGATAATCTCTAGTCAGTATGTATTAATTTTTAATTACCTACTTACCACAGGGCCTCCAACCATTCTACACATATTTAGTGAGTCTGCAAAGTCCTGGAGGATGTATCTAGGACTGTGAGGAGCATGGCCTAAGGATGGAGAGAGTGAACTAAATTTGCAGTTGTGTTGCAGCATGAAAGCACTATATTAAAGGATGCACAGGGTGCTGTAGAAATGCAGAGGAGTGACATCTAAATCAGAGCAGGTGCAAGGAAGGCTTCCAGGAGAAGGAAATAATTGGAGTAAGCATTGGTTGGATAAAGAAAGACATCCTGACAAAGGGAGCTGTATAGGAGCACACATGGAAGCAAGAAATATGACACCTTGGAGGAAGCACACAATTTTATTGAGCTGGGACATGGAGTTTGATAGCAAGAGCTGAGGTAGAGAGTTAGGTCAAATGCAATCTTATAAAAGAAGACCTAAGGACACTCACTCCCTGGCATTCAAAACTATATGATATGGAAATTAAAACAGAAGGAAAAAGAAAGCATAGACTCTCTTGTCTCAAATAATACATTGTACTGTTCTTATTCCAAGTTTACCTTCTTCATTTCAGCTCTATCTATGATATTCTTCTCTGCAATCTAAGCATCTAAGCCTGGAACTGAATAAAAGGCAAAAGGAAATTTATGGCAACTGGTTATGGGAAGAGATGCCATTGTCTTTTAACTGCAGCACACAATAAAACAGAATCTTATTGCATTTATGGAATTTATCATAGCTATGACCCAGAAAATAAAACATTAAATACTATGGCAGTAACACATCAATAGGTCATTTCTACATAAAAACCTCATCACATCAACCTTAGATGTTTTATACTGAAAAAACAGTTTCTGAAAAAAATAATGTACATACATATTGAATTCTATCTGGCTAGAGATATCTTTTCTCTGAGCACATCTTATAGAAATGCATCATAGATTTAGAATAGTCTACAGTCTTGTAAACAAGCACATTACTGATTTATGGTTGTGGCCCAAAATTTGTAATTTAAATTATTTGTAATTTATTTCTTTTATGAAACAGAGTAAAACCACTAACTACTCAAGATTTTCCCCCAGTTACATATTTTTCCACATCATTATTTTTAATATAATTTTTCCTCCTTACTTTGTTATGTGAAATTTGTAAACTGCTCTTGTTAGGGGAATAATATTTTCCCTCTCTCACAATTCTGCTTGCCATCGACATATAGTACAGAAACATTCATCTTGATATTAGCAAGACTTCTCTCCTTTTGTACTTCCTTCCCTATACCATCACTCACTATTCCTCTTGGTATGAAGCATGATTTATAGATCATTAAGGTTTAGAAAGGAGACTGAGCATGAGGTCCTCACGGTTTTGCCCTTTCAGAGTTGCTCACACACACGAGTTCTCTTTCTGCTCTTGGTGTTAAACCTGAGTCAGGGATTATAACCTGCCTTCTAGGAGCAGATTTGGAAACATCTCAAAGTGTCTTCCTCTAAGAATTATCTGCTCTAGAGGTATGTGCAGTTTAAAGTTATGCTTGCCCCTGCCTGTTTAAGAATTTGTTCTGCAAACCCTCCCTTTGGGTTTCAGGGTTAAAATTAAGGGGAAATGGTGCCAAGATTTTGGAGTTACATATTCAATACAGCTTTACCAGTAATAATACTGATACTCTGTCTCTTCTTTTTCCTGATTCTATTTATGGACTAGTTCAGAACTCACGAGGGGGAAGTGATGATTAATACTTCTGAGAATCCTGCAATCAATTCCTAGTACCCTAGTACCAGCATCAGGCTTTTTTTTTTTTTAAGTAGTTTTTAAATGGAAAAAAAAAATCACTCTCTTTAGTGTAACATTCTGTAAGTGTGGACAAAAGCATATAGTCATGTAAACATCACAGTAACATAGGAGAGTTTCATCAAACCCCCAAGTCCCCTGGTCCCATTTGTAGTCAACCTTCTCTCCCCTCCTCTGGTCTTGGTACAAGTGATCTGTTCTCTGTCCCCAGTGTTAGTCTTTTCTAGACTTGGATCTAGAATGACATGGAATCATATAGAAATAGCTCTTTGAACACGGTTTCCTTCACTTAGCATAATGCCTGTGAGATTCATTCAATAGCAAGTTGTTTTAATTACCATAAACCCATGTTCATTTTAATATCTATCTATTAAGTATCCTAATTACAATTCTTCTAAAATTATTCTGAAACCAATTCAGTTATTCACTGATACTAAGTAGAATACTTCTATGAAATAACATGAATACTAAGTAATTATATTTGCATTCATCTTAAACATCAATTTAGGGAGAAGTAAGATTTTGACAATTTTTGGCTTTTTAATACAGAACATGTTTATTTTTGCACTTATTCAGGTCTTCTTTTGTGTCCTCCAACAATGTTTAATAAAGTTTTCCATTACATGCTGCTGCTGCTGCTGCTAAGTCGCTTCAGTCGTGTCCGACTCTGTGTGACCCCACAGACGGCAGCGCACCAGGCTCCCCTGTTCCTGGGATTCTCCAGGCAAGAACATTGGAGTGGGTTGCCATTCCCTTCTCCAATGCATGAAAGTGAAAAGTGAAAGTGAAGTCTCTCAGTCCTGTCCGACTCTTAGCGACCCCATGGATTGCAAGCTACCATGCTCCTCTGTCCATGGGATTTTCCGGGCAAGAGTACTGGAGTGGGTTTTCATTGCCTTCTCCATTCCATTACATACTAAAACTATTAAACTTATGATTTATTTTATTTAATTTTAATGTCATTTTCAATTGTATTTTTTGTTATTTCTGGAGTGAAGAAAGTCTAGTTTTTTATATGTGTGTGTGTGTGTGTGATACATATATATATTTACCTGAAACTAACCATTAAAATAAACTCTAAATAATTCAAAATTTTAGTCAGTTTTGGGGGGCTTGGTATATTTCATCTATGATAAATATGTTTTTCTATTATTTTTCAGTATTTTATTTTATATCTTAGATCTGACATGTTGAGAACTTAGTACATTTTCTGAATTTTTTCCTAAAAGCTGGAAATAAAATAGATATATGCCATAAAATTTGTGAGACTGTTCAACTCCAGTAAGATTTTGCTGATTTTAATCTATTTTACAATATGTTGAATATTCTGCACATTTTACAAAAATAATTTAATATTTGAGATAAAAACTACAGTTTGCACTTGGCTTATTTGACATGGATAAAATTGCTAATTTCTTTGGAGCTGCTGTCAACGTTTACAATAGGTAGAGGTAAATCTTTTAGGTGGTGTAAGAAATCTAAGAAAATGTATCTAAAGTTGAAAGTTAGACCACCTAGCAAAAATTAACACAAATTTGTAAGGAACTTGGGCGCCATCTAGAGAGAGCAACCTCCTGTTTCTCTTCCTGGCTTTAAACAAGAAACCAAGAATTAGGAAGGAGAATTTATAAGAATGGGCTGAATTATTCCCAATCCCCTCAATAGATTCGGCTCTAAGTCCTGTACCTCCCAAAGAGGAAGTCAGGCTGATTATTCTCATCATTACCAAAAAAAAAAAAAAAAAAAAACCATTTTCACAGACAAGTTTTTACATTTTTAGAGAGATTTCTTTCCTCTAGTACCCATCAGCCAAGTCTAGAATCCCAGTAGACATCACAACCTACTAAGTCACCAGTAGGGTGAAAAAGCCGAGTCAAAGTATTGTAGCAAGAAAGTATCTATTGCTTATGATTTAAAAATTTTATAACCTACCATATGTCAATGTATGGCAAAACCAATACAGTATCATAGTGTAGAATAAAGTATTATAAATAAATAAATGACAGCATAAAAAAAATTTACAAAACTAATTATTTAAATTCTCTAAAAGTGTAGGTGAGCCTTCTAAATTTCAGGAGGAACAAATATATATAATACCCATTATAATCTTAATTTGCAAGATTTTATTTTGAGCATAATTGGTCAGATTAGTTAATATGTCCCAAGAAAAATAGGAATTGTTTAAGGCTACTACAGAAAGAGTGGTCAAAGGCAATTCTTCAGTCAGTATTCAAAAGACAGATTTAGAAAAATTAATAGAATTAAATTAATTTTAATTAAAAATAATATAATGGATGAGAAACTAAGTAAATAACTTGGCTATCTCAGTATTATTAGCTACTTGATGTTTTTATCCCCATTTTTATGTATGAGGGAACTGTCACAGAGGAGCTTTATAATTTATCTAAGTTTCCATATCTAGTAAGTAAAGAACTGAGATTCAAACTCAGTCTGTTTTTAGACTCCATGCACCTCTTTATAATTCTTATCTACCTCTACCTTTAACCCAAATTCTGGAAACCACATTTATAAACAACCCATTCCCAAGATCCTGAAAGAGTTTAAAACCTAACAGAGGGAAGCTGAGTCCATGGACAAGTAATGCGAAAGCTAATTTATTTTCCTATATACTCAAGATTTTTTGAAAAATGATATTGAACACTTCAACTGTAAGACTTGCCTGCTCAAAAGTATTGAGGTTTTGAAATAACCATATATGATACATATGATGAAATTTTCAAGTAGTGTTGGTTGTAAAAAGCTAAATAGTAAATAGTTTATAATTTTGCCATAGAGGTGTAGTTGGTAGAATAGCATTTTCCAAAATTCATATCTGCCTGAAATCTCAGAATGTGACCTTGCTTGGAAATAGTGTATTTGCAGATACAATAAAGATAATGGTATAAATGAGGTCATACTGGATTAGGATGGTCCCTGAATCCAATGAGCGTGCCCTGTGGAGACAGAAAAGGACTCACACTTACACAAACAAAATTCCATGTGAAGACATAATAAGCAGAGTTTGGGGGTTACGCTGCCACAAGCCAAGGAACACTTGGAGCTGCCAGAGCTGGAGGAGGCAAGAAGGGATCCTTTCCTGGAACTGTCAGAGGGAGCATGGCCCTGATAACACCTTTATTTCAGACTTTTACCTACAGGATGTGGAACAATAAATTTCTCTTATTTTAAGCCACAGTGCTTGTGGCAATTTGTTATGGTAGCCCTGCTGCTAAGTTGCCTCAGTTGTGTCTGACTCTGTGTGACCCCATAGACGGCAGCCCACCAGGCTCCCCCGTCCCTGGGATTTTCCAGGCAAGCACACTGGAGTGGTTTGTCATTTCCTTCTCCAATGCATGAAAGTGAAAAATGAAAATGAAGTTGCTCAGTCGTGTCCGACTCCTAGCGACCCCATGGACTGCAGCCTACCAGGCTCCTCGATCCAAGGGATTTTCCAGGCAAGAGTACTGGAGTGGGTTGCCATTGCCTTCTCCATGAGCCCTAGGAAATTAATATAACCAAGGAAACTTACTTCATGTACTAGAAAAAAATCAAGGCTAAATACAAGCTTGCACCACCAAATTAACATGAAAATCAGATTTTGAATGATGCAAATTGATGACAAGAATGTGGAAATATAGGACTCATGCAACATTAGTGAGAGAAACCAGTTTGGAGAGAATTATGGCATTGTTTATCAGAGAAGGGAATGGCAACTCACTGCTGTATTCTTGCCTGGAAAATCTCATGGATAGAGGAGCCTGCTGGGCTACAGTGCATGAGGTTGCAAAGAGTTGGACACGACTGAGTGGCTAACACACAATGGAATTAAATATATGCATATACTAATGCCAAGCAATTCCTCCCCCATACCCACTGGTGCTCACAAAGTGGCAGCTGTTCCTGTAAGGGCCAGCGATGGGAAATGAGGCTCTGTGGATGGAACTGCCCTTGAGCCTCACACTCCTCCTTTCCTTCATGTCACACTGGCCCCACCCAGGTGGCAGTGCCATTTCAGCCACCAGCTAGCCCCTAGGAAGATTTTAAGATGCCCCTTGGAAAATGGTGAGTGGTCCCTTTTGGATCAGACCTTCCTGAGGAGGCTCATGGCTCTACCAGATGGAGAGAGGCCAGTGGTGGCATGTAGAGGAGACCTAGAACAGAAAGGGAGCAGAGACATGACCTGGGTGAGGACCTTGCCTTTATCCCAGCACCTAGACCAGTGTCTGGCACCCTAGTGCTAGATAAGGCGCAGAGAGGTTAAGCAACATTCAGAGATCATCCAGCAAGTCAGGTGTAGAGCTGGTCCAGGAGTCTCATGTCTAATTCCAAAGCTGGGATTTGCGTTTTTAGTTTCTTTCAAGCAGGGATCAAGGGGAAGGCTGTCCTGTGGGTGGAGGTAACCTCTGGCTGCAGCATTTCAGCTCTGAGGTCCCAAGGAAAAGAAACCCTCCTCTGGAATGGGAGCTCTGTATCTAATAATAAGGCAACCCATTTCCCATTTCAGTGTGGAGCATTGGGATCCCTTTTAATTATTTTAAAATATATATTTTCCTGATATCTGTCCTCTGAAAAATGTGGCACAAAGACACAAAGTAGTAGAGAGAGAGAGAGAGAGAGAGAGAGAGAGAGAGAGAAAGTCTTATCAGAATTGCTCCATCCTGAAACACTGAAACTGTTCGAAATTACCCCAGACTAAAGCATCACTCAATGATAATGCTTAGAAAATTCTGTCATAGAATAGAAACGAAATGTGTGTTAAATAAACAAATTAATAAATAAAATTTCTTATTATGTGATAAGTGTTTGTGAATGTTATGTTTGCTGTTAGTAAAACCCATAAAAACAGTATTGAAACCATATAGTGTCAATGAGAGCACATTAATTAAATACTAATATCTGAGTAAATTTGCTAGCAGTCGCACTAGAGAAAGATCCTCTACTTTAAGTCTTTCACAAACTTCCATGACTCTTATCAGTCACAAACTAGCGTAGTCCATAGTTAATATTAAATACTCAATAAATAGTAGTTTTAAAAAATGTTGAGCAGGTAATTCTATGCCCTCAATGATGTTTTCTACATTAACCTGACCACTGTCCTTTTTGTGTACACACTGTCCATGCTACATGATACTATCATTAAAAGTTTGACATTTTATTGCATTTTTGTCAAGAGCCACTAATCAAGTTACCCCTTAAGGCTGCAATGATGTTTCATTTCTTATTCCCAGTAGATTATAATACAATCTCTGGCATAAAATAGATTCTCAGGGCAGACTCATTTTAAGCAATGAGTGCTACAGTTAATTATGTAATGAAGATTTAAAGATTTAAGGGGAATCAATTATATCTCAACCATTTTTGGTTAGTGCGGCAATGAAATGGTCAATTAACGTATTTCAGAGGTCATCAGTGACATGGGATTAGAAGCAAGACAAAAGAGTAGAGGAGAGCTGCTTATAGAAAGTACTTTGGTAACCAGTATAGTTGCAGGTTAGCCATAGAAATCCCAAATATATTTTAATGTCAGATGCATTCAACTCTCTTTTATTTGTTGGTAACTCTACAATATCAGTTCAGTTCAGTTCAATTCAGTCACTGAATCATGTCCAACTCTTTGCGACCCCATGAACTACAGCACTTCAGGCCTCCCTGTCCATCACCAGCTCCCAGAGTCCACCCAAACCCATGTCCATTGAGTCAGTGATGTCATCCAACCATCTCATCCTCTGTCATCCCCTTCTCCTCCTGCCCCTAATCCCTCCCAACATCAGAGTCTTTTCCAATGAGTCAACTCTTCCTGTGAGGTGACACAAGTATTGGAGTTTCAGCTTTAGGATCAATCCTTCCAAAGAACACCCAGGACTGATCTCCTTTAGAATGGACAGGTTGGATCTCCTTGCAGTCCAAGGGACTCTCAAGAGTCTTCTCCAACACCACAGTTCAAAAGCATCAATTATTTGGCACTCAGCTTTCTTTATAGTCCAACTCTCACATCCATACATGACTGCTGGAAAAACCATAGCCTTGACTAGATGGAGTCCTTTGTTGGCAAAGTAATGTCTCTGCTTTTGAATATGCTGTCTAGGGTGGTCATAACTTTTCTTCCAAGGAGTAAGCGACTTTTAATTTCATGGCTGCAGTTACCATCTGCAGTGATTTTGGAGCCCCCAAAATAAAGTCTGACACAGTTTCCACTGTTTCCCCATCTACTTCCTGTGAAGTGATGGGACCAAATGCCATGATCTTCGTTTTCTGAATGTTGAGCTTTAAGCCAACTTTTTCACTCTCTTCTTTCACTTTCATCAAGAGGCTTTTAGTTCCTCTTCACTTTCTGCCATAGGGGTGGTGTCATCTGCATATCTGAGGTTATTGATATTTCTCCCGGCAATCTTGATTCCAGCTTGTGCTTCTTCCAGCCCAGTGTTTCTCATGATGTACTCTGCATAGAAATTAAATAAGCAGGGTGACAATATACAGCCTTGACATACTCCTTTTCCTATTTGGAACCAGTCTGTTGTTCCATGTTTGGTTCTAACTGTTGCTTCCTGACCTGATACAGGTTTCTCAAGAGGCTGGTCAGGTCTGGTATTCCCATCTCTTTCAGAATTTTCCACAGTTTATTGTGATCCACACAGTCAAAGGCTTTGGCAGAGTCAATAAAGCAGAAATAGATATTTTTAGGATCTCTTGCTTTTTCCATGATCCAGCGGATGTTGGCAATTCAATTTCTGGTTCCTTTGCCTTTTCTAGGGCTTCCCTGCTGGGTCAGAGGTTAAAGTGTCTGCCTCCAATGCGTGGAGACCCAGGTTCGATCCCTGGGTTGGGAAGATCACCTGGAGAAGAAAATGGTAACCCACTCCAGTATTCTCGCCTGGAGAATCACATGACAGAGAAGCCTGGTAGCTACAGTCCATGGGGTCGCAAAGAGTTGGACACGACTGAGCAACTTCACTCACTTGCCTTTTCTAAAACCAGCTTGAACATCTGGAAGTTCACTGTTCACGTATTGCCATAGCCTGGCTCGGAGAATTTTGAACATTACTTTACCAGCGTGTGAGATGAGTTCAATTGTGCAGTAGTGTGAGCATTCTTTGGCATTGCCTTTCTTTGGGATTGGAATGAAAACTGAGTTTTTCCAGTCCTGTGGCCACTGCTGAGTTTTCCAAATTTGCTGGCATATTGAGTGCAGCACTTTCACAGCATCATCTTCCAGGATTTGAAATAGCTCCACTGGAATTCCTTCACCTCCACTAGCTTTGTTCATAGTGATGCTTCCTAAGGCCCACTTGACTTCACAATCCAGGATGTCTGGCTTTAGGTGAGTAATCATGCCATCGTGATTATCTGAGTCATGAAGATCTTTTTGTATAGTTCTGTGTATTCTTGCCACCTCTTCCTGATATCTTCTGCTTCTGTTAGGTCCATACCATTTCTGTCCTTTATGGAGCCCATCTTTGCATGGAATGTTCCCTTGATATCTCTCATTTTCTTGAAGAGATCTCTAGTCTTTCCCATTCTGTTGTTTTCCTCTATTTCTTTGCATTGATCGCTGAGGAAGGCTTTTTTATCTCTTCCTGCTATTCTCTGGAACTCTGCATTCAGATGCTTATATCTTTCCTTTTCTCCTTTGCTTTTCACCTCTCTTCTTTTCACAGCTATTTGTAAGGCCTCCCCAGAAAGCCATTTTTGCTTTTTTGCATTTCTTTTCCATGGGGATGATCTTGATCCCTGTCTCCTGTACAATGTCATGAACCTCTGTCCATATTTCATCAGGCGCTCTATCTATCAGATCTAGACCCTTAAATCTATTTCTCACTTCCACTGTATAATTTGATTTAGGTCATACCTGAATGGTCTAGTGATTTTCCTACTTTCTTCAATTTCATTCTGAATTTGGCAATAAGGAGTTCATGGTCTGAGCCAGTCAGCTCCCGGTCTTGTTTTTGCTGACTGTATAGAGCTTTTCTATGTTTGGCTGCAAAGAATGTAATCAATCTGATTTCGGTATTGACCATCTGGTGATGTCCATGTGTAGTGTCTTCTCTTGTGTTGTTGGAAGAGGGTGTTTGCTATGACCAGTGTGTTCTCTTGGCAAAATTCTATTAGCCTTTGCCCTGTTTCATTCTGTATTCCAAGGCCAAATTTGCCTTTTACCAAAGGTGTTTCTTGACTTCCTACTTTTGCATTCCAGTCCCCTGTAATGAAATGGACATCTTTTTGGGTGTTACTTCTAGAAGGTCTTGTAGGTTTTCATAGAACAGTTCAACTTCAGCTTCTTCAGCATTACTGGCTGGGGCATAGACTTGGATTACTGTGATATTGAATGGTTTGCCTTGGAAACTTTTGAAATTGCATTTCCCGGTGGCTCAGAGGTTAAAGTGTCTGCCTCTGATGCGGGAGACCCAGGTTCAATCCCTGGGTCGAGAAGATCCCCTGAAGAAGGAAATGGTAACCCACTCTAGTATTCTTGCCTAGAGAATCCCATGGACAAAGAAGCCTGTTAGGCTACAGTCCATGGGGTCGCAAAGAGTCAGACACGACTGAGCGACTTCACTTCACTTCACTGCATTTCAGACTCTTGTTGACCATGATGGCTACTTCATTTCTTCTATGGGATTCCTGCCCACAGTAGTAGATATAATGGTCATCTGAATTAAATTCACCCATTTCAGTCCATTTTAGTTTGCTTATTCCTATAATGTTGGCGTTCACTCTTGCCATCTCCCTGTTTGACCACTTCCAATTTGCCTTGATTCATAGACCTAGGGTTTATGGTTCCTAAGGTTCCAGGTTCCTATGCAGTGCTGCTCTTTACAGCATTGAACCTTGCTTCTATCACCAGTCACATCCACAACTGGGTATTGTTTCTGCTTTGGCTCCATCCCTTTATTTTTCTGGAGTTATTTCTCCACTGATCTCCAGTAGCATATTGGACACCAATCTACCTGGGGAGTTCCTTTTTCAGTATCCTATCATTTTGCCTTTTCATATTTTTCATGGGTCTAAATATGTGTGCTTATCAAAGCTGTTTTTTTTCCTGTACATATCAGAAAATTTCCCTTGTTTATAGTAATTTTAGCATTATCTTCTCTTATGGCCAGTGGCAGAGATTTATTTGAAATAATTGTCATTTCCAGAAACATTTAATGAGTCCCAAGTTTATACTAGTATTTAGATTGTATAATGTATTAAGATGGTTAACATATGATCTTTAATTTTGAAACCATCAGTGTTTAGGTATTTTTAGCTGCTGCTGCTGCTGAGTTGCTTCAGTCGTGTCCGACTCTGTGCGACCCCATAGACTGCAGCCCACCAGGCTCCCCCATCCCTGGGATTCTCCAGGCAAGAACACTGGACTGGGTTGCCATTTCCTTCTCCAGTACATGAAAGTGAAAAGTGAAAGTGAAGTTGCTCAGTCGTGTCCGACTCTTTGCTTCGCGACCCCATGGACTGCAGCCCACCAGGCTCCTCTGTCCACGGGATTTTCCAGGCAAGAGTACTGGAGTGGGGTGCCATTGCCTTCTCCAAGGCATTTTTAGAGAAACATTTTAATTGCCCACAGCAGTCAGATAACCAGTGTGCACAGAAGCCTGAGAATCCTAAACAAAATTTCAGAGGTAGAAAAGGCAAAGTGAGCGTTAAAGAAAGTAGTAGTAGCTTCTGAACGGAAAATGTTGGTGTTCTTTAAAAAATAAGAGCAATGGCAGATTTGGCATAAGAATTTATTTTACAGGCTGGAGTAGAAGGCTTTCAAAGTCATGTAGTTCAACTCTAAAGAGTTTTGAGAAGAAAGTTCATGACAGGAATAGCAGTAAAAGTCATCAAAAAGTAGTATTAGGGATGTGTTATTGGGGACAACTGACATAGAGAAGGGTAGAAGGAAATGAAAACAAAGAATGTATGGAAGTCTATCTGACATGAACTTATGGGGCTCTAGAAGGATTATGCATGAGTGTTTCAGTTTGATGTGCATCAAATCACTTCCTCAAATATTGTGGCTCATATAGCCACTATAGTCTGCTTGCAAATTTGTAGGTCAGTGAGTGAGGAAGGGCTGAGCCAAGCAGTTCATATCTGAGCAACATAAGGTCAGAAGTGGAATGACATACTTAAAGTTCTAGAGGGAACAAAGCAGCTGTTATTCTTAAAATATCATTTCTCTACCTTTACTTGTCCTTAGGCTATCTGAAAGAGTAGCACTTGTTTTTATTTCACATACTTAGTAATTCACTCAAAAGCAGATAACATTCCTCAAAAACATTGCTATGCAAATAAAAAATCCACAGCAACCTTGGACAAAAGTTTACTGTTGAGGTATACAATAGAACATCAAAACTTATGGAAAAAGTTTGGGGAGAGCTTCTTTGGGAAATTGTTTCTTTCAAAAATGACTATGTACATTGAGGAATTAGAAAGTTACATACATGACCAGAGTGAGATATATGCTCAAAAAAAAAAAAAAAAAGACAAAACACTAGCTGAAGACAGAATCCAAGAGGGCAGGGTAGGAGGAACCTGAACACATCTCTTTCCCTGGAAAAATAAACTAACTAAAACATACCTCACACTTGACCAAAGATGTGATGTATTCATTCCAAATTTTGTATGTGAATAAAAGTAGTATCTTGTTAATTGTTATGTTTGACATTTATTGAGGTAAGATGTTTAATGCTCACTGGCCTATTATTCTCTTCATTTAAAAAATAGTTTTCTTATACTCTTTGTTCTTTATTCTCTTCAAGTTTTCTTACTGACTTGTAATTTTTTTTTTTTTTTTCTGTGTTTAAGATATTAGGCCTTTGTGATCAGGGCTATAACAGCCACTCTGGAACTTTGTGTGGATTGGACAAAAAGTGATTCCATTTTGGCAAACAGGCCTGGTCAGCATATATGGTTCATTGGATGGGTGGGATACAGCCTGGATGTCAGCCCCCAAAGACCCTTTGGCCAGTTCGACTTGAGTAGTTAAAGCTTATACATATCACAAGTTTAGACATATAGTTAACCAATTTGTAGGTGGATTTTAATATTATTGTGATGATGTCTCAAATACAAAGTTTTTTTTTTTTTAATTTTAAATATTTTGATATTTTATCCTTCTACTATCTGAATTCTCCCATTGTGGAGAGAAGAGGAGGGAGAGGGGAAAGGAGAAGGGAAGGGAACGGAAGGAAAAGGACAAGAAAAGAAGAGACTTATTCTAAGGAATTGTTCATGTGATTTGGAGCCTAGCAAGTCTGGTATCTGAAGTGTAGACTGGCAAGCTGGAATCCCAGGCAAGCTGATGGCCCAGATGAAGTCCAAGGCAGTCCACAGGAGAAGGGAGAATTTCTTCTTGCTTGGCAAAACGGTTTTGTGTGTTTGTTTGTTTGTTTGTTTTTGCTTGTTGTTCTTCTATTCAATCTCAAAGAGTTAGAGGATAATCTAGATTATTCATTTAGCTTTCAACTGATTCGATAAGGCCCATCCACATTGTGGATTGTGATCTCCTTTACTCAGAGTTCATCAGTTTAACATCAGTCTCATCCAAACACACTTTCCATGTTGACATATAAAAATTAATTATCACATTTAGTAAATCCTCCCCTACCACTGTATCAAGTATCTACTTCTGTAGGTTGTCACAAGTTTCTCTGTAATTCTCTGTTTTATATAATATAGCTGTGAAGTGAAGTGAAGTGAAGTCGCTCAGTCGTATCCGACTCTTTGCAACCCCATGGACTGTAGCCTTCCAGGCTCCTCTGTCCATGGGATTTTCCAGGCAGTATGCTGGAGTGGATTGCCATTTCCTTCTCCAGGGGATCTTCCCAACCCAGCGATTGAGTCCGGGTCTCCCACATTGTAGACAGACCCTTTACCATCTGAGCCACCACGGAAGTTACATGCAGTCAAAGTTATAACAAATTTTTCTTCAAAGATAGTACCTACATATAATAAAAATAAGACAAGCTCCAAATTGGTATTATATAATTCAATAAAAGAAATAATAAAACCTTTCTAAGTTTCTGTTTCTCTATTTAAGCACAGAAATAATGTTTGCTATTGTAGAGTAGTAGTTATAATCATTATTTAGCAACTATTATTTCTGTGCTTAAATTTTCATTACATGTAGGTACTATCTTTGAAGAAAAAATTTGTTATAACTTTGAATGCATGCATATGTCTAATATGGAATTCAATGTTATGTGGATAGTTGCAAATGTGATTACCATTTGTTAGAACATTCTAGGATTTTTGCAATCATCATACAACCATTAGAATAAGAAACTTGATTTAATTTAAAATGTTTTGGGGGAAGTAAGTGGGACACTAATTATAAATGATCTGCAAGTAATCCAAACAACAGGTCATTATACATGATCACATGAATCTGACTTTGAGAAATAAGATATTTTGTTATATAGAAATCTGATATTGCTGGTAGGAATGAGCCTTCTCCAAAGTGTTATGCTTGATCAAGATTGCATAAAAGTAATGTATGAGGATGGCAGATTTTCAGCGTATTTTTAAAATACAACTTATTAAATTAGCTATGTAAGAAAAAAGCATGCATATTTTTAGGTCTTCCCTCATAGCTCAGTTCGTAAAGAATCTGCCTGCAATGCAGGAAACCAAGGTTCAATTCCTGAATTGGGAAGATCCTCTGGAGAGGAAATGGCAACCCACTCCAGTATCCTCGCCTGGAGAATCCCATGGACAGAGGAGCCTGGCAGGCTGGAGTCCATGGGATCACAAAAGTTGAATACGACTTAGTGACTCAACCACCAACCAAGAGGAAAGAATATTTTATACTTTTTAAACTAGATAATGATGCCTTATTATTCTAGTTGACATTAAAATAATTGCAACTATGGTACTATAATCTGATAGACATTTAAAATGTTTCTTCCATTATCAATTGGGGAAGTGAACATGATTCACTACCAAAAATATCCACGATGGTTTATTCCCCAGATGCCAGTGATAATTGGCCAAAAATAGCCCATCTTTAAAGGATTCTTAATCTAATGGGTGAGAGGATATAGACATTTATATCTGAAATCTGGGAGAGACTCAAATCTGAAGTTCCCTATCTTTTTTAAAATGATGTTTCTCTGAATTATTTTTAGGAGGAAGAAGAGAAAATTAAATCTTCTTGGAATAAAAATATAAATTTTTTATTTAAGTATAGTAGATGTAAAATTCAAACGGAGAGATCTACAGTGTCAGTACTGAATACTTTAGGCTAGTAAAAATCATTTGATGTATATTTAAGTGAATGTGTGTCTATACATAAAAGTCAGGTAAAGTGATTTATTCTATTATCTTGTGTATTAAATGATTAGAATAAAACATATTAGAATTTAAAGTCCTTCTTTGCTGTATCTAAGTATCTTTTGTAGGTATACATAATCAACCTCATTTTTTTTCCTGATTACAAATTCAACATTTGTTTAATGAGCTTTAAAAGCCCTTGGAAATCAAAAAGAGTCTCTGAAATTAGAACCCTGGAAAAGACTCTGATGCTGGGAGGGATTGGGGGCAGGAGGAGAAGGGGACGACAGAGGAGGAGATGGCTGGATGGCATCACCGACCCGATGGATGTGAGTTTGAGTGAACTCCGGGAGTTGGTGATGGACAGGGTGGCCTGGAATGCTGCAATTCATGGGGTCGCAAAGAGTCGGAGATGACTGAGCTACTGAACTGAACTGAACTCACTAAGTTTTACTTATTCTACTTCTTTTAATATCTATTTTTAAAAAACTTTATTGAGATATAGTTTACATACCATAGAGTTCAATTATTTGAAGTGTTCAGTTCAATGGTTTTTAGTATTTTTACATTTCAGAATTGTGCATCCATCACTAGTGTCTAATTTTGGAACATTTTGACTCAACAGCAAGTAGTCATTTTTAAAAATGTTTTGTTTCCTGAGTTTTCCATTTGATTATTTCAATGTTTCATTCTCTTAATTTTTATAAAACACTAAATTAAACATAGTTATGTTTGAGGTTTACATGTGAAATTTTTCGTGGTCATTAAGAGAAAGAAATATCAATAAAGATACCGCCATTATGGTCTGAACTCTGGGTGCTACCACGGGTGTCAGGGTCATCCAGCTGTATTTATGAAGGGTTCCTGAGTTGTGATTTATGACCATTCTGTCCATGAAGCACTTAACTTCAAATTTATAACCCCAGTCTATTACCAAAGGTGTTGCAATTAAATATGATGCATTTATAAAAATTCAAGAGGAATAAAAAAGTTCTGAGTCCTTATTATCTTGACAAGTCTGTTGAGTGCTATTTGAGTGGTTTAAAACAGATAAAATCATTAATTCTTATAGATTTAAAAATTTTATTGTTGTATCCTATTCATATCATTAGAATGATTCAAGCGTGGAATGTGTTCCTTTATGTGCTTAGTTGCTCAGCTGTGTCTGAAACTTTGAGGCCCCAGGTAGGCTGTAGCCTGCCAGGCTCCTCTGTCCATAGAATTTTCCAGGCAAGAATACTGGAGTGGGTTGCCATTTCCTACTCCAGGGGTCTTCCCAACATAGGAATCAAACCCACATCTCTTGAGTCTCCTGCATTGGCAGGTGGATTCCTTATCACCAGCACCACCTGGGAAGCCCTATGTTACTTTAGTTCCCTGTAAACACCTTACAAAACTTTTATTTTCAATTTTATAAAGTATAAGCATAATAAAACTCTTATAAAGGACAGTTCTACATGTATTGTAAAATTTTTCATAAAGAACTTTTGTCAATGCCTTTAGAAATAGATTTATACAGTAATTTCCTCTTGTGAGGAAAGTGAAATACCAGCTTATTTCTCATGATAAATCAATAGTGGGATCCATACATCTCATTGTACTTCTGGGGAGCTCAAAGCTACATTTTTAAAACAAATACTGAATTTAGCAATCTTTTATATATAATTGTGAAAGCAGCCTCTCCCTCCACCGCACCAAATTATTTCATAGGTGTTATGCTCTGGTTCTTGTTGAGAGGTACTAAAAAATTCTCACTCACTGAAAGCCATCCTAAAATCCTTTCAAAATAGTCGGTTTATTTTTAAAAATTACAAATACAAATGAATTAGAACATTAGCTTTTTATTCCCAAACCAAATTGAAAAAGATGACAAAAGCAGTAATTTTTAACAATGCGTGGAATCAGAGGAATTGTATAAGTCTTAGGTAAATTTATTTATTTTCTTTCATATTGGTTGATTTCTATATACTTTATTAAGTGAGAATGGGAAACTGTTGGTTTTTATATAGATATGGTCTGAAATAGTGAGTGTGTGAAGGAGTAATTAGTACAGAAGATATGTTTACTAAATATAATAGTTTTTGCAATTAAAATAGGTGAATTTTATAGTTGATAAATTGGATTTAATAAATAAGATCAAAAAAAAATTCCAAATAGGCTTAACCTGAAAGAGATACTAACTCTGTTGGTTTTGGGAAGCCATATCTTGAGTTGAATATTAATTGGAAAATAAGATATGATTTTTCTGAACCAGATCTTCATCATTCAGTTAATCCAAGCATTATAACTAACTATACTATAAGGTTTTTTTTCATTTTTTTGACAAAAACAGTTTTATCTTACTTCTAAATGATAAAAGAAAAATATATTCTCACTATAATTAAAAGCATAAAAACACAATTATAAAGAAGTGCATGAATAATCATCTATATCCCTATTAACATAGTAAGTAGCAGTTCTACACTCTTTTCTCCTTCTTTTCAATATATAGAATTTGCTGACTATAGACCATTTTTCTAGCCTTTTGAAATATTTTATAAGTGAACTCCATCAGATTTCTGTCATTTGTAGATTTGATAATTATGTTTTCTCCAAGATGTTGACAAAGAGCAAAGTTTAGGAAAGAGTCCGGTGGCCTCAACTGAGGCTGTTCTCCCTGATGGTACAGGTTCATGCTTTAGATTAAAATTGTATATAATTGGGCTACTATTTAGATCAAATTTTGCTCAAAGACAGTAACAGAAAATATGATAAATGCCATTCTGTAGCTCATATATAGCACAATAATGTCACTACCCCCAATTTACTAAACAGCATATACAACAGTTCACAATCTGGCAGTTATCCTGTATTTATATATCATCTCAAATGTGTTTTTAACCCAAATCATGCTTTTTAGTTTGGAGGAATATTTTTTCTTTTAATTTGCTGCTAAGGAATGAAATCTACTTTATCTCTTGGCTTCTGGTGAGAGATGTTGATTGGTGTTTAGATATATAGATATGGCCACCCATCAAATGTCTTTGCCAGATATTGTTTTGAGTTTATGTAGGTAAATGCAAGGGGCTTTTCTGGAAGCTCAGTGGATAAAGAATCCATCTGCAGTGAGGGAGACCTGGGTTTGATTCTGGAGTTGGGAAGATGCCCTGGAAGAGGGCATCACAACCTGCGTCAGTATTCTTGCCTGGAGAATCCCCATGGACAGAGGAGCTTGGAGGGCCATGGGGTCACAAACAGTCCGAATGTCTGAATAACTAAGCACAGCACAGGTAAATGGAAAAAGAGAAGGGAAGATTTGACAATGTACATTCAATTGTCATTGATGGCATTATTTTTAAATTAAGTTTTAATTCCAATTCTTAGGTTAGTTACTTAAAAACAGTTACACATTAGCTGATAATATTGACAGGTGGACAGACCACAATACTATTAAGAAAATCTTTTATATTCTCAATCCTACAAGGATTTTTGGTTCACATTCTGTACATAATTGATTCTACATTTGCTCATGGGCAAAAGCTAGATAAGAAAAAAATATTCCCACAACTCTCATATGTTGGAGTCTCCTAGAATGTCTAACTGCCCCTAAGGAAACACTGAAGTCTGAAAAGGTGAATAAATATGTTGGTAGGTAATTGATTTTAATCTTCTATACATCATATTTTATGTTGTCTCTTATGACTTAAAAATTATATTTAGATCACAGCTAGTTGATCACTTTCATGTGCCTGGGAAATGATAGGCACTTTCACTTGTATCTCTTTTCTTTGTGTAGATTCAGAACAAAATCTGAGACCAGTGATAATGGACCTGCAGAATTATTCCTTGGTGTCAGAATTTGTGCTGCATGGACTCTGCACTTCACAAGATCTTCAAAAATTTTTCTTTGTATTCTTCTCTGAGATCTATGTGGTCACTGTTCTGGGCAACCTTATCATTGTGGTCACTGTAATATCTGACCCCCGCCTACACTCCTCCCCTATGTACTTCCTGCTGGGAATCTCTCTTTCCTGGACATATGGCTGGCCTCATTTGCCACTCCCAAGATGATCAGGGACTTCCTTAGTGATCAAAGCTCATCTCCTTCGGAGGATGTATGGCTCAAATCTTCTTCTTGCACTTTATTGGTGGGGCTGAGATGGTACTTCTGGTTACCATGGCCTATGACAGGTATGTGGCCATATGCAAGCCTTTGCATTACATGACAGTGATGAGCCGGCGGACTTGCGTGGGGCTGGTGTTGGTTTCATGGGTCATTGGATTTGTGCACTCCATCAGTCAGGTAGCCTTTACTGTGAATTTACCTTACTGTGGCCCCAACAAGGTGGACAGCTTTTTCTGTGACCTTCCTCTTGTGATCAAGCTTGCCTGCCTGGACACCTATGTCTTGAGTATACTTATGATCTCAGACAGTGGGTTGCTTTCCATGAGCTGTTTTCTTCTCCTCCTGATCTCCTATACTGTTATTCTCATCACTGTCCGACAGCGTGCAGCTGGTGGGGTCTCCAAAGCACTCTCAACTTGCTCTGCACATATCATGGTAGTCACACTCTTCTTTGGGCCCTGCATTTTCATTTACGTGTGGCCTTTTAGTAGGTTCTCTGTGGACAAGCTCCTCTCTGTGTTTTACACCATTTTTACTCCACTCTTGAACCCTCTTATCTACACACTGAGAAATAAGGAGATGAAAATATCTATGAAGAAACTGAGAAACCGACATGTGACTTTTCAGTGAAGTCCAGCTTTCCAAAAAGTTATATGTTCTTATTCATTCAGAAGATATCTTTCTTTAATATAATTCTGATCAAATATTTCATTCTGACATTACATTGGTATAATTTGTATTGTGTTACATTATAGAGAAATAGTTACTGATTTCAACAGAATATATACATAATTTTGTATGAGATATTATATATATGCATATGTAATTACTCATACAATATCTGTTTACTCAGGGCTTCCCTAATGGCTTAGATGGTAAAGAATCTGCCTGCAATGCAGGAGACACATGTTCGATCACTGGGCTGGGAAGAGCCCATGGAGAAGGGGATGGCTACCCAGTCCAGTACTCTTGCCTGGAAAATACCGTGGACAGAGGAGCCTGGCAGGCTACAGTCCATGGATTCTCAGAGAACTGGACAGAACTGAGCTACTAAGCAGACACGCATGCGTATGTTTACTCAATTCCACACATCCTCCTTAGAATGGAAGCCACAAAATTTTTAAGCCAGATTTTTTCTTAACAGTTTGTCTAACAAAATTGATTAAAAATGAATTTTTGTTTCCTAATCATAGTCCAGTGGGGCTTCCCAGGTGGCACAGTGGAAAGAATCTGCCTACCAGTGCAGGAGATGCCAGAGACATGGGTTTGATCTCTGGGTGGGAAAAATCCCCTGGAGAAGGAAACGGCAACCCACTCAAGTATTCTTGCCTGAGAAAAATCCCATGGACAGAGGAGACTAGTGGGCTAGAGTCCATGGGGTTGCAAAGAGTCAAACATGACTGAGCACACATACACACACATACACAATTATAGTCCAACACAGCAAGGGCTCTCAGTTCATAGATATTCAAGACATAAGATTACTTGGCACAGGGAAAGTAGCTTGAGAGTAAATAATACCATGTGAATCTTTGTCCTGGCTTTGAAACCCTAGAGGAAAAATACTGCACAATTTCAGGGTCGTATTGCTTTAAAAAGGGATATTATTTTTTTCCTTTTGAATGTGTATTATATTTAAACTTTTTAATTTAAAAACTGAATGCATGTTGGTGGTATTGAATTATAGAAGTCAATTTTAACATGAGAAAATCAACATTTTATGGCCACATATTTCATGGTATAAACATAAACTTACTATATGATATACACTGGACTATTTAATTAATAAATTTTCACCTATAGTAGGTTTTTAATAAACATTGCATCTTACTGAGTTGATGCTGTCCCTTAAGGAGTCATCTATTAGGAAGCATTTGTCAGAATAACACAGATTCAGATCTTATGCGAAATTTTGAATGTCTTTGTATCCTGAAAGACAATCATAAGCAAGAATTAAGTTTGATATTAACTAAGTTAATGTTTAGAGGATTCAAGCAATTTTCTCATAAGTGGATTCAGAAACATCAAGCCAAAGGACAGAATTGGGTAATGCATGAATTATTTAAGTAACTGGATGAAACTTCTAATAATTTTGGACATTGTTGTCAGGAGAAGCATGCCCCTGGGTACCTCTGTTATCCCTTCTGACTATAATCCTACACATGTGCCTAAACAATAAAAGAACATAGAAGGAAAAAACTTTTTCCTTGGGATATTTTCTCTATAGTCATCTTGCTTGCTTTTATGATAATACCGTGTTTCTACTTTATAAATTTGGACATAAATCAATTTTTATGACTATGCCTGTCTGGAGTTTGCCCAAGTTCATGCTCATTGCATCGATGAACACTGAAAAAGCCTAAGAGGAAATCAATGTCTGTTTGGGGATTAATTTCTAAGTTTTTATCGATGTAATACTGATTTTTTGATTTACAGATTTTGGACTTAGCTCTTTTCATCATCAAAGATATAGTTAATACTATTCATGGATTTATTTACTCAGTTGATAAATGTTTGTTAAGCACCTGCCTTATTTAAGATTCAATGCACAGCACTAGGAGTGAAGATAGAGTGGTTAAGAACACACATTTCCAGTTTGGTGGAATAAAGTTGGTTATACACACAATCAAAGCATATTATTAAATTAAAGTTGTGGTAGGAATAAACATGATATGCTCTGAGAGAAAATGAGAGGGAAACCTAGTTCAGTTTTGATATTCAGAAAAGATTTCCCTTATTATTTCAGCTTTTCTTTCTCCTAGGATTCTGGATTCTGTTATATTACTGCACACACATGTATGTGCACACACACATTTCATTTAGTTTAGCATGACTCAGTCACATAGTAAGTGCCCAAATATATGCTAAATCCTCTGTGTCTTTTATTAATAAAACTATCCAATGGCTATGTTCCATCTCTAATATCTGCTCAACTAGCCATGTTGCTTGTGCTAGATCCATGAAGATGGATGTGGACCATTGTATTATCAGCCTAGGTGGAGAAATCCCTGCATTTAAGCTGTCTGGACATAAACACGGATACTTGATGTGTTAGTAAAACTAGTGTGAAAGGAGTCATCAGTGTCTGTTTTCCACAGACTCTAAAATTTGCAGGAAATTCACCACTGTCAATTCATAGGAAGGCATATAGTCCAAATAGAGGAACTTATTTGAGTTTTGAGGAACCATTTATAAAACTTATTTTCCTATACTGAGATAAGGTAAATTAAATGCATAATACAGTGTTTCTCAAAGCATAGCTACTTGTACTAAAAAATCACATGGAATGATTTTTAAATGCAAATAATATGTGCTTCTTTTTTTAACTGTAAGCTGCCTCAGTAATTGTAATTCACAACCACAATTGAGAACCACTGAACAATTGTTGACATTATTAGTCTGCAGGAGTAGTTGCTATTTAGGTATGATTGGAAGGATTTTCTTGTGAGAGAAATCTCTACTAATGGACCAGAATGCATTCTCAGAAGTATATCTCTGCAGCCCAGAAAAATCCTTGACAGCAAAAAGCTGGGCAATTGTAGGACTCAATGTTTTTTTCTTAGGGATTATTGTTGTCTTTTGATGCCTGATGTCCAGGATTCTGAGAACTATTGTTTTATGTATTTTATGTTAAGTTACTTTAGAAGGAAAAGTAAATCCAATCCTTATTATTCCATCTTAAGCAGAGGCATAGAGCATGGTCTGTGTGAGTGGTATAAATATTCTTTTCCTGAAAATAAAATGAGTGTAAGATTGTAGAGGTGCTAGTAGAGGTGCTGGATGTCAAGAGTTTCATCATGAATATGTTGAAAGGGAAACAAGAAAACTCAAAAGTAAATTCACAGTTTTGTTCAGTTATAACAAAAGTATTGACTCTAAATAGTAGAGAGTGGTTCTGTTGCCAAATTCTGAGCTATATCAACAGAATGATAATTTCTTTGCATTCTGTCAAGTGATATTTTGCATACATTAGGATAATAATATATTTTCCCCTTCAATTTGCTCAATATAATATTACACTGAGAAATTCTATAAAGTTGAACCATCTTTGGATGAATAATACTAGGATAAATTCTACTTGATAAAGGAACACAAATACAGCCTTGAGCTTGTAAAAGTGTTATCTTTTTATATCTGTTTGGGTTCAATCCCTGGGTTGGGAAGATCACTTGGAGAAACAAACAGCTACCCACTCCAATATTCTGGCCTGGAGAATTCCATGGACAGAAGAGCCTGGCAAGCTACAGTCCATGGGATCGCAAAGAGTCAGACATGACAGAGTGACTTTCACTTTCATAATAATTAGTAAGATTTGTTTATAATTTTATTTACTTTTTCTTTTTCATTTGGTATTGAATTTACAGGAGTCCTATAAAATAAGTTTGAGAACTTTTATTTTTCTGGAGTACTTTTGCACAGGGGGAGAAATGTATCTTCCAGAAAATTTAGCAAAATCACCCATCAAGTTTTAACAGCCTGGTGTATTGGGAGAGGGATTAAGTGAGGGACAGTTATGCTACCAAAATTCAATTATTTTTTGCCTCATTTTTATTTTGATCTTGCCAGATGTTTAATACTATTCAAATAAGTAACATTTTATTTATTACTTTTACCTTTTATAGATAAACATTTTTACTGAAGAACTGCATATATTTAGTTCAGTTCAGTTCAGTCGCTCAGTTGTGTCCGACTCTTTGCGACCCCATGAATCGCAGCACGCCAGGTCTCCCTGTCCATCACCAACTCCTGGAGTTCACTCAGACTCACGTCCATTGAGTCAGTGATGCCATCCAGCCATCTCATCCTCTGTCGTCCCCTTCTCCTCCTGCCTCCAATCCCTCCCAGCATTAGAGTCTTTTCCAATGAGTCAACTCTTTGCATGAGGTGACCAAAGTACTGGAGTTTCAGCTTTAGTATCATTCCTTCCAAAGAAATCCCAGGGCTGATCTCCTTCAGAATGGACTGGTGGGATCTCCTTGCAGTCCAGGGACTCTCAAGAGTCTTCTCCAACACCACAGTTCAAAAGCATCAATTCTTTGGCGCTCAGCATATATTTAGAGGAGTATACAAATAATAATTATATAGCTCAACAAAATTTCACAAAATGAACACACAGATTGAGGAACATAGCATCAGAATTTCCCTCACTCCCCCTTCCATTCACCACCCACTAAGGATAACTACAGTCTTGACTTTTAATGGATGCATTATTTTTTCTTTTCTTGAGCTTATAGAATGAAATCATAGAGTATGTACTTGTGCTAAAATTATGTCATTGTAAAAGACAATTTTGTCTCTTTGTTTCCAGCATTTATGGCTTTTGGTGTCTTTTCCTTGTCTAGCAGCATATTATTTATATGGTAAAATTGGGACTCTTTGGCACACTTCATATCTCATGGGAAAGCTTTTTAAAAATTCACATGCTGATGTTTTCAGTAGATATTTATTGATATCCTCTCTAAGAATAAGAAGTTTCCTGCTATTTTTGAATGAGTAATGAATTTCATCATATATATTTTCCATAATTATGAATTAAGTATATAACTTTTATTTTCTATTTAATCTTTTTGCTTTTGATGCTTTACATGTAGTATAATTTTAGTACTTTTAATTACATTTTCAATTTTTGTATTGTCAGTGTATGGAAATACAATGGACTTCTTAAACTTCTTCTTTTAAAATACAGATAAACAGGTGTTGCAAAAATGGTGGTAAGGTCATGACAGGAGAAGCAGTAAAAGTCACCGAAGAGTAGTATTAGCGATATTTTATTGGGACAGTTGCTTTCCTGAGAATTCTAGAAAGCTCTATTTGTACTTCTTTTTAAACATGCATTCTCACTATCCTGTAGAATTTATGGTTATATCTGGGTTTGGGTGGACTCCGGGAGTTGGTGATGGACAGCGAGGCCTGGTGTGCTGCAGTTCATGGGGTCCCAGAGTCAGACACGACTGAACTGAACTCTTTCTTTATATTTTCTAAGAATATTGATTTTATTTTATGTACTTTTTATCTTCTCCTATTACAAAATGTTGAACCACTTTTAAATTCCTCAGCATCACTTTTTCCCATATATTATTGATTAGTGGAAAATGTCTAGGAGCAAGAGAGATCCTCTCTCTTAATTTCTAGAGAAAAATAAACTGCATTATGATGAATTGCCTCAATCCTGCTGAATCTTAACCCTCATTATCTCCTGTTAGTAATACTGTTATTAAGTAATAAAAATTAAAAGAATGGCAGATAATTCAACAATAGTCATTTATAGTCATTTTTCTATAGGAAGATGAAGTCACATGCTTTCTAGTTATTTGTGTTATGAATCAGATTTCCTAAGTATCTGTTCAGTATTGAGGTGTCTATCTGGTCTTCACTGACAACAGGTGGTGTATCTATAAATGCTTTTATATCTGTTTTAAGAACTAAAGCAACTTTGATCTGTTCTTGCTCTTTTATATCTCTCAAAATCTTTCCTATGTCTCAATGAAAACTGCAAATTCTCTTTCCAAGTATGGGCAAAAAAGCCTCAGCTTTGAAATATCTCTTCCCCAATCATTGCCACATCAATCAGATGTTTCCTTCATTTATTCAGTATATTTTTATTGAGTTTTTAATTCATTTTATTTTGGACATTTAAAAAAAGTAAGTGTTGGGAATATGTAGGGCCTGCCTGGTAGCTCAGCAGTAGATTCCACCTGCAATACAGGAGATGTGGTTTCGATCCCTGGGTCAGGAAGATTCCTTGGAGAAGGAAATGGCAACCTACTCCAATATTCTTGCCTGGAGAATTCTTGCCTGGAGAATTCGATGCCAGAGGAGCCTGGAGGGCTACAGTCCCTCGAGTCAAAAAGGAATCAGACATGACTTGGAGACTTAACAATAATAAGTCCTAAGAGAACACTTTAGTGGAGGTTCAGGCATTCACTTGGAGTTTTGCTGCATCTCTTCTGCACATTCACCATCTCTGGCTGCGGGACCATGTGAGTCTTCACATAGGAAGAGCTAAATAGGAAAGAGCTAAATCTGACTCTGACTCAGAAATGTATAGATAATAAAGACAAAACCTCAGTATCCAATAGATTAACCAAATATTCTTGGCTGCTGTCTCTGTCACACAAATTAGTTGCTGCAATGGCTTTTATAATCCACTGACATAAAAACCCTAAAATGGAGCCTTCATTTGTATTTCACATTTATATTAAATTTGTGTCTAGCTTGTTCTAAACTTGAATGTCATTTTAATTTTCGTATCTTTGCTTATAAACAAAAAAAAACCTATGAGTTAGTTTTAATAAAACTTTAAGGATAACCAATGTATTGATGAAAATATTGACAGTAATATAAACTGTGCTCAATAATTGATGAAATTGAAAATGTTGTGACTTATTTCTGTACACTTTCTAGCATTCGCCACAAATCAGGTATAGTAGGTTACAATGTTGTTTCATTAAGGCAAATCAAGAAATTTAGAATTTCACCATCTCTATCTTTTGAAAAAGTACCGACTTCAATGACTAAATAATAGTGAAACTCTGTTATGAACCAGGCACCAATCTGCTTTCATATCTATCATCATTTTTAGCTCTCACAAAGTACTGGAAAATAGGCATCAATTTATACATGCTACAGATAGGGCTTTACTTGACTTGTAATTCGAAGAGGGGTATTTGAACCCATAGTATTAGGCAATTGCTGTTTCAATTACACTACTAGATGGTAATTAATAATGTGGTGAAGTGATGAAGCAGACTAATATATCCCGCTGCTGCTGCTGCTGCTAAGTCGCTTCAATCATGTTCGACTCTGTGCGACCCCCAAAACAGCAGCCCATCAGGCTCCCCCATCCCTGGGATTCTCCAGGCAAGAACACTGGAGCGGGTTGCCACGTCCTTCTCCAATGCATGAAAGTGAAAAGTGAAAGTGAAGTCACTCAGTCGTGTCCAACTCTTATCCCACTAGTTTGTTGTTATACGGTCATATAAATCTGATTCACTCTGACTCATCTAACTGATATTCCTTTTTTGTGAGAGTAAGAAACCTGTATAAACTCATTACTTAATTCATTGCAGACTTTTAGTTGGAGTAAGTTGAAACTGAGACCAAGACAAAACCTGTGGCAAGGTGGAGAAGAAATTGATGAGAATTTGGAAAGTGTAGATAGTACCTTATGTAATAGCAAACTGAATATACAAAATGTATAGAATAAAATTTTATTAGATAAGTGGATAGAATAGAAGAGCCTAAATTGATCAGAAACAGAAACCAGATTTTCTTTGGGGAAGAAAAGGAAGCGGAAAACAGAACAATTCAGTATGAAAGGAGTTTTTCTGGGTTTAATTTTGTTATAAAGCCATAAATAGGAGTATTATGATTAATGGAAGAAAGCCAAACAACTAAGCTACCATCTCCTAACACATTCTTCCCAAAGTAATTATTCTAACCCAAGATTCTTTGCTTGCAAAAACTCACTTCATCTTCTTATGCCTCCTGCTTTTTCCAAGTAAGTCCACTCCTATCCCACAGCTTTCGCATGGCTGACTTGACCTCTTTGTTCCGAAGTGTGTAGATGAGGGGGTTCAGCATGGGATCAATAACCCTGTAGAGTACAGACACCATCTTGTCCACAGAAAAAGTGGAGAATGGACGAGCATAAATGAAAATACAGGGTCCAAAAAGAGTGTTACCACCATGAGGTGAGAGCCACAGGTTGAGAATGCCTTTCGCCTTCCTTCCTTGGAGCGAATCTTGACTAGGATAGTGGCATAGGAAGAAACCAACACTACAAAGGAGCTGGCAGAAATCAACCCACTATTAGATACCATTAGCAATTCAATGACAAAAGTGTCTGCACAGGCGAGTTTGATGACAGGGGGAACATCACAAAAGAAGTTGTCCACCTGATTTGGCCCACAAAAGGGCAGACGGACAGTGAGAATTGTCTGGACAGTAGAGTGCACAAATCCTCCCATCCAGGAGGCAGCTACCAACACACAGCATAATCCTCGACTCATGATAGTGGTATAGTGCAGGGGGCGACAAATTGCAACATAGCGATCATAGGCCATCACTGCGAGCAGGAACATCTCTGCTGCCCCTACAACATGCAGGAAAAAGAGCTGCACAATGCATTGGTCATAGGGAATGAGCTTTTCATTATCAATAAAGTCGGCCAGAAGCTTAGGGGTAGTTACTGTTGAATAACATAGATCGAGGAAAGAGAGGTTGCCAAGAAGGAAATACATGGGTGATGAATTCAGATGGTTATCATAGACTACTGTGACCATGATAAGGACATTTCCTACCCAAGTGGACACATAGAAGAGAAGAAACAGTACAAATAGCCCTGTTTCAATAGATTGTGTCTGTGAGAAACCTGCTAGGATAAATTCTCTCACTACCTTTGTTTGGTTTTCATCCATTTGATCTGGTTTCACCTGGATCAAAAATTAAACAATGGGGCATTAGTAATGTTAAAAATGGATAAGATATTTCACACAAAATGTAAGAACCTTATTTCAAAAGTGAAATTTTTCTCTAGGATGCATTTTGATTGGTTAGCTGGAAGAAATTATTTTTTCCTTAGATGATATGAATACATATTTCCCAACAACTCTAGCTTTGAGATACTGATTAAGTAGCCAACATTTTTCAAAGTCACCAGTACTAGACTTTTAACATCAACTTGATGCATCGCTATCTTCCATCAGTCAGCATTTTCCTTCCCCTATTTCACATTGTCTCAAGGCAATATTACATTTCACTAAGATATTAACATTTAAAAAATGATAATCCTAAGAAAAAATAAAACTAGAAGATAGAATTTAAAATTCCAGTGTATAGGCATTAGAGTCTATAAAGGTTTTATCTGAGATAAGAAATCATCACACTGTAGATGGTTAGGCTACTTTAATAACCCTGTGGCCTTTTCTGTGATGATAACTCTTGAGGCTCCACCCTATAAAAATGGCTAGAGGGAAGTTTGTTTGCCACTTTGGTCTTATTGCTAGCTCATTACTTAAGTAATGAGACTTACTTAAGCATGCTGAATGTCTGTCCTGCATATTATTATTATAATACATTTTCATCCAGCTTATTATTATCTATAATAACATTTCTCATCTTAAGTCATAGCTGTGGACATACAGGTACATAGTATGCTTTTATTGATCTAAATAGAATCAAATGATTGGTTATTCATACATTCAAGTTACTCCCTGTTTGACTCCTATCAAATTGGGCACAAAGAAGTGATTTCTCTTATATGAAAGAATTAGCAGTACAGGAAGTGTGTTTGCATATTTCATCCATTCATATGAGCAATAGCTAGAAGGTGCTACTGCATGAAATGAAATGGGTAATAGTCTACTGAGAACTGTGAGTGCACCCAATAGCTGCTATTGACTCAAAGTCTACAGTGCTACCACACACATAACAATGTTTTGAGGAATTAAGACACAATAATTTCAAGTTTAGATAACAGTGAATATTCTTTATATTTTATCATCATAGTTCATGCCCTGTTTGAGTCTATGAACTGAATATCTTCATTTAGGCATTTAACAAGAAAGCAAGTTTTGAAAAAGATAATTTTAAACCAAATAAAAATTAAAACAGTAAAAAGGTGTATACTTCTCATTTAAAGAAATTATATGAAAAAGAAAAAAATTATATGAATATAAATACTATTCTTTATATCCTAACAATTAAAATTATCAAGGAATAATATGAAGAAAATCTCCTAGACTGAAGTATCATTTTGTTAAAATGATGCTTGCAAAAGATTCACTAACCAGAGAAAATGGTAAAATAATAAAGGGAAATAAAACAACACATAAAAATATACTTAAAACATGAAAGAAATTTATATACAGAGAAAAGTTAAGCTATATCCAGAGAGATGATATGGGGTGGGAGGTGGGAGGGGGTTTCAGGATTGGGAGCTCGTGTACACCTGTGGCTGATTCATGTCAATGTATGGCAAAACCTATACAGTATTGTAACATAGAATAAAGTAAAAATAAAATAAAAAAAAATAAACTGATGCATGGAATAAAAAAAAACAGCTATACTAAAGGAAAAGACAACAAAATATAAATATTTACTTGCACAATTGAAACTTTCTTTTTACTTATTGATAGTTTTAAATTTTCTGTAATAAACTCAATTATACTTTTGATTAATATATAACTTTGTGAATTTGAGCAGTTATAAATATCCACACAGCTTTTTTGATAGTAAAACTCTTATTTTATATTAAAAACTGAATATTTGGATTTTGTCCTTTATTTAAACTTAATTGTTGCTTATTTTAGTTACTAAATTTCAGATTAAAAATCCCCTTAGTTACAATCCATGTAACTTTTTTACAGAGCTATTATTGTTGTCTAGGTATAACATACCCTCAGATTTATTAAAAGCAAGGTTTTAATGATAAATGTTTTTCCAAAAAGTATTTCATGATTTAATTTTTCATGTTTAAACATTTTTATAATTACAAAAATAATGAACATTTATGGCTGAAATTTAGAAACATGATAAACATGAAGAAAATAATTTTCCTAATGCCAAGAAGCAAACAAGATTAACTTTAGTGTGTCATATATTCTTGAAAGCTTTCTAAAATGTATTTTTTGTTTATGTAATTGATATTACATACACAATATGATCTACTACTGAAAAATTCTGCAATTTCCATTAAATACTGATCTTTCAAATGGTTATAGATAACAGGAACATGAAGTAAAGCTTTCAACATAATAGAGTTTACGTATAATTATATACCTTCTGCCTGTGTAGATTCTCAGGTCTTGTGGTCACAGAAGCCTGGCACATTAACACTACAGAGCCATCATCCTAAATACTATAGATGCAGGAAAATAACAAATAAAGAGGAACCCCTAGGTTACACTGGCCATTATTAGGAAATTTGGGCATTCAGGGATTTAGGGATTCAGGTACTCATAATCAAATTGCAATGGGAATTATTAAAATATTTAAATCATAATCTATTGCCAGAAGTTACCAAACACAAAAAATATGTGTGTTTTAGGGTAATAGTGGGATGCAGGGGTAAATGGCAATGGATAGGAAAAAAAGAGGAAAAATTCTTTTTTGCAATATATCAGCTGGGTGATAGTTATAGTATATCAGCTGGGTTATTTAAAATTTCTAAATTTAAAATTATTGATTGTAGTGCTATTTGCATAAGTTATGAAATAATAAGTGATATGCATGCCCAGTAATTGACTATTTATTTCATTATAGCAGACCTATTTTTTAAATGTTATATAATTGAGAGGTAAATGTTCCCAGGACTGAGGTTAATAAGAAAAATAATGAAACATTAGGAAAAGTTTGGTTCCAAGTGCCTTGCCGAAAACAATAAACCTTTTCACCAATTTCTTTGTTTGGAGTGCCTTCTCTAGTCAGGATTCCCACCTTAGATTTTCAGTTCAGTTCGGTCGCTCAGTTGTGTCCGACTCTTTGCGACCCCATGAATCGCAGCTCGCCAGGCGTCCCTGTTTATCACCATCTCTCGGAGTTCACTCAGACTCACGTCCATCAAGTCCGTGATGCCATCCAGCCATCTCATCCTCGGTCGTCCCCTTCTCCTCCTGCCCCGAATTCCTCCCAGCATCAGAGTCTTTTCCAGTGAGTCAACTCTTCACATGAGGTGGCCAAAGTACTGAAGTTTCAGCTTTAGCATCATTCTTTCCTAAGAAATCCCAGGGCTGATCTCCTTCAGAATGGACTGGTTGGATCTCCTTGCAGTCCAAGGGACTCTCAAGAGTCTTCTCTAACACATTTTATATTGTTTTATTTTTCTAAATTATAGAACTATGTAAATAAGAATAAAATTCTCACCCTTTCTTCCACTGCCACATCCATACCACGAGGGGAAAGAAAAAGAGAGAGGGGTGAATAGAGAGAAAAGGAGAAGAAGGAACAGAAAGAGAGAGAAAGATTGATTTATGGATGTACTTTCGTATACTGTATGCAATGCTAATTCTTTTTAAATAATACATAATATTTTTAAAATAGTTCTGCTATAATGAAATAAATATTCATTAATGGACATGCATATCATTTATTATTTTATAACTTCTGCAAACAGGACTACAATGAATAATTTTAAATTTTGAATTTTGCTCATAGTTATTTAGGTATTTATCGGGTATTTTTGGAAGGGATACAGGCCTGAGAGTGAAATTTCTGAGAAGAATGTTGACAGACTCTTTTTCCCTCCTGTGAACAATATACATGGTACTATTTTGCACTCTTTCCAACACTGAATAATATCAGTCTTTATCAATTTTGAAAATATGATAGGTAAAATAGTTCATTATCTTAATTTGTGTTTGCCTCATCAGCAGTATTCATGAACATCTTTGGGTTTTTAATTATTTGTATACTCTTTAAGCACAAGCTGGAATCAAGATTGCTGGGAGAAATATCTATAAACTCAGACATGCAGATGATACCACTCTTATGGCAGAAAGTGAAGAGGGACTAAAGAGCCACTTGATGAAAGTGAAAGAGGAGAGTGAAAAAGTTGGCTTAAAGCTCAACATTAGGAAGATTAAGATCATGGCATCCAGCCCCATCACTTCATGGCAAATAGATGGGGAAACAGTGGAAACAGTGGCTGACTTTATTTGGGGGGCTCAAAAATCACTGCAGATGGTAATTGCAGCCATGAAATTGAAAGAGCTTACTCCTTGGAAGGAAAGTTATGACAAACCTAGATAACATATTAAAAGCAGAGACTACTTTGCCAACAAAGTTCCGTCTAGTCAAGTGAAATGGCATTGCACATTTGTATCTGACTCTTTGCGACCCCATGGACTGTAGCCTGCCAGGCTCCTCTGTCCATGGGATTTTCCAAGCAAGAATACTAGGGTCGGTTGCCATTTCCTTCTCCAGGGGATCTTTCCAAACCATTTCTTTGTAGGTCGCCCGCTTTGTAGGCAGATGCTTTTACCGTCTGAGCCAACAAGGAAGTCTCTTCAAAGAGTTCGTCTAGTCAAGGCTATAGTTTTTGCAGTAGTCAAGTATGGGTGTGAGTGTTGGACTGTAAAGAAAGCTGAGGCACCAAGAGAATTGATGCTTTTGAACTGTGGTGTTGGAGAAGACTCTTGAGAATCCCCTGGACTGCAATGAGATCCAATCAGTCCATCCTAAAGGAGATGAATCCTGAGTGTTCATTGGAAGGAATGATGTTGAAGCTGAAACTCCAATACTTGGCCACCGGATGCAAAGAACTGACTCATTTGAAAAGACTGAGCGCAGGCGGCAGCGGCGAGCCTGCCCACTGAGCACGGCCGAAAGGAACTACCCTACGTCCGAGGTCAGAGGCAGAGGCCAAGAGTGCCAGGCTGCGACAGCGCAAGAACGGCCAAGAGGAGCTACTCTGTGTCTGCCGGGAGGAACTACCCCGCGTCTGAGGTCAGTGGCGGCTGCAAGGAGCTACCCCGTGTCTGAGATCAGGGGCGGCGGCCGAGAAGAGCTACCCTGCGTCTGAGGTCAGGGTCTGCGGCTGGGAGGAGCCACTCGTGCCCGAGGGCTGGGCCGGCAGCCAGGAGGTGCAACCCGAGGAACCGTGGCTGCGCAGGGGGCCTGAGGGCCTAGAGGATCTAGCCCACATTGAAAGGCAGGAATGGCGACGGTAAGGAGATACCCCTCGTCCAAGGTAAGGAGCAGCGGCTGTGCTTTGCTGGAGCAGCCAGCCGTGAAGAGATACCCCACACCCAAGGTAAGAGAAACCCAAGTAAGATGGTAGGTATTGCAAGAGGGCATCAGAGGGCAGACACACTGAAACCATACTCACAGAAAAGTAGTCAATCTAGTCACACTAGGACCACAGCCTTGTCTGACTCAATGAAACCAAGCCATGCCTGTGGGGAAACCCAAGACAGGTGGGTCATGGTGGAGAGGGCTGACAAAATGTGGTCCACTGGAGAAGGGAATGGCAAGCCACTTCAGTATTCTTGGCTTGAGAACCCCATGAAGAATATAAAAAGGCAAAATGATAGGATACCAAAAGAGGAACTTCCAGGTTATTAGGTGCCCAATATGCTATTGGAGATCAGTGGAGAAATAACTCCAGAAAAACAAAAGGATGGAGCCAAAGCAAAAACAATACCCAGCTGTGGCTGTGATTGGTGATAGAAGCAAGATCCGATTGTGTAAAGAGCAATATTGCATAGGAACCTGGAATGTCAGGTCCATGAATCAAGGCAAATTGGAAGTGGTCAAACAAGAGATGGCAAGGGTGAACATCGACATTCTCGGAATCAGCGAACTAAAATGGACTGAAATGGGTGAATTTAACTCAGATGACCATTATATCTACCACTGTGGGCAGGAATCCCTCAGAAGAAATGGAGTAGCCATCATGGTCAACAAAAGAGTCCAAAATGCATACTTGGATACAACCTCAAAAATGACAGAATGATCTCTGTTCAATTCTAAGGCAACCCATTCAATATCACAGTTATCCAAGTCTATGCCCCAACCAATAATGCTGAAGAAGCTGAAGTTGAATGGTGTTATGAAGACCTACAACACCTTTTAGAGCTAACACCCAAAAAAGATGTCCTTTTCATTATAGGGGACTGGAATGCTAAAGTAGGAAATCAAGAAACACCTGGAGTAACAGGCAAATTTGGCCTTGGAATGCAGAATGAAGCAGGGCAAAGACTAATAGAGTTTTGCCAAGAAAATGCACTGGTCATAGCAAACACCCTCTTCCAACAACACAAGAGAAGACTATACACATGGACATCACCAGATGGTCAAGACCAAAATCAGATTGATTATATTCTTTGCATCCAAAGATGCAGAAGCTCTATACAGTCGATGAAAACAAGACCAGGAGCTGACTGTGGATCAGATATTGAACTCCTTATTACTAAATTCAGACCCAAATTGAAGAAAGTAGGGAAAACTGCTAGACCATTGAGGTATGACCTAAATCAAATCCCTTATGATTATACAGTGGAAGTGAGAAATAGATTTAAGGGCCTAGATCTGATAGATAGTGTGCCTGATGAACTATGGAATGAGGTTCTTGAAGCTGTAGAGGAGACAGGGATCAAGACCATCCCCATGGAAAAGAAATGCAAAAAGCAAAATGGCTCTCTAGGGAGGCCATACAAATAGCTGTGAAAAGAAGATAGGCAAAAAGCAAAGGATAAAAGGAAAGATATAAACATCTGAATGCAGAGTTCCAGAGAATAGCAGGAAGAGATAAGAAAGCCTTCCTCAGAGATCAATGCAAAGAAATAGAGGAAAACAACAGAATGGGAAAGACTAGAGATCTCTTCAAGAAAATTAGAGATACCAAGGGAACATTTCATGCAAAGATGGGCTTGATAAAGGACAGAAATGGTCTGGACCTAACAGAAGCAGAAGATATTAAGAAGAGGTGGCAAGAATACATGGAAGAACTGTACAAAAAGATATTCACGACCCAGATAATCATGATGATGTGATCACTAATCTAGAGCCAGACATCCTGGAATGTGAAGACAAGTGGGCCTTAGAAAGCATCACTATGAACAAAGCTAGTGGAGGTGATGGAATTCCAGTGTAGCTGTTTCAAATCCTGAAAGATGATGCTGTAAAAGTGCTGCACTCAATATGCCAGCAAATTTGGAAAACTCAGCAGTGGCCACAGGACTGGAAAAGGTCAGTTTTCATTCCAATTCCAAAGAAAGGCAATGCCAAAGAATGCTCAAACTACCGCTCAATTGCACTCATCTCACATGCTAGTAAAGTAATGCTCAAAATTCTGCAAGCCAGGCTTCAGCAATACGTGAACCATGAACTCCCTGATGTTCAAGCTGGTTTTAGAAAGGCAGAGGAACCAGAGATCAAATTGCCAACATCCGCTGGATCATGGAAAAAGCAAGAGAGTTCCAGAAAGGCATCTATTTCTGCTTTATTGACTATGCCAAAGCCTTTGACTGTGTGGATCACAATAAACTGTGGAAAATTCTGAAAGAGATGGGAATACCAAACCACTCACCTGCCTCTTGAGAAATCTGTATGCAGGTCAGGAAGCAGCAGTTC
The DNA here is from genome assembly GCA_917880005.1 of Nanger dama. Lineage (NCBI taxonomy): Eukaryota > Metazoa > Chordata > Mammalia > Artiodactyla > Bovidae > Nanger > Nanger dama. The sequence goes on from CAKJTW010000003.1 coordinate 76,835,300, forward strand.
GAACTGGACATGGAACAACAGACTGGTTCCAAATAGAAAAAGGAGTACGTCAAGGCTGTATACTGTCACCCTGTTTATTTAACTTATATGCAGAGTACATCATGAGAAACGCTGGACTAGAAGAAACACAAGCTGGAATCAAGATTGCTGGGAGAAATATCAATAACCTCAGATATACAGATGACACCACCCTTATGGCAGAAAGTGAAGAAGAACTAAAGAGCCTCTTGATGAAAGTGAAAGAGGAAAGCAAAAAAGTTGGCTTAAAGCTCAACATTCAGAAACAAAGATCATGGCATCCAGCCCTGTTACTTCATGGGAAATAGATGGAGAAACAGTGGAAACAGTGTTAGACTTTATTTTGGGGGCTCCAAAATCACTGCAGATGGTGACTGCAGCCATGAAATTAAAACACGCTTACTCCTTGGAAGAAAAGTTATGACCAACCTAGATAGTACTTTGCTGACTAAGGTCCATCTAGTCAAGGCTATGGTTTTTCCTGTGGTCATGTATGGATGTGAGAGTTGAACTGTGAAGAAGGCTGAGCACCGAAGAATTGATGCTTTTGAACTATGATGTTGGAGAAGACTCTTGAGAGTCCCTTGAACTGCAAGGAGATCCAACCAGTCCATTCTGAAGGAGATCAACCCTGGGATTTCTTTGGAAGGAATGATGCTAAAGCTGAAACTCCAGTACTTTGGCCACCTAGTGGGAAGAGTTGACTCATTGGAAAAGACTCTGATGCTGGGAAGGATTGGGGGCAGGAGGAGAAGGGGACGACAGAGGATGAGATGGCTGGATGGCATCACTGACTCGATGGACGTGAGTCTGAGTGAACTCCAGGAGTTGGTGATGGACAGGGAGGCTTGGCGTGCTGCGATTCATGGGGTCCCGAAGAGTCGGACACGACTGAGTGACTGAACTGCACTGATGCTGGGAAAGACTGAGGGCAAGAGGAGAAGGGCAGACAGAAAATGAGATGAATGGATGGCATCACCAACTCAATGGACATGAGTTTGAATAAACTCCGGGAGTTGATGATGGACAGGGAGGCCTGGCCTGCTGCAGTCCATGGGGTCACAAAGAATCGGACACGACTGAGTGACTGAACTGAACTGATTACTCCTTTTGAAAATTTCATGAAATTCTCTAGATTTCAAGGATATTACAAGATGCAAATAGTTGTATTATTGATATTTAACTCTAGCCTAAATTTATAATTGGTTCAATTTTTACCTACATAAACTTCCAAACAGAGAAATAGCATAACAGTACCTCAGGAGGCTAGCTCATATCCTCCTCTCAGTCAAAAGCCCTGAAACTCTTTATGATTTTTAATCACTCTTAATTAATTTAGCTTTCTTGAACTTCAATAAGGGGAATTGTATGATAATGCTGTATATGTTTGATTACTTTGATTTTATACTGTCTGTGATATTTCTCCAAGCAATTATGCTAATCAGTGTTTATTTTTGTTACCAGTGAACTGTATTATTTCTTCAATTGTATGAACATACTGTAATTTACTTACGCATTACATTGTTGTTGGACATTTGTCAGGTACAAGTAAAGCTGCTATGAACATTTCTCCTCTCATTTTTTAATGGACATAACACTCATTTCTGTTGGATATGTGTGTATATCAACTGGAACTTTTCAAACATAGAATAAATGCGTGTTTAATTCAATAAGCAACTGCCAAATATTTTCTTTATTGACATCACTGGTTTCCTTTTGTAATATAAACATGCTATTCTCTCATATCAGTTTTTATCTTCAGTGTTGTAGGAAAAATCCAAAATCAAACTGACATCTTTTTCATATATCTATGGGCTATTTGGAAATAACCCATAGATATATGGGCATATTCATGAGATGCCAATTCAAATCGCTCAGTTGTTAACTGGATTATGGGCATTTTCTCATTGACTCAAATTATTTGCATCATGTATAAGCAAATCCCTTGTTGAATATATGCATTACAATGATTTAATTCTATTAGCACTTACCTTTTCACTTAATGGTGTCCTAGTAAGCAAAAGCTCTTAGTTTTAATAATGTCAAGTTTTTCATATATGGTTAAAGACATTTCTTTTGAAAAACATTTCTTTCTTTCAAAGTCATGAACATATTCTCATTTTAAAATAGATGCTTAAAGATTTTTGGTTTTCACATGTAAGGATATGATCCTTTTAAAAGTAATTGTATGTGGTGTGAGGTAGGGTGTCAAGCTTCATTTTTTTATATGGATATTTAATGGACCTAAAAACATTTATTAAAGAGACCATTGATTTTTGGCTAGATTGCAGTGGAGACTTTGCAATAAATAACACTATATATGGGCCTCCATTTCAATCTCTATTTTTTATACTTTTACTAATACAACAGTTTCACATTAAGATTTACATTAAGTATTGATATCTGATACTATAAATCTCCCCCTTTGTTCCTTTTTAATATAAATTTGTTTATTTTGATTGGAGGCTAATTACCTTTGTTCTTTAATATTGTTTTGTGTATTCCAGGCCCTATTCTTTTTTACCTATAGTTTAGAATTAGCTTATCAACTTCCTTTAGCATATATAAGGATACTAATGGGAATTATAATATATATGTCAAACAATGTAACTGTTTGGGATCATTGCCATATAACAGCAATGAGTCATGTGTACATAAACATGAACATATTGCTTCAGTTAATTTCTCTCGGTTATGTGTTTTAGTTTTCAGAGTAAAGTTTAGTTAGATTTTTTTACTCTTTATGTTATTTTTGAACTACTGCAAATTTCTTTTTCTTTAATTTTATTTTTAAACAGTTGTAGTGACTTTGCTATATTCATTTGGTCTAATATTATTGTATTGAATCTACCGATTACTTTGGCTAATATGCACATCTTAACGATATTATGTCTTCCAATCAATGAACACAGAATGTATTTCCATTTATTTGGCTCTATAATTTATTTCAACAGTATGTTATAGTTTTCAGTGTATGTATCTTCAACCTCCTTATGTTAGCTTCATTACTATTTTAATTTTGATACTATTGTAAATGAATGACTGTTTATAGTATCTAGGCTATAGACTGTTTATAGTATCTAGAAGTGCAAATAATTTTTTGCGTTTTGAGTTTTCAATCCTACAACTTTGCTGAATTTGTTCATAAGGTCTAACAGTTTATTGGAATCTGTAGGGTTTTCTACTTATAAGATCATATCTGCAATCAGAAATTCTTTTACCTCTTCCTTTTCTATTTCTGGTTAATATTTACCTCTTTTTCTTGTGTAATAGCTCTGGACTTTTTCTTATGTTGAATAGTAGAGGTAAGAATGGGAATTCTTGCCCTTATTCCTAATCTAGAGGAAATGTTTTCAGTCTTTCACCATTGGCTCTAATGTTAGCTGTGAGTCTTTTCCTAAATGGTCTTTATTATGTTGAGATAATACACTTCTATACCTAGTGTTTTTTTTTTTTTAATGTTTCTTATCATGTAAGGATGAGGAGTTTTGTTAGATGTTTTCTCTGCATTAGTTGAGATATTTATGTGGGTTTACTCCTTCACATAATTAATATGTTACTTTGACTGCTCTTCATCTTTTAAACCATCCTTGCATTCCAGGAAAAAACTCACTTTGTCACAGTGTGTAATCCTTTTAATATGCTGTTAAATTCTCTGTGATCGTATTCTGTTGATTTTTATTTCAGCATTCGTTAGAGACATTGGTCTGTAGTTTTCATTTCCTATGTCTTTGTCTGGCTTTGATGTCAGGGTAATGAAATTTAGGTTGCTTTAATATTTTGGCTATTATAAATAATGCTACAATAAACATTGGGGTACATATATCTTTTTCAATTAAAGTTTCTTTTTCTTTGATAAATACCCAGATATGAAATTGCTGAATCATATGACAGTTATATTTTAATTTTTGAAGAAATTTCATACTTTTTCCATAGTGACTGCACCAATTTACAATTCCACCAGCAGTGTACAAGCGTTTCCTTTTATCCACATCCTCACCAACACTCCTTATTTGTTGTCTTTTTGATGATAGCCATTCTGCTATTATGGCTTTCATTTGCAATTCTCTGATGATTTCTGATGTTGAATATCCTATCATGTGCCTTTTGGCCAGCTGTATGTGCGTCTTTTGGCCAGAAAAATGTCAATTTGTGGCCCATTTTTCAACTGGTTACTTTTTGTTGTTGAGGTATATGGGTAATTTAAATATCTTGGACATTAATCCCATATCGTGTGTATTATTTGAAAATGATTTCTCCAGTTTAGTAAGGTGTCTTTTCACTTTGTTAATGGTTTCTTTTGGCATGCAAAATGCAAAGTTTGCTGTATTCACATTTATTTATTTTTTAATTTCCTTTGCTTAAAAAGATGGATCTAGAAAAATAATGCTATGGCCATGTCAGAGAGCATACTTCCTGCATTTTCTGCTAGGAGTTTTATGGTTTGAGGCTTTACTCTTTAGGAAAAAAGTGAAGTGAAAGTGTTAGTTGTTCAGTTGTGGCCAACTGTTTGCTACCCCATTGAGTCTTTAATATATTTTAAATTAATTTTTTAAATTTATTTATTTATTTTAATTACAATACTGTATTTGTTTTGCCATACATTGACATGAATCAGCCACAGGTGTACACCAGCTCCCAATCCTGAAATCCCCTCCCACCTCTCACCCCATATCATCTCTCTGGATCATCCCCGTGCACCAGCCCCAAGCATCCTGTATCCTGTATTGAACATAAACTTGCGCTTCATTTCTTACATGATAGTATACATGTTTCAATGCCATTCATGTCAATGTATGGCAAAAACAATACAGTATTGTAAAACAGAATAAAGTAAAAATAAAATTTAAGAAAAATTAATTTTTACAAAGGGCATGAAAAAGTAGTCTAGTTTAATCCTTTTGCATGCAGCTATACAGGTTTTCCAATGATATCTACTGAAGAGTCTATGAAAAATACAAGTGGTGAGAGTGGGCATTCTTGTCTTGTTCCTGATCTTAAAGAAAATGTTTTCAGATTTTCAACAGTGAGTATAATGTTAGCTGTGGTCTTATTATACGTGGCTTTTTTATGTTGAAGTACCTTCCCTCTATATCTACTTTGCATAGAGTTCTTAAATGCACCATAAATGCATGTTGAATATTGTCAAAAGCTTTCTCTGGATCTAGTAAAATGATATTTGATCTTTATTCATCAATTTGTTAATGTAGTGTATCGGGTTGATTTTTTTTGTGGATATTGAACCATCCTTTCATCTCTGAGATAAGCATCACTGGATCATGATGCATAATCATTTTAAGTATTGTTGAATTTGTTTTGCAAATTTTTTGGAGGATTTGTGCATCCACGTTTATCAGTGATATTGATTTGTAGTTTTCTTTGTTAGTGATATTTTTGTTTGATGTTGATATCAGGGTGATGCTGGCAACATTTGCAAACATTTTCTCCCATTCCGTAAGTTGTCTTCATTTTTTGTATCTGATAAGTCAAATCTTACATCGTTATTTTACTTTTTAAAAATACATTTATTATCCTGAGAGTTTATTTCAAAGGAGATTTTAAAAATCTCTTTCTCAAATTGAAAACTTCTTAGCAGTTTCTTTCCCACAGTCTGACTGGGATTTGTCTAGACTGCCTTGGATTTGTGTACTGCCTTGTGTTAAATATTTATACTTAACACTAAGAAGTCAATCTATGAAAGGACATGATATAACTTTCCTGATAATCTGGTTTTCTTTTATATACCTCTGTAACGATTCACATTTTCTTAATGGTGCATGTACAATCTTTCAACGTTTATTTCCAGAAGATTTGTGTTGCTATTGAAAATGAAATAATTTACCCATAAGAATTTACAAATCTTCTCATCCATAAAAGGAAAGTTTTATTACCTGCATGTTTTGTAGTTAGCCAACTTATTTTGTGTTTTAGTTTATTGTTTTCTTCTTGGTGACATTCATTTCTTAGCCAACAGTCAAAATTTCTCTTCTAATATTCATGCTTGTATGTGATTACCTTTGTCTCATTTCATTGGTGTATATAGGAGCAGTGATGATGATGTATCAACTGACTTTCCCCAAATTACTTTATCTTTTAAGTACCTGTAAGTATCAGTGACTTACAGCAAGTCCTTTTCTTTTTTTCTCACATTGACTTGTTGCTTCTGGTTGGTATATATATTTTCTCTCCCTCTTGTACCTCCTCTCCCATTTTACCCCTCTAGGTCATCACAGAGCACTGAGCTGGGCTCCCTGTGCTGTACAGAAGCTTCCTGCTAGCTAGCTAGCTATTTCACACATGGTAAAGAATATATGTCAATGCAATTGTCTCAGTTCATCCCACCCTTCCCTTCCCCTACTATGTCCACAAGTCCATTCTCTACATCTGTGTCTCTATTACTGCCCTGCAAATAGTTTTTTTTTTCTAATTAATTAATTTTTTTAATTGGAGGCTACTTACTTTACTAAAGAGCCTCTTGATGAAATTGAAAGAGGAGAGTGAAAAAGTTGGCTTAAAGCTCAACATTCAGAAAACTAAGATCATGGCATCCAGTCCCATCAGTTCAGTTCAGTTCAGTTCAGTCACTCAGTCGTGTCCGACTCTTTGCAACCCCATGAATTGCAGCATGCCAGGTCTCCCTGTCCATCAACTCCTGAACTCCAACTCCTGGAGTTCACTCAGACTCACATCCATCAAGTCGGTGATACCATTCAGCCATCTCTTCCTCTATCGTCCCCTTCTCCTCCTGCCCCAGTCCCTCCCAGCATCAGAGTCTTTGCCAGTGAGTCAACTCTTTGCATGAGGTGGCCAAAGTACCGGAGTTTCAGCTTTAGCATTACTCCTTCCAAAGAACACCCAGGACTGATCTCCTTCAGAATGGACTTATTGGATCTCCTTGCAGTCCAAGGGACTCTCAAGCTCATACACCATGATTCAGTTCAGTTCAGTCGCTCAGTCGTGTACGACTCTTTGCGACCCAATGAATTGCAGCATGCCAGGCCTCCCTGTCCATCACCAACTCCCGGAGTTCACTCAGACTCACGTCCACCTAGGCAGTGATGCCTCTAATCCCCCCAGCATCAGGGTCTTTTCCAATGAGGCAACTCTTCACATCAGGTGACCACTGGAAAAACCATACCTGGTCCCATCACTTCATGGCCATTAGATGGGGAAACACTGACTGACTTTATTTTTCCGGGCTCCAAAATCACTGCAGATGGTGACTGCAGTCATGAAATTAAAAGACGCTTACTCCTTGGAAGGAAAGTTATGAGCAACCTAGACAACATATTAAAAAGCAGAGACATTACTTTGCCAGCAAAGGTCTGTCTAGTCAAGGCTATGGTTTTTCCAGTGGTCCTGTATGGAGAGAGTTGGACTATAAAGAAAGCTGAGTGCCGAAGAATTGATGCTTTTGAACTGTGGTGTTAGAGAAGACTCTTGAGAGTCCCTTGGACTGCAAGGAGATCCAACCAGTCCATCCTAAAGGAGACCAGTCCTGGGTGTTCATTGGAAGGACTGATGTTGAAGCTGAAACTCCAATATTTTGGCCACTTGTTGAGAAGAGCTGACTCATTTGAAAAGACCATGATGCTGGGAAAGATTGAGGGTAGGAAGAGAAGGGGACGACAGAGGATAAGATGGTTGGATGGCATCACCCACTTGATGGACATCGGTTTGGGTGGACTCCAGGAGTTGGTGATGGACAGGGAAGCCTGGCATGCTGCGATTCATGGAGTTGCAAAGAGTTGGACACAACTGAGCGACTGAACTGAACTGAACTGAGTTACTTTACAATATTATAGTGGTTTTTGCCACACATTGACATGAATCAGCTATGGGTGTACTTTATTGCACAGGAAAAAGAGCTATGGTGCATTGCATAATGGTTCTTAAAGGTTTTCTTTAAAAGTGCCATATGTAAATTTGTCTTATTGGGCAAACCAAGTCACATTGCCTAGTCTAAGATTTGTGAAACATAGGAATATTATCCTCTAGTAAAAAAGGAAAATGAATCACTTAGAACAATAACTCTGTCATATGAATATTTTGTTTTGTCCTTGATTTTAATTGTAATGTTTTTGTGTTTTACTACTAAAGTATGCTTTTGCCAATTATTTCAGATGAAGAGTTTTTTTTTAACAAGTTAAATCATTTATTTTTATTTCTGATTTACTTTATTAAAAATGGGTTTCAATTTTATCTATTTTTGCTTATGCATCTATCAAGACATTCTTATGTTACTTCTATTAATTAAAAAATATGTTATATTTATATATTATATTCACATATGATACAATAATGGAGAGCTCTTAAGGTATACATCTTACTTGATAATATTCTATTATTTGGATATTTTACTTTAGAATGTGGCTTAATATAATATAATCTTTGTAACTCTGGTTATCACACCTAAGGGCTCAACAATTAGGTAGTCATCGTATAAAATCATATATATACATATAATAATACTAATATTTTAGTACAGAATCATTCAAACATGTTATTAAAGTGGCTAACTGCATGGTAATTTTTTTGTATTTTTAAAATTATTTTTAATACTTTATTCTACACTACAGTACTGTATTAGTTTTGCCATACATTGACATGAATCAGTAACAGGTGTCCACGATCTCCCAGTGCTGAAGCCCCTTCCCACCTCCCACCCCATATCATCTCCCTGGATCATCCCGTGCACCAGCCCCATGCATCCTGTATCCTGCATTGAACATAGATTGGCGCTTCGTTTCTTATATGATAGTATACATGTTTCAATGCCATTCTCCCAGATCATCCCACCCTCTCCCTCTCCCTCTGAGGCCAAAAGTCTCTTCTATACCTGTGTCTCTTTTGTTGTCTCACATAGAGGGTCATCATTACTATCTTTCTAAATTCCATATATATGTGTCAGTATACTGTACTGGTGTTTTTCTTTCTGGCTTATTTCATTCTGTATAATCGGCTCCAGCTTCACCCATCTCATTAGAACTGAGTCAAATTTATTCTTTTTAAGGGCTGAGTAATACTCCATTGTGTATATGTACCACAGCTTTCTTATTCATTCATCTGCTGATGGACATCTAGGTTGTTTCCATGTCCTGGCAATTATAAACAGTGCTGCAGTGAACATTGGGGTACATGTGTCTCTTTCAATTCTGGTTTCCTCAGTGTGTATGCCCAGCAGTTGGATTGCTGGGTCATAAAGCAGTTCTATTTGCAGTTTTTTAAGGAATCTCCACACTGTTTTCCATAGTGGCTGTACTAGTTTGCATTCCCACAAGCAGTGTAAGAGGGTTCCCTTTTCTCCACATCCTCTCCAGCATTTATTGCTTGTAGACTTTTGGATCGCAGCCATTCTGACTGGTGTGAAATGGTACCTCATTGTGGTCTTGATTTGCATTTCTCTGATAATGAGTGATATTGAACATCTTTTCATGTGTTTGTTAGCCATCCGTATGTCTTCTTTGGAGAAATGCCTATTTAGTTCTTTGGCCCATTTTTTTGATTGGTTCATTTATTTTTCTGGAGTTGAGCTGCATAAGTTGCTTGTATATTTTTGAGATTAGTTGTTTGTCAGTTGCTTCATTTGCTATTATTTTCTCCCATTCCAAAGGCTGTCTTTTCACCTTGCTTATAGTTTCCTTTGTTGTGCAGAAGCTTTTAATTTTAATTAGATTCCATTTGTTTATTTTTGCTTTTATTTCCAGTATTCTGGGAGGTGGATCATAGAGGATCCTGCTGTGATTTATGTCTGAGAGTGTTTTGCCTATGTTCTCCTCTAGGAGTTTTATAGGTTCTGGTCTTACACTTAGATCTTTAATCCATTTTGAGTTTATTTTTGTGTGTGGTGTTAGAAAGTGATCTAGTTTCATTCTTTTACAAGTGGTTGACCAGTTTTCCCAGCACCACTTGTTAAAGAGATTGTCTTTACTCCATTGTATATTCTTGCCTCCTTTGTCGAAGATAAGGTGTCCATAGGTGTGTGGATTTATCTCTGGGCTTTCTATTTTGTTCCATTGCATGGTAAATTTTTATAAATTACTTTTTTTTAAAAATATCATATTCATAGCTAAAGAATGTGTCTCTCAAAGTGGTGGTAGTGGTGAGCTTGGGGTAGGGTATCAAAGACAAAATTAACACATGGAAAGGGGTCTTTAATACGGTTAAATACACAGACTCCTAATCACTATGCTAACTTTTATTTCAGAGACTTTTCTTCAAATGTAAAATCAAGTCTCATTGCTAGTCACAACTTTCTTCTAATCACTAGAGATAAATTTACTTTCCATCATAGCTAAAACAGCAAACTTTTCCTGCCAATTTTTTGTTTCCATTCCTCCTCATTATTACAAAGAGAAATCTTCAAATTAGATTAAAGATGTGTAAGAATCTGAAACTTAATCCAGCACGCTGAATAAAGACCAAAATAGGAAACCAGGTTCAACAGAACTGCTGTGTTATGAATTCCCTCTCTAGAGGACCAGTTTCCAAAGATGGCCTCTACAGAACATAAAAGCGAACAATATTTAAAGTCTTCATTTGATTCTGTCTAGACCATGTTTTCTTTGCCACTGTCACTTTGCCTTTACAGTTTATATAAAAGGGGGAACTACAGAGGGTAAACCTGACTGACTTCTTAATCCCATAATGTTGTACCTAAAAGCCTATTCAGCAATTCATATGAATTCCCACAATAATTCATGGAACACTACTATATCTGGTTTTTCTGAGATATGAGAAAACTGTTGTATTTGGTCTTTCTGTATACTCAGATGTGGAAAATGGCATTCAACCATACAGAATTCTATGATATTCACTTTGTATCTTCAGGTAAGGTAAAGCTCACACGTGTCTGAGCTCTCCTTATTTCTTTCTTCTACCCTTTCTTGTTTGATAACTTAATATGTGAATTATAAAAGTACTATTTCTCCAGAATCATAGCTGAGATTTTATATGAAAGCTTATAAAAACTGTTACTTCAAACATTTGCTAAAACTCTTAAAGGATCTTGCCAGGTGCTCCTTTTTATCCCCACTCTATATAACGGTGTTCTGATCTGAAATCAGGGAAAATTCCAGAAAATGAATGGATACACCTTCTTTCAGAAATGTCTGTCCCCTGTACTTTCTGTTACTTTTAATGAGTAGCAGGCAAGGAATTTTTTTGTACTTGAAATTGCAAAATTTAGGACATTCTTTGTGAGCATAAGCAAACATGACAGTTTAATAATTGACACTTAACTTTAACATGTATTTTCAAGAGTGTGTTTTTACTGAAGGGAAGTATAGAAATGTGAACTCTTGTAAATTTTCATTTTAATATTGACATAATCTATTCTTAAAAAGATATAGGAATATTTCTCATAGCCTAACTCAAAAAAATTTAAAGTTGTATAAAGGATTTAGATCTATTTGTATGTCCTTAATTCAACTCGACGCATTTCTCACTAATAGAACAAAGAATATTGAATAGCATTATCTTTAATGTCTTTGTATGTCACAAACACTGAGTTAACTTGGCTGTATTTTTGTTTGTTTTTTTTTTTGAAGGGGGGAATCTGTGTTTTTTTCAGTATTATTTAAAATGGTAAGCCCTTATACATATTTACTTATTGTCAACACTTTGTTAGCTGTTGGAAATTAGGAAAGCTCTTTGTTCACTTTGTTTTTATTATATCCAGAATAGGAATATGAATACTTGAAAATCATTTTAACATCTCTGCATATAGTAGGTAGCTCAGCTGGTAAAGAATTTGCCTGCAATGCAGGAGACCACAATTCAATTCTTGGGTCAGGAAGATCCGCTGGAGAAGGGATAGGCTTCCCACTCCAGTATTCCTGAGCTTCCCTGGTAGCTCAGATAGTAAAGAATCCGCCTGCAATGTGGGAGATCTGTGTTTGATCCCTGGTTTGGGATGCTCTCCTGGAGAAGGCCATGGCAACCCACTCCAGTATTCTAGACTGGAGAATCCCATGGACAGATGAGCCTGGTGGGCTACAGTCCATGGGGGTACCAAAGAGTTGGATGCAACTGAGTACAGCACAGAGTAATGTGGCTCAAAGCAAGTCATCTGCCCTAATGAGTAATGTTTTATAAGGCCAATTGTAATATGGAAATCTGTCATTTTTTTGCAGCTTTGAAAACAAATAAGCATACTCATGTGGAGAATTGCTCTAGCTCTGTGAGTAAATTCATCCTTTTAGGCTTCCCTTATACTTGGGAAATTCGGCTCCTCTGTTTCTCAGTTTTTTCTGGGTCATATATTCTGACACTCATTGGAAATATGTGTATTATTAGTGCTGTGAGTTGCGACCATCAACTGCAAACTCCAATGTACATCCTTCTGGCCAATTTTTCCTTCCTGGAGATCTGGTTTATCACCTCCACTGTCCCTAATATGCTAGCCAACTTTCTTTCTGAGACCAACACCATCTCCTTCTCTGGCTGCTTTCTGCAGTTCTACTTCTTCTTCTCCATGGGCACCACTGAGACCTTCTTCTTGTCTGCCATGGCCTTTGACAGGTACCTTGCCATCTGCAGGCCCCTTCGCTACCCCACTGTCATGCCAGTGCAACGCTGCATCAGAATGGGAGCCTGCTGCTGGGTGTGTGGCTTCTTGTACTTCCTCTTGCCTATATATCTAATCTCTCAACTCCCCTTTGCTGTCTCAATAAAATTGATCACTTCCTATGTGACCCAGGACCCCTTATGAAGCTGTCTTGTGCACCAGCTCCTGTCATTGAGATCATCTGTGCCATCTACAATTCAGTCCTCATTTTCTCCACCTTACTCTTCATTACCAGCTCCTACACCCTGGTGATCAGAGCTGTGCTCAGGGTCCCCTCAGCAGAAGGCCGGCGTAAGGCTTTCTCTACATGTGGCTCCCATCTCTCTGTAGTGTCTCTGTTCTATGGCTCTATTATGGTCGTATATGTGAGCCCAACAGCAGGCAATCCAGCCGGGATTCAGAAATATGTGACTTTGCTTTATTCTGTGCTAACTCCGCTGTTCAACCCCTTGATCTATAGTCTCCGGAATAAAGAGATGAAGGAGGCTCTGAGAAAATTATTTAAGACTGTGAGATTTAGGCAGAGGCCTGGGAGAAATCTCTGAAGAACTTGTGTGTGCAACTGAAATAATATATGTGAACTAAATGATTGAAAGATTAGCATTCAATTGTATTAACCATATTAGACAAATATATTTGAGGGAGGGAGAAAAACATAGTCAAATGTAATTAAATGTTTTAAATTAACTGTGGCCATCTGTCATTTTTTTTATTGTTTGAGAAAATTTATATTAATAGTAAAAATTTTTTTCATATTCAAATAAAAATAATAAAAGAAAAATAATCAGTCTTCTTCCTGGCATTCAGACTTAATACTAAAATTTTGATGTTACCATATCAGTTACACATGTATACACAATAATCAAATATTTATTACTAATATTTCTCTGGTAAGTCAAAGTGAAAGTAAAGTGAAAATGAAGTCGCTCAGTTGTGTCCGACTCTTTGCGACCCATGGACTGTAGCCCACCAGTCTCCTCCATCCATGGGATTCTCCAGCCAAGAATACTGGAGTGGGTTGCCATTTCCTTCTCCAATATTTCTCTGGTAAGTCAAAAGTCATGCTAAATTTACAAAACAACATTTAAATTTTAATTTTTATGTCAATATTAAAGACATGACAAAATTAATTAACTTCTTTATAAAAATTCATTTATAATAATTGTACTTCCCACTTTCTTACCAAGATTTAGTTTAAATACTCAGAATTTGGAACCAGATGGTTGCCACTATTTCTGCATTATATGTTTAATTTAATAATTATTTTTAAAATAAATTCTCTATAAAATAAACCATACACTGCCTTTTCCTGAGACGTCATTTGTGCACTCTACAAGCTAGAGATAACAGCCAGTGACCCTCAGGTATTGTTGTGACTACAGAAATTGCTAGATTTGCTTTGCTAACTATGTCAAGAACAATAGCATCTCATACTGTCAGCCGGAATTTTTCTCATTCCACAAAAAGACCGTGAGTCCATTTGTTATTATGCCCCCATCCTTCCTCTCTCCAGTCCTTGGAAACTATTAATCTACTTTCTGTTCTATAGATTTATTCTCAAAATTTCATATAAAGGGAATCATATAATATATGTGACCTTTTGTGACCAACTTCTTTCACTTAACATAATATGTACAAGATTCACTTTTGCTGGGCATGTTTATCTGTACTTTATTTTTTTTATGGTTGAATAGCATTTCTTAGTATGGATATACCCACATTTTATCTATTCAATGGTTGATGGACCTTTGAGTTGTTTCCATCATTGGTCTATTATGAGTTATACATGAACAAGTTTTTGTATGCACATATATTTTCACTTTGGGGAGTTTACTCCAGAGAAAGGAATCATTGTGTCATATGTTAACTATTTAACATTTTGAGGAATTAATTGTCAGACTATTTTCCGAAGTGACTGTGCCATCTTTACTATCATATCAGCACAGTATGAAATGTATGGGTTCAGTTTCTCTGTATCTCACCAACACTCATTTGCTCTTTTTTTTTTTTCCTTTAGCTATCCATGTATATATGAAGAGATATCTTATTATGGTGCTCACTTGCATTTCTCTAATGATAAGGATGCTGATTATCTTTCAGTGTGCTTATTGGTCACTCACATGTCTTCAACTTGGAAATATATATTCAAATCCTCGATGATTTTTAAAATATTAGCCTATTCATCTTTCTAATTCTCAACTATAGAGGTCTTTACATATACTCTGGATATGTCACTTATCAGATAAATAATTTGCAAATATCTTTTATCAATCTGTGAGGTACATTTTTACTTTTATGATTGTCCTTTGAAGTTTTGAATTTTAATGAGGTCCAACTTATCTTTTACCTTATCACTTGTGATGCTGGTTTTATCTCTAAGAAATCTTTGCCTAATCGAAAGTTACAAAAAGTACTACTATGCTTATTTATATATTTATTTTTTATTATACATGATTTTTCCAACTTTTATATTCATTTTATATTTTAATAGGTATTTGTTGACTAGAGATCAAACACAAACTCCAAATCACTACTTTAAAATAAAAGTTTCTCAAGTATTCTATGGCATATCCAAATCTGTCACAAAGTTTATGGGGCAATATGAGTCACAGCATACTTACTTATTTTTTGTTTTGCTGTCTTGATATTCCCGAAAGGTTGCTATCACACATTTTCAAAAGGAATCTTCTTGATTATGTCCCTGAGATTATAAAATCTTTATCTAATCATTTAAAAATAAATTATTCATATAATTTATAATTAAATAGTACCTTTCAGTGACGTTTCAAGCATTATTTAGGGTAGGAAAAAGAATGAGAAATAAATTACCTATATAAAAGAAAGTAGGCAAATTGTGGAAAATGGAGAATTAATGAAATGACCATAATAATTAAATAAATAATGTGTGGTAATAAAGTTCTTTTCTTTAAATACATATAAAATATCAAATTGTATAGAAAAAAGACTTACTATGGCTAAATAGTTAAGAAGTTATAATAAGGGCAATTTTGATGGTGACCAAATTGCAGCAAAAATGTGCTTATTAATGCAGGATAAGAAGGAATTACAGTGGCTATTCAACTATCCATTCACTTCTTTCACATGAGGAAATCCCTTGGGGTAAAGAAAAGAAGACAGGGAAACACACTAAATTCCTTAGCAACTAGACTCCAGGTAAATCCGGGAATCCAGTAAAGGTGTTTTCCTGGGGGAAAAAAATAAAAAGACTTCATCCTTTAAATCTTCCTTCAAAACGCTGCTGATAAAGGATTGAAAGTGAAAAATAGTGTAGTAGTGTCCAACTCTTTGTGACCCCGTGGACTCTAGCCCACCTGGCTCCTCTGTCCACGGGATTCTCCAGGCAAGAATACTGGAGTGGGTTGCCATAGCTTCCTCCAGAGAATCTTCCTGACCCAGGGATTGAACCTGGGTCTCCTGCATTGCAGGCAGATTCTTTACCATCTGAGCCACCACTCTAAAAAGAATCTAGTACTTATCTAGGAGGCATGGTTTTCTAGAAAATATCATGCAAGTTATACAGCTCTTTGGAATTTTACAATTTAAATGCTTCTAGTTGTGTAAAGAAACTTGTAAAATTCAATTAGAAACCTAAATTCTGTGGTATGTGGTATGTCACTTCTGTGTCCAATATGCTCACTAACCTCTCTGAGACCAACACCGTCTCTTTCTCTGACTGCTTCCTGAAGTTCTACTTATTTTCCACAGGCACCACCGAGACCTGCTTGTTTGCCATGGACTTTGACAGGTACCTTGCCATCTGCCAGTCCCTACACTGCCCCACTGTCATGACGGTACAATGCTATATCAATATGGGAGCCTGCTGCTGCGTGTGTTGCTTCTTGTACTTCCTCTGGTCTATTTACCTAATCTCTCAGCTCCAGTTCTGTTGTCTCAGTAAGACTGATCACTTCCTATGTGAACCAGATCTCCTTATAGTTGTCCCTATACCAACTCTTGTCACTGAGATCATCTGTGCTACCTGTAACTGAGTCATCGTTTTTTCTACCTTACTCTTCATTACCAGCTCCTATACCCTGGTGATCAGAGCTTGGTTCAGAGTCCTCGCAGCAGATGGGTGGTGTAATGCTTTCTCTACGTGCGCCTCCCATCTGACTTGTGATGTCCCTATTCTATGGCTCTATTGTGATTGCATATGTGAGTCCAAGAGCAGGGAATCCAAGAGAACCAGAAAAGTTTGTCTGTTCTATTCCACGTTAACTTCATTATTCAACCACTTGGTCTATAGTATATCTCTAGAATAAAGAGATGAAAGCAGATCTAATAAAATTACTTAGGACTGTAAGATTTAATCAAAGGCCTGGAAGAAATCTTTGAAGAACTTGTGCTGACAGCTGAAATATTGTATGGAAAATAAAGTATTAATATTCAGCTGTATTAGCTGAAGTAGAAAAATAACCTTTGGGAGGAGGAAGAACCAATTAAATTAATAAAATGTTAATAAAGCTGTGTTTATTTGTTCTTTTATTAGAGAAAAATTAGCAGTTATAGTAAAATTTTTCAGGCAAATAAAAATAATCATAAAAAACTACTAGTCAACTTGTTAGCATTCTGATTGAATGCTAGTTAATATTTTTCTGCCAATATCACTCATATACACATACAATCTATCCTATACTAAAATTTATTACAAAATTTTTTCAAGTGAGTCAATAATTATACATGCTAAATTTACAAAACAACATTTAAATGTTATTGTGCCTATTAAAATATGACAAGCTGTATTCACTATCTAATGAAAATTGATTTATTATAATTACATTCATTTCCAGTTTCTCAACGAGACTTAGTGAAAATATTCTTTAGTATTTCAGTTCAGTTCCATTGCTCAGTCGTACCTGACTCTTTCCGTCCCCATGAATTGCAGCATGCCAGGCCTCCCTGTCCATCACCAACTCCCAGAGTTCACCCAAACTCATGTCCATCGAGTCGGTGATGCCCTCCAGCCATCTCATCCTCTGTCCTCCCCCTTCTCCTCCTGCCCCCAATCCCTCCCAGCATCAGGGCCTTTTCCAGTGAGTCAACTCTTTGCATAGGTGGCCAAAGTACTGGAGTTTCAGCTTTAGCTTCAGCCCTTCCAATGAACACCCAGGACTGATCTCCTTTAGGATGGACTGGTTGGATCTCCTTGCAGTCCAAGGGACTCTCAAGAGTCTTCTCCAACACCGCAGTTCAAAAGCATCAATTCTTCAGTGCTCAGCTTCTTCACAGTCCAACTCTCACATCCATACATGACAAGTGTAAAAACCACAGCCTTGACTAGACGGACCTTTGCTGGCAAAGTAATATCTCTGCTTTTTAATATGCTATCTAGGTTTTTTCTTTTCTTCCAAGGAGTAAGTATCTTTTAATTTCATGGCTGCAATCACAGACTCTAAAGGACAAGACTAGAAAATAGTCCATTAACATTATAACATATGGTGGAATCAAACACAGTATGAAATATAGCAGAAGTCTTGACTACAATACAAGAGGAAAAACCAAAAATAGCATATAGTAGGAAATTCTTAATAAATATTGATTTTGTGACTGGGGAGGATAAATCCATGACTATTCCTAAGGCCTTGAAATAGGATTTGGTCATTTTCTGGACATGCATTAGACAATATAAAAAGAAGATGTTAACTAAAGAAAAAGTCCACATAGAAATATGACAGTTTCTACCAAGTATCTATTTGAAAACTACCCTACCTATCTGAAGGGCTTCCTGATAGCTCAGTTGGTAAAGAATCCACCTGCAATGCAGGACACCCTGGTTCTATTCCTGAGTCATGAAGATCCACTGGAGAAGGGAAAGGCTACCCATTCTAGTATTCTTGGGCTTCCATTGTGGCTCAGCTGATAAAGAATCTGCCTGTAATGTGGGAAAACTGGGTTTGATCCTGGGTTGGAAAGATCCCCTGGAGAAGCGAAAGGCTACACACTCCAGTGTTCTGGCCTAGAGAATTCAATGGACTGCATAGTCCATGCAGTTGCAAAGAGTTGGACATGACTGAGTAACTTTCACTCCTATCTGAAAATACAGGAATCATGAAGACCTGGGGGACAGAGTGTGTTTTATCTGAGAGTCTCTCATCATTGTGAAGAGAAGAAGTAGAGAACTGTAATTTATCTCTGAAATTCTCCAGATTGTTTTATCAGTATTAAACAGAAATTAAGATAACCAGATACAGAACACACTGGTACATTTATCCTCTGAATTGTTTTCCATAAATAATGCATATTAAGCAACAACATTGAAGAAGGATTTGTGAAAGTGTTGACTATAAATGCCTTCTGTTTTATAAATAACCAGGCCATTTTACACCTTACTAGATAATTAGAATTGTCTTCATGCTGTCAGTTACATAGTACAGTGAGAAATGCATTCTTACTTAAGTATATCATACATTATCTATGCAAACAGATAAACAGATTTATTATCTCTATGTTATGTACCTATTATTACTCTAAAATTGGCATCTGAGCAGTACTATCTTGAGAGAGAAAGATACAGTTTACCACTTAAACATACATTCCATTCTCAATGTTTCCAAAGGCTGTATCTTAAGAGGTTAAATAAAAAGTAGGAATAGAATTAGAAAAAAAAAAAAAGGGAATAAAAGCACATGTTTGGAGGAAGAAAGTATAAAAATAAGTAAAATTCATTCAATTTATTTTTTTTAATCATCATTACTCTTTAATTCAAGTTAACCAGTCTTCCTCATTGGTAAAAATGATTTGCTTTAATATCACAGCTATTCAGTTTGTAAATATCTAGCCACAGGCTACAGTAGTAATAACAGTTCTATAAATTTACTTTGTTTCTAGGAAAAAAAACATTTCTTATGACTGCAGAAACCCGGCCAGACTTCAGATAGTGACTCTTCAGTTTTGACATAGCTGCCTTCATTTCTTTATTTCTTAGAGTATAGATGACAGGGTTTAAAATGGGAGTAAAGATGGTGTAGAACACTGCAAGGACTTTGTCAACTGAATAACCACTGAAGGGCCGCACATAGATGAAGATGCATGGTCCAAAGAATAATAACACTGCAGTGATATGAGCAGTCAACGTGGAGCGGGCCTTGGCCATGCTGGCAGAGGAGTGGCTCCCTAACTGTGATGAGTATCACAGTGTAAGAGACAACCAACAGGAGGAAGAAACTCAAAGAAAGAAGGCCACTGTCTGCAACTTTAGTAAACTGATAACATAAGTGTCTGTGCAGGCCAGTTTGGTCACTAAAGGGAGGTCACAGAAAAACTTGATTAGGCCCACAAAAGGCAAGTTAACAGTAAATGCCAGTTGGCTAGTAGTATGGATGAAACCCACACACCATGGAATGAGGACCAGAGTAACACACATGCCTGCTCATGATTGTCGTGTAGTGGAGAGGTTCACATATAGCAACGTAACGGTCATAAGCCATGGATACAAGGAGCACCATTTCACCACCAGCAAATAAATGAACAAAGAAAATCTGGGCCAGGCAGGCTTCACAAGAAATAGTTTTGCGCTCAACCAGAAAGTTTGCAATCATTTTGGGGATAGCAAAGGAGGCAACACATATATCTATAAGAGAGAGGTTTGCGAGCAGAAAGTACATAGGGGTATGAAGGCGGGAATCTGAGGTCACAGTGAGGATGATGAGAAAGTTTCCCAGCAGTATTGCTAGGTAGAGCAGTGAAAATATGAGAAACAAGAAAGGTTGGAGCTCCTGGGAACTAGATAAACCCAGCAACACAAATATGGTCATCTGAGAATGATTTGTCTCATTCATTGACTTTGCAAAGGACTTCTCTTCAGTCACTTGAATAGGAGAGAAATAGAAATCAGTGAATGAACTAATTATGGTTTAATTTTTCAGTTCAGTTAGTCTACTTTCTACTCAAATGTACTTGTTAGACCTCACACATGTCTAAATACAGAGAGTGCTCTAGTAATCAAAAGGAGAACAGAGTCAGGATGGGATATTCAGCCAAAAGCTTTCTAGATGAAGAGGGTGGTGGTTGGGAAGTTGGTGGAGAGAATTTCAACCAACCGATTCATTAATTGCTTAACTTTAGTATGTTAAGTAAGCTAATTTGCAAATTAGAGTTACAAGTGAATGTTACAAATAAATATCTGAAAAGTTGTTTATATATCACAGAAATCCACTATTATTATCTACAGAGACCAAATGTCATTTTTTCTTCACTAAATAAAATAAGAACTCTTAAAAGAGAAAAATATGTGAACTGCTACCAGAAGGAAATACATTTTCACAAAATTAATGTGCAAAAGATATTAGACACAAAGGAGTAAATGCTCTATTTAAATGAAGTTTAAAGACAGACGAGCAAGTCTATAGTATTTGAAGCTAGGATAGCAGTTTTCCTTGATGGGATTAAAGGGACAGGAGGAAACATTGGAGAGGCTTTTGGATTGCTAGTAACGGTCTGATTTTGATTCAGCTGAGTGGCTTCTTAGGCTGTCCAGAAAAAAAGAGATTTTCTCTTTCTTTTCCTTCTGGATTCAAAAAACCTCCTCCTGCTGTAACAGTTAAAATTATTTTCACATTACTAGTAAGATAGTTTGGGGCATTGGCTTCTTCAGAAACTATCTTTCACAATTCAGCATTAGTGGAAGATGATTGTATATTTTATGGCATAAATCATTGAGATTTGCATAATAAATGAATATTTTCATCTTTTCAGTTTTTTCTCCTATGACAGGGGGCTATGGACATAAAAGGAAGAAAGTTTAACTTTCTCATCTTTGCTTCAAAGGGTGGGGGGAACTGTGAAGGATAAAAACATAGATTATATCTATTTCCTCTTCTGTTACAGAGTAGCTCATTGACCTCAGAAAAGCTCTTAGATCAATACCTCCATTTTAAGAATGTAGGATGAAGATTTTGGGCAAACAAAGCTCTAAGTTTTTTGCAATATAAATCCATTCTTATTTTTAGCAAACTTGTTTTATAATAATTTAACTGTCCATTTCCCCAGAACACTAAGCTAGGTAAGATGGTGATAGAGCAGTTATATTTAAAACTTTCCCTCCTGCCTGAAAATTCTTTACTAATACTATAATCCTTACTCCTTTTAAAGAAGGTGATGGACCTTCTTTTTCTATCAGTCTCCAGTACATTCTTTATTAAATGAAATAAGAATAGCTTTATCATTTAATAAAAAGACACTATTTTTATACCCAATAAAATATTATATTATAGTGGAAACATAAATCTATTGGGAAAATATTCTAGGTTAAGATCACAACTTGCAGCTGTATGACATTGAACAAGTCATTTAACTGTTCAGGGCTCATTATTCTCAGAAATAAAACATTGAGAATAATGTTATCCTGAAAGAGACACTAAAAATGTTTGCTGAAAGAAAAAAAAAATTATAAATGCTAAATCTTTAATCAAGTATAAGAACCCCACATATGTGAGCATTCTTAATAACGTGTTTTTCATATCTATCAGAGTATTTTCTTTCTGACAATAATGCCTGTTTAAGGATGGTGTTATCTAACTTTTCAAAGAACAAGTTTACTCTACTGGATGCCTCACATAAATTCTTTTTTTTTTTTTTAATACTTTAGAGTGAATTCAGGAAATCATAGGAGTTTTTGCTACGTGGATTGCAGAGTCCTCCTTTTCCTAAATCTTATGAAATAAAGCCTCTCTCCAATACTTTTTATTGCTGGAATATTATGCCTGATAGGTAAGATAAAGTAGGCATGAGTATAATTTACAGATGCCAATAAACTCTACCAGCTCAAAGTTAAAATTAGAAAGACTATCAGAAACTTTCTTGACTGTCTGCTTTTCCCATGCTCTTCTCCTTTCCTGGTCCCTCACTGTTGCATGGTCCTCAGAAAGACACAAATAAAATGCTGCTTCTTATCTAAGACAAAATGAAGAGTGTGCACACATCTTTATCTATGGTCATTAAATCTTAGAAAGAATTTAGTTGTCAGGCACAAGTTACCAAGAAAAACTGGCATGGCCCTCAGATAATGAGCCATAAAACAGCTTTACTTCTAAAGAAGGTAGGAGGCACAGTGCCTGCACCTAGGATGGACTTGTCTCCTAGGATGTGGAACAGGGCTGGATGCTGTATCCTGATGGAAGCCCTTCATAGCTGGGGGAGCACTTGGAGCTCTCAGGAATCTGAGAGTGGTAAAAGAGGTAGTAAAAGAAGCAAAGAAGCAATGAAAATAATTTTCAAATGTTGTGCAGAATTTAGCCTAGTTGTTGCTAAATTGCTTTTCTTCATGATAGCAGTAAATATGTTGGCAATTACAGAAATTTGTAGAGACTTCTAGAAATCAAAATCAATAAAACTTCACTAAAGGTCATATAAAGAAGATTGAATCCTGACCTACATTCCAGCCACATATCCTTGGGAAATGTGACCTTCCAACTTAGCCTCCAGAGATATGAATGAAATTAATCAAATAGTTAAAACATTGATATCCAAGAGGAACTCAAAACATTCCAGATACAATTTTTTCATGTAAGCCTTCTTTTTCTGATCAGAAAAAAATTTAGTCAGAAATATTAACCAAATGCACTTCAAAAATTTTTTGGAAGCACAATCAATTATAGTTATTGCCATGAAATTTAGATTCTGTACAGTTCTTGAATTTTCTGTAAATTTAATCATTTTCTCAAAATAATGCTTAGAAAAATTTTAGACTTCCTCCTTTTCCTACTCTCCTTAATTTTAAGGTACATATTAATTTTTCCCTCCTCAGAGATATGTATGATCTTCATATAGTTGAATCAGACATTTTATCCTGTAACAATATAATAGGTTTAACCATATTAGTGGAGCTTCTCCGATGACTCAAGTGATAAAGAACCTGCTGGCCAATATAGGAGACATGGGTTTGAGCCCTATATTAGGAAGATCCCCTGAAAGGAAATAGCAACCCACTCCAGTACTCTTGCCTGGAAAATCCCATGGACAGAGGAGCGTGAAGGGCTACAGTCCATAGAGTTGCAAAGACGTGGACATGACTGAGCACACACGAATGAAAACATTAGTGATAATATTCTCAAACACTGGCATCATATAGGAAAGTGAAAGTGAAACTTAAAGTCACTCCAGTACACTTTTTTTCCCCCACAATTAAGTACATAGCAAGTGATTCTTCCTTTCATTAGTTATTTATATCTAATAGCTATATCTGCTAAGTCACTTCAGTTGTTTCCGACTCTGTGCAACCCCATAGATGGCAGCCCAACTGGCTTCCCCTGTCCCTGGGATTCTCCAGGCAAGAACACTGGAGTGGGTTGCCATTTCCTTCTCCAATGCATGAAAGTGAAAAGTGAAGGTGAAGCCGCTCAGTTGTGTCTGACTCTTAGTGACCCCGTGGACTGCAGACCACCAGGCTCCTCCGCCCATGGATTTTCCAGGCAAGAGTGCTGGAGTAGGGTGCCATAGCTATAAATATATTTTATAGCTACTAATATTTTCTTGACTTGAATAAGCAAACCATTCTAAATTATAGGCTTAAAATAGCCTAGACATCCAAAGATATATGACATAGACAGAGCATTAGCCTAGGGTAAAATCTTTTCTACTTCTTTTCCACTATCTTACCAAACTTTAGGCAAATCACACAACCTTTCAGGTACTCAGTTTCTCTTTGAAAAAGGAGGCAGATGAACACTATTCTTCTTCAACCATAATAGTCTATGATTCTCTGGCATTTGAAAATATTCCCAGAAAGCAAATTGCTTAAATGTAAAAAAGATATAACTGGTTACACTGATGGAAACATTATGTATGGTTAAAAAAAAGAAAAGGTTAAATCATGATGGTTTCGTCAAAATAATTTAGGCATCGACTACTCTGCAGGGTCAGGTATTCAGACATTTGTTAATAGATAAAATGGGCACAGAATCTAAGAATATCCAAGAAGAAGGCAGAGAAAAATTGCCTTCTCTGCTCTTCTGATTAAATCAAGAGTCTAGGGCACAACTCCCTCCTTGTGCTATGCCTTGTAGTATCTACATTTGGCATATGAAACGAAATTTTGCAGAAGCCTTTACATAAAGGTCAAAATAGAGACTACAAGTCTTCTAAGACCTCACTCTAACCATTTACACTCTGAAACATTATTGCCCTCAGCATACAGATAAAAGGAAAGCCTTTGCAATGGTTAGAAACTAATTGGGGATTTGACATTAGGAGATTGTAGTAATGAATGACAAGAGATATGTATGCTGAACATAATAGATACTCAGAGAGAAGGTTTGGGGAGAGGGACAAGGGCAGGGATGGGAGCTGAAGAAAGAAGCCCAAGCTTTTATAATGTTACACAAGGAAGTGTTATCAC
Source organism: Nanger dama (assembly GCA_917880005.1). Lineage (NCBI taxonomy): Eukaryota > Metazoa > Chordata > Mammalia > Artiodactyla > Bovidae > Nanger > Nanger dama. The sequence continues at coordinate 76,860,241 of CAKJTW010000003.1, forward strand.
ACTTCTTAGAATTTCCTTAAAAAGTGCAGCAGCATTTTAGTTAATGAATTACGTATTTTCTCACTGCCAATAAATCTCAGGCATAAAAATATTTTCAGAGCAAAGCGATCATAAAATAAATTTTTGCTCCTGGCTTTATGTGAAGTTTGATACTTAGGGAATTAATCTTACATTAATATCTTTCTCTAGAAAGTATCAATGGAACTCTGAGAACATGAGTATGCATAATTCTTCTTGTCCATAATGTATTTTATAAAACTTACTTTCATATAAGATTAAAAGCAAAATTAAATAAAGAACAGCAAATCCTGTCTTCATTCCAGGTAAATTTTGATAGGCAGTAAACACAGACTTAAGTGAGGTCGCTCAGTCATGTCCGATTCTTTGTGACCCCATGGACTGTAGCCCACCAGGCTACTAGTGTCTAAATATCCTTTAAATAGAAAGCATAAAAGGAGCAAAGAAGGCATAGATAATGGTTATAACATATTTCCCTCAATTCATCCAATTTTAATCTTATTCCTATCAGGGCTATCCCTAAAGCCAGTGTAGTAGGAGAGTCTGTGTTATATGCAGAGAGAAAAGAACAGAAATTTGCTTTTTCTAGATGGAGTTTCCAGTTTGAGACAACAGTGACTTTCTTTTTCTGAATTCTAGTTGTCAATCTTGCATCTAGAAAACAGCTTACTATTTATTTCTCTATTCCAAGCAAATCTGTTCAAAATGTACTTATGATACTTACACATTCTAATAACTCTCCCAGTCCTTGTTTCTCTGACTTTTCTAAATTTCCAATAACCTGTGAATTTTCATGTCAAATGCATTTTCAATAGACTCTTGACATGATTTTAAATTGGTCTCTGCACTGAAAAGTGCTAAACCTCTCAGGTTCTGTGCCAAGGTAATGCAGGCTCTGCTCCTCTTTCTTTCAAACATATAATTTCAGTATCCTAAGATAAGACATTTATATTACCAGGATGCCAGGAAACGGATCTCATTGGAGAAGTGAAATATCGCCCTTTACAAAACTGTGAAGTCATCCTGCAGTGGGAATAATTATATTTTACATAATAATTTTAACAGAAGCTGAAAGAAAAAAAAACTTCAACTAAGTGGTACATATGAAAGCAAAATATTGTTTGATTATAACTCAAACTCCTAGTGAGTAACCTTTTGACCCCCAACTTTCTACCATTAGAGACATCATATAGTTTTATAAATGATCACCAACTTTTGGGAAGGTTTTCTCCACTCACAAGGAACTCACTACTTTGCAAGACAGTTTAGTTTGTTGTTATAATGTTCAACTGGTTCTACCACCTGTAGTTGAAGAAATCTCCTCCTTCAACATATTTGTTCTTCAAATATTTGAAGATGCTTTCATTGTTTCTCCATGACAAATCTTCTATCTCCTGGACAAATACACCTGTAGTCTATTAGACCATATTTTAGATATTTTATATGTGTTACATCCCTGACTGTCTAACTGGTAATTTTTAAAGAATGGAAGATGGGATTCTGTACCATTCAGCAAACTCAGTTTTCTATATACTCTAGTAAAAGTTTTACATGCACAAGGACAGGTGCACAATGTCGTTTGTTAAAATATTTTCAAATAAGAGGATAATCTAAGTATTTATAAATGGGGAAATGAAAAAAATTATAATATTTTAACACAATGGCATACTATCAACAATTAAAATTGAATTTTATGTATGAACATTAAGAAAGTTTAAAAATGAAATTATCATTTTTAAATGATCACATTTTCATCACAATTTAAGTGATCACATTTTCACATGTTTAAATAAGTATGGACAATAAATGTTCCAAAACATCCAGGGATGTTTGATAAACACCAAATTCCAAGTAGTATTTGAATGGAAGATAAGAGAAATAGTCAGGAAGCAAGCGGAAACTTGTTTCAACTGGATCAGTGATACTACATATACTTTTAAAGATCTGAAGCAGCTATGGTACAATACCAACATTTGATATCTATGGGAGGAAATGTAAATGTATTTAATTTTTTCCTATTCTTTTATGTTTTTATTGTTTTACATTAAAAAGGGCCTCATACTGTTCTGTATGTTACAAGTCTGGTGGATAAATGTCTTTAATAAATGCTAGACTCTTTTCTGGGCATTTAATTGTACGTTCAATTGTTCTTTGAGCCTGGACTTGTTCAGGAAAATTGATCTCATGGTCCTGTGTCTATTGCCACAATATTTTTCAGAGTAAAATGTGTTGCACAGGTAATCTTTGTAGACTCCTAAATTCATAAATCAGACCCTTTCTGAGGCCTCAGATAGTGTGATCTTGGAAGAAGAACTACAAGTAGAGAGAGAAAATTCATATCTAGAGTAAAATTTCATTCCTATAAAGACAAGTCACTACCACCTGTGGAGGAGGAGGTCCGATGTAATTTACTTGTCACTGATTGACAAGTTCTCAATATCAATCTCTTCTACTTACAGGTAAAGTTTTAAGAGTAGTTGTAGTCAAAAAGGGAAAGGGAATCCAATGCTTCAGGGTGTATGTTGGTTGCTTAGTTATGTCCAACTCTTTGCAAACCCATAGCCTGTAGCCTGCCAGGGTCCCCTGTCCATGGAATATTCCAGGCAAGAATATTGGAGTGGGTAGCCATTCCTGTCTCCAGAAGATCTTCCCAACCCAGGGATAGAATCCGGGTATCCTGCATTCCAGGGAGATTCTTTATGATCTGATCCATAGCCTAAATTCCAGCTGATTTATGTCTCCATTATGTAAGTATTGAGGGGATACTGAACCAAAGTGGGCTAACAGATTATCCTTTCCCCAGACCTTAACTGCCTTCTCTACGGAAAATGGTGTATAATGGACATTGATGTGAGAACAGTGAATGATAGAAATTGTGATTTTTTTTTTTAATGGTGGGAAATCCTAGTCACATAGTCACTTGTTAACTCATGGTTAGGAACTCAATTCAAAATAAGTCCCAAGAGGGTCCAAAGATCTGCTTTTCAAATGGTGGGTGGTGCTCAGTTGCAGAGTACAGAATTTTCCTCCAGAACCCTTAGAGTATCATTGCCGCTCATCTATTTGACCCTGCTAGTGAACACCATAATGACCTTGTGTCTTGTGAATACTTCCATTTAATTGGAACTCATTGCTCATATGACCCAAATGGCAGGGAAGTTTACAAGGAAAAATGGAGCTGGTGGAGGAACCCCTTGAAAATTAACAATCCAATGATAAGTCACCAAGCAAATGACTCGGAACAGTATTCACAATATTCTCCTGTGATAGCAGCAGAATGAACGTAAAACGGCAAAACAAAAAGTACACGTCACTATTCTAATTTTGAAAAGTTGTTTAAAACAGTGCATTGCAGTATTTATACACAGTAAAAATAATTCTGTTCATTGTGGTATAAACAATACTTTTCCCCACCCAAAGAAGGCCCGATGTATTTACGCTTTATAAAGTTAAAGACATTATACTATTGACATCACAGTCAGTAGCTCCATCATAAAACAAATTTAAATTTTAAAAATTAAGGAGAAAAAGAAGTCAAAGGGTAAGTAAGCATAATAGAAGGAAGAAAAGATGAAAATTGATTGCGGTTTGTTGTATTTTTCATTATCACCATTAACCTTTATTTCAACTTAATCAATGCTTCCCACTGGTTAAAATGATTGGTTTTAACATGACAGTGATTCCATTCGTAAATATTTAGAGACACAACTACAGTGTTAACAGTCCTGTGAATTTGCTTTGTTTCCAGAAATACAATATTTCTTATGACTGCAGAACCTGGCCAGACTTCAGATAGCGGCTCTTCAGTTTTGACATAGCTGCCTTCATTTCTTTATTCCTTAGAGTATAGATAACAGGGTTTAAAATGGGAGTAAAGATGGTGTAGAACACTGCAAGGACTTTGTCAGCTGAATAGCTGCTGAAGGGCCACACATAGATGAAGATGCATGGTCCAAAGAAGAGTGTGACCACAGTGATATGAGCAGTCAACGTGGAGCGGGCCTTGGCCGTGCTGGCAGAGGAGTGGCTCCTAACTGTGATGAGTATCACAGTGTAGGAGAGAACCAACAGGAGGAAGGAACTCAAAGAAAGAAGGCCACTGTCTGCAACTATTAGTAGGCTGACATCATAAGTGTCGATGCAGGCCAACTTAGTCACCAGAGGGAGGTCACAGAAAAAGCTATCCACTTGATTAGGCCCACAAAAGGCAAGTTAACAGTAAATGCCAGCTGGCTAGTAGTATGGATGAAACCCACACACCAGGGGATGAGTACAAGAATAACACACACACGGCGGCTCATGGTTGCCATATAGTGAAGAGGTTTGCATATAGCAACATAACGGTCATAAGCCACGGAGACAAAGATCACCATCTCACTGCCAGTGAAAAGATGAACAAAAAAATCTGGGCCAGACAAGCATCAAAAGAAATAGTCTTGCGTTCAACCAAAAAGTCTGCAATCATTTTGGGGGTAGCAAAGGAGGCAACACATATATCTATAAAAGAGAGACTTGCGAGCAGAAAATACATAGGGGTATGAAGGCGGGAATCTGAGGTCACAGTGAGGATGATGAGAAAATTGCCCCCAGTATTGCTAGGTAGAGTAATGAAAATATGAGAAACAAGAAAGGTTGGAGCTCCCGGGAATTAGAGAGTCCCAGCAACACAAATTCGGTCACTTGAGAATGATTTGTCTCATTCATTGACTTTGGAAAGGACTTCTCTTCAGTCACCTGAATGTGAGAGAAACAGATATCATTTAGTGAACTGAGCATGGGTTTGATTTCCCACCTCTGCTTCATACCCTAGGATTCTAGTTTCTATTTATATTTGTATCTAAGTTTTCACATATCATCAAAGATCATATAGAGAGCATAACAACACTATGCTAACAACACTAAAGATGAGAGAGCATAACAACACTATGGAAGGGAGAGATGTTCAACCAACTGGCATACCCAATTACATAAATTTAATAAATGTAATAAACTAATAAAAAATGAAATTGAGTATCTGAAATTTTTTGACATCACAGAAATCCAGTCTAAGAATCTACAGAGACTAAATCATTTTTCTGCAGTAAAGGGCATAAATTCTTTTTAAACTGCTAACACAAGGAAGATAATTTCACAGACTTAATGTTGACCAAGACAGTTAGATACAAAGAGGTGTATATTGTGCTAACATTTTAAAATAAAGTTTGAAAACAGGTGAAACTAAACTCTAGGGTTGGAAAGGCTTTAATAATGATTATCCTTAAAGGGAAATTGGGGACGGAACGGAGAAGAAGGGCCTTCTGAACTGCTGGTGATGTTCTGTTTCTTGATGTGGCTGATAGTTACAGAGGAGTATTCAGTTTGTGAAAATATATCAAGATATCTACTTCTGCTCCACGTGCTTATGAGTGTATGTGATATATGTTCAAAAAATTAAACAGGAGAAGGATAGATGGCATTATATCATGTGAGAGAGCTCGTAGGAACTCATTGCCTTGAATAATTAAATCTTATTCCTTTCCATATTGAGTTACAAATTATCTTAACTGAAACACAAAACCACAGCAAAACTTAAAGATCCAGAGTTTATTGTAAGTCTTCCTAGAGCTGTGATTCATCTCTTCATGCAGTTCTCTTATATGAAAGAATATACTGTTACTTCCTCCCAGTTATTTCCCAAAGATGTTAAGCTTCTTTAAACTCAGCCATTGGTGTTAGTAATGTAGACATATTATTGAATTATGATTGATATTTTATTTGATTTGGCAGGGCTTAAAATTATATTGCATAAGAATATTCAGTGAAAAATGTGTATCATAGGAAAATTGTTTTTCTTTTCTATTCAGTTATTTTATATTCTATTTTATCACAACTTTCTCCCTTTTATGCTACTTTAACTTTAAAAAAACTTGGAAAAGTTGTGTGATTAAATGTAATGAAGCATATGATTTTGAAGAACCTTTCTCTGGATCTAAATTAGGTCTTGGAAAAGAATATCTTTCACTGATTTCTGCTGCTGCTAAGTCATTTCAGTCGTGCCCAACTCTGTGTGACCCCATAGAGGGCAGCCCACCAGGCTTCCCCATCCCTGGGATTCTCCAGGCAAGAACACTGGAGTGGGTTGCCATTTCCTTCTCCAATGCATGAAAGTGAAAACTGAAAGTGAAGTCACTCAGTCGTGCCCGACCCTCAGTGACCCCATGGACTGCAGCCTTCCAGGTTGATTTCTACTCATCTGCATTTTTTTTAACTTAATGTCTTCTTAGATTATAATTAAAAATTGCCTAGTATCCTTTGAGTTTCACTGGAAGGTTTACACATAAAGACAGGTTATGTAATGAATAATTTCAACCCCCAAGAACCAAGTTCAGGGACTCACCTATATATTTCAAATCTCTAATTCTCTAGAAAATCTACCAAAGAATTAATTCACATTTTATCCCAGATTATATCAAAACATATGATCCCAGGCTGTTCAAAAACCTAACTAGTAGAGGTTGAAGTCAGAACAGATGGACAGTAAAATTACACGTGGGAACAACTTTATATTAAGAAGCCACACATTCTCTTCAGTGCCATTCTCCCCTCCTCATCATTTCCAGGGAGTTTCGTATTAGCAAGTCAGCTCCAGGAACCCACCTTGATGTATCCTCCCTGGAAGACACCCTGACATGAATCCTGCACTGAATCCCTAGATACAGGGCAGAACTTAATATCTAACAAAACAGCAAATAAGGGTTCACATCTGCCCTATCAGAAAAAAAACAAAGTCTTAAGCACAGGGAGCTTCCGAGGGAGATATTTTGGTGCTAGAACAGAAAGGGGCAGCAGGAGTCATTGTGAGTAGAGAAGACATTCTGACATCTTTAGAATGAAATCTATTATGTGAGACAATCACCCTAAGAGTCACCCTCCCATTGAGTCTTTTGCATATGTGTATTCTTCACTGTCATTGGCTTCTTGAGGTTCCCAGGACAAGAAAGGATATTGTTTTCCAGAAAGAATACTGGTAAAACTGACTCTATCAACATCTGAGCTTAGCACACAAGATCAAAGTGGAGAGCAAAAGAAACTAAATTAATTAGTTTAAGTATAAATCCTTTACTTCTAATAAAGTTCATTCTTTTTTAGTTCATTTATTCTCTAAGTACATAACTGTCCATTTTCCCCAAGGCTCTGTGCCATGAGCTGGTGATAGATCACTTAGGTTTATAACTTGCCTCCCTGAAGCTCATTTATTAACATTTATAATCCCTTTTTTCATGTAGAGAAGTTGATGAATCCTCATTTCCCTTCATTCCCTACAATATTCCTTTTTAGAGGAATTGGACTATCTTTTACATCAAATAAAACTACTGTATTAGTGGAAATATAAAGCTGTTAGAATAAAAACAAGTTGTCATTGGGCAGCTATATGATACTGAACATTTAGTCTTTCAGGCTTCATTATCCTCAAATATCAAATATTGAAAATGATGTTGCTCTCAAGGAGACACTGAAAATGTTTCTTAACCAATTACATCAGTGACACATCTTTAATCAACTGTAATGATTAAATATATGCAAATATTCTGAATAATGTATTGTTTCAGACCAGAATAACTAATTATTACTATTTTCAGATTATTTTACTGGTCAAAGATGGTGTTATCTGTCTCATTTAAAAATGAGTTCCAATTAGTAGATGTGTTCATGTAAACACCCATTTTTCATTTCTTATAATAATTAAAGATTAATTAACATATATAAGATTTACTAGGTGACCCTCAGCCCCCTTCTATATGAAATTCTATCAAATAATTATTTCTCCAATACTTCTATCTCAGAACTTAATACTGGTAGATGAAGTGAAATAATTGAGTATAGTTTACAGAGGCCACCAAACTCTACCAGTCAAAGACACATCTTTTAGAAGCTTTCCAACATTTCTGCTGCCTTTACCTTCTCCATGTAAATCCAGATGAGAGATTTAACCAACTCTGTGTAGACAAAGCTTATGTGTCATCTTCAAAAGGATATTGACAAAATGCTTTCTTTCATTTACCTAAGATGAAGTGAAAAGTGTGGAGAAAGCTTATAATCTATAGCCATTAATTCATGGATCAAATTTACTTGTTATTTCTACATCTTCTAAGAAAACAGACCTGGCCTTGAAGAAATGAGTTATAAAGAAGTTTACTTTAAGTAGGAAATAGACTCAAGATGTCTGTAGCCAGGATGAGCTGTTTAAGGGGACATCAGCCTGGATGCTGTGTCCTAATGTAGATCTTAAGTAACTGGGAGAGTACTTGGAGCAGTCAGAAATCTAAATAACAAAGCAATAGATTAAAAGGAAGAAATGCAAAAAAAAAAAAAAGAATGCTATTTTACAATTTTGAAAGAATTTAGCATAAATGACTTTCAAAGCTCTCCAGAAATTAAAACCAATTAAATGTCAATGAGCATACATGAAGAGAATTAGTTTTTAGTCTCCACTGAAGATTTAAGTATAGAATTATTTACCCACATATTCTAGGAGAAAGCTTTCTTTCAACTTAACCTCATCTGAGAGGTCCAGAGAACTGATGAAATTTTTGAAGGATTCAAACACTGTTCTCAAGGGGAAGCTCTTAGTGAACTTATTCTACAATTTCATATAAATTTTATTTTTAATTAGCAAGAATATTTTTAGGAAGCATCACCAATGATAGTGATTATTATATGATTTTGGGTCTGGGAAAATATTGAAATATCAAGAGTATAGTGTCATTTATCAGAACCATGTTTAGGGAATATTTAGGCTTTTTCTTCCCATTATCTTACTTTCCCTTGATTCAAAGTATAGTAACTTTCCCCCTGCTTCTCAGAGATATATAATCATCAAATACTTGAATCAAACATTTTGTACAATAATGAATTTACCATGAGGTAAATTTATCATAGTAGTAGTAAGATTCTAAAATATAGTAATCATGTATGACATATCTTCTCTTTTCACAAATAGGGCATATATTCAGCAGGATGTTTTGATTTTCATAATTTATTTATATTGGTATTTCTTTGTCATGAACCAACAAAAGCCATTCTAAATTATAAGCTTTAAAATAACCTGAATCCCAAATCAGCAGGTGATGTCCAAAGATATCATGGACTATACAAGAAGTAGCCTGAGTCACTGAAATGTATGTTCTGATTCTACCTCTCACTAAGTAACTGCAATTTTAGGTAATTTACCAATATGAAGGTGCACCATTTCTTTTCGAAAGAGGATAAGAGCTCTCCCTCCTAATCTTTATGATTCTATATTTCTCTGCCTTTTGAAAGCATAATCCCCAAAATGTGTTAGTTCCATTATAAAAATTATTACAAAATGTTGTATTAAAACAATAAAACCATATTCAATCAAAAGGTAAATCCATCCTGGTTTTAGCAAAGAAATACAGTTGTCTATTACTTTTCAGATATAGATATTTGGACAACAATAATAAGCAAAATGGACATAGAATAATCCAAGATTGAGAGAGTAGAGTATGACTGCTTCTCTTTGTTTTCTGTTCTAACTGAATTAGAAGGCTGAGAGAAAACAGCACTCTTCTAGTGACTAGCCTCTAGAATAGCTTCTATTTTGTACCTACCAGGAAAAAACAACATTCTTCAGGATCCCTTGGATGGGGGCAAATGCACGGAACCCACGTCTTTATGGACTTCAGTCTTCACCATCTACACTTGGAAGTATCACTGTCCTCAACACATAGATATAAGAAAAGCCATCACACGTGTGAGAAGCCAATTAGTGATTTGACGTCACTAGATTGTAGTGACCAGGAGACACAGAGACTTGTAATAACAGAAATTACCTTCATTGAGGCTGATTGCATGCAAGCTTGTTTGCTCGCAGGATTACAGTACATCACCTTGAGGATTCACAAATGGACAAAGCAGGAGGACTCATGGAAATGCTTTGTCCCATTGCAGAAAATGTAACAAGGTGGAAAGAAGAGCAATGAATAGTTTTGTAGCTAATTCTTTCTGCTTCAGGAGAGTTTTAGAACAGGACCATTGGAGGTGTCAAAAATAGATGAGGGGCCATTTTGTGCCTCTGTATACTAAACAACAGTGCACCATCTTGGTATGTTAATAGCTCTAGAAGAGCCATGTGCTTGGTTTCAAGGTAAGGCAGGGGAAGATCTTTTATAATAGAAACACTGTATCATGCTGAATAGATTTTAGTAAAGAAACGTTGAGTAATTTCCAGAAATTTAAACTTTTTAGTTCAAGTTTTAGGGAAACCAAAGCTAAGCGAAGCTATGACGGTCTCCTCCATGATTCATGTTGATGTATGGCAAAACCAATACAGTATTGTAAAGTAAAATAAAGTAAAATTTTAAAATATATGTATATATATAATGTTAAAGAAAGGAATTCCTTATTATAACATAGAATTTTGAAATTAGCGTGGACACTAAAGTCAACTAGTCCAACACCTTAAATTTATACATTGGTTGAAAGAGCTCTCAAAGAATTATTGTTTGATTCAGTTGATACTGATCAATACCACTTTCTAACCCTTTGCCTAATGTCCTTTCTTCTCTACCATGATGCCTCTTCCACAGTTTGGAACATTTTGATTTCATGATTAGAGCTAAAATGATTCTTCATCTCTTCCCAAACACATGCATCTAAAGCACTCTTAAATGTTTTGTTGACAAATGCTTCCTAGTACCCTTGATATCTATCCTTTCTACTATCCTTTTCCTGTAGATAATCTCCAAAAGTCTGTCATTTGGAACCATTTTCTCCTTAGGGTCTCCTGCTGGATGATTAATACATTTAAGTAACTTTACACCTTTATAAGAAAGAGCCCTAAGTGTACACCTCTAAAGTTCCAAAATGTATCACAAGACACCTCTGAACCACAAATTTATCATCTCCAAAATGTCCAACTCTTTGTGACCCCACGGACTATACAGTCCATGGACTTCTCCAGGCCAGAATACTGGAAGGGGTAGCCTTTCCCTTCTCCAGGGGATCTTTCCAACACAGGGATTGAATCCAGGTCTCCATTATTGCAGGCAGATTCTTTATCAGTTGAGCCACCAGGGAAGCCCAAGAATACTGGAGAGGGTAGCCTATCCCTTCTCCAACAGATCTTCCCCACCCAGGAATCAAACTAGGGTCTGCTGCATTGCAGGTGGATTCTTTACCATCTGAGCTAAAAGGGAGGCCCTCTAAATTAACACATTTTCCCTAAATATATCTTTACTATAATACCAATATTGCTAATATTATCCTTATCATTCCAGGAAACATTCAGGCTCAAATTATCAATATAGGTGATATCTACTTCTCTAATATTCCTATATTTAATTCCTAAATATCATTTATTTTGATGGATGGGATCACCCTGTTTATATAGGTTTTCTTTAATGCCTAATGTTCTCTAAACATGAATCATGAACCTTTCCCCTGGTTGTTACATGTAATTTGCAAGCTTCATTTTTAGTAGATGTATCTTCCTCCAATTTGTAGATTTAATAAAAATAATTATTTCCACATTGTCTTTCTCTGTCCCTTTTCTTACTTTAATAAACCTCTGCTATACAAAAGCTCTTGAGTGATCAAGCCTGGTCCCTGGGCCCGATGTTAAATCTTCGGAGATCACGAATCTGATATCGTTCACAGAAAGCTAGCACCTTGGGAGTTTGCCCAGGATCTTCAGGACAAAGTAAGAACACTCAGAGCTCTAGTCTCTCTGCTTTCCCAGTCTGCACGTTTTCTGCTTTACTTTATTAACTCTATGGTGTGCTAGTGTGAATGAATGACACGCCCTGCGTTAAAAGTGATGAGTCCTGCTCTGTGGTTTCATGGTGCCTTGTAATGACTGAAGGCAGTCCCCAAAGGGGAACCTTGTCAGGGATTTATACCGACCTGTCAGTGCCAAGAGACAACCAATGTCCCTGTGAGGAGAGTAGCCAGAAATGGGCAAAGCATGTGGACCAAACTTTCCTTTCTCAGTCAGCTTTTCCTGGTCTCTTTGACCATTTCGTAATTGCATGGGGAATTAGACCTACTAACCTAATCTGTTGGATCATAGACTTTAAAGGGACTTGTGATCCATGCTGTTACTATGTACTTTTACTTAGATCCCAAGTATGAAAGCGCTTAGCTTTGCTAGGAGCTGAAAGTTACTAGAAGCATGTATGGAGCAAGGTGGAAGTCTAGCTCTAGGAACATCTCTCAGGCTAGAGGTTACTCTCTTGACTGCCTGCCTCAGGGGCCAGCGGCTTGAAAGCGAGTCTTTGTCACAGCTGTGCTGCCTATCTATATGGATAGAAGCACTGCTGGTGACCATGAGGTTTTTGAGGACAAATATCGGCTTCCTGGTGGCTTAGAGGTTAAAGCATACACCTGGAATGCTGGAGACCTGGATTCGATCCCTAGGTCGGGAAGATCCCCTGGAGAAGGAAAATGGCAACCCACTCCAGTACTCTTGCCTGGAGAATCCCTTGGAGGGAGGAGCCTGGTAAGCTAGAGTCCATGGGGTCGCAAAGAGTCAGACACGACTGAGCGACTTCACTTCACTTTATTGGAAATTGCCAGGATCTGTTCATATTGGAAGTACAGTGGGCTTCTTCCTTTGATAGTGCTAGCTCTCAGTGGACCAGAGGAGGCTCTCAGGTGGCTTTTGTCTCAACTCCTTAGATATTCTTTTGTGGAATCTGTGGGAATGAACTGGAAGGATTGACCCTAGTAGCTTGAGGACAAAAATCACTTTTTACTCACTGGCCAACCCTCCACCGCCTCTTTTGCTATCATATATACTGGTGTGGTGACACTCAGAAGGGACATCTTGGTTGTTGTTCATCCCTTTATGACCCACCATTTCTACTGCACACGTAAGATGGATACTTCCTCTAGTAGTCCTAACTTGGGAAACATTCCAAAAAGCTACTCTGCTCCACTCCGGGTGGCATCAGAGAAAAGGGCAAATCAAACAAAGGTCTTGGTCGTATGGAACTAAATCAATCTGGGATACCAACAGGTCTACCCCTTGTGCATCTCCACCCCACCGAGGTGGTAGAACCAGGTAAGAACTGGTATGAGTAAGATGCCTGCATCGGTAAAGGACAAAGTAAGTCTGGCCAGGGAAGGGAAGCTTTGGTGGAAAGTCTGTCTACACCCCCTTCTAGAGCAGGGAGGGACGTCTCCGGTGGAAAGAAGTCATGGCTGTGGATGCTACTTTTTTCTCTCGTACAGATGGGAGCTAGCAATTCCAGAACCACTCCTTGAAAATGTTTTAAAAAACAAACTGGGACAAGTTTGATCCCCCGAGTTTAAAAAGACATATCTGATCTTCTGTGATACTGAATGGCCACAGTATCTTTTGGAAGGTGGGAACGCTGACCAGCTGAAGGATCTCAATTATTACTACAGACCGGTTCTGTAGAAAATAAGGGAAATTGATAGAAGTGACATATGTGTTGCTCTTCATTTCTCCGAGAGACATTGCAGACTTATGTCCTAAGGGTGCAGATTTGCATGTAAAACCTTCAGCTCCCTCCTATTCTCTTACTTTACCCCTTTATATGGGGCTTCCAACTGAACAGGCTGAGAATCAGAGCAACCTTCTAAGAAGGGTTGCCTCAGTCTCGGTAGAATTTCAAACAGTCCCAATTGTGGTCAAGACTATTTAGAGGATCCAAAAAGTACATAGAAGACTTTACAGGGCTAACTTTACTTACGACCTTACTTGGAGAGATGTAATTTATGTCTTGGGACAGACACTGACTCCTGACTGGAAAACTTGAGTTTGGGGGAAGTTACTACTTTTGGAGATGAATGGATTGAACCCGAGTCAAGGGGAAAGAGGGAACACAAAATAACCCTCCTTCCAACTGGGAGCCAAGTAGTTCCAATAACAGCTGCTTTGCCAGTTGTATTCTTGAAGGACTTAAGCAAGCGCACACTAAGACATTAAAGTATGCCAAGTTGGTTGACATACAGTAGGAAGAGAAGGAAACTTCTGGTAAATTCCTAGATAGATCATGGGAGGCTCTCCACAAGTTTACTGATGTTGATCTTGAAAGTGCAGAAGGAGGAATGATCTTATTTCTCACTCAGCCAGCTCCAGATATCTGCCCTAAGTTACGAAAACAGGCATTTGGACAAAATCAGTCTTTAGAAAAACTGCTGCAGCTGGCTCAAACAGTATACAATGGTGGAGAACATTAGGAGGAAAATAAGAGGCAAAAAGAACCAGGCAAAAGACTGAAGCTCCAACAATGGCTGTTAGATATGCTCTGAAACAGCCTGAGAAAAAATGCCCAGAGGGACCCAGGTGAAAAGGGATGGACTTGTGGAAAGGAGGGGCATCTCAAGCTGGATTGCCCTCAGGCATTTAAGCCTCCCTGCGCTCCATGTCCTGTCTGCAAAGGACCATATTGGAAAAGAGACTGCCTTCTGAGGTGTAGGCCCCAGGGGTTGGACTCTCATGACAATCAGGACCAAAGATACCTGGGGGTCCACACACAAGCCCCCATCCTAGTAACACCTGAGGAACCCTGGGTATAATAACTGTGGAGGGCCAATAAGTTGATTTTCTTTTGGACAATGGGGCAACTTTCTGCTCACTAAAACCCCTGGTCTGCTTTCCTCCCAATCCACTACCATAATGGGGCTGTATGGACAAGCCAAATATTTTTCAATCATTGATTTGAAGGATGCTTTCTAGAGTTAAATCTATATTAGATCATCCTCTACCTATGACTTTAAGACAATTGAGAGGATTCTTAGGCATTACAGGCTATGGCCACATGTGGATTTCACGTTATGGAGAACTAGCCTGGCCTTTATATAAACTTAAAACTGAGACTCAGCAGGCCCAAACTGACAAGCTGGTTTGGTCTCTAGTTATTCAAAAGGCTTTTAAGGCTCTTCAAATTGCTATCTTGCAAGCTCCAACTTTGAGCTTGCCCACAGGATCAGAGTTTAGCTTGTTACTGAAAAGGAAGGCTATGGCCACATTATTTAAGGGTAATTGTTACTATTGTTTTACTAATGCCTAAAGCCCATAAAGCAACAGAGTTCCAGAAAAACATCTATTTCTGCTTTATTGACTATGCCAAAGCCTTTGAATGTGTGGATCACAATAAACTGTGGAAAATTCTGAAAGAGATGGGAATACCAGATCACATGACCTGCCTCTTGAGAAACCTATATGCAGGTCAGGAAGCAACAGTTAGAACCAAACATGGAACAACAGACTGGTTCCAAATAGGAAAAGGAGTACGTCAAGGCTGTATATTGTCACCCTGCTTATTTAACTTATATGCAGAGTACATCATGAGAAACACTGGGCTGGAAGAAGCACAAAGTGGTATCAAGATTGCCGGGAGAAATATCAATAACCTCAGATATGCAGATGACACCACCCTTACGGCAGAAAGTGAAGAGGAACTAAGGAGCCTCTTATGAAAGTGAAAGAGGAGAGTTAAAAAGTTGGCTTAAAGCTCAACATTCAGAAAACGAAGATCATGGCATCTGGTCCCATCACTTCATGGGAAATAGATGGAGAAATAGATGGGGAAGCAGTGTCAGACTTTATTTTGGGGGCTCCAAAATTAATGCAGATAGTGACTGCAGCTATGAAATTAAAAGATGCTTATTCCTTGGCAGAAAAGTTATGACCAACTTAGATAGCATATTCAAAAGCAGAGACATTTCTTTGCCAACAAAGGTCCATCTAGTCAAATCTATGGTTTTTCCATTGGTCATGTATGGATGTGAGAGTTGGACTGTGAAGAAAGCTGAGCACCGAAGAACTGATGCTTTTGAACTGTGGTGTTGGAAAAGATTCTTGAGAGTCCCTTGGATTGCAAGGAGATCCAACCAGTCCATTTTAAGGGAGATCAGCCCTGGGATTTCTTTGGAAGGAATGATGCTAAAGCTGAAACTCCAGTACCTTGGCCACCTCATGCGAAGAGTTGACTCATTGGAAAAGATTCTGATGCTGGGAGGGATTGGGGGCAGAAGGAGAAGGGGACGACAGAGGATGAGATGGCTGGATGACATCACCGACTTGATGGACGTAAGTTTGAGTGAACTCTGGGATATGGTGATGGACAGGGAGGCCTGGCGTGCTGCGATTCATGGGGCCTCAAAGAGTTGGACACGACTGAGCGACTGAACTGAACTGAACTGAAAGTTCATAAGTTTATTAATGGTCAAAATGTTACTGTACTGACTTCTCATGGTGTAAGTAGGATCTTAAACTCTAAAGTTCAGAGCAACAATGCTCCGCTTTTAAAGCTGCTGTAATTCAAGGGGTGTTTAAAACTCTAGGAATAGAATATCACTTACACTGTTCCTGGAGACCCCAATCTTCAGAAAAAGTTGAAAAGGCTAATGACATTGAGGCATCTGTGTGAGCTAACTCAGGAAACACAGAACAGTTGGTTGAAAGCTTCTACCCATAGCTCTAATGAGGACTTGAACTGCTGCTAAGAAGAAGGTACTGTCTCTATGACAGATTGTTTTAATACACAGATATTGTCATAGATCCTGAGGCATTAAAATTAACTATGTGACTCAGCTTTTAGCTTTTCAACAGACATTACTGAGAGGTTAACTTCTGACCCAGGCTTTGAGTCAAACTAGCCACTGTTTGAGCCAGGAACCAAGATGGGTCTGAAAATCTATGTAGGCTTGCTTCTGCTGACTCAAAAGTCCTGAGTCTGCCGTTTGACCCTCAAGACAATTCTTTCCTGTCCTGGGCTCATTCCTACGCTACATTCCACAATCGAAGTAATTGCTGGGTCTGCGGAGCACTCCCCTCCTCATCAGTTGAAGGCTTCCCATGATGGGTTTCTCCGCTTCAAGGATAGGACTTTCTTCAACTCTGTGATGACATCTAATAATCTTAAGATGGACTGGTGTAACATATTGTACCTTAACTATGGGCATAATGTGACTTTCAACTTTGACTATACATTGTTTTGATTTAATGACTATTTTGCTGCACTTAACGTAAAAGAGTCTAGATCTGGTGGTTTTCTACCTGATGTTTATAAAATGTGGGATGAGGTCATATGGCTAACTCCTAAAAAGGGACATCTATTATCTAATGCTTCCATATGCTAGGAACAAATAGAGCCATCCCCAGAAGTTAGCTGACAACTTAATTATAAAGATTAGAAACAATTGGGATTTTTGCCTCAAGAAATATGCAATGTAATCATTCCTGTGTTTTCCAATCCCAGCTCAAGTCCTCCTTTTGCCTGGCCAGGCACTGATTGGGACTGGATCCCTCAGTCATGCTGGCTTGCACCAAATGGGACCTACTGAATATGCGGCTCTTACCTGTGGGTGTGGCTTCCCCTGGCTGGATAGGGAGATGCACCCTAGGTCTAGCTTTTACTCTTGGCTTCATAGTTTCAGAACTTCCAGAGAAGCCTACTTATCTGCCACATCTGAAATCTAACTGGGCAAGATATGTATTTCCCTGGTATGATTATCTGGCTACAATATTCATTCCATCTCTGGGAACTACAGATCAGATGTTATGCCATGAGCTGATGTTGTGACTAACTTTCAGCCCTTGATACTGAACAGATACAAATTAGAAAGAGGTTTTACAAAACAGATTGGTCTTAGATATTCTAAGGGCTGCACAAGGAGGAGCTTGTGCCATTATTCATACCCAATATGAGTACTAATGTTACTAACTTTCCTAAACGCGTGAACAAGATGATGCAGGCTATGGATTCTCCTGAAGACTCAGTCACCTCACTTTGGGAAACATTAAGAAGCTCCCCATGGTGGAAAATTCTTTTAATCATAATTCTAATTGCTCTGTCTTTGCTCCTGCATCTGTAACTGTGTAACTGCATTTCTTTTTAACCATTTGAAATATTTTAAGTTACAAGCGATTGGTTGTTCAGGCTCCTATGAGCACCACAAGTCCTCCAACTTTTACTTGAGGCCTCTGGAGCAGAAACCCTCAAGAGGGTTAGGAAAATATGTTGCCTCAACAATTTAGGGACAGCAACCCATTGCAGCAGGAAGTAGTTATGGAATGAAAATGATGCTCCTTTCCCTTGGCAAGATAATTCTCCTAAAAGAAAAGGGGGAAAAACAGGGTCAGGTCTTCAGTTGAGTTCAGTTCAGTCACTCAGTCATGTCCGAATCTGTGTGACTCCATGAATCACAGCACACCAGGCCTCCCTGTTCACCACCATCTCCCAGAGTTCACTCAGACTCATGTCCATCAAGTCCGTGATGCCATCCAACCATCTCATCCTTGGTTGTCCCTTCCTCCTGCCCTCAGTCCCTCCCAGCATCAGACTCTTTTCCAATGAGTCAACTCTTCTCATGAGGTGGCCAAAGCACTGGAGTTTCAGCTTCAGCATCATTCCCTCCAAAGAAATCCCAGGGCTGATCTCCTTCAGAATGGACTGGTTGGATCTCCTTGTAGTCCAAGGGACTCTCAAGAGTCTTCTCCAGCACCACAGTTCAGAAGGATCATTTCTTTGGTGCTCAGCTTTCTTCACAGTCCAACTTTCACATCCATACATGACCACAGGAAAAACCATAGCCTTGACTAGAGGGACCTTAGTCGGCAAAGTAATGTCTCTGCTTTTGAATATATTATCTAGGTTTGTCATAACTTTTCTTCCAAGGAACAAGTGTCTTTTAATTTCATGGCTGCAGTCACCATCTGCAGTGATTTTGGAACCCCCAAAAAAAAATCTGACACTGTTTCCACTGTTTTCCCACGTGGTCCACTGGAGAAGGGAATGGCAAGCCACTTCAGTATTCTTGCCTTGAGAACCCCATGAACAGCATGAAAAGGCAAAATGATAGGATACCAAAGAGGAACTCCCCAGGTCATTAGGTGCCCAATATGCTACTGGAGATCAATGGAGAAATAACTCTAGAAAGAATGAAGGGATGGAGCCAAAGCAAAAACAATGCCCAGTTGTGCATGTGACTAGTGATAGAAGCAAGATCCGATGCTGTAAAGAGCAATATTGCATAGGAACCTGGAATGTCAGGTCCATGAATCAAGGCAAATTGGAAGTGGTCAAACAAGAGATGTCAAGGAGAAATGTCGACATTCTCGGAATCAGCGAACTAAAATGGACTGGAATGGGTGAATTTAACTCAGATGATCATTATATCTACTACTGTGGGCAGGAATCCCTCAGAAGAAATGGAGTAGCCATCATGGTCAACAAAAGAGTCAGAAATGCAGTATTTGGATGCAACCTCAGAAACAACAGAATGATCTCTGTTCATTTCCAAGGCAAACCATTCAATATCACAGTTATCCAAGTCTATGTGCCAACCAGTAATGCTGAAGAAGCTGAAGTTGAATGGTTTTATGAAGACCTACAAGACCTTTTAGAACACCCAAAAAAGATGTCCTTTTCATTATAGGGGACTGGAATGCAAAAGTAAGAAGGCAAGAAACACCTGGAGACAGGCAAATTTGGCCTTGGAATGTGGAATGAAGCAGGGCAAAGACTAATAGAGTTTTGCCAAGAGAATGCACTGGTCATAGCAAACACCCTCTTCCGACAACACAAGAGAAGATTCTACACATGGACATCACCAGATGGTCAACACCGGAATCAGATTGATTATATTCTTTGCAGCCAAAGATGGAGAAGCTCTATACAGTCAACAAAAGCAAGACCAAGAGCTGACTGTGGCTCAGATCATGAACTCCTTATTACCAAATTCAGACTGAAACTGAAGAAAGTAGGGAAAACTGCTAGACCATTCAGGTATGACCTGAATCAAATCCTTATGATTATACAGTGGAAGTGAGGAATAGATTTGAGGGCCTAGATCTGATAGATAGAGTGCCTGATGAACTATGGAATGAGGGACAGGGATCAAGACCATCCTCATGGAAAAGAAATGCACAAAAGCAAAAGGGCTGTCTGGGGAGGCCTTACAAATAGCTGTGAAAAGAAGAGAGGTGAAAAGCAAAGGAGAAAAGGAAAGATATAAGCATCTGAATGCAGAGTTCCAAAGAATAGCAAGAAGAAATAAGAAGCTTTCTTCAGTGATCAGTGCAAAGAAATAGAGGAAAAGAACAGAATGGGAAAGACTAGAGATCTTTTCAAGAAAATTAGAGATACCAAGTCAATTCTTAGGCAGGTTGATAAGAAGTCCAGGGTTCCCGGAGGATGAGAAAAGGGTCTGGGGCTCTTGAAGCAGAGAGAATGGTCTGGAATTCTCAAGGAGGAGGAAAGGACAAACATCTTTTTTTTCTCTACATTCCTTAGTCATATAAAACTTTATTTTCTTTAAGCTCAGAACTGATGATTACAAAAAAAAAAAAAAAAAACAGCTCAGTTTGAACTCTGTTCTAAGGATTATACAACAACAATGTATCCTGCTTGAGGACAGTTTCTCCTTCCTGAAAAACTTCTTGCCCTTGAGTATCCAAGAGTCTCAGGGTCAGTGGCAGTCTGCTCCAGGCCTGGGGGCACTGCACGCAGCAGTGCCTGCATGGGACCTTTGAAGGAGGTCACTATTCTCTTCATTACCTTCACCATAGTTTGGCCTCAGGTCAAACAATAGGGGAGGGAACACAGCCTAATCTCGTCAAGAAAGTTAGAGATACCAAGGGAACATTTCATGCAAAGATGGGTGCAATAAAAGTCAGAAAAGGTATGGACCTGACAGAAGCAGGTGGCAAGAATACACAGAAGAACTATATTTAAAAAGACCTTCACGACCCATATAATCACAATGGTGTGATCACACACCTAGAGCCAGACATCCTAGAATGCAAAGTCAAGTGGGCCTTAGGAAGTATCACTATGAACAAAGCTAGTGGAGGTGATGGAATTACAGCTGAGCTATTTCAAGTCCTAAAAGATGATGCTGTGAAAGTGCTGCACTCAATATGCCAGCAAATCTGGAAAACTCAGCAGTGGCCACAGGACTGTAAATGGTCAGTTTTCATTCTAACCCCAAAGAAAAGCAATGTCAAAGAATGCTCAAACTACCACACAATTGCACTCATCTCACACACTAGTAAAGTAATGCTCAAAATTGCTCAAATCAGACTTCTATAGTATGTGAACCATGAACTTCCAAATGTTCAAGCTGGTTTTAGAAAAGGCAGAGGAGCCAGAGAACAAATTGCCAACATCTGTTGCATCATCGAAAAAGCAAGAGAGTTCCAGAAAAACATCTACTTCTGCTTTATTAACTATGCCAAAGCCTTTGACTATGTGGATCACAATAAACTGTGGAAAATTCTTCAAGATATGGGAATACCAGATCACCTGACCTGCCTCCTGAAATATCTGTGTGCAGGTCAAGAAGCAACAGTTAGAACTGGACATGGAACAACAGACTGGTTCCAAATTGGGAAAGGAGTATGTCAAGGCTGTATATTGTCATCCTTATTTAACTTATATGCCAAGTACATAATGAGAAATACTGGACTGGATGAAACACAAGCTAGAATCAAGATTGCAAGGAGAAATATCAATAACATCAGATATGCCGATGACACCACCTTTATGGCAGAAAATGAAGTGGAACTAAAGAGCCTCTTTATGTGGGTGAAAGAGGAGAGTGAAAAAGTTGGCTTAAAGATCAACATTCAGAAAATAAAGATCACGGCATCTGATCTCATCACTTCATGGCAAATAGATATGGAACAATGGAAACAATGAGATGCTTTATTTGGGGGCCTCCAAAATCACTGCAGGTTGTGATGCTGCCATGAAATTAAAAGACGTTTGCTCCTTAGAAGAAAAGCTATGACCAACTTAGACAGCACATTCAAAAGCAGAGACATTACTTTACCAACAAAAGTCCATCTAGTCAAGGCTATGATTCTTCTAGTAGTCATGTATGGATGTGAGAGTTGGACTGTGAAGAAGGCTGAGCACCAAAGAATTGATGCTTTTGAACTGTGGTGTTGGTGAAGACTCTTGAGAGTCCCTTGGACTGCAAGGAGATCCAACAAATCCATCCTAAAGGAAATCAGTCCTGAATATTCTTTGGAATGACTGATGCTGAAGTTGAAACTCCACTACTTTGGCCACCTGATGTGAAGAACTGTCTCGTTTGAAAAGACCCTGATGCTGGGAATGACTGAAGGTGGGAGGAGAAGGGGATGACGGAAGATGAGACGGTTGGCATCACCGCCTCAATGGGCATGAGTTTGAGTAAGCTTTAGGAGTTGGTGATGGACAGGGGAGCTTGGAGTGCTGCAGTCCATGGGGTCACAGAGAGTCAGACACAACTGAGCAACAGAACTGAAATGAATTGAAAACCTTCTGGCTAATCCTGTTATCTTAAAATGTAAATTATGGGAATGGGTCTAGTAAGATCTTTGCAACCTTGAGACATTCTTTTGACTTATTGTAATAGCTAATTTTTCCCTACTTTCTTCAATTTAAAACTGAATTTGGCAATGAAGGCTTCGGCATTGGGCGATTGTGTTCACCTATGGCTGATTCGTGTTAATGTATGGCAAAACAAATACAGTATTGTAATTTAAAAAATAAATAAATTTAATTATAAGGAAAAAAAAAAAAAGGAGCTCATGATCTGAGCCACAGTCAGCTCCTGGTCTTGTTTTTGTTGACTGTATAGAGCTTCTCCAACAAAGGTCCATCTAGTCAAGGCTATGGTTTTTCCATTGGTCACATATGGATGTGAGAGTTGGACTGTGAAGAAAGCTGAGCACTGAGGAATTGATGCTTTTGAACTGTGGTGTTGGAGAAGACTGTTGAGAGTCCCTTGGACTGCAAGGAGATCCAACCAGTCCATTCTGAAGGAGATCAGCCCTGGGATTTCTTTGGAAGGAATGATGCTGAAGCTGAAACTCCAGTACTTTGGTCACTTCATGAGAAGAGTTGACTCATTGGAAAAGACTCTGATGCTGGAAGGGATTGGGGGCAGGAGGAGAAGGGGACGAAAGGGGATGAGATGGCTGGATGGCATCATTGACTTGATGGACGTGAGTCTGAGTGAACTCCAGGATTTGGTGATGGACGGGGAGGCCTGGCGTGCTGCAGTTCATGGGGTTGCAAAGAATCAGGCACGACTGAGCAACTGAACTGAACTGAATAGCTAATTTTAAAAGTATGTAACTCCCGTGCTAGACTAGCAAAAGTCATTCTCTGCCCTCTTCCTGATGTCTTTGTCAGAAGCTTTTCCTGTCCCTTTTCTTTTTAATAAAACTCTGCTACACACAAAAAAGAAATAAATAAATACATTTAGAAGAAATGTTTGGCTCATTGTAATGATTAAAAGCTCATCAATCAGATGTGAGCAGATTAGCATCACTATGCCTTCTTGATGGATTAAATTCTTAACTATCACAGCATGTCTCTCTTTAATCTCAGCAATATTCCTTGTTCTGAAGTCTTCAGAGTCAGATATTGATTTGATTTATTTGGTTCCCTTATAATTACTGTTTGCACTGTATGTCTTTTCTCCATCCTTTTATTTTAAGCAGTCTATGTCTTTATATTTAAAGTTGATCCCTTATACACAGCAAATAGCTGGTTCTTGCTTGTGGTTCATCTTGACAGTATCTGTCTCTTAGTGTAGTCCTTAGACCATTCACATGTAATTACTTTAATGACTGTATATCTACTATCTTGCTATTTTTTTCTATTTATTTTATCTTTGCGACCCCAAGAATTCTCCAGGCCAGAATACCAGAGTGGGTAACCTTTCTCTTCTTCAAGGAATCTTCCCAACCCAGGGATCAAACCCAGGTCTCCCACATTGCAGGTGGATTCTTTACCAGCTGAGCCACAAACGAAGCCCTTTATTTTATCTATATCTGCTCATTTTTCCTACTCATTCTTTCCTCTATTTGATTTTTTTTTAGTTTTCTATTTTTTCTGTTGGTTTTGTTTTACCTTTTAATTGATCTATACCTTTTATCTTCCACTTTGTTAAATGATATTGTAACACCTTATCATATACACTTCTTTTTATATCTAATGTTTTTATTTAAATATTCACTAAATGTTATATCATTTACTTTGTCATGCTCTAATTTTTTGTTAGATGTGGAGCTTTAATCTTTTAAGAAACATTTTATTGATGTATGACTGACATACACAAACTGTACGTTTTTAATTTATACAATTTCCTGAATCAGAAGATAATTATACACTTGTGAGATTGTCCCCACAATGTGTGTCACAAACATATCTCTAGAAGTTTCTTTTTTATTGTTATTGCTTCTTTTGCAATAACATTCACCATAAGATATACTCTCTAAACAAATTTTAAGTGTAAAATACAGTTTTGTTACTACAGTCACCATGATGAATATTAGAACTCCAGAGCTTTTCATCTTATAATAGAAACTACTTTGACTAAACTAGTATCTCCTTGCTTTCCTGTCCATCAGGTAACTGCTACTCTCTGCTTCTATGCGATTTTCTATGATTTTGACTATTTTAGATTTCTTGTATAAAGATACCAAGTAATATTTATTCTTTTGTGTCTGGTTTATTGCACTTAGTGTAAAGTTCTCCAGGTTGCAGTTTTTAAATGTTTTAGGGTGAATTTTTTGTTAACTACTCACTTAGTTAACCTCTAAAGTTCATCTGAATTCAATTTGCTGTGAATCCCACCTCCTTCTACTTCCTGTTTATAAATGTTATTTTTTTAATTTTGTTGACATTGTTTTGTTTTCTGAACTAGCATTTTAGTTTAGTAGATAACAATGCTATTTATAGGTACTATTATGTTCTTTGTGCCTCATATTGAAGTTTTCAGCCATAGATATTTTTTCTGTTCTTTGTTAATGAAAATTTTATTTTTCAACACTGACTGTTATTAAAGACTTTTCCCATGTATTGAGATAATCATATGTTTATTTTCTTGTATTTTGTTAGTACAGTGAATTATATTGAATGATAGTCAAATTTCAAACCAATATTATATTTCTAGGTATCTTAACTAGATCATCACTTTTGCTTCCTGTTTTTATATATTCTTGAATTTGTATTGCTATTTTTAAAGGATTTTTATACTTCTTTTTAAGTGAAATTGGCCTAAAGTATTCCCTTATAATGATGCTTGTCAAATTTTAGAGTGCAGTTTATTCTGGTTCCATTGGGTGGAGAAATGTTCTTCCAGAAAGGGGAAAAAATATCAATCTCTGTCTTCAATGGCATTCTTGCATGAAAGGAGTCAAAATTTGTATTTTCTTTATGACTAGGTTTATCCAGTTCTTAATGAGGACTCTATTTTCTAGAGTCCATAATGTATAACGTTTATAAATATTTAATTTTGTGCTTGAGAATTGGGAGTTTAATTACTCGACAGAAGATGCCTAGATAAATTTATTAAGTTATGAATACAGACATATTTTCATAAATATAGCAGATTGTTTTCTAAAAATTTATCAGTAATGTTTGACTATATAGAACTTCCATATTTCCAAATTTTCAGTCTTATTTTATTCCTTATCAGTATAACAGAGAACATAACACTTCTCTCTTGTTTTAAATTATATTTTACTACCTAATAGATTAACTTCTTTTCTGTTTGTGTTTATCATTTGCACAGCTTTTCATGAAATTTTCTGCCTATGATATATGACTTATGAGTGTTTAGAAATAGTAAAATATGGTTATCATTTGAGAATTAGGTTTTATAAGCATACATAATGAATAGAACATATGTCCATTCTCTTCAATTCAATTACCGTGACTCTTAGATCAGTAAATTTTGATTTTAATCTGGTGAGAGGTATTAACACACCCTGAAAAAGACTGCATGCAGCCCTGAATGTATAGAAAAATAAGAAAGGGAGTCACCAGGCAACTCAGAACAGTGCCCATCCCAACACTGTTAGGTGGTGTTTCCCTGTTGGGTTATCAGAGTATGATGATCTTTTGTCAATCAAGTAACCAACATCGGTTCACCAAAAGCACTAATTTGATATCTATTCTAATCACAATGCCGTGACTATCTGATTTGTTTTATAATTACAGTTTCAGTGAAAGTTGACAGATTCTCCCAAGTTTCTTGCAATTATCAACAAATTGGCATTTCTGGGTCTGTAAGTCTGTGGGCCAAAACTTGCACTAGGGCAATTCATTCAGTTGGTATCAGTTATGAGGTTATCTGGTGCTTGGACAGCAAAATGTGCTCTGCTGGTCATGCTGCTGCTGCTGTTGCTGCCGCTAAGTCGCTTCAGTCGTGTCCAACTCTGTGCCACCCCCTAGACGGCAGCCCACCAGGCTCTGCCGTCCCTGGGATTCTCCAGGCAAGAACTTCAGGAGTGAGTTGCCATTTTCTTCTCCAATGCATGAAAGTGAAAAGTGAAAGTCAAATCACTGAGTCGTGTCCAACTCTCAGCTACCCCATGGACTGCAGCCTACCAGGCTCCTCCATCCATGGGATTTTCCAGGCAAGAGTACTGGAGTGGGTTGCCATTGCAAACACTAGCCCAAATGCCCAAGTAGGAATATATATCATAAGAAATATAAATCAGGCAATGGGCCTAAGAGAATTAGAGTCTTTTCTTTAATCCTTTTCTTTTTTCTTTTTATGGAAATATCTATGATGAAGTTTTTCAGACTCCACACCTTATAATAAGCTACCCCTCAAAATCCAATATTTTAATTGTCTTTGCTCATTACTTAACCATACTTCAGAATCAGAAAGTTCATTTGTGCATACAATGGGTAAAACTGCTTAGATATGCAAGTAGTTTGCTTTTGGATTTTGTGGAAAGAGGTCTCAGAGCAGTGAAAGGACTGAAGTCTGCAGAGAAGAGTGGGTGACAGCAGAAAGGGAAACTTGGTGAGCCAATAAAGAAGCCCAGGTTTCTCTGAATTCTCTGCTGATAGACCAGCTTCCTTCTTGATATCTTTCTCTTTAATATTTTGCAGATATTTCACTTCTTCTGTTTCCAAACCTATTCCCCCTTCACTGTGCCCCATCCCCAGCTAATGACATTTCTTTTGCTTCAGCATTTTCAGCCAGAAACTTAGTTCTTTCTTTTTCCTTAGTTTTTTTTCTACATACTACTTTGTATTTTTCCAAAATATTCCCAGTTTGTTAAATTATATTCATTTTAACTCCCCTGTCTAAACCATCATCATTTTTCTCCTCAGAAGTTTCAAGATCTTCTGATGATCTCAACTTTTACCATTGACTTTTTCCAGTTTAATCTTAAAAATAAAATAAAACCATAAGTCATTCCAACCTTTAAGATAAAGCAGGCAGTTACCTTAACCAGAAAAATGGTTTTATTCAGGAATAGCAGACATATTGCAATTGCAAGCTATGGCAAAAAGTCATGTCCATTGAGTTGGTGAGGCCATGCAAACATCTCATCCTCTGTCATCCTCTTCTCTTCCTCCCTTCAATCTTTCCCAGCATCAGGGTCTTTTCAAATGAGTCAATTCTTCGCATCAGATGATCAAAGTACTGGAGCTTCAACTTCAGCCTCAGTCCTTCCAATGAATATTCAAGACTGATTTCCTTTAGGATGGACTGGTTGGATCTCCTTGCAGTCCAAGGGACTCTCAAGGGTCTTCTCCAACACCACAGTTCAAAAGCATCAATTCTTCGGCTCTCAGCTTTCTTTATAGTCCCACTCTCACATCCATACATGACTACTGGAAAAACCATAGGTTTGACTAGATGGATCTTTGGTGGTAAAGTAACATCTCTGCTTTTTAATATACTGTCTATTTTGTCATAGCTTTTCTTCCAAGGAGCAAGCATCTTTTAATTTCATGGCTGCAGTCACCATCTGCAGTGATTTTGGAGTCCAAAAATTTAAATCTCTCACTTTTTCCATTGTTTCCCCATCTATTTGCCATGAAGTGATGGGACTGGATGCCATGGGTATTTGCTTACTGACTTATAAAACCTCTTTAAAAATTAAAGATATTATCCCTGTGGATAATACTGCTTGTCATCTAATTTTTCTTTTGACTTTATTTGTGATTGAATTAAAAAAAAGAAAAAAAACTAAAACTTTTGTGGAAATTAATGTAGTCATATTTGTCAACTATTTTTTTAACTTTTTGACTTTTGAATTTTTTTATCAAGCTCAATATGATAAGTTGTGCCCAATCACGAAAGTCCCAGGTAGACCCAACAATGATTAGAAAGTGGAAGAATGTGTCTCTGGTAGTACAAGGAACTGGCCAAATCAAATGGCCACTCACAAATTCTAATTTCCCTCTTTCTCCTACTGTTCTCCCTCATCTCCATTTTTCCTTGTGTCACCTACCCCTCATCTACCTCAATATTTGATTACTGAGGATCAGAGCAACTAAATGACAACTTTTCAAGGGTACTATTGGCAACTTTCCATTTTCACCTGCAAGTCAGAGTTAAAAGGGAAAAAAATACTACCAACAATATCATGAATGCATTAATGTTTATTACATATTTTAAATGTTTTGACACTATATAAATTTTGTTTAAAAATAAAAGTCATGTTAAAGGAACATTACCATGTTTGATATTGTACAAATGAATTTGACCTGAAGTCTAAAGTTCCAAGAATCCTTAGCTAATAATAAGTATCATGGTTCTAAAAGACTGTCTATATCTAAGACTCAGCTGGCTCTGATTTATCATGCAGAGTTAATATCTAAACACATAGTCACTAAGTTATGTATTAAAATTTAATTAATACTGAGTCCAATGTGATGACAATTGCAGGCTTTCTATTTTCTGTTAAGTGACTCTTTTTTCTTTGTAGAGTACATTTAGTCTCTTTGTTATAAGGCCTTTTTCATAAGGCAAAGAGAGAAGTACATAAGAAACCTCTGGCCATTGAATGAAACAATAATTTGTTGTTCAGTCGCTAAGTTTCATCTGATTCCTTGTGACCACAGGGACTACAGCATGCCAAGCTCCCCTGTCCTTCACTATCTCCCAGAGTTAGCTCAAACTCGTGTCACTGAGTTGGTGATGCCATCTAACCATCTCTTCCTCTGTTATCCTCTTCTCCCCTTGCCCGCAATCTTGCCCAGCAGCAGGGTCTTTTCAAATGAAGTGGTGCTTCACATCAGGTGGCCAAAGTATTGGAGCTTCAGCTTCAGCATCAGTCCTTCCAATGAATATTCAGGACTGATTTCCTTTAGGAATGACTGGTTTGATCTCCTTGCTGTCCAAGGACTCTCAAGAGTCTTCTCCAGCACAGATTTTAAAACCATTATTACCAGGTGGTGCTAGTGGTAAAGAACCTGATTGCCAGTGCAGGAGATAATAAGAGATTTGGGCTCAATCACTGGGTCAGGACAATTCCCTGGAGAAGGGCAAGGCAACCCACTCCAATATTCTTGCCTGAAGAATCCCATGGACAGAGTAGCCTGGCAAGCCACAGTCCAGAGTGTCGCAGAGTTGGATGTGACTGAAGCGACTTAGCATGCATGCAAAATATTATTACAAGTACAGGAATTTTACACTCTCTCCTGCTTTCCAAGAAATATGAAAGAGTAGATCTCAGACTTTATCCTCAATTTCAAAAAAATTTTGTCATTTTTGTGCATTTGTATGTTTTAGGTACATAAGGAATTGACTTTTTCTGTGAATTTAAATATTCTATATCTGATGTATTTGCAGACAATTTCAAAGATATTTGCGATTTTTATGACTAATGTAGAACTCATTATAACTAACTTTTTCTACTTAAAAATAAGTAGGCTAGGGAAATAGATATGTATGCTGCTGATAGCACCAAATATCTAGAAAAAGTTTTGTAATGAATAGAAATATATATCAAATAATCTAGAAAAAAACAGAAAAACTTTATTGGGATGTAGCAGCAGATAGGAAAAACTATAAATAACCAAAATTTTTCAATACATGAGGAAAAGATAAGTTAAAAATATGCAACAAATGTATACAAGTGAAGTGAAATCTATGTTTTAAAACAAAGTTTTTCTACCATGTCAATTTATAGAAAAAAATATTATGAGTAAGTTGATAGAGCCTAACAGAAACATCTTGTATGTTTTGATTGCAAGGCATAAAAATTATACAAGTTCAATTAAAGAGAATCACAAATTTGGTAACATGAATAGCTTTTTTGTAGATTAGAATCTCAAAATTATTTATAAAATATTTTGAAAGGTTACTAAATATTTTCAAGAGAATTTGCACTTTGAATTATAAACTATGAAAAACTGGTTTAAATTAAATAGCAAACCAGGAATTGGTTTTATGTAATTCCTTTGCAGTTGGGAAAATCATCTAATTCTGTAATTCAATAGCAAAAATAATTGACTTGATGTTGTGATCCAGTAGGGGCTCTTCATTTCCATTGCATATTTATGTTCCTTCAAGGTGTTCCCTAGTTTTTCCAGAAGCTCACATGATGGTTTCTCAATTTTCTCATGGCTGATTTAACATCCTCATTTCTTAGAGAGTAGATTATGGGATTCAGCAGGGGTGTACAAACAGTGTAGAACACAGAAAGGAACTTATCCAGAGAAAGTCTGCTAAAAGGCCATATATAAAAATAAATGCAAGGCCCAAAGAAAAGAATCACCACCGTGATATGGGCAGTTAATGTAGAAAGTGCCTTGGATGATCCACTGGAGGAACGGTGACGGACAGTGATCAAAATGACAGAGTAGGAAATAATTAAAGCCAGAAAACAGCTCAGTGATATCAGGCCACTGTTAGTTAGGGTCATAATTTCCATCTCATAAGTATCCATGCAAGCCAACTCTATCACCAGGGGAAGGTCACAAAGAAGCTGTCTACCTCATTGGGTCCACAGAATGGCAGATCCACTGTAAAAGCCAAGTGGCTCACAGAATGAAGAATACCCACAGCCCAGGAAATAAACACAAAAATTATACACAGTCTTCGATTCATAATTGTGCTATAGTGTAGAGGCTTACAAATGGCTATAAATCTGTCGTATGCCATAGCTACAAGCAACATCATCTCACTCCCAACAAAACTGTGAAGAAGGAATATTTGGGCCATGCAACCCTCAAAGGAGATAGTTTTGTGCTCCACAAAAAGTCCACAAGCATCTTGGGGGTGGCAAAGTTAGATTGGCAGATATCAATGAAAGAAAGGTTACTGAGCAGGAAGTACATAGGAGAGTTCAAATGAGAGTCAGAGGAAACAATAGCAATAATCATGATGTTGCCCAGAACTGATGTCACATACACTATTGAGAAGATGGCAAAAAGAAAAGCTGAAGTTCCCAAGAATTAGAGAGTCCCAGAAGCACAAACTCAGATACCATTGATCCATTTGTGTGAGCCATGTATCCAACCCACTGTTACCTAAGTAAAAGAAAATCAGGAAAATGTCACAATGATTGACACTGTATCTAGTATATATACAAAAGAAATATGATAAGTTTTCAATTAAAAGTTAATTTAATGAGACTATGTAAATAGTCAGTGAACTAGTATTTAACATCTATGACCGCTGTGGAAAGTAGAAGTGAGAATGAAACTGGAGCCAATTATACAGAGTGAAGTAAGCCAGAAAGAAAAACACCAATACAGTATACTAACCCATATATGTGGAATTTAGAGAGATGGTAACAATAACCCTGTAGGCGAGACAGCAAAAGACACAGATG
Organism: Nanger dama; assembly: GCA_917880005.1. Classification (NCBI taxonomy): domain Eukaryota; kingdom Metazoa; phylum Chordata; class Mammalia; order Artiodactyla; family Bovidae; genus Nanger; species Nanger dama. The sequence continues at coordinate 76,891,826 of CAKJTW010000003.1, forward strand.
TATAGAACAGTCTTTTGTACTCTGTGGGAGAGGGAGAGGGTGGGATGATTTGGGAGAACGGCATTGAAACATGTATAATATCATATAAGAAATGAATCACCAGTCTAGGTTCAATGCAAGATACAGGATGCTTGGGACTGGTGCACTGGGGGTGACCCAGAGACATGATTTGGGGAGGGAGGTGGGAAGGGGGTTCAGGATTGGGGACACGTGTACACCCGTGGCAGATTCATGTTGATGTATGGCAAGACCAATTCAGTATTGTAAAGTAAAATAAAACAAAATAAAGAGAGAAATAAATATAATTAGATATGGATTCTATCATAGAGAGATAAGATACGCATATTAAAAATATAAAATCAGAAACAAGCAAACAATAACTGATAAAACAATACCATAGATATTAGCAAAATGAAATAAACTATGCCAAAGTGGTAAGGTAACATATCATGAGATATGTATCATTTTAGCTAAAGCTATTAAAAGCTTGTAATTTGCTAGCCAAAACTGAAGGAAATGGCTATTAAGCCTGGGGAATAGCAGACTAAAACCACAAAGGTGAAACCATGAAAGGCATACTCAGAGAGCCATGAGTTCAGTGGCTTGGCTGGAGGAAGGTGTGCTAAGGAACAGTCAAAATGAAGTTGGGAATGGTAGGTTAGGAGCAAGTCATGGATGCAATTAGCCTTGAACATAAAGCCAGTGGATTAATGTTCTCGAAACTGAGAATCATAAAGTGACAGTGCTTTAGGAAACTTAATATTTCTGACAATTTGTGACAATGTGGAAAGAAGAGGCAATGGTAATACTCTGAAAGTTTCTGTGAAAATCAAGAACATTCCTTTCATCCTTTGAACAATAGTTAATCAGAGTTTACCTTCTGTTACATAAAGACCAACAGTGAATGAAACACCTATGAGTCTTCAATCTCTTCCAGCTCTGCCTTTTGTCTCTTCCCAAACATGCCTGACACACCTGGATTTATCAAAATCTGTCTGTTCTTTTGGAAATATTTTATATGACTATATGTGGTGCATTTTGAACACAAAATAGATTTTCAAAAGAGAAAATTTAAATAATATGTTAATTACCTCTAAATTGTTTTTTGACATTTTGCTTTAATATGTTGGGCACCATGTGGCCACTTGATCCCAGAAGAAAACCCTGCACAACCTCTTGTGGATCAGGAGACATTTTTGGCTTTAGCCCTGTGTACCCAGAACAACACAATAGGTATTAATTTGTCACTATATTGATTGAAGTTCTAAACCCCGTATTCCTCAGTGAAAGATATAACTAATACAACAGATATTTAAAAGCTTAAAAGGAAGACTGAACAGTAACCATAAATTAACCAGTTAAAAATATTTAAACTGTTAGAAGCTTTAATTTATGTGATTATGATATGATTTTTGAGGCACTAAATTCTACCCTTTAAAGGACTTTACTCAGTGCATCTGAGTTACAATCTCTAGTTTTAAGGGGAATCAGAAACTTAAGTTACTCAAGAATAGAAACGGATTAAAAAGGCATGAACTGACCTCATTACAAACTTCCATTATGTGATTCTCATCTCCGTGTGGAAGATTTGGGCCAGTGTTGGCTTTTCTGATCATGTATTTACATGAGTGGTACTGAGAAGGAGACAAACGTGGGAAAGGAAAGAAAATCCATTTCTAAAACTAAAAATGATCCTACAAAGCTACAGTTACTAATTTTAAACATATAAAATTTGTGGCCATGAGGGACTTCATATAACTTTCTGTTTCCTAGATAAAGCCTGAAAAATATCATGATAATTTAGTGGAATAACATTAAACAGAGAGGGAAGGAGAAAGGGAGAGAGAGAGAGAGATGAAGAGAAGAAGAAGATAATTAGGAGGAAGAGGAGAAAATGGGGGCAGAAGAGGAGAGGAGGAAAGTAAAAGGAAGAGGAGGAAGGGAGAGCATAATGGTAAATAACCTGTAGTTAGTGGTGTTTATTCCATTTTTAAAGACTGTCTCATCTTTTAAAACAGTTTTTCTGAAAATATCCAAATTTTCTACAAAGTATCTAATAGATGATAAGATTTGTCATTTCATTTTTCAAAATACAGGAAACTACTACAAAATCTTCTCCATCCTAGTTTCCTATGATTTCTTAATCCAAGTAGAATAAAGTCAATGTTATATCTCATTTTCTTCTTAATTTTTAAGGTAGAACCCATTAGTAAAAAAGGAACAACTAACTTTTGTCACTTTCTGGTTGAGTGACTGACAGCAAAGCAAAAGCAGTAAAGGATACCCTTACTGGCCATTATATAGTTACTGCTTCCTCTTTCTAGGCAAACTGTGATAGTAAATAGTTGTTTTAACAAATGGCCAATTATCTTCTGAATAGAAAGCATAAAAATTGGCATATAAAAGACAGAAAATGGTTATATCATACTTCCTTTTGTTTATCAAATATTAATCCTATTATTATCAACTTGGCTGCCCATCATATTAAAAATATTTGCAATATACTCTTGACTTGACGCATTTAAACTTGTCCCTGAACTGAGCTATGCAAAAGCATACCCCTCAGGTCTTGTCCTAAAGTAGTAAAGGCTCTACTCCTCTTGTCCTGGACTATACAATTATAATATCTAAGCTAATGCAATATAAAGCTTTCCATCCCCAATCCAGGAAACTGATTTCTTTGGGGAAGTGAGAAATCACCCTTTAGAGATCTGATGTCATCTAACAGTGGGAGTAATTATGTTTTACAAAATAATTTTTCCAAGAATGGAAAAGAAAGGAAAAAAAGTTTATTACCAATTAGTTGGTGTGTATGAAAGCAAAAGATTATTTATCACTGATTCCTAGTCAGCAAAGTAATTTTTCAATTCTTAACTTTCTGTCAGTAAAACAATCATCAGTCCAGTTCAGTTCAGTCGCTCAGTCATGTCTGACTCTTTGTGACCCCATGGACTGCAGCACGCCTGGCTTCCCTGTCCATCACAAACTCCTGGAGCCTGTTCAAACTCAGGTCCATCAAATCAGTGATGCCATCCAACCATCTCATCCTCTGTTGTCCCCTTTTCTTCCTGCCTTCAGTCTTTCCCAGCATCAGGGATCAGGATCTTTTCCAGTGAGTCAGTTCTTCACATCAGGTAGCCAAAGTATTGGAGTTTCAGCTTCAGCATCAGTCCTTCCAATGAATATTCAGCACTAATTTCCTTTAGCATTGACTGGTTTGATCTCTCTGCTGTCCAAGAAACTCTAAAGAGTCTTCAACATCACAGTTCAAAAGCATCAATTCTTCGGGACTCAGCTTTCTTTATGGTGCTATCACATCTATACATGACTACTGGGAAAACCATAGCTTTGGCTATATGGACTTTTGTCGGCAAAGTAATGTCTCTGCTTTTTAATATATTGTCTAGATTGGTCATAGCTTTTTTCCCAAGGAGCAAGCATCTTTTAATGTCATGGCTGCAGTCACCATCTTCACTGATTTTTGAAGCCCAAGAAAACAATCATACTGTCTTACAAATGATCACCCAGCCTCAGAGTAGTTTCCTCCAATCACAAGGAGCCCACTATTTCACAGGACAGCTTAGTCTATTGTTAGAGTGCTTAACTGGTTCTACCATCTGTAGTTTAATAAAGAAAACCTACTCCCACTTAAACATAATGTCTCTTCAAATGTTTTAAGGCACCCTATCTTCTACATGAAAAACCTATTTCTCCTCCAAAATATTTCAACTGTCTGTGAAATGAAAATATCTCCTGCCATATCAATAAACAAGAAATGTTGAGTCATCAGTGATTTCTGGCCTCCAAATGTGGATGAAAGCCCCTCAAACAGAGCAGAATGCCTGTGATCCAGCAGATGCCACCACCCCTACCCCCATGGCAATTGCTGAAGAGCTGAGGGGATGCAAGAAATAGCCATCTGCCACATCTGCCACTCCATATAGTGAACAAGGAATTAAGGATATAAACAATCTAGAAACAGGATTTGGCCCTAGATAGCTGAAATGCATATGAAATGAATGAATTCAGTGAGCCTGAGCCTTGCATCTTCCCATGATATCTGGTTTTCCTTACTACTTCACAATAGTCTCTCATGTTCAGACTGCTTACCCACTCTGTCGCAGACTTGTATATAGCCTGATTCCCTCTCCTGCCTCTTTGGAGAAGTTATCTCAGAGCTACTGAGATGCTGTCTCCCAGGCTTGGAGTCCTAAACATTCCCACCAAATAAAATAATTCTCTGCTTTCAGTTTGTGACTATATTTTTAGTGGACAAGTCTTTTCAACTATATTTCATATAATACATAGTCTAGATTTCCAAAGGTTGGAATGTAGATGTAAGTTTTATTTTTATTTTATTTTATTTTTTAATACTTTATTCTACTTTACAATACTGTATTGGTTTTGCCATACATTGACATGAATCAGCCACAGGTGTACACGATCTCCCAATGTTGAAGCCCCCTCTCACCTCCCACCCCACACCATCTCCCCGGATCATCCCGTACACCAGCCCCAATCATCCTGTATCCTGTATTGAACATAGACTGGCACTTCATTTCTTATATGATAGTATACATGTTTCAGTGCCATTCTCTCAAATCATCCCACCCTCTCCCTCTCCCTCAGAGGCCAAAAGTCCGTTCTATACCTCTGTGTCTCTTTTGTTGTCTCACATAGAGGGTCATCATTACTTTCTTTCTAAATTCCATATATATGTGTCAGTATACTGTATTGGTGTTTTTCTTTCTGGCTTACTTCACTCTGTATAATCGGCTCCAGCTTCACCCATCTCATTAGAACTGAGTCAAATTTATTCTTTTTAAGGGCTGAGTAATACTCCATTGTGTATATATGCCACAGCTTTCTTATCCATTCATCTGCTGATGGACATCTAGGTTGTTTCCATGTCCTGGCAATTATAAACAATGCTGCGATGAACATTGGGGTACATGTGTCTCTTTCAATTCTGGTTTCCTCGGTGTGTATGCCCAGCAGTGGGATTGCTGGGTCATAAGGCAGTTCTATTTGCAGTTTTTTAAGGAATCTCCATGCTGTTTTCCATAGTGGCTGTACTAGTTTGCATTCCCACCAGCAGTGTAAGAGGGTTCCCTTTTCTCCACATCCTCTCCAGCATTTATTGCTTGTAGACTTTTGGATCACAGCCATTCTGACTGGTGTGAAATGGTACCTCATTGTGGTCTTGATTTGCATTTCTCTGATAATGAGTGATGTTGAGCATCTTTTCATATGTTTGTTAGCCATCAGTAAGTCTTCTCTTTCTAACACCACACACAAAAATAAACTCAAAATGGATTAAAAATCTAAACGTAAGACCAGAAACTATAAAACTCCTAGAGGAGAACATAGGTAAAACACTCTCCGACATAAATCACAGCAGGATCCTCTACGATCCACCTCCCAGTATAGTGGAAATAAAAGCAAAAATAAACAAATGGGATCTAATTAAAATTAAAAGCTTCTGCACAACAAAGGAAACTATAAGCAAGGTGAAAAGACAGCCTTCTGAATGGGAGAAAACAATAGCAAATGAAGCAACTGACAAAGAACTAATCTCAAAGATATACAAGCAACTTATGCAGCTCAACTCCAGAAAAATAAACAATCCAATCAAAAAATGGGCCAAAGAACTAAATAGGCATTTTTCCAAAGATAGATGTAAGTTTTAAATGGCCAACTTTAAAGAACGAGATTGAAATAGATTTCTCCTAACACTTTGCACGTGTATATGCTAAGTGTGTGTGTGTAATCACACTTGAGTAAAATGTGCACATACCTAAGGACACAAGAACAATGGTATGCATTGCAGCATGAATTGAAAGATATTGATACTGGAAACAACCCAAGTATCCATAAACTTGAGAGTAAAGAAATATTTCAGTGTGGTGGAATATATTCAATGATTAAATTATTACATTTTTTTATAGATGAATATGTATAAGATTAAAAACCTGACAAGGGAAAATATAAGATTGGTAAAATTATCATGTGCACATTTCTACAAACCAAGCATATATATGGCCACACATTGACTAATAGTAAAATGCACAACATAAAAATTGTGAATTAAATTTTATTCAGAGACCTAACTTAAGACTATAGCCAAAGAGTGCTTTGCTTAGTTGCTCAGTAGAATCCAGCTCTTTGCAACTCCATGGCCTGTAGCCCACCAGGCTCCTCTGTCCATGGGGATTCTCCAGGGAAGAATACTGGAGTGGGTCACATGCACTCTCCAGGGGATCTTCCCAACCCAGGAATCGAACCACAAGCTCCGGCATTGCAGGCGGACTCTTCACTATTGGAGCCACCAGAAAAGCCTGGAGAGCAGCCCAGGAGACAGTCTCTCAAAGAGCTTTGAGGAACTGTTTGAAGAGGTGAGGGAGGAGCCAGAATACAAATATTTTTGCTGAGAAAAACATGTAGTCAAACAAAATAGCAGATTACTGCTAATTACAAAGGAACAGACATATCAAATTAATGCTTTTAGTGCTTTTCTATGTGTGGAAAAATACAAGAATCTGACGTCATTGAAAATTGTCCTTCAAAGGGCATCTTAGCTATCTAGAGGTAGGTATCAAAGCATAGCGTGCTACCAGTTTTTCTCCATTCTGAATTCTTCTCAGGTGCACCGTCAGTAGGTGACTGCAGTGGTTAAGGGTTTGATCCTTTTAGAACTGATAGAAAAGATTTTTTTTTTCTTTATACTAACTTCTTATATCAGTAACTTTGTGCTTTGAGTGGTCAGAATTAGTTTCTTTTGCTTGCAAGAAAAGAAAAACTATAATTAAAATAGCTGTGCTGCTGCTGCTAAGTCGCTTCAGTCGTGTCCGACTCTATGCGACCCCATAGACAGCAGCCCACCAGGCTCCCCTGTCCCTGGGATTCTCCAGGCAAGCACACTGGAGTGGGTTGCCATTTCCTTCTCCAATGCATGAAAGTGAAGTCTCCAATTCATGAAAGTGAAGTCGCTCAGTCGTGTCCAACTCTTAGCGACCCCATGGACTGCAGCCTACGAGGCTTCTCCATCCATGGGATTTTCCAAGCAAGAGTATTGGAGTGGGGTAAAATAGCTGTAGGGAAGCACAATTTGCTACCCCTAAATATTTCTTTGGCATGAGAATTCTTTTGAGAGGAAGACAAGTAAGATGCAAAGACTCAGGAAGAAACTTTGATTTTCGCTTTAACTGCCTAGAGAATGTAGACAGGATCTGTTTTAGGAAAGGAGCTATTACCTTGATGGGATTCCCTGCTGCTGCTGCTGCTAAGTCGCTTCAGTCGTGTCTGACTCTGTGTGACCCCATAGACGGCAGCCGAGCAGACTCCCCCTGTCCCTGGGATTCTCTAGGCAAGGACACTGGAGTGGGTTGTCATTTCCTTCTCCGATGTGTGAAAGTGATGTCGCTCAGTCGTGTCCAACTCTTAGCGACTCCATGGAATGCAGCCCACCAGGCTCCTCCATCCATGAGATTTTTCCAGTCAAGAGTACTGGAATTGGGTGCCATTGCCTTCTCCATGATGGGCTTCCCAGCTGATGGTAAATAACCTGCCTGCCAATGCAGGAGACAAGTTTCCATCCCTGGGTTGGGAAGAATGTGTTCCATTCCTGGGTTGGGAAGATCCCCTGGAGAAGGGCACAGCAACCCACTCCAGTATTCTTTCCTGGAAAATGTCATGGACAGAGGAGCCTGGTGGGCTAGAATCCATAGGGTTGCAAAGTCAGACACGACTGAAGTGACTTAGCACAACACACTGTCTCCTTGATAACTATAATATGAACTAGGTGTATCACAGCGGGGAACGCAGCAAAGTCTGCTTGTTAGGACTCTTCTCAGTGTCCCATTGTCTCTGCACAGCTCAGCAAATATTCATTTACCAAACATTTGCTTTTGTTTTCCATGTAAATTGCCTTCTCTAATCATACCTCTATCCCCAACATCCTCTTTTTCTCTTTAGCTGCAAACAGTATTTAGGTTAAGGTTTTAGCCATTTTGGTGAGTTATATATTTTTCCAGGTCTCTCACATGTATGTATGTTACTAAATTTTGATTTTCTCCTGTTAAACTGTTACCTGATATAGTCTCCTTGTCAATAAATGAACAAAGGAGGAACTTCCTGGCATTTTTAAAAACTTTAAAAATATTTCACATCAAAAATACATATTTTTTAATACTTTATTCTTTATTGCAATACTGTATTTGTTTTGCCATACATTGACATGAATCAGCCACAGGTGTCCATGATCTCCCAATGCCGAAGCCCCCTCCCACCTCCCACCCCATATCATCTCCCTGAATCATCCTGTGCACCAGCCCCATGCATCCTGCCTCCTGTATTGAACATAGACTGACGCTTCGTTCTTACAAGATAGTATATATGTTTCAGTGCCATTCTCCCAGATCATCCCCCTCTCTCCCTCTTCCTCAGAGTCCAAAAGTCTGTTGTATACCTCTGAGTCTCTTTTGTTGTCTCACATAGATGGTCATCATTACTGTCCTTCTAAATTCCATATATATGTGTCAGTATACTGTATTGATGTTTTTCTTTCTGGCTTACTTCACTCTATATAATCGGCTCCAATTTCATCCATCTCATTAGAACTGAGTCGAGTTTATTCTTTTTAAGGGCTGATTAGTACTCCATTGTGTATATGTACCACAGCTTTCTTACCCATTCATCTGCTGATGGACATCTAGGTTGCTTCCATGTCCTGGCTATTATAAACAGTGCTGCAATGAACATTGGGGTACATGTGTCTCTTTCAATTCTGGTTTCCTCGGTGTGTATGCCCAGCAGTTGGATTGCTGGGTCATAAGGCAGTTCTATTTGCAGTTTTTTAAGGAATCTCCACACTGTTTTCCATAGTGGCTGTACTAGTTTGCATTCCCACCAGCAGTGTAAGAGGGTTCCCCTTTTCTCCACATCCTCTCCAGCATTTATTGCTTGTAGACTTTTGGATCGCAGCCATTCTGACTGGTGTGAAATGGTACCTCATTGTGGTCTTGATTTGCATTTCTCTGATAATAAGTGATAAGCAACTTATGCAGCTCAACTCCAGAAAAATAAACGAACCAATCAAAAAATGGGCCAAAGAACTAAATAGGCATTTCTCCATATTTTTTTTTTTAAAAAAGGAAATACACTAAGGAAAAAATATGTGTGTGCCATCATTCCAGTAATGTCCAACTCTTTGCAACCCTATGGACTGTAGCCCACCAAGCTCCTCTGTCCATGGGATTCTCCAGGCAAGAATACTGGAGTGGGTTGCCATGCCCTCCTTCAGGAAGGAAAAATATACTTTTTGTTAAAGGAATGCTTGTAATTTTCTTCTAACCTTTCTTATTACCTTTTTGATGAAAGGTAACACCAGACATAATTGTGACCATTGCTCTTTTTATTGGGACACATTGGCTGGAAATTCTTCTAACTTATCTGAAATTGTATCTACTGCTAAGAAAGTTGTCAACTTCATCAACATTTAAATGTAGGACCTTGAATATGCAGCTCATAAAGAGATTACATAAAGAATTAAGAACAAAATGTGTTTTTCTCTACTACAATAAAAATGGCTGGCTTTCCAGACATTCTTTGAAAAAAGTTGAGATATAGATAGCACTTTATATCTCCTTGAGAGAGGCCTTGTAAAGATACTTTGTTCATTTGCATACAATGTAAGTGAGACCACGTAGAAAAATTCAAAACTTGGAGTCCTCTGACATGAACATTTCTTCTTCTGCGAAATTAGCTCTGGGAATTCAGACTCCATTTCTTAATATTTACCATTTTATTTCAAGAAGTCCATTAAGTACAAATTTAAGATTAATTCAATATTATATATGGCATATAGATTTCAATGTCAAAAATTACCTACCAAATCAACTTACCCAAACTAAAAACCAACTGCCTTCACATTACAATGTATACCTGAACAATAAAGTGCAACAATAAATAAAAAAAGGCAAATAATAAAGTGCAAAATTAGAGTTTTCATTCTTAGCATAAAAGAGAGACTAATATTTACATAATCTATTTGCCTTGTATGAATTGAGAGATTTGGGAAAGTAAACTTAGAAGGTCTAATCAACAGTGATAATTTCCCTAACTGTCCCCAGAGTCCAGGGTAGAGATCCATTTGTGGGGTCCTGATTGCTAACCAGGATGTATGTTTAACATTGATCATTATAACAAAGAACTTTGTATTTGGCCCACATACAAAGAGTGCTGCACAGCTCCTTATAGAACAGACTGAAAAGTCAGTGTTGAATTGGTCAGCTTTAAAGATTCTCCTCTCTTCTACAACTCATAATTTCAGAGGAAATTGGCATTTCCTTAACTGATCAGAGAAAGCTCACTAAATATTTGAAAAGTAAACTTCCGATTATATTTAGTTCCATATTTTAAAGCACTGTTAATTATTGGAAAATAATATGGGATAGGCATTTCTCCTGATATTTGAGGGGAAATCTCATAACTGAAGACTCTTCACTTAATTTTATGCACTTATCTTAAATCAGTGAAGCTGCTATCCTCTGGTTGGGAAAATTCAGTTTCAAATTCTTGAATACTATTTCCAATACTATTGATTCTTAGGCCTGTAAATTAGGAAACTCATAAGACTTTTTAAAAGGTCTAAAGTTATCCCCACCAAAGAATCAGCTACTTATTCTTTTTCTCATCCTACTTATATTTACTTATAACTAAAGCATCTATGCTATCTATATACAGCCATCCCATAAGTTATCTCCAGAACTAGTAGTCATGATTTTTTTTTCACATTCTTGGATATGTAACTTTTGCTAAGATGATATCTGGGAAAAAATTTTATATCCACTAAATAGTCTCTAAATCATCTTCTTCATTACTTTTACCACAGTTAAGATCTACCACGCAGCATGCTGAAAATATTTATAAACCGACTATTGATTTATGGAATTTGAATGAATTTGTTCTTAATAAAGGGAATTCCTCACTATTACTGGCATTTCAGAAATTTTCTTGGGCCTCGAATAATGGGTCAGAATTTTCCTCAAGGCAGTCTTCATATCTGTGTTCCTTAATGTATAAATAATAGGGTTTAGAATGGGAGTGAAAATGGTATAAAATATGGCAAGAACTTTGTCCACAGGGTAGCTGGTAAAGGGCCACACATAGATGAATATGCAAGGTCCAAAGAATAATATTACTACAGCAATATGGGCAGCCAGAGTAGAAAATGCTTTGGCTATTGCAGCAGAAGACTTAAACCAGAGAGTGATGAAAATAATGATATAAGAGCTGACCAAGAGTGAGAAAGTGCTTAAGGAAAGGATTCCACTATTGACTACAATTAGTATTTCAATGATGTAAGAGTCCAGGCAGGCAAGTCTGGTCACTCGAGGGAGGTCACAAAAAAGCTGTCTACTACATTGGGCCCACAAAAGGCAGATTCACAGTAAATGACAACTGGCTTAGTGTGTGCACCAGGCCCACAGCCCAGGAGATCATTACCAGAACAGTGCATGTCCTTCGGCTCATGATGACCACATAGTGCAGAGGTTTGCATATGGCTACGTATCTGTCATAGGCCATGGAGATAAGTAGCATCATCTCCCCTCCAGTGAAAAGGTGAATGAAGAAAATCTGAGCTATGCAGCCTTTGAAGGAGATGGCCTTGTGTTCACTCAGAAAATCAGCAATCATCTTAGGAGTAGCAAAGGAAGCCTGACAGATGTCCACAAGGGAAAGGTTTCCCAAGAGAAAGTACATGGGAGAGTGCAGGCTGCTGTCAGAAGTCACTGTGAGGATAATGAGAAGGTTTCCCAGCACAATGACTACATATAACACAGAGAAGAACACAAAAAGAAGAGCTGGAGCTCCTGAGAACTAGACAGTCCCAGTAATACAAACTCAGACACCACTGATGAATTGACCTTATCCATGGATCCAGGCTGCAGACTTGTTCTGAAACAATCCTGAAGAAGGGGAATCAGAGGAATCAGAATTACAAACTATAACACTTTTAATGTAAAGGATTTTGAGGTACCAGATATAATGCATATTTGCTGAATGAAAAATTTTGAAGAGACCATGATAATATATCTGAAGAGTCAGAAGGAGCTTATGAGAATGTCCAAACAATTTTACCAGTCTTCTTAGAACCCCTTGAGTTTTGGGACAGTCTTAATAATCTTTCACACAGTAGTAAACAAGCTCATTCATGACCTAACTTATTGTGATCACAATGTAAACAAAACTTTATTACTATTGCAGGAATAATAACAATTTAAACAGTTCCTACTAAGGAGATACTGTTGAAATATATATTTTCCAGGTCTATAGCTGCAACCTAGACTGTCAATTACTCTTTTGTATAATTCCTTAAAATGCATATTATAACTTTATTTTAATTATCTAAAACTCATCTTTGCTTAATAATTTAAAAACAGAACCTAAACTTTACATTGTTTGCTTATCAAAATTAAATTTAGAGTAATTTATTATCCCTTTGCTTAGTGTTCTCCATGAGACTATTAAGACATCTTCATAATTAAAAACTAATTGTTTCAGCATAGAGAAATAAAACTGAGTTATAAATGTCCCATGCTTCTTTAAATATATTTTATTTGGAATCAGAATAATCCTGAGAATTATTTCAAACTTGCATCTCATTTCTTCCCTGTAATAATATAGCCCTGCAATATAAATCCAATTCCTTTGAACTGAAAAAAAATCTTTCAGGAAGCTCTATTTATAGCTGTATTTGTTCTCACAGTTAACATTTGAACACAGTTATAACAATGAACCTTAGAGTGAGAAGTGATCTTACCCCCATGTAAGAGCATATATGTGTTCAACTGCCTATTTCATACAAGAAGCTAAAGTCTCACTCTGTCGCTGGGATACCGTCCTAGATTCTCAGTCCCACTCTCCGTAGCTTTATTGAGTAATAACTGATGAGTAAACCATATTTAAGGTATACAGTGGGATATTTTGGTACAAGTATGCATGGTGAAAGTATTACCACAATCAAGCTAATATTAACATACCCATTATCCCACATAGTTATCTTTTCATTTGTGAAACAATTAAAATCTAGTCTCTCAGCAAGTTTTAAATATATAATACATTACTATAACTATAGTCACCATGCTGTACGTTAGATCTCCAGAATTTATTCATCCTACATATCTGAAACTCTATACTTTTGATCAATGCTCATTTAGATCCAGATGCAATCACAATCCACTCAGGGAAGCCCTCAAGTAGAAAATCATTTCCTGTATTTTTATTGGAAGAATGCTCAGAGAAACATTTCAACTTATCCACATTTTGTATATACATTATTATAGACTTCTGGAGTCGAACTATTAAGAGAATCCATCTTAAAAACTAAAAATTAAATGTGTATTAGTGACAACAGTGTTTTTAACTGACAGTATTCTGAAATATACCATAAATCATTTTATTACCTTTTCCATGTGGACTCGCTTTCTTTCTGTTTCCCCATCTCTAAAGTTGTTCTTGCTCAAGTTTATGAATTTATTACATAAAATGATGAACTCTACCTAGTGAAAATGTTTATTGTATAAATACAATGTGTATAAAGGGGTTCCCAGGTGGTGCTGGTGGTAAAGAACCTGCCTGCCAATGCATGAGACATGAGACGTGGGTTTGACCCTTGGGTCAGGAAGATCCTCTGGAGGACTGAGTAATATTCCATTATATGGACTTCCCTGGTGGCTACTGGTAAAGAACCCCCTGCCAGTGCAGGAGATGTAAGCTCAGTCCCTGGGTTGGGAAGATACCCTGGAGAAGGAAATCACAACCCAGTCCAATATTCTTGCCTGGGAAATCCCATGGACAGAGGAGCCTGGCGGCCTATGATCCATAAGGTCACAAAGAATTGGACTTGATAGAGCAACTGAGCACACAGCACAATGTGTATAAATTAAGAGAATGAGGTACATTTCTGGCTCACAATTTTTCTCCTCAATTCAACCGTTTCTCCCTTTCAGGATTTTTTTCATTGTGTAATTGTCACTATTATTCTTCCAGGTTGTAAACCTTACTTTTGCTCACTCTCCCACTTGTAACATCTCATTACTCCTTAAAGTGAAAAGATAAATAAATTTTAAATTCTTTACCTTGACAACCAAGTAACATGGTTTTATCTGGTTTTATCTACACTGTTCTCCAGCAAAGACACACTCAATCATTTATTAAGCTGGTAAACACTACCTGTTCATTTTTTCCTATCTTTCACAAATAGATGGTCTATTCCAATGCAAGTGCCATCTCCTCAAAAAGTCTTCACAGAGCTTAAGCTGAAATTTCTTACCTCCTAATTTCGTTGAGGTGCTTTACTTACATGTATATTATGTGCTCTTTTAAGGTAAGAGTTTGTGGGTAGCTAACATTTCTCTACCACATGGAGAGATGCTTGAATACTTGGGCATCTTATGTACAACTCACAGGATATAGTACAGATATTTTGCACGGAATAGATTTTCCATAAATACACTTAATGCTAATTGAAATATATTTCACTTCATATCTATCATTTTACATAGTATTTCTATCTTCTAATCTCCCTGTGCACAGAGGCCTTCCCAGTAAATTGTCTACAAACCATAAACGGCTGACATAAACTTCATCTTCACATGGAACAAAAATATTTCATCTCATTAACAATACAAGCTCATACTTGAGTCATTAAAACCAGTGCCCATAAAAACCAACAAATTCAAAGGGAATAAAATAATCCTTTTCAATAGCAGCATAGAGAAATTTATTTGTTTTTTGTATTGGAAATAAACAACAGTCTGTTTACCAAGCTTTTTAAAAGTGATAAAAAAATGATTCAAGTAGAGGATGTGGGGTGGGAGGTGGGAGGGGGCTTCGGCATTGGGAGATTGTGTTCACCTATGGCTGATTAGTGTCAATGTATGGCAAAACAAATACAGTATTATAATTAAAAAAAAAATTTAAAAAAAAATGGAGAACGGAAATAGAGTAACAGATGTAGAAAAGGAACTTACAGCTGTCAGGGGCACAGGGGGAGGGATAAACTGGCAGACTGGGATTGATATATACCCACTGGTATATATAAAATAGATAACTAATAAAGACTTACAGTGTAACACAGGGAACTCGACTCAACATCTTGTAATACATAAAATGGAAGAGAATGTAAAAAGGATATATGTATTTACATATATGTATAACTGAATCATTTTGTTGTACACCTAAAACTAACACAATATTGTGAGTCAACTATACTTCAATAAAAATTGTAATAAAAAAAATAAAAGTGATAAAAAATAATGAGAATCTTAATAAGAAATTTGCACTGTATTTCTACAGGTTTGAACAAATCTTGTCTGATCCACTTTTACAGAGTGTAAAGTAAATCAATGATGCAAAGATATACAACTACAAAATATAAGCTGAATTTGGTATTAACATTTCCATGAATTTTTTATAGTTTTACTTCATAGGCTTGTATCCACAAAGAAATATATAGCCTTGATTTTCATGTTTATTTATTCAGGTGCTAGGTAAGCATAGCATAAAGGATTTTTTTAAATACAGTTGGAGTTTGTCATGATCTGACCAAGAATACTTCACCTTCTTACATAATTTCTCACAAATTCTTCCAAACCTGCTAAAACACATGAACATTCTCATCTTGTCTCATTTTCTTTTACTTCTAATACATTTTCCTCCCATCTGTGGATTCTCATTGAGGCACAATGTAATAATGCAATACGTACCTGACACAATCTATTTTTAATGTACATTTTTGTTAGATATAACCTACCTGATATAAGACATATCAGAGTTGTAAATTGAAATCTACAGTTTTCTATTGTGGGATTAACTTTTTCCACCTAGTTATACTTGTAGATGCCTTTTTCTCCTGTCAAATTGGAATAATGCATGGTTTTATCTAAGTGATCAACTGAAGCTTTGGAGATTTAGCAATAGATAGCAAAGGTTCATCTTCCAATGGGTATTATTAATACTTTCCACTACATATTCCCTTTGGAACAAAGTAAATAGCATCCCACATTGTTCACAATTACAATGAGGGCCACAGAATCACAGGAGAAAAAGGGAGAGTCTTTCAGCCCTTGGGCAGTATACACAGGAAAGGAAAAAAAGTACGAACTTAAAGGAGGTAGATTCTTCTTCCCAACTCTATTAATAACTAAAAATAAGTTATTAGGTAAATCATTTAACCCTGAGCCTCAGTTTCAGTTCAGTTCATTTCAGTAGCTCAGTCGTGTCTGACTCTTTGTGGCCCCATGAATCGCAGCACGCCAGGCCTCCCTGTCAGTCACCAACTCCTGGAGTTCACTCAGACTCATCCATCGAGTCAGTGATGCCATCCAGCCATCTCATCCTCTGTCATCCCCTTCTCCTGCCCCCAATCCCTCCCAGCATCAGAGTCTTTTCCAATGAGTCAACTCTTCGCATGAGGTGGCCAAAGTACTGGAGTTTCAGCTTTAGCATCATTTCTTCCAAAGAAATCCCAGGGCTGATCTCCTTCAGAAGGGATTGGTTGGATCTCCTTGCAGTCCAAGAGACTCTCAAGAGTCTTCTCCAACACCACTCTTCAAAAGCACCAATTCTTCAGCGCTCAGCCTTCTTCACAGTCCAACTCTCATGTCCATACATGACCACTGGGAAAACCATAGCCTTGACTAGACGGACCTTAGTTGGCAAAGTAATGTCTCTGCTTTTGAATATACTATCTAGGTTGGTCATAACTTTTCTTCCAAGGAGTAAGTGTCTTTTAATTTCATGGCTGCAGTCACCATCTGCAGTGATTTTGGAGCCCCCCAAAATTAAGTCTGACACTTTCAACTGTTTCCCCATCTATTTCCCATGAAGTGATGGGACCGGATGCCATGATCTTCTTTTTCTGAGTGTTGAGCTTTAAGCCAACTTTTTCACTTTCTTCTTTCACTTTCATCAAGAGGCTCTTTAGTTCTTCTTCACTTTCTGCCATAAGAGTGGTATCATCTGCATACCTGAGGTTATTGATTTTTCTCCCAGCAATCTTGATTTCAGCTTGTGTTTCTTCCAGCCCAGCGTTTCTCATGATGTACTCTGCATAGAAGTTAAATGAACAGGGTGACAATATACAGCCTTGACGTACTCCTTTTCCTATTTGGAACCAGTCTGTTGTTCCATGTCCAGTTCTAACTGTTGCTTCCTGACCTGAATACAGATTTCTCAAGAGGCAGGTCAGGTGGTCTGGTATTCCCATCTCTTTCAGAATTTTCCACAGTTTATTGTGATCCACACAGTCAAAGGCTTTGGCATGGTCAATAAAGCAGAAATAGATGTTTTTCTGGAACTGTTTTGCTTAGTATACTCAAAGAGAACTGTTAAATGTTTTTGTATAGTGTTCAATTTTGCCATATTTTAATGTTTTGCTATATTTCCTTCATTTTTATTAATAGTAAAGCTGTGAAAAGTAGCAAAATATGCCACCCTGAAATATGCCACTTTGGCTTAAGAATCATTTTAATCTCAGACAATTGAGAAGAAGCAGATATAACCAAAGCTCTCTGCCCTCCCTATCTGCCTAAAACCAGGACATACATTTGTACGGGTGTTCCCTTCTCCTTTCTACCAAGAATGTCGGAAGTTAATCAGAGACAACTCTAGATCCTTACCAGCTGAGAAGACACCAAGGAATCTACATAACAAACCTCATTAACCTTATTTAAACCGATCTATTTAGCTCTCTTCTTTATAAACTGCTTTGACAGGTACCTGTTATACATTCCATTTGAGCAAAGACTTGAAGGAATTGGAATCATAAATATGTATATTCCTTGTTGGATGGGTTTCCACATATTTTCTACAAATTTATCCTCTGTTTATCCTTAGCTTAAAGGGAGATCAATCTTCTCTTTATTTTGTACCCTCACTGTACTTGGCTTTTAACTCTTCAGAAAACCCAGCTTCACTAGCTGCCTACATGCCTGGAGAGATATTTAAACTTAGGGGCTAACCAGCCATATTCTTTTGGGTAAAACACAATTCCTGAATCTCAGTTTCCCCATTTGTATGTGGGAATGATGGTGAATCACTGGGCCTAAAATCTAGTGCCCTTTTCTTCTAATGTTAGTAAAATAAAAGCACAATAAAAATCATGTGATGAGCATGACATCTTCGATGATAAGAGAGACACAACTCTTTTTTTTTTTTTTTTTTTTTAGCAGAGAGAGAAAAAAAATGGAGATGGGGGAACAATGCCCTCTCAGGTCCAGTGGGGGTAGAAGTCCGGTTTCTCAACACCCAAGGATAAGTGAGGAGCTTCTAGTCATTGCTGGGTGGGAGTGAGTTCTGGCTCCTCCGGAGGCCTCTTTCAATACTACCTGGCTGGGAGGGATTGGAGGCTGATGCTGCTACCTCCATACACCAAGGGAAGAGGAATTGATTATAGTCTGACAAAGATGAGAGCTCTGGCTCCCTACATGCCCTCCTCTGACACTATCTCAGGAGGTAGGAGGATTTGGGTACATTTTTACAGTTTGGCCAGGGATAGGAGTTTAAGCTACCCATTGGCCTTTGCTAGTGTGAAGTGGGATGAAAGATTTTTGGTATGGTGTTTGCCTGGAGTAGAGAAATTATTGTGGAAGTTTTCTGTCTTGCCAGCTGCCTTCTTCTTGGTTCTTCAGCTTGAGAGAACAATATTTTGTTTGGATTTGTGTGTGTGTGTGTCTTTTCTCATTAGAGTTTTTGAGTTGTTGGCTTTTTCAGTTATATTATGTCATTCCTTGGGTCCCTATCTAGTCTCCCTTCTTATAATATTTGTTTTATAGGTTATGTTCACTATTATAATTGTATTTAGCAGGAGGAAGAAGTCACCTGCTTTTACTTTATGATGGTAATATTTTCTCCTTTTTATTTGCTATATATATTTAGTCATTTTGAACATATTTCTTATATATCTAATAGATTTACTACTGATTTGAGGGGGAAACGGGAGGTTAATCTATTTTGTCATGAACCACAGCCCACCAGGCCTCCCTGTCCATCACCAACTCCCGGAGTCCACTCAAACCCATGTCCATTGAGTCGGTGATGCCATCCAACCATCTCATCCTCTGTCCTCCCCTTCTCCTCCTGCTCTCAACCTTTCCCAGCATTAGGCTCTTTTCCAATGAGTCAGCGCTTCACATCGGTGGCCAAAGTATTGGAGTTTCAGCTTCAACATCAGTCCTTCCAATGAACACCCAGGACTGATCTCCTTTAGGATGGACTAGTTGGATCTCCTTGCAGTCCAAGTGACTCTCAAGAATCTTCTCCAACTCCACAGTTCAAAAGCATCAGTTCTTCTGTGCTCAGCAAAAGGACTTTGTGTGTCTAAATCCATGTGATCCTTCAGAGACATTTTGTTTTTGCTTTTCCAAACGCTACCCAAACTTCCTTGTGCCTTTGCGTTCTCAATACTGAATACTGTGTTGTGCTCAGTTGCGTCGGCTCTTTGCCACCCCATGAGCAGTAGCCCGCCAGGCTCCTCTGTCCATGGGATTCTTCAGGAAGAATACTGGAGGAGACTGCCACTTCATCCTCCAGGGGATCTTCCTGACCCAGGGATTGAACTCATGTCTTCTGCGTGTCCTGCATTGGCAGGCAGATTCTTCACCTCTGCCCACCATGGAAGCCCCTGAGTTCTCAATATCAAATGTGATTTTATCAGGTAATTGTGTTCAAAATATACACAGCATATAAATTCAAACTCTAAACTTATATGTGGGTAATCACACTATTGTAATTTCCAAGAGAAAGTGTTTTTATATCCATAAGTTCAGAGTGAAGACAGATATTCTGGTCTTTTCCTTGTGCTACTTAGTTTTCTCTGCTAGTCCATACTTTCACTAAGTTCCCAGACCCAAACAGTCTTGCACAAACAAAATTACCCCTGATAGCCAAGCACTGCCCATCATTTTCATAACCTACAGTCACTTTCCATCAACTTTCCCCTCCCAAAACTTCCACTATTTCAGATACCATGATGTCCTTCATTTCTGTAAAATAATACCCAAAACTCATAAGTATTTTTATTATTTTTTTAAGTTTCAATAGTGTTGCCAATAGAGGTATAAGCTTGGTTTTCTAATTCATACATATTTTGCAAGGATGGGATGAGATGATATATAAAAACACAGCTTACAAACTTTACGTGATCACTGAATATGTTTTGCTTTATCATTCCCATTGTTGTATGCTGCTGCTGCTGCGTCGCTTCAGTCGTGTCCGACTCTGTGCGACCCCATAGACGGCAGCCCACCAGGCTCCCCCGTCCCTGGGATTCTCCAGGCAAGAACACTGGAGTGGGTTGTCACTTCCTTCTCCAATGCATGAAAGTGAAAACTGAAAGTGAAGTTGCTCAGTTGTGTCTGACTCTTCACGACCCCATGGACTGCAGCCCACCAGGCTCCTCTGTCCATGGGATTTTCCAGGCAAGAGTACTAGAGGACACAGTCCTATATTAGGTTATTATCTTTTAAGTCTATGTTTCACAGAAGAATCAACAAAACCTTACAGAATGGTAAAGTTATGGAGAAAAAAATGAGTCTCAAAGTGTTTAAAATATAATTGGCATTAAATCTTATTTCATATGACTATTTCTTCTATATATGCTATATCAAAAGCATAATTTGCCTTTGGGCATGGACTTTCTTTCAAAGACCTGAAGTCAGAAGTTAAAGTTACTTGACTCATTTCTTCTTCTTGCCAGTTATGAGTGTGTTCAACTAAATTAATTTGTATGACACTTAGTCTCAGTTTTCTAATTGGTGAAAGATGGTTACACTATGAATAAGAATTGAATATTAAATTTAAGTTTGAAAAAGTTAAAATTTTTGAAAATTCAAATAATGATTTTATACTTTGAAAAAGCCTTAAAATATTATGTTTTATCAGTCAACATAAATTAGAGGGCATGGCATGGAGATAGGGAGAAGATACTATCCGAAAACTTGAAAGTATTATTTACACATTATACATAATTTTAGTATTTTGTGCATCTCCATATTTACCAAGTAGATTGGAAGAAGCACGAATTTGATCACTTTTTATAAGGAAAAGAAGACTTTTATTGATGTATAGTTGATTTACAATATTAGTTTCAGGAGTACAGCATACTGATTCAGTATTTTTACAGTTTATATTCCATTAGAAGTTGTTACAAGATAATGGCTATAATACTCTGTGCTATACAATGTATCCCTGTTGCATATCTATTTTATATACAGTCATTTGTGTATTTTTGGCTCCTTGGTGGCTCAGACAGTAAAATGTCTGCCTGCAATGCCGGAGACCTGGGTTCAGTCCCTGGGCTGGGAAGACACCCTGGAGAAGGAAATGACAATCCACTGCAGTACTCTTTTCTGGAAAATTTCATGGATGGAGGAGCCTGGTAGACTACAGTCCATGGGGTCACAAAGAGTCAGACATGATTGAGCAACTTCACTTTCAGTTTCACACAGTCATTTGTATCTCTTAATTCCAGACCCCTAACAGGCCCCTCTCTCATTTCTTCTCCCCGCTGGTAATCACTAGTTTGCTTTCTATATCTGTGAGTGTGTTTCTGTTTTACTGTATGCCTTCATTTGTATTATTTTTTTTGATTAATTAATTTATTTTTTACTTACAATATTGTATTGGTTTTGCCATACATCAACATGAATCTGCCACAGGTTTTTTAAATAATGCACATAAGTGATATCATAGTGTATTTGTTTTTCTCTAACTTATTTTACTAAATGTAATATTCTCTAGGTCCATCCAACATTGCTGCAAATGGCAGAATTTCATTCTTTTATATGGCTGAGTAATATTCCATTGTTGTGTGTGTGTGTGTGTGTGTGTGTGTGTGTGTGTGTATCTCACATCTTTTTAATCCATACACTTGGGTTGACTATTGTAAACAGGGCTACTATGAATATCAAGGTGTGTATATCTTTTTGAATTAGTGCTTTCATTTTTTCCAGATGTGTATGTGTGTGTGTATGTACACTTAGATGTGGAATTGCTAAATCATATGGCAGTTCTATTTTTAGTTTTTTTAACACTGTTTTTTACTGCATCAATTTACATTTCCACCAAGAATCTACAAGAAAAAAAGACTTAGAAAAAGAGGAATTTTAGTATTATTGTTGGTGTCCATAGTAAGTTGCCTCAAAATATGCCTTAATGGCATACTGATTATTAAAGTTACTATATTGATTCTTAAAGTTACTTAAGAAATGACCAGTGTAAGAAGGACACTGACTGACCAGAATTTCTGTCTGCTGAAACTAGGAAATCTCTTATATGAGGGGTTGCACCCTCTGTATCTGGAGGTAGAAGGAAGGACACCCTTATCACCAAAGACAGAATTGGGCCAAGAAGCCTACAGAAACAAACCTTGTTACTTCTTTAATTTACTATCCCAAGTGCAAACTCTGCTTAGATTCTTCACTAATTGGGCACCCAAATCCTAAGTTTCTTTGTCCTGTCAATTCCTCACAAATTTATTGGGTTTTTGGTTTGTTTTTTGTCTAAGATGTATAAAATCTTCCTGTTTTGGCCTCTTATTAAGTTTCATTTCTATAAGAGCTTCATGTGGATGAATTAAAATGTGTTTCTTTTTCTCCTGTTAATCTCCTTTGTGTCAATTTTATTACTAGTTTATCCACAAGACCTCACAAGAGGTAAAAGGAAAAATACACCCTTTCCCAACACTATAAATAATTTTGCCATGAAATTTAAAAAAATATTTCACAAGCAAAAGACAGGGTATCCTATTCTTCTGTTATCTAAGATGGCTAGTTTTCTGTTCTATAAGCAAAAAATATGGGCTGCTGTTTGCCACAAAGGAGAACTGAAAGACCATTAGGAACTCACCTGTCAGTGCCTTAGTTTTTGCATTGCTGATATTACCTCCTTATTTCTCAAGGTATAGATCAAGGGGTTTAAAAGACGAGTAAAAGCTGTATAAAATATTGAGAGAAACTTATCCACTGGGAGACTGCTAAAAGGCCAGGCATAAATGAAGATGCAGGGCCCAAAGAAGAGGGTTACTACGGCTATGTGGGCAGTCAGGGTGGCCCTTGCTTTGGCCATGCCCGCTGAGGAACGCCGCCACACTGACCAGGATGAATGTGTAGGAGACCAGCAAGAGCACAAAGGGGCACATGGCCATTAGACCGCTGTCTGAAACCATCAAGACCTCAAGAGTGAAGGTGTCTGTGCAGGCAAGTTTGATAACGAGGGGAAGGTCACAGAAAAACTGTCCACTCTGTTGGGGCCACAGAATGTGAAGACCAACTGACTTACTGAGTGCAGAACCCCAGTGGGCCAGGAGCCCACCACGAGGCTTATGCTCTTGTGCACGTTTGTGATAGTGGCATAATGCAGGGGGCCACATAGAGCCACATATCTATCATAGGTCATGGCCACAAGAAGCATCATCTCAGCAAGATGTGCAGGAAGAATATCTGGGCCATGCAGCCTTCAAAGGAGATGGTCTTGTGCTCCATGAGGAAGTCAACAATCATTTTGGGGGTAGCAAAGGTGGACAGACACACATCAGTGAAGGAAAGTTTACTGAGTAGAAAGTGCATGGGTGTGTGTAGGGAAGGTTCAGAGAAGACTGTGAGCGCTATGAGGAGGTTCCCCAGCACAACAGATAAATAGAAAAGTGTAAAAAATGAAAAATAGAAAAGTTGTAGCTCTCGAGAACCTGAAAGACTGTGCAGTACAAATTCAGTCACTCCTGAATTATTTTCTTGGTCCATGGTCTTAAATTTCTGAAATTGGATGGGAAATGTTCCTGTAAAGTGAAATAGAAATGCATCATAGGATTGGGAGAGAAAATGAGCAAGGCCAAGCTTGGTGTCAAATCCCTCTCAACATGCTTACTTCCTTATTAGCACATAAAATACATGTTGTATACAATCATTTATTTTTTTAATGACTGGATAACTCGGCTTTTATTTCTGCATCAGAGCATGATAGTTTTATTCTAAAAATAGAAGTTTACCAATCATTACAATTCCTGAAACAGAAAAGAAACTCTAGACTCATACTGACAGCTTTCAAAAAATTGTCTTGTAATTTCTAGCAATATGACCTTGGTTATATTAATTAAGCTCTCTGGGCTTGCAACAGTAAACTGGAGGAAATGATAATACATGACTCAGGAATTTTGTTAAGATTAAAAGAATTACAAGTGTCCCTTGCCTATTGAAAGTTTGCTTTACAGAAAAAGACTTATATTATTGCCTGTTTTGCTAACTTAAATTTAAAGAAGACATTTGCTTTTTATTAAAAAAGGAGAAAAGCAAAAATAATGTTTGGCGTTTGTTTTACAGTGAGTTGTTATAGAAGCTTCAGGATCCGTGAATAGCAAGAAGTGGCACTGCCAAGCTTCTTTCCAGGACTACACTTAGGTTCTCAGCATTTGGCCACCATTCCTGTGAACTGTATCTGTGAGCATCTGTGTTTTATCTCAGGTCATTTGTGCATCCATTAGCAAGTTATGTCTTCAGGTAATTACTGCTTCACTGTATACCATTTTTGCTTGCAAAAGTTTCACTGATATGCCCTATTTTGGGATTGTAGGGAATAATAGATAAAACACTTAATGTTAGTCCAAGTTCATGTGCCTGATACAC
Source organism: Nanger dama (assembly GCA_917880005.1). Taxonomy (NCBI): domain Eukaryota; kingdom Metazoa; phylum Chordata; class Mammalia; order Artiodactyla; family Bovidae; genus Nanger; species Nanger dama. The sequence goes on from CAKJTW010000003.1 coordinate 76,916,509, forward strand.
AGAGAGGTCGAACAAACCAAAATATCAGAGTTTGTAGCAGACAAAGCTTTATAGAAGGGCCATGAAAGGAGACGGGTGACTCAAGCCCCAAAATGTACGCATTTTTAAAAGGGAGGGAGAAGGCCCACAAGGTTTGTGATCATCCATCTCATGCACAGTCCTCTGATTGGCTGATGGCAAGGTAACAGAGCAGTGTCATAGGGGTTAACAGTATCAGTCCTTAGGCTCCAGGAGGCCTGGGGCTATGTGCTCCTGGTCATCAAGTACTTAACATCTTCCAACAACTCAGGAAATGTGCATCAAATATTACCTAAGTACTTCAGAGAGTAGCTAAAGCAGAGGCTGTTGGGGAAGGCCTCATAAGGTCCACCTCTGTTAAACTTATAACAATACTTGGCCCATAAAAGATATTCAGTAGTTGTTAGGTACAATGCCTTTGTTCCATCTATGATAAAATATTTGCATGTGTTAATTAATGTAGTACTTAAATATCAAAGTGTGATGTTTGATATCATCCCATTTAAAAGAATGGTTATTCCATGCACTTTAGTGGCACCTCTTTACACAGAGACCATTTTTCACCTTAGGCAAAATAATCAAAATAGTAAATAAAGTCTGTCTTTGGAGAACTCCATAGTTTGCTGAAGTTTTTGTTGTTGTTGTTGTTGCTCTGCAATAAGTATATATTATCTTTCCAATCAGAAAAAAAAAAGTAAACCATTTTTTAATTAACAAGATTCTATTTTTTAATTTAGAAAAGTCAAGTAAGGAATAAGAATAAAAATTATCTGTAATGAGAACACAGAGATAACTGTATATATAAAAGGTATACCATTATATACATAGTACATATTATTTTAAACCTACCACTTAACATTATATAATAAATATCTCCCAGGTCAATATAGTAATTTTATACCACTTTTAAAATATATTTGTTGTATTTTATTATATGGACATTTTGAATTTTCTGTATTATTAATGTATAATAACCTTGCTTTTATTTAGCTATAGCTGAAAACATTAAAATTTTATATAACCTCCTGCTCCTCTGCCTCTGTAATTCAGCTTGCTCCTTGCAAAGTCTGGATCACATAGGTCTCAGAAAGTGGGGACTCACAATACTAGGAACTGGAGCTTATCTCACTCACCTTTGTCCTGTTCTTTGCAATTGCCCAGCTCCTGCAAACCGGCAAACCCACTTAATCATGCCTGTCCACGTATAAAAACTCTGTAACTCCTTTGTTCGGGGCTCAGAGCTTAGCGTGTTAACTCCTCTGGGCCCACCAGCGTAATAAACCTGAGTTCTCCAACTCTCCAAGTGTGGTGTTTGGTTTCTCGAGTACTGGTTTCTGTAACATAATTTTATGATTATATACATTATTTATTTAGGATACATCATTATAATTATGCACTCAGTTTTTAAATTAACTACACCAAAATTTATCTCACTAAAATGATATATTAGAATGCCCATTCTTCACTTCCCATTCTCTTGATAAAACAGTGTATTATAGTTTGGTTTTTTAATTTTGCTAATTTGCTACATGAAAAATGCATCTTGGGAATTCCCTGGCAGTCCAGTGGTTAGGACTCCATGCTTTTAGTGCTGTGGGCCTGGGTTCAATCCCTGGTCAGGAAACTAAGATGCTACAAGCCACACAACACAGCTCCCCACAGAAAAGAAAATGCATCTCACTGATATATGAATGTATTTAATGATTATTAGTGGAGTTAACCACTAATCCCTGAATTGTCCATTTGTACTTTTTCACTCCACAATTGCTTTTCCATGTCTTTTGCCCATTTTCTAATGGGCTCTTCATCTTTTAATATGTATTTATGAAGACACATATTAATGCATATCTTTTTACAAATACCTTTTAAATGTCACTAAAAGGGTGAGGGAAGGTAAGGAGTGAGATTTTTCAGCATACCTCTGAGATAACTCCATGAAGTTTCTATTCCATCTAGTTAGTCTAATACCAGACTAAGGAACCTTATAAATAAGCTAATCTCTTTTGCATATTCCTTGTAATAGGAAATATCTTATTCCTCACTTTAACTCCTTAAAATAAGCAAGCCTCACTATAAGGACTTTCCAGAGAAAGATAAAAATACCAGAGCTTCCACTGATCAGAAGATAGTCTAAGATACATTTTTTTATTACCTAAGGGAGGACCTACTTTTGCATTCCAGTTCCCTATAATGAAAAGGACATCTATTGGGGGTATTAGTTCTAAAAGGTCTTGTAAGTCTTCATAGAACTGTTCAACTTCAGCTTCTTCAGTGTTACTGGTTGGAGCATAGACTTGGATTACTGTGATATTGAATGGTTTGCCTTGGAAATGAACAGAGATCATTCTGTCGTTTCTGAGGTTGCATCCAAGTACTGCATTTCTGACTCTTTTGTTGACCATGATGGCTACTCCATTTCTTCTGAGGGATTCCTGCCCGCAGTAGTAGATATAATGGTCATCTGAGTTAAATTCACCCATTCCAGTCCATTTTAGTTTGCTGATTCCTAGAATGTCGACGTTCACTCTTGCCATGTCCTGTTTGACCACTTATAATTTGCCTTGATTAATGGACCTGACATTCAAGGTTCCTATGCAATATTACTCTTTACAGCATCTGACCTTGCTTCTATCACCAGTCACATCCACAACTGGGTGTTGTTTTTGCTTTGGCTCTGTCCCTTCATTCTTTCTGGAGTTATTTCCCCACTGATCTCCAATAGCATACTGGGCACCTACTGACCTGGGGAGTTCATCTTTCAGTGTCATATCTTTTTGCCTTTTCATAGTGTTCATGGGATTCTCAAGGCAAGACTACTGAAGGAGTTTGCCTTTCCCTTCTCCAGTGGACCATATTTTGTCAGAATTCTCCACCATGACCCATCCATCTTGGGTGGCCCTACATGGCATGGCTTAGTTTCGTTGAGCTATTTCACATCCTAAAAGATGATGCTGTGAAAGTGCTGCACTCAACATGCCAGCAAATTTGGAAAACTCAGCAGTGGCCACAGGACTTGGAAAAGGTCAGTTTTCATGCTAATCCCAAAGAAAGACAACCCCAAAGAATGCTCAAACTACCACACAATTGCACTCATCTCACATGCTGGTAAAGTAATGCTTAAAATTCTCCAAGCCAGGCTGCAGCAATATGTGAACCATGAATTTCCAGATGTTCAAGCTGGTGTTAGAAAAGGCAGAGGAACGAGAAATCAAATTGCCAACATCCACAGGATCATGGAAAAAGCAAGAGAGTTCCAGAAAAACATCTATTTCTGCTTTATTGATGATGCCAAAGCCTTTAACTGTGTGGATCACAATAAACTGGAAAATTCTGAAAGAGATGGAAATACCAGATCACCTGACCTGCTTCTTGAGAAATCTGTATGCAGGTAAAGAAGCAACAGCTAGAACTGGACATGGAACAACAGACTGGTTCCAAATAGGAAAAGGAGTACTTCAAGGCTGTGTATTGTCACCCTGCTTATTTAACTTCTATGCAGAGTACATCATGAGAAACGCTGGACTGGAAGAAACACAAGCTGGAATCGAGATTGCCAGGAGAAATATCAATAACCTCAGATATGCAGATGACACTGCCCTTACGTCAGAAAGTGAAGAAGAACTCAAAAGCCTCAATAACATTTTATTCAGTAACATTTTTGCATGCCTACCAAATAACAGGCAATTTTCCAAGCTTAGTGGCTGTAGCAGTGAATGAAACAAAACTGTTGTCCTCAATTAAGCTTTTACTGGGTAGCTGGGAGAAACACACAAATTTATTGTAAAGAAATAAGTACATGATATAATGCATTATATGGTAGTAAGTTTTATGGAGCAAAATGTAAAACAGTGAAGCATAATAAATATTGTTGAAAAATTTGTACTTATAGAGTTGTCACAGAAGACTTCACTGAAAAGATTACTTAAAGAAGAAACCTGAAGAAAGTGAAGAGATAAGCATACAGATTTCAAATGGAAGAAAATTTCTTCCACAAAGAGGGGATATCAAATGCAAAGAGCCTGGTATAGGTGCTTGGAATTTTCTAAAAATGGTAACAAGACAAGGCTGATTGAAGCAGGGTTAACAAGCATGAGAAATGTTGGAGTTAAGATCAGAAAGGTAATAAGGGATAGAGGTATTGGGACTTAAAGGTTGTCATAACAACTTTAGTTTCAATGTGCAGGAAATGGATGAACACTTTGGAGTGTTTTGGGCAAAGAAGTGACAAATTTAATCATTACTACTTTGACTACTATATTAGAATATACTGAAGGCTAAGACTGGAAGCACGGAAGCTTACTAGGTAAGACATTGTCACTGGAGTGACATCATAATGTGCTTCTGGATCATAATGTTTAATAATCTCCAAAAGAACTGCCTTTTCAGTTTGCTGCCCTTTAAACCAACATTCAGACACCACATGCCATTCAGTTCAGTTCAATTGCTCAGTCGTGTCTGACTCTTTGTGACCCCATGAATCGCAGCACGCCAGGCCTCCTTGTCCATCACCAACTCCTGGAGTTCACTCAAACTCATGTCCATCGAGTCGGTGATGCCATCTAGCCATCTCATTCTCTGTCATTCCCTTCTACTCCTGCCCCCAATCCCTCACAGCATCAGGGTCTTTTCCAGCGAGTCAACTCTTCACATGAGGTGGTCAAAGTACTGGAGTTTCAGCTTCAACATCAATCCTTCCAATGAACATTTAGGACTGATCTCCTTTAGGATGGACCGCTTGGATCTCGTTGCAGTCCAAGGGACTCTCAAGAGTCTTCTCCAACACCACAGTTCAAATGCATCAATTCTTTGGGGCTCAGCGTTCTTCACATTCCAGCTCTCACATCCATACATGACTACTGGAAAAACCATAGCCTTGACTATATGGATCTTTGTTGGCAAAGTAATATCTCTGCTTTTCAATATGCTATCTAGGTTGGTCATAATTTTCCTTCCAAGGAGTAAAAATCTTTTAATTTCATGGCTGTAATCACCATCTGCAGTGATTTTGGAGCCCCCCAAAATAAAATCAACCACTGTTTCCCCATCTATTTCCCAAGAAGTGATGGAACCAGATGCCATGATCTTCGTTTTCTGAATGTTGAGCTTTAAGCCAACTTTTTCACTCTCTTCTTTCACTTTCACCAAGAGGCTTTTTAGTTCCTCTTCACTTTCTGCCATAAGGGTGGTGTCATCTGCAGATCTGAGGTTATTGATATTTCTCCCGGCAATCTTGATTCCAGCTTGTGCTTCTTCCAGCCCAGCATTTCTCATGATGTACTCTGCAAAGAAGTTAAATAAGCAGGGTGACAATATACAGCCTTGACATACTCCTTTTCCTATTTGGAACCAGTCTGTTGTTCCATGTCCAGTTCTAACTGTCGCTTACTGACCTGCATATAGGTTTCTCAAGAGGCAGGTCAGGTGGTCTGATATTCCCATCTCTTTCAGAATTTTCCAGTTTATTGTGATCCACACAGTTGAAGGCTTTGGCATCATCAATAAAGCAGAAATAGATGTTTTTCTGGAACTCTCTTGCTTTTTCAATGATCCAGAGGTTGTTGGCAGGTTGATCTCTGGTTCCTCTCCCTTTTTCTAAAACCAGCTTGAACATCCACTTAGGGCTCAGTAATTACCTGATTAATAACATATAAGATGGAGGTTTTGTTCTAATTTTATTGTTATTGTTGTTCAGTCACCTAGTCATTTCCAACTTTTTGTGACCGCATGGACTGCAGCACGCCAAGCTTCCCTCTCCTTCACTATTTCCCAGAGTTTGCTCAAACTCATGTCCATTGAGTCAGTGATGCCATCCAGCCATCTCATCTTTTGCTGTCCTTGTCTTATCACGAAGTGTCTAAAGTTCGTATCCATGTTGTATAAATCTTTTATGGCTCTGCATATAAGAGATATCATACCGTGCTTGTCTTTCTCTGTCTGACTTATTTCACTCAGCATAACACCTTCAAACTTCATCCATGTTGGTGCAAATGGCTGAGCTGTATTACGTTGTATATAGATATACTGCATCTTCTTTATCTGTTCATCTGTTGATGAACACTTAGGTTGCTTCCATATCTTTGCAATAGCAAATAATGAGGCTACAAACACTGGAGTTCATGTATCATTTTGAAATAGTGTTTGGGGAAGGAGGTTTTCTTTTGAATATGTATTCAGAAGTGAAATCGTTGGATCATATGGCAATTCTATTCTTTAGTTTCTTGAGAAACCACCATACTGTTTCCCACAGTGACTATACCAATGTACATTCACATCAACAGTGTACAAGGGTTTCCTTTTCTCCAGATCCTCACCGCTTGTTATTTATATACCTATTGGCCTTCTGCATTTCCTCTTTGGAAAAATGTCTGTTCAGTTCTTCAGCCCATTTTTAAATCAGGTCATTGCTTTATTTGATGCTGAATTGTATGATGCTTCTTATATATTTTGGCTGTTAACCCCTTATCAGTCATATTTGCAAATATTTTATCCCATTCAGTAGGTTGTGTTTTTGCTTTGTTGATGAGTTCCTTTGATGTGAAAAAGCTTTTAAATTTAATTAGGTCCCATTTGTTTATTTTTTTCCTTTGCTTTAGGAGATAGACCCAAAAAATTTTTGATTTTATTTTTGCATGTGATGTTAGAATATTCTAATTTTATTCTTTCACATGTAGCTGTCAAGTTTTTCCAAAACCACTCATTGAAGAAACTGCCTTTATATTTTAACAAAATGAAGTGTGTTTAGAACAATACCTCTCGCATGGTGAATATTCTACTAGCTGTTATAATGGTGTTTTCTACCACATATTCTGATACATAAAATGTATGTATTGATCAAATATCCCTTAAAAATAACTGGGAAAAGACTACTTAAAAGGAGACTATATTATCATTAGAATTACTAATTAATACTTGAAGAGGGAAATATTTATTGCAGGAGAAAAGACTAATTACTATAAAATAAGAAGGAAGCAGACAAAAAAATTAAAACACTATTTATTTGAATAATTCTTCATCTGCTAACAAAATACAGAAAAGTAAATGGCTGTGACTTGAATAGATGAGGCTGTCTTTTCTTTATGGTATATTCTTGCTTTCTTTGTTGTAGACTAATTGATCATAAATCACCGCAGACAGTGAATGCAGCTATGAAATTAAAAGATCTTTGCTCCTTGGAAGGAAAGCTCTGACAAACCTAGACAGCATATTAAAAAGCAAAGAAATCACTTTGCCAACAAAGGTCTGTATAGGCAAAGATATGTTTTTAGCAATACTCATGTGCAGTTGTGAGCACAGAATTGCTGAGCGCAGGAGAATGACTACTTTTGCATTGTTGTACTGGAGAGTCCCTTGGAATGCAAGGAGACTGAATCAGTCAATCCTAAAGGAAATCAACCTTGAATATTCATTGGAAAGACTGATGCTGAAACTGAAGCTCCAGTACTTTGGCCAGCTGATGAGAAGAGCCAGCTCATTGAAAAAGACTCTGATACTGGGAAAGACTAGAGGCAAAAGGAGAAGAGGGCAGCAGAAGATGAGAGATTAGATAACATCACTGACTCAATGGACATGAATTTGAGAAAACTCCAGGAGAAAGTGAAGGACAGGAAAGCCTGGCATGCTGCGGCCTGTGGGGTCGCAAAGAGTTACACATGGCTTAGCGACTAAACAATAATTGACCATGATTGCATGTATTTATTTCTAGGCTCTCTGTTCTGTTCCGTTGATCTGTGTGTCTGTGTTTGTGCAAGTAACATAGTCATACAATTTAAATTATACAATAGTTTGTGAAATATCTTGTCACTGACATTAGGTAGCAAATATAAACAAATTAACTATAAAACTATATCAAAAATAATTGTGATTAGAGAATGCATAATTGTATGTAAGCTTCTTTACGATAGATAGTTAACAACATGCATTATCTTTATCACTTTAAGCAAATAAAATATTTTTTAAAACGATGGTGGTCACCAGAAAAAGAGACAATGCATGTCTCCTCAAGTGTATTTCTATCTACTCAACTCAACACATCTAGTCTTAGGTGAGAGAGTTGAGAAGGCAGCCTAAAACATACATAGCGGGTCTTCAGTTTATGCATCGCCAATTTCACCTCTTTGTTTCTCAATGTGTAGATTATGGGGTTCAATATAGGTGTGAAAACTGTAGAGAAGACAGAAAGGACTTTATCCACTGGGAAGTTACTGAAAGGCCAGGCATAGATGAAGATACAAGGCCCAAAAAGAGGATAACCACAGTGATGTGGGCAGTCAGAGTGCTGCAGGCCTTGGTCGTGTCCATTGAGGAACGACGTTGCACAGTGACCAGGATGACCGTGTAGGAGACCAGCAAGAGCAAGAATGAGGCCACCCCCATGAGGCCACTATCCAAAAGCATCAACACTTCAGGGACATACGTATCCGTACAGGCAAGTTTGATAACCAAAGTAAGGTCGCAGTAATAACTGTTCACAACATTTGGACCACAGAAGGGCAGATTTACAGTGAAAGCTAATTGGCTCAAGGAATGCATGACCCCAATCACCCAAGAGCCTACTACCAGACCTGTACATTTGCAAGAGTTCATGATGGTTGTATAATGGAGAGGTTTGCATATGGCTACATATCTGTCATATGCCATAGCTACAAGGAGCACCATCTCACCACCAGCAAAGACATGGAGTAAGAATATCTGGGCCATGCAGCCCTCGAAGGAGATGGTCTTGGGTTCATGAAGGAAATCATGAATCATCTTGGGGGTTGCATAAGTGGCCAGAAAGACATCAAGAATGGAAAGATTACTGAGCATTATGTACATAGGTGTATGCAGGGCAGGTTCAGAGATCACTGTGAGTACACTGAGGAGGTTGCCTAGCACAATGATGATATACAAGAAATTAAACAACATGAAGAAGAAATACTGGAGCTCCCAGGAACTGGAGAGCCCCAGCAACACAAACTCAGCCACTCTAGAATTATTTTCTTGGTTCATGAAGTACCTACAAAGAAAAATACTCATTTTTATTAAGAGCAAGAAAAGTAGACCCTGATCCTAAAGGGTTCTTCTCAACATTAAATTAAAATCCTCTAGAGTTGTTTCTAATAGAAAATGTTTTATCTATAATTTTAACAAAGAGATTCTTCTCTCAATTATCCTTACTGATGAAGGATAGCTAAGAGGTGCAGATGCAGTAAACCAACACTTTATTTTATACACTTGTTGGTCAAATATGAGGCTAAGCAAAACAATAAATCTACATTGAAAATGCAACAATTAATAGGAAGAGCTAAGGTATCCAGAATCTTGTATTGCCTTCTTGCCTGGCTGATTTTCATTATCCATTTGGGATTATCCACAAGCAGCTTCAATTCTTAGAGAAGTCTCAGAGGCCACGCTTACAAGGAAAAGACCTGTGATTTTTGCTATGAGAGTCTCTCTCCTCTTGCCTCTGTCCTTTTTCTATTACTTAATTTTCACTACATCAATAAAACCATGTAATCTATGTTGTCTCTGAAATTATTATAGCTGTTTTGGTTTGAAGTACAGTCCTTTGAAGCTAACATTGTATCATATGAAAAGAAGTAAACTGAGATGACCAGAATATAGTACAGAACATCAATAGATAAGGTGACAGTCATGAAATGCAAAGATCTGATTTAGTTAACATAGATCATTTGAAGGCAAAGTATAGCATTTCACTTATCAACTCAGAAACCTTTCAAAAGATGAATTATATTCAGTATACGTTTCTAGGTTTTGTCTAGAATTTCTCGGACATAAGATATAATAAATAAGAGAAAGATAAGAGAAATAAGATATCTCCTTTTAAAAATATCCAGCAATACAATGATTTCTAATTAGGCAAAAGTTGAGATAAGCAATAAGTGAAAACATGAACTACAAGATAATACACAATTGAGAAAATAAACACTTTGCCAATAGATTATAAAATAATTCTTTCTGCCTATGTTCTTTCTGCAGCTTCTTTGGAAGAATGCAGAGAGAGCTTTTGAGAATTCCTTTAAAAAAATATGTTTAGAAGCACAAGAACCTTTATTTTTAAGAAAAAGTTTATCATTTTTCATTTTCTAAGTTATAATTAGAAGTGATAAGGGTCAGTCTCTGTAAAAAAATAGTGCAAAAAACATAATGTCAGTGCGAAAAATTGTTTAGTTTGGAAGTGTTTTCACATACATTTTGTGTGCATTACAGTACTTATAATAATCTGGCAAGGAGGAGATTATTGTCCACATTTTTCATATGTGGAAATAGAGTATTAGAAAAGTTCACTAACATGCTCAGTACATCCAGAACCTCATCCCAGGGCTTTAAAACCTTTTCTACAATCCTTGATAATAGAATCTCTAATAGAATCTAAAAAGTATGGTTTAAGAGGTTGTGACAAATGGAATTATCCAGATTGGAAGATGAGAGGAGTTGAGTTTAGACAGTTGATGTAAAATTGCATTTAATGTTACTAATGTACCATAAATGAATTTGATAATAAGGGCCCTTTCTAGTTAAAAAGATAGGAGGTTATATATATTTGGTTTATGCATTTTGCTTAAATAGATAAGTTTAAGTTTAAAATGTATTAGCTTGGACAATTGTATTCACTGATAATGTTTTCTAGATGAGTTATTGCTATCTGACACTTTGCAAAGATTCTCCCCAAAATTTTGAATGTAAAAAAATAATCAAGAGAATGAACAATGAATGCTGTGATGAAATAACCTAAACATTCCCTAGGTCACTAACTCTCATCTGGAGTGGAATGGGCATCCTCCATTGCATTCTCTTATGGGGAAGGGAGTTTGTATCCAAAAGGAGTAAGTATGGGTCTATGCAAGCATTCTTGATCATACCTTTTAATTTTGTCAGTCTCCTATGAAATGACAACTTTCTATTAGTGAAAGTGAATAAGAAACTAATAAGTGTGGAAGGAGAGAAGAAAAATGCCAAAAATCCTCAAGGAGAGTAACACTGTAGCCTACTGAGTGCCATTTTTGTCTGGACTGGGCTGGGATAAACTGCTATAAATACAAAATGTTATGGAGAAGAATATGTCAACCCACTCCAGTATTCTTGCCTGGAGAATCCCATGGACAGAGAAACCTGGCAGGCTGCTGTCTATGATGTTACATAGAGTCGGACACAACTAAAGCAACTTGGCATGCACATGGATATGCCTCTAGAAAACCTCCTTTGCTCAGAAGACTTTAAAATAAAATTTAAAATTTAGCTTAAATATTACAGATACAGATCCTTAAACCATTTTCTATCATAATCAAAGTAAAATTTTATGTGCCAGACTAACATGGGTGTAAATATTATGTGGTTGAGGCAAAAGAATTTCAACTAAATTGTAAATCCAAGCATCACAAATCATTGTTCCAAGTTTCTTTCTCTAGTTAAAGGTCCCAACCCATTTTAAAGGAAGAATCCCAAGCAAGTGCTTGACACTAAATGAAGAAAACCTACCAAGTTTAATTATCTGCAGATCTCAAGAAAGTTGAAACAAGTTTTGGTTTCTTTCAAATCAAATGCTCCTATAAGAAAGCTACATCAGATGTAAAACTATTAAAAAAATTATTGACTTAGACAAACCACCTCTTCTTTGCAGCACTTTATTTCACCTTTTTCTCAATTTATTATTTCTCTATCTGGTTCAGGACTAGGGAATGAACTGGAACTGTGGGAGGTCTAATGTGTCCCATGGCAATTCTTTGTCATTAGATGTTTGCTGGTTTGTTGAATAGGGAAAATGGTTTCAATTCAGAGAGCCAAATCATTTTCTGTTTTCCCTCTACTCCCAGAGCTCTGAACTTGCATCTTACTTCCACTGTTTACAGGCAGCATGTTTCAAAATGATTTAGGGAAATCTGACACAAGAACTTATGAAATATTTTATGAAGAACTGAATTTTTAGTGACATTTTCCACCTTAATGAGAATATGGAAAAACTCAGCATAGAACATCTGATCCCCACAATAAGAATATATAATAAAGTCTCCTTTAATCTCAACTATTAAAAAATCATTAATAGAGCATCCAATGTGAAGATATTTGCATACTTAGCATAAATCCTGTTTGTAACATATTATATGAGAATATCATAACCTGGGTTTGATGTACTAACTTTAATGTAGGAGTTTTACAAGTGAAACTGACCTGTAGTGTTTTGAAGTTGTGCTATCTACATCCAGTTTTGGTGCTGAAACAGTGATAAACTCATAAAATGAGTAAAAATATTCAGAAAAGAATTTTTGTTCCCTAGCATTATCTGTTCTTTGAAGTTTTAGAAGACTTTGTACTTAAAATTGAATGTGTCCTGTGATTTACAGGGTATTGACATCTTCAGTTTTCTTCTCCTTAAGAAAATGTTCTAACTTATGCTTTTTATAGGAAATTAACATTCATCTAGGTAAATCTGTCATCTTCTGCTTTTATTTAACATTCTTTAATTGTTTAATCTCCTCAGCATGTGAATTGATGACCAGTTTTCTAATCTCCAGTGATTACGTGTATAGCATAGGTCCTTTTTATTTTATTCAGTCCTGCTTTTCCTTTTTTTTTTTTTTTGACCTTTTCAAGAACTATTCAGTTGGCCAAAAAAGTTACTTTGGAGTTTTCCATAAGATGCTATGGAAAACCCAAATGAACTTTTTGACCAACTCAATATATTTTTATTTCACTGATAAATGCACTGTCATTTGTCTTTATTTGAAGAACTCCTGTTTTTAAAGTAGAACTACACTGAAATATCATCTCTCACATACTGGCAAAAATTCAAAATTTCATATCATACCGTCTTGACCAGACTAGAGACACTCTCATATACAGCAAGTGGAATGCAAAATACAGAAACTTATTATAGAAGTGCCCTTAGCAGTATCTATGAAATCATATACACCATTGACCCTTGCACTCAGCAATTTTATTTTGTAGCATAGGGGAAAAAACCACAATGAGACATATGTTAATAAGAACTGAAACTGGGTAATGAATGCATGGAGAGGAACATGTAGACATTTTCTTGTGTCTTGTATATTTCCTCAATGTTCAATTATTAAGAAGTTAAAAAGTGACTTCTGCTTTTAACTATATTTATAGTATACCTTCTTTATGTTATATAGATTCTTTTGTTTTCCTGTATTAAAAGCTTCTTGAGTTAAAGTCCAAGTCAATTTGAATTCATTTCATAACAATGTATTACTGCATCTCTTCATCAAATGGTTATTGAATATTAATTATTTTTCAGTTACTAAACTGGAAATTAGGAATACATTGGGGTACATGAAAATACGATTCCTGACTTCACAGGATATATATATATTCTAAGGCAGAAAGCAGGTATCTTAACAAGGAACTAAAGTAAAATCGTACTTGTTTTACCATGGAAGAAGTAGAGAGTGGTATGAGTACATTATAGAAGGTTATGATCTTTATAAGAAATTTATGGAATATTTCAATTGATATATAAAGAATGGCCAGATTTAGCCAGGTTAGGGGTTAGATTGGGAACATTTTTAATCAGAAAAAAGCCAGTGTCTGTATGTAAAGAGGCAAAATTTGGTGAAGATGTAAAATTAAAGAATTAAACAAAATGTAATACGGCTTAAATCTAAAGTGTATGAGATTTACCTATATAAAAAATATTACATAGTGTTAAATTTTCTCCTAGGAAAATTAAAAAGCCGTTGGGAGGAAAGCACTGAATTATTAAAGGGAGTAGCATGATCAGACAGACATAGGACATATAGAAATCAAATCATCAGCTTTTAGCTGCACCATATCAATCATTGAATTAGGTGTAAATGAATTGGACACTCTCAAGTGAAGAGATGATCAGAGTAGAAAAATACAAGACTCAATTTTATGCTGTCAATTGTATGCTGTCAACCAAGTTTAGATGCCACACCTTCTCAGTCATCAATCTTGCTGACACACATTCAACTTCAGCTTCAGAAGCAACAATCTACCTTCTGTACTTAGTATTTTCCACTAATTATTGTGTAAAGTATGATCTTTATAATAAATTCCTTATTTCATGTCACTCTTAGTAGTTCAGCTATCCTCATAAAATCCAAACTGATACATAACACTGTGTTCAAAAACAAAATTTTCCGGGAAGCCCTCTTCTAGTATCCATATTGGTTTTAAGCTAGATTCACAGAAAGAGCCATAGAAAATTTGATTATTTTCTGCGGTTTATAACTTTTATCCATTCAGTTCACTTCAGTTCAGTTCAGTAGCTCAGTCGTGTCCGACTCTCTGCGACCCCATGAATTGCAGCATGCCAGGCACTCAGAAAGCTGAGTGCCAGAGAATTGATGTTTTTGAACTGTGGTGTTGTAGAAGACTCCTGAGAGTCCCTTGGACTGCAAGGAGATCCAACCAGTCCATTCTAAAGGAGATCAGTCCTGGGTGTGCTTTGGAAGAAATGATGCTAAAGTTGAAACTCCAGTACTTTGGCCACCTCATGCGAAGAGCTGACTCATTGGAAAAGACTCTGATTCTGGGAGGGATTGGCGGCAGGAGGAAAAGGGGACGACAGAGGATGAGATATCTGGATGGCATCACCGACTCAATGGACGTGAGTTTGAGTGAACTTCGGGAGTTGGTGATGGACAGGAAGCCTGGCGTGCTGCAATTCATGGGGTCTCAAAGAGTTGGGCATGACTGAGCAGCTGAACTGACTGACAGAGGATCAAACATCACCTTTCTTATTCCAGCCATAATTGTGAAAATCAATTCTGTATCTATAAAATCATATACACCAGTTATATGATCAATTATTTAATAATTATGTATTGTATAGAAGCAATCACATAGTAGTTAAACAACAATTTAGAAGTTCTCTTGAGTCACAAAAATTATTAGCAGTGAGAAAAACAAGGTTTTAGAGGTTTGAATTAATGTAAGAACCAGTGTAGTTGTCTAGTGGAAGTTACTTTTAATTTTCCTAGTTAATTAATACACACTAATTTTATGCATATATATACAGACATAAGGAGCTTCCCTGGTAGCTCAGTGGTAAAGAATCAGCTTGTCAATACAGGAGATGTGGGTTCAGTCCCTGGGTAGGGAAGATTCACTGGAGGAGGAAATGGCAACCCATTCCAGTATTCTTCCCTGGGAAATTCCATGGACAGAGGAGCCTGGCAGACCACAGTCCATGGGGTCGCAAGGAGTCAGATACAACTTACAACAGAACAAAACAATAAGAAAACAGACACAAATATTTTAAATTTATAAAATAAAAATTTACTTGTCAAATTAAACATGTCAATTGTTAGTTCAGGAGAATACCAAGTTCCTTAAAAATACCCAGAGTTGTTTAGAATTATACTTTAATAACATTTATTGAATGCATATTGTGTGCTTTATATGAATAACTTCCTTTATTCATTTAAAAAGTCTGTGATGTAGGTACCATTACCATGTCCTTTTACAGATGCAGAAACTGAGGCAAAGGTACATTAGGTATCTTGCCCAAGTTTACAGCACCAAAAAGCAGTAAAACAGGCATTTAACCCTGGTAGAAACACATCTGAGTCTAACATTTTTGTAGAAGTCTAACTTCTACATTCAGGGTAGATCCAGGTTCTGCAGAGCCTAAATACAGGTAATATAAGGTGACTTCTATAAGAAAAAAAGAGTCAAAATTCTGAACAAGTTGTTGCTGGGATCCATTCCAGGGCTTTTGAAAAACGCATGCAGAGGAGAGTTCTAAACCTTAGCCTTCAATGTAAATCCACCATCATCACACTGTATATTTTGAAATGTTCCTGAAATATTTTTGGAAGTATATAAGGTGTATATAGTTTATTGTCATTACATATATCCAATGTCTTCATGTAAGACAATTTACATTTTGTCATTTCATCTAGACCTGACTTTTACAGTTTTTTTAAACCTGTATTTTATAATATTGGTTAATTGTACTAAACAGCTTCTTAAAATTTTTAAGAACTCATAGGTTTGGTATTGCCAAGCTTCCCAAACACCTAAGGGAATATGAAGTTGTTTGTCAACATACTCTTCTTGTAAATTCTCCATCTCCCGATGTTCCCTCAAATGTGTTATTGGGAATTCAGAGAATTTAAAGCTATCCTCAACCTGGTATGTTCATACTTGCTGGTTTCTCTTCATCTAGCATGCTTTATACAACATTATTTCTGCCTATAGGTGCCCTAGTGGCAAATGGCACCACCTTTCCTGTTTTAGGAGCCTGTGGCCATGAGTTGTGTTTACCCTTGGTAAGGAGTGTCAGCAGCATGTTGAGGAGACACCTCAATAAAATAATCCACCTGTGGCTCCTAATGAAGATTTTAGAGTTTATGTAATGTGTGGAAGTATCCTGCATGATGACTCCTCGTGCTGAGCCATCAGAGAAAGTGGCAGTTCTCTTTATATATGGAAGCTGTCCAGAGGCTATTGATAGTCCTTTTCATTCTCAGCTAGACAAACTTACTATCAATCCAGCTACTCAGTCTCATTATCGACTTGCCTTACAGAGTTATCTGCTGATGAGTTATACTGTTGAGAGTTTGGCAAATGCCCTTGGGTTTTAGAATTATTCACATAAGCACTGAAGATTGATGACATTCCTTTAACAAGACTCCACAGTTTTACCTTGCAAAAAGACGTTCATTTAAAAACATAATTCCTGTTCAAATAAAGATATTATTTGAAAGCATTACTTGGAGCATTTCTAAAACAACAGATAGAAAAATTCTATGTAAATTTCCTTAATCCTGAACATATTTGCACATGTAACTGAAACAGAGACAATTTATGCATATAACCAAAATTTGCCCACCTGTATCCCTATTTCAAATAGAATTAACCTATTATTTTGTAACTATAGACACATTTTATTCTTGTGTTAATACTGCAGATGATTTTATTCAACAATTTCAAAAATACCTAGTTTGAACACAATATCACACTTTTAAACTGAAAGCATCCCATTGCTTAATACTTTAATTAATAAAATTAAAAACACATACTAAGGAAGAAAAACATTTTTCATCATTTGGCTTAAAATAAAAAGTTAAGAATTTCATTTTCTTAAATTCTTTCTTGTTAGTGGTACTTAATGCATATATAATTTTTGGTTTTCTCTGTTTGTTCGATAATGCCAGAAGAGAATAACAACTTGATATTTATCAAACACTGTGGTGGCAACTGATCTTTCCTCTTGTAAATACAATATGGATAATATATTGGGCACCATATTTTGTAAGTATAATTTAGTAAATTCCAAATGACAGTTAATTCTTTAAGGTTTGCCATCAACTAAGCCAATGATTAGCAAAGTAAAGCATCCAGGAGATAGCATGACTTAAATTGCCTGCATTTCCAGTGTCTACCAGCAAGCGGTAGTGATATCTTGTGTACTTTCAGTCTAATTTTGAACCTAGCACTTACTAAAAAGTATTAGGAAAAAAAAAAAACTTTCTTGACAGAAATACACTTATTATATTGACAATGTATTACTAATCACAAATTTCTTATTTTTGCATACAAATATTAAGAGGAAGAAGTAATTTAACAAAAGTGTAAAACAATATAATACTTTAAAGAAAAGCATAAACTATCCGTTAATTACTATCATATACTGTATCTTTCATTTCATTCTAGTTTCAACTTTCCAGGCATTAAACTGACATTAGGGTCTGTATGAAGCAAAGTGTACTGTTTTGAAACTCATTTCTTAATATCTTCCACTGGCAGAATTGCTAGCCTCTTTTTCAGTCTATATTATCAGAAGGAGTTATCATGAATGTGTTTCTTATTAGCTAAAAGTGAATGTCTACTTACAGCACTCACTTTGGACTTTATCAACATTTATAATGAAATATACTCAGACTTTCTTTAATAGAACTCAAAAATTTGTTTAAATGTTAAGTAGTAATGTCAGGAATGTGCATAGATAATCACTGCTTATTGATCAGAGGCTACTCTATAGCCGTATTGAATTTGTGAGGCTTACAGAAATTTACTAATTTGTCATACTTTAGAGTTCTCTGAGTAGCTCAGTTGTTAGTTGTATGTAAATGTCATTATCTTCTAGTTATCCTTTGATCAATACTTCCTCTTCTCATTTTCTATTCCTCTTTTCCAACAAATAGAATGCTAATATTGAATTTCCTAACTGAAACAATCACTCTTGACATTTTTATAGATATTCTTCACTTCTGGAAAAACTTGCTTCTGTCAGTTTGCTTTTCTGAAATTTAAAATGTATTTAAAATATATGTATGAAGACAGTTTTAACATGATCTTGTGATTTCACAAATTTTGGCAATTTCAAGTTGATAATAACTTGAGAAATAAAAGACTAACATGTGCTATGTGCCCAAAAAATGTGGCAATTAATACCCAGGAATAAAACTATATATTAAAACTAAAAATAATGCAATGGAGTTGCCTTGTTAGAATGTAGAAGCTTATTCTTCAGTTTCCTCATGGCTGTTTTCACTTCCTGATTTCTCAAAGTATAGATTACTGGGTTCAGAATGGGAGTAAAGATGGTATAAAACACAGATAGAATCTTATCTATCAGAAAACTGCTTAGTGGCCACATATAGATAAAGATGCAGGGCCCAAAGAACATGAAGACAACAATGAAATGAGCTGTGCAGGTAGAAAAAACCCTAGATGCTCCTTTTGAAGAATGATTTCTGATAGTAACCAAGACAATAACATAAGAACTGAACAGAAGAATAAAGCAGGACAAGGCAATGATGCCACTTGTTGAGATCATAAAGAGGCCCAGGACATAAGTATTTACACAGGCTAGTTGGAATACCACAGGAAGGTCACAGAAAAAGCTCTCTACCTCATTGGGACCACAGAATGGCAATGTAAGAGCGAATGTGACCTGGCTCACTGAATGCATGACTCCTACAACCCAGGAAACCACCACAAGGGCAACACACATCTGGGGGCTTATGATTGAAGCATAGTGGAGAGGCTTGCATATTGCAATATACCTATCAAAAGACATAGCCATTAGCAAAATAATCTCAGTGCCAGTAAAAAGGTGTAGGAAAAATATCTGGGTGAGGCAACCATCAAAGGAGATGGTTTTGTGTCCACTGAGGTAGTCTGTAATCATCTTAGGGGTTGAAAAGGAAGCAAGAGACATATCAATGATGGAAAGGTTGGTGAGCAGGAAGTACATGGGGAAGTGCAGATGAGAGTCGGCTATCACTGTGATGACTATGAGGCTATTACCCACCATTGTTGCTACATAAAAGAGCGAAAACATCACGAAGAAAAATGTCTGTAGCTCCCAGGATTTAGAGAGTCCTAGCAAAACAAAATCAGAAACTGTAGATTCGTTCACCACATCCATCGTCCTGATTGACAGTTGGAAACCTGCATCAAAGGAAAAGAAAATAAAAGTTCAAGAGAAAATATGATTCTATTGAAGCAAAGACTCTATTTCCCAGATTCATTTCCATAGACTTTGTTTCCTCTAGGAAAACTTACCTTTAGTATTCTTTCCACCTTCATTGGCTATATTAATTTGAAAGGTAAGATATTAGGGATTGTGGTGAAATACCACTTAAGTCATAGATGTTTAAAATAGCACTTTCCTTCCTAGTGCTAATGGACAATCCAAATGAGATTAGCCTTTGTAATTTTAAAGATAAGAACTCACATTAAGGAAGCACTTACTCTGGGCTGACTGTGTGTTAAATGCACACACACACACACACAGGTTTAGTCATTTAGAAACTCATCCATACTGAGAGTATGGATTTCCATAAGGTTATCCATAGTGAAAGAACATTAAAAACTATATTGCATATAAGTGACATGGGCTCTTAAGCAACGTTATGGACAGATTTTACAGTTGCAAAACTCATAAATTTATAGAGAATCATTAATAACTTTATGGATAAAATTCATCTGATTGAGACCTACCAGAAACACTAAGAAAATTAGTTTTGTTGATCTTTACCCAAACTAAGAAGCTTTATAAAGTCAGCAAAAACAAGACTGGGAGCTGACTGTTGCTCAGATCAGGAACTCATTATTGGCAAATTCAGACTTAAATTGAAGGGAGTAGGGAAAAACCACTAGACCATTCAGGTATGACCTAAATCAAATCCCTTATGGTTATACAGTGGAAGCAAGAAATAGATTCAAGGGATTAGATCTGATAGACAGAGTACGAGAAGAACTATGGACAGAGGCTCATAGTTATATAGGAGGCAGTGATCAAGACCATCCCCAAGAAAAGAAATGCAAAAGGCAAAATGGTTGTCTGAGGAGGCATTACAAATAGCTATGAAAAGAAGAGAAGCAAAAGGCAAAGGAGAAAGGAAAGATATATCCATTTGAATGCAGAGTTCCAAAGAATAGCAAAAAGAGATAAGAAAGTCTTTCTCAGTAATCAGTGCAAAGAAATAGAGGAAAACAATAGAATAGGAAAGACTAGAGATCTCTTCAATAAAATTAGAGATACCAAGGGAATATTCCATGCAAAGGCAGCCACAATAAAGAACAGAAAGAGTATGGACCTAACAGAAGTAGAAGTTATTAAGAAGATGTGGCAAGAATACACAGATGAACTATACAAAAAAAAAAGATATTCATGACCCAGATAATCATGATGGTATGATCACTCACCTAGAGCCAGACATCCTGGAATGTAAATTCAAGTAAGCCTTAGTAATAATTCTATGAACAAAGCTAGTAGAGGTGCTGGAATTCCAGTTGAGCTATTTCAAATCCTGAAAGATGACGCTGTGAAAGTGCTGCACTCAATATGCCAGCAAATTTGGAAAACTCAGCAGTGGCCACAGGACTGGAAAAGGTCAGTATTCATTCCAGTCCCAGAGAAAGGCAATTCAAAGAATGTTCAAAGTACTGCACAACTCCACTCATCTCACACGCTAACAAAGTAATGCTCAAAATTCTCCAAGCCAAGATTCAATAGTACTTGAACCGTGAACTTCCAGATGTGCAAGCTGGATATACAAAAAGCAGAGGAACCAGAGATCAAATTGCCAACATCTACTGGATCATGGGAAAAGCAAGAGAGTTCCAGAAAAACATCTACTTCTGTTTTATTGACTATGCCAAAGCCTTTGACTGTGTGGATCACAACAAACTGTGGAAAATTCTTAAAGAGATGGGAATATCAGACCACCTGACCTGTCTCTTGAGAAACTTGTATGCAGATCAGGAAGCAACAGCTAGAACTGGACATGGAACAACAGACTGGTTCCACATAGGGAAAGAAGTACATCAAGGCTGTATATTGTCACCTTGCTAATTTAACTTATATGCTGAGTACATCATGAGAAATGCTGGGCTGGATGAAGCATCAGCTGGAAGATGCTGGAAGAAACATCAGTAACCTCAGATATGCATATGACCCCATCCTTATGACAGAAAATGAGGAAGAACTAAAGAGCCTCTTGATGAAAGTGAAAGAGGAGAGTGAAAAAGTTGGCTTAAAACTCAACATTCAGGAAACTAAGATCATGACATCTGGTCCCATCACTGCATGGGAAATAGATGGGGAAACAGTGGAAATAGATGGGGAAACAGTGTAAACAGTGATAGACTTTATTTTTCTTGGCTCCAAGATCACTGCAGATGGTGACTGCAGCCATAAAATTACTAGATGATTACTTCTTGGGAGAAAAATTATGATCAACCTAGACAGCATATCAAAAGCATAGACATTACTTTGCCAACAAAAGTTCATCTAGTCAAAGCTATGGTTTTCCAGTAGTCATACATGACTACTGTGTGAGAGTTGGACTATAAAGAAAGTTGAGCACCAAAGAACTGATGCTTTTGAACTGTGGTGTTGGAGAAGACTCTTGAGAGTCCCCTGGACTGCAAGGAGATCCAACCAGTCCATCCTAAAGGAAATCAGTCCTGAATATTCATTGGAAGGGCTGATGCAGCTGAAACTCCAATACTTTGGCCATCTTATGTGATGAACTGACTCATTTGAAAAGACTCTGATGCTGAGAAAGATTGAAATCAGGAGGAGAAAGGGACAACAGAGGGTGAGATGGCATCACCAACTTGATGTACATGAGTTTGAGCAAGCTCCTGGTGGTGATGAACAGGGAAGCATGATGTGCTGCAGTCTGTGGGGTCACAAAGAGTGACTGAACTGAACTGAAGAAGACTGAGTATCAAGTATATTGCAGTATAGCCATTACCCCAAAGAAAGGCATTTAACTGCTTCTCTATTTCTTTTTTTCCTTAAATAAGAGTATGTTCCTCCCACAAATATTTGTGATTACATGATTACTTGACTTAAAATTTTACCTTGTCTTCTAAAGCGTATGTCACATCACTTCTATGGGAATAAGTCTTAAGGCTTAGTCCCACTTCTGTTTGAATTCTCCCTTCATATATGCCAACATATGCAAACTGTTTTAATTATCTAACCTTCCAGAGTTAGAAGATGGAAGTAGGAAAGACATGGGGTGGGGTGGTGGTGAGGGGGAGCTTTTGCTTACCAGATCTATAGCAGAATCAAGGCTTTATAGTATACACAGTGCCGAGTCGGCTCTGACAGAGAATGTAGAGGAGTTAGTTTTAAATATAAATAAATGACCTAGGTGAATCATTAGCTGTGTAGCAGCTGTAGATAAAATGGATGTTGTGGGGACTTGGGAATTGACCAAGAAATCATATTTAAATGGGATCTTTTGAACAACAGTAGTGGTATGATTTAATTCACAACAGGAAGATATATTAATTTTCTCATGGGAATTTATAATAATTCTTTTTACCTGGACCTGAGAGATTCAGGGGATGGAAGTTGGGTAAGCCAACATTTAGAAGGTAGAAGGGGATGTCAACAAATTTTAATTAGCACTCTAAATTATCCAACCTTGTTCTAGAGGCCATGGGAGAATAAAATCCTGGAACATTTATTTCTGCTTTAAGGAATGTATTTTTTTTTTGAGTTACTGAACACTCATAAATAAAACAATTTGTGAAACAATGCAGTCAAATATATCAAGTTTTCAACCAATTCTTAGAGATAAAGAGTAAACTGGATTTTAGATAAGAAAAAAATTGTGGTGTGCTTAATCAATCAAGAAAACGTTCTTACAGAAGAAATATCATGAAGTTGACCTATAATGAAAACTAAAATTTTGTTTGGTAAGGGAAAGAAGTATGTAGGAAATAAAATAGTGGAACTTATTTGCAGAACAAGATATTCAGTTAACAGTTTAGAAGAGTAAGAATGCCACTATAAAATAGGACTTGATGTAAAAGACAACAAAGGCTCACTGTAAGACTATAGGCAAGGTTATGGTGACTTGAAATCAATATTTTGTAAGGATTTATACAGATGATTTGAGAAGCGAGAATTTGAAGGCAGAAAATTATTAAATAGGTATAGAAAGATTCCTTTGATTAAAATATTAGCAATGTGTATGTTATTTGGATAAATAAAATAAAAATTCCAAGTAAGTATCATTATGAGTTATTTATTAATTGAACAACTAGCTATCTTGTTCTACTTAGTTCAATCTCTTTAGAGACCCTCCATTGCTGTAAGAAAGGTATAATTCTCTCTTCTTTTTTTAACCAAAGCCTTGAAAACATGACTTATTTATTCAACATAATATAGGCAGAAGTTTTGTGCTACATTTGAGCAGAAGCTATAAGATTCAATGCACAATTCCTTTATTGCTCTTTATCCATCTTCCTGGGTCCAAGGATGAAGAGATGATGGGGGCCAGACTGTGTTCATAGATAAAAAGACACAATACTGTGAACAGTTTCGCTATCTTCTAATTGCTGTATACATTTAACATCATGCTAATCATTATCCCAGCAGGCTTAAATTGATTATAAAATTAATATGAAATTGCAAAGAACCTAAGGTCACCGAAACAATGTGAACAGAATAAATTTGTTAGGCTCACAAAATCAGTTTTCAACACCTAATATAAAGCTATAGTAATCTTTAAAGTATTGTGTTTGCTTAAAAAAATAGATTCATGGAACAGAATGGAAAGTCCAGAAGAATTTCACATATGTGATAACTGATTTTGAAAAAAAGGTACCAAAACAATTCGATAGGAAAGAAGAGCCCTTTTAATAAAGAACTGTTTAACAATCGTTCCTTGTTATTGGATATCTGTATGGAAAGGGGCTTCCCCATGGGCTCAGTGGTAAAGGACCTGCCTGCAATGCAAGAGACACAGGAGGTGCGGACTGGATCCCGGGGTTGGGAAGATTGCCTGGAGGAGGGCATGGCAACCCACTCCAGCATTCTTTTCTAGAGAATCCCATGGACAGAGGAACCTGGTGGGCTACAGTCTATAGGTTTGCAAAGAGTCGGACACGACTGAAGAAACTAAGCACGCATGCACATCTATATGGAAAATAACTTCAATCCTAGTTTGTAACCTTATGCAAAAACTATTTTGAAATATCTCCTGTAAATTAGTAAGAAAAAATTTCAGTAGAGAAAAAATTGGCTTAAAAAACCCACTAAATAGGTAATTCTTAGAATAAATTGCACCTAATAACAAATAAACCTATGAGAAATATTTAGCTTCATTAAAGGTCAGGGAACTGCATATTAAAAGGACAATCAATGCCATTTTTGCTCATCAAATTGATAAAAATTTAGAAAAATATTTAAGGATATTTTTTATCACGGATGGGGCTCACCAGGTGGTGCTAGTGGTAAAGAACCTACCTGCCAATCCAAGAGACCTAAGAGATGGGGGTTTGATTTCTGTGTGGGGAAGATCCCCTGAAGGAAGGCATGGCAACCCACTTCAGTATTGTTGCCTGGAGAATCCCCATGGACAGAGGATCCTGGCAGGCTATAGTCCATAGGATCACAAAGAGTCAAATATGACTGAAGCGACTTAGCACACAGGCATATCACTGATGAATGTATCAACTGCAGTGTTAAAAACAAACAAATCCAATATCTTGGCAATAACTGCTAAAATTAAAATATATTTTTCTTCAACATCATTGACTCATAAATCTTTCTTTTGAGAATCAATTCCTGGAAATGAAAGCAGTGATCCTTTAAACTATGACAAAAATATCTATTTTAGCAGAGTAAGCAGTGGGAAAAAAATCTGATTACCTATTAGTAAAGGAACTATATAAATTATAGAATACCCTTACATTAAAAACATACAGCTGTCATGAAAAGAAACACTTGAATTTGAATACACTACAATGTCTGCAATAAACTGTCAAATGAAAAGCAAAATGGTTGGTCATGTGCATTATATGATCTTAATTTTGGAAAAATCAAACAATAACAGAGTAGACTAACATTGGCTATATCAGGGATTGAGGATAAAGAAGTAGTTGAAGCATTTCCTTCTTTATATGTATTTGGATATTTTTCACTTCTTACTAGTTTTGTTTTCAGTAAAATACATATAATATAAAATTTATCTTTAGTGATATTTAGTATATTCAGAGTATTGTGCAGCTATCACCACCATCTAGTTCCAAAACATTTTTTTGTCAATGACTGGCACTACTCCTTTACATGTTCCAGAACATTTTATCCAAAAGGAAAACCTGTATTTATTGAGCAAACACTCCCAAATCTCCTTTCCCCAAGCCCTTACAATCAGTAATCTGTTTTCTGTATGTGTTTGTCTATTCCTGACATTTTATACAAATGGAATAATATAATATGCAGCCTTTTGTGTAAAAATCCAGTACATAAATGTTTGTAGTAGCACTATTCACAATAGCCACAATGTGGAAACACCTATAAACTGATAAATGAATAAATAAAATAAGATAGCCATACAATGGAATATTATTTGGCCATGAAATGGAATGAGGTATAAAATAATGATCCATGCTACAACCTGAATGAAACTTGAAAACATTGCAAGAAGTCACATGTCTTACTTTTGAAACTACGTTGACACTTGAACAACATAGGAGTTAGGAGTAAGAAGTCAAAAATTTGTATATAACTTGATAGTAAGCCCTCTGGGTCCACCATGCCACATCCATGTATTCAACTAACCTTGAATCATGTAGTGTTCTCATATTTACTACTGAAAAAAAATCCACGTATAAATGGACTTGGACAGTTCAAACGTGTGTTGTTCAAGTGTCAACTATGTAACTACGTGAGTGTGTGTGTATATAAAGTAATGTATATTGGAGATGAACAGACTGAAAAAAACAACTCTTTTAGGATATTTAAGAGAGGTGGGACACAGGCAAATCTCTGCCTCCAACATTGGAGAGAAATGCAGGCAATATAGGCGTCACCAGTTACAAGAGCAAAGACTCTTAGATAGAAATGCCCAGGGAACCAGTACAGGGTGGGAAAATTTGAACTGTAATTGACTAATTGTGGAAGCTCCGTATGGACAACTTTGAGTATTAAAAACTAGAGGACCTGGTCATATGAGCAAATTTTATATCATTTATCTCTGAGAGTTAGACTAGCTTCTCACAGTATATCAGAGAAAAACCCCTCCAGCTTCCAGCAGAGAGGGAGAAGAAAAGAACCATTTTGAAATAAGTCAGAGCACACATACACACATTAACAATGTCTGCCCTGGGAGAAACCATTTAACCAGAGCCTAACCTGATAGGATATTATCAGAGCCCAGCTGACCTAAAGGATGGGGAATACCCTTCTCCAGTCAGCTTTGGCCTTCCAAATGGGAGAAAGGAAAAGCTCAACTCTAGCTCACTCTAGACATTCTATCCCACCCAAACAAGTAGGAAAAAAGAAAGAAAGAAAGAAAGAGAAACACTTATGAAGTTCACCCAGAAGTACAGGCTTACTGAAATTCTGAGACCTAATCATGGGTCTTTAGAAAGCTTCCCCTCACCCCTGCATTTCACTACCACATTATTTAAGGCCTGTTTATGGTAGCTTCTTTTACCCAGGTTTGACCATTAAAAAAAAAAAAAAAAAAAATACAAGGCATACCACAGAAAAGAAAAACCCACAATTTGAAGAGGCAGAACCATCAGAATGTGTGGGATCAGAATTCCATACATCAGGAATGTTGGAATTATCAGACTGGGAATTTAAAACAAGTGTTATGGACATGCTAATGGATAAAGCAGACAACATGCAAAAGAGATGAACAATGTAAGCAAAGAGATGGAAATACTAAGAAAGCACCAAAAGGGTAATGCAATAGATCCAAAACACTGAAACAAATGAAGAATGCCTCTGATGGGCTCATTGGTACCCTGGATGTGGCTGAAGAAAGAATATGTGAGCTTGAGGATACCTCAAATATTAATAGAAATCTTCAAAATTGAAAAGTAAAGAGAACAAAGTCTGAAAAAATAAGAGAGAGAATATCCAAAGTCTGTGGGACTGCTACAAAATGAATAACATATGTGTGGTGAGAATTTCAGGAGAAGAAAGAGAGAAAGGAACAGAAGAAACATCTGAAACGATAATGAACCTAACCATAGTCAAAGAGCATTCCTTGCCCCAGGGAAACCGCCCCAGAAGTATTTTAGAATAGCCATGGGCCAAGACCAACTATGTGCCTTTTGTTTCTCTTCTTTTTTAATTGGTGTGTCTGTTACAATAAACTGATCAGAGTCTCTTCATTATACTTTGGGTGTGTGGAGAGTAGAACAGATGATGTCTTTTGATTCATATGAAGAAGATCTGCACCCAAGATACCACCCACACATACATACATGCTGGGAGCCAGCGTGAGGAATCCCACCCATGGCAATGGTCATGAGGAAGGAAGCCAGACAAAAGCAAAGGCGTGATCTAGCTTCAGGGATTCCCCCTGAGTTTTCCTGAACATCTACCCCCAAAACCAGAGTCAGCCTGATTTTATTGTGCTGTGCTTTCCACTCTTCTGACATTCTCTGGAAAAAGTTAACTCAGGGCTTCAGTCTCCTGC
Organism: Nanger dama; assembly: GCA_917880005.1. Classification (NCBI taxonomy): domain Eukaryota; kingdom Metazoa; phylum Chordata; class Mammalia; order Artiodactyla; family Bovidae; genus Nanger; species Nanger dama. The sequence continues at coordinate 76,944,432 of CAKJTW010000003.1, forward strand.
ATATGAAAAAAATGTCTCGGTCTGAACCCCCTTTGGATGGCTCTCTAACTTGCCTAATAGGTTCCCCCAGACTTTTTACAACTTGTGAATTGCTTACAGCCCCCAACCGCGAGAGGCACAAAGCTTAAAGTATCTTAAAGATACAGAGCCTTTTCTAAGAGCTAAAAATCATATTGGTGATGGGTTTTCACTGTTGAGACAATGACTGCTGCCAGGCCTTTATCTTTTAGACACCTGAAGGATATTAATCAATGTAATAGGGATATAGAAATAGAAATGTAGTAGTTTTGATGCTAGCAACACTAGACTTTTGAGTTAATTACTTTTCTTTGTTATATATCACTGCACTCCTCTTGTGTCCTTACTATGTAAGAATGTAACTTTATTTAGTGCTGAGAGTGGCACCAGACTTTGGGAAGGTCAACACAAATAAGTCTTCTGATTAACAAACCCTTATCAGAAAAAAGGCTGTAAAATGTTAATTGGCCCTCTAGCTAGAAGATGATGTAAATCACCTAAGACTTGTGTATACAATTAGGTATGCAGAGAGAAAGTCTGATTTTGATAAGAGTCAGGGCTGCTGATGCTGCATAACTTTATATTACCCATTGATATCTATGTACAATCAAAAAGGTATAAAAGGTCTTTCTGGACAGCAGAAGCAGGGCCAGTCATTGGAAAGACTGGTTTCCCTCATGTTTTCTCTTTACTCTATTTTCTGGCTGAATTCCTATCAAGGACATGGAGGCTTATCATGTCTACTTACTTATCCTGGCTTTTAAGATTCGTGAGAGAGGGAGCCAAGACAGGGCACCCTCCGATATTCAAATGGATCCCAGTGGCCTAACGTAGACGGTGCAAACTTCTTGTCCTGAAGTTTTATTGGTTTTCCATGTAAACCAAGTTATTCAGCATCTTTTCTCCACTTAATTTTCCTACTACACTATTTCTTCCTAATCTAATCTTATATTTCTAATTAAATAAATAACTTTTTTCCTTGCCCACGCCATCCCCACTTCAAATTACCCTGAATCCAATGGGGCAGGACCCCGGAACATACACATATATATGTGAAGCTGGTGCAGAAGAAAAGACCCTGGACTTCTAACCAAACGGTTGAGAATTTGGGAGTCTTGAAATTTTAATTCAGTTCAGTCATTCAGTCGTGTCCAACTCTTTGCGACCCCATGAATCACAGCACAACAGGCCTCCTTGTTCATTCCCATCTCCCAGAGTTGACTCAGACTCACGTCCATAAATCTGTGATGCCATCCAGCCATCTCATCCTCAGTCGTCCCCTTCCCCTCCTGTCCCCAATCCCTTCCAGCATCAGAGTCTTTTCCAATGAGTCAGCTCTTCTCATGAGGTGGCCAAAATACTGGAGTTTCAGCTTTAGCATCATTCCTTCCAAAGAAATCCCAGGGTTGATCTCCTTCAGAATGGACTGGTTGGATCTCCTTGCAGTCCAAGGGACTCTCAAGAGTCTTCTCCAACACCACAGTTCGAACACATCAATTCTTCAGTGCTCAGCCTTCTTCACAGTCCAACTCTCACATCCATACATGACCACAGGAAAAACCATAGCCTTGACTAGACGGACCTTAGTCAGCAAAGTAATGTCTCTGCTTTTGAATATACTGTCTAGGTTGGTCATAACTTTTCTTCCAAGGAGTAAGCGTTTTTAATTTCATGGCTGTAGTCACCATCCGCAGTGATTTTGGAGCCACAAAAAATAAAGTCTGACACTATTTCCACTGTTTCCCCATCTATTTCCCATGAAGTAAAGGGACCAGATGTCATGATCGTCGTTTTCTGAATGTTGAGCTTTAAGCCAGCTTTTTCACTATCCTGTTTACCCTTCATCAAGAGGCCCTTTAGCTCCTCTTCAATTTCTGCCGTAAGGGTGGTGTCATCTGCACATCTGAGGTGACTGATATTTCTCCCGGCAATCTTGATTCCAGCTTGTGTTTCTTCCAGCCCAGTGTTTCTCATGATGTACTCTGCATATAAGTTAAATAAGCAGGGTGAGAGTATACAGACTTGATGTACTCCTTTTCCTATGTGGAACCAGTCTGTTCTTCCATGTCCAGTTCTAATTGTTACTTCCTGACCTGCATACAGATTTATCAAGAGGCAGGTTAGGTGATCTGGTATTTCCACCTCTTTCAGAATTTTCCACAGTTTATTATGATCCACACAGTCAAAAGCTTTGGATAGTCAATAAAGCAGAAATAGATCTTTTTCTGGAACTCTCTTGCTTTTTCCATGATCCAGCAGATGTTGGCAATTTGATATCTGGTTCCTCTGCCTTTTCTAAAACCAGCTTGAATATCAGGAAGTTCACGGTTCACGTATTGCTGAAGCCTGGCTTGCAGAATTTTGAGCATTACTTTACTAGCATGTGCGATGAGTGCAATTGTGCAGTAGTTTGAGCATTCTTTGGCATTGTCTTTCTTTGGGATTGGAATGAAAACTGACATTTTCCAGTCCTGTGGCCACTGCTGAGTTTTCCAAATTTGCTGGCATATTGAGTGCAGCACTTTTACAGCATCATCTTTCAGGATTTGAAAGAGCTCAACTGGAATTCCATCACCTCCACTAGCTTTGTTCAGAGTGATGCTTTCTAAAGCCCACTTGACTTCACAATCCAGGATGTCTGGCTCTAGATTAGTGATCACATCATCATGATTATCTGGATCATGAAGATTTTTTTGTACAGTTCTTCCATGTAGTCTTGCCACCTCTTCTTAATATCTTCTGCTTCTGTTAGGTCCATACCATCTCTGTCCTCTATCGAGCCCATCTTTGCATGAAATATTCCCTTGGCATATCTAATTTTCTTGAAGAGATCTCTAGTCTTTCCCATTCTGTTCTTTTCCTCTATTTCTTTGCATTGATCACTGAAGAAGGCTTTCTTATCTCTTCTTGCTATTCTTTGGAACTCTGAGTTCAGATGCTTATATCTTTCCTTTTCTCCTTTGCTTTTTGCCTCTCTTCTTTTCACAGCTATTTGTAAAGCCTCCTCAGACAGTCATTTTGCTTTCTTGCATTTCTTTTCCAAGGGGGTCATTTTGATCCCTGTCTCTTGTACAATGTCACGAACCTCATTCCATAGTTCATCAGACACTTTATTCTATCAGATCAAGGCCCTTAAATCTATTTCTCCCTTCCACTGTATAATCATAAGGGATTTGATTTAGGTCATACCTGAATGGTCTAGCGGTTTTCCCTACTTTCTTCAATTTGAGTCTGAATTTGGTAATAAGGAGTTCATGATCTAAGCCACAGGCAGCTCCTGGTCTTGTTTTTGTTGACTGTATAGAGCTTCTCCATCTTTGGCTGCATAGAATATAATCAATCTGATTTCGGTGTTGACCATCTGGTGATGTCCATGTGTAGAATCTTCTCTTGTGTTGTTGGAAGAGGGTGTTTGCTATGACCAGTGCATTCTCTTGGCAAAACTATTAGTCTTTGCCCTGCTTCATTCTGCATTCCAAGGCCAAATTTGCCTGTTACTCCAGGTGTTTCTTGACTTCCTACTTTAGCATTCCAGTCCCCTATAATGAAAAGGACATCTTTTTGGGGTGTTAGTTCTAAAAGGTCTTGTAGGCCTTCATAAAACCGTTCAACTTCAGCTTCTTCAGTGTTACTGGTTGGGGCATAGACTTGGATAACTGTGATATTGAATGGTTTCCCTTGGAAACGAACAGAGATCATTCTGTCGTTTTTGAGACTGCATCCAAGTACTGTATTTCGGACTCTTTTGTTGACCATGATGGCTACTCCACTTCTTCTGAGGGATTCCTGCCCGCAGTAGTAGATATAATGGTCATCTGAGTTAAATTCACCCATTCCAGTCCATTTTAGTTCGCTGATTCCAAGAATGTCGACGTTCACCCCTGCCATCTCTTGTTTGACCACTTCCAATTTGCCTTGATTCATGGACCTGACATTCCAGGTTCCTATGCAATATTGCTCTTTACAGCATTGGATCTTACTTCTATCACCAGTCACAGCCACAGCTGCATAATGTTTTTGCTTTGGCTCCATCCTTTCATTCTTTTTGGAGTTATTTCTTCACTGATCTCCAGTACCATATTGGGCACCTAGTAACCTGAGGAGTTCCTCTTTCAGTATCCTATCATTTTGCTTTTTCATACTGTTCATGGGGTTCCTAAGGCAAGAATACTGAAGTGGCTTGCCATTCCCTTTTCCAGTGGATCACGTTCTGTCATCCCTCTCCACCATAACCTGCCCGTCTTGGGTTGCCCCACAGGCATGGATTGGTTTCATTGAGTTAGACAAGGCTGTGGTCCTAGTGTGATTAGATTGACTAGTTTTCTGTGCATATGGTTTCAGTGTGTCTGTCCTCTGATGCCCTCTTGCAACACCTATCATCTTACTTGGGTTTCTCTTACCTTGGGCTTGGGGTAGTGGGCATATTTTCCATGCAGGAAGACTATAACAAATTGTATCCGGAGAGTGAACAGAGATAGATTGGAAATCACAAAAATATATTACATCTTCTTCAAATAAAAACTGGACATTCTCCCAACCCCATGGATTTTGGTGGCCTTGAAAACTGCTTTGAGCAATAAAATTTGGTTACAGGGTTGTGTGAGCTCCACAGACCTGTGTGTTAGCAGGGTTCCAGTTTTCATTCCACTCTACTGGGATACAGTTCCTGTGTAAAAGAAGTTCAAACTATAGTAGATTTCCAAGCTGTTAGATTTTTATCTGATATAAATTATTTTGCATATGATAACTGATAAACAGTATCTCAGTGTAATTTAACATTTTTTTTTTTTTCCTGGCTGCACCATGTAGCTTATGTGAACTTAGTTCCCCAACCAGGGATCAAACTCTGGGCCCACTACAGTGAAAGCACCAAGTCCTAACCACTGACCCACCAGGGAATTCCCTAAAATATTTTCTTAATAAAGTTTGAACATCTTTTATATAGCTTGTACCTATTTGCATCATGCAAAATGCCAAGCTGGAATAAAGATTTCAGGAGAAATATAGTAACCTCAGATATGCAGATGACACCACACTTGGGGCAGAAAGTGAAGAGGAACTAAAGAGCCTCTTGATGAAGGTGAAAGAGGAGAGTAAAAAGCTGGCTTAAAACTCAACATTCAAAAAATAAACATCATGGCATCCGGTCCCATCACTTAATGGCAAATAGTTGGGGAAACAATGGGAACAGTGACAGACTTTATTTTCTTTGGCTCCAAAATCAGTGCAGACGGTGACTTCTGCCATGAAATGAAAAGACGCTTGCTGCTTGGAAGAAAAACTATGACAAACCTAAGCAGTCTTCTGAAAAACAGGGACATCACTCTGTTGACAAAGGTCCATATAGTCAAAGTTATGGTTTTTCCAGTAGTAATGTACGGATGTGAGTGTTGGACCATAAAGAAGGCTGAGAACCGAAGAATTGATGCTTTTGAACTGTGGTGTTGGAGAAGACTCTTGAGAGTCCCTTAGACAGCAAGGAGATCAAAACAGTCAATTCTAAAGGAAATCAACCCTGACTATTCATTGGAAGTACTGATGCTGAAGCTTCCTGATGCAAAGAGCCAACTCATTGGAAAAACCCTGATGCTAGGAAAGATTGAAGGCAGGAAGAGAAGGGGGCAACAGAGGATGAGATGGTTGGGTGGCATTACTGACTCAATGGACATGACTCTGAACAAACTCTGGGGGATAGTGAAGCACAGGGAGGCCTGGCACACTGGAGTCCAAAGGGTGGCAAAGAGTTGGACACAGCTTAGCAACTGAACAACAACATATTTGCACATCTTTTTCCATTTCTCTGCATGGTTGCTGGTCTTTTTACTCGCTCATTAGCTCTGTACATATTAATTTATCATTGCTTCATCCTTAAAGGTTCGATTTATTTCTTAGATTTTTTTCTAAGTATTCATTTGTGTCAGCTATGCTTTTGCATTTCTTCCATGAAAACATATGTAATCAAAATATTCAATTTTCCCTAATTATTAATGAATTTTGAGTTATAGTTGAGAATGATTTCCTCCCCTAGATATGAAAGAAAATCAGGTTTTGCAAATAAATATGTGTCCAATTTTGAGTAGTGGTAGGTAAGGTATGAGGAATTAATGCAGTTCTTTTCCAGGTGGCTATCCAGCTATCTCAAAATCCCTTCTTAAAAAACACTAATTGCCCCGTACTCATTTTAGAGGCTTCATTTTTTATATACTTTATTTCCATGTGTAATAAGCCTATTCCTTGGTTTTTAATTTTGTTTTTTAAATTGTTTTCATATTAATTCATCAATATCAACTTGTTTTATTCATGGCATCTTTATAGCATGATTTCATGCACTCTAGAACTCATCCTCTCCCATTGCTCTACTTCTTAAAATGTTTCCCTGGCTCTTCTTGCATGTTTGCATTTTATTTTTCCAAAAGAATTTTGTAGTCAGTTTATCTAGATCAAAGAGGCTGGGTGTGATTTATATTTAAATTGCATTAACTTGGATTCATGTTGATGTATGGCAAAACCAATACAATATTGTAAAGTAAAAAAAAAATTGCATTAACTCTATAAATTCATTTAAGGTGAACTGACATCTTTATGATGTATATTCTAATTCAAGATCATGGTATATGTTTCCATTTGTCCAAGTCTATATTTGGGTCTTGTAGGAGGGCTTTAAACTTTTCCTCACATAGGTTCTGAACACTTCCTCTAGGAGTATGAATTTTCCGGGTCTCAAACAGGGAAACTCATTCTCATTTATTTTTCAATGAACTGAGAGATAACATTTGTAGCTCCCAAGCCAAATAATAGGTCCTATTTGTCTTATCTTTGCTGTGGCCCGAGATAAAGATCGTCCCTTACATCTTTTTCCATCATTTTCACTCCATGTACATAGAGTACTTGAGAATAATAACGCTTTATGATCCATCTTTAACTCTAAACAAAACATGTTGAATGTTCTAATAATTCCCACTGGAACTTGAACATGTGTTAGTTCCCCCAGGGAGTAGCTGGTTCTTTTCATGCCATGATATTGAATCCATTCATATCAATACAGATGTTATAAATATGCATGTCTCAAAGATTGTTGAGCCTCTTTTATCCAGAAATTAGGCAGAGGATTGTTCTGAGGTCACTCTGGAGTGGTCATCACTGCTTTCAGGGACTAGTTGAGTACTGAAAGGTTAATATGTCTGTGGAAAAGATCCTAAAACTATCTAGATCAACGCACTTCATCATCATCATATGAAGAATCAGAGGTACCCGTTAATGCAGTGAATTATCTAATCTTCCATATCTAGGATAAGATTTGAATCCACATTTTCTCAATCCCTGTTCACTACTCTTTCTGCTACACCAATTTAAGTGTAAGCTGTGCTGGAGGCATCTTTTCAATATCAGGTATGTGAGTGCAGAATCAGACTTAGTTTCTGAAAAGGTTAAGTCAGAACAGTGTGGAATCAGAGAAAGGGCACCTAACATCAAAACAGAAAGTCAAGAGTATGAGTACTTGCATGTGTAGACTGGCTTAGTCTTGGAACAATTTATTTAGAATACATACTTAAAGCAGAATTTTGAGAGAGAAAAGAGAAGAGAAAAACTTGGTTTGATGACAAGATGAAAGGGCTTTGATGTGAATTCTAGGTATACATCATTTCAATTGACTTTCAGTGTAAAGTCTTCTTAGATCTCAGTGAGGATTTTTCTAAACAGTCTAGTTTTAATGTTTACAGCATGTTGTTTTACATAACTTCTTCTAGGTTCTCCATTATATTTCTCTGTTTCTACATGAATCTGTTTCCTATTCTTTCTAAGTGAACTCTAGAAATAGGAAGTTTCCTGCTGCAAACTGCTTTGGTGAAAATCTATAAAATCCAGCAGTTAAAAAATATCTGCCTTCAGACAGCAGAGTGTTTAACAGAGATTTTATATTTAACATATACTTTGAAATATATGAAGGCTTCAGGCTTTAACCATATCATGTTCTTGAGCCTTTGAGGTGTATGGCATTGGTGGCATAGAACAGGATCATACATGACTGCATAACTGAAAGGGAAAACTAAGAATAAGAGGCTATTTCATTTTTATTCTGAACCATGGCTAATAGAAAATTTAAACAGACTGTTTCTCTTTGTCCATTTTTTTTCAGGTTGTATTCCCTTACCCCACTCGTTGCAAGAAACCAGTGCCTACCCTCCTTTGCCATCATTGTGTTCCCACTAATAATCAATCATAATTCTCAAACATTGTTTACTCTAGTCTTTCTCTAGCATCACGATGTTTTGCAAAAGCTGCCATTCCTTTCCCATTTAAAACTTGGCATCTATCTGTGAGATTTTTAGCTGTTTCACAAACTAAGGAGTAATATTCAAATAACTGAATTTTTATTTATTTTATAAAGATTGGCATCATACTTTAAGCAAATTGTAAAATCATAAGATTTAACCTGAACTGATATTTTAATTAATTAAAATATCTAGAAAGATCATGGGGAAATATTTAAGCAATGTCAACAGAAGAATGATACAACAGAAAACTATTATCTGGTGGTGGGAAACTCCTATATTGTTTCATGCAGAAAAATCTCACTTTGTGTTTACTCACTGTATTTTTCCTTATTCTCCCCCATTTGTAAGTGCCAGAGTCCTTCCTGAAATCAAACTAAATGGCCTGGAATAATCAGTCAGTCATAACTGAATTCATACTACAGGGTCTTTCCAGTTCTTGGGAACTCCAGATGGTCTATTTCCTGTTTTTCTCTGTAGTCTAAGCAGCCACTGTGCTGGGGAACCTCCTCATTGTGCTCACCATTGTGTCAGAGCCACGCCTGCACTCCCCCATGTACTTTCTGCTGGGCAACCTCTGCTTCATTGACATGTCTCTGGCCTCATTTGCCACTCCCAAAATGATTGCAGATTTCTTCAGGGAGCCCAAAGTCATCTCTTTTGATGGCTGCATCACCCAGATATTCTTCCTGCCTCTCTTAGGGGGTGTTGAGATTGTGCTGCTGATATCCATGTCTTTTGATAGGTATGTGGCTATTTGTAAGCCTTTACGCTATTTAACCATCATGAACCAGAGAATGTGCCGTGGACTTGTGACACTTTCCTGGACTGTCGGCATCTTCCATGCTATGAGTCAGCTAGAATTTACTGTGAATCTGCCCTTCTGTGGGCCCAATGAAATGGACAGTTTCTTTTGTGATCTTCCCTTAGTGGTTAAACTTGCCTGCGTAGACACATATATTCTCGGAGTGTTCATGATCTCAACCAGCGGCATGATTGCCCTGGTGTGCTTCATTCTCTTGGTGATTTCCTACTCTGTCATCCTGGTCACTGTAGGGCAACATTCTTCTGGTGGGTCCTCCAAAGCTCTCTCCACCTGCAGTGCCCACTTCATTGTCGTGACCCTTTTCTTTGGTCCATGCATTTTCATTTTGTGTGGCCTTTCACAAATTTCCCAATAGACAAAGTTCTCTCAGTATTTTATACCATTTTCACTCCCCTCTTAAATCCAGTAATCTATACTGTTAGAAATAAGGATGTCAAGGATTCCATGAGAAAACTTAGCAGCCATGTCTTAAAGTCTAGCAAGACTGATCATAGCCCTTGATTTGCTTTTTCTCATACAAAAATGAGCACTTATCCCCTTCTCTTTGTTGGTCAATGATGTCATGCTAGTGCAAGAAATCATATAGTTCATGGCAGAACTATTTTCATCATCAGTCTCAGCAGTTACTGAGTTTTGGTCATATTAAGAGTTCCTCATACAGCATAATATTTACAATGGAACATTATCAAACCAATATCCAAAATTTTACTTCACAAGGACTCACTTTTTAGAATATTCAACTCTTGTCAGATGTAGGTATTTATTTGAGTATTAAGATCTTCACATGTTTTCATAAAAGTGGGTTTCCTTCCAGACTCTTATGATTAAGAAAAGGAACAAATGTGAAGGTACCAACACGTGTACACTGAAGTAACAGTGGAATTTTTATGTTGATGAATATTTTAGTTCAAAGGTCAGAAAAAATACTGCAGTTTCTTGGTAAGTGAAGATGTTTGCTATTTAATATTCTGTAACCTATCTTCAGTAAGAATAAGAATGTTCTTTATTTCAGTTCCTATGTCCTCTAGTGTGGATTAAACCATTTTAAAACATTACAGTAAACACTAAGAAAATTCTTATAGTCATATTCATATAGAAAGATTCTGGAGTCATATGAACCAAATACATCCACATTCCTGATCTACAGAAGATGAAACTAAGATCCAAGGACATATAACTTTTCAAGGTCATGTTTTTAAGGCAGAATTTAGATCACTCAGGTTTCCCTGGTGGTTCAGTGGGTGAACAATCTGCCTGCACTGCAAGAGACCTGGGTTCGATCACTAGGTCAGGAAGATCCCCTGGAGAAGCAAATGGCAACTCATTCCAGTATTAGTGCTGGGTAAAACCCATGGACAGAGGAACCTGGCAGGCTACAGTCCATAGCGTCATGAGAAGTCAGACACGACTGAGCCACTAACACTTTCACTTACTTTCTTTAGATCATTCACCTACAAACTGTTTCCTAACCAGTAAGCTATTTTGGTGCCATGATATTTACTGTATCATTTTGTAATCAAATGCCATATTGTAAACATTAAGGTCCTAAATGATCTGAGACATTTCCCTATGCTTAAATGCAGCGATGACTTAAGAAATCTATGAAACAATGCTCCTTCAACTTAGTTGATATAGCTAATAACTACAAGAGAAGATGCTACACATGGACATCACCAGATGGTCAACATCGAAATCAGATTGATTATATTCTTTGCAGCCAAAGATGGAGAAGCTCTATACAGTCAGCAAAAACAAGACCAGGAGCTGACTGTGGCTCAAATCATGAACTCCTTATTACCAAATTCAGACTTAAATTGAACAAAGTAGGGAAAACCACTAGACCATTCAGTTCAGTTCAGTCGATCAGTCGTGTCCGATTCTTCACGACCTCATGAATTGCAGCACGCCAGGCCTCCCTGTCCATCACCATCTCTCAGAGTTCACTCAGACTCACATCCATCAAGTCAGAGATGCCATCCAGCAATCTCATCCTCACTCGTACTCCTCTGGTCCTGCCCCCAATCCTTCCCAGAATCAGAGTCTTTTCCAATGAGTCAACTCTTCACATGAGGTGGCCAAAATACTGGAGTTTCAGCTTTAGCATCATTCCTTCCAAAGAAATTCCAGGACCGATCTCCTTCAGAATGGACTGGTTGGATCTCCTTGCAGTCCAAGGGACTCTCAAGAGTCTTCTCCAACACCACAGTTCAAAAGCATCAATTCTTCGGCACTCAGCCTTCTTCACAGTCCAACTCTCACATCCATACACGACCATCGGGAAAACCATAGTCTTGACTAGACGGACCTTAGTCAGCAAAGTAATGTCTCTGCTTTTGAATATGCTATCTAGGTTGGTCATAACTTTTCTTCCAAGGACTAAGCGTCTTTTAATTTCATGGCTACAGTCACCATCTGCAGTGATTTTGGAGCCTAAAAAAATAAAGTCTGACACTGTTTCCCCATCTATTTCCCATGAGGTGTTGGGACCGGATGCCATGATCTTTGTTTTCTGAATGTTGAGCTTTAAGCCAACTTTTTCACTCTCCTCTTTCACTTTCATCAAGAGGGTTTTTGGTTCCTCTTCACTTTCTGCCATAAGGGTGGTATCATCTGCATATCTGAGGTTATTGATATTTCTTCCAGTAATCTTGATTCCAGCTTGTGTTTCTTCTAGTCCAGCATTTCTCATGATGTACCCTGCATATAAGTTAAATAAACAGGGTGACAGTATACAGCCTTGACATACTCCTTTTCCTATTTGGAACCAGTCTGTTGTTCCATGTCCAGTTCTAACTGTTGCTTCCTGACCTACATACAGATTTCTCAAAAGGCAGGTTAGGTGGTCTGGTATTCCCATCTCTTTCAGAATTTTCCACAGTTTATTGTGATCCGAACCGTCAAAGGTTTTGGCATAGTCAATAAAGCAGAAATAGATGTGTTTCTGGAACTGTCTTGCTTTCTCCATGATCCAGTGGATGTTGGCAATTTGATCTCTGGTTCCTCTACCTTTTCTAAAACCAGCTTGAACATCAGAGAGTTCACGGTTCACGTATTGCTGAAGCCTGGCTTGGAGAATTTTGAGCATTACTTTACTAGCATGTGAGATGAGTGCAATTGTGCAGTAGTTTGAGCATTCTTTTCCATTGCGTTTCTTTGGGATTGGAATGAAAACTGACCTTTTCCAGTCCTGTGGCCACTGCTGAGTTTTCCAAATTTGCTGGCATATTGAGTGCAGCACTTTCACAGCATCATCTTTCAGGATTTGAAACAGCTCCACTGGAATTCCATCACTTCCACTAGCTTTGATTACATTCTTTGCAGCCAAACATGGAGAAGCTCTACACAGTAGATGAAAACAAAACCAGGAGCTGACTGTGGCTCAGATCAGGAATTCCTGATTGCCAAATTCAGACTCAAATTGAAGAGAGTAGGGAAAACCGCTAGACCATTTTAGTATGACCTAAATCAAATGCCTTATGATTAGACAGTGGAAGTGAGAAATAGATTTAAGAGACTAGATCTAATAGATAGAGTGCCTGATGAACTATGGAATGAGGTTCATGACATTGTATGGGAGACAGGGATCAAGACCATCCCCATGGAAAAGAAATGCAAAAAAGCAAAATGGCTGTCTGGGGAGGCCTTACAAATAGCTGTGAAAAGAAGAGAGGCGAAAAGCAAAGGAGAAAAGGAAAGATATAAGCATCTGAATGCAGAGTTCCAAAGAATAGCAAGAAGAGATTAGAAAGCCTTCTTCAGCGATCAATGCAAAGAAATAGAGAAAAAGAACAGAATGGGAAAGACTAGAGATCTCTTCAAGATAATTAGAGATACCAAGGGAACATTTCATGCAAAGATGGGCTCGATAGAGGACAGAGATGGTATGGACCTAACAGAAGCAGAAGATATTAAGAAGAGGTGGCAAGAATACATGGAAGAACTGTACAAAAAGATCTTCATGACCTGGATAATCACGATGGGTGATCACTCATCTACAGCCAGACATCCTGGGATGTAAAGTCAAGCGGGCCTTAGAAAGCATTACTATGAACAAAGCTAGTGGAGGTGATGGAATTCTAGTTGAGCTATTTCAAATCCTGAAAGATGATGCTATAAAAGTGCTGCACTCAATATGTCAGCAAATTTGGAAAACTCAGCAGTGGCCACAAGACTGGAAAATGTCAGTTTTCATTCCAATCCCAAAGAAAGACAATGCCAAAGAATGCTCAGACTACCCACACAACTGCACTCATCTCACATGCTAGTAAAGTAATTTTCAAAATTCTGCAAGCCAGGCTTCAGCAATACATGAACCGTGAACTCCCTGATGTTCAAGCTGGTTTTAGAAAAGACAGAGGAACCAGAGATCAAATTGCCAACATCCGGTGGATCATGGAAAAAGCAAGAGAGTTCCAGATAAACATCTATCTCTGCCTTATTGACTATGCCAAAGCCTTTGACTGTGTGGATTACAATAAACTGTGGAAAATTCTGAGAGAGACAGAATACCAGACTACCTGACCTGCCTCTTGAGAAATCTGTATGTAGGTCAGGAAGCAAGAGTTAGAACTGGACATGGAACAACAGACTGGTTCCAAATAGGAAAACGAGTACGTCAAGGCTGTATATTGTCACCCTGCTTACTTAACTTCTATGCAGAGTACATCATGAGAAACGCTGGACTGGAAGAAACACAAGCTGGAATCAAGATTGCCGGGAGAAATATCAATCACCTCAGATATGCAGATGACACCACCGTTATGGCAGAAAGGGAAGAGGAGCTCAAAAGCCTCTTGATGAAAGTGAAAGAGGAGAGTGAAAAAGTTGGCTTAAAGCTCAACATTCAGAAAATGAAGATCATGGCATCTGGTCCCATCACTTCATGGGAAATCGATGGGGAAACAGTGGAAATAGTGTCAGACTTTATTTTGGGGGGCTCCAAAATCACTGCAGATGGTGACTGTAGCCATGAAATTAAAAGATGCTTACTCCTTGGAAGAAAAGTTATGACCAACCTAGATAGCATATTCAAAAGCAGAGGCATTACTTTGCCGACTAAGATCCGTCTAGTCAAGGCTATGGTTTTTCCAATGGTCATATATGGATGTGAGAGTTGGACTGTGAAGAAGGCTGAGTGCCGAAGAATTGATGCTTTTGAACTGTGGTGTTGAAGAAGACTCTTGAGAGTCCCTTGGACTGCAAGGAGATCCAACCAGTCCATTCTGAAGGAAATCAGCCCTGGGATTTCTTTGGAGGGAATGATGCTAAAGCTGAAACTCCAGTACTTTGGCCCCCTCATGCGTAGAGGAGAAGGGGACGACCGAGGATGAGATGGCTGGATGGCATCACCGATTCAATGGTCATGAGTCTGAGTGAACTCCGGGAGATGGTGATGGACAGGGAGGCCTGGCGTGCTGCGATTCATGGGGTCGCAAAGAGTCAGACATGACTGAGTGACTGAACTGAACTGAACAGAGACTTCTGAGCAGAGAACCAACCTAGGAATATCTATTCATTTTACTGATGATGAAACTGAGAATCAGGAAACAATTTTCCCAATTTTTTATACCATTAAGATGATAGAGTCCTACCACGTAAGTGCCTCTTCTCTTTATGTCTCTCTTCTCCTCTATCATTGGACAACAGTTAAATTACCCTTTAAGAGCAATTTGGCTATTGTCATTCTGAGAGTTATACATAGGAAAAATTTTAATGCTTAAAAGTAAATACTTGCAACCACTTATGGTTTGTTTTCCAATTATCCAGTCAGCTGGCATTGTCAAAATTTACCTAATATTGTATGTAATATTATGTAGCTTGGGTTTAGATAAGGACAGATGTATATACTGATTGATAGAGAAATATATTGTAAAGAGTTGATTATAAAGGTAAAAAATTATAGATGAATGGATGTGCAAATAGATGGATATGTGTTGTATGGGTGGGTAGATGTATAGCAAGATATAGATGGATACTTACAATAATGAAGAAATGAATATAGAGCTTAATATATTGACTCAAGTTTCTGTGTCTGTATGTTGAATGTTCAGTTCAGTTCAGTTCAGTCGCTCAGTTGTGTCTGATTCTTTGTAACCCCATGAATTACAGCACACCAGGCCTCCCTGTCCATCACCAACTCCCGGAGTTCACCCAAACTCATGTCCATTGAGTCAGTGATGCCATCCAGCCATCTCATCCTCTGTTGTCCCCCTTCTCCTACTGCCCCAATCCCTCCCAGCATCAGAGTCTTTTCCAATGAGTCAACTCTTCGCATGAGGTGCCCAAAGTATTGGATTTCAGCTTTAGCATCAATCCTTCCAAAGCACACACAGGACTGACCTCCTTTAGAATGGACTGGTTGGATCTCCTTGCAGTCCAAAACATTCTCAAAAGTCTTCTCCAGTACCACAGCAAAAGCATCAATTCTTCGGTGCTCAGCTTTTTTCACAGTCTAACTTTCATATCCATACATGACCACTGGAAAAGCCATAGCTTTGACTGTATACAACTATAAATTTCAATTTTGTTACTTTTTAAAAAATTATTTGAAAGTTATTGGACCTGGTAGAATTCAAAAGATATATTCTTACATATGTCTCTTATGATGAAGTAGAAACAATTTATGAAAACGCTTAATGTCACTGGGAAGATGGATGAATGAATTATGTTAGTGAAAAAATTATTTTTAAAGCCCTATAAATATTCTCTATGAACATTATAAATCTGTCTTCCCACCTTTTCAACTCTGTTAGTTAGACCAAGTCTGCAAGTTGATGAATATTCAAATTTTGTTCTAATCAATAGCATATGGCTGGCTAGCCAGAGTAAGGAATGCTCCATTATTATTTTTTCTATGCCCAGGCTATGAATTCTGTTTTCCAGTTTAGCATCCTAACATGCACACTGCTAGAATTGCAGCTAAATAAATGTCAAAGGTTCCATTACATGAAACTTTGCGTGTGCTCTAGAATAAGGTCCCAAGCATTAGGAGTGGTACATGGAATATTAGCCCCAAAGACAAAATCTAGATAGTTGACATAAGCATGATCCCAGTCCCCATTCTAACTCTCCACTGATGGTGCCTTCTCCCTCCTTGTCTCATATTTTCTATCACCAAATAGCTTTCTGAGGTGCTCTTCAATCTTTCAGTCTCATGACCTTAGAGAAGAAGCCTAACACTTAGTCCCAATAGTTCACTGTGAAAGATCAATGTAGCAAATGATTTCCAGAAATATTGAACCCTAATGTATGATTCTATCTTCCCGTCCAAGAGTCATTAGCCTGATTAAAACTGTCTATGGTGTTGTTCTATACATTCATGAAATGTGATTTTTGTTTCTGTTATTTAATTAATTGGATTTCCTATTATCTATTTACTTCTATTGAGCTTAACCTATTTCACATGTTAATTTCCAATTAGAGTCTAATAAATGAAATCAGGAGTAAATGTATTTTGAAATGTCAAAATACTTAATATTGCTCAAAAAAAATTAAATGTATACATAAAACAAAATTGAGATTTGTGTTAGACTGGATGAGTGTCAAGTAATGAGCCATCAGCACCAAACTAGTTTCTTGGTCTCAAAATCCCTTTAGATGTGTTTTTCTCCCAGCAGAAAAGCCACAGCTCCTATTCAAAAACTACACTTTATAGTATTATTGTCAAAATTTAAGCAGATAAAATAACATGTGAAAACAACCCAACAGAATAGAGTCTGGCACACTGGAGAAAAAGAAAAGTTAGTGTTCAAGAGGGAAAAAGAATGCAAAATGGAACTGAAGACATAATCAGGATCCAGATGATTCATATCCTACTATAGGCTGTAATTGTTGTATATTCCCCAACCAGATTGGTTTTTCTTCTGTAACCCATTTAATGAAGCCTATTATATTATAAGCTTTGGGGAATAAATATTTGAGAATAAATTTATATATTTGATCTTCATAAACAGTGGAATAACAATGTCAAAATCAACATCACCACTGGGGAGACAAGTGCTAAGTGGTATATGCTTCGCCAGGGATGTCCAGGTTTCTTCTGTAATCCATCTTGCTCCCTTCCAGGTATTATCTGACCTTAATGTAAAGACTTTACCAACTTCTGTGTCATCCCCTCAATGAACATACACCAACATGCCATTCAGAAATGCAGGTCTTTTCAGGGTATGGGAGCTAAAGAAATTCTGGGAAGTAGCTTCAAGGTGCAGGGTGATGAGAAAAGAAAAAGAAGGAAAAGGGAGCCTTCTTTCCAGAAATTGCCGAGCCAACTAACTAGTCATTGGCAAGTCAACTCACCACACAACATAAGGCTCAGTATGAGTGTCAAATAAGAAGATTCAAAGATACAGGAGATATTGGAAAAAGACAAGAAAAACCAGGATATCTTTTCTTTTTTTATTTTTTTTTAATTTTTTAAATTTTATTTTTACTTTATTCTATGTTACAATACTGTATTGGTTTTGCTATACATTGACATGAATCAGCTACAGGTGTACACGAGCTCCCAATCCTGAAACCCCCTCCCACCTCCCACCCCATATCATCTCTCTGGATCATCCCCGTGCTTTTCTTTTGCATCTACACCAAAGTATTCAAGCACACACTGTATATTTTACACATCCTTTTATGTACCAAAATAAGTGAAAATAAGTAAACTTCCATCAAATCACTTGATAAAACTGTAAAAAGTTTTCAAAACAGAAACTGTATAAAAGTTGACCTGTTGCTTTCAGCCTTCCCTCAGTTACCCAGTGCTTCCCCATTGTCTCTGCAATATATATCTAGCATCCTAGAGTTGACAAAAATTATAATCAATTGATCTAAGAAAGATATGGAACATTTTACCTTAGCCAAATTGAGAATTATAACCATAATGTATATGTGTGTGTGTGTCGGTGTGTGAGCCACTCAGTCATGTCCAACTCTTTGTGATCCCATGGACTGTAGCTTTCCAGGGTCCTCTGTCCATGGAATTCTCCAGGCAAGGATACTAGGGTGGGTTGCCATTCCCTTCTCCAGGATATCTTCCCAACCCTAGAATTAAACCGGAGTCTCCCCTATAACCCTTATAGCATCTCAGAAATCTTTGAGAACTGTTCCACTTGACCTCTATTCCATTAGAAGTCAAACAACAGTTATATATGCTTTTTGAGACAGTGGGCTGTACATTAAATGATACACTATTGACAATTTACACAATCCAGATCTAAGTGTCATCGTGTGTTTGTGTGCTCAGTCATGTCCGATTCTTTGTGACCCCATGGATTGTAGTTCACCAGGCTCCTCTGTCCACGGGATTTCCCAGACAAGAATACTGGAGTGGGTTGCCATTTCCTTCTCCAGGGGATCTTCCTGACCCAGGGATTGAACCCGCATCTCCTATGTCCGCTGCATTGGTAGGTGGATTCTTTACCACTGAGCCAGTGGGGAAGCCTGTGTCATCATGGCCCCTTACAAGATCAAGAAGGAATGTTATCTTTTATGGAGTTGTCTTGTTGATTCCAGGAGAATGTTGCTGTTTATGGTTGAGCAGGCATTTGTGCTGATGGGGGAGGTTTGGTCAATATGTGATGCAGATACACAATGCACAGGAGATGAGAATAAGGAGACCAAAGAGCAAAGAAAATTTTTCAATGTTTTTCACATTTTTCTTGCCTTGCCGTAGAATGTGAATTTTATTTCACACCAAGGATGGTTGGATGGCATCACTGACTTAATGGACATGAGTTTGAGCAAACTCCAGGAGTTGGTGATGGACAGGGAAGCCTGGCGTGCTACAGTCTGTGGAATCGCGAAGAGTCGGACATGACTGAGTGACCGAACTGAACTGAAGCTCTGGCTACTTTCTATCTACACAATCTTTTTCAACAACCACTAATATTACATCTTGTTCTCTAGAAATAGTAAACTACACTTAGCTCCTCAGTTCACTAGCAATTTTTTTAATTTTTTTTTTTTTTTTTTTGGCCATGCTCTGTGGCATGTGGGATCCTAGTTCCCTTACCATGGATTGAACCCACACCCTCTGCATTGAAAATGTAGTTTTAACTACTAGACCACAAGGGAAGTCTCCCCGCTAGGCATATTTATGCTTCTCTGCCTTTGCCTATGCTATTCCTTCCTTCTGACATACTTTCTTGCAACTTGGCCTTGAAATCTCAGATTCAGCATTACCTCTGCAAACCTTCCTCTGACTCTGCAGGCATATTTGGACATGTCTTTTCCTAAGTCCCCACATTACTGTATACAAACTTGCATCATGGCAATTATGACATTCCATTGCAATCACCTGTGTTTGTATTAGGTATAATCTCTCCGAGTTTAGGAATTGGGTCTTATTGTTTCTGTTTCCAAAGGCATAGCACTTAGACTCTGATTAAAAGAAGAGTCAAAAGACATTTATTGGATTATCTTTACTGAGAGAAAAGATTAGGGTGTCACCTGTTTGACAAAGGCAGAAAATCTTACTGATGATAATGTCATCTTTTCTCCAGAGACTAAGGCTGAACTACTTCCACAAGAGGCCAGTCCTATTCTCCAACAATCAAAGGTACACTTGGAAGAACTAACACAGCTCTTCAATGTACAATGAAATGCAAATGGCTAAAAGCAGACTTCCACTGAAATGCAGTCAAAGAATGAGAATCGGGACACAGAGAAAGACATTTTTAAAAGAAGAAATACAAAAGATTTTTGACACTTTCAATTTGGTTTAAATCCTCATTAAAGAATACTTTGTTGGAATATCAGTGTTCCTCAGTGATTCAATAAATGTTATGCTAAGAGTAAGCCATTAAATTTCATGGCAAAATTGGATTATGTCAAAGTGGGAGTTAAAGCAGGGAATACGGTTATAGGCATAAAATGAAAAAGGTGTATTACACGTTTTAAAATCTTTATTAAAGATCCCAAACTGCTGGGGGTAATACACATGAATGGAATGGGTTGGTACAAGATAAAACAGAGAGATGAGCTCTCTAGTACTCACCTGATCTGGAAACTCTGCTACAGCTTAGAATTCTGGTCCAATGTTATATGACTTAAGATTTTGGTTTTTGGTTTTTATTTTGTTTTATCTCATTTTTAAGACAAGGCATCAAGCTATATTTTCTTGTGAAATTTCTCACTATCTAATTGATACTCCAATACTTTGGTCACCTGATGCAAAGAACTGACTCATTGGAAACAACCCTGATGCTGAGAAAGATTGAGGGCAAGAGAAGGGGTTATAGAAGATGAGATAATCGGATGGCATCATTGACTCAATGTATATGAGTTGAACAAAACCCGGGAAAAGAGAAAAGGAGGGGGGGGGGCTGTGGGGTCACAAAGACTCAGACATGACTTGGCAACTGTACAACAATAACAACAAATTGTATTAATTATTCTGATTTCCTTATAAACCTTTGAGGGAAGACAAAACATGGTGGGAATCCACACATTTGCAACTTGCTAACTCTACTTAAAGAACGAGAAAACTAAGTTAGAGAGGTTAATTAAATTACCCCAAACTGCAAGACTAGTAAGTAGTGTAGAGTTGAATTTAGGCTAGAAAATCTGACTTTAATGATGATACTCACAATTCCCACTCTAGGGGCTCCCTAGAACCCCGTGTGTGTGTGTGTGTGTGTGTGTGTGTGTGTGTGTGTGTGTGTGCAATTATACTGAAATGTAGTTATCAAAATATGCTTTGAGGACACAGTTTGGGGTTTAACCAATTCCGCACAGGAATGGGATCTACCACCAGAAATGCCCAAATAGAGCTAGGTTATTCACTCTATAGCTTCAGGGATATCTTAATCACATGAAATGGCTAAAGTTATCCCATAATTTTATGGTGGGGGGGGGGGGGGGGGGGGGCTTCCGCTGGGGGTGTTCCCCCCTTCCCCCCCCCCCCCACAAACCTAAAAAAAAAAATACTAATTTTAGCAATGTGTTTTCCAGTAGTCATGTATGGATGTGAGAGTTGGACTATAAAGAAAGCTGAGCACCAAAGAATTGATGCTTTTGAACTGTGGTCCCATTGGCAAGAACGACATTCGCTATGCAGAGCCCCTTGGACTGCAAGGAGATCAAACCAATGAATCCTAAAGGAAATCAGTCCTTAATATTCACTGAAAGGATTGATGTTGAAGCTGAAACTCCAATACTTTGGCACTTGATGCAAAGAACTGACTCATTGGAAAAGACCCTGGTGTTGAGCATTGAAAGCAGGAGGAGAAGAGGACAACAGAGGATGAGATGGTTGGATGGCATCACTAACTCAATGGACCTCAGTTTGAGCATGCTCTGGGAGTTGGTGATGGACAGGGAGGCCTGGCGTGCTGCAGTCCATGGGGCTGCAAAAGTCAGACACAACTGAACAACTGAACTAAACTGAATTTTAACAATTTCCTGAACAGTATCATATCTTTACAAAAACAGTTCTGTCTTTGTAAATCTATCATATTGCTACATGAACAATTCCCTTATACTTTCATAAATCTGGACAAAGTCTTCCTATTGTTGAAACATTTAATAATGTGCTATATATAAAATGAATGGATGATTGTCACCATTCATTTCCCACTTAATATTTTAATACATCCAGGTATATATGACTATAAAGCATTTCACTACTATTTTTTGGATATAAGTTCAAGAGATAAACATGTGAATAACATTGTATTGCTTTTTAATCATATAAATTCTATTTTAAAACATTTAAAACACTCTATTTAAAAAGTCAGATACACTCTATTTAAAAACAAAAGCACACTGGCCTATTGAACATTGTGTATTCATTATTTTTCCCTTGCATGCAATCTTGGACTATATTTCAACTTAAATAAGAAAGCCTCAAAATATAATACCTCTTTTGAAAAACATAGATGTAAAGGGACAACTTTATTTACAGAAATACATCAAAGATTAATAATTGGCACAAATCCAATATTTTAACATTAGTTAATATTAAGTTAATTGACACATCCTATTATAGTATTAAAACCATGTCTTTAAGTTCAAGTAGGCACAACTATTTTTATTTCAGTAACCCTGAAATTTTAATATGTTTAAAACAACAGCAACAATAATAATATAATTAGTTAGTATTCATAAACCCTTTTGAGTGCTAAGCACTGCTGGTTATATGTATATGTGTTTTGATTTTCATGACATCCCAAGTGGTTAAATATACCATAAAATGTCCAAATCTTATGATGAAAAAATTGAGTTATAGAAACATCAAAAATACATACTCAGAGTTGCACAAGAAATAAACTGGTGGGACTGGAATTCAACCTACAACAGATGGAACCTATCTGTTGTTAAATATACGTCCCTCAAAGACAGAGAAACAGATCTTGTACTTTAATGGATCTCCAGCACCCAACAAGGGCCTTAAGCAGAGTAGATACTCAACAAATGATTATTGAATTAAAATGAAAGTTTTAGACCTGAGGTTTATATATAAAAATAAAGATGATAATTTTTGCTAAAGAATGTATATGAGGCAAAAGTATATTTCTACCTTAACCTTTTTTCATTTGTCCAACTGACTTTGAAACAAGATGGAAGAATTTATGATTTAGTTAAAATTAACAGTACTTCAAATTAAAAATATGATTTCATATCTAGTCCAAATGCTACATTTGTCCCTAAACTGCACATTAATTAACTTCAAATATTAAATATTTGGCTTGGTTTGTGTTGAAGCATGTCGAAACATTAAAAGTCTGAGATAAATGTAAGAAACTATTAAGCCACTTCTTTCTTTGCAAGGCAGGGGCTTGTGTTTTTCTCCTGGAACCTACAAACTGTCATAATCCATGATGACAAATTGTTTCCTGAAGTCTTTTCATATACCTCAGTCAACTTAAGAAGATGCAACCTATCAGTATATTGTTATTCAGAGAAATCTCAAAGTATTAGGCAATTTTATCTAGTTTTTCCATGCCACCCCCTTTTAGCAGTGGAAAACTGGAAAGTGTTTTATTGTTTTTCTGCTGTACATCTTAAGCTACAATATTACAGACATCCTAAACCTGAATATCAAGTTTTGTGTTTGACAAATAGTGGTTAGACCTATACAGCTGTACTTCAAATACATACTTATTAAAAATGAAGTGGGGTGGGAGGTGGTAGGGGGATTCAGGATTGGAAGCTCGTATACACCCATGGCGGATTCATGTCAATGTATGGCAAAACCAATATGGTATTGTAAAGTAAAATGAAGTAAAAATAAAATTAAAAAAATAAAAATGAAGTACAGTTTAGATAAAAGTCTACCTTGGTGAGAAGAAGAAAGGAAATGACATTTTTAGAAACCATTTTGTCCATTTTCCACAAAATATAGTTACAATGGGCAATTACATTTATTATCCTCATGTCAGAGATTTTAAAAGGAATAAAGAGGTAAAGTGACTCTCCCAGGATAACACAACTAGGAAATGACAGATCCAAGATCTAAATCTAAGTCTCATGTATGTTTGGAGCAATGAGCTTTGCTGCTTAATGGTGATTCAGCCTCTAGCTTTATGGATTCTCTAGACTTTAGATTCTTCAACTGTGAGGGAAAGTGATTGACCAGCTGATTTTCAAAGCTTTTATTGTAATTAAAAAAATATTCAACATAATATTTAATATACCAAATTAGGAAGAATTGTGCCATATATTTCTTAAATAATTACCATCTTTTCCTCCCACAGGCTACCTTATATTGTATACTCACTCTAGACTAATAATAATTGGGGATAATTTATTTGGAAATGAAAAATTTATCATGAATTTAATAGTTCATAATTTTTCAAACATTTAGTCTGGGGTATTAATAAATTCATCAGATCTATGATAGCAAGCCAGGTTTTAAAAGCCAATCATATTTGAGTAGTTTACTTTCCATGGCTTAAACTTTATAATTGATGTTTGATTAATTATTTGCTATATCAAGTGTGATAGTGATCTATAAACTTATTAAGAAAAAGTATTATTAAATCTTGTATCCTCTGAATGGTTCTCTTTTGTTCAAAGTTGACTGAGAACTCAAACAGTTGGATCCACTGAGTCAAGATTGTTCAACAACATTCAGAAGAGCTTCTTCATAATATAAATTTTCTACAAAAATATTCCAATGCCATGAAAAGACATGTTATGCCCAACATTCTTAATTTAAGTTCTGCAAGTGGACAACGTCAGAATACCACAACACTTCGAAACTGAGAATGTTCTGGCTTAAAAGACAAAAGAACAATATTTTATCTCAGGCTTCTCTAAGAACCTTGATCTATGTTTGTAGAATTCAGAAGTCTATGAATTCCTGAATTTATGTTCACAATTTTGATAACATGTGAATTTTCCATAAAGATAACCTACACATTTCAACAGATTTTCAAATGTATCTATAATTGCAAAAGACTTGCGAACGTTGCACTAACATTTAGGCATGATCCCTCACATCTCTCAGTTTTAACTTCTGATTTTCATGAATTTAGACTAAATGACTTGAAAGATTCTAACTTTAATTTTCTATTGTTCTGAGAACAAAACTGAGGATACTAAATCTCAGATAGGAGATCTCTGCTTATTGTACTGAATATATTGGAGTAGTTTTCCCAAGATTTAAATATTGGTTACTTAGTTTCTTCTTCACAGCTGTTTTCACTTCCTGGTTTCTCAGAGTATAGATAAGTGGATTCAGAAAAGGGGTAAAGATGGTGTAGAAAACAGAGAGAACTTTGTCCACCAGGAAGTCTGTGAAAGGCCACACATAGATAAATATGCAAGGCCCAAAGAACATCAACACAACTATGAAATGTGCAGTGCAGGTAGAAACAGCCTTAGATGATCCATTGGAGGAGTGGTCCTTGATAGTCACCAGAACAGTGATGTAGGAAGTCAGCAAAAGCAGAAAACTTACAAGAGCAATCACACCACTGGTTGAAATCATGAAGATTCCAAGAACATATATGTCTATACATGCCAGCTGGATGACCAAAGGAAGGTCACAGAAGAAGCTGTCTACAACATTGGGACCACAAAAGGGTAAATAGAGGGTAAAAGCTAACTGGCTCATTGTATGCAAGAAGCCCACTGTCCAAGAAGTTGCCACAAGCCCAACACATACTCTTTGGCTCATAATTGATGAATAATGGAGAGGTTTGCATATGGCAATGTACCTGTCAAAAGACATGGAGATGAGCAGCACAATTTCAGTCCCAGTGAAGAGGTGCAAAAAGAAGATCTGAGAAATGCATCCCTCAAAGGAGATGGTCTTGTGCTGAGCAAAGAAGTCCATGATCATCTTTGGAGTGGCAAAGGAAGACAGACATATGTCGATGAAAGACAGGTTGCTGAGCAGGATGTACATGGGGGAGTGAAGGTGTGGAGTGGACAGTACCGTCAGCAAAATCAGGCAATTGCCCAACATGGTCATTAAGTAGAAAACAGAAAACATCCCAAAAAGGAAAATCTGGAGCTGAGGAGAATCAGTAAGTCCAAGTAACACAAATTCAGACACTCTGGAATGGTTGACTCCCTCCATTGGTCTGCAGGCTCTGGTCTATGATGACAAAATGGTACACAATGAGTTAGAAAATGCAATACTTCTACAGTTACACATGAAGAAGTTATAATATCAGTTAATAATTAACTAGAATATTGATTACCTAAAATCTAACTACCAACTATCTCAGTGAGTATTTTTCTTTTTGGAACCTCTTAACAATCTGTGTCAAATGTTGCTACAAATGGAAAACTTCTTGATTTGATCACCATCAAGTACATGGTGGATTATACTCATCACATACCTATACAAAAATATTCTTTTCTGAATACTGGCTAAGGAGTTACATAATCCATAGTTACAGAGGAAGATTACAGTAAGTGATTGTGTTATACTTAACAAGTAAAGTAAATAAAATTTTAATGGGTGTGAAACTCTCAAAGTTTTCTGTTAAACCAAAAATGAAATTTATGTTTGATCCACTATTGTTAAAACACTGGATTTAAATAACAGTTTAATGTAGTGATTTCAGGAAGCTTATTTCTTATCCTATAAGGATGATAAATGATTTTTCCTTTAAGAAAACTTTTGTTTTCTCAGCTACAAAAAATTACTCTTTCTTTCTAATTTCATTCATACATTTTCAAATTGTTTTGTTAGGATTGATAAGTACAAATTTAACTATTAATATATAAATGATTAATTTATTAATTCTGTAAAATTACAGATGATCAAACTGTATACCTATAACATATGAGTTATTCTCAAGTTTTTATCTTATGATCTCATAGAAACATTTTTTTTTAAGGAAGAGAAAGCCCCTTCTCTATTTCTCCACATGTTACTCAAACAAAGCTAAATTTTTAGACTAGAAAAAGAAGAAAGAAAAATTCTAGGTCAAACCCAGGAAACATATAGATACAAGATGAGTATCAGGGTTTTTGTAGTACCAGCATGTAAGGTTCTCAAAGCCAATCAAAGCAAGCAAATGAAAAACCCCACATTGATGATGGTACATCAAAGTGACACCAGAGGCAACTGAAGGAAAAAAAAGATTATTAAAGACTCAGACTCATTTTTCAAAATTGAGTTTTTGATTTACAGCAGATTGCAAATTCTACAAATACCTCCTGTGACCTTCTGTTTTCTCATATTGGAAGAAAATCTGGCTTCATCCTCATTTACTTGCAAATATTCAAATTATCCTGTCAGTGTAGATGAATATTTTAGATTTGTCAGAGAACAATATTCCACAAATCTGAAAACTGAACTATGGGAAAGTCGTTAAGAGGGTTAAAATGTTCTTAACCTGCTGTGTGACTTTGTTCATACCTTAGTAGCCTCTCTACGATTTTACCACTTTACCTATGAGAATTCAATTAGATAGTCCTCATACAGCATTAAGTATATGTCCTGGGCAACATTCAATAATTATCTAGTTTTCAAAATTCAGTACTGCTCAGAAATAATCAGTTTGTTTTATTTCATGAATAGTAATAATTTCAGAAAAATATTATCCTATATCAATTCAATGATTTAGAAAAAGATATGAGCTTCCAAAATCATTTCATCTTTTTGAGGTTAAATTACTTCTTATAAAAATTATCTAAATATCTTGATATATTAAAGACTAAAATTTCTGTCTCAGATATTTGAATATTTCTTCTATTTCCCTGAATGAATGATGTAATTAGTCATGAGAACACAAAAATTATTATACTTAATTTAGATTTATATACATATATAATGAATATGTTATGTATTCATTGCTTGGGAAATCCCACGGACAGAGGAGCCTGATGGGCTATAGTCCATGGGGTAGCAAAGAGTCAGACATGACTGAAGCGACTAATACACACACGCATACACATTGTAATTAAATGAACAGTTGTCAGGTTTTTTCCTCCTTTCATGTTCAGAAAGAACTCTAAAAGCCTCTCTAATACTTGATTAATTGAGTCACCCATCTTTATGTCTTCATATATATATATGTGTGTGTGTGTATTTCCTTTACTACTCTATTATTCTTGACTTACACAGTTATTAAATGAAAATTGTCTGCTACCTGAGGAACATGAATTACAATTGCTTCTCAAGGTTCTTATATTATTTCTGGCTTTTAATCTACCAGTTGTGCATCAGAAACCAAAAAGATCATATCCTTCAAGATTCACAAACCTACTGAATCAGCATAGTCCTTAGTAAGCGTGAGAAGCCTAGAAGTGTGTATATATAATTTCTCCAGTCTTGCTACAAAAGCCACTAAAAATCAGAGACATCTAGGAAGATCACAGGCTAGGGCACTACAATCTGCTTGCAGTGGGAGTTATTAATATGTTGAGCTGACTTTTCCCAGTGTTGCAAGAAAAGCTGTGAAGTGTATCCTTGCTATTTAGTGTGGGCTGACATTCATGATGAAGCAGTTTTCATTAGAGAAAAAGCACAACTGGGACTGGTCTTTAGAAGACCTCTGCACAATCATTTAAGGAGCAAAACATTGCTCCTTTAATAACAGAAATATTCTCTTTTATGCCCTAGTGTTCAATATCACAATGTTGGAAAATCTCTTTTGAACTAAGGCACTTTGTCACCTGCATATTCTTGTTTACTTGAAGAATCATATAAAGAAAGAATCCTGCATTAAATTTTCTGACAGGACATTGAAAATTAGTACAGGCTAATAATATAATGACAGCTGCTACTCAGGTGGATAAAATCTGGGGAAGGAAAAGTTGGAAAGCTCAAAGTAACTGGAAGAAGTGAAGGCAGGTACCTTGCAATAGCCTAGAAGAATGATGTAAGAATTAAATTACACAAATAAACATAAAGCATTCAGCAGAATGCCTGGCACAGAGAAAATGATGAATAAAATATGGTGCTAAGAATACCAGAGGTGATTAGAATTATCAACATAATTTTTTGAAATGTTTATGACATAAAATTCAGGATGATACTAGCTGTGGAATCTCAACCCTAAACTATAACTGAGGGTCTGGCTATATTTACCTGAAAGTCAATCACTCATCTGCAGTTTGCTCTCCAAACACAATCTTCTTTCCAAATTTCTTCAGTGATCTGAACTGTTCAAAATTACCATAGCTAGCCTACATTCCTCATAAGACAAGCAATAGAGCCCAAGAGAATCTTCCCTAGCTGACCACATTCTTTGCAGTCTTTGAAATACAAAAGAAAAAAAAAAAAAGAAGAAGAAGAAGAAACTTTGTTTTTAAGATACTTTTGTTCTATTTCTGTTCTGTAAAAAGAAATAAAGAAAATGACTTTAAAAAAAAAAAAAAGGCCAAGCAACATAACAGTTGCAAAGATTTAGTAAATCCAAAATGTTTGCCCTGGTTTAAAACAAAAGAAAAGTGTATATAATTATTACTGCTGTTATCCTGGAAAAGATAAGAGGATTAACAGAAAAAAATAATAGAAATAAAAGTTAGTTTAGGGCTTTCCAGATGGTGCTAGTGGTAAAGAACCCACCTGCTAATGCAGGAGATGTAAGAGACAAGGTCTGATCCCTGGATCTGGAAGATCCCTTGGAGAAGGGAACAGCAACCCACTCCAGCATTCTTGCCTGGAGAATCTGATCGACAGAGAAGCCTAGCAGGCTATAATTTATCAGGGCAGAGTCAGACATGACTGAAGAGACTTCACTCATGCCAAAAGAGCACTGGAGTCTGGGGGCATAATGACAGTTTTCTGTATCTTGACTAAAAGATAGATTCAGGGTGATTACATGAATCTATATCTGTTAAAACTCATAGAACTGCATACCAAAAGGGGAAAAAAATTTTTTTACTGTAAATGGGTTGAATGCCCCAAGCAAAAGGCAAAGATTGGCTGAATGGATACAAAAACAAGATCCTTATATATGCTGCCTACAAGAGACCCACCTCAAAACAAGGGACACATACAGACTGAAAGCGAAGGGCTGGAAAAAGATATTCCATGCAAATAGAGACCAAAAGAAAGCAGGAGTAGCAATACTCATATCCAATAAAATAGACTTTAAAACAAAGGCTGTGAAAAGAGACAAAGAAAGCCACTACATAATCATCAAAGGATCAATCCAAGAAGAAGATATAACAATTATAAATATATATGCACCCAACATAGGAGCACCGCAATATGTAAGACAAATGCTAACAAGCATGAAAGGGGAAATTAAAAAAACACAATAATAGTGTGAGACTTTAATACTCCACTCACATGTATGGACAGATCAACTAAACAGAAAATTAACAAAGAAACACAAACTTTAAATGGTACAATAGACCAGTTAGACCTAATTGATATCTATAGGACATTTCACCCCAAAACAATGAATTTCACCTTTTTGTCAAGTGCTCATGGAACCTTCTCCAAGATAGATTACATCCTGGGCCATAAATATAACTTTGATAAATTCAAAAAAATCAGAAATCATTCCAGCATCTTTTCTGACCATATTGCATTAAGATTAGATCTCAATTACAGGAGAAAAACTATTAAAAATTCCAACATATGGAGGCTGAACAACACGCAGCTGAATAACCAACAAATCACAGAAGAAATCAAAAAAGAAATCAAAATATGCAGAGGAACAAATGAAAATGAAAACACAATAACCCAAAACCTGTGGGACACTATAAAAGCAGTACTAAGAGGAAAGTTCATAGCAATACAGGCATACCTCAAGAAACAAGAAAAAAGTCAAATAACTTACTTAACTCTACACCTAAAGCAACTAGAAAAGGAAGAAATGGAGAACCCCAGAGTTAGTAGAAGGAAAGAAATCTTAAAAATTAGGGCAGAAATAAATGCAAAAGAAACAAAAGAGACCATAGCAAAAATCAACAAAGCCAAAAGCTGGTTCTTTGAAAGGATAAATAAAATTGACAAACCATTAGCCAGACTCATCAAGAAACAGAGAAAAATCAAATCAATAAAATTAGAAATGAAAATGGAGAGATCACAACAGACAACACAGAAATACAAAGGGTCATAAGAGACTACGATCAGCAATTATATGCCAATAAAATGGACAACTTGGAAGAAATGGACAAATTCTTAAAAAGTACAACTTTCCAAAACTGAACCAGGGAGAAATAGAAAATCTTAACAGACCCATCACAAGCATGGAAATTGAAACTGTAATCAGATCTTCCAGCAAACAAAAGCCCAGGTCCAGACGGCTTCACAGGTGAATTCTATCAAAAATTTCGAGAAGAGCTAACACCTATCCTACTCAAACTCTTCTAGAAAATTGCAGAGGAAGGTAAACTTCCAAACTCATTCTATGAGGCCACCATCACCCTAATACCAAAACCTGACAAAGATGCCACAGAAAAATAAAACTACAGGCCAATATCACTGATGAACATAGATACAAAAATCCTCAACAAAATTCTAGCAATCAGAATCCAACAACACATTAAAAGATCATACACCATGACCAAGTGAGCCTTTTCCCACGAATACAAGGATTCTTCAATATCCACAAATCAATCAATGTAATTCACCACATAAGCAAATTGAAAAATAAAAGCCATATGATTATCTCAATAGATGCAGAGAAGGCCTTGACAAAATTCAACATCCATTTATGATTTAAAAAAAAAAAAAAAAACCTCTCCAGAAAGCAGGAATAGAAGGAACAGACCTCAACATAATAAAAGCTATATATGACAAACCCACAGCTAACATTATCCTCAGTGGTGAAAAACTGAAAGCATTTACCCTAAAGTCAGGAACAAGACAAGGGTGCTCACTTTCACCACTACTATTCAACATAGTTCAGCAATCAGAGCAGAAAAAGAAATAAAAGGAATCCAAATTGGAAAAGAAGAAGTAAAACTCTCAGTGTATGCAGATGACATGACCCTCTACATAGAAAACCCTAAAGACTCCACCAGGAAATTACTAGAGCTAATCAATGAATATAGTAAAGTTGCAGGATATAAAATCAACACACAGAAATCCCTTGCATTCCTATACACTAATAATGAGAAAGTAGAAAAAGAAATTAAGGAAACAATTCCATTCTCCATTGCAATGAAAAGAATAAAATATTTAGGAATATATCTACCTAAAGAAACTAAAGACTTATATATAGAAAACTATAAAACACTGATGAAAGAAATCAAAGAGGACACTAATAGATGGAGAAATATACCATGTTCATGGATCGGAAGAATCAATATAGTGAAAATGAGTATACTACCCAAAGCAATCTACAGATTCAATGCAATCCCTATCAAGCTACCAGCAGTATTTTTCACAGAACTAGAACAAATAATTTCAAGATTTGTATGGAAATACAAAAAACCTTGAATAGCCAAAGCAATCTTGAGAGAAAAGAATGGACCTGGAGGAATCAACTTTCCTGACTTCAGGCTCTACTACAAAGCCACAGTCATCAAGACAGTATGGTACTGGCACAAAGACAGAAATATAGATCAATGGAACAAAATTGAAAGCCCAGAGATAAACCACACACCTATGGACACCTTATCTTTGACAAAGGAAGCAAAAATATACAATGGAGTAAAGACAATCTCTTTAACAAGTGGTGCTGGGCAAACTGGTCAACCACTTGTAAAAGAATGAAACTAAATCACTTTCTAACACCACACACAAAAATAAACTCAAAATGGATTAAAGATCTAAATGTAAGACCAGAAACTATAAAACTCCTAGAGGAGAACATAGGCAAAACACTCTCCGACATACATCACAGCAGGATCCTCTATGATCAGCCTCCCAGAATACTGGAAATAAAAGCAAAAATAAACAAATGTGATCTAATTAAAATTAAAAGTTTCTGCACAACAAAGGAAACTATAAGCAAAGTGAAAAGACAGCCTTTGGAATGGGAGAAAATAATAGCAAATGAAGCAACTGACAAACAACTAATCTCAAAAATTCACAAGTAATTTATGCAGCTCAATTCCAGAAAAATAAATGACCCAATGAAAAAAATGGGCCAAAGAACTAAATAGGCATTTCTCCAAAGAAGACATACAGATGGCTAACAAACACATGAAAAGATGCTCAACATCACTCTTTATCAGAGAAATGCAAATCAAGACCACAATGAGGTACCATTTCACACCAGTCAGGATGGCTGCGATCTAAAAGTCTGCAAGCAATAAATGCTGGAGAGGATGTGGAGAAAAGGGAACCCTCTTACACTGTTGGTGAGAATGCAAACTAGTACAGCCACTATGGAGAACAGTGTGGAGATTCCTTAAAAACTTGCAAATAGAACTGCTTTATGACCCAGCAATCCCACTGCTGGGCATACACACCGAGGAAACCAGAATTGAAAGAGACAGATGTACCCCAGTGTTCACTGCAGCACTGTTTATAACAGCCAGGACATGGAAACAACCTAGATGTCCATCAGCAGATGAATGGATAAGAAAGCTGTGGTACATACACACAATGGAGTATTACTCAGCCATTAAAAACAATACATTTGAGTCAGTTCTAATGAGAGGGATGAAACTGGAACCATTTATACAGAGTGAAGTAAGCCAGAAAGAAAAACACCAATACAGTATACTAACACATATATATATGGAACATAGAAAGATGGTAATGATAACCTTGTATGCAAGACAGCAAAAGAGACACAGATGTATAGAACGGACTTTTGGACTCTGAGGGAGAGGGAGAGGGTGGGATGATGTGGGAGAATGGCACTGAAACATGTATACTATCATGTAAGAAACAAATTGCCAGTCTATGTTCGATACAGGATACAGGATACTTGGGGCTGGTACATGGGGATAATTCAGAGAGATGATATGGGGTGGAAGGTGGGAAGGAGTTCAGGATTGGGAACTCATGTACACTCATGGTGGATTCATGTCAATGTATGGCAAAACAAATACAGTATTGTAAAGTAAAATGAAGTAGAAATAAAAATTTAAAAAAAAATAAATCTTTTGCAAAGTAGAATTTTGAAAAGCAAAACCAAATAATTCTGTACAGTGACTAGTTACAAAATAAAGAAAACCAATATCTTTGTTATAAAACAATTACTTGCTAAAGTATATCATTAAAAAGACTCTTTTAGATGAGCAATAGGATATATAAGGTACATAGGAATAATATTAATCAGAAATTCATCTCTATTGCAAGAGCTTGTGTTATTGGAAGGAGAAACACAATACTCTTTAGTACATAAATTTCAATAAACCCTAAGTGTTTCTTTGACTTAAAATATTATTCAGAATTTTTCTAGAGGTAAATCATGTGAAAATTTTGGCTTAAGGCTCAACATTTAGAAAACTAAGATCATGGCATCTGGTCCCATCACTTCATGGGAAATAGATGGGGAAACAGTGCCATTTGGGTGGGGGCCTCCAAAATCACTGCAGATGGTGATTGCAGCCATGAAATTAAAAGACGCTTACTCCTTGGAAGAAAAGTTATGACCAACCTACATGCTGCTAAGTCACATCAGTTGTGTCCAACTCTATGCGACCACATAGACGGCAGCCCAACAGGCTCCTTCACGCCTGGGATTCTCAAGGCAAGAACACTGGAGTGGGTTGCCATTTCCTTCTCCAATCATGAAAGTGAAAAGTGAAAGTGAAGTCACTCAGTCGTGTCCAACTGCCAGCAACCCCATGGACTGCAGCCTACCAGGCTCCTCTATCCAAGGAATTTTCCAAGCAAGAGTACTGGAGTGGGGTGCCATTGCCTTTTCCGACCAACCTACATAGCATATTCAAAAGCAGAGACATTACTTTGCCTACAAAGGTCCATCTAGTCAAGGCTATGGTTTTCCAGTAGTCATGTATGGATGTGAGAGTTGGACTGTGAAGAAAGCTGAGCACCAAAGAATTGATGCTTTTGAACTGTGGTATTGGAGAAGACTCTTGAGAGTCCCTTGGACTGCAAGGAGATCCAACCAGTCCATTCTAAAGGAGATCAGTCCTGGGTGTTCTTTGGCAGGACTGATGCTAAAGCTGAAACTCCAGTACTTTGGCCACCTCATCCAAAGAGTTGATTCATTGGAAAAGACTCTAATGTTAGCTGGGAGGGATTGGGGGCCAGAGGAGAAGGAACGACAGAGGATGAGATGGCTGGATGGCATCACTGACTCGATGGATGTGAGTTTGAGTGAACTCCAGGAGTTGGTGATGGACAGGGAGGCCTGGCGTGCTGCAATTCATGGGGTCGCAAAGAGCCGGACAAAACTGAGCGACTGAACTGAACTTAAATCATATGAAAGCAGTCAGGAAATAGAAATAGTATTTCTAATATGGAAAGTACTATAAAATAATGGTATTTAAATAATATAGAAACAGCATGGAGTACAACAAATTAATGTAAAGTATCTAAGAGTATAAAAATAGACACCTGAAGATATATAAGAATTTATAACATTATAATTTTTGTAGTATTATAACCTTTCTTGCCAAAAGGGATTTATATTTTACCTCAATTTTTAGAAAACATTTTAAGGAAAAGATGCATTTAATTAATAGACATTGATTGCAATAGTACACATTGAAAGCTATAATAAGTATGATACTTGTTTTTTCCAAATAGTAAATCTGTAAAATAAACTGAGTCCTACTTCTAGAAACAGCAAAGAATTTCAGATTTTGTTGGTAGAAAATTAAATCAAAAGAATTTCACTATATATCCAAATTTATACCTTGTGACCTAGTAAATTCTAAATATAAAAAAATAAAAATTCTAAATATACAAATGTAGAAGATTATTTAAATAAATAACAAATGGTTAGAGAAAAGGACAAATTATAAACTATATGTATAATATGACCCAATTTTTATAAAAATAATAATGTGTTTATACATGTAAAACTGACAAAATGTTAATATTAGATGTTTCTGCATAATGGAATTACATGGATTTTCATATTATTCTTTAATTTGTTAATTTGATATTTACAAGCACCTTCTTTGTGCTAGTCAGTAGCCAAAACACACCAATTTTTGCTTTGATGGGTGTTACATACCATAGTGGAAAAAGACAGACAATAAAAGAAACATGTGCAAAATATGTCCTGTTAAAAGGTAATAAGTGCTATGAACAAAAGCAATGCAGGAAAGATGGGCAGGGACTGTTCTGGGAGTGGGTGCTCAGGGAAGGTGTTACACAAAAGATGGCCTTTGAGGACAGGTCAAATAGGAGGAAATTATATAGTAAGCCTTGGCAGTATCTTGGAAAATTACATCCAGCCAGAGGAAACATCAAGTCGAAGTTACTGGGGTGAGATTGGGAAGGGTGGGCTGACATAGCCCAGGATCAGGGAGGCCAGGACAACTGAACAGAAGGCTTGAGATGGGATGTATTAGAATAGGGGGTCAGAGAGTAAAAAGGAGTGGGAGTTGGGGCTTATGGATGGGGTCCTATGGACATTTATAGATCACAAGGAAAGACTTAGCTCTTTAACAGCAAAGCCATCAAGAGTTTTGAGAAGAAAAAGATGATGTGACTATATTTTAACCAGATCATTCTGGATGCTCTGCTGACAATAAAATAAACTGGGACAAAAACAGAAGACCAATAAAGAGGCTACAGCTATAACACAGGCAAGAGTTGATGGTGGTTTGGGCGTAGGTGGTAGATTTGAGGGAGAGATGATGTCATCTGGCAGTTTCATGATGACAGCGCTAATCCAAGCTTGTTAATAGATTGGATGTGGAATGAGAGAAAGTATTTCTAAAATATTACAAATCTTAGATTTGGGGCCAAAGGCTGGAAAAATAGGATTACAGTGAATTCCATTGGGTTGTGAGGTGGAGAGAGGGTGCGGTGAACAGCAGGAGTCAGTCTGGGATGTCATGCATGAGGTGAAACAGGACTTGAAAGCAGAGCTGTGGCAGGGGCATAGGCTTCTGGGGAGAGGAGCTTAGCATTCATGAGAAAGATAAGTATAAAGATTATCAATAGATAGATGGGATTTAAAGCCAGGAAAGCTGGGTGGCTAAGGAGAAGCTCTCAAAGAAGAATGAAGGAACAGCTGGTGACGTTCAGGGGAGACAAGAAGAATGGAGGGTCCTGGGAAGGCAGTGATCCACTGTGTTAGATGATATTCAGAGGTCAAACACAATGAGACCTGACTAACAATCATTGCTATCACTGGTGATCATGACAGAGGTTATTTTATTGGCATAACTGGGTGAGATGAAAAGGAAAAACACTGGAAGCAGAGAGTATGAACAAGCCAGGCTGAGAAGATTAAAACTACATAGTTATGGTTCCAACTGTGTGACATTCTGTACACAACAAAACTATAGAGATTGTAAAAAGGTTGGTGGCTGTCAGGGGCTTGACGGGAGAAGGAAGAGAGGCAGGGATGAATAGGTGGAACACAGGATTTTTAAGGCAACAAAACTACTCTGTATGATCCTGTAAATGATTAATAGATGAAATGTATTTGTCAGAATTCATAGAACTGCAGAGAAACTGCAAACTCTAATATAAACTATGGATTTTATTTTAAAATAATGTATCAGTATTGGTTCATCAGTTGTTGCAGATGTACCACAGTAATGAAAGATATTAATGGGAAAAAGTATGTATAGATGATGCGGGGCAGATGATATATAGAAACTCTGTATTTTCTGCTCAACTTTACTATAAATATAAAGCTGCTCTTTAAAAGTCTATAAATATTTCTAAACTACTCTCAAGCTTGGCTCTAAACAGGAAGAAAAAATGAGATAAAGTGTGAAAGTAGAAAGCTGACAAAAAGATTTTATTTAAGATCAAAGAAACATATGCCAAGGGGATGCAATAGGGAGGAAAAAGTTAATGTTCAGGAGAAAGGAGTAATGGTCCTTTGTAGGAAAGAGGGAATGGAGTCTGATGCACAGAGGGAGGAATCAACTTTTGCAGGAAAAGCATCAGGTCACCCAGCCTCAGGAGAGATGCAGGTATGTGAGTAGCTATAAAGGTAGCTGTGCTGTGTTGTGTTTAATCGCTCAAAGTTGTGTGATTCTTTGTGACTCCATGGGCTGTAGCCCACCAAGCTCCTCTGTCCATGGGGATTCCCTGGAAGAAAACTGGAGTGCTTTGCCATGCCCTACTCCAGGGGATCTTCCCAACCCAGGAATCAAACCAGATCTCCTGCATTGCGGGCAGATTCTTTACCAGCTGAGCCACAAGGGAAGCCCAACAATGCTGGAGTGGGTAGCCTATCCCTTCTCCGGGGTATCTTCCTGACCCAGGAATCGAACCATGGTCTCCTGCATTGCAGGCGGATTCTTGACCAACTGAGCTATTAGGGAAGCCCTGATAGAGAGTAGGACTAAGAAGGAGATATTTCAGAAAAGAAATGCTCTTTTCCATAATATGCATATTTTACCATGTGTGTGATTTATATTTATATTAACTCATAAACATTTTAATTTTGATTATTTTTAAATAAAATATAAAAATTCATCCCATGCATTTTGGTTCCAGGTTTGTTTTGGATGCTACCCATTCAGTTGGTTAAGCCATTGGCAGAGAGGCAGTACCAGGAGAGGCTTCGGTTATCTAGGTGAGATCTGATAAGTACACAGTGGCTGTGGATCACTATCTTGACCCTGGTCCTAGGCTAACATGGTGGTATTTTTCAGACAACAGATGACAAAGGTTGTAGCAAGAACAGCTTTCTTTGTAGTCTAGATCTCCTATGCTGTTCTGGGAGTCATTTCTGGATATCCAATCTATAATCTGTTCTTCTAAGCTTTGAAACTGTTTCATAAGCATGTAATTCTCTATATTAAATCATTTTAAGTAATTATAATGCAATATCTTCCTGATTGATACACCAAGGAAGCATCAGGGTCACACTCAGTGTGAAGTCAGTTATGGATGAGATCAATAAACAGCAGTCATAAATATCTGATAGGACTAATTATGAAATCACGGCAAAAAGACAGTGAAATGTTTCCATGACTTTTTTCATATGAAAATGACCTGCTTTATTTGTCTTCCTCTTTGTGATTATTGAAGAAAAATTTGCAGTTTAATTCCTTTTGAAGATGTAAGCATAACATCTCCCTTTAATATTTTCAACTCTTTGATATCTTCAGAATCTTGAGTTTACAGACCTGAATCACTTTTGAACCATACTAGAGAAATTACTCTGTTGTTTAGAATGTATTCTTGTTATAATTATTTTAAAATGAAGCTCTTTATATTCACTTCATAGACCCTGTCTATGTGCTGGACATTGTCAGTATCTCCAACATGAATGCTAACCGTTTTTATACAGTCACTTATTATATCCCAGTAAATTTCATCTTTGCTGTGATCATCAAACATACAAGTTCATTACTATCTTCAGGTTTTTGCCATACCTGTTCTATCTGCCTGGAAGGCTCTGCCTGTCCATGTTTGCACAGTTGGCATGTTCAGTTTATCCAGATATCACCCAAAACATCACCTCCTTTTAAAGGACCTACTTCAAGACTAAAAGTAAATTCACTACCCCCATCTCACACTTGCTATCGAATATTTTGCTTTTGTTTTTGTCCCTTCAGGGATATATATCTTCT
Source organism: Nanger dama (assembly GCA_917880005.1). Taxonomy (NCBI): domain Eukaryota; kingdom Metazoa; phylum Chordata; class Mammalia; order Artiodactyla; family Bovidae; genus Nanger; species Nanger dama. The sequence goes on from CAKJTW010000003.1 coordinate 76,983,549, forward strand.
TGAAACTATACTGTTTATTTTCTACATTATTGGCTGTCTATTCCTACTGGATTGTAACTTCAGAGAACAGTGACTTTACCTGCCTCAGTAGTAGCTCTTTCTCCTAAGGCCTAGTACAGTCTCGACAAATGAGTGGTGATCAATAAAAGTAGTGTTTGGAAAATGAATACCTTCATTTCACATGAAATTCTCCAGTCATTATTTTCATATTCATTTTTCCCACTTTTTATCAGGCTAAGTGCTGACTAAACAGCCTTTTCACAGACGCTTTTACTTCCTGGTTGCGAAGAGTATAAATCACAGGGTTTAACAGAGGAAAGATCACCGTGTGGAAGAGAGAAACCAACTTGTCAGCTGTGAAGGCTCTGAAGGGGCGGGTGTAGATAAAGATGCCAGGCCCAAACATGAGAAATATAACGATGATGTGGGTGGTGCATGTGGACACGGCCTTGTTCTTCCCCTCAGAGGAGGAACCATGTACACGGCAGAGGATGACTGCATAGGAGGCCAGAAGGCCCAGAAAGCACAGGAGGGTCATCAGACCACTGTTGAAGACCATCAGGAGCTCCACCACAAAGGTGTCCGTGCAGGCCAGCTTGATGACCTGCGGCACATCACAGAAGAAGTTGTCCAGTCGGTTTGGACCACAGAAGGGCAAGCGGAGGATGAGGGCCACTTGGATAATGGAATGAACAAAGCCTCCAAGCCACAGAGCCAACAGCAAGGCATAGCAGGCTCTAGGGTTCATGACACTCGAATAGTGTAAAGGACGACAGATGGCAATGTAGCGGTCAAAGGCCATTACGACAAGGAGTAATCCCTCCCCTCCTCCAAGGAAGTGCAAGAAGAAGAGCTGAGTGATGCAGCCTCTATAGGAGATCACCTTCTTCTCTGAGAGGAAGTCCACCAGCATCCTGGGAGCCACAATGAAGGAGTAGGATGCATCCAGGAAGGCCAGGTTGCCCAGGAAGAAGTAGAGGGGGGCTGTGAGACCAGGGTCTGACCTGATGGTGAGGATGATGAGGAAATTTCCAGGGAGGATGATGAGATAGAAAAGTAAGACTAGTGTGAAGACCAGAAGCTGAATATTTTGAGACTGGGTCAGACCAGCAAGGATGAATTCTGTCACCTCAGTGCTGTTCTCGTTCTCCATCCTCTCTGCCTGCAGTACATAAAGAAGCAGAGTTTATTGTTATTATAATTTCTCACATCTAGACCCACATTGTTGTCTGCCTACAAATATCTGACATACTCACCACTTCAGTTATAAACAATGTTTCAACCCTTCCCAACATCCTGGGAAAACACTGGACGTTTCCCTCCTCTAGATTTAAAACAGACAAATCACCTTTCTCACAGCTACAGTCTTATTCCCATTCAGCCATGTGCTTCTACAGCACTGCAGTTCGCTCTCAGAGTCTAGCATATTGTACCTTCCTGGGATTCCTGCCTTCTTGAGCCATAGGAAAACTTTCCTGACTGAGATACAGCATAACTCTAGATATCAAGATCTTTGCATTTTGGTGGTTGTACTGTACTTGAGACTTAGCAGCTTGCTTGGAATTTCACACTTTTCTCCTCATCCACCAACACAAACTTTTGTGGAATTCCCATTTTCTGCCTGCTCACTCTCTGCCTTGCTCTCGGTTTTCTCTTATTGTCCTCCTCTGACCTGGTGTCCTTGTATTGCTCTGACTCCAAGCTGGTCACCAGTTTCCAACAATAACTCTACTTTCCTCATCATTGAGAGGTAGGTTCCAGCTGTATCCCTGGGGAAGCACTGCTTATGTAGCCACTCCTTCCTTGAACTACACAACTTCATTACATTCTCTCAGTCTCAATTCCTCATTGTTGTTGTTCTTCTCAAAGCCATGTCTCTTGCGATGCTATGGATCGTAGCCTGCCATTTCCTTCTCCAGGGGATCTTCCCAATCTAGGGATCAAACCCACATCTCATTTTTGGCAGGCAGATTCTTTACTACTAAGCCACCTGTGAAGCTCCGAATTCTTTACTACATTCTCCCAATCTCCTTCTTTCTCTGATACCAGCATGATGCCCAAGGGAGAGCCTGTCAACAAACAACAGGTCACAATACAAATTTTCCAGGAGACGTTTTTAAATTAGTTATATTAACACAAAAAATCATAGCATACAGGAGAGGTAAAGAGCAATAAGATCCTATAGTCTAATCCATTCCTCTCCAAGACAGAATGAAAGCTACTATGGTAGCAGAACTTAAGTGAGAGAGAGTTTTCTTTATTGTTACTATTAGCAGAAGAATGTGAGTATGTACTATTTAGTTGAAATATATAAAGAAATTATTAGCATAGATTTAATTAATGAGTGCTCTTTTGGTATACTTGAATAAGTAAAAAGAAGCTTAGAGGCTTAACACTGTATAATTAAAAGAACACTAGTCATCCCAGGAGAGGGGAATTCAGTTTTAATGCTCAGTCTGTTTAGTGGTGTAGGCTCATTCCAGAAAGGTCAATATGATAATCCAATAAAGAGTGATAATAGTATAAATATGTATTACATGTACATAATTATGCATATATATGCACATATCACTGGCTTGTAATTTTATCTTTTCAAAATCCTGCATTTAGTATGTATTATATATTAATGTAATGGTATATGAACTTTATAAATATATACACATATATTTAAGGCACATGCTCAAAAAAATTTTGTGGTGGATATGAAATGTTTTTAAATATAAAAATTGCTAATCTACTGACAAATACAATGTAGTATATATTAATATTCTGCATACCATTTAACAAGCACAGTTGTCTTAATTTCTGTGAAATATTGGATATAAAGAGGAGGATAAAAACCGTGAAAGACAAAGCTAGTGACTCAGTAATTAGAAAAGAAAGATAGGTGTGAGTAAAAAAAAAAAAATAGAAAAGTGAAAAAAATAGTAAGTCTATACAGTGCATTGTACATACTTTAGGAACATTAGAAATATCTGTTTTAAGTCTCTCTAGAGCTTAATACAATGGCTAATATATAGGTGTTATGACTACAGATGGAATTTATTAAAGTCTTATTTTAAAGTATCAGCATATATATGTATACAAACACCACATGCACATGCACACATCCACATTCACACATGCACACACAGTGGCAAAGTGAGACCCACATAGAATTATAATCCAAAATATTTTGCAGACTCTCAAAACTGTAATAAAAATATTTGGTAACTTCTGAGCTTGCTTCTTAACTTTTTCTGCCTTAGACAAACACTTATCTCAACATTCATTCCATCATCTGCCTATAAAAACACACCCAGGAAAACCAGGAATATAAGTGAAGAGTTTCTTCTACTTATTCTTAGGTTTTGTGCATCCCACAAACTCACTCAGAATTGGTCATTTTATGATGTGTGTGTGTTTGATGATATCTTTAAGACATCAGAGGATTTCTGAAGGTTTTTTTTTTTTTTTTGGATTGAGGATAGGCTCTTCCACCTTGCCTATTTCCTATCATTCATCTTGCCTTTTCTCTGTTATCTGCAGACAGTATTCCACAGTACCTGACATATTTCATCCATTTTCTTTCTTTGTCTTCTTTTCATATATATATATATTGTTTGGATCTATTATTATGAAATTGTGGCTGGCATAGAACCAGAGACTATGTATCAGATGAACACTTTTCTAGGTAAGATAAAATATAATTGTGAAAAATATCCTACAAAATATGGCCCTTTTCAGAATCAAATAGTCTATGTTAGCCAGATTAGTGGGGAAAGTGTTGTCAGAAAAGGCTGAAAGAAATCTAATTTCTCACCACTATATCCCTAATCTTCCTTGGCACTTCAGCTAATTAAGAGATGTGTCCGACTCTGGCAGTGATGATACAGTAGAGGAACAGGAAGGTCAAGGGGGCAGCCTCCCTCACTCTTAGGGCAGAGACACAAACATCATCAGGCAGCGCTGTGCCTGCCTGGAAGGCAAACTGTGGTGAGACCAGCTCCTGGAGCCAGGCGTATGGAGACCAAGGAGCTTACTTCCCCATCTCTTTGAAATGTTTCTCCGTGTTTCCTTCCTTATTGTCTCTCTTTTCTCTTTCTCTCTCCTTTCAAAAGGAAATCTCATTGTTGTCATTCCAGTGGAATGAATATATTTAATAAAGTGTCCAAAATTCTGAGTGCAATGTCTGTAAGCATATTGGTTAAAGCTTATATATTAAATGCAAATTAACTTTTACATATTACCAAAAATGTGAATTAGGTTAAAAACATCACCAAATATGTAACTGATACTGATGCTGATGACGAATATATAAAGCATTAAACGAGTATACAGGTCTTCAGTCAGGAAATTCATTCATTAATAAAATATCTAATAGCGGTTATATGAAGATCAAAATTGAGGTGATGATGATAATAATAACTCATTCAAGTAAGTTCAAATCAAAACTAGCCCTTCAAATATTTTATTAAAATAAATACGATTTATTAGATAAATGTGTCTAATGAAATGATGTATTGCACTAGAGCCTTTGTCAGTGTCTTTAGGATGAACCCTGGGTGATGGTGGATATGCAAATCCAAATGTCTCATTCAGTGAAGCAACTAAATATTAAATAGCTTTCATGTAAAGTTCCCAATGCAGTCAGCTGTTTGTATATCAAGATTTTTCTCACTTTCACAGCTTTCTATCTAACCATCAAAGTCCTATGTTGATGAATAATAGAATAGGGAACAGTTGAAACTATTAAATATGTTGAGTATGGAAAATAAGAGATCTGGGCTAATGTCCTGGAAACTCATAAAATCTTTGAATTATTTCTCTGGAGCCTTAGCATTTTCACCTCTCTATCTTTCATCTAAGTTTAAAAAGAAAAGAAAATATATCAGTAATTTGCATGCTCATTGGGTTTTTTTTTTCTTTTAAAATGTTTTATTTTATATTTGCATATAGCTGATTGACAATACTGTGATAGCTTCAGGTGAACAGTAAAGCAACTCAGCCATAGTTATATACATACATATATCCATTTACCCCCAAACTGCCCTCCCATCCAGCCTACCACATAACATTGAACCGAGTTCCCTGCACCATACCATAGGATCTTGTTGGTTATCAATTTTAAATATGCTTCTTGGTTTTAAACAACATGTCAACTCTCTGAAAGGTATTGATCATTTCAATTATGGTAACTGAAGAAAAGTGTCCACCATTAAAGTATTTCTAAGCATCAAGAAGAGATGGAAGTCTATTGGAGAGAGGGTAGAAAACGCCACACTCATGAATTCAGACCTAAGCCTCTGACTATTCCTGCTCAAACTCTGACCTCTACTCCATTTCATTCCAAGGCAGCTGATGAACCAGTAGAATAGTTACAGTATTTTTCTTTTGTCCTCTTCTCATTTCTCATAAACATGAGTAGCTCCCAAACTCCAGAAATTTGAAACTCCAAGTTTTATGTTGCTCTCACAATGTTGTCAACCTCCACATTCCATAAAACATTAACTGACCATTCTTGTTATTGTTCATAAATATTTGCATGGGGTCGCAAAGAGCCAGACATGACTGAAGCGACTTAGCAGCAGCAGCAGCAGGAGCAGCAGAGAGAGAACATTAGAATTTGAAATCTCCTTGAACTCTTTATGATGAAATGGAGAAAGTGCTTTGGAGATCTGAGGCTGCCACAACCCTGCTGACTATTTCCAAAGCGAGTTATTATGTCAACTGAATTTGGCAAAGAAAGTACCAAAGCTTTGTAAAGGGCAAATATTTTAGAATATGTCATCTAATGCCCCAGGGGGTTAATCCTGAATTCTAACACCAAAATCTTATCAGTGACTTGAGATAATACAACTCTGTTGGAAGCCTATTAGTTAGGTCAAAAGTAAATAGAAAGTTAAGAAAAATTTATTTACATCTTAAAATAAAATCAAAAAGAGAAAAAGTATAAATAAATGATGAGAGATTGTTGCTATATATACTGAGGAGGCAAGTAAGAGTCAAGATGAGGATGAGGCAGGTAAGGTATTGCCTCTGGCACAAAATTTATCCTGATACCAAATGCCTTAGTAATAAAGATGAATGCTATTTTAATGCAATATTTAAAAGTCATAGTGTAAAAGTTATGAACAGGATATCACTTTTTCACAATAAAGACATCAACGTTACAGATTTTCTCTTTTGCCTCAGGTTCCAATATGGCCCAAAATGATGCTATTACTAATTCAGACTTTATCTAAATTTAATATTTATTTTATCATGGTTTTTAAATTATTTTTTATTTTTTTAAATATTGATTAGACCCAAAAATATTATTCTTAATAAGTCAGACAAAGAAAGACAAATATTGCATGATATCACTTCTATGTGGAATGTAAAAAGTATTGCAAATGAATGTATATGCCAAACAGAGACAGACTCAAGATATAGAATATAAACTAGTGCTCACCAAAGGCAAGCGGAAAGAGAAAAGGCACATTAGTAGTATGGATTAAGAGATCCAAACTATTATGTATAAAATAGATAAGCAGCAAGAATATATTATACAGCACAAGGAATTATAGCCATTATAGTATAATAACTTTTAATGGAGTATAATCTATAAAGGAAATCAACTGAATATCAATAGAAGGACTGATGGTGAAGCTGAAGCTCCAATAATTTGCCACCTGATACAAAGAACCAACTCATTGGAAAATAACATGATGCTGGGAAAGATTGAGGGCAGGAGGTGAAGGGGGCAACAGAGGAAGAATTGGTTGGATGGCATCATTGACTCAATGGACATGAGTTTGAGCAAACTCCAGGAGATAGTGAAGGACAGGGAAGTCTAGTGTGCTGCAGTTCATGGGGTCATGAAGAGTCAGGCACAGCTTAGCGACTGAACAACAAATCTATAAAGACACTGAATCACTATGCTATATACCTGAAACTAATATAACGTTGCAATATAAAAAATATAGAGAGAAGATATATAATAATATTTAACTACTCTTTGCCTAGTGTTTTAGAGAGTTAAATTCTTTTCTTCTATATAACAGGTAGAATGAGGATCTAATCTTTCAGATTCTTTTAAAGGGTAACTGAGCTGGAGCTTGAAATCATCTTTAATTATATGGAATTTAGCCTAGAGTAGTTTTACCTTCAGTATCTTGCCACTGCTATCAAAGAAACTATATCTTCAATTTTGTCAGAACTGAAATGATTTTGAGCCATAATTCTTATAGTTTTGTTGTCCTTATGACAATTCTGTAGGTATCAACATCAAGTACCATAATGATGGCTGAGAATATGCATCAGCCAATGTGAAGTGAAAGTCCCTCAGTCATGTCTGACTCTATGACCCTACTGACTATACAGCCCATGGAATTCTCCAAGCCAGAATACTGGAGTGGGTAGCCTTTCCCTTTTCAAGGGGATCTTCCCAACCAAGGGATCAAACCCAGATCTCCCCAGATCTCCAACACTGCAGGCAGATTCTTTACCAACTGAGCTATCAGTGAAGCCAGCAGTAAGCACTGATTTTCATTTCTTCCTCCATTTCGCCTTTTCTGATCAGATTATTGGTGTAGGTGTCAGTGGTAGTGAGGGAGAAATTCATGAGTGAGCTATCTATTTTTGTGTTTGGAGCTTTCTCAGATGCTAATCTATCCACATCCCACATGTCATAAAAGGGTCTCCTTATTTTTCCTCTCACCTTTACAAAATATCTCAGCCCATGTCAGGATCACACCACCATAACCCCATATCCATACTAGGTACTTGCCCACAGTTATGGAGCTACCGTAGCTCTCTGCTCTTCTACACAGGCTCTGCCTTTCTCTGGAGCTCAACACAAAGGCTTCTTTGCTTCATCCACTCTCTGATGACCTCATCAGTTCAGTTCAGTCGCTCAGTCATGTCTGACTCTTTGTGACCCCATGAATTGCAGCATGCCAGGCCTCCCTGTTCATCACCAAATCCCGGAGTTCACTCAGACTCATGTCCATTGAGTCAGTGATGCCATCCATCCATCTCATCCTCTGTCGTCCCCTTCTCCTCCTGCCCCCAATCCCTCCCAGCATCGAAGTCTTTTCCAGTGAGTCAACTCTTCGCATGAGGTTGCCAAAGTATTGGAGTTTCAGCTTTAGCATCATTCCTTCCAGAGAAATCCCAAGGTTGATCTCCTTCCAGAATGCACTGGCTGGAGCTCCTTGCAGTCCAAGGGACTCTCAAGAGTCTTCTCTAACACCACAGCTCAAAAGCATCAATTCTTTGGTGCTCAGCCTTCTTCACAGTCCAACTCTCACATCCATACATGACCACTGGGAAAACCATAGCCTTGACTAGACGGACCTTAGTCGGCAAAGTAATGTCTCTGCTTTTGAATATACTACTAGGTTGGTCATAACGTGTAATTATTATTTTCTACTGTTCTTTTTTAAAATATAAATTTATTTATTTTAATTGAAGGCTAATTACTTTACAATATTGTATTGGTTTTGCCATACATTGACATGAATCCACCACAGGTGTACATGTGTTCCCCATGCTGAACCCCCTCCCACCCCTTCCCCATACCATCCCTCTGGGTCATCCCAGTGCACCAGCCCCGAGCATCCTGAATCATGCATCAAACCTGGACTGGTTATTTTCTATTTTCTACTTTTCTTATTGTTGATAATATATGAACACCATTCCTCTACAAGCTAACCAGAGTCAGTGGTCTTTATTCTCATGGTTTGTTTTTGAGAACAAAATTATTTTTATATTTATAATCCTTTCCATTTCTCTCTGTTAACTGAAGACTCATTTCAGTTGTCCATATTTTCTTCTTTTTATCTATTTCATTGTTGTTCAGTCTCCAAGTCGTGTCCAACTCTGCAACCCCATGGACTGCAGCACACCAGGCCTCTATTTCATATTCACCTATTAATTTTTTTATATGTTTAGTGAATTAATTTCTCATTTATATAAATTTCCTTAACAGCTTTTTTACTTTATTTTTTTAATGTACACATCACATTTGCTTTATTTATTTATCTGCCCGTGGACACTGGACAGTATTTCTATATTGGTTGTTGTGTACAATGCAGCAATAGATATGAGACTATAGATATATCCTAAAAATTCTAGCTTTATATCCTTTGTACCTAAACTCAAATAAGTGATTGCTGGATCTTTTTTTTTCATATTTGTAATGCTGGTATTTTTTTAATTTTATTTTTACTTTATTCTACTTTACAATACTGTATTGGTTTTGCCATACATAGACATGAATCAGCCACAGGTGTACACGAGCTCCCAATCCTGAAACCCCTCCCACCTCTCACCCCATATCATCTCTCTGGATCATCCTCGTGCACCAGCCCCAAGCATCCTGTATCCTGCCCTTAAAAAGAATAAATTTGAATCAGTTCTAATGAGATGGATGAAACTGGAGCCGATTATACAGAGTGAAGTAAGCCAGAAAGAAAAACACCAATATAGCATACTGACACACATATATGGAATTTAGAAAGATAGTAATGATGACCCTGTATGTGAGACAACAAAAGAAACACAGATGTATAGAATGGATTTTTGGACTCTGTGGGAGAGGAAGAGGGTGGGATGATTTGGGAGAATGGTATTGAAACATGTATACTATCATGTAAGAAATGAAGTGCTTTTTCACTTTAATGGTATGCATGGATGGTCCTTTATACCATCCTCAGTTAAGGAGGAAACCTCTATAATTTGCAGAAACGAACACACATATCCACATGGAGTGGGCAGATTTTCATCACTCTTTGCCTTTTGGCCACACATATATTTGTTAACATGTCAAACGTAGCTGTTTTCTTTTCAATTTTTTTCCATTAATCATAATCAGGAAGCTCTGAAAACAATCAAGTGAAATAATTGCATGACATTTTTTCCATAAGACCAATTATTTTCTTTTCTTATCCTGCTACCAAATTTAGGTGAAGGAGGAAAATATATATATTTCAAGAATTTCAGGCTTTTTAAATTGTTCAAAATAGGACTGGAACATAACTTATGACTTACAAACGTTCATTGTCTTTACCAGTCTTTCCCCAGAATCTTGATAATGTTGTCCTAATCATAAAAGAACAATTGTGAACAAATCATTAACCTGCTTAAAATATTAAGATGAATTCTTACTTCAAATAGAATAGAAAAAAACTTTTATTTTGGTGTAAAAAGCATTATTTATATGACACTATAGCCATACAAAACTTAAGAACTAAATCTCTCACACTTATTCCTTACTCCAACCAGGATGGTGTTTCCTTTATGTTCTTGAATAACATAGCATGTTTGTTTTCTTGTTATTATAACTTTCCCACATTGGCCACAATGGTACCTTGCAATGGGAGGCACTCAAGGAAAAACAATATTTCTTAAATAAGTGAATGATTTTAAGCTAGAATTTCCCTGCAAGCCTTCTTATTATAAAGTCCATTCAACAAACCATATGTTGACTCAATATCCTCCTCATGGAAGCTTTTACTTCCTGGTTGCGAAGGGTATAAATCACAGGATTCATCAAAGGAAAGATCACTGTGTGGAAAAAGGAAACCACCTTGTCTGCTGATAAGGCTGTGAAGGGCCGAGTGTAGATAAAGATGCCAGGCCCAAACATGAGAAGTATAACGATGATGTGGGTGGTGCATGTGGACACGGCCTTGCTCTTCCCCTCAGAGGAGGAACCATGTACACGGCAGAGGATGACTGCATAGGAGGCCAGAAGGCCCAGAAAGCACAGGAGGGTGAGCAGGCCACTGTTGGAGACCATCAGGAGCTCCACCACAAAGGTGTCCGTGCAGGCCAGCTTGATGACCTGCGGCACATCACAGAAGAAGTTGTCCAGTCGGTTTGGACCACAGAAGGGCAAGCGGAGGATGAGGGCCACTTGGATAATGGAATGAACAAAGCCTCCAAGCCACAGAGCCAACAGCAAGGCATAGCAGGCTCTAGGGTTCATGACACTCGAATAGTGTAAAGGACGACAGATGGCAATGTAGCGGTCAAAGGCCATCACAATTAGGAGTAGCATCTCCCCTCCTCCAAGGAAGTGCAAGAAGAAGAGCTGAGTGATGCAGCCTCTATAGGAGATCACCTTCTTCTCTGAGAGGAAGTCCACCAGCATCCTGGGAGCCACAATGAAGGAGTAGGATGCATCCAGGAAGGCCAGGTTTCCCAGGAAGAAGTAGAGGGGGGCTGTGAGACCAGGGTCTGACCTGATGGTGAGGATGATGAGGAAATTTCCAGGGAGGATGATGAGGTAGAAAATTAAGACTAGTGTGAAGACCAAGAGCTGAATATTTTGAGACTGGGTCAGACCAGCAAGGATAAATTCAGTTACCACAGTAGTGTTCTCTCTCTCCATTGTCTCTGCCTGTAGTACATAAAGAAACAGAATTTATTGTTATTACAGTCTCTTACATCTAGACTTGGATTGTTCTCTAGGTAAAAATATCTGACAAATTCACCACATTTGTCACAAACAATATGTCTTAAGTAATTTTTTGGAACATGTACAAAGAGACACAAAAACCTTGACAAAATGCTAGTGACTTAGTCACTAGGAAAGAAAGACACAAAGAGAGAAGTATGAGTGAAAAGTAAGAGGAATGTAATACAAAGGAAAAAAAAAACAAACAAAAACAAAACAATAGGTACAGTTGTTTGTTATGGTACATATTTTAAGAAATATGAAAAATACAAGCTTTACATCTCCTGAGATCTGAGTGGAATGACCAATATACAGGTACTACCATCCACAGAGGGAATTTTTGAAAATCTTCATTTAAAATGTCAATGTATGTATAGAAACACTGCATGGAGCATGCATGCACACATACACACACACTCAGAGGCAAAGGGAGACTTACACAAAATTGTAATAAAAAATATTTTGTAGGGTCTCCAATTAGCCTGTCTGCTTACTTCCTAACTTGTCTCTACTTCTGCAGACAGTTATCTCAATATTCATTGCATCACCTGTCTATAAAAATATACCCAAGAATGTAGGTGAAGAGTCCCTCTGTTTCCTCTTAGGTTCACTGCATCCCACAAGCTCAGCCAGAGTTGATGTGAGTGATGTGTCATTCATGACATGTCAGCGTTTGATGATATCCCAGAGACATCAGAAGATTTCTGAACGTTTTCATAATTGAGAGTTATAGACTCTTACACTCGGCCTATTTCTTGTCATCTCTGCTTTCTCACTGTTTTCCAACAAAAGGATTCCAAGCTACCTGACATACTTGATCCATTCTCTTCCCATATCCCATTCTTGTCTGTGTATTTTCCTGACTGTAATTCTGAAATGGTGCTTCGCATCAACTCCAGAGACTATGTATCAGGTGAACATTTCTCTAAGTAAAATAAAATACATTTCCAAAAATATATATACAAATTATGACCATCATCAGAATCAAAAATTATATGTTAGACACATTAGTGGGAAACTGTTGTCAGGCTGAGGATGTCCCTGGTGGCTCAGTGGTAAAGAATCTGTCTAGCAATGCAGGAGACATGAGTTTGCTCTCTGGCCCAACATGCTGCTGTGCATCTAAGCCCATGTACCACAAAGACTGAGCCTGTGCTCTAGAGCCTAAGTACCTGCAACTACTGTGCCTACATGCCACAGCTACTAAGGCCCAAATACCCTAGAGCCTATACCCCACAACAAGAGCAGTCACCACAGTGAGAAGCCCATGTACCTCCCTCAACTCAAGCAGAGTAGACCCTGCAGGCCCCAGCTAGAGAAAAGCCACAGAGCAATGAAGACTTAGCACAACCAAAAATAAATACATAAATGAATAAATCAAATCATGTCCAAAACAGAGCACAAGAATCTTGAAAAAAAAAATGTATTAAAAAAATAAAAAGGGAAGAGTCTGAAAGATAAATCTAAATTCTCACCACTATATCCCTAATCTTCTTTAGCCCTTCAGCTAATTAAGAGATGCATCTGACTCTGGCAGTGATGTTACAGTAGAGGAATAGGAAGGCCAGGGAGACAGCCTCCTTCACTCTTTGGGCAGAGACACAAACATCATCAGGCAATGCTGTACCTGCCTTGAGGGCAAACTGTGGTCAGACCAGCTCCTGGAGCTAGACGTTCCCCATCTCTGAACATTTTTCATGTTTCCTTTTTCATTTTCTCTCTTTTCTCTTTCTCTCCTCTTTTATTCATGAGGAAGCCTTGATGAATTTCCTAATTTATCTTATGAGCTTGATTGCAGTTGGCTTTTCCCCTGTTAATTTGTTGTCTCTCATTTGCTACTGATTTTCTTTCCCTTGTTATTTTGCTTTCTTTAAATCTCACTCTCTTTATCATTTTCTCTTCTTTCTCTCATTCTTTTATTCAGATCCTTTCACCCTGAAATGTTTTCAGTCTCTCCACTTCTCATGTTCATTGTTATTCCATTATATGTCATGCTTGTCTTGCTATTTTATTTTAAAGAGCATCACTGTTGTTTCCTTTCAAGCAAGAATGAGCAATGTGTATGCTTTCCATCATCTTCCATTGTAAACATTTGGTCTACAAAAGAATAATTCGGTATGGAGTACTAACCATTTTCCCAGATTGCACGGAGAAATATCAATAACCTCAGATATGCAGATGACACCACACTTATGGCAGAAAGTGAAGAACTAAAAAGCCTCTTGATGAAAATGAAAAAGTTGGCTTAAAGCTCAATATTCAGAAAACTAAGATCATGGAATCCAGTCCCATCACTTCGTGGCAAATAGATGGGGAAACAGTGGAAGCAGTGGCAGACTTTATTTGTTTGAGCTTGAAGATCACTGCAGGTGGTGACTCCAGCCATGAAATTAAAAGACTCTTACTCCTTGAAAGAAAAGTTATGAGCAAGTTAGATAGCATATTAAAAGCAGAGACATTATTTTGCAAACAAAGGTCTGTCTAGTCAAGGCTATAGTTTTTCCAGTAGTCATGTATGGATGTGAGAGTTGGACTATAAAGAAAGCTGAGCTCCAAAGAACTGATGCTTTTAAACTGTGGTGTCAGAGAAGATTCTTGAGAGTCCCTTGGACAGCAAGGAGATCCAACCAGTCCATCCTAAAGGAAATCAGTCCTGAATATTCATTGGAAGGACTGATGCTGAAGCTGAAACTCCAGTACTTTGACCACCTGATGCGAAGAACTGACTCATTTGAAAAGACCCTGATGCTGGGAAAGACTGAAGGCAGGAGGAGGAGGGGACAACAGAGGATGAGAAGGTTGCATGGCATCACTGACTCAATGGACACAAGTTTGAGTAAACGCCAGGAGTTGGTGATGAACAGGGAAGCCTGGCATGTTGCAGTCCATGGGGTCACAAAGAGCCGGACATGACTGAGTGACTGAACTGAACTAAACATTTTCTCTTGAATGAAGACATTTCTTTTCAATTTACAAAACCTGAACCACTCATTAATTACTATCCATTTCCTCATCTTTATTCTGCATATAAATGAACCTGGTAAAATGAGTTGATCACCTTTCTTAAGAAAAATAAATCTCATTACTCTCTCTCTAATGAAATGAATATATTTAACAATATTTCCAAAACTTTGAGTACAACATCTGTCATATTAATTGAAGCTTATAAATCATTTAAACATATATTAACAAGTTCACATATTCTGAAAAATGTCTTCTAGGTGACATGATCAAATGTTTGAATGATACTTATGCTAATGATGAGTATATAAACCATCAAACAAATGAATGCACCTTCAATAAGGAATTCCCTCATCAATAGAACAGATTATTTAAATTACTTATAAATATCCTTCAAATGGTAACTTTCTAGACAATGTCCTCACTGAATTTGATTTGGAATCATTTTATCTGATTATGATGACTCGGCTCAGCAACTCACTAACTCCTGACCCTGGACAAGTCACTTAGAGTACAGAAATCTGAATCTTCATTCAAGAAATAGAATAATGTGCTGACTTCTGACAAGGGTTATATCAGGATCACATTGAGCTGATGATGGTAGTAATAGCTTATTTAAGTAAGTTTAAAGAAGAGCTAAAAACCTGGAAAATATTTTAGACATTAAATGGTACCTCTAATGAATGGACACATTGCCACTGGAGCCTCTGTCAGTGTCTTTAGGATGAACTCTGGGTGATGGTAGCTGCACAAATCTGGGTGATAAATAGAGATAAGAAACTGTGGAGGTGAAAAAGACTTCATATAAAACTCCTGTTTTTACAGGAAACGATTCTCTGTTTCACAACTTTCTATCTAACCATCAAAAACCCTGTTTTGGTAAATAACAGAATCACAGGCAACACAAGAAGCTCTCAGATATGTTGAGTACGGAAAATAAGGTCTGGGCTAATGTTCTGCAAAACAAAATCTGTGAAGCTTTTCTCTGGAACCCTTGGCCTACCTTCTTTGCATCTTCTTCATCTGTACTGTAAAAAGGAAAGAAAATATATCAGTCATTTACCTGCTTCTTGGTGTTAAATGAGATGTCAGCTCTGAAAGCTACTGATCATTTCACATAATTATGGAAATAGAATGAAAGTGTTTGTCCACCATTAAAGTAATTCTAATTATCAAAAATAAATGGAAATCTATCGGGGAGAGGGCAGAAAATGCCACAGTCATGAATTTAGACCTAAGCCTCTGACTATTCCTGCTCAAACTCTGACCTTTAGTCCATTGCATTCCAAGGCAGCCAATGAACCAGCAGAATAGTTACAGTATTTTTCTGTTGTCCTCTCCTTCTTGTTTCTCAAAAATATGAGTAGTTCCCAAACTGCAGAAATCTGACTCTCCAGGTTTCACACAACTCTCATAATGTTGCCTTCTTCCCCATTCCCATAAAACATTAACTGACCATCTTTGTCATTGTTCATAAATATTTGTCATCACATAGAGAATATTAGATTTTGAAATCTCCTCTCTTTATGATGCAATGGAGAAAGCACTTTGGAGATTTGAGACTGCCACGACCCTGCGGACTATTTCCAAAGGGAGTAATTAGATTTTCAACTAAATTTGGCAAGGAAAATACCAGAGCTTTGTGAAGGGCAAATATTTTAGAATATGTCATCTACTGCCCCAGGGGTTAACCCTGAATTCTGACACCAAAATCCTGTCAGTGACTGATTTAGTACAACCTTGTTTGGAAGTCTATTTGATCAAAAGTAAATAGAAAGTTAAGAAAAGTTTATTTACATCTTATAATAAAATGAAAAAGAGAAAAAAATGTAAATAAAGGATGAGAGACTGTTGATATATATACCAAGGAAGCAAGCAGAATCAGGTTGACTGAGACATGTGAATTATTGCCTCAGGTGCAAAATTTACCCTGGTACCAAAAACCCTAGTAATCAAGGTAAATAAAGTTTTAATGCAATGTTTAAAAGTCAGAGTTAATGTAAAAATTATGAACAAGAATATCTATTTTTCAAAATAAAGACACCAACATTACAAATGTTTCCTTTGATCTCAGTTTCCAACATGGCTCAAAATGGCATCTATTACTAACCCAGCATTTATTTAAAATTCAGTGTTTATTTTGTTTATCACAGTTTTGTAACATTATTTTTGCTTTTGATAATATCAAGTAGACCTAGATAATATTATGCTTACTGAAATGTCAGCCAACTACTGTATCATATCATTTATATGTAGAATGTTAAAACTAATGAATGTTTATGCTAAACAGAAACAGACTCACAAATATAGAACACAAGCTAGCGGATATCACAAGGACAGGGCAAATTAGGGGTATGGGAGTAGAAGATACAAACTCTTATGTATAAAATAGATTGGCAACAGGATATATGGTATAGCCCAGGGAATTATAGCCATTATCTTGAAATAACTTTGAATGGTGTGTACCTGACTCAGTATGCTATACAATTGAAACTAATAAAATATTGTCAATCAACCCCACCTCAAAAAAGTGATTAGAATATTGTTTATTACTAAATTTTTGTCACTCCCTTAGATTTTGCCCTCCAGTTCAGTTCAGTTCAGTTCAGTTCAGTCGCTCAGTCGTGTTCGACTCTTTGCAACCCCATGAATCACAGCAGGCCAGGCCTCCCTGTTGATCACCATCTCTCGGAGTTCACTCAAACCCTTGTCCATCGAGTCCATGATGCCATCCAGCCATCTCATCCTCGGTCGTCCCCTTCTCCTTCTTCCACCAATCCCTCCCAGCATCAGAGTCTTTTCCAATGAGTCAACTCCTCGCATCAGGTGGCCAAAGTACTGGAGCTTCAGCTTCAGTATCATTCCTTCCAAAGAAATCCCACAGTTGATCTCCTTCAGGATGGACTGGTTGGATCTCCTTGCAGTCCAAGGGACTCTCAAGAGTCTTCTCCAACACCACAGCTCAAAATCATCAATTCTTTGGTGCTCAACCTTCTTCACAGTCCAACTCTCACATCCATTCATGACCACTGGAAAAACCATAGCCTTGACTAGATGGACCTTAGTCGGCAAAGTAATGTCTCTGCTTTTGAATATACTATCTAGGTTGGTCAAAACTTTTCTTCCAAGGAGTAAGCGTCTTTTAATTTCATGGCTGCAGTCACCATCTGCAGTGATTTTGGAGCCCCCAAAAATAAAGTTTGACACTGATTCCACTGTTTCCCCATCGATTTCCCATGAAGTGATGGGACCAGATGCCATGATCTTCTTTTTTCTGAATGTTGAGCTTTAAGCCAGCTTTTTCGCTCTCCTCTTTGACTTTCATCAAGAGGCTTTTTAGCTCCTCTTCACTTTCTGCCATAAGGGTGGTGTCATCTGCATATCTGAGGTGATTATTTCTCCCGGCAATCTCTATTCCAGCTTGTGTTTCTTCCAGCCCAGCGTTTCTCCTAATGTACTCTGCATAGAAGTTAAATGAGCAGGGTGACAATATACAGCCTTGACATACTCCTTTTCCTATTTGGAACCAGTCTGTTGTTCAATGTCCAGTTCTAACTGTTGCTTCCTGACCTACATACAGATTTCTCAAAAGGCAGGTTAGGTGGTCTGGTATTCCAATCTCTTTCAGAATTTTCCACAGTTTATTGTGATCCAAACTGTCAAAGGCTTTGGCATAGTCAATAAAGCAGAAATAGATGTGTTTCTGGAACTCTCTTGCTTTCTCCATGATCCAGCGGATGTTGGCAATTTGATCTCTGCTTCCTTTGCCTTTTCTAAAACCAGCTTGAACATCAGGGAGTTCACTGTTCACGTATTGCTGAAGCCTGGCTTGGAGAATTTTGAGCATTACTTTACTAGCATGTGAGATGAGTGCAATTGTGCGGTAGTTTGAGCACTCTTTGGCATTGCCTTTCTTTGGAATTGGAATGAAAACTGACCTTTTCCAGTCCTGTGGACACTGCTGAGTTTTCCAAATGTGCTGGCATATTGAATGCAGCACATTTACAGCATCAACATTCAGGATTTGAAACAGCTCCACTGGAATTCCATCACCTCCACTAGCTTTGTTCATAGTGATGCTTTCTAAGGCCCACTTGACTTCACATTCCAAGTGTCTGGCTCTAGGTTAGTGATCACATCATCATGATTATCTGGGTCGTGAAGATCTTTTTGTACAGTTCTTCCGTGTATTCTTGCCACCTCTTCTTAATATCTTCTGCTTCTGTTAGGTCCAGACCATATCTGTCCTTTATTGAGCCTATCTTTGCATGAAATGTTCCCTTGGTATCTCTGATTTCTTGAAGAGATCTCTAGTCTTTCCCATTCTGTTCTTTTTCTCTATTTCTTTGCATTGATCACTGAAGAAGGCTTTCTTATCTCTTCTTGCTATTCTTTGGAACTCTGCATTCAGATGCTTATATCTTTCCTTTTCTCCTTTGTTTTTGCATCTCTTCTTTTCACAGCCATTTGTAAGGTCTCCTCAGACAGCCATTTTGCTTTTTTGCATTTCTTTTCCATGGGGATGGTCTTGATGCCTGTCTCCCATACAATGTCATGAACCTCATTCCATAGTTCATCAGACACTCTATCTATCAGATCTAGGCCCTGAAATCTATTTCTCACTTCCACTGTATAATCATAAGGGATTTGATTTAGGTCATACCCAAATGGTCTAGTTGTTTTCCCTACTTTCTTTAATTTAAGTCTGAATTTGGTAATAAGGAGTTCATGATCTGAGCCACAGTCAGCTCCTGGTCTTGTTTCTGTTGACTGTATAGAGCTTCTCCATCTTTGGCTGCATAGGATATAATCAATCTGATTTTGGTGTTGACCATCTGGTGATGTCCATGTGTAGAGTCTTCTCTTGTGTTGTTGGAAGAGGGTGTTTGCTACAACCAGAGCATTTTCTTGGCAAAACTCTTTTAGTCTTTGCCCTGCTTCATTCTGCATTCCAAGGCCAAATTTGCCTGTTACTCCAGGTGTTTCTTGATTTCCTACTTTAGCATTCCAGTCCCCTATAATGAAAAGGACACCTTTGCCCTCCAAGATATACGCTTTACTCATTCCTCTATCTTCACCATCATTCTGACCCTAAAAGCAAATAATGTGGTCAAGTTAGTAATGAGTATGTAAGATTCAGCATGTTGTTGGCTCCTGGTGATGTAGACATAGCAGACAGAATATGAACAATGCTCATTCAGTTCAGTTCAGTCGCTCAGTCATGTCCGACTCTTTGCAACCCCATGAATTGCACCACACCAGGCCTCCCTGTCCATCACCAACTCCTGGAGTTCACTCAGATTCACATCCATCCAGTCAGTGATGCCATCCAGCCATCTCATCTTCTGTCATCCCCTTCTCCTCCTGCCCCCAATCCCTCCCAGCATCAGAGTCTTTTCCAATGAGTCAACTCTTCGCATCAGGTGGCCAAAGTACTGGAGTTTCAGCTTCAGCATCATTCCTTCCAAAGAACACCCAGGGCTGATCTCCTTTAGAATAGACTGGTTGGATCTCCTTGAAGTCCAAGGGACTCTCAAGAGTCTTCTCCAACACCACAGTTCAATAGCATCAATTCTTCGGCGCTCAGCTTTCTTCACAGTTCAACTCTCACATCCATACATGACCACGAGAAAAACCATAGCTTTGACTAGACGGACCTTTGTTTCAAAGCCTAGTACTTCTTAGAAAAAAGAACTGTGTGCTGTAAAATGTATCACTTCCTCAAAGGTGAGTGACCTCCTAAATAGGATATGAAAAAATGTTTCCTGATCTTGGTATTTGTTGTTTACTCATTTTTCTTTCCTCAGCTTAAACAAGGAATGGAGAAGTATTGTTTTTTTTTTTTCCTTGACTGTTACTAAAATAAAAAATTGATTAAAGTTCAGAGTAATTAAATGCAACTTAATTTAGTCTTTTTATATCTGGTTGTTGTAGTCTTTGTTTGGCCTTAAAAGGAAATCTGAGTTTGTGTGTCACTTCAAAATTAAATCATTAATCACACATTTTTGTAAACTAAATAAATTCATACTCAAATATGTATTTGTCCTAATATGTTTTCATCTCAAGGACAAACTGTGAGAAATAACAGAAGAGAAGAGAGAAAAATAAAGAAGTACAAGGTTAGAATGACCAAAACAGAACAAGAAAACAGGGAAAAGAGACTCATGGAGACATAAATGGAAAGATAATTATAAAATTTTTGAAGATCAAGAGACAGAGAGACACTGGTCTGTAATACATGTTCCACCAATCCACAAACTACAAAAGGAAACCAGTGATAAAGAGGCCTGTGTATAGGAAAAAGAAAGAAAAAGAAAATACACAGGGTTAGATATGCACTTAAGTGGAGTAAGAACCCCACCTTGAAGTAGGTTAGAGTTCTGCCCCCCAAAGTCTTTAACTATGAAAATTGTGATGTTTTTCCATAATTATAAACATAATCTGAGGCTTTCCTCACTTCTTAACCTTCATCCCAATACGTAAGACAAAGTTAATATGCCGATCTAAGCTAGTTCTTAGAGGCTTTTTAAAATGCCATCTTTTTAATCTTAAACAATATTGATATTATTTATTTCTATTACTGAGTTTTTTGACACATCCTTGAGCTTCCCTGGTGGCTCAGATGGTAAAGCGTCTGCCTGCAATGCGGGAGGCCCAGGTTCGATTCCTGGGTCGGGAAGATCCCCTGTCGAAGGAAATGGCAATCCACTCCAGCACTCTTGCCTGGAAAATCCCGTGGACAGAGGAGCGATAGAGTACAGTCCATGGGGTCACAAAGAGTCAGACACGACTGAGCGATTTCACTTTCCTTTCACTCAGATTTTGCACTGAACTCAAATAACTTATGGGGTGTCTTCCCTGAGCCCGGCAGTATTGTGTCAACAGTACAGTACAGACAAGACAAAAGTCCTTTCCTTTAGAATTTTACATTCTAATTCAGGGAGAGAGACAATAAGCAAACAAGCAGGAAAGAAAACATCAGGTAGTAATGAGTGTTAGAAACTAAATATAGCAGAGTGTGAGTTGGAGAGAGCTTGGGAAAGAGATCGGTGTTTTAGAAAGTATGGTCAGAGAGGCTCTTTCTGAGGTGGTTTCATTAAAGTAAAACCTGAGTGTCTAAAAGAAGCCATTCCAGTAAGTGGTCATCAAAAGGAAGATCTGTATGTCGAACAATAACATCCACCTTTTCCTGAAAAGGCTAGTAAGGCAGTCTTCTATTTTCCAATTTAAAAAGAAAGGAAGGTCTGGTGTATTGAGGAATAGAAAAGGGGTCAGAGTGCCAAGAGTGTGAAAAAATTTATACAAAGAAAATTCCTTCCCATTTTTTATCCCCCAAAACAAACTTCACAATAGGAAACCGCTATTACTCTTTGTGCATCTTCTCCAAAGCATTATGCATACAAAAACTAATGTCATTATACAGTCTTTTCTCTCTATTAGTAAAAAAAAGTGATAAATATGCAAAAGTAGGGTTTGTTTAAATAAATTTTAATAGCTGCATGCAATTCAATACTTTACAGGCATTTAAAGTATAATATGTATGTATAACATATACATCCATGCATAATATAGGTTCCAGAATATGTTTTTAAAAAGCAATTTAAAAATAACATATATAATATGTCCTTACATTTAGACAAAAATGTTTAAGTATGTACCAAAAATGTGGAAAAAATACTTTATGTACATTCTCTGACCTTTATTTCTATTGAATATATTGCTGTTGTTCAGTCACTAAGTCATGTCTGAGCCTGCGACCCCATGGACTGCCACACACCAGGCCTCCCTGTCCTCCACTATCTCCCACAGTTTGCTCAGATTCATGTCCTTTGAGCTGATGATGCTACCCTCTTTTGCCTTCAATCTTGGCAGCATCAGGGTCTTTTCTAATGAGCTGGCTTTTCTTATCAGGTTTTATATATGTTTCATCAATTCCTTTCTACCACAAAGTCACTTTTTAAAATTATTATTATTAATATTTACATAATCACATTAAGTAAAACTCTATATTGGTTCCCATTTAAAATTTTTCAAGTCAGCTTTGTACAATAAGAAATCATAATGCATGCTTTACTCATTCACTTCTTACAAGCCATTATTGAGTATCTATCAGAGCAAGTCATTGTGACGAAACACAAATTTAATAGTACAGACTCTAATTTCAAAGAAGATAGGAAACTTTAAACACAGACATACATAAAATAATAGTAAACTCTTTGTAAAAGAACTGTGCTTAGAATATCATGAGAACAAAGAGGAGTAGATGCTGGTATGGGCACTGGAAATAAATCAAGAAGCAGGAAGCACTGCGGGTCAGTCTTCACTGAAACGTTCATCAGCAAGAGGAGAACAGTGTGCAAAGTCACTGAAGAATCCAACTCCCTTCCTGTGCTGAAACAGTAAGAGGCAAGATTGGAAAAGCGGGTGATTTCTAACAGATTATATTTGATTAACTTTACAATTCATTGGAAGAAATTCAGGAGATAATCCACGAGACTGCTGTTTTACACTACACATAAAGGATGTATCTAACTGATGATAAAGTTGACAGCTTCTCAGCTATGTTGTGGAGAAGGCAATAGCACTCCACTCCAGTACTCTTGCCTGGAAAATCCCTGGACAGAGGAGCCTGGTAGGCTGCAGTCCATGGGGTCACTAAGAGTCAGACACGACTGAGAGATTTCACTTTCACTTTTCACTTTCATGCATTGGAGAAGATGGCAACCCACTCCAGTGTTCTTGCCTGGAGAATCCTAGGGACGGGGCAGCCTGGTGGGCTGCCATCAATGGGGTCACACAGAATCAGACATGACTGAAGCGACTTAGCGGCAGCAGCAGCAATGTTGAGCTATTGCTGTGTCCTGTAGATATATCATGAGAATTTTTCAGCATTTTTCAAAAGTATACTCTTATGTTTTAAATTCAAAACTTAACAATGGCATTCAACATGGCAAGTATTAATCTGATAGATTTATTCTGGGACATAGGACAAATTACAAGCTTTTAAAACTGAGATCATATTAAATATGTTCTTAGAAGACAATAGAATTAAACTAGAAATGTATTAGGGATATTCTCAAAACTTTAGGGAAAAACACACTCTGAATAACCCATGAGTAAGAAAAATCAAAGTCAAAATTAGACTATATTATTAATGGAATGCAAATGAGAACACAACATAAAAAAATATGCAATATGTAGATAAAGTAGTGCTGAGAGGGAAATTTGTAGCAGCAACTGATTTTATTTGAAGGGTTTATAAGAAAGAATTTAAATCAATAATTTAACCTCAAAATTTAGGGAAAAAACATGAAATTAAATCCAAAGAAAGAAGAAACTAAAAAACATAAGTAACGGAAGAAATATATAAATTTCTTAAATACAGAAAAATAAATGAACCCAAAAGCTAGTTCCTTGCAAAGAACAATAAAATGCATAAAAATTTAGCCACATTTTCAAGGGGAAAAAGAGATTACACAAATTAATACCATCAAGAGTTAAAAACACAATTATTATGAATATCACAGAAATTAAAACAATGCTAATGGAACATTCTGAACAATTCCATGCCAATAAATTTGATAACTTAGCTTGAATGCACAAAATCCTAAGATCATTAATTACTAAAACTAACTCAAGAAGAAACATAACTTGAATAGCTGTATATTTACTAAAGAAATTTAATTTGTACTTTAAAACCTTCCCACAAAGAAAGCTTCCGACCCAATTGCTCATCAGATGTATCTGCCAAACAGTTATTCAAGAAATAATCAAACTCTCAGAAGACAGATTATTAAAGGAAAAATATCTTTAATATCCCCTGTAATATTTCTGGTGTACATTAAGTTATTAAAAGCATGTGAATATATTTGCACATATTCGTGGAATATGTTTCTCTTCTCAGTCATTTCCAATTCAGACTCATTGTGGTCAGAGCATGTATTCTATATGAAATACGGTGAGACTTTTATGGGCTAGCCTATGATCTATCTTTGAGAATGATTGATGTACTTGAGAAGAACATTTGCTTGTCATTGTTGAGCGCAGTAGTCTATAAAAAGTCAAATTTGTAGATAGCGCTGTTCAATTATCCTGTAAGCTTTAGTCACTCATTTGTGTCCAACCCTTCGTGACCTCAAAGACTGTAGCCCAGGTCTACAGGTCTACATCCTCTGTCCATGGGATTTTCCAGGTAAAAATACTAGAAGAATGGGTTGCCATACCCTCCTCCAGGGGATCTTTCCAACCCAGGGATTAAACTTGGGTCCCCTGTTTTGCAGGCAGATTCCTTGCCGTCGGAGCCACCGGGGAAGCCCATCTTTACTGACAGCAGCTCACATGCACTGCAGTTTTTAAAAAATTAATCTCAATATAAGCTGTTCGATTCTCTATTTCTTTATTAATATATGTTTAAACATCTATAGCCCGGCACTATAATGGTCTCCTACTCCATAAAAAATTTTATAAGTACCTAATTTTCCACATTAAACCCCACTATACTGAAAATATCTAGAGCAGTTTATGTAACCTCCAATAGAATCTACAATACCAATAAGTATCATTATCATAATCAGATTAAAATCAGTGGAAAGCAGATTTTAACATCCAGGGAGGATTTGTAATGGCTCATTAGTAATGATCATGAAGCTCTGAAAAACAATCAAGTGAAATATTTGCATGATATTTTTTCCATAAAACCAGTTATTTTCCTTTCATATATCTACCAACATTGAGGGAAGAAAAATATATATGTTTTGAAGAATTTTCAGACCTTTAGGCTGCTCATAACATGTCTGCAACCAAACATTTGGCTTTTAATGATGTTTTGCTGGTTATTGATCTCTGCCTAGAGTCCTGATGATATTCCTCTAAATCATAGAAGAAACAATTTCAGATAAGTCAGCTCTCTTGCTTAAAGTACTAAAAATGAATTTTTATTCAATTAGAATAAAATAAAACTTCTTATCTCAGCACAAGAGACCTTAGTTATTTGACCCTTACATATAAATTAACACCTAAAATCTCTCATACATATTCATTATACTGCAACTATTCTGGTGTTTCTTTTATGTTCTCTAAACACACAAAGTGTATTCTCTTGTTATGCATAACTTTCCCCACTAGTTACAATAAAGTGAGGTGAAGTCTCTAAGTTGTGTCCGACTGTTTGCGACCACATGGAGCCTACCAGGCTGCTCTGTCCATGGGATTTTCCAGGCAGGTGTACTGGAGTGCGCTGCTATTTCTTTCTCCAGGGAATCTTCCTGACTCAGGGATCAAACCCAGGTCTCCCGCATTGTAGGCAGATGCTTTTATCGTCTGAGCCACCAGGGAAGTCCCAAAATAGTTACTGTAGTACATGAACAATGGAAGGCACTCAGTGAAAAGCAATATTTGTAAAATGAATGAAAGATTTGCAGCCGGAATTTCTCGTTCATGACTTCATCTTATAAAACCTACTCAGAAAAACACATGGCGGCTCAATATCCTCCTCATGGAAGCTTTCACTTCCTGGTTGCGAAGGGTATAAATCACAGGATTCATCAAAGGAAAGATCACTGTGTGGAAAAGGAAACCACCTTGTCTGCTGATAAGGCTGTGAAGGGCCGAGTGTAGATAAAGATGGCAGGCCCAAACATGAGAAGTATGATAATGACATGGGTGGTGCATGTGGACAGCGCCTTGCTCTTCCCTTCAGAAGCAGACCCACTCACACGGCAGAGGATGACTGCATAGGAGGCCAGAAGGCCCAGAAAGCACAGCAGGGTGAACAGGCCACTGTTGAAGACCATCAGGAGCTCCACCACAAAGGTGTCCGTGCAGGCCAGCTTGATGACCTGTGGCACATCACAGAAGAAGTTGTCCAGTCGGTTTGGACCACAGAAGGGCAAGCGGAGGATGAGGGCCACTTGGATAATGGAATGAGTAAATCCCCCAAGCCACTGAACCAACAGCAAGGCATAGCAGGTTCTAGGGTTCATGACACTCGAATAGTGTAAAGGACGACAGATGGCAATGTAGCGGTCAAAGGCCATCACAATTAGGAGTAGCATCTCCCCTCCTCCAAGGAAGTGCAAGAAGAAGAGCTGAGTGATGCAGCCTCTATAGGAGATCACCTTCTTCTCTGAGAAGAAGTCCACCAGCATCCTGGGAGCCACAATGAAGGAGTAAGATGCATCCAGGAAGGCCAGGTTGCCCAGGAAGAAGTAGAGGGGGGCTGTGAGACCAGGGTCTGACCTGATGGTGAGGATGATGAGGAAATTTCCAGGGAGGATGATGAGGTAGAAAATTAAGACTAGTGTGAAGACCAAGAGCTGAATATTTTGAGACTGGGTCAGACCAACAAGGATAAATTCAGTTACCACAGTAGTGTTCTCTCTCTCCATTGTCTCTGCCTGTAGTACATAAAGAAACAGAGTTTATTGTTATTACAGTTCCTAACATCTAGACTTGGATTGTTCTCTGGGTAAAAATAGCTGACAAATTCATCACGTTCATTATAAACAATATGTCTTAAGTAAGTTTTTGGAACATGTACAAAGAGACACAAAAACCTTGACAAAATGCTAGTGACTAGGTCACTAGGAAAGAAAGATACAAAGAGAGAAGTATGAGTGAAAAATAAGAGGAATGTGATACAAAGGAAAAAACAAACCAAAAACAGTATGTACAGTGGTTTGTTAGGTGCATATTTTAAGACTTCCCTACTGGCTCAGACGGTAAAGCGTGTGTCTACAATGTGGGAGACCTGGGTTCAAGCCCTGGGTTGGGAAGATCCCCTGGAGAAGGAAATGGCAATCCACTCCAGTACTATTGCCTGGAAAATCCCATGAACAGAGAAGCCTGGTAGGCTACAATCAATGGGGTCGTAGAGTCGGACACAACTAAGCAACCTCGCTTTCACTTTTGGGGGCTTCCCTGGTGGCTCAGAGGTTAAAGCATCTGCCTCCAATGCGGGAGACCCGGGTTCAATCCTTGGGTCAGGAAGATCCCCTGGAGAAGGAAATGGCAATCCACTCCAGTATTCTTGCCTGGAGAATCCCATGGACAGAGAATCCTAGTAGGTTACAGTCCACGGGGTCGCAAAGAGTCAGACACGACTGAGTGACTTCACCATATTTTAAGAAATATGAAAAATACAAGCTTTACATCTCCAAAGAACTGAGTGGAATGACCAATATACAGGTACTACCATCCACAGAGGGAATTTTTGAAAATCTTCATTTAAAATGTCAGCGTATGTATGAATAGAAACACTGTATGGAGCATGCGTGCACACACACACACACACACACACACACACACACACACAACTCAAAGGCAAAGGGAGACTTACACAAAATTGTAATAAAAATATTTTGTAGGGCCTCCAATTAGCCTGTCTGCTTACTTCCTAACTTGTCTCTACTTCTGCAGACAGTTATCTCAATATTCATCCCATCATCTGTCTATAATAATACACTCAAGAAACCCAGGAATGTAGGTGAAGAGTCCCTCTGTTTCCTCTTAGGTTCACTGCATCCCACAAGCTCAACCAGAGTTGATGTGACTGATGTGTCATTCATGACATGTCAGCGTTTGAGGATATCCCTAAGAAATCAGAAGATTTCTGAATGTTTCAATAATTGAGAGTTATAGACGCTTACACTCTGCCTATTTCTTGTCATCTCTGCTTTTTCACTGTTTTCCAACAAAAGGATTCCATGCTACCTGACATACTTGATCCATTCTCTTCCCATATCCCATTCTGGTCTATGTATTTTCCTGACTGTGATTCCGAAAAGATGCTTCGCATCAATTCAGAGACTATGTATCAGGTGAACATTCTCTCTAAGTAAAATAAAATACATTTCCAAAAATATATATACAAATTATGACCATCATCAGAATCAAAAATTATATGTTAGACACATTAGTGGGAAACTGTTGTCAGGCTGAGGATGTCCCTGGTGGCTCAGTGGTAAAGAATCTGTCTAGCAATGCAGGAGACATGAGTTTGCTCTCTGGCCCAACATGCTGCTGTGCATCTAAGCCCACGTACCACAACGACTGAGCCTGTGCTCTAGAGCCTAGGTACCGCAACTACTGTGCCTACATGCCACAACTACTAAGGCCCAAATACCCTAGAGCCTATACCCCACAACAAGAGCAGTCACCACAATGAGAAGCCCATGCACCTCTCTCAACTCAAGCAGAGCAGACCCTGCTAGTCCCAGCTAGAGAAAAGCCACAGAGCAATGAAGACTTAACATAGCCATAAATAAATAAATAAATAAATAAATAAATAAATAAATATTTCCAAAAAAGAGCACAAGAATCTTGAAAAAAAAATGTATTTAAAAAATAGAAAAGGAAGAGTCTGAAAGATAAATCTAAATTCTCACCACTATATCCCTAATCTTCTTTAGCCCTTCAGCTAATTAAGAGATGCATCTGACTCTGGCAGTGATGATACAGTAGAGGAATAGGAAGGCCAGGGAGACAGCCTCCTTCACTCTTTGGGCAGAGACACAAACATCATCAGGCAATGCTGTACCTGCCTTGAGGGCAAACTGTGGTCAGACCAGCTCCTGGAGCTAGACGTTCCCCATCTCTGAACATTTCTTCATCTTTCCTTTCTCATTTTCTCTCTTTTCTCTTTCTCTCCTCTTTTATTCATCAAGAAGCCTTGATGAATTTCCTAATTTATCTTATGAGCTTAACAGTTTTTCCCCTGTTAATTTATTGTCTCTCATTTGCTACTAATTTTCTTTCCCTTGTTATTTTGCTTTCTTTAAATCTCACTCTTTATCATTTTCTCTTCTTTCTCTCATTCTTTTATTCAGATCCTTTCACCCTGAAATGTTTTCACTCTTTCCACTTCTCACGTTCATTGTTATTCCATTATATGTCATGCCTGTCTTGCTATTTTATTGTAAAGAGCATCATGTTGTTTCCTTTCAAGCAAGAATGAGCAATGTGTATGCTTTCCATCATCTTCCATTGTAAACATTTGGTCTACAAAAGAATAATTCAGTATGGAGTACTAACCATTTTCCCAGATTGCACGGAGAAATATCAATAACCTCAGATATGCAGATGACACCACACTTATGGCAGAAAGTGAAGAACTAAAAGCCTCTTGATGAAAATGAAAAAGTTGGCTTAAAGCTCAACATTCAGAAAACTAAGATCATGGAATCTAGTCCCATCACTTCATGGCAAATAGATGGGGAAACAGTGGAAACAGTAGCAGACTTTATTTGTTTGAGCTTGAAGATCACTGCAGGTGGTGACTCCAGCCATGAAATTAAAAGACGAAAGAAAAGTTATGAGCAAGTTAGATAGCATATTAAAAAGCAGAGACAATATTTTGCCAACAAAGGTCTGTCTAGTCAAGGCTATAGTTTTTCCAGTAGTCAGGTATAGATGTGAGAGTTGGACTAAAAAGAAAGCTGAGCTCCAAAGAACTGATGCTTTTAAACCGTGGTGTTGGAGAAGATTCTTGAGAGTCCCTTGGACAGCAAGGAGATCCAACCAGTCCATCCTAAAGGAAATCAGTCCTGAATATTCATTGGAAGGACTGATGCTGAAGCTGAAACTCCAGTACTTTGACCACCTGATGCGAAGAACTGACTCATTTGAAAAGACCCTGATGCTGGGAAAGACTGAGGCAGGAGGAGGAGGGGACAACAGAGGATGAGAAGGTTGCATGGCATCACCGACTCAATGGACACAAGTTTGAGTAAACGCCAGGAGTTGGTGATGAACAGGGAAGCCTGGCATGTTGCAGTCCATGGGGTCACAAAGAGCCGGACATGACTGAGTGACTGAACTGAACTAAACATTTTCTCTTGAATGAAGACATTTCTTTTCAATTTACAAAACCTGAACCACTCATTAATTACTATCCATTTCCTCATATTTTTCTGCATATAAAATGAACCTGATAAAATGAGTTGATCACCTTTCTTAAGAAAAATAAATCTCATTACTCTCTCTCTAATGAAATGAATATATTTAACAATATTTCTATAACTTTGAGTACAACATCTGTCATATTAATTGAAGCTTATAAATCATTTAAACATATATTAACATGTTCACATATTCTGAAAAATGTCTTCTAGGTGACATGATCAAATGTTTGAATGATACTTATGCTAATGATGAGTATATAAACCATCAAACAAATGAATGCACCTTCAATAAGGAATTCCCTCATCAATAGAACAGATTATTTAAATTACTTATAAATATCCTTCAAATGGTAACTTTCTAGACAATGTCCTCACTGAATTTGATTTGGAATCATTTTATCTGATTATGATGACTCGGCTCAGCAACTCACTAACTCCTGACCCTGGACAAGTCACTTAGAGTACAGAAATCTGAATCTTCATTCAAGAAATAGAATAATGTGCTGACTTCTGACAAGGGTTATATCAGGATCACATTGAGCTGATGATGGTAGTAATAGCTTATTTAAGTAAGTTTAAAGAAGAGCTAAAAACCTGGAAAATATTTTAGACATTAAATGGTACCTCTAATGAATGGACACATTGCCACTGGAGCCTCTGTCAGTGTCTTTAGGATGAACTCTGGGTGATGGTAGCTGCACAAATCTGGGTGATAAATAGAGATAAGAAACTGTGGAGGTGAAAAAGACTTCATATAAAACTCCTGTTTTTACAGGAAACGATTCTCTGTTTCACAACTTTCTATCTAACCATCAAAAACCCTGTTTTGGTAAATAACAGAATCACAGGCAACACAAGAAGCTCTCAGATATGTTGAGTACGGAAAATAAGGTCTGGGCTAATGTTCTGCAAAACAAAATCTGTGAAGCTTTTCTCTGGAACCCTTGGCCTACCTTCTTTGCATCTTCTTCATCTGTACTGTAAAAAGGAAAGAAAATATATCAGTCATTTACCTGCTTCTTGGTGTTAAATGAGATGTCAGCTCTGAAAGCTACTGATCATTTCACATAATTATGGAAATAGAATGAAAGTGTTTGTCCACCATTAAAGTAATTCTAATTATCAAAAATAAATGGAAATCTATCGGGGAGAGGGCAGAAAATGCCACAGTCATGAATTTAGACCTAAGCCTCTGACTATTCCTGCTCAAACTCTGACCTTTAGTCCATTGCATTCCAAGGCAGCCAATGAACCAGCAGAATAGTTACAGTATTTTTCTGTTGTCCTCTCCTTCTTGTTTCTCAAAAATATGAGTAGTTCCCAAACTGCAGAAATCTGACTCTCCAGGTTTCACACAACTCTCATAATGTTGCCTTCTTCCCCATTCCCATAAAACATTAACTGACCATCTTTGTCATTGTTCATAATATTTGTCATCACATAGAGAACATTAGATTTTGAAATCTCCTCTCTTTATGATGCAATGGAGAAGCACTTTGGAGATTTGAGACTGCCACGACACTGCTGACTATTTCCAAAGGGAGTGATTAGATTGTCAACTAAATTTGGCAAGGAAAATACCAGAGCTTTGTGAAGGGCAAATATTTTAGAATATGTCATCTACTGCCCCAGGGGTTAACCCTGAATTCTGACACCAAAATCCTGTCAGTGACTGATTTAGTACAACCTTGTTTGGAAGTCTATTTGATCAAAAGTAAATAGTTAAGAAAAGTTTTTTTACATCTTATAATAAAATGAAAAAGAGAAAAAATGTAAATAAAGGATGAGAGGCTGTTGATATATATACCAAGGAAGCAAGCAGAATCAGGTTGACGATGAGACATGTGAATTATTGCCTCAGGTGCAAAATTTACCCGGATACCAAAAGCCCTAGTAATCAAGGTGAATGAAGTTTTTTTTTTTTCAAGGTCGCACAGAGAGCAGGACACTTTATTAAGAACCATATTTTCTGTTATCAAAGTCTGAGTTATTTCCACTAAAGGAATTTCCCCCAAAATAATTCTGGACAAAATATTAGACAGTAACTATATATAACCACACAATATATGTATTTTTCTCTCTCTCTCACACACACACATACACAGAGAATATATTTTTACTTAATAAGATATGAAACTTGCATCAAGTAAAACCAAACCGAGCAGATCTGGACTAGGTCTTCTTTCCTTACTGTCTACAGTGATTATCTTCATCATTCCATTTCCCTATTTTTGCTCTTTCCTTACTGTCCACAGTGATTATCTTCATCATTCCATTTCCGTATTTTTGCTCTAACAAAAATGAAGAGCTGAACTGGCCCTTATTTTTTTTCTCTTTTCAAATATTTTATTTTATTTTTTTGTTCTTACCAAATATTTTCTTGTTTTTTTTGCCTTTTGTGACGTAGTTTATTTTTTAATACTTTATTCTACTTTACAATACTGTATTGGTTTTGCCATACATTGACATGAACCAGCCACATGTGTCCATGATCTCCCAATGCCTAAGCACCCTCCCACCTCCCACCCCACACAGTCTCCCTGGATCATCCCGTACACCAGCCCCAAGCATCCTGTATCCTGTTATGAACATAGACTGGCGCTTCGTTTCTTATATGATAGTATACATGTTTCAGTGTCATTCTCCCAAATCATTCCACCCTCTCCCTCTCCCTCAGAGGCCAAAAGTCTGTTCTATACCTTTGTGTCTTTTTGTTGTCTCACATAGAGGGTCATCATTACTGTCTTTCTAAATTCCATATATATGTGTCAGTATACTGTATTGGTGTTTTTCTTTCTGGCTTATTTCACTCTGTATAATTGGCTCCAGTTTCATTCATCTCATTAGAACGGATTCAAATTTATTCTTTTTAATGGCTGAGTAATACTCCATTGTGTATATGTACCACAGCTTTCTTATACATTCATCTGCTGATGGACATCTAGGTTGTTTCCATGTCCTGGCAATTATAAACAATGCTGCAGTGAACATTGGGGTACATGTGTCTCTTTCAATTCTGGTTTCCTCGGTGTGTATGCCCAGCAGTGGGATTGCTGGGTCATAAGGCAGTTCTATTTGCAAGTTTTTAAGGAATCTCCACACTGTTTTCCATAGTGGCTGTACTAGTTTGCATTCCCACCAGCAGTGTAAGAGGGTTCCCTTTTCTCCACATCCTCTCCAGCATTTATTGCTTGTAGACTTTTGGATTGCAGCCATTCTGACTGGTGTGAAATGGTACCCCATTGTGGTCTTGATTTGCATTTCTCTGATAATGAGTGATGTTGAGCATCTTTTCATGTGTTTGTTAGCCATCCGTATGTCTTCTTTGGAGAAATGCCTATTTAGTTCTTTGGCCCATTTTTTTCATTGGGTCGCTTATTTTTCTAGAGTTGAGCTGCATAAGTTGCTTGTATATCTTTGAGATTAGTTCTTTGTCAGTTTCTTCATTTGCTATTGTTTTCTCCCATTCAGAAGGCTGTCTTTTCACCTTACTTATAGTTTCCTTTGTTGTGCAGAAGCTTTTAATTTTAACTAGATCCCATTTGTTTATTTTTGCTTTTATTTCCAGTATACTGGGAGGTGGATCATAGAGGATCCTGCTGTGATTCATGTCGGAGAGTGTTTTGCCTATGTTCTCCTCTAGGAGTTTTATTGTTTCTGGTCTTACATTTAGATCTTTAATCCATTTTGAGTTTATTTTTGTGTGTGGTGTTAGAAAGTGATCTAGTTTCATTCTTTTACAAGTGGTTGACCAGTTTTCCCAGCACCACCTGTTAAAGAGACTGTCTTTACTCCATTGTATGTTCTTGCCTCCTTTGTCGAAGATAAGGTGTCCATAGGTGTGTGGATTTATCTCAGGGCTTTCAATTTTGTTCCACTGATCTATTTTTCTGTCTTTGTGCCAGTACCATACTGTCTTAATGACTGTGGCTTTGTAGTAGAGCCTGAAGTCAGGCAAGTTG
The DNA here is from genome assembly GCA_917880005.1 of Nanger dama. Taxonomy (NCBI): domain Eukaryota; kingdom Metazoa; phylum Chordata; class Mammalia; order Artiodactyla; family Bovidae; genus Nanger; species Nanger dama. Next base: position 77,017,796 of record CAKJTW010000003.1, read on the forward strand.
ATTCTTCCAGTTTCATTCTTCTTTCTCAAGATTGCTTTTTGCTATTCGAGGTTTTTTGTATTTCCATACAAATCTTGAGATTGCTTGTTCTAGTTCTGTGAAAAATGCTGTTGGTAGCTTCATAGCGATTGCATTGAATCTGTAGATTGCTTTGGATAGTATACTCATTTTTACTCTATTGGCTCTTCCAATCCATGAATATGGTATATTTCTCCATCTATTAGTGTCCTCTTTGATTTCTTTCATCAGTGTTTTATGATTTTCAGTATATAGGTCTTTAGTTTCATTAGGTAGGTATATTCCTAAGTATTTTATTCTTTTCATTGCAGTGGTGAATGGAATTGTTTCCTTAACTTCTTTTTCTGTTTTCTCATTATTAGTGTATAGGAATGCAAGGGATTTCTGAGTGTTAATTTTATATCCTACAACTTTACTATATTCATTGATTAGCTCTAGTAGTTTTCTGGTCGAGTTTTTAGGGTTTTCTATGTAGAGGATCATGTCATCTGCAAACAGTGAGAGTTTTACTTCTTCTTTTCCAATTTGGATTCCTTTTATTTCTTTTTCTGCTCTGATTGCTGTGGCCAACACTTCCAGAACTATATTGAATAGTAGCGGTGAAAGTGAGCACCCTTGTCTTGTTCCTGACTTTAGTGGAAATGCTTTCAATTTTTCACCATTGAGGATAATGTTAGCTGTGGGTTTGTCATATATAGCTTTTATTATGTTGAGGTCTGTTCCTTCTATTCCTGCTTTCTGGAGGGTTTTTATCATAAATGGATGTTGAATTTTATCAAAGGCCTTCTCTGCATCTGTTGAGATAATCATATGAATTTATATTTCAATTTGTTAATGTGGTGAATTACATTGATTGATTTGCAGATATTGAAGAATCCTTGCATCCCTGGGATAAAACCCACTTGGTCATGATGTATGATTTTTTCATGTGTTGTTGGATTCTGATTGCTAGAATTTTGTTAAGAATTTTTGCATCTATGTTCATCAGTGATATTGGGCTGTAGTTTTCTTTTTTGTGGCGTCTTTGTCAGGTTTTGGAATTAGGGTGATGGTGGCCACATAGAATGAGTTTGGAAGTTTACCTTCCTCTGCAATTTTCTGGAATAGTTTTAGTAAGATAGGTGTTAGCTCTTCTCGAAATTTTTGGTAGAATTCAGCTATGAAGCCGTCTGGACCTGGGCTTTTGTTTGCTGGAAGATTTCTGATTACAGTTTCAATTACCATGCTTGTGATGGGTCTGTTAAGATTTTCTATTTCTTTCTGGTTCAGTTTTGGAAAGTTGTACGTTTCTAAGAAATTGTCAATTTCTTCTACATTGTCCATTTTATTGGCATATAATTGCTGATAGTAGTCTCTTATGACCCTTTGTATTTCTGTGTTGTCTGTCGTGATCTCTCCATTTTCATTTCTAATTTTATTGATTTGATTTTTTTCTCTTTGTTTCTTGATGAGTCTGGCTAATGGTTTGTCAATTTTATTTATCCTTTCAAAGAACCAGCTTTTTGCTTTGTTGATTTTTGGTATGGTCTCTTTGTTCCTTTTGCATTTATTTCTGCCCTAATTTTTAAGATTTCTTTCCTTCTACTAACTCTGGAGTTCTCTATTTTTTCCTTTTCTAGTTGCTTTAGGTGTAAAGTTAGGTTATTTATTTGACTTTTTTCTTGTTTCTTGAGGTATGCCTGTATTGCTATGAACTTTCCTCTTAGCACTGCTTTTATAGTGTCCCACAGGTTTTTTGTAGTTGTGTTTTCATTTTCATTTGTTTCTATGCATATTTTGATTTCCTTTTCGATATCTTCTGTGATTTGTTGGTTATTCAGAAGGGTGTTGCTCAGCCTCCAAATGTTGGAATTTTTAATAGTTTTTTTCCTGTAGTTGAGATCTAACCTTAGTGCATTATGGTCAGAGAAGATGCTTGGAATAATTTCGATTTTTTTTGAATTTATCAAGGTTAGATTTATGGCCCAGGATGTGATCTATCCTGGAAAAGGTTCCGTGTGCACTTGAGAAAAAGGTGAAATTCATTGTTTTGGGGTGAAATGTCCTATAGATATCAATTAGGTCTAACTGGTCTATTGTATTAAAGTTTTCGTTTCTTTGTTAATTTTCTGTTTTGTTAATCTGTCCATAGGTGTGAGTAGGGTATTAAAGTCTCCCAGTATTATTGTGTTCTTATTAATTTCCCCTTTCATGCTTGTTAGCATTTGTCTTATATATTGCGGTGCTCCTATGTTGGGTGCATATATATTTATAATTGTTATGTCTTCTTCTTGGATAGATCCTTTGATGATTATGTAGTGGCTTTCTTTGTCTCTTTTCACAGCCTTTGTTTTAAAGTCTATTTTATTGGATATAAGTATTGCTACTCCTGCTTTCTTTTGGTCTCTATTTGCATGGAATATTTTTTTCCAGCCCTTCACTTTCAGCCTGTATATGTCCGTTCTTTTGAGGTGGGTCTCTTGTAGGCAGCATATATAGGGATCTTGTTTTTTTATCCATTCAGCCAGTCTTTGTCTTTTGGTTGGGGCATTAAACCCGTTTACATTTAAGGTAATTATTGATAAGTATGCTCCTGTTGCCATTTACTTTAATGTTTTGAGTTCGAGTTTATACGCCCTTTTTGTATTTCCTGTCTAAAGCCTATCCTTTAGCATTTGTTGGAGAGCTGGTTTGGTGGTGCTGAATTCTCTCAGCTTTTGCTTGTCTGTAAAGCTTTTGATTTCTCCTTCATATTTGAATGAGATCCTTGCTGGGTACAGTAGTCTTGGCTGTATGTTATTATCTTTCATCACTTTAAGTATGTCTTGCCATTCCCTCCTGGCCTGAAGAGTTTCTATTGAAAGATCTGCAGTTACTCTTATGGGGATCCCCTTGTGTGTTATTTGTTGTTTTTCCCTTGCTGCTTTTAATATTTGTTCTTTGTGTTTGGTCTTTGTTAGTTTGATTAAAATATGTCTTGGGGTGTTTCGCCTTGGGTTTATCCTGTTTGGCACTCTCTGGGTTTCTTGGACTTGGGTGATTATTTCCTTCCCCATTTTAGGGAAGTTTTCAACTATTATCTCCTCAAGTATTTTCTCATGGTCATTCTTTTTGTCTTCTCCTTCTGGGACTCCTATAATTCGAATGTTGGAGCGTTTCATATTGTCCTGGAGGTCTCTGAGGTTGTTCTCATTTCTTTTAATTTGTTTTTCTTTTTTTCCTTGCTGATTCATTTATTTCTACCATTCTATCTTCTATTTCACTAATCCTATCTTCTGCCTCTGTTATTCTATTATTTGTTGCCTCCAGAGTGTTTCTGATCTCATTTATTGCATTATTCATGAAATGTTGACTCTTTTTGTTTCTTCTAGGTCCTTGTTAAACCTTTCTTGCATCTTCTCAATCCTTGACCCCAGGCTATTTATCTGTGATTCCATTTTGATTTCAAGATTTTGGATCATTTTCACTATCAGTATTCGGAATTCTTTCTCAGGTAGATTCCCTATCTCTTCCTCTTTTGTTTGGTTTGGTGGGCATTTCTCCTGTTCCTTTACCAGCTGGGTATTCCTCTGTCTCTTCATCTTGGTTATATTGCTGCGTTTGGGGTGTCCTTTCTATATTCTGGGAATTTGTGGAGTTCTATTTATTATTGAGCTTCCTCACTGTGTGTGGGATTGTATCAGTGGCTTGTCAAGGTTTCTTGATTAGGGAGGCTTGTGTTGGAGTTCTGGTGGGTGGAGCTGGATTTCTTCTCTCTGGAGTGCTGTGAAGTGTCTAGTAATGGGTTATGAGACGTCAATGGTTTTGGAGTATTTTGAGCTGCCTGTATATTGAAGCTCAGGGGCATGTTCTTGTGTTGCTGGAGAATTTGCGTGGTATGTCTTGCTCTGGAACTTGTTGGCCCTTGGTGGTGCATGATTTCAGTGTAGGTATGAAGGCGTTTGATGAGCTCCTATTGGATAATGTTCCCTGTATTCAGGAATTCTCTGATGATCTCAGGATTTGGACTTAAGCCTCCTGATTCTGGTTTTCAGATTTATTTTTACAATAGCCTCATGACTTCTCCATCTATACAGCACTGATGTTAAAACATCTAGATTAAAGATGATAGGTTTCTCCACCTTGAGGGTCACCCCTAGAGGATCACTGAGTTACTTGGAGGAGAGAAGAGGGAGGGCTTAGTTAGAGGTGACTGGAATGGGATGAGGTGGAATCAAAAGAGGAGAGAGCAAGCTAGCCCGCAACCACTTTCTTGTGTGCGTTCCACAGTTTGGACCTCTCAGAGGTGGTCACAGAGTTATACAGGGAATAGGAGAGGGAGGAGTTAGAGAGGGAGGAAGTAGACAGAGGGGACCAGGGGGATAAAAGAGGGAGATGAAAAGGAGGGATACGTGTCCAGCCAGTAACCAGTTCCCTGAGTGTTCACCTTCTGGAACACACAGAGATTCATTAAGTTGGGTAGAGAAGAGGAGGGGGAGGGAGGAGAGAGAGGCCACCTGGTGGTGAAAAAAGAGAGCCCAAAGGAGAGAGTGGTCAAGCCAGTAATCTCGCTCTCATGTAAAATTGGGTACTGAAGATTAGGTTTTTAAATGTACAAAATTGGCAAGAAATACCAAACTGTAAAGATTAAAAATCTGGAGTAGAGATTGGATTTTCAAAAATAAAATATTAATGGAAAGAAGAAGAAGGAGAAAAGAAAAAAAAAAAGAAAGCCACCAGAATTATTAAGAGACAACAACCTCCACCACAAAAAGACTATATATAGCATTTGCTTTAAAAATAGGGGTATTTTTTGAAAAGTAATAATAGGTTATAAAAATAATAAATAGAGATATAGAGGACTTTAAAATTTAAGAAAGTTTAAAAAAAGACAAAAAGAAAAAAATTTTTTCAAAAATATTTTTTTCAAAAAAATTTTATAAAGAATTATTTAAAAAGAAAGAAAAAGAAAAAGAAAAAAATCACGCTTCCACATCAACACCCCCCACACAAAAAAAAATTGATCATAAAAGTATTAAAGGTATATCTTGCCCTTTCTCTGGCGTTGTGGGCTGTGTGGGGTCGCTACCAAGGCAGTTCCCTCTGTTTGACTTCCTCTGTTTGCTGGTCTCTTCCATGTCTGATTTCCGTCTTGACACAGGGAGGGCGGTGATGGACTCCACGCTGGTCTTGCCCCTGCTGACAGCACACACTATGTTGCTCCACAGGATAACCGTCTGGGCCAGCCCTAGGCTTCATGCACCTCCCCGGTCTAAGCCACTCAGGTTCGGCGCTCAGGAAGCCCTCTGAGGCACAGATTTGGTTGGGCCTTCACTTTGTGCCCCTTCCCAGGTCTGAGTAGCTAGGGAGTTTGGCGAGCGCAATTGCTGCAATTTCTGGCCTTTCCGAGCTGCTCAGATTTTCTGGGTGTACCGCTAGGGCTCCTTCTCAGGCAGATGATGACTGTCCAGAGCCCCCCAGAAGTCTTAGTTAGCAAAGAAACCTGCTTTCAATTTGGTAGGTAATGTCTCTCTTGAGCTGCGATTGCCTCCTTCCACACTTAAGGCTCTGGCTGCCTGTCACAGGAGGGGGATGGCCTGCAGCCAGCTATTTCTGATCCATCCTTTGTTCTGTGCGCAGGCCTGTCAGTGCCTTATGTTCAAGCGTTTCGCATGTTAGCTATCCCACAATCTGGTTTGCTAGTCCAAGTTAGTTCATTCTGGCCACGCGCGGACCGATTCTGGCCGCATTACCACCCGATTCTCAAGAAAAGCCCTGCAGCCTGAGTCTCCCGCAGCCCGATTCTTAGAAAGCACTGCCACTGGAGAGTCCCATTCCTCCCTGCCCAACCCCCACTTGCAGTGTCGGATGCAGGCATTTGCGCTGTTTATCTGCTGGGGATTTTCTGCTGGGTTCATAATCTGTTGATTTTAATTATTTACTTATTTCTCCTTCCTGTTATGTTGCCCTCTGTGCTTCCAAGGCATGCCCCAGACTCGGCTGCGAGAATGTTTCCTGGCTGTTTGGAAACCTCTCTTTAAGAGTCTCTTCCCGGGACGGGATTCCCTTCCCAGACAGGGCTCCCTCCCTACCTCCTTTGTCTCTTTTTTTCATGTTTTATATTTATTCCAACCTGTTTTTGAAGCCAATGATCTGCTTTGCTGGATGCCTGATGTACTCTGCCAGCATTCAGAAGTTGTTTTGTGGAATTTACTCAGCTTTGAAATGTTCTTTTGATGAAGTAGTGAGGGGAGAGTGGTCTCCCGGTCCTATTCCTCCGCCATCTTTTTCCTTCCCTAAATGAAGTTTTAATGCAATGTTTAAAAGTCAGAGTTAATGTAAAAATTATGAACAAGAATATCTATTTTTCAAAATAAAGACACCAACATTACAAATGTTTCCTTTGATCTCAGTTTCCAATATGGCTCAAAATTGCACTATTACTAACCCAGCATTTAGTTAAAATTCAGTGTTTGTTTTGTTTATCACAGTTTTGTAACATTAATTTTGCTTTTACAATATCAAGTAGACCTAGAAAATATTATGCTTAGTGAAATGTCAGCCAAATACTGTATCATATCATTTATATGTAGAATGTTAAAACTAATGAATGTTTATGCTAAACAGAAACAGACTCAGAAATATAGAACACAAGCTAGTGGATATCATAAGGACAGGGCAAATTAGGGGTATGGGAGTAGAAGATACAAACTCATATGTATAAAATATTGGCAACAGGATACATGGTATAGCACAGGGAATTATAGCCACTATCTTGAAATAACTTTGAATGGTGTGTACCTGACTCAGTATGCTATACACTTGAAACTAATAAAATATTGTCAATCAACCCCACTTCACAAATGTGATTATAATATTGCTTATTACTAAATTTTTGTCACTCCCTTAGATTTTTCCCTCCAGTTCAGTTCAGTTCAGTTCAGTAGCTCAGTCGTGTCCGATTCTTTGAGACCCCATGAATCGCAGCAGGCCAGGCCTACCAGTTCATCACCATCTCCCGGAGTTCACTCAGACTCACATCCATCCAGTCAGTGATGCCATCCAGCCATCTCATCTTCTGTCGTCCCCTTCTCCTCCTGCCCCCAATCCCTCCCAGCATCAGAGTCTTTTCCAATGAGTCAGCTCTTAGCATGAGGTGCCCAAAGTACTGGAGTTTCAGCTTCAGCATCATTCCTTCCAAAGAACACCCAGGGATGATCTCCTTCAGAATGGACTGGTTAGATCTCCTTGCAGTCCAAGGGACTCTCAAGAGTCTTTTCCAACACCACAGTTCAAAATCATCAATTCTTCAGAGCTCAGCTTTCTTCACAGTTCAACTCTCACATCCATACATGACCACGAGAAAAACTATAGCTTTGACTAGACGGACCTTTGTTTCAAAGCCTAGTGCTTCTTACAAAAAGAACGGTGTGCTGTAAAATGTATCACTTCCTCAAAGGTGAGTGACCTCTTAAATAGGATATGAAAAAATGTTTCCTGATCTTGGTATTTGTTGTTTACTCACTTTTTCTTTCCTCAGTTTAAACAAGGGATGGAGAGGTATTGTTTTTTTTTTTTTTCCCTTGACTGTTACTAAAATAAAAATTGATTCAAGTTCAGAGAAATTAAATGCAACTTAATTTAGTCTTTTATATCTGGTTGTTGATATCTTTCCTTTTGCCTTAAAAGGAATTCTGAGTTTGAGTGTCACTTCAAAATTAAATCACTAAACACATTTTTGTAAACTAAATAAAATTCATACTCAAATATGTGTTTGTTCTAATCTGTTTTCATCTCAACGACGTAGTGTGAGAAATAAAAGAAGAGAAGAGAGAAAAAACAAAGAAGTACAAGGTTAGAATGACCAAAAACAGAACAAGAGGCTCATGGAGACATAAATGGAAAGACAATTATAAAATTTTTCGAAGATCAAGAGACAGAGAGACACTGGTCTGTAATACATGTTCCACCAATCCACAAACTACAAAAGGAAACCAGTGATAAAGAGGACTGTGTATAGGAAAAAGAAAGAAAAAGAAAATACACAGGGTTAGATATGCACTTAAGTAGAGTAAGAGCCCCACCTTGAAGTAGGTTAGAGTTCTGCCCCCAAAAGTCTTTAACTATGAAAATTGTGATGTTTTTCCATAATTATAAACATAATCTGAGGCTTTCCTCACTTCTTAACCTTCATCCCAATACGTAAAACAAAGTTAATATGCCGATCTAAGCTAGTTCTTAGAGGCTTTTTAAAATGCCATCTTTTTTATATTAAACAATATTGATATTATTTATTTCTATTACTGAGTTTTTTGACACATCCTTGGGCTTCCCTGGTGGCTCAGATGGTAAAGTGTCTGCCTGCAATGCGGGAGGTCCAGGTTCGATTCCTGGGTCGGGAAGATCCCCTGTCGAAGGAAATGGCAATCCACTCCAGCACTCTTGCCTGGAAAATCCCATGGACAGAGGAGCGATAGAGTACAGTCCATGGGGTCGCAAAGAGTTCAGACACGACTGAGCGACTTCACTTTCCTTTCACTCAGATTTTGCACTGAACTCAAATAACTTATGGGGTGTCTCCCTGAGCCTGGCAGTATTGTGTCAACAGTACAGTACAGACAAGACAAAAGTCCTTTCCTTTAGAATTTTACATTTTAATTCAGGGAGAGAGACAATAAGCAAACAAGCAGGAAAGAAAACATCAGGTAGTAATGGGTGTTAGAAAGTAAATAGAGCAGAGTGTGAGTTGCAGAGAGCTTAGGAGAGAGATCGGTGTTTTAGCAAGGATGGTCAGAGAGGCTCTTTCTGAGGCGGTTTCATAAGAGTAAATCCTGAGTGTCTAAGAGAAGCCATTCCAGTAAGTGGTCATCAAAAGGAAGATCTCTATGCCGAACAATAACATCCACCTCTTTCTTCCTGAAAAGGCTAGTAAAGCAGTCTTCTCTTTTCCAATTTAAAAAGAAAGGAAGGTCTGGTGTGTTGAGGAATAGAAAAGGGGTCAGAGTGCCAAGAGTGTGAAAAATTTATACAAAGAAAATTCCTTCCCATTTTTTATCCCCCAAAACAAACTTCACAATAGGAAACAGCTATTACACTTTGTGCATCTTCTCCAAAGCATTATGCATAAAAACTAATGTCATTATACAGTCTTTTCTCTCTATTAGTAAAAAAAAGTGATAAATATGCAAAAGTAGGGTTTGTTTAAATAAATTTTAATAGCTGCATGCAATTCAATACTTTACAGGCATTTAAAGTATAATATGTATGTATAACATATACATCCATGCATAATATAGGTTCCAGAATATGTTTTTAAAAAGCAATTAAAAAAATAACATATATAATATGAACTTACATTTAGACAAAAATGCTTAAGTATGTACCAAAAATGTGGAAAAACTATGTACATTCTCTGACCTTTATTTCTATTGAATATATTGCTGTTGTTCAGTCACTAAGTCATGTCTGAGCCTGCGACCCCGTGGACTGCCACACACCAGGCCTCCCTGTCCTCCACTATCTCCCAGAGTTTGCTCAGATTCATGTCCTTTGAGCTGATGATGCTATCTAACCATCTCATCCTCTGACACCCTCTTTTGCCTTCAATCTTGGCAGCATCAGGGTCTTTTCTAATGAGCTGGCTTTTCTTATCAGGTTTTATATATGTTTCATCAATTCCTTTCTACCACAAAGTCACTTTTTAAAATTATTATTATTAATATTTACATAATCACATTAAGTAAAACTCTATATTGGTTCCCATTTAAAATTTTTCAAGTCAGCTTTGTACAATAAGAAGTCATAATGCATGCTTTACTCATTCACTTCTTACTAGCCAATATTGAGTATCTATCAGAGCAAGTCATTGTGATGAAACACAAATTTAATAGTACAGACTCTAATTTCAAAGAAGATAGGAAATTTTAAACACAGACACTTATAAAGTAATAGTAAACTCTTTGTAAAAGAACTGTGCTTAGAGTATCGTGAGAGCAAAGAGGAGTAGACGCTGGTATGGGCATTGGAAATAAATCAAGAAGCAGGAAGCACTGCGGGTCAGTCTTCACTGAAACGTTCATCAGCAAGAGGAGAACAGTGTGCAAAGTCACTGAAGAATCCAACTCCCTTCCTGTGCTGAAACAGTAAGAGGCAAGATTGGAAAAGCGGGTGATTTCTAACAGATTATATTTGATTAACTTTACAATTCATTGGAAGAAATTCAGGAGATAATCCACGAGACTGCTGTTTTACACTACACATAAAGGATGTATCTAACTGATGATAAAGTTGACAGCTTCTCAGCTATGTTGTGGAGAAGGCAATAGCACTCCACTCCAGTACTCTTGCCTGGAAAATCCCTGGACAGAGGAGCCTGGTAGGCTGCAGTCCATGGGGTCACTAAGAGTCAGACACGACTGAGAGATTTCACTTTCACTTTTCACTTTCATGCATTGGAGAAGATGGCAACCCACTCCAGTGTTCTTGCCTGGAGAATCCTAGGGACGGGGCAGCCTGGTGGGCTGCCATCAATGGGGTCACACAGAATCAGACATGACTGAAGCGACTTAGCGGCAGCAGCAGCAATGTTGAGCTATTGCTGTGTCCTATAGATATATCATGAGAATTTTTCAGCATTTTTCAAAAGTATACTCTTATGTTTTAAATTCAAAACTTAACAATGGCATTCAACATGGCAAGTATTAATCTGATAGATTTATTCTGGGACATAGGACAAATTACAAGCTTTTAAAACTGAGATCATATTAAATATGTTCTTAGAAGACAATAGAATTAAACTAGAAATGTATTAGGGATATTCTCAAAACTTTAGGGAAAACACACTCTGAATAACCCATGAGTAAGAAAAATCAAAGTCAAAATTAGACTATATTATTAATGGAATGCAAATGAGAACACAACATAAAAATATGCAATATGTAGATAAAGTAGTGCTGAGAGGGAAATTTGTAGCAGCAACTGATTTTATTTGAAGGGTTTATAAGAAAGAATTTAAATCAATAATTTAACCTCAAAATTTAGGGAAAAACATGAAATTAAATCCAAAGAAAGAAGAAACTAAAAACATAAGTAACGGAAGAAATATATAAATTTCTTAAATACAGAAAAATAAATGAACCCAAAAGCTAGTTCCTTGCAAAGAACAATAAAATGCATAAAATTTAGCCACATTTTCAAGGGGGAAAAGAGATTACACAAATTAATACCATCAAGAGTTAAAAAACACAATTATTATGAATATCACAGAAATTAAAACAATGCTAATGGAACATTCTGAACAATTCCATGCCAATAAATTTGATAACTTAGCTTGAATGCACAAAATCCTAAGATCATTAATTACTAAAACTAACTCAAGAAGAAACATAACTTGAATAGCTGTATATTTACTAAAGAAATTTAATTTGTACTTTAAAACCTTCCCACAAAGAAAGCTTCCGACCCAATTGCTCATCAGATGTATCTGCCAAACAGTTATTCAAGAAATAATCAAACTCTCAGAAGACAGATTATTAAAGGAAAAATATCTTTAATATCCCCTGTAATATTTCTGGTGTACATTAAGTTATTAAAAGCATGTGAATATATTTGCACATATTCGTGGAATATGTTTCTCTTCTCAGTCATTTCCAATTCAGACTCATTGTGGTCAGAGCATGTATTCTATATGAAATACGGTGAGACTTTTATGGGCTAGCCTATGATCTATCTTTGAGAATGATTGATGTACTTGAGAAGAACATTTGCTTGTCATTGTTGAGCGCAGTAGTCTATAAAAAGTCAAATTTGTAGATAGCGCTGTTCAATTATCCTGTAAGCTTTAGTCACTCATTTGTGTCCAACCCTTCGTGACCTCAAAGACTGTAGCCCAGGTCTACAGGTCTACATCCTCTGTCCATGGGATTTTCCAGGTAAAAAATACTAGAAGAATGGGTTGCCATACCCTCCTCCAGGGGATCTTTCCAACCCAGGGATTAAACTTGGGTCCCCTGTTTTGCAGGCAGTTTCCTTGCCGTCGGAGCCACCGGGGAAGCCCATCTTTACTGACAGCAGCTCACATGCACTGCAGTTTTTAAAAAATTAATCTCAATATAAGCTGTTCGATTCTCTATTTCTTTATTAATATATGTTTAAACATCTATAGCCCGGCACTATAATGGTCTCCTACTCCATAAAAATTTTATAAGTACCTAATTTTCCACATTAAACCCCACTATACTGAAAATAACTAGAGTGGTTTATGTAACCTCCAATAGAATCTACAATACCAATAAGTATCATTATCATAATCAGATTAAAATCAGTGGAAAGCAGATTTTAACATCCAGGGAGGATTTCTAACAGCTCATTAGTAATGATCATGAAGCTCTGAAAAACAATCAAGTGAAATATTTGCATGATATTTTTTCCATAAAACCAGTTATTTTCCTTTCATATATCTACCAACTTTGAGGGAAGAAAAATATATATGTTTTGAAGAATTTTCAGACCTTTAGGCTGCTCATAACAAGTCTGCAACCAAACATTTGGCTTTTAATGATGTTTTGCTGGTTATTGATCTCTGCCTAGAGTCCTGATGATATTCCTCTAAATCATAGAAGAAACAATTTCAGATAAGTCAGCTCTCTTGCTTAAAGTATTAAAAATGAATTCTTATTCAATTAGAATAAAATAAAACTTCTTATCTCAGCACAAGAGACCCTAGTTATTTGACCCTTACATATAAATTAACACCTAAAATCTCTCATACATATTCATTATACTGCAACTATTCTGGTGTTTCTTTTATGTTCTCTAAACACACAAAGTGTATTCTCTTGTTATGCATAACTTTCCCCACTAGTTACAATAAAGTGAGGTGAAGTCTCTAAGTTGTGTCCGACTGTTTGCGACCACATGGAGCCTACCAGGCTGCTCTGTCCATGGGATTTTCCAGGCAGGTGTACTGGAGTGCGCTGCTATTTCTTTCTCCAGGGAATCTTCCTGACTCAGGGATCAAACCCAGGTCTCCCGCATTGTAGGCAGATGCTTTTATCGTCTGAGCCACCAGGGAAGTCCCAAAATAGTTACTGTAGTACATGAACAATGGAAGGCACTCAGTGAAAAGCAATATTTGTAAAATGAATGAAAGATTTGCAGCCGGAATTTCTCGTTCATGACTTCATCTTATAAAACCTACTCAGAAAAACACATGGCGGCTCAATATCCTCCTCATGGAAGCTTTCACTTCCTGGTTGCGAAGGGTATAAATCACAGGATTCATCAAAGGAAAGATCACTGTGTGGAAAAAGGAAACCACCTTGTCTGCTGATAAGGCTGTGAAGGGCCGAGTGTAGATAAAGATGGCAGGCCCAAACATGAGAAGTATGATAATGACATGGGTGGTGCATGTGGACAGCGCCTTGCTCTTCCCTTCAGAAGCAGACCCACTCACACGGCAGAGGATGACTGCATAGGAGGCCAGAAGGCCCAGAAAGCACAGCAGGGTGAACAGGCCACTGTTGAAGACCATCAGGAGCTCCACCACAAAGGTGTCCGTGCAGGCCAGCTTGATGACCTGTGGCACATCACAGAAGAAGTTGTCCAGTCGGTTTGGACCACAGAAGGGCAAGCGGAGGATGAGGGCCACTTGGATAATGGAATGAACAAAGCCTCCAAGCCACAGAGCCAACAGCAAGGCATAGCAGGCTCTAGGGTTCATGACACTCGAATAGTGTAAAGGACGACAGATGGCAATGTAGCGGTCAAAGGCCATTACGACAAGGAGTAATCCCTCCCCTCCTCCAAGGAAGTGCAAGAAGAAGAGCTGAGTGATGCAGCCTCTATAGGAGATCACCTTCTTCTCTGAGAGGAAGTCCACCAGCATCCTGGGAGCCACAATGAAGGAGTAGGAGGCATCCAGGAAGGCCAGGTTGCCCAGGAAGAAGTAGAGGGGGGCTGTGAGACCAGGGTCTGACCTGATGGTGAGGATGATGAGGAAATTTCCAGGGAGGATGATGAGGTAGAAAATTAAGATCAGGACAAAGACCAGGAGCTCAATATTTTGAGACTGGGTCAGACCAAGGAGAATGAATTCTGTCACCACTGTGTTATTTTCTATCTTCATCTCCTGTGCCTATAGTACACGGGAGAGTAGAGAATTTATTTCCAGTTCTTTTCCCACTAAAGACTGTGAATTCTACATCTATGTTATACCATTGCTGCTGCTGCTGTGGCTAAGTCACTAGTCATGTCCAACTCTGTGCGACCCCTTATACGGCAGCCCACCAGGCTCCCTCGTCCCTGGGATTCTCCAGGCCAGAACACTGGAGCGGGTTGCCATTTCTTTCTCCAATGCATGAAAGTGGAAAGTGAAAATGAAAGCGAAGTCGCGCAGTCGTGTCCGACTCTTAGGGACTGCGTGGACTGCAGCCCACCAGGCCCCTCCATCCATGGGATTTTCCAGGCAAGAGTACTGGAGTGGGGTGCCATTGCCTTCTCCAATGTTATAACATTACTCTCCCACAAATGAAGAAATCTCTTCTATCTTTACCTGCATGCATGCTACTGCTTCAGTCGTGTCTAACTGTTTGTGACCTATGGACTGTAGCCTGCCAGGCTCCTCTGTCCATGGGATTCTCCAGGCAAGAATGCTTGAGTGGGTTGCCATGTCCTACTCCAGGGAATCTTCCTTGACCCAGGGATTGAACCTGCGTCTCCTGCACTGCAGGTGGATTCTTTACCCATGAGCTACTGGGAAAGCCACTTCCACCCTTTATTCTTCTATGAATCATTAGGTGCCAATACCCAAATCTTGAAGCCACTCTGTTCTGTTTCTGTCCTGTGCTCCTGTTAACTGTTCTCTCATGCAGCACTCTGTCCTGCCCTGCATTTGTTTATGATTCACATGAGGCATATGAACTGCTTTAAATTCTTCAAATTTTTATTTGAATGGGGGAAGGTGGTAAGATGGAGATTGACAGAAAAAGGAATGGCAGTTTTTTAAGGCAAGAAACATTCCATATCTCGTCTGTAATGATTACAAGTGTCTTTTTTCCAAAATTTATTGAACTATTAAACTATACAAAAATTAATACATTTACTGTATGTAAATTATACCTTAGGGAATGTTTGCCTAAAAGTTTTTAAAAACCTGCTTACTTAAAATATTTCCTTTTTTGCTGTAGAATATTATTCCCATCATCCTGGTCTAAATAAAAAGAATCCTGGTTGTTCTGGAGAAATTGAGATCTGTGGCTTATCTGTACAATTGTCTCTCAATTGACAGTGTGCTTATCCAGTGTACAGGATAATTTATTGGTATGAAAATTTGAAGACCCAATGTAAGCCACTTCAAATGTGCCTCAATGGCATACTGATTATTTTGAATTAAAGTTAGTTAAGAAATGGTCAATGCAAAGGGAGACACTCTGCTCCTTCTTTCTGTCTCCCTGACAGCAGGAAAAGGTCTCTTCATGGCACCACCTGCATCTAGGGGTAAAGGACACCCTTGTCCCTAGAGATAGGGAATTCAAGTGAGAAACTCATGTAAACAAATCTTGTTATTTTTCATTTTTCTACCCCAAACCCATACTCCATTTAGATTTTTTACTAATTGACCATCTAAAGCCTAAATGTCTTTGCCCTGTCTGTTACAAAGTTCCTGTTTTTTTCATCTAAAAAGTATTAAAGCACCTACTTTGGCCAGTTGTTTAAGTCTCATGTCTATAAGACCTCTATGCTTGTGATTAAATTGTCTTGTGTAAATGTTATTATTAGTCTAGCCACAAGAACTCAAGATGGGTAGAGCAGAAATTTTCCCATCCTACACAAAACAATAACAGTAGAATTTCTATGTATATATGATTATATCCCATTCTTTATAATTCTATTTTTGAGTGTCATAATGAAAATGAATATTAAAATGTACAAATAAAATATACATGTTGCTTGTACATGCTAAAAATTGTTTATTTTTAAGATGAAACATTTTCAGAACTTGAAGACTTGAACTAGATGATACTATTGCACTGGAATATATATCTATTCAAAATGTAAAAATATCTGATTTTGTGTGTCTAAACCCAAATAGATTAACTAAGAGCAGATGTTTTTGTATATAGCTAAAACCTGGAATTATTAAAGAGGCAGTTTACATCACATACACACATGGATATGTATACAAATGCAAGTATGCACACGCACACATGCGCAAGCACATGAATTGTTTCCTAAGCAAAACTGAAGCCCAAACATTTACAAATGACACAATCCAAATTAACTTTTCTGTTGTGTTCTTTCCTTCCTTTCTCCCCCCTTTCCCTCAGCAAACTGAAGCCCAAACATTTACAAATGGCACAATCCAAATTAACTTTTCTGTTGTGTTCTTTCCTTCCTTTCTCCCTTCCTCTTTCCCTCCTTTCCTTCCTTCCTTCCTTTTTTCCTAGCATACATTGACTTAAATAGTTATCGATTTTTTTTCTGTGTATAATAAAACCTGTTGCTAGAAAATGTCAGAAATCTCTCTGTACTTTTTCCTAAGTTATGTACACCTTGCACTCTATTATACAATTGGTTATTTCATACTGTTTCAGATATCAAGACTGTCTTTAGGACATAAGAGAAAACTAAGTATTAAAGGTTAAGGGTTGGAGATTTTTCCACTGTGCTTGGCTTTCCTATCATGCACTTATGTTCTTCTATTTACTCCTTAACAGATCGTATTGATTACCATCTAACATCCCTCACTTCTTTCTCTAGTAATATGATATATAAATTTAAGACCAAGAAAACTGGTATCTTAATAAAAGTTTTATGTATTCTCAATAAAGTATTTCTAAATATTCAGAGGAACAAGAGTAATATCATTAAGAACAGACAAAAGATGTTACCATATTATTGAATTCAGATTTCAAATAATAAAAAAGTTTGTTTCTGCTATAACAGCTCACCATTGCATTATGAGACAGCAGATGTCCCACCAGAAAAGCTGTAAAATGTTTCCATTTATTCCTTCTTCCTATTCCTCATAATATGAAGATTGACAAATATATTTGCCTCTTTAGCAATCCAACATTGCTCTCACACAGCAAGCTCTACCTCTTAACAGAAGGGACAATAACTTTTTATTTCCACCTTTGTTATTAAATATCTCTTCTCTTGAAAACAGACCGCTTAACATTTGAAAACAAGCAGTTTGTGATGCAACAGTGAATGCACTCTGGGAATTCTAAGGCTAACCAAACTGTAGAATGCTATTAAAGGGAATTCTTAGAATGCCAATGAGATCAAAATATTAGGGTAGAGATATCCTAGGTGCAAATACTCAAATATCAGTTAAAGAGACATGGCCTCTCTATTGGAATCTAAAATTAACATTCCATAAGTGACAGAAGTGATGGAATGATGAGAATACTTATTAGGTCTAAATGAATAGAAAGTCAAAGGAGGTTTATATTTTACACTGTAATTCAAAAAGAGAAAAGTCGTGTTCAGTTCAGTTCCGTAACTCAGTTGTATCCAACTCTTTGCGACCCCATGAACTGCAGCACGCCAGGCCTCCCCTGTCCATCACCAGCTCCCGGAATTCACTCAGACTCACGTCCATCGAGTCCATGGTGCCATCCAGCCATCTCATCCTCTGTCGTCCCCTTCTCCTCCTGCCCCCAATCCCTCCCAGCATCAGAGTCTTTTCCAATGAGTCAACACTTAGCATGAGGTGGCCAAAGTACTGGAGTTTCAGCTTCAGCATCATTCCTTCCAAAGAAATCCCAGGGCTGATCTCCTTCAGAATGGACTGGTTGGATCTCCTTGCAGTCCAAGGGACTCTCAAGAGTCTTCTCCAACACCACAGTTCAAAAGCATCAATTCTTCGGCACTCAGCTTTCCTCACAGTCCAACTTTCACATCCACACATGACCACAGGAAAAACCATAGCCTTGACTACATGGACCTTTGTTGGCAAAGTAATGTCTCTGCTTTTCAATATACTATCTAGGTTGGTCACAACTGTTCTTCCAAAGAATAAGCATCTTTTAATTTCATGACTGCAATCGCCATCTGCAGTGATTTTGGAGCCCCCAAAATAAACTCTGACACTGTTTCCATTGTTTGTTTCCCCATCTATTTCCCATGAAGTGATGGGACCAGATGCCATGATCTTCGTTTTCTGAATGTTGAGCTTTAAGCCAACTTTTTCGCTCTCCTCTTTCACTTTCATCAAGAGGCTTTTTAGTTCCTCTTCACTTTCTGCGATAAGGGTGGTGTCATCTGCGTATCTGAGGTTATTGATATTTCTCCCTGCAATCTTGATTCGTGCTTGTGCTTCTGCCAGCCCAGCATTTCTCATGATGTACTCTGCATATAAGTTAACTAAGCAGAGTTACAATATACAGCCTTGACGTGCTCCTTTTCCTATTTGGAACCAGTCTGTTGTTCCATGTCCAGTTCTAACTGTTGCTTCTTGACCTGCATACAGGTTTCTCAAGAGGCAAGTCAGGCGGTCTAGTAGTCCCATCTTTTTCAGAATTTTTCACAATTTCTTGTGATCCACACAGTCAAAGGCTTTGGCATAGTCAATAAAGCAGAAATAGATATTTTTCTGGACCTCTCTTGCTTTTTCCATGATCCAGTGGATGATGGCAATTTGATCTCTGGTTCCTCTGCCCAGCTTGAACATCAGGGAGTTCACGGTTCACATATTGTTGAAGCCTGGCTTGGAGAATTTTGAGCATTACTTTACTAGCGTGTGAGATGAGTGCAATTGTGCAATTGTGTGGTAGTTGGAGCATTCTTTGGGATTGCCTTTCTTTGGGATTGGAATGAAAACTTATCTTTTCCAGTCCTGTGGCCACTGCTGAGTTTTCCAAATTTGCTGGCATATTGATTGCAGCACTTTCACAGCATCATCTTCCAGAATTTGAAACAGCTCAACTGGAATTCCATCAACTCCACTAGCTTTGTTTGTAGTGATGCTTTCTAAGGCCCACTTGTCTTCACATTTCAGGACAACCTTTATTGCTACCAAGGACTTTTTTAAATATTATTTTTTCATCTCTATAGACATAATCATGGACTTTGCTTCCTAATGTTTGCATAATACTTAAAATAAAATTAACTTGATGATCTAACTAGTCCTCATAACAGAGACTTTGTATTATTGCTGTTAAAAATTGATAATTTTAGACAATCTTAGAAATTAAAGTCATGAACCATGCTGTATTTTAGTGTTAGCAAGATCCAAATCTCACATCCATACATGACTAGTAGAAAACCATAGCTTGACTAGACAGACCTTTGTTGCAATGCAATGCCTTTGCTTTTTAAGATGCTGTCTAAGTTGGTCATAGCTTTTCTTCCAAGGAACAAACATCTTTTAATTTCATGGCTGCAGTCACCATCTATAGTGATTTTGGAACCCAAGAAAATAAAGTCCCTCACTGTTTGCACTGTTTCCTCGTCTGTTTGCCATGAAGTGATGGAACCAGATGCCTCGATCTTAGTTTTTTGAATATTGAGTTTTAAGCCAAATTTTTCACTCTCCTTTCACTTTTGTCAATAGGCTCTTTAGTTTCTTTTTGCTTTCTGCCATAAGGGTAGTGTCATCTGTGTATCTTAGGCTATTGGTATTTCTCCTGGCAATCTTGATTCCAGCTTGTGCTTCATCCAGCCAGGCATTTCACTTGATGTACTCCACATATAAGTTAAATAAACAAGGTGACAATATATAGCTTTGAAGTACTCCTTTTCCAATTTGGAACCAGCCTGTTGTTCCATGTCCAGTTCTTGTTGCTTCTTGACCTGCTGTATCAGGAGTCAGATCAGGTGATCTGTTATTCTCATCTCTTTGAGAATTTTCCACAGTTTGTTGTGATCCATACAGTCAAAGGCTTTGGTATAGTCAATAAAGCATAAGGAGATGTTTTTCTGAAACTCTCTTGCTTTTTCAATGATCCAATGGATGTTGGTGAGAGGAAGGGTGGATAAAAATAAAGGTTAAAGTTTCACTAGAGCCTTAGGAAAACAGGCTCCTTGTTAATCTTAAGACAGACCTTTATCTCAAGAATGTGTAAGGGGCTCATATCTCAGGAATGCAGCCTCCAGAAGGCTTTCTGGGAGATGTTTACCCCCCAAAAAAGAGAAAAAGAAAACCATCCCAGGAAATTAGTTTCCAGAAAAACAAGTTAGCAGTAAAATTGCAGCTCAGACAGACGTGTCGACCTGATAACAAATGAACCTATCCCTAAAAAATGCGGAGACTTGAGCACCAATCAGATCATTCCACCCTAGCTGTACCTGTTTGTGGTTTTGTGCTTAAAAACTGCTTTGTAACGAATGTTCGGGGTTCGTTCTTCCCTGGTGGTGATCGAACCCCGGCGCACCAGCCTAATAAATCCTCTTGCTGTTTGCATCGATTCCAAGTCTTGGAGAATCTTTGGGCGATGGACCCCTGCAAGGAGGCCGAGAGGCCTAACATTTTGGAGGCTCGTCCAGGATCCCTCACGCATCTCAGATCTCCCTGACTCCCGGATTCGGAGGTACGCTCGAGCTTTCTGTGTGTTCTTGTTGTGCTAACTCTGTTTTTACTCGGAATTGAGGTACTGCTCGCATGTCTGTCCAACTCTGGTTTTCTGAATTTTCTGAAATCTGTCAGGGAGGCAGATCTGTGACAATCCTTGGGGACACCCAAGACATCAATCTGGAAGGAGGGTTCAGTTTGACCCCCCTTCATCCGAATCAGGCGGAGCCTCTGGCGGGGTTCCCATCTGTAGTTTCTTCTGTTTTTGGTCAGACACGCGGCGGCCGTTCTCTCTTTCCGTTTTTGTCTTGTTTGTCTCTCTTCTAATTTGTCTTTCCTGTGGCACCCCCAGACGACTTGACGATGGGACAGACTGTGATGACCCCTCTGTCATTGACAACAAGTCATTGGACTGAAGTTAAGACCAGGGCACATAACCTATCAGTAAGGGTTAAGAAGAAAAAGTGGCAGACTCTGTGCTCAGTAGAATGGCCCAGCTTTCAGACAGGGTGGCCACCTGAAGGTTCCTTCTCCTCAGAGCAGGTTAGCCTAATTAGGGCTGTGGTTTTTACCCCTGGACCTCACAGGCACCCAGATCAGATGCCCTATATTATGGTGTGGGAGGACTTGGTCCTCTCCCCACCGGCGTAGGTCCGGCCCTTTGTTCTTTCCACAGGAACGATGTTGGGACCCGCTGTGGGGACTCTCGCCTTGAAACCAGCAGAGAAAAAGGAAGAAAAAGCAAAAGCTCCTGCCAGAAAGATATACCCAGACACTCAGACCGATCTCCTGCTCCTGGACCCCCTCCACCCTATCCGCCAGCACTAGTCCCCTCGCCGAACCCACTCCCCCGGCCCCAGCAACCCAGCAAGCCCACCCCGGATGAGGGGGAGTTGGGCCCAATGGCGGGGACGCGAAGCCGCCCGAGCGGCTGCCCCAGAATCCTCTACCACCCTTCCCCTCCGGGAGTATGGTCCCCCGATAACCACGGAAATTGGCTGCTCCAGTATTAGCCATTTTCCGCCTCAGTCCTCTATAAT
The DNA here is from genome assembly GCA_917880005.1 of Nanger dama. NCBI lineage: Eukaryota > Metazoa > Chordata > Mammalia > Artiodactyla > Bovidae > Nanger > Nanger dama. The sequence goes on from CAKJTW010000003.1 coordinate 77,039,327, forward strand.
TGGAAAACTCATAACTCCTCATTCTCTGACAATCCACAGGCATTGACAGGCATTCTAATAGAATCCCTTGTTTTCTCGCACCAGCCCACTTGGGATGACTGCCAACAATTGCTGCAGACTCTTTTCACAACTGAGGAGAAGCAGCGGGTGTTACTAGAGGCCCAGAAAAATGTGCCCGGAGATGACAGGTGCCCCACGGCACTACCCAATGAAATAGATGCTGGTTTTCCGCTGACGAGACCCAACTGGGACTACAATTCCCCAGCAGGTAGGGAGCACCTGAGGGTCTACCGCCAGGCTCTGGTGGCGGGTCTCTGAGGGGCTGCGAGACGCCCCACAAATCTGGCCAAGGTAAGAGAAGTGACTCAGGGATCCACTGAGTCACCAACCGTGTTTTTAGATAGGTTAATGGAGGCATTTAGATGATTTACTCCTTATGACCCCACGTCCGAGGAGCATAGGGCAACTATAGCAATGGCTTTTATTGATCAGTCAGCCTCAGACATCACGAAAAAGCTGCAGAGACTAGATGGGCTACAAGGATTCTCCCTTCAAGATCTGGTTAGGGAGGCAGACAAAGTATTCAATAAGAGGGAGACAGAAGAAGAAAAAGAGGAAAGAAAAAGAAAGGAACAAGATGAACGAGAGCTGGAGAGAGAGAGGAGGCAAGAGAAAAAATTAACCAAGATTCTGGCTACGGTAATTAGAGAGGGAAGAGGGAGAGATAGGGCTGAAGATAAGGACCGCAAGGGGAGTAAAGCGGGAATTAGACCACCTCTAGATAAAGACCAATGTGCATACTGCAAAGAAAAGGGGCACTGGCTCAGAGACTGCCCCAAAAAGAAGAGGGGAAGGCCTTCCACTCCCGACAAGATCCTAGCTCTAGAAGAAGAAGATTAGGGGAGATGGGGCTCGGATCCCCTCCCCAAGCCTAGGGTAACTCTCAAGGTGGAGGGGAAGCCTGTGCAGTTCTTGGTAGACACTGGAGCCCAACACTCGGTCCTGTTACAGTCAGAAGGGATGCTGTCTACAAAGAAGGTTTGGGTACAGGGCGCTACAGGGTACCGGCAGTACCCATGGACTACCCGAAGAACAGTGGATCTCGGCATGGGCTGGGTATCCCACGTTCCTTGTATCCCTGATGCCCCTACCCCTTGTTAGGACGGGACTTGCTCACAAAAGTGGGGGCTCAGATCCATTTCCACACTGAAGGTGCCACAGTGACTGACGGGAAGGGGAGGCCACTACAGGTCTTGACCCTAAAACTGGAAGATGAACACAGGCTGTTTGAAAGCCCCTCCCCCTCCCCTGAGGCCACTGATATGCAGCAATGGCTGACTAAAACCCCTCTGGCATGGGCTGAGGTTTCAGGCATGGGGATGGCGGTCCGGCAGCCCCCAGTGGTAGTGGAAGTCAAGGCCTCCTCTACTCCCATATCTGTCCGTCAGTACCCGATGAGCAGAGAGGCCAGAGACGGGATCCACCCTCACATCCAGCGGCTCCTCAAATTAGGAATACTAATAAAGTGCCAGTCAGCCTGGAACACCCCTCTGCTCCCAGTTCACAAACCCGGAACCGGCAACTACTGGCCTGTACAGGACCTGAGAGAGGTCAACAAGTGGGTGACTGACCTACACCCCATGGTACCCAACCCCTACAACCTGTTGAGTACACTTTCCCCCAGCCGAAAGTGGTATACTGTCTTGGACTTAAAAGATGCCTTCTTCTGCCTCCAACTCAGTCCCGTCAGCCAGCCTATTTTCACTTTTGAGTGGAAAGACCCCCTTACAGGACTCTCTGGACAGCTAACAGGCTGCCGCAAGGATTCAAAAACTCGCCAACGATCTTTGATGAAGCCCTCCACCAGGACCTCGTGCATTTCAGTGCCACCAACCCCCAGGTAACTTTACTCCAATATGTAGATGACTTGCTCCTAGCCACAGACACTAAAGAAGAATGCTGGAAGGGGACTGAGACCTTACTAATCAAGCTTGGATTTCTTGGTTATTGCGCCTCTGCCAAAAGGCCCAGATCTGCCAGCAGCAGGTCAGTTACCTGGGGTACCAAATCAAAGATGGGAAGCAGTGGCTTTCAGAGGCTAGAAAAGAGACAGTGGCCAGAATACCAGCCCCCCAAAATCCTCGGCAAGTCAGGGAATTCCTGGGTACTGTAGGATTCTGCAGGCTCTGGATCCCAGGGTTCGCGGAGATGGCCGCTCCCTTGTACCCCGTGACAAAGGGCAGTATTCCCTTTGTCTGGGGAAAAAGCGAGCAAAAAGCTTTTGACAACATCAAGCGAGCCTTGTTGTCAGCTCCTGCCCTGGGACTCCCAGATGTAAACAAGCTGTTTCACCTCTATGTAGCAGAAAATAACGGCATTGCCAAAGGTGTCCTCACTCAAAAGCTGGGACCATGGAATTGGCCTGTGGCATACCTGTCAAAAAAACTGGACCCTGTAGCTGCTGGCTGGCCAAATTGCTTACGTATAGTGGCAGCTGTGGCAGTTCTGGTAAAAGATGCCGATAAACTGACTTTGGGGCAGAACTTGGCCGTTACTGCATCCCACGCCTTAGAAAGTGTGATTCGACAACCCCCTGAGAGATGGCTGACCAACGCCAGAGTGACCCACTATCGGACGTTACTCCTGAACTCTGAACGGATCAAATTCACACCGGCGACTGGGCTTAATCCTGCCACACTGCTACCAGACCCGGCCAAGCCGAGGTGGTGCACAATTGCCAAGAGGTGCTGGCTGACGTACACGGGACCCGCAAAGATCTTTCCAACCAGCCGCTTCAGGATGCTGAGGTGACGTGGTATACGGATGGAAGCATCTTTCTCAAAGAAGGTAAGCGCCAGGCCGGTGCCGCGGTGGTAGATGGGACTAGTGTGATTTGGGCGACTGCCCTCCCGTAAGGAACATCAGCCCAAAAAGCCGAGCTAATAGCCCTCACAAAGGCTCTCCAACTGTCAGAAGGAAAACAGGTTAACATCTACACTGAGAGTAGATATGCCTTCGCTACTGCGCATGTGCATGGAGCCATATATCAGCAAAGGGGGCTCCTCACATCGGCTGGTAAAGAGATGAAAAACAAAGATGAAATTCTGGACTTACTAACTTCTCTTATGTTACCCAAGAAGGTCAGTATAATCCACTGCCCGGGGCATCAGAAAGATCAATCTCCAGTGACAAAGGGAAACAACATGGCAGATCGGGTTGCGCGAGAGGTGGCAACAAGAAGGGAAATTTTGGAACTGCTAGTCACTCACTCTGAAAGCAGCCCCTCCCCGCAACCTAAGAAAAAACAGGCTATAAACGCAGAAGAGGCTAAAAAATGTTAGAGCAAATGCACCATTGGACTCATTTGGGAACTAAAAAGCTAGTCTCCCTTCTAAATAAGACAGGATACGAGGTGCCGGGTCTGATCAAATTGGCTGACCAAATAGTCCAGAATTGCAAGCCCTGCCAGGAGGTAAATGCCAGCCATAACAAGACAAGCCAAGGTAAGTGGCTGCGCGGAGACAGGCCGGGGGCTTACTGGGAAGTGGCCTTCACCGAAGTGCGCCCCGCAAGGTATGGCAACAAATATCTGTTGGTCTTCATAGATACCTTTTCAGGGTGGGTAGAGGCTTTCCCCACCAAAAACGAAAATGCACTAACGGTGGCCAAGAAAATTTTAGAAGAAATCTTCCCGCGGTTTGGGGCTCCAAAGATGATAGGGTCAGATAATGGGCCAGCTTTTACCGCCCAAGTAAGCCAGGAAGTAGCTAAGTTTCTGGGGACCAATTGGAAATTACATTGTGCATACAGACCCCAGAGTTCAGAACAGGTAGAGAGGATGAACAGGACTCTAAAAGAGACCCTAACTAAATTGTCCTTAGAGACTGGCGGTACTGACTGGACGGCGCTCCTTCCCTTAGCCTTGTTCCAGTACGGAACACCCCTTCCCATTTCGGTCTCTCTCCTTTTGAAATTCTATACGGGGCTCCTCCCCCATACTGTCACTCAGAGAAGGGTTTGATCCCCGCTGTTTTAGTAATGGTGATCTGTATGCCAGGCTTAAAGGACTCCAACTGGTTCAGAGAGAGGTGTGGACCAAGCTCGCTGAAGCTTATCAACCCAGCACCCCAGGAGAGGCCCACCCGTTCCAAGTGGGAGACTCAGTTTACATCCGCCGGCACCGGCAGCAGAACCCTAGAGCCTAGGTGGAAGGGACCCTACATCGTCCTGCTCACCACCCCCCACTGCCGTCAAAGTCGATGGAATTTCCTCCTGGATCCACGCTTCCCACGTCAAGACCGCTCCGGAACCGTCACCTCAATGGAAGGCACACAGTACTTCTCACCCCTTAAAGCTCAAACTCTGCCGATCCTCAGGCTCACAGCCCTCCTCCTCCTGATCCTTCCAACTGTGAGTGCGTCAAATCCCCACCAGCCTGAACAACTGACTTGGCAAGTAGTTTCACGAGTGGGAAAAGTCGTATGGTCTAGTACTAATATTGCACCACTCACCACCTGGTGGCCTGACCTTTACCCAGACCTCTGTCAACTGGCGGCAGGAGCCAGTTGGGACCTTAAAGGGTACTCTGACTTTCATGAAGCTCCCCAAACGTCTGCCCCTGGCAACTGGGGACTTAATGGTGACTTTGATTGCCCAAACTGTGGGGGGGTGTGCGCCAATCCAAAAGAAGGAGTGTGCTGAGGACTCATACCCTATATGTCTGCCCAGGGTTTCACCGGGAACAAGCTTTAAACCATTGTGGGAGGGGAAGGCGATTTTTATTGTCGTCGCTGGGGTTGTGAGACTACGGGTGATGTCTACTGGGGGCCATCTTCCAACTGGGACCTCATCACTGTTAAGGCCAACTATACACACCACCAGGATGGAAGAAAACTTTTCGCTGAATGCAAGTCCTGGTGCAACCCACTCCATATTAAATTCTCTGAAAGGGAAAAACAAAAACAAACCACAGAATGGATAAAGGGTTTTTTGTGGGGCATAAGGCTATATAAAAGAGATCACAATGGCCTCACATTCTCTATCAGATTAAAAACAGACTCTCCACCCTCCAATATATCAGTCCCAACCCAGTTTTAAATCCCCGGGAGCCGGCTCCTTCTAAAAAAGAAAAAATAACAGCAACAGGAGCCACAATAACTCCACCCCAGGTGGCTCCCTACAACATGTCCTCAAGTCAGGACCGAATGCTGACCCTTGTAGACAGTGCTTCCAGAGTCTTAAATGCCACCAACCTGGAAGCCACTAAGTCTTGTTGGCTCTGCTATACAGCTCCCCCACCCTATTACGAAGCCTCAGGGATAGTTGGGACGGTAAACAGCTCCTCTTCCCCCAGTCATTGCCGGTGGCAGCAACAGGGAACAGTCAGACTCACCCTTTGGGCTGTGACAGGCCAGGGGTTATGCATAGGCTCTCCCACTCCTCACCAAGCTCATCTTTGTAAAAGTATTGATAAGGCCCACAGCTACACAGGTTATCTCATCCCCCTCAGAGATGGTTGGTGGGCGTGTAAGACAGGTCTCATACCCTGTGTGTCTATGGCAGTATTTAATAGATCAACTGACTTCTGTGTTCTGGTGCGGCTAGTGCCCCAACTCCTCTATCACTCCGATGAGTCCTTCTTAGAGGCTTACAGGGGCGGCCACCGAGCAAAAGAGAGCTGGTGACTCTCACTCTGGTGGCCCTTTTAGGCATCGGAGTGGCGGCTGGGGTGGGGACCAGCACAGCAGCCCTCATCCAACAACCCCAGTATTATACTAGTTTACAGCAAGCCATAGACGCAGACCTACGTGTCCTAGAAAATTCTATTACTAAACTGAAAGAATCTCTGACCTCTCTATCTGAAGTAGTGATGCAAAATCGGAGAGGCCTAGACCTTCTGTTCTTAAGAGAAGGAGGCTTATGTGCGGCCCTCAAAGAAGAATGCTGTTTTTATGTAGACCACTCTGGGGTCATCACTGACTCCATAAATAAATTATGAGAAAGATTGGCACATAGGCAAAAAGAAAGAGAAGGCGCCCAAGGGTGGTTTGAGTCCTGGTTTAACAGGGCCCCATGGTTTGCAACCTTAGTATCCACCCTAATGGAGCCACTGGTCATTTTACTCCTCCTCCTCACTATAGGGCCTTGTATTCTCAACCGGTTAATTTCGTTCATCCGAGACCGGATAAGTGCTGTACAGATACTTATGTTAAGACAACAATATGCAGCACTTCCTCAGGGAGACCTTGGCCCATGATTTCAGGATTGAAATCCAAACTAAAAGAAGAGGGGAATGAGAGGAAGGGTGGATAAAAATAAAGGTTAAAGTTTCACCAGAGCCTTAGGAAAACAGGCCCTTGTTAATCTTAAGACAGACCTTTATCTCAAGAATGTGTAAGGGGCTCATATCTCAGGAATGCAGCCTCCGGAAGGCTTTCCGGGAGATGTTTACCCCCCCCCAAAAAAAGAAAAAGAAAACCATCCCAGGAAATTAGTTTCCAGAAAAACAAGTTAGCAGTAAAATTGCAGCTCAGACAGACGTGTCGACCTGATAACAAATGAACCTATCCCTAAAATATGTGAAGACTTGAGCACCAATCAGATCATTCCACCCTAGCTGTACCTGTTTGTGGTTTTTGTGCTTAAAAACTGCTTTGTAACGAATGTTCAGGGTTCGTTCTTCCCTGGTGGTGATCGAACCCCGGTGCGCCGGCCTAATAAATCCTCTTGCTGTTTGCATCGATTCCAAGTCTTGGAGAATCTTTGGGCGATGGACCCCTGCAAGGAGGCCGAGAGGCCTAACTTTGGCAATTTAGTCTCTGGTTCCTCTGCCTTTTCTAAATCCAGCTTGAACTAGAAGTTTATGATTCACATAATGTTGAAGCCTGACTTGAGGAATTTTGAGTATTATTTTGCTGGCGTGTGAGATGAGTACAGTTGTGTGACAGTTTGAAAATTTTTTGCCATTGCCTTTCTTTGGGATTAGAATGAAAACTGACCTTTTCCAGTCCTGTGACCAGTGCTGAGTTTTCCAAATTTGCTGGCATATTGAGTACAGCACTTTCATAGCATCATCTCTTAGGATTTTAAGTAGCTCAACTGGAATTCCATCACCTCCACTAGCTTTGTTTGTAGTGATGCTTCCTAAGGACCACTTGACTTTGAATTCCAGGATGTCTGGCTCTAGGTGAGTGATTACACCCTTGTTGTTATCTGGGTAATGAAGATGTGTTTTATATACTTCTTCTGTGTATTCTTGCCACCTATTTTTAATATCTTCTGCTTCTGTTTGGTCCATACCATAACTGTCCTTTATTGTGCCCATCTTTGCATGAAATGTTAATAAATAATACATTCATACATTTTAAAATTAATTATTTAAAAGTAATCTGTACAGCGAGGAGATCTCCTTCCCATCCTAATTCTCCTGTGTCCATTTCTCCTCACATCTCACAGCAGAAAATTAATATTAATTTCTTTTGTGTCCTTCAAAAATTCCATGCATTTACAAGAAAGCATGAAAATAAGTTCTTGATTATATTTCTTTAGATATAATTTATAAGCATGAAAATGCACAGGTAAGTGTTGGACTTGAATATTTGTGTCTAATGTTAACACTCAAGGAACCACTATTCCAAACAAGTTGTAGAATGTTTCCCTCATTCATTCCAGAAAATCTCTTTGTGATCTTTGTCATTCTCCTCTGCAAATACTACCATAATTAGCAACCACTTTCTAATATCTAACATCATAGACTAGTTTTGCTTTACCTTAGGTTTTATCAAAATGGAATCACATGACATGTATTCTTTTTATCTGGCTTTTAACTCAGCATTAAGATTTTAATGTTCATGCATGTTGCATTATCTGCAGCTGTTCCTTTGAAATACCAAATAATGTTCCATTGTGTATATAGAATCCAAAGGCTTTATTACTTTTCTTCATTTATGGGCATTTCCATGAACATTCTAATGTAAATCATTTGTCCACAAGTTTCCGTCTCTCTTTGCTAACCACTTACAAGTAGGATCTCCAGATCCTAAGATAGATGTAAACTAGCAACATCTGAGAGAGTTCAAGTTCCTTCATCAGTTGACCAACGTTTGCTGTAGTGTGTTAATCGTGCCTTTTTATTTTTGTATTTCTGATGCTTGGACACCTTGGGCCCTGCCAACCCCAGAGTCTACACCTCCCAGAATTCTCCCATTCCTACAAATAATGGATGACTTACCTGCAAAGCCACCTTTCATATGCAAATCAACCAATTTAGAACCCAGTATTTCAATAGCTTCCTTTGTCAGGCTCTCATAGTTCTGATCCACTGGGCAACCTAGTCACTTACATGAAAGTGTCTGGTATCGAGGATGTTACATATACCTGGGGGCACTTGATAAACTACATTTTTGTTGCCTTCTGAGTTTTACTGAGCAAATTTATGCCTGTTCTGCAGAGTGGTGGGAGTGTGCTCTGTCTGAACACATGGTCATATGTCTTGAGCCATTTCCCAGATGACTAATGATGTGCATCTTCCTATGAACATAGCGATCATTTGTATATTTCTTTTCTGAAGTGTCTGTTCCAGTCTTTTTGGGGTGAAGGGTTGTGCTTAGCGGCTTGCAGGATCTTAGTGCCCCAACCAGGGATCCAGCCAAGGCCCCCTTCAGTAGGAGTCCAAACCACTGGACCATGAGGAAATCCCCATTTAAATCTTTTTACTTGTTTTTCATGAGGAAAGTGATTAGGAGTAATTAGGAAATCTCAAATTTCCCTCCCAGTGTATAATTTGCTTATTAATTTCATAATGGCATATTTTGATGAACAGTAATTTTTTATTTCTTAAGGTTTAATTTATCAGTTTTATGATTACAGCTTCTTTTGTGCTATTTAAAAAATCATTGCTTATCCCATATATGAAAAAAAAACCACTTCTACATTTTCTCCTAGGAGCTTTATAGTTCTAACTGCTACATTTAGATCTATGATCCAACTCCAAATTAATTCTGTGTGTGCAGTGAGCTTAATGTCCAAGCTCATTGTTTTCCATACATGTATTCAGTTGCTCTAGCGTTATTTGTTTGAAACTTACCTTTCTTGGTGAATTGTATATGTATCTTTGACAAAAATCAGTTTACAATTTGTGTGAGTCTGCTTCTGCCTACTCTATTTTGGGCCATCAGTCTGTCTTCACATCAATATCATACTCTCTTGGTTAGTATAGCTTTTTTTTTTAATAAATTTTATTTTTACTTCATTCTACATTACAATACTGTATTGGTTTTGCCATACATTGACATGAATCAGCCACATGTGTACACGATCTCCCAATGCCGAAGCCCCCTCCCACCTCCCACCCCATATCATCTCTCTGGATCATCCCGTGCACCAACCCTAAGCCTCCTGTATCCTGTATTGAACATAGACTGGTGCTTCATTTCTTACATGATAGTATACATGTTTCAATGTTCATTGCAGCATTGTTTATAATAGCTAGGACATGGAAACAACCTAGATGTCCATCAGCAGATGAATGGATAAGAAAGCTGTGGTACATATACACAATGGAGTGTTACTCAGCCCTTAAAAAGAATAAATTTGAATCCATTCTAATGAGATGGATGAAACTGGAGCCGATTATACAGAGTGAAGTAAGCCAGAAAGAAAAACACCAATACAGTATACTGACACATATATATGGAATTTAGAAAGATAGTAATGATGACCCTGTATGTGAGACAACAAAAAGACACAGAAGTATAGCTTTTTGATGAGCCAATCATACTTATGTAATGAAGCCTCCATAAAAACCTAAAAAGATAGATCTTTGGTCCTTTTGGAGAATTTCCATATCCCAGAAACAGACTACCTCCAAAATGCTCCTGTGCCAGGCTCCAAGCTCCTTTGTTAAGAAGTGAAGTGAAGTCACTCAGTCGTGTCCGACTCTTTGCAACCCCATGGACTGTAGCCTACCAGGCTTCTCCATCCATGGGATTCTCCAGGCAAGAATACTGGAGTGGGTTACCATTTCCTTCTCCAGGGGATCTTCCCAACCCTGGAATCGAACCCAGGTCTCTCACATTGGAGGCAGATGCTTTAACCTCTGAGCCACCAGGGAAGCCCTTTGTTAAAAACTATACCCCATATATCTCTTCATCAGGCTGTTGATGCATATCCTTTAAATCCTTTGTAACAAGTTGCTAATGTTGAGTAAATAGGTTTCCCCAAGTTCTGTGAGCTCTTCTAACAAATTGAACCCAAGAAAGGGATTGTGGGAACCTCTGATTTATAGCCAATCAGGCAGAAGCACAGATGACAACCTGGGCTTGTACCTGGCATCTAAAGTGGAGGTTATTCCTGTGGAACTGAGCATTGACCTATGGAATCAGATTCTGTTTCCAAGGAGATAGTGTCAGATTTGAGCTGAATTCTTGGACACCCTCCTGCAGTCCAGGAATTGCTTATTAGTGTGCAAAAGCTTCCACACAAATGTGGGGGTGGGGAACCCCACTGTGACATCATAGGGAAAGCTTCCCAAAGCAAAGAACAGATGTTAAGTATCATTATTCCTTCCTATGTGCCTGAGGTGCACTGGATCTGGCACAGATTACCTCCTCAATAAATAAAATCCAGATAAAGAATAACCCTGGGATTATTTTAATAATTTATTTACACACATTCATTCCTGATACTGACAAGAACGTACTTCCCTAAAAATCTAATCATAGTATGTTATCAAAAACGTATGACTAAAGGTCAAATCTCCCAGAGTTCTCTTGCCCTTGGATGAAATTATCCTCTAGTTTTGAAATTGAAAACTTCATTTAAATTTTTTAAATTGCATAAACGCAAACATTACAATCTTTTACATTCTGAAGCATGGTCAGTAATTGGGTTCTGAGTATTAGGGAATTAATTGATCACTAACAAATAATTCACTAAAGAATTCTCACCAGAGAGTTAAAGAAAATTACGGAAATTATAGGTCTCTTCCACTTATATCTTAAAAAGAAGCATAAAATTTGATTTAATAGTAAAGAACATTTAATTATAGTGCTAACAAAAGCAACACACTACTAATTTAACTTTAACATAAATGGCAGAATAAGCAAATACAGAAGACATAAAGACTGACAAAAGAGGTGATCTTTAAAAAAATCACATGGCTGGTTGTCTATCAAGTCCAATCAACCTAGAATCCCTTTCCTCCAAGTCTGTTTTCACATTGGAGGGTGTAAGGAGACTGACTTTAAAAACTACTAGCTGACTAGCAACTTCCTCTGAGATAGGAGTCTCACACAGTAATCAAACTACACTCAGCTATGAATTTATAAAATTTATTTCCAAAACGTGACAAAATCTTGACTCCTGTCACCAATACTGTTGAGTGGGTACCACCTGGCATGAGTTGAAATGGCTTATATGAATAAACTCTCACTTTCCATTCCGGAAAGAGGAAGAAGATAAAGGAGTAAATAATCTATTTTTCCAGTCCCAGAAAGATGGCTTACCAAACATCATCCCACTGGACTAAGACTGAAACATGATAATAATATTTAATTAGGTCACTTGGAGAAGAAAATGGCAACCCACTCCAGTATTCTTACTTAGAAAATCCCATGGACAGAAGAGTCTGGCAGGATACAGTCCCTGGGGTCACAAAAGAGTGGGACACGATTTAGCAACTAAATAAAAACATAGTCTCTTGAAAAACTACTCATATTCATATACTAGACACTTCTTTGTATTCATAGTGGACACATCTCCCAGGTCTTATTAGTTTTATTATTTCTCAACATACATTCTCGTCAGAGCCAAACCCTCTCTAGAAAAGCCTCAATAAGCAATTAGTGAAAATGTGTGTTTTAGCAGATCATTATTATATCTTAAATTCTGATAGTGATCTGCCAGAAATTTCAGGGAAAGTGTGAGTAAATTTATTTTCATCCTAATTTCTTTTTCACCAATTACAGGGAAAACCTAGTGGGATTTAAGACCTCAGAAAAAAGGAGGTAGCAAAAGCAGCAATACTGCTGCAAATTACTTCCTTCTTTAGGACAAAAACCCTCAGAAGGACTATAGAAAATGCCATTAATCTTTACTTCTCTTTACATAAAATGTATCGGTTGACCAGCTTCCTCATGGCCATTTTTACTTCCTTGTTTCGCAGTGTGTAGATGATGGGATTAAGTAGAGGGAATATCACAGTATGGAACACAGACACCACTTTATCTAGAGAAAAAGAGTCAAATGGGCGAGCATAAATGTAGATGGATGGCCCAAACATTAGTACCACAATAGTGATGTGGGAGTAGCAGGTGGACATGGCCCGACTGGTACTCTCACCTGAACCTGAGTGTTTCTTGAGCATCACCAGGAGGAAGGCATAGGACATGAGAAGAGCAATGAAACACACCACAGAGATCAGACCACTGCTAAAGATCATCACCAACTCCTCCGGGAAGGTGTTGGCACAGGCAATCCGGACAACCTGTGTGATGTCACAGAAGTAACTGTCTAACTCATTAGGCCCACAGAAGGGAAGTCGAACAATGAGGGTGACCTGTATTGTAGAGTGAATGAAGCCCCCAACCAGGAGAAAGCCACCAGGATACAGCAGAAACGTCGATTCATGATGGTAGCATAGTGGAGGGGGCGGCAGATAGCAGCATATCGGTCAAAGGCCATCACCGTGAGCAGGAACATCTCTGAGGCCCCAACAAAGTGCAAGAAGAAGAGCTGAGCAATGCATCCACCAAAGGAAATGACCTTCCTTTCCACAAAGAAGTCTACAAGCATTTTAGGGGCTGTGATGGAAGAGTACCAAATGTCAAGGAAGGCCAGATTAGCCAACAGAAAATACATGGGTGAAGTCAGATGTGGGTCAAGCCTGATGGTGCAAATAATAAGAATATTTACTGGAATAATGAACAAGTAGAAGGACAGAAATATAACAAATAGTACTAGTTGCACTTCCCGAGCCTGGGATAGGCCAGTGAGAACAAATTCTGTCACCCTGGTGTAATTTGCAGTTTCCATTTCTTCACTTTTTTTCATAATATGGCTATGAAAAATAAGAAATTGTTATTACTCCAAATAGCATTTAACCTGCGTTACATCAACACTTTAAAAATCATCAAAACTGGTCTGCCATTAAGAGATTGAACTAGCATAAGTTTGGTTGCCTGATTTTATATTGTATAAACCAAGATAAGTAAAGAGTAAGTGATGATCTGAAAATTGGAAACATTGAAACCATACGAAATATCATATATCTGACACCAAAATATCAACTTCTTAGTGTTATTTCTATTTTTTATGAAACTCAGAAATGCACTAATCCTTCCCCCTAAACATCTACTATAGTAAGCAATATGTGCAGCTGCTTCCAAGTTTAGCCAAATTTTAGACTGATAGTAAAGGATGCAACCTGTTCTTTCTAGATTATTGTGGTTGTTGTTGCTGTTAATGATGATGTGAAATCTGATCGATTTGGAAACTTGGGCTTATAGTCTAATATTGGGTGTGCTGATCTGATGATGATGATATTTTAGTTATAAACCATCAAAGAGATGCCGGGGCTTCAAGTTTAGTGAATAGATACCTTTTTCCTTTAACCAAAACTTAGAGAACTTAACCCTTGATTATATGTAAACAACCACAAAATACAACAATGCAGGGCCCTATGTGAATATGCTTTATGCGGATTACTCCATTGGCCATGCCTTTTACCCAGTTTCAGGTAGTTAAGAAGAAAATGTAGTAATTAAGAAATGGATATGCTTGCCACCCAAGCTGACTCATTCTGTCATTTCAAGCTGGCAGTGGGAATAAGATTATTGATAAAATTTTTCTTAAGGCCTAATGTTGAGCCTAACCTGCCTCTTGAGAAATCTGTATACAGGCCAGAAAGCAACAGTTAGAACTGGACATGGAACAACAGACTGGTACCAAATAGGAAAAGGAGTACGTCAAGGCTGTATATTGTCACTCTGCTTATTTAACTTATATGCACAGTACATCATGAGAAACGCTGGACTGGAAGAAACACAAGCTGGAATCAAGATTGTTGGGAGAAATATCAATAACCTCAGATATGCAGATGACACCACCCTTATGGCAGAAAGTGAAGAGGAACTAAAAAGCTTCTTGATGAAAGTAAAAGAGGAGAGTGAAAAAGTTTGCTTAAAGCTCAACATTCAGAAAACGAAGATCATGGCATCTGGTCCCATCACTCCATGGGAAATAGATGGGGAAACAGTGGAAACAGTGTCAGACTTTATTTTGGGGGCTCCAAAAATCACTGCAGATGTGCAGCCATGATGTTAAAAAACACTTACTCCTTGGAAGAAAAGTCATGACCAACCTAAATAGCATATTCAAAAGCAGAGATATTACTTTGCCAACTAAGGTCCATCTAGGCAAGGCTATGGTTTTTCCAGTGGTCATGTATGGATGTGAGAGTTGGACTGTGAAGAAGGCTGAGCACCTAAGAATTGGTGCTTTTGAACTGTGGTGTTGGAGAAGACTCTTGAGAGTCCCTTGAACTTCAAGGAGATCCAACCAATCCATTCTGAAGAAGATCAGCCCTGGGATTTCTTTGGAAGGAATGATGCTAAAGCTGAAACTCCAGTACTTCGGCCACCTCATGTGAAGAGTTGACTCATTGGAAAAGACTTTGATGCTGGGAGGGATTGGGGGCAGGAGGAGAAGGGGACGACAGAGGATGAGATGGCTGGATGGCATCACTGACTCAATGGACACGAGTCTGAGTGAACCCCGGGAGTTGGTGATGGACATGGAGGCCTGGTGTGCTGTGATGCATGGGGTTGCAAAGAGTTGGACACGACTGAGCGACTGAACTGAACTGAACTGAATGTTGAACTTGTTTCTATTAGATCTAACAAAACCACCAAATAAAACTAAGACAATCATTTACTTTGCCAAATATGCTTCCTCTTTTAAGTAATGTAAAAACTGCCACACCAATGTAGCAATTTCTTGTGAACAACAACCAATGCTAAAAAGTTGCTTCTGTTCTACTGATGTGTTCCTTTATAGAATTGCCTTTCCTCAGGACGTACATATATGCAAAGGTTAGGGTTCTATAAAAACAAATAGATACTACAGTGTCTGTGCACTAAAGCTTGTGTATAATATTAACCAAAGAAATTCAGTGTTTCCACAGTGGAACCTACAGCCTCAACTCATGCATAATTTTAAAAACACAGACTTCCAAATGTATTATAAAAGTATTTTATTATAATGAAGGGATGATTCATTACAAGTGAACACCTCTCCCCCAATATTCCCTCAAAAACAGTGTTTGCAAGGAATTTGACACAAGAGGCAGAAAAACAAAAACACCAAGGAAGGTCATTGGAATTATTTAGTATTTAGCAAAGGGGAAATATTCTGACATTCATGAATAGCCCAGTATGGATCCTCAGTGAGTTAATCATGTTAAGTAAGATAGGAACATTTAAAATTCCATTTAGAAATATTTTAATTAAAAGATAGATGATGCTGCCAGTTTTCAATCCTCAACTTTCTTAAAAGAATGGTTATTCAGAATGGCATATTTCCTAGGATTTTCTGAAAGCCATAGTGTTACTGTACTTACTTGGAGAAGGTGCCCCATAGCCTCCATACTGAAAGCAGAAAAAATAAATAATTGTAAATCCATAGCATACTATTAATCTATACTCGCTGATAAGTCAGCTCTGAGTTTCCAACAATCAAAAGTATCTCTATCAAAAGCACCCAGAACCTTACGATTATTTAGTTTACTTGGATATTTTGCTCTTATGGTATGCCATTTTCAAACATGTGGAATGATTGTTTGCTCTTAATAACATAATTGTCCTGTTACTAAAAGTAAATGAATATTTCAATGCAGTAAATACTATTACAAGACACTAAGTATTTTTAGTTTTCAAGGGGACACTGATATGATAATTCTGATTATCGTCACACAGGTCACGCTTTCCTCTTCTGTCATACTCTGTACCTATCCGATCAAAAAGAATAGAAAATGGCACTAATCTAGAAAAAATCTGGGTAAATGTGTGTTGATGTACTGGAAAGCCAAACATACTTCAGGTGTTATGAAATAGAAAGGATTATTTCACCAGAAAAAAAATAATGTTAAAAGATTTATTTTTGTACCGCAATGTCTGATATATGACATAAAATTAGAAACTAATAATATACACCTCATGAAGATAACTTACCTGATTTATTCCTTGGGGAAAAAAAATAACAAAGCATTTCATCCTTCCTCCCTCCTTGGTGAATGCCTATCTCCTCCACTACTTACAACCAGCAAGTTACCAAACTCCTTACTCCCCAAGCCAGCACTCAGCTTTACTCATAAAACACATACACACATGCAGCACTCTATCAAGGACAAACCAACATATATATACCCTAAGAACACTGCCATGGTCTAAATATTATAAAACCCACAACAATGCTGACCCTGGTCTGTATTTGTGATTTGTGCTGTGCGCTTAGTCCACTGTTGTGTCCAACTTTGTGACGCTATGGACTGTACCCGCCAGGCTCCTCTGTCCATGGGATTCTCCAGGCAAGAATACTGGAGTGGGCTGCCGTGCCCTCCTCCAGGGGATCGTCCCAGCTCAGGGATCGAACCCATGTCTCCTGCGTCTCTTGCATTACAAGTGGATTCTTTGCCTCCTGAGCCATCAGGGAAGCCCACATTTGTGATTTAATGTGTATCAAAGCAAAACTTCACACATGACATTGAAAGCTCTGTCTCAAAATGTGTAACTTTTCTGTCATTTTTTTTAATACTTTATTCTACATTACAATACTGTATTTGTTTTGCCATACATTGACATGAATCAGCCACAGGTGTCCACGATCTCCCAGTGCCGAAGCCCCTCCCACCTCCCACCCCCTATCATCTCCCTGAATCATCCCATGCACCAGCCCCATGCATCCTGCATCCTGTATTGAACATAGACTGACGCTTCGTTCTTACAAGATAGTATACATGTTTCAATGCCGTTCTCCCAAATCATCCCCCTCTCCCTCTCCCTCAGAGTCCAAAAGTCCATTCTATACCTCTGAGTCTCTTTTGTTGTCTCACATAGAGGGTCATCATTACTATCCTTCTAAATTCCATATATATGTGTCAGAATACTGTATTGGTGTTTTTCTTTCTGGCTTACTTCACTCTGTCATTTCTATAAAGTGTTCACTTGTTTGCTCAATAAATATTTAGGGAATATTGACTACTTGTTAACACAGGAGAAGACAATAGTTTACAAAGGAGACTTTCTGTCTCATTGAGCCTCCATTTTAGAAATATATACAGATAATAAATTAGTGAACAAACAATGAGTAAATGAAAGAAATATAAATAAGTAAAAATAAAATAAATATCACTATTGATAAAAGAAGTAAATAAAAAGGGAATTGTGGTTAAATAAATGATGGTGGCATGTGGTAATGTCTAGTGGTGGCTTTCTTTAGGAAAGACTCTCTGAATTGGTGGCATTTCAATTAAATCTGAAATTCAGGAGAAAAGTATTTTAGGGATAGAGAACAAAACATATGAAGAATGTGGCAAAAAAAGAGTTTCTATGGATGCTAGAAGACCTGTAACTGTTCGAAGTACAAACAGAATAAAGAGACTAGACAAAGACCGAGCATTTGAGTCCTTGTTAAGGAATTGGATTTGAGTAGCTTGCAATATATTTTAGAGTAAAATCTAGAGAATGGCTGATTGCTATGTGAGTAAATTGAAGTGGAATTACATGCAAGAAAAACGTGGTTTAATCTTTAAATTTAATCTTCAACAGCTATTTAGAGAAATGAATTGCCTCTTCAGAAAATATTTAAGATAGGCAACTGGCAGGATTTAATGTTCAATTGTATGTTATTGCCACACCACCAAAGTCAGCTGGAATGTGAGCACCATAACGACAAACATTTTAAAAAATGTATCTTTATATTTATATCTAAATGAGATTCTTCTAGCACAGTCTAGGTTCTTAAAATTTGACTGTCTGCCAAAAATACTTACAAGTGTTGTGTCACACTCTAAAAAATCTTGGGATTGTGCCAATAAAATCCAGAACAAGGAATTATATTTGTAGGGAATTCTTGGAAGGAAATTCTTAGGGTAATCCATGGAGATTGAGTCAGGACATTTCTTTCTAAAGCCACCATTTAAGAGGGGTTAACGATTCCAAGCCAAGAAGTTCTTAACTCAGAGCAGCTGGTCAAGAGTGTTTTATTTCACTCTACATTCATCCACCTATACCTCCTAAGCTTCTGGATGCAAGCCTGCTTGTTTTTTCTGGGGGGGCGCCGGGGGTGGCTTTTTAAAAGTTTGATACATTAAGGTGTCCTACATGATGATCTGATATACATATACACTGTGAAATGATAACTACTGTCAACCTATTGAATACATAATCACTTCCACATAGTTACCATTTTTTCCTGTGTTGGGAGCACCTGAAATCTATTATGTTAGCAAATTTCCAATATTCCAATAGAGCAGTATTAACTATAATCATCTTGTACATTGGATCTCTAGACTTATTTATTCATTCTACATAACTGCAACTTTGTACATTTTGACCAGTATCTCCCTATTTCCCCACCTCCCTACCTCTGATAACTAACATACTATTTTTAAATGGATAAAGAGATTATGATTTGTGCATATACATCTATACACACATATTATTCAGTGTTAAAAAGGAGATTCTACCATTTATTTTGAAAAAAAAAAAAAGGATGAACTGGAGGATGTTATGCTAAAGAACATAAGCCAGACAAAGACAGAAAAAGTATTTCATAATCTTATCTGTAGAATCTTTAAAAAGTCTGCTCCTCCTTTAACAGTATCTTGTGAATTTCCATTCTGTGTTTACTCTGCAGGGGTGAAGTATCTGGAGGATGACTTTGGAGATACCTAGGGGTACAGAGGCCCTCCCTATCAGTGGGTGAACTGTGAACTCTCCTCAAGGGGCAAATGCTTTGGGGAAAAATAATAATTTGTGAAGAATTTCTTTGTTACTAACAATATAATGTTCATTCATGTACCTAGCCAAGCTCTCTATAGCCACATGGAGAATAGCTGTCTTGTCAATTTAAATAACTTAGGGAGGCTTTCACATAGATATTGAAATAGCAAAAGATTAAATAACTCAAGTTGGAGAAGGCAATGGCACCCCACTCCAGTACTCTTGCCTGGAAAATCCCACGGATGGAGGAGCCTGGAAGGCTGCCGTCTATGGGGACAAGCAGAGTTGGACACGGCTGAAGCGACTTAGCAGCAGCAGCAAATAACTCAAGTTACACTCATACTAGAGGCTTAAAATAAACTAGCTATCATTTACAACCATTGTCCATTCTCTTTGCTTAGATGAGGATGTGAATGAAGAAAGTAGTATCTCTGTGAGTAAAAGTCACCTATCCTAGCCCATCTTGATAACCAAAAACAAAAACTCACAACTGAAAGAAATGCTTTCAGATTGTACTTCAATAGCATTGAGTAGAAGGATTATGCTGTCACTGAGAAATGGGTGAAAATGGAAGAGAAGGAAAGGTTATATTGTTGAGAAGGAAGGAAGCTATAAAAGAAAGAGGAATTTATTATCCTGTATTTCTTCTGCAGATGAAAATAGCCCATCTTTATGGCTTACATTGCCACCAGTGGAATGTTCATTTAAGGGAAACAAAATTTTTAAAAAGAAAACTATTTATAAAATTTCAAGTTATGATTAATTGAAAATCATTTTATAGAAAAAAAAGGTATTTTAAAGCCTCTCAGACTTGCTGATTAGGGAATATGGGACAGGTTGTGGAGCAGAGCTTTCACTTTATTGAGCCATGGGCAAGAAGAGCAAAGAAAAACAGAAATGGAGACTAGGGGTTGGGGAGGGCATGAAGGTAAGTACAGCAGGAAGGTACTAGACATTTAGAAACTTTAAAGATATAGGATGTATTCCACCTAAGTAAGATCTGTGTTAGAGCACAACATTCAAAAAATACAGTTTTTTATAACAGTGGAATATTATTCTACCTGAGTAAGATCTGTGTTAGAGCACAACGTTCAAAAAATACATTTTTATAACAATGGAATGGGAAATCAAGTCATTATTTAAAGGCTTTTATCTTTATAACTCTTCTAATGCTGCATACAAGCTCGATTTTTTTTTTGATTATCCAAAATCTTCACAAAGAATCACATTTTAGAAAGTGTAGGATCTTTTTCTAATTTAATTTTTTTAATTGGAGGAAAATTGCTTTACAATGTTGTGTTGGTTTTTGCCATAACCTAGAGCCTCCTATACAAAAGTGTAGGGTCTTAACTGAAACTCACTCCAGTTTGAAAAGCAGCTGTAAAAAGCATTGAGCAATAACTGAGAGACTTGGCTTCTCGTTAGAGATCAGCCACCAAAATCTGTGTGATGTTGGAAAGGTCATCGACCTCCCGTTATATCAGTTTCTTCCTAACAACATAATGGATTTTAACAGTAGAATTTTAAGAAATCTTCTAGCTCTATAATAGTGAGATTCTCTGAAAATAAAAGTAGATTGAAAGTAAAGGTCCCAGAAAAGTTAATTAACAACTTTTTGTGGTTGGCACTTTGGAGGGACAGTAATGTAATCTTTCTGAACATATCCACATATAAAAGAAATTTGAATTGATTTCTCCTATTTCCCAGATATCATGCTCAACTATCTTCTTCTATAAGATAGTGAAGAGGTAGTATATGAAAAATTTTCCCTGTATAGAGGGGTATGTGGAGACCAAGTTCCCTGAGTCTCCTAATTAAACCAGTAGCAGAAAATACCAAGATGTACTTCTCTTGATTTCCTATATACTCTGTTACCCACAGTAAACTAAGGAAGAAGAAAGCCTTAAAGCCTTAGAGTCAGAGAATAGCTCATCTCAGTAAGAGTGTTTTGAGGATTATTTGCTGCTTGAGCATTTCCTGTATAATAGATTTAGATACGGAGCATCAGTGCCCTGGTTTGAAACACAGCTGACCACTTATTAGCTCCTGTAGCTCCTGTGATCTGGAATGACTCACTTCACTCCGCCTGAAATGCCCAGTGGTGCAATGGAGATAATAAACCTATCTTGCTCATAAGTATTATTATAGGGATTAATGAGCTAATATATACAAAACTCAGAAAAATGTCAGGCAAATAGCTCACACTTTCTTAAATTATTATCATTATTGCTGTTGCTCTCATTGTTATATCTCCCTAGCAAAATAGCAAGTTCAGTAGAGAAATTATCATCCTAATATATGATTCCCAAAGTATTATCCTTAACATCTGTTTATACTTCTCTATTCCCAGCTACCATCCTTGGGCCTGGAAGACTAAGATCAAGTCTAGGAAATAGCTTAGAGAAGAGGACAAGAACATCTGATTTCTAGATTCTATCATCTCCTCCTGTTTTCCCCAGACTACAGACCTATGTGGCTGTTGATACATCACTACTACTAAATCTACCAGCTATTCTCAGAAGGCCTTCTTTCCAAAACACCTGAAAGTTTGCATGAATAATTTCTAAAAAGCACCATAGAAATTTGGGCATCTATAGGAGTACTCTACACATCTCCAATAACAATTTATCCATTGCATTATAATTTTCAACTTGTATTTTGGCCAAAGTAAACAGAAACTCTGATCCTCTTGAGGTCATGAAGCATGTCTCATTAAATATCTCTCTAGTGCTTTAGATTACTCCTAGCACACTACGGTCTTTCATAAATGTTTATTGAATAAATAAATGAATGATTAAATCAATTTTAAATGAATACATCAATGACTTATTAAGAAAAATGTCAAATATTTCCAAATCTAATTGTTTTAACTCATTTGGTGTTTTTTGATTCTGCTTCATGATTCCTGGCTTTGTTTCCTGGAGTCTTCTTTTGAGATTAAGAATCTCAAAAGAATTCATCTCTGAGAATCTTCTCTGAAAGTAAGAATGGTTGATCCTATAGGTAAGAGATGACCAAAGTGTCTTCTCAGTGCCCCACTGAGCCTTTAGTTTGGGAGATCAAGCAGAAGACGTTGTTTGTCCAAGTACATGCTTAAGATCTGGTCTATATGACCATCATGTTTTTCCTAAGATATTTCATTACCTGAGGCTTTCTGCTTCTTACCACTGTTCTCTGAATATTTTACTTAATCATCCCAACCATTATATTCACCCCAGTGTCTCAGAAATATAGTGGTTTGTGCAATTATTCCAGCACCATTTTTCTACCTACCAATCAGAGGTGCCAGTCTTGGTGTAGTCAGGAACTACAGACAGGGGAGATGGTGCCTCTTTCCCCATCCACAACAGAAAGCTTTGTCTTCTGTATTTTGGTGTATGTCAGTTCCTTCCTTGATGTAACAATGAGCTAACTATCACTGCAGGTTGTGACTAAGAAAACTGATTCTCGGGAGGCCAGGGCCAGCCAGCTAGGAATCAAAACCCTGAGGGAATAATTTAAAAGTTGATGTGTATTTCACCCAAGGAGCATGGAAACACAACTTCTGAATTGCCCACACCAAGTAAAATGGCTAAGGATCAGAGGTGGAAAATGTTGTGATGTGTGATATGCCTTCTAGAGTATGACATTCATTTCTAATTTTACTATCCTGTAGAACTATATCACTTAGAGATACTGGATCATTAGGAAAACAGGGACCTGTCCAAACCATTATTAATACTACGTAATTTGCTTGAACAGTTTATCCATGTTTGCACTGAGGACCTTAAGTGATAACTTTATAACATTTCTAACTTTATTCAGTGTCTTCGATATATGTTTAGTGTTAATCTATTCAATACTACTTGTCAATCACTGTACTAGGCACCAGGTATACAATGATTAACAAGAAAGAAACTGCCCTCATTTCTCTAAAGAAGTTGATTATGAATCCTTAAATACTTGTATCACTCACCCAGAAATGTTCTATGATAAATAACATTAGGTTCTATCTCAATTTTATTCTATCAGCCTGATTGCTATCTCATCTTTCTTAATAATTTTTTCCCCAAATTATCTTCATATTATACTCTCAAAAACTATACTTGATGTTGTGTAGTGAGGATGACGGAATTATGTTTTAAGTTTTAAAAATACATCCTCACTGATCTGGGGATTCTTCCACAAACTATTGAAGATTTGAATTGGAGATGAAAAGACACAGGGCTTAAAATACAATTTGTTCTGAATGGCCTCAAAGGACAAACAGAACAAACAGTTATTTTTAGAGAGGTTAAACACAGAAATTTTCCAAAACTTTGTTTTAAATAGCTGAAAAACACTTTCTTCCAAGTTTTTAGTAAAGCTACATGAAGATATGAAATAATAAAAGTGTCAGGTTACTTACAAATTCTGACAAAAATAAATGATCACAAAAATAGTAGAAAAAAATGCTTCTCTCCATTTTTCTTTCTTTCTTTTTTTTTTTAAGAAGGCTTCCTAACTCCATTTCACTGGGCAAGTTGATATCTCTTAGAACTTAATTTTTCTTATCTGGGAACTTGAGATGTTAAGAACATATAAAATTGTTACGAAGTAAAATTGAAAAGCCATATGTCACAAGTCCAGCACAGAGTCTGGTGCATATTAGAGGCATAAATTGTAACCATGACAGTGAAAAAACCAAAAGAAATAATGAGACTGTCAATAGACTAACAGATAATGTATTCCAAATTCAAGTGAGAATAAACACTGATCAACAAGAAAATACTGCCAAATTGACTGTGTTAAAAAAATCTACCTAAATTTTAGCATGTGGCATGCCCTAGGACTGCCTCATGAAATAGGGACCAGTTGAAGAGTTCATAGCAGTTTCCCTGGTCCAGAGAACCTGAGTCAACATCCTTTTCACTTCCAAATGTTCTTTGAAGGAAAAACAATCACAGTAATGTAACTCCAGTGACAAATTAGGAAAAGTTAGAGGTAGATCATATCTAGTCTGTACAGGTTTAATTCAGTCAGTCGCTCAGTCGTGTCCGACTCTTTGGTACCCCATGAATCACAGCATGCCAGGCCTCCCCGTCCATCACCAACTCCTGGAGCTCACTCAGACTCACGTCCATCGAGTCCATGATGCCATCCAGCCATCTCATCCTCAGTCGTCCCCTTCTCCTCCTGCCCCCAATCCCTCCCAGCATCAGAGTCTTTTCCAATGCATCAACTCTTCGCATCAGGTGGCCAAAGTACTGGAGTTTCAGCATCAGCATCATTCCTTCCAAAGAAATCCCAGGGTTGATCTCCTTCAGAATGGACTGGTTGGATCTCCTTGCAGTCCAAGGGACTCTCAAGAGTCTTCTCCAACACCACAGTTCAAAAGCATCAATTCTTCGGCGCTCAGCCTTCTTCACAATCCAACTCTCACATCCGTACATGACCACTGAACAAACCATAGCCTTGACTAGACAGACCTTAGTCAGCAAAGTAATGTCTCTGCTTTTGAATATACTGTCTAGGTTGGTCATAACTTTTCTTCCAAAGAGTAAGCGTCTATGGCTGCAATCACAATCTGCAGTGATTTTGGAGCCCCTCAAAACAAAGTCTGACACTGTTTCTACTGTTTCCCCCTTCTATTTCCCATGAAGTGATGGGACCACATGCCATGATCTTCATTTTCTGAATGTTGAGCTTTAAGCCAACTTTTTCACTCTCCACTTTCACTTTCATCAAGAGGCTTTTTAGCTCCTCTTCACTTTCTGCCATAAGGGTGGTGTCATCTGCATATCTGAGGTTATTGATATTTCTCCCAGCAATCTTGATTCCTGCTTGTGCTTCTGCCAGTCCAGCATTTCTCATGAGGTACTCTGCATATAAGTTAAATAAGCAGGGTGACAATATACAGCCTTGATGTACTCCTTTTCTTATTTGGAACCAGTCTGTTGTTCCATGTCCAGTTCTAACTGTTGCTTCCTGACCTGAATACAGATTTCTCAAGAGGCAGGTCAGGTGGTCTGGTATTCCCATCTCTTTCAGAATTTTCCACAGTTTATTGTGATCCACACAGTCAAAAGCTTTGGCGTAGTCAGTAAAGCAGAAATAGATGTTTTTCTGGAACTCCCTTGCTTTTTCCATGATCCAGCAGATGTTGGCAATTTGATCTCTGGTTCCTCTGCCTTTTCTAAAACCTGGTGCCATGAATGCAAGTTGAGGTAGGAAGGATTGTGACAGGAAGGCAGGCTGGAAGACTTATCTTTCTTGTGTCAGATTTGCTTAGCAATGAGTTCAACAGTTATGGTAAGAGAAAGACAGATCAATAATAAAGTAGGAGTGTTCAAATTTAAATCATGTCAGTCCCTGGAAACTGGACTAGTTGCTAAAATTTGTTCTTCAGGTATATTTTTGAGAAGATTATAGAGATATCCAAGCAGGATATAGAGTCTAAGTAGTTAAGTCCTTGTTTGAGACTGAATTAAAATTAAATAAATAGTATGAGATTAATATAAAGGCAATTAGAAACAATGGAAAGGAAAAGTGTGAAAGTTTAAACAAAAGACAATACATGTATAAAAATGTTCTAAGCAATTTTTTTTATTAAAAAGAAAGCTTTAGGTTTACATCATTATAAAATAATTTAATTCCCACTTTTACAAATAGTATATTTTATGTTATTGCTTTGGCTAAATATTCATACAAAGTTTGACTGACAAACATGAGAATATATATCCATTTTAATTTCTAATTATATTTTTCAGACTCTAAAGTTTGCAACAATTTAGCCAACTTTAGGATGAAAATTAATAAACAAAATGTATGCCCAATTTAAAAAGCACAAAGGACTTATATGACTAAATGACAATTTCTGCTAGAATACATGAATAATTTGAATAAATTGAAAGAGATAACATAGTCTTGAATAGACAAAAGTAATACTGAAAAATAATAATTTTTCTTAATATATAAACTTAGTACAAAGCATACTGAACATATTTTGTGGATACTAAAAGAATTATTCCAAATTTCAAATCTGAAAAGAAATATACAAAAGTCAAGATATTTTGTAATGCCAAAAATAAACTATCATGTGGCATTGTCATCCAAGTACAAAGAACTATTAAAGGAATAAATACAATAATCTACCTGAGAAGTAATAAAATTCAGTAGTCAGCACAATAGATTCTGGCCTCAAATTAAGTTGGAGATAACAAATAATTTAATAATTTGTGTTGAAACAACTTGCTGACCACTTTTGAAAAAAATAAAATTAGATTTTGTGCCTTATGTGCCCCTGTTCAGTCGCTTTAGTCTTGCCCAACTCTGTGACCCTATGATTTTAGCCCACCAGGTTTCTCTGACCATGGAATTCTCCAGGCAAGAATAATGGAGTAGGCTGCCATGCCCTCCTCCAGGTAATCTTCCCCACCCAGGGATGGAACCTGAGGCTCCTGCATTGCAGGCAGATTCTTTACTGCTGAGCCACACAGGAAGCCCTTTATACCTTATACCTACATAAATTTAAAAGAGTTATATTTTATTAAGTTAAAGAAGTACTTTAAAACACTAAACAAAAGACAAACTCAAATTTTTTGAAAATGTATTGAGAAACTACAAACATTTCAGGTTTTACTAGTAAAGTGATGCTCAAAATTCTCCAAACCAGGTTTCAACAATACGTGAAACGTGAACTTCCAGATGCTCAAGCTGGTTTTGCAAAAGGCAGAGGAACCAGAGATCAAATTGCCAACATCCGCAGCATCATTGAAAAAGCAAGAGAGTTCCAGAAAAGCATCTATTTCTGCTTTATTGACTATGCCAAAGCCTTTGACTGTGTGGATCACAAGAAACTGTGGAAAATTCTTCAAGAGATGGGAATAGCAGACCACCTGACCGGCCTCTTGAGAAACCTACATGCATGTCAGGAAGCAACTGCTTGAACTGGACTGGTTCCAAACAGGAAAAGGAGTACATCAAGGCTGTATATTGTCTCCCTGCTTATTTAACTTATATGCAGAGTACATCAGGAGAAATGTTTGGCTGGAAGAAGCACAAGCTGGAATCAAATTGCCAGGAGAAATATCAATAACCTCAGATATGCAGATGACACCACCATTATGGCAGAAAGTGAAGAGGAACTAAAATGCCTCTTGATGAAAGTGAGAGGAGAATGAAAAAGTTGGCTTAAAGATCAACATTCAGAAAACGAAGATCATGGCATCTGGTCCCATCACTTCATGGGAAATAGATGGGGAAACTGTGAAAACAGTGTCAGACTTTATTTTGGGGGCTCCAAAATCACTGCAGATGGTGATTGCAGCCATGAAATAAAAAGACGCTTACTCCTTGGAAGAAAAGTTGTGACCAACCTAAATAGCATATTCAAAGCATTGTGACCAACCTAAATAGCATATTCAAAAGCAGAGACATTACTTTGTCAACAAAGGTCCGTCTAGTCAAGGCTATGGTTTTTCCAGTGGTCATGTATGATGTGAGTTGGACTGTGAAGAAAACTGAGTGCCGAAGAATTGATGCTTTTGAACTGTGGTGTTGGAGAAGACTCTTGAGAGTCCCTTGGACTGCAAGGAGATCCAACCAGTCCATTCTGAAGGAGATCAGCCCTGGGATTTCTTTGAAAGGAATGATGCTAAAGCTGAAACTCCAGTACTTTGGCGGCCACCTGATGCGAAGAGTTGACTCCTTGGAAAAGACTCTGATGCTGGGAGGGATTGGGGGCAGAAGGAGAAGGGGACGACCGAGGATGAGATGGCTGGATGGCATCACCAACTCGATGGACGTGAGTTTGAGTGAACTCCGGGAGATGGTGATGAACAGGGAGGCCTGGCGTGCTGCAGTTTATGGGGTTGCACAGAGTCGGACACGACTGAACGACTGAACTGAACGTAACTGAACTGAAAGCTTAAGTAGACATACCATACATATATACACTGAGGTTTAGCTTATGCTCCTTATTTTATTAGGCTTCCCTGGTGGCTCAGCTGTAAAAGAATCTGCCCACAAAGTTGGAGATGCAGGATATTGAGGGTTCAATTCCTGGGTCAGGAAAATCCCCTGGAGTAGGAAATGACAACCCACTCCAGTATTCTTGCCTGAAAAATTCCAAGGACCGAGGAGAGTGGCCAGCTACAGTCTGTGGGGTCACAAACAGTTGGACACAAATGAACATGCACACACACCTGATTTAATTATTCAGGGACATAAAATCTAATTGGAAGGAAGGTGACAACATATAGCATTACTCTTTTGCTGTCCTGATCACCAGATTCTGATATTTGTGTGTGAAGGAGGTTCACCCCTACACATTCAACACACAGTGCTCTGAAAACCAGCTGAGTGTCCCTACAATTTAACTCAGTTCAGACACTATTCAATATGAGAAGGCATATCCCACAGGTTAAGGGTTTTGTCTTAACAAGGCTGATCTTCCCACACACACATCTCAGATGTCATTTGACTGTAACCTGTGCTTCTGACCAACCAGCAATGAATTAAAGGTTCCCATGACCCTCTCCCTGATTTCAGTTAATTTGCTGGAGTGACTCACAGTACTCAAAACAACTGACTTTATTGACACTGGTTTATGTTTATTATAAAATTTATAACTTAGGAGCAATCAGATGGAAGAGATCCATATGATAGGCTAGGTGGGAAAGGGAGCAGAGTTTTCATGCCCTCTACAAAAAGCCCCTCTTCTAGCACCACTGCATGTTCACCGATCTATAAGCTCTCTGAACCTAATCCTTTTGGGCTTTTATGGAGGCTGCATTACATAGTCATGATTTATTAAATAATTGACCATCATTGATTGAGTCAGCCTCCAGACCTCTCCCCTATCTGAGGCCAAGAAGTAGGACATGAAAGTTCCAGCCCTTTCATCACAAGGTTGTTTCTCCTGGCAAACAGCCCCATCCTGTCCGTGGGTGCTTTCCAAAAGTCAGCTCATTAAATGTTATGTCATCATATTTCATTAGCATAACAAAAGCACTTTTATAGCTTTCATTACCAGGAAATTCCAAGGGTTTTAGGAGCTCTGTGTCAGAAGAGAAGACAAAGACCAAATGTATATCTTCCATTATAAACCACAGTTTCACAACTAAAAGTGTAATTCCCTTTGACTTAGAACCCCTAATACTGACAATACAATGCACCATTGGTAGTTTCATCTTAGAGCTTAAATACTAAACTCTTAAGTTTTATAAAATAGGGGCCCAGTTTCATTTCTTTGAATGTGGATTATCCAGGTTTTCCCAGCACCATCTACTGAAGACACTATTCTTTTTTCATTGTATATTCTTGGTGCTTTTTCAAAAATCAGTTACTCATATATACACGGATTTGTTTCTAGGCTTTCTGATCTATTCCATTGATCTGTTTCTGCTTTTGTATAAATAGCATATTGTTTTGATTACCATAGTTTTGTATATAGTTTACAATCAGGAAGTATGAGGCTACAAGTTTCTTCTTTCTGGAGATTTTTAAACTATCCACTTTCTCTTAAAATTCCAAAAGAATTTTAGACTTGTGTTTTCTATTTCTGTAAAAAAAAATTAAAAATACCCCTGGAATTTTGATAGGGATTGTGTTGAAACTGTAGGTCACTTTGGGTAATATGGATGGAGGAGCCTGGTAGGCTGCAGTCCATGGGGTCCGAAGAGTCAGACACAACTGAGCGACTTCACTTTCACTTTTCACTTTCATGCATTGGAGAAGGAAATGGTAACTCACTCCAGTATTCTTGCCTAGAGAATCCCAGGGATGGGGGAGCCTGGTGGGCTGCCGTCTATGGGGTTGCACAGAGTCGGACACAACTAAAGCAACTTAGCAGCAGCAGCAGTAGCAGCAGCAACAATATATTAAAGACATTTTAGTCTTCTGATCTGTGAATATGGAATTATTTTTCCATTTAATTGTATCTTCTTCAATATCTTTCATGAATGTCATACACTTTGCAGTGTACAGATCTTTCATGGTTAAATCTAATCCTAAATATTGTCAGGGACAGCCCATGGGGTTGCAAAGAGTCAGACATGACAGCAACTCAATGACAAATTGTCAGAAAGGGGGATATTTCCCCCTTTACCCTTCTACCTGTCTTAAATTCTTGTGGCTGGACTAATAATAAAATTGACACAAGACAGATTAACAGGAGAAAAAGAAACATTTTAATTCATGATAAAGTGGCCAAAGCCAGCAGCGTTTATATTTTTTTATTTTTATTTTTTTAATACTTTATTCTACATTACAATACTGTATTTGTTTTGCCATACATTGACATGAATCAGCCACAGGTGTCCACGATCTCCCAATGCCGAAGCCCCTTCCCATGTCCCACCCCATATCATCTCCCTGAATCATCCCGTGCACCAGCCCCATGCATCCTGCATCCTGTATTGAACATAGACTGACGCTTCATTCTTACAAAATATAGGATGTGGAGAAAAGGGAACCCTCTTACACTGCTGGTGGGAATGCAAACTAGTACAGCCACTATGGAAAACAGTGTGAGATTCCTTAAAAATTGCAAATAGAACTGCCTTATGATCCAGCAATCCCACTGCTGGGCATACACACCGAGGAAACCAGAATTGAAAGAGACACATGTACCCCAATGTTCATTGCAGCACTGTTTATAATAGCCAGGACATGGAAACAACCTAGATGTCCATCAGCAGATGAATGGATAAGAAAGCTGTGGTACATATACACAATGGAGTATTACTCAGCCCTTAAAAAGAATAAATTTGACTCAGTTCTAATGAGATGGATGAAATTGGAGCCGATTATACAGAGTGAAGTAAGCCAGAGAGAAAAACACCAGTACAGTATACTGACACATATATATGGAATTTAGAAGGATAGTAATGATGACCCTCTATGTGAGACAACAAAAGAGACTCAGAGGTATAGAACAGACTTTTGGACTCTGAGGGAGAGGGAGAGGGGGGGATGATTTGGGAGAATGGCATTGAAACATGTATATTTTTTGAATAAAGAAGCACACTCATGAGGAATTAACAGGACAAAAATATATATGTATAGGCTCTGGGTATTTAGTTAGTGAAATATCTAAATTTAGTCTGGACATGGGATAGTCAATTAAAGTAATCAGGTTTGTTTACACAGGTTTCTCACTTGGATTCCCCATCTCTGGCAGTAAGGTTGTCTTACCTCCACATGGGATGTTTACTACCTGATTTTGGGAAACAAAGGAGGGTCAGATAAAGGAAGGCAGGAGGGAAGGAGAAACAGCAGGGAAGAAGGAGGGAGAGAAAGAGGGATAAGGAAGGCAGCTCCTAGGAAGACAGACTTTTTAAGGAGAAATTATCCAGTTCCTCAGAGATAACTTTTTCTTGTAACTCCATTCTAAACTATTGAATTATATCTTAAGAGTGTTGGATTTGAAGGGATCTAAAGTACGTAAATGAGATATGAGCGGAAGTATTTACTCTTCCACTCTAGAAATAAGCGAGGATAAGCCTAGCCAGTATGGAAAGGTTTAAGTTTTGCTCACCTAGAAGCAGAAAGATGAAATAGCTTCAAATTATTCCCTTTTAAAAGATCAATATGACATAGTTGAATGTTAAAGACTATTCCTTAAAATTATTAATAAGATAAGGGCCTTGGAAGGTATCAACTAATTCTGATTTTTTAATTCTAACAAACTATGCCTTCTGCTTTTCGTTCAAGGAGACTTTGTGATTCCACACCCGATTCATGGCATTCTTTACGTCCTTATTCCTCAGAGTGTAGATGAGTGGGTTTAGCATTGGGGTGATGGTAGTATAGAACACAGACACAGCCTTATCCAGTGGGAAAGTGGTGGATGGACGGAGGTAAATAAAGATACAAGGGACGAAGAAGAAAGTTACTACAGTGAAGTGAGATCCACAGGTAGAGAGAGCCTTGCGCCGGCCCTCAGCAGACTGCTTCCGAAGACTAAATAAAATGATTGTGTAGGAGGCCAGAAGAATGAGGAAACACCCCAGGGAGATGAGCCCACTATTGGCAATCACCAAGATGTTTACTAGGGTTGTGTCAGCACAGGCAAGTTTTAGAACTGGATGGACATCGCAAAAGTAGTGGTCGATGATCTGAGAGTTGCAGAAGGGTAACTGAAAGGTCAGGAGGGTCTGAACAAAGGAGTGAGCCAGGGCTCCCAGCCAGGACAGTGATGCCAGCACAGTGCAAGCAGTGGTACTCATGATGGTGGTATAACGGAGCGGTTGGCAGATGGCAGCATAACGGTCCAAAGCCATGACAGTCAAAACAAAAATCTCAGCACAACCAAAAAAGTGGAAGGTAAACATCTGAGTTACACAGCCCCAGTAGGAAACAGTCTTTTTCTCAGAAAGAAAGTCTGCAATCATCTTGGGTGCTGTAGCTGAGGAATAGGCAATGTCCACAAAGGACAAGTTACTGAGGAAGAAATACATGGGTGTGTGAAGCCGAGGATCAGAAAAACCATGAGCAAAATGAGCAGGTTTCCCCAGGATCACCATGTAGAAGAGGAGGAATAAAGCAAAGAGTATCAGTTGCATTCCAGGATCTTGGGAAAGTCCTAAAAATATAAACTCGGTAACATTGTTGACTACTTCCATGGAGATCCAGGCAGAACTGGTTCAGTGGCTCTGGTTCTCTGTAAAAATAAATGTTATAAACCACTGTAAGCAAATAAAGCCTAACAGGAACAGCCTTCTGAAAACATTTGAAAGTGAAAGAAAGTGAAAGTGAAGTCGCTCAGTCGTGTCCGATTCTTTGCGACCCCATGGACTGTAGCCTACCAGGCTGCTCTGTCCATGGGATTTTCCAGGCAATAGTACTGGAGTGGATTGCCATTTCCTCCTCCAGAGGATCTTCCCGACCTAGGGATCGAACTCGGGTCTCCCTCATTGTAGACAGACACTTTACCGTCTGAGCTACCAAGTGATGTTAAATATAGCAGAGGAAAATATTTATATTTCTTGAGTATAGTTCATGGATATTTTTCATCATTAATTGTCTTACCACATTATTGACTCCCATTTGATTTTCTATTATGCTTAGACCTACAGTTCCTTTCTCCCAATTGTTTTCCTTCATAATCATCTTGTCCCTCTCTGTGTTTCTCTCTGATCTCACACTGCCCACCTCGACATCAGAAATTCAGAATACTTAAACACTTTAAGTATTAAATGGATAAATTAATTTTTGAGGCTAAAGATACAAGCAAGGAGTTAGCATTTTAGATTTGATGTCTAAAATTCCTAAATGAACCTTTTAATATAATACAACTTTAAAAGAATAATGTTCTATTTAATCAAGTGAGGATGACTCTGTTTCTAGTTTCTAAATTAGGTTGGAAGTTTCAGTGCAATTAAAAATTAGGTTATTTTTAGTGACTGAGAAAAACACATGCATTGACTGCCTGGCTCACCAACAATGTATACTTGTAAATTTACATTGGAAGTGTTTGAGTCCTAATCTTTGACCTACATAAAGAAGTTCAGCTTCACTTGCCAGTAAGAAATACATCAAACTATACAGAGAAATACTTTGTCCTATGTATTGGATAAAATACAATGCAATCCAAAGTATTTTACATAGGAGAATACTTTGTCCTACGTGATGGCTCAGATGGTAAAGAATCTGCCTACAATGCAGGAGACCTGGATTCAATTCCTGGATCAGGAAGATCCCCTGGAGAAGGGAATGGCTACCCACTCCAGTACTCTTTCTTAGACAGAGGAGCCTGATGGGCTACAGTCTATGGGGTGAGAAAAGTCAGACACAACTGAATGACTAGCATACACATTTTGTGCTAGAGTTGAAAAACTTTTAATTACTGAAACTTTTATCATCCTTAATACTTTTGCCTTGAAAAGCCCCAGATAACTCTTTGTCCTTGCAATTATAGTTAAGAATTAGGAATAAAATGTCCCATACAGATAATGGTAGTAAGTGTTAAGTGTATTTTACATTTGTTAAATTGGTAGTAAGTGTTAAGTGTATTTTACATTTGTATAAATTGTTTTACAAGTTACATACAGGAGTGCTTAAGGCATACAGAAAAAGTACTGTATGAAATAATCAGAAATGAATTCTTGAAAGAGATGAATCAAGAGACAAAACTTAAAGATCCTCAGAATGAAAATGGCTTCTCTGAATTATGCAAATGTTTTCTCTGAATCAAACCTCTTTTCTTGGTGGATAGTGGAAAGAGCACTGCCCA
The DNA here is from genome assembly GCA_917880005.1 of Nanger dama. Lineage (NCBI taxonomy): Eukaryota > Metazoa > Chordata > Mammalia > Artiodactyla > Bovidae > Nanger > Nanger dama. Next base: position 77,073,521 of record CAKJTW010000003.1, read on the forward strand.
TAGCTGAGTGATTTAAGTTTGAGTACCCTCACCTACTGTTAACTTTGGGTGAATCTACTTACTTTCTCTGAATATTGGTTTTCTCATCTATAAAAGATGGATGATAAAGTTTTGGCCTCACAAAGCTGTTATAGAAATAAAATGAGATCATCTATATAACATTTTTGTATTTATGAAATGCTTTACTTTATAATTTGATTCTATGAAGTGAAATCTCTCTAGTAGGTAGATTTGTAATTTGATCTAGTCAGTGATTACATAAGAACTGAACAGACAACTAAGAGACAATATTAAAATTCATATCTAACTTTTTCCTGAGACAATAAATCATAATGTCTGACTAATAGAAATACTATTAGTCACGGTTACTACGAACTAGAAAGCACTTTTCTATGTGCAGGATTGTATGCTAAACAACTATTTTATGTTACCTCATTCTATCCTCACAATGTATGTGTGCTCAGTTGTGTCCAACTCTTTGTGACCTCATGAATTGTAGCCCGCCAGGCTCCTCTGTCCATGGAGTTTTCCAGGCAAGAATACTGGAGTGGGTTGCCATGTACTCCTCCAAGGGATCTTCCTGACCCAGGGATCGAGCCCAAGTCTCCCGCATTGTAGGTGGATTCTTTACCACTGAGCAGAAGGGGCTGATATTTCAGTTGTTTAATTCTGATCCTAGAACCCACAAAAATACACAAGCTCTTAAATAAATGAGGAAAGACAGAATAATAAATAGAAAGATGATAGACAATTGATAATGATAGATGATTATAGATATAGATGGACAGATAGATAATAAATAGATCAGAGAAAGATAAACTTCTCATGAAAAAACAATTGCATTTAAAAAACAATTGCCCTCTTATGGTGTAAAATCCATTGATAGGAAGATTTGTTCTGTGTCCTTAAATCTTCAAATACTCTATGACACTATAACAGTAAAGTCAACCTGTCCTCAGTTATTACTAGCTGGTAAGATCATAAGGATTGAAAAATATTTAGATAATAAGAGAAAACACTTATACTTACTATGTGCCAGTTATTGCTCCCATTTAATTCTCATACAAATCTTATAAGATAGGCTATCCTCATTATTCACACTTTCGAGATGAGGAAACTGAAGAACAAAGAGAGGAAATAACTGGCCCAAGGTCATGGAGCTTGTGACTGCGTTACTACTTGAACCTAGGAAATGAGAACTCAGTTTTTTAAACCAATATTCATGCTTCTGGGGCTGATGGCATCAAAATCACCATATCTTCTTTCTCACTGGAAAGTCTTAAACCTTCTGCATAGTCAAAATACTGTATCCCTTTTCTGCTAATCATGAAGGATTTATTTACTTTTTAATTACCTATAGTATTTGGAGAGAAAGACTACTGTTGCAACTGGCAACATCATTGCAACATATATAGTTTCTATCCAACTTTGCTCAAATTTAATTTACAGTGAGAAAGCAATAGCAAGTGATGTGGTATTGATCATTAATCTAGATATCATTTAATATGCTATGAACTGACAATCAAATAGAGGAAGTTCACTCGAAAACTTACAATCACTGTTCTCTGAGATAAGGGTAAAGAAGCCCAGGAGAGTCAGGAGCACCTTTCCACACAAGGTTTATCAGTGAGTAGAATTTTGGAATGTGAATTAGAGCTACCCTGAAGATGACCCTGCAGAGTGTGGGCACAGAAAAGTGGACAAGGCAGGAAGTGAATAGTGAATAGAATATATGATGTAAATATAGGATGCAAATCATCATAGCATCCTCTATGGGAAATGTCAACAAGTTTGATGTGATTCAGCACAGAATCTATGAATGGAAGTGTCAGGAAATGAGGATGAAAAAAAGGAAGAGTTTCTCATGTCATAAAAGAGCCCTGTGAGTTAAGTTGAAGTGTTGGAATTTATTTTGGATGACTTGGGGGATTATAAATAAAGATTCCCAGGGTAGGAGGACAGCAGGAACAGGAAGTGGTAAAGACCACTTGTTAAAAGAGGTCTGAAATTCAAAGTTTTCCTAGATTCAAATTCTACCTCTACTACAATTCTTGCTAGCATTATGACTTTAGGAAAGTTACTTAACTCCCTTTGCCTGTTTTTTCAAATGCAAAAGGTGGATACAATTAATATATACTTCATAAGTATCATAAGGATTACATATGTGTTCCATATAAAGCACTTAATGTACATAGCACAGTGTTAATGAATATATGATTAACATTACCTAGCATTACCTGTGACTGGAGGAAGGGAAGCCTATATAGCAACCAGCTTAGGACACTAGCCTTCTTATCATGTCCATCTCCTAATTCCCATTTATATGTATTTCCAAACTTGTCAAAATCTTAGAAAATACATATACTTCTGGCAACAAACCTTTCAAATACATTTTTTTTCGCCATCCAAAAATATTTAAAATATAAAGGAAATACACATTTAGAAAATGGTAGAGGGAGGGACTTAAAAAAAAAGGTGTGAACCAAATGACTCTTGCACACATTTGTATAGTTACAATTGCATTCTACCAGACAAGATTTATCTAATCCTCGGAAGGCCTGTGATGTAATGTTATGGGAACAGGGGATCTGTAAAATCTATCATTAGATTTATTTTGGCTCTTGAAGGCTTTTGTTGTCAATTTTTGATCAGTCACTAGGTCATGTCATTCAGAACTTCATGGACGGCAGCACGCCAGGCTCCTCTGCCTTCCACTATCTTCTGGAGTTTGCTCAGATCCATGTCCTTTGAGTCAGTGATGCTGTCTAACCATCTCATCCTCTGCTGCACCCCTTCTCCTTTTTCTTTAATCTTTCCCATCATCTGGGTCTTTTCCAATGAGTTGGCTGTTCATATCAGGTGGCCAAAGTCAAATACATTTTTAACTGAAATAAGAACAATGTTTTTCCAGTAGTCATGTATGGATGTGAGACTTGGACCATAAAGAAGGCTGAGTGCTAAAGAGAATAGAAGTGTTTGAACTGCGGTGTTGGAAAAGATTCTTGAGAGTGCCTTGAGAGAAAAGAGACCATCCTGGTCAATCCTAAATGAAATCAGTCCTGAATATTCATTGGGAGGACTGATGCTGAAGCTGAAATGCCAATATTTGGCAAACTGATATGAATAGCCAAATCATTAGAAAAGGCCTTGATGCTGGGAAAGATTGAAGTCAGGAGGAGAAAATGACAGAGAATGAAATTGTTTGATGACATCAGCGACTCAATGGATGTGAGTTTGAACAAGCTCTGGGAGATGGTGAAGGACAGGGAAGCCTGGTGTGCTGCAGTCCATGGGGTCACAAAGAGCTGGACACTACTGAGCAACTGAACCAAAAAGAACAATGTAGTTTATGTCCTTGCAAGGCTTTCTTTAGGAGTCAAGCAAGGATACCGAAAGATACTTATACAGTTGTTTTATTTTTCCTCAGTAGTGACTATCTCAACTTTATTTTGAATCTACCTCAGTAGGCCATGAAATTAATCCGAGTCCAAGGCTCAAGAGCCTTTCTACTATCTTTGTTAGAGGAAAGAGCACAGAGATTGAAAAACTGGGCTTGACTCATAGCTCTGCTTCTTACAGGCTGTATGATTTAAGATTTTCCTCACTTCTATTAGCTTCAGCCCTCCTCTGTGAGAGAATAATGCCACTAATGCTGAGGACCAAGTCAGTTAACAGATACAGAAACAACGTGATTTGCAAATCTAAGTCAAGATCATTTTAGTGATGGAATTTCAGGAGCACCAGTATGAGACTGGTACAAAGCCTACCTTTTCAGGAGCATTAGTATCAGACTAGGTCGAATTTGGCCTCTTCACAAAGATGCCAAAGAATATATACTAGGTATAGGTATAATGGAATCTATGCTGCTAAAGAAACAGCATTGCTACTATTCCACAGACCTAACTAAATTATTTCAAATAGCACAGATAGCAAGATTGCAGCTCCCTAAAATTTTCTGAGAGAAAAGGCTCAGCCTTAGTTTCTTCTGTCAGCAATTTGCAAATGACGGAGACCAAATATTCTGGACCTTTTTCCTAACAGCAAGCTCCATCCCACAGCAAACTCTTTCTTTATACAATAGTGTCTAAATGAAAGTAGAGTTGAAAATTTGCAAATCAGTTAATGTAACACAATGTAGACTATACACATATTTCTATATTTCACACAGCACAGATATTTATTTGTCCTTTGCTGAGTCATTGCTCAATCTCAGATGGTAAAGAATTTGCCTGTAATGCAGGAGACTTGGTTTCAATTCCTGAGTCAGAAAGACCCCCTGGAACAGGAAATGGCAACCCACTCCAGTATTCTTGCCTGGAGAATCCCATGGACAGAGGAGCCTGGCAGGCTATAGTCTATGGGGTCACAAAAGTCGGACACAACTTAGCAACTAAACCATCACTTAGTAATTATTTATTGAGCATTTTCTCTGTATCTGGTACTGTGTTATGAACGTAAAAAGATGAATAAAACCCTATTCTTGACATAAAACCATTCATTTTAAAGTAATACCTTTAAAAGACTTTTTCAAAACCTTGTAGATTTATATAAAATCTCAAATGTAATATAAAGATGGTGAAGGACAGGGAAGCCTGGAGCGCTGCAGTCCATGAGGTTGCAAAGAGTGAGACATGACTGTGTGACTGAACAACAACAATAAGCAAAAAGAATATGAGAGACCACTTGACTTGCTTTATTCCACTTCTTTAACCACTGGTGAAACAAAGGAAATGCAGAGAGAGAAACTGAATTATTGAGGTTCCACTCTTAGTGGTAAAACTAGGACTAAACTCCAATTGAATAATAGGATAGACACTTTAAACTGTAATAAATTTCTTCCTTAATTAACAGTATTACCAGAACAATGATTGCAAAGTGGGTGAAGAATGTAAGATTTCCCTTTATGAGTGAATATGATTTACATCAATAACATTACCTGTCTCTTTCATCAGTTGTTAACCTGGCATTCCAGGTAAAAACTTACTCGGCTGTCTTCCTGAGTGTGGTCCCACGACACAGATTTGAACAACCTGAGATCTTCTTGGACCAATAAAATTTTCTGAGATAGAAATGTGACATATATCCAGAAATTCACACTAAAAAACTGAGATCTGTATAGCGATGCTTCTCTCATGTATGTGCCACATTTCACAGAAAGGACTACCCTACAGCCTAAGATAAAGTCCTGAGTTTGATCGTCTGTTTTTTTCTTCTCGCTCTCTTTCTCTATCTTTCTCCTTTCTTTCTCAAAGATAGAACTTCATGAGTTTAAAACCATGCCATAGCTTCTGATCTTGGTCTGCAAGAACTTCTTTCTATATTCCTGTCTGCCAAAAGAAAGAAACCATCAGCAATATTTATGCCTCATCACAACCCTGAGGGAATTGTGGGGTCAGTAATTGGGTAGCAGCTGGACAGAAAAACTACAAGTGTAATGACCTCTGAACTGCTCCTTATAAAAGTATATTGAAGACTACTTGATAAACAACTAGGTAATAAGTACTCAGGCCATTTCCACAGTTTTACACAATTTACTCAAAATCGGGGCAAGAGAAGGGAGAAGGTGATTCTCGGTATCAATGTATTGGACCCTTTCTCAACAATAAATATTTGCTTAGACAACTGACAGAATATTTTACTTCATTTTAAAATTTGCTGAAGTTCTAGAAGATAAGCAAAATGTTTAATTTAACAGCACTATGAAGATAGTGCCTCAGTCCTATTAGTACATGAACCAGTTTCGTAGGGATTTAGATCAGGGAGGTTTGATTCAAGTTGAGGATTACACCTCTAAAATCGAGTATAAAATTTACTCAGTGAATTACAGTGTGAACTTTCCAGTTGAGACTAAAGTTCTGTGTGTTTGAATGGTACCACCATATACCATGAAAGATATAATAACCCATATAAGATGAAAATGCACCTTGGCTAGTGATTTTTCTGAGACAGAAAGGATTTACGTTGATTGCAGCATAAAAAAAGTGTCTGTTGTTGCTGGCAATAGTTGATTGTTCTATGATGGGGCTAGAGTATCAGTAAAGGGGTGTTTAGTTAATGTAGCAGTACTGGTTGATTAGTTGTGACAAATGTACCATAGTAACGTAAGAAATTAACAATAGAGGAAATGATGTGAAATATACAGAAACTGTCTGCACTGTCTTTGCAACTATTCTGTAAATTTGAAACTGTTGTGAAATTTTAACAAAATACTTAGATTTTTAAAAGATGATGTAAAAGCCTTGAAAGTACATAACATTTTTTGATATTCCAAATGTTATTATTTTAACCTAATTTTGAGGAAACATATATATCACCTAACATGAAATTTCCTATGTCAAAGCTAGTTGCAGTATGATTGAAGGAGTTATCAGGAGTTTTATTGTCGTGTGGCAGGGGTCTATGATTAAAATCTCTAGTTCCTCTTTGTTTCCTCTGATTTTCTAGGATCAAAAAATTGTACAATCGTCTTTCAGCTTTTATTTCCCATTGAGCAGAACAGTTAGCAATAATTTTAATATAACTGGTCAGTGTTTAGTAAGTTCTGACCACCTGTACACACACTTTTTAGAGCTTTACAAGTCTTATTTTTTGTTATTATTTTGTTTAAGTTTCCTGAGAACCCTGTGGGGTAGATACTATTATTTTCCTCATTGAACAATGAGATATTGAGAGGTTAAGTCTCTTGTCCTCTGGTAAGTGATGGAGCTAGACCATGACAAGAATGTCAAACTCCCAGTGTCCACACTTCTCACATCTCTGCTCTATTCCCCCAGCCATCTGGCCTCACATATTGTTTTCAAATACTATTCACCTCCTCCTGGTGGATACTGAGAGCCTTTATAATTAGATATCTGGGTGACCTGTTGATGCCTGGGGAAACACCCACATGGCAAAATGTCTACCGCATTTCCAAGCACATAATAGGCTTTCAGCAAATAGCTGCTCACTCAATGAATGGATAACAAATTAATAACGAATTCACAAAGGAATAATGAATGAATGAATATAAAAGGATCCAAAAATAAGATTTATTTATTAAAGGAACATGTGCCTGGAAATGTTTTCTCTAGATGAGAAATAAACACCGTGATAGCATGCTGACTTCTTTTCCATAACACTGAACAATTTCTAGGGCTCTAAGAGGGGATCATTTGACCATAAGAAAGCTTCTATTTCTAAAAATCCCAAATAAAGGACTCTGTAAAATTATATTGAAGATGACTTGGTAAATAGCTAGTTAAAATTCAAATCATTCCCATATAGATGTGCACAATTTGCTCAAAGTTGGCACAAGGTAAAGGGAAGCATGGTACTCAGTACTACTATTTTGGGCCACTAACCCTACAACAACAACTAAAACCCCGCTTTTCCTGTTATTGGCTTCCTCGCTTTGTTCTTACTATTATTGACTCATTCACAAGGTGTTTAGAGCTAGGCCATCAATGTGCAGTCTTAGCTCCCACGTGTTCTGGAAATGTGAAGTCAATAATCCTCCTGTGACTTCACGAATCAAACTTGTCTTTGTCCCCTTTCACTTATTTCAGTACCCTCAAAGGACTCCAAGAGCTTGAAAGAAGGGGCAGACCCACCTCGAATATCTGTGGGACTCAAAGCAAGAGTACAAATAGTACCCATGTACCATGTCTAAAAGCTATACTGAGTGAAGTAAGTTAGAGAAAGACAAATATATTATATTGGTTATTTGTGAAATCTAAAACAACAGGTACAAATGAACTTATCTACAAAACAGAAAAAGAGTTACAGAAAATAAATCTCATTTCAAGGGAATAAAGGAGGGAATAGACTGGGAGAGCAGAGAAGGCTATGGCACCCCACTCCAGTACTGTTGCCTGGAGAATCCCATGGACGGAGGAGCCTGGTGCGCTATAGTCCATGGGGTCGCTAAGAGTCGTACACGACTGAGCGACTTCACTTTCACTTTTCACTTTCATGCATTAGAGAAGGAAATGGCAACCCACTTCAGTGTCCTTGCCTTGAGAATCCCAGGGACGGGGGAGCCTGGTGGGCTGCCGTCTATGGGGTCACACAGAGTCGGACACGACTGAAGTGACTTAGCAGCAGCAACAGACTGGGAGAGAGGGGAGATTTAATTGGGAGGTTGGGATTGGCATATAAATACTACTATATACAAATATATGACTAATATGGACCTAATGTATAACACAGGGAACTCTACTCTGTAATGACCTATGTGGGAAAAGAATCTAAAAGAATGTGTGTGTGTGTGTGTGTGTGTGTGTGTGTGTGTGTGTGTGTATATGTATGTATAACTGATTCACTTTGTTGTATATCAGAAACTAACACAGCATTGTAAATCAAATATAATCCAGCAAAATTTTTTTAAAGCTATGAATCAAGGTGACAAATTTAAATGAATTTTAATTTTATCATAGAAAATAATGTTCTCATACTCATAACTAACTACTGCAAGGAGAGGTTCAAACTTAAAACCCATCAGACATGGCAGTATGGATATAGCAATTTTGGTGCTCAGTCCCCAGCCTGCATTTTCTGGTTCCAAATCCCAGTCCAAGAGGTCTCTCATGTGTGAGTGTCCATTCTGCGGCCCAGCCAGGCTCTAGCCATGCACTTCGCACTCAGTGCCCTTCAGTCTGAAGCTGCACACAAACACAGTGCTATGATCCAGCCTCAGGGAGGCAGACCTGAAGAAGCTCAGGCAAGCCACGGAAGTGCACTCGGGGCATCTGAATTGTGAACTCTGTGTATGCACGCTTGCTAAGTCACTTCAGTTTTGCCTGACTCTTTGTGACCTTATGCACTGTAGCCCACCAGGATCCTCTGTCCATGGGATTCTCCAGGCAAGAATACTAGAGTGGGTTGCTATTTCCTTCTCCATGGGATCTTCCCGACCCAGGGATCAAACCTGTTATCTTTTGTGTCTCCTGCTTTGGGAAGTGGGTTCTTACTGCTAGCGTCACCTGAGAAGCCCTGTGAATTCTGTAGACAATATCAACCATGTACAGTCTGAAAAACAGAAACTTTATAAGGTTATTAATAAAACTTTTGGTGGTGCTAATGGTAAAGAACCTGCCAATGCAGGAGACATAAAAGACATGGGTGGGTTCAATCCCTGGGTCAGAAAGATCCCTTGGAAGAGGTCATGGCAACCCACCCCAGTATTCTTGCCTGGAGAGTCTCATGGACAAAGACTGGCAGGCTACAGTCCATAGGGTCGCAAAGAGTTCGATACAACTAAAGTGACTTAGCACTCAGCAGAGAACTGATAACGCAAAAGGCAGTATCTTGCTTTTCTGAATATTATGCTACCAGTTCCAGATATCAACAGGACTTTTTAAATGTGGTGGTCAGAACACAGGAAATTACATGTTGGGTCATATATGTGTGTGTGTACACACACACATAAACAAGACATAAGATAACAGAAACTTTCTGATTGCCAAATTATCCCCTCTAAGAGCCCTAGAAATTATTCCGTGTTATGGAAAAGAAGTCAGCATGCCATCACAAGGTTTACTCTTCATCTAGTAAAAATATTTCCAGAAATATGTTCCTTTAATAAATAAATCCTATTTTTGGATCCTTTTATATTCATTCATTCATTATTTCTTTGTGAATTCATTATTAATTTATTATCCATTCATTGATTGAGCAGCTATTTGCTGAAAGCCTATTATGTGCTTGGAAATGCGGTAGACATTTTGCCATTTGGGTGTTTCCCCAGGCATCAACAGGTCACCCAAATATTTAATTATAAAGGCTCTCACTATCCACTTGGGGAAGGTGAATAGTATTTGGAGACAGTATGTGAGCGCAGATGCCTGGGGGAGTAGAGCAGAGAGGTGAGAAGTGTGGACGTTGGAGTTTGACATCCTCATCATGGTTCAGCTCCAGCATTTACCAGAGGACAAGAGACTTAACCTCTCAATTATCTCTTTGTTCGATGAGGACAATAAATTAATAGTATCTGCCTCACAGGGTTCTCAGGAAAGTTAAACAAAATAATACTTGTAACCCTCTAATAAGTGTGATTTCTTAACGCCTTCAATTTTCCTATGACAGAGAGACATTAGAAAAAGGGGATGTTGCAGTCAGCTGATACAGTAAGAAAGCCTGGAGCTCATGTTCCTGCAATGTGCCTGGCTGGCTCTCAGCACCACTTAATCCCTCCTGTCAACTCACACACTGCTCTGACTGGCAGTTTCCTCATGTCACCCTTCTGGATATCTATGGTAGACAACAGTTCTCTGTAGAAATATCACGGAGTGAAAGGGAAAGAAGAGGGCGTAATCTGTACCAGGGATGCCATGCACCCTCATTCATCCTGTTAAGAAATCACCCAAGTGGTAGCTTTGTTCCTGGTCTTTGAGAATTCCTTCTGTAGCCCACACACACACACACACACACACACACACACACACACACACACACACACACACACACAGTTTCTTAAGCATAAAGTCACTAACTTCCAGCATAAAACTGAAAATCCACTCTTTATTCCAATGTAAAGATGAGGAGTATTGCAAATTATCTAGTAAATCATAGTATTAGGTAAAATTTCAGACACTTTTTTCCTGAAGTATGCTTTTTAACTAAGTAATCCGAAAGCCTGCCTATAGCAGTTGATTAGGAAATAAAGAGAACAAATTTAAAAATATTCTTCAAAGTCCATCATTCTATTATTATTTAGTAAGTAGAATAAATTCCTTCCATAGTCATAAAAGTTGCAAAGAGCCCTATGTCATAGGTTTGTTGTAATTGTTTAATCACTGTCATGTCCTACCTTTTGCGACACTGAAGCCCTCCAGGATCCTCTGTCTATGGGATTTCTGGGGCAAGAATATTGGAGTGGGTTGCCATGTCCTTCTTCAAGGGCTCTTCCTGACCCAGGGATCGAACACACATCTCCTGCTTGGCAGGCAGATTTTTACCACTGACTCACCTAGATAATCTTAAATATAAATGTTCTGGCGAATCTTTTTTAAGGATCTCCTAGATCTCGAGATCCTATGCATGTATAATTGAAATAAAGCAGTTAGTTCATCTGATTGTATTAATACTCTTCCTGAGGAGAAAAAAATATTAACTTAGACTTAATTAAAGTTTCTAGCTATCCTGGTTAATTACACTTTCTCTACATGATCTTGGGCAAGATATTGTTTAACGAATTTGAGTTGGTAAAAACAAAGTTGAATAATATTACTTACTTTTCAAAGTACTTCTGGGCAGAGCAACAGTTCTTTAAGGGCAGGAACCAGGTAGGTGGGTGCTTTAAACCATAGCTCATTTCTTTCTCTTTTTCCTTTAGAGCTCTGAGCTCTTAAACATTGTGAACAATTAGAGAACAGTCTTATCAATTCTCTCCCAACAATTCAGCTAAAAGAAAAACTCGAGGTGAAATGGAAAGCCTCTTCTAAAGAGTTCTCTACAGCAGGATGCTGAGAGCTTCCCTCCGTCCACCACCCTTAGACTTCCTTTCCTCGGCACATAAACTTTATTAAGAGCTTGTGTTCAATCAAATGAGTTGTTCAACTGCATTTCTAAAAATTGGCACAACACACAGCATAGTTCCTTGGTGAACACTAATATGCAGGCTAGTTTGTGATGCTTTCAAGCTTTGTTGCAGACAAGACAAAAGGGATTCACATTGCCTCGGAAGATTCTCTGATGAGACCTCAGAAGGAACTTCTGGACACCAGGAAATGTTATACCCTAGAGGAGTAGGACACAAAAGGAGCTGTACAGTCTTCTTTCATTTGAAAAGAGCTTAAAAGGGAAATGAATAAAGGAAGACCACTTATAGGCAAAAGGCCAGAAGAGCTGATCTTTCAACGTGTCCCTTTGACCCTAGTACTCAATTCCTATTATCATTTGTGGGCCAGTAATGCGATTCACGGGGTCACAGAGAGTCGGACACGACTAAGTGACTGAACTGAACTGAAACACTACTGAGGTCCTTGCTTAATATTTGACACCTGATAAAGTCACCTATGCCTCCCAGCTATAATCAAGAACAATGCATTATAATTTTTATACTGACTTCTCTTTTTTACCAGAGTCACCAAATTTGTTCTCATGCATGTACTCAGGTACAGGGTGAGTTAAGAGTATATTAGGAAAGAATATATTTTCTAAATCACCTCTTCCTGTTCATTCTTTGACATGGCAGCAGGATGTCACATGTTTTTTTCTCAGCTTCTTCATGGCTGTCTTCATATCAGTGTTTCTGAGAGTATAAATGAGGGGGTTCAACATAGGCGTGATCACTGTGTAGAAGACAGAGAAAACTTTGTCCACAGAGAAACTGCAGAAAGGTCTCAGGTAGATGAACACACAAGGCACAAAGATCAGACTGACCACTGTTAGGTGGGAGGCACAGGTAGAGAGTGCCCTGCTCTGGCCCTGGCGGAAGCGAGTTCTCAGGGTGACCAGGATGACAGCGTAAGAGAAGAGCAAGACCAAGAAACAGACCAGAGACAACAGACCACTGTTGGAGACCATCAGCACCTCTACTACGTATGTGTCTGTGCAGGCTAGCTTGATGACCTGTGGGATGTCACAGTAGAAGTTGTCCAGTTTGTTGGGCCCACAGAAGGGCAGCTGAATGACCAGGGTGACCTGTGTGATAGAATGGACAAAACCCCCACACCAACAGGCAAAAACCATCTGAAAGCAGAACTGGCGGTTCATGACTGTCAGGTATTGCAAGGGATTACATATGGCAACATACCTATCGTAGGCCATGGCCGTCAGCAGAAACATCTCACTGGCTCCCAGAAAGTGCAGGAAGTAGATCTGGGCCAGGCATCCTGAAAACGAGATGATCTTGTCCTGCTGTAGGAAATCTCCTAACATCTTGGGCACCGTAACACAGCTCAGGCATAAGTCAATGAAGGACAGGTGACCCAAAAAATAGTACATAGGTGATTGGAGCAGGTGGGTATCAGCTCGTGCTGTTACCACTATCAAGAGGTTTCCCAGGACAATGGCCATGTAAAACAACAGAAATATTAAGAAGAGAAATAGCTGCAGCTCCAAGGATGACGATAGACCCAGAAGAACAAATTCTGTCACCTTAGAATCATTTTCTTTTTCATCAGGTCAAGAATACCAAGTGACCTAAGAAAGATGAATTATATTAGAACGGATGACGATAGACCCAGAAGAACAAATTCTGTCACCTTAGAATCATTTTCTTTTTTCATCAGGTCAAGAATACCAAGTGACCTAAGAAAGATGAATTATATTAGAACAAGAGAGATTTAAGCTAGACAAAAGACCAAAAAAAAAAAAAGAGGCAACTGAAATAATTGAAGAAATGGGAATTAGGATCCAGATGGGTTATATTAGAATTAGGTAGACTCAGGGCAGTATTGCCTTGAATTCAGTTATTGTTGTACTGCCACTAAGTAGTGTCCAACTCTTGTGGCCCCATGGACTGTAGCCCACCAGCTTCCTCCATCCATGGGATTTACCAGTTGACGAACCCACTGTAGTGGGTTAGCATTTCTTCTTCAGGGGATCTTCCCACCCCAGGGATTGAACCTGCATCTCCTACATTGTCAGATGAATTCTTCACTGTTGAGCTTCCAGGGAAGCCCCCATGAACTCAGTGCCTTCTGTTATGTAAATTTGATCCTATCTTACCCAAATCTTGGAGTCACCTTCCAAAATACTACCATCCCTAGAATTCCCTGATGGTGTGGGAATTTCATTACTTTGTGAATGCTTCTAAGTGTATAAACTGAGAACAAGACTCAAATGATTTCTTAAATTTAAGATTGATAAATGTCAGTATATAGAAAAAAATAGTATGAACAACAGGTGATATAAAAAGGATTTCAGAGTCAGAAAGAGGTGTAAGGGAAGAGACTGGTGATCTGAGAAACTCACATCATTGAATATCAGGAACTATGCAGTTTTATTTTACCCTGCTCTTCATTCCACCAGCTCCTTCTTCATAGTCTCAGGCTAGCAAAATGAGAAATTCTCAGATGACCATCCCAGTTGCCCTGTCTGTGCCCCTAATGGTGTTCTTAAGAGTCACGCCCTAATTGAGGGCTGGCTGTAAGGACTCTCCTCTCCCTAGGGCTTTGTCTGTGTCTAAGGCTTTTATGGCCCTTATGCCACCGTTCAGCCTAATGAGCCCTGGGATTCCCTGGGTTGCTGTTGTTTGAGTTGTCTGTATGTCAGTTCTTGCTGGAAAGCTGACCTTGGGCTCTGAAGGTTCTGAAACAGTCAAGCCTTATTGTACAACACAGCCCTTCCATTTACCTACTTCATATTGATTAATTTGACACTACGTGTGCTACCAATTTTCCATATGTCAGTCTGTTATCTGAGTAAAATGATTCTCAGTGGTTTCCCAACCATGCTTCCTGGAGTGGGCTAGGCTGAATGATAAATGCCAAGTCACCATAGGAAGCTGTACAAGCAGGAACACTTCCTTCAGGGTGTTCCAGAACCTCAACACAACACAAGTCTCTTGATGATACTTCAAGCATCTTCTCTAACTGGTGCCTATGTATGGATCTTATGCAGAAAACAAAGATACTATCTTTAGTAACTGACTGTGTTGCTGTCAAAGTAAAATTTTTTGTTATAAAACATAATTCTGATATGGCTGATTCATGTTGAAGTTTGACAGAAAACAATAAAATTCTGTAAAGCACTTATCCTTCAGTAAAAAATAAATTTAAAAAAACATAATTCTGAAATAGATGAACACATGTCAAAACTGTATTTAATTCTTTAATAAGGGATGGTAGGATGACAAAGCCAATTCAAAAAACAATATAAATAATGACTTTATATAATCACAGTATAAAAAAGAACACTGAAATAAAATTTTTAAGGTAAATATAAACTAGTTAATGCCCTAAAGGAAAACACAACCTTAACATTTTGGATTCTTTCCCTCACACCAACAAGAAAATTAACACAGTTTAGCAGTTTTCTATTATATCTAACTATATAATTGTACATATCTGAAATCCCATAAATAGCAAATACTAAGGCAATGGCACCCCACTCCAGTACTCTTGCCTGGAAAATCCCGTGGATGGAGAAGCCTGGTAGGCTGCAGTCCATGGGGTCACTAAGAGTTGGGCATGACTGAGGGACTTTACTTTCGCTTTTCACTTTCATGCATTGGAGAAGGAAATGGCAGTCCACTCCAGTATTCTTGCCTGGAGAAACCCAGAGAGAGAGGAGCCTAGTGGGCTGCCGTCTATGGGGTCACACAGAACAACACACGACCTAGCAGCAGCAACAGGTAAAAATTACATCCTTCTAGAGTTAGATGAGCCTTAAGTAAGCTTGTTAAATAATATTTTAACATGACATTAAAAGGTAACACTTATACTTGGATTTCACTTTAGGATAAGAATAAGAAATAAAGCATACTAACAGGATAATATCAGACATTTCTCTTTTGCAGAAGGAATTCTCATGGCAGACAGGTTTTTAGATTTTTTTCCCCTCCCACTGCAAAGTGACAGTTCAAGGGGAAAAATGAGATACATGCAGGTGAGAGTAGGACCCACACCAAGTTAGATTATCCAGGCATTGTAGAGGTCAATATCGCCCATCCAACTGCATCAGCATAGCTTCCAGGGTCCCTGAAAGAAACATACCCAGTCATTAGAGTCATTGCTCTCCAGAATGCCCAAATTTATGGCTTCTCATCAGCCTCATCTATGGCTTCTTAATAGGCCATTCATTATCTTCTTTCTCTAGATAAAAATTTCCAAGTCAATTTTATCCTAAGAATTACTTCCCATTAGCATAGTTGACATTCTACCATTTTTAGGTTTTCAATGACCAGAGATAGAAAATTAACCCCAAATAATATTTATTTAGAAAAAATTATTGCAGTTACTTTGCACTAAAGTGAATAATTTACTTTCCTTCAAACTTCTAAATCTGTTTCATTTCAAGTTTTATGTTTTATCACTTTTATTTTGTATATATCCAGCATAAGGAGATCAGTCCTGGGTGTTCATTGGAAGGACTGATGTTCAAGCTGAAACTCCAATACTTTGGCCACCTGATGCGAAGAGGTGACTCATTGGAAAAGACCCTGATGCTGGGAAAGATTGAGGGCAGGAAGAGAAGGGGCCGACAGAGGATAAGATGGTTGGATGGCATCACCGACTCAACGGACATGGGTTTGGGTGGACTCCGGGAGTTGGTGATGGACAGGGAGACCTAGTGTGCTGTGGTTCATGGGGTCGCAAAAAGTCGGACACAATTGAGCGAGTGAACTGAACTGAACTGAACTAGCCATTTATGTTTTCAAACAAATTACTCTTCTTTGCTCTTAATAAATAAAAACATATCTATTATCTTGCATATACATTTGTATTTCCTTGACACCAATGTATCTAGTAGAGTCTCAACCACCTATATTACTTACACTTGTCAACAAAACGATACTTGAGGATTTTTTTCATACACAAACATTTCAGCAGATTAGGAATAAACACACATTTTATGAATTCCTATAGTCATGAAAATTCCTTTTTGTTTCTTAAAGAGGTGAAAATAAAAATGTTAAGACGATGCCTTAACATCGTCTAAGGGTAGCTAAACACCCTATCAAACTGTTATCAAATAGCCATTCTATAATATATATAATATAGAAAAATAGAAAAATCAGAACTAAGCATGCTTCTCACTCCAGTTCTAGGGAACTGTATGTAGGGAAAGTTGCCTTGGTAATAAATAGATGGGAAGAAAAAAAAAAAAAGCCCTTGAGAAGCTGGGGTTACAGAGAAGCCCTCACCAATGTGGCAGCCTTAGTTCACATATCAGGAATCTCAGACTTTGCTTTCATTTAGGGATATCCTTAATAAATAGTATCCTCTGGTGCCTGACAGCCACAAGCCTAACCCTGGGTGAGGAAGGGATTTTCCCTCCTAGGTCTCACAGAATCCACACTAACATCTTTTTCAAGGACAATGAGCAGACAAAGCCAAAGACAACTGTATTACTTTAAAACTTTTTCTTTTAGTTGTAATACTATTGTACTGCTACAGTAATGCAACAAATGACCATCAACTCAGTGGCTTAAACAAATAAATTTATTATCTTTACAATTCTATAGGTCAGAAGTCTAACAAAGTCTTGCTGTGCTAAATATCAGTGTTGGCAGGGCTATAGTCCTTCTTGGGGGCTTTGGCAAGAATCTTCAGAGCCTGCAACACTAAATCAAGTCTTGTCTCACACCTACCATCTTTCTGGTTCCTAAAACCAGGAAAGGTTCAATGCTCTTAAGAACACAAGGATACATCTTGAATGGGCCACCTAGAAACTGAAAGTTTTCCCAGCTGAAACCCTTATCTTAGTACATCAAAGTCCATTTCACCAGGTGAAGTAGCAGACTCACAGGCTTGGAATATGTTAGTCTGAGGATTAGGCCTCTGACATCTTTGGTGCTGTTATTTTTCTTACCACAATATACAGTATAACAAAGTGTCACAAATTAGAGCGAACAAAAAGCTCAGACACAAGAGACAGACACCCAGACTTCAGACACTGGCCTATCACACATGGTCTATAAAAGAACTCTCAGATACGGATTGTTTAAAAATTATGTCTAAAGAAGCAAAACACAAAGTCTGGATATTTATTAGAGTTAGGAAAGGTATACCTCACATGTTTCTCCACACTGCTTTTATTTAACGTGTCTTTGTTTAACACAGATCCTCCATGGATATTGTTCCTGCTGATGCAGTTCTGATTAGGCAGTTTCCCTCCCAGAATATTCAAGGTATAATTCCACATCCGGCTTTCACTGTAGATATTGAGTAATCAACTTTCTGCATAAGTCCTACTTCTGGAGATGTAATCAATCAATTTTTTTCTCTTGTTCCTTTTCAAGTAATATTTTTGTCTTTAGTTTTCTGTTGCTTACATATAATTCATATAAGTATGAATCTATTCTTATTTATACTGTTTGTAATGTGTTGGGCTTGCTCTTTGAGACTGTAGATTTTTGTGCTTGACCAAATCTATAAAAATTTTCAAACATTTTGTCTTTAAATATTTACTTCTGCTTCTGTCATCTTTTTCAGTTGTAAAACTAATATTGGACTTCCACTTTAACTTCTCTTTCATTTTTCTCTTTTTATCTATTCAGAATGCATTAAATATTCTTCTGATGTAGTCTCGAGTTAATATATTTTTATCTGCTCTCCAATCTGCTGTTAAACTAGTCCACTAAATTTCTTTTTTTTTCTAAATTTCTAGATGGTCATTAACTTTTCTCCAAAGAATATTTCTACATCCAATTAATCAACATGTTGACACATCTACCTGAAGCTAGTGGGTAAAGATGTTAAATGACAGAGAAGTTTAAATCAATTGCCATGATAGAATGCAAGAAGGTCTCTGTCCCTATACAAGGAAAAGTTATTAGGAAAGCAGATGTCTAGCCTTTTAAAAAGTATGTTGACATTCTTTTTGGCTTGTTTGTTTGGCAGCTTGGCTTGAGGGATCTTAGTTCCCTGACCAGGAATTGAACACATGCCCTCAGCAGTGAAAGCGGAGAGTGCTAACCCCTGGGCTTCAGGGAATTTCCCTATGTTAACTTTCTTATCTCTTTTTCCGCCTTTTTAGGACTGAAAGAGGTGGAAGTTTAAAAATGCTGAGCCTTAGCTTTTATGGAGAAGAGGAAAAGATGTCTGTGTGTGCTCAGTTGCTCAGTCGTTTCTGACTCTTTGCCACCCCGTGAACTGTAACCCTCCAGGCTCCTCCATCCATGGGATTTCTCAGGCAAGAATACTGGAGTGGGTTGCCATTTCCTGCTCCAAGGGATCTTCCTGACCCAGAGATCGAGCCCACATCTCCTGTACTGGGAGGTGAATTCCTTGCCATTGAGCCTTAGCTTTTATGGAGAAGAGAAAAAGATGCCCACTGGTTGCTAAACCCAATGCTAGGGACCAGTGGCTTCCCCCAGCAGCAAGAAGAGGGACTGTGTCAGCTAAAACGACACTAAATATCATAGAAAACAAATATACATGTCAAATGTTTCTGTCCACTAAGCAGAAGATACGTCCAATGAATTCCCAATTTGTGAAATAGAATGGATATCTTTGCACACTTGATAATAATAAAAATATTTGCATCATAATGGAAAACCTCCCACCATAATGCACATGAAGTTTGAAACACTGGTCCTATTTCATCACAATGCAGAAAGAGTTTTATTTGGGACAGGGTAAAAACCAACAGTTGGCAACCTATGGCGAGCCTAGCACAGATGAAATTAAGATAGAACTGATCCTAGACAAAATTGTTAAGTAGGGAAAGTGTGTCTTGGCCCATATGCACTCTACCTTGGGTCTTCCATTCCTAATCATACACATGTTGTAGTTTTGCCACCTCAAACTGGCTCTTGATGCTCACGGCTCCCCACCTTGCACTATAATGACCTATAAATACTTTAAGTTTCTAATATTATTTGCTCAACCTTTCACTACCACATAGAAATAGACACTAACAGACTGATTATATCAATCTGTGTTACTATACCTGACTCCAGATATCCTCTAAAAGGTCATTCAAGGAATTCCCTGCTGGTCCAGTGGTTAGGACTTCACATTCTCACTGCAAAGAGCTTGGGTTCAATCTCTGGTTGGAGAACAAAAACCCCACATGGTACACAGCATGACCAAAGTTTTTTTTTAATTAAGGTATAAAAAATGGTCATTCACAACTGATTTCTCTGTTTTCTTCTGTCATTTTCCATGACTGTATGTACTCCTTCTGGAGAAGGCAATGGCACCCCCACTCCAGTACTCTTGCCTGGAAAATCCCATGGACGAAGGAGCCTGGTGGGCTGCAGTCCATGGGGTCGCTAAGAGTCGGACATGACTGAGCCGACTTCACTTTCACTTTTCACTTTCATGCATTGCAGAAGGAAATGGCAACCCACTCCAGTATTCTTGCCTGGAGAATCCCAAGGATGGGGAAACCTGGTGGGCTGCCGTCTATGGGGTCACACAGAGTTGGACACGACTGAAGCGACTTAGCAGCAGGAGCAGCAGCATGTACTCCCTCATCTTGATTTACAAGCAAAACTACAAAAATAAGTGTGTTGTGGTTTATCCACGAATAATACAGAAAATATTCCTGTTATATTTTTTGGTGAAAAAAATAATTTTGTAAAGTTTATTTCAACCTAAATGAAATGTGAATTTTATTTGAAAAACTAAATGGTCATTCAGATAGTGACTCTGAAAAAATATGTAGGTAACACCTCAAGGAAGATGTTTTTGAAATACCATTATTGGGCCTATTATATTGATCAAAAAGATAATTAATTTTTGTGCACAAGAAAGTTAGAATAACATTGAGAATAATTAGAAAACTCATCATACTATGATGTGTGCTAAGTTTCTTCAGTCGTGTTTAACTCTGTGAATCTATGGACTATAGCCCGCCAGGCTCCTCTGTCCATGGGATTCTCCAGGCAAGAATGCTGGAATGGGTTGCCATGCCCTCCTCCAGAGGACCTTCCTGACCTAGGGATCAAACCTATGTCTCTTAAATCTCCTTCATTGGCAGGTGGGTTCTTTACCACTAACACCAGCTGGGAAGGCCTCATACTATGATAGTACAGAGCTAATACATTCAGACCACTGAATCTGAAGGAAACAAAAAATAAGCCATAATGGCACCACTAGAAACAAAGATCTCATATTCCTTAAGTTTTTCCCTTTTTTTCCTCATAAGAAAAACATTTTCAATTTTCTACATTTCTCTGGTGATCGATAATACGGCTGTCACCTTTCCCTTGAACCGTGGTCCTACAGAATAAAAAGATTTTTCATAATGAACTTTGAGTTCAGAAGATACAACCATATGCTCAGTTCACACAAATACTTATTTTTCCTAGTTGCTCTCTAAAAGGTATTTAATCACAGATGGTAAAGGCAGATACTGGCCTGAGAGACTAGCCTTCCCAAAGGACAACTTTTAAAAATATACAAAGAACCAAATCGTTAGGAGGCTCTCCAGAACTCCATCTTTTTAATTTGTTTTTAATTAGAGAACTGTTGCTTTACAATGTTGTGTTGGTTCAGAACTCTTTTTTAGATTAAAAAATTTATGTAGATGGTACTTGAATCCTTTCTTCCAAATTAAAAACTAGAAACCACTCCCATAGTCTAACCTTCATCATCCTCCAGACAGCTCCCCTGACGAGAATCTTGGCAGTCACTGCCAAGCTAATTGTACAAAAGGAGGTTTGTTTCTCAGTGAAAGTCCTGGGAATCACACTTTTGAGATAGCAGCTGAGAAGCAAGGACACACTGACTCAGTTCCCCCTGATCATAGCTCACAGGTATGCCTAAATAAATCACATCGTGTCCCTGTCTTTTCTTTTTCCTCAAGAAATAATCCTAAATTTGTTTCTTGGTGGAGGTGGTGGTGGTGGCATTCTTGATAAAAGATCTGAGGGCCAAAATTCCAAATAGTTTGAATTCCCAGGCAAATCTGTGGTGTCTGTCATTAAAGGAAGTAAGTATAGATGAATCCTTTTTCTAGCTTTTTCACAACTCTAAGTGACAGTATGCTCTCTTTTGAAAGCAAGAAAAGAGTTGAGTTATGACTAGCAATTCATAGGAGATGATATCAAACAGGATTAAAAGTATTGCTTCCCTGGTTCCACTTGTAGGAGCTGTATCTACATATCCTTACACTGTTTCAGAGAGACAGAACCAACGACAAACTACAATAATTACTATCCACTCGGAAGTCCAGGTAGGTTAAGGAATTAGGAAAAGCAAATCAGTCTGGGAATGTTTCACAAATTCTTTTTAAAACTAAAAGAATATTAACCCTGTTTTGTTTTTACTTATATGTATATATAATTGTCTATCTACTGGGTAATCAAATCTTGGGAAAAGCAATGATAGAATAGTTTCCATGATATCATTGCATTTAGGAAGAATGGATAGAGACACAGATCCTGGCCAAACCAGGGCTAAAGACTGTCAGGGAGACATTCAAAGTTCTTCTGAAGGAAGTGTCAGAACAGAGTGGCTCCCCTTGGGAATAATAATGTATTTCTTTCCCTTAAGTAAGGAAACCAAATTAAACTATTTTAGCTCTTTCTTTTTCCAAGGTTGCTACATGTTTTCTTCAGTATATAGATCATCAGAAACCAGATCATTAAATGTTTTGAAAAATCATCAACTCAACCTAGATCAGAATCCCAGCCCCAGTTTCTTCTTAAATACAATGCCAAGTCAATCTGTCTCACTGGCTGCTGCTTCCTCCCATTATATTTCCCCATTTCCAAGGTCTTCATGGAGTCATTTTCTTCTAAGAATACCTTCAGAGAAATTTGATTGAAAGAATCAACTACCTTCAGGTAACCATATGAAGAGGAAAAAGCAGAGTTAGTCAAAGGAAATATGAGTTTAAAAAATGCAGCATTACTGAGTAATTTAGTTTAGAGTGGAAAGAGTATCAGGGTTGCAAATACCCACCCAAGGACCTGGGCCATGTATTTCCACACAGCCTGCATTTCTGGAGTGTGACATCAGTTGATAATGAGTGTACTCAGCTGCACAGGACATCCAGCCTTCTTGGAAGTCCATTTGGACAGCCCCTCCTGTTATTCCCAAGTGTCTTCTCAGTACTTTTGTATGTCCTCTTAATACTCTCATGGTCATAGTGAAGCCCTTTCCTTTTTCTCTGTGGACAAATATGAGAAAGGCAGGACTTCAGTAAGATCCAAAGGGGCCAGTGTACATGCATTTTTGAGGCAGCTGGGTCAACTTTGGGACCTCACTTGGGTGACCAGCTATCCCTGCTTCTCTGGGGCTGAAGCGTCCCTGAGTTACAAGACTTTCTGGGGTAAAAGTGAGTTCAGTCTCAGGCAAACTGGCACATTTGGTTACTCTAGTCTCATACCATATTCATCCATCATCTCCTCTTTTTGCTATATCCTTGCACTCATCTGCGCACCCCCCCACCCACTTTCTTCTTCAAGGTCCAATGGTATGGTTCTTTGCTTGCGTATGTGAAATGATTAAGGCTTCCAAGTGGAAAGTTATCTGAATTAAAATTCAAATGAGGGCAGAAATAATGATTTATTCATTTAGTAAGCAATTATAATGTACATATTACCTAAAAAATAATGTGAAAGTTGCTCAGTTGTGTCCAACTCTTTGTGACCCCAGTCCATGGTATTCTCCAGGCCAGAATACTGGAGTGGGAGCCTTTCCCTTCTCCAGGGGATCTTCCCAACCAAGGGATTGAACACAGGTCTCCCTCATTGCAGGCAGATTCTTTACCAGCTGATATATTAGATACCAAAAAGATCAAAGATGATTAACACTTGGCCTCTGTCCTCAGAGGTTTACAGTCTAGTAGGTATATTAAGACATGCAAAACAAAAATTGATGCAAAGTATAAAGTGCAGATTCTTTAATGTAGAAAAATGCTGTAGCTTTTAGTGTTTTCTCATTCCTACTGGAAAACATTTTAGAATGTTTTTTCAATCCTTAATGTTGATTCAGGAGATACACTAGCATGCCTATGAAGTGAACTGAACTGTGCTAGGAATTCATAATATGAAGATGAAAAATACATCTCTTCATGAAGCTCAGACTAGTAAAGAGATAGAAAAGTGACCAGTTACAAGAAGGCATAGTATAAGTTTACATACACATATGTCAGATGCTATGGCAAAAACAAAGAATTACTATATGATGGTGAAGCCCAGCAATATTTCAGAAGGTGGCAATCAGTAAATGGTGTAGATTGCAAGTACAAGCTATTCGATCAAAGGAAAAAAAAGTAAATAAACAGTAAAAAGATGGAGAAAGAAAAAGGAAAGGATCCAGAAGGGATGAGCAAGAAAGAAAAAGGAAGGAAAGAAGAAGGAGGCATGGAGGGAGGGGTGAAGGGAAGAAAGGGAGGGGAGAAAGAGAGGGAGGTAGAAAGGGTGTGTGTGTGTACTACGTGTGTGCGAGCCAAGCTCCTTCAGTTTTGTCCGACTCTTTTCCACCCTATGGACTGTAGTCTGCGAGGCTCCTCTGTCCATGGGATTCTCCAGGCAAAATTACCAGGGTGGGTTGCCATGCCTTCCTTCAGGGGATCTTCCCTACCGAGGGATCAACCCCTGTCTCTTACCTCTTCTGCGGTAGCAGGCAGGTTCTTTACCCCTAGCGCCACCCACGGGAAGCCCAAAAGGAGGAGCAACAGCAATCTTAGGTAGGAAGAACAGCATGTCATTTGACAGAAATGTGATTATTCTTTTCTTATCTGGGACATAAAACTCAAGAGGTGAGGTTAAATAAGTAGATGAAGATCAGATTGTGAAAGGCCTTGTGTGTTGCGCTCAGTTGTTTGGATTTAGCTCCACAGTAATAATGTTTCCTTGCAGCACAACTTACAGACCAAATGAACATCTCCGAACCAGCATCCCATTGTGAATCAGTGCGTGAATTCATCCTTCTGGGATTTCCCTGCAGCAGGGAGATTCAGGTCATTCTGTTTATGTTCTTCTCCATCATCTACGTCCTGACTCTCATAGGAAATGGAGCCATTATCTGTGCTATGTGTTGGGACCAGCATCTCCACACCCCCATGTACATCCTGCTGGGGAATTTTGCATTCCTGGAGATCTGGTATGTCAACTCCACTGTTCCAAACACACTGATCAACTTCCTCTCAGAGAGCAAGGCCATCTCTTTCACTGGTTGCTTCCTTCAATTATATTTTTCTTTTCCATGGGCTCTACTGAGTGCTTCTTTCTCTCAGCAATGTCGTTTGATCGATACTTTGCCATCTGCCATCCTTTGCATTATGCCACCATTATGACTGGTAGACGTTGTTTCAACCTAGTGATTGCTTGTTGGGTATGTGGCTTTCTCTGGTATCTGGTGCCTGTTATTCTCATTTCCCAGCTGCCTTTCTGTGGTCCTAATGCAATTGATCACTTTGTATGTGACTCAGGCCCACTGCTGACCCTTGCGTGTGTTCCTGCTCCCGTGTCCAAGCTCACCAGCTATGCTCTCAGCTCCCTCATCATCCTCCTTAGCTTCCTTTTCATCCTCCTCTCCTATGCCCTGGTTCTACTCTCTGTTCTTCGATTGCCCTCAGCCTCCAGTCGACAAAAGGCCTTTTCCACCTGTGGGTCCCATCTGGCTGTGGTGCTGCTGTTCTACGGGACCATTATGGTGATGCATGTGAGCCCTGGGTCCAGCCACTCCACCTTGTTACCGAAAATCATGACTTTGTTCTATGCGATGGTGACTCCACTCATCAACCCTTTGATTTACAGTCTCAGGAATAAGGATATGAAAAAAGCTCTCTGGAAAGTTCTGGAAAAGTTTAAAATTTCTTTAAAAGTCTTTGGCAGCAGTCGCAGGAGGAATGTGGGATAATCTGGTTTAGTGTGATGTGGGTAAAATGGCCATCCTTGAACTTTCACACATTCGTACCATCATCCATTCAGTAAATAGTAACTGAATGCCTCCTTCATGTTAGACACTGCACTTGGCACTATATTGTGAATATAATTATGAAGATAAATCAGACAAAATCTCTTCCTCAAGTTGCACTCTAATGGTGCCGACAGGTAAGAAAATAATTACTATAAAATGCAATAAATATTCTAACCAATATATGTACAATATATGAAACACAAGGAAAAAAACAACTAATTTTGCCTGGGATCGTGGACAGTCAGGATTAGTGTTAGGGAAAACTTCAGTCAACATCATAGTAGACATGTATATTTTGTAATGAGGTTGGGGAAAGTCTTGTGTTCTGTTTAACTTCTAACTAGATTTCTTGTTTTTCTTTTTATTAATATTTTTTAAATTTTCATAAAAAATAGTTGACTCACAATATCGTGTTAGTTTCAGGTGTACAGCAAAGTGAAACAGTTATTCATATACGTATATCCACTCTTTTTTATTCTTCTCTTATACAGGCTAAAACAGAGCAGAGTTCCCTGTGCTACACAGCAAGTTCTTATTAGTTATGTTTTATACATAGTAATGTGTATATGTCAGTCCCAATCTCCCAATTTATCCCTCCCCCACCCCCTTATCCCCTGGCAACCATGAGTTTGCTTTCTACATTTGTGACTCTACTTCTGTTTCATAAATAAGTTCATTTATACCCTTGTTTTTTTAGATTCCACATATAAGCAATATCATATGATATTTGTTTTTCTGTATCCAACTTTACTCAATATGACAATCTGTACATCCATACATGTTACTGCAAATGGCATTATTTGATCTCTTTTATGACTAATATTCCATTGTATATATGTACTACATCTTCTTTATCTTGTACCCTGTTGATGGACATTTATGATTGCTTCCATGACTTGGCTATTATAAACAGTGCTGCAGTGAACATTGGGGTGCATGTATCTTTTCAGTTTATGATTTTCTCCAGGTATATGCCAGGAGTGGAATTTTTGTATCATATGGTAGTTCTGTTTTTAGTTTTTCTAAATGAAACAACTGACAAAGGATTAATCTCCAAATATACGAACAGCTTATGCATCTCAACATGGGAAGAAAAAAAGAAAAATAACAGTCAAAAAGTGGGCAGAGAATGTACAGAGACATTTCTCCAAAGAAGGTATGCAGCTAAAAAGCACATGAAAATATACTCGGTATCACTAATTACTACAGAAATGCAAATCAAAACTACAAGGAGATATCATCTCACACAACTCAGAATGGCTATTGTCAGAAAATCTACAAGCAATAAATGCTAGAGAGAGTGTAGAGAAAAAGGACCCCTCCTACACAGTTGGTAGGAATCTAAACTGATACAGCCACCATGGAGAACAGTATGGATGTTCCTTAAAAACTAAAAATAGATTTATTTTTCAATCATACTATGATATCTTTGAAAGGATATGGGACTTAAAATCAAAAGATCTAGGTAGGAACTCAATTCTTCCATTAATCAACTGTGAATTTGGCAGGTAACTTCAACTAAAATTGAAATGGTAACTGCCACCCCCAGAGACAGCTAGTGTGATGTTTTAATAAATCATGAGTCCAAAAGTTCCTAAAACAGTACATAGAAAGTACATAATAAATATTAATTAAATATGAATGTTAATGAATTCTTTGTCCTCATGTTCTTTATCGGAATCAAAATCTCAGATCCTTCATGAAAGTCACCTCTTATCACTTTTGGCAAAGCCCTTTTACAACAGCTCTCCTTCTCAACTTTCCTTGAGACATAAACTGCATTATGTCTTCTTTATTTATAGCCAAAATACCATGTGCTTAGTTTAATTTTGGGGTGTGTGTGTGTGTGTGTGTGTGTGTGTGTGTGTGTGTGTTTACAGTGTTCTAGAGAATTAAGTCTTCAAAACCAGGACTTGTTTACCCCTTGGATACGTGAAGACTTCCCAAAAGGCATACAAGCATGCATAGTTCAGCTTCTAATCCTCAACTTACATATGCACATTTTCCTAAAGCTGCTGTGCCTAAGAACACATCTCTTAAGTTTCAAATGGACTTATTTCACACATCCTCTTTCACAATTGCTTTTCTCCCACTTCAGATATAAAGCCTGCCATTCACCAATTCTGACCTTAATATTATGCATTGTTTGGGTATATAAGCTTCTAGTTGGGACACTGAACAAGTAATTTGAAATAATGATCACTCTACTGTGAAAGTGAATGGATTTAACGGATAATACATCCTTTGGTAACAAATGGTTTACAAGTTTTTCTTTCCAACACAACCAAAAAAAACATATCTTGTTTTGGATTATCATAAAAGAAGAAACATGCAAGCAGTTTATTATTAATAGAAGGTGGTTTCAGGTAGAAGGAATGAGGAATGAGAAGAAGCTACTATGACCACTGAAAATTTGCTTTCACTAGAACCTCTGAGTACTGTCCATTTGAATGGCACAGGTCTAAGACATTTATTGACTAACCACGGTTGCACAGGGAGATATTGACTACTCATGTTTCCAAAAACACATTGACTGGTGCACCAACTGAGCCATTGTGTCTTCAGAAAAGGCCCTTTGGATAGGGCTTGAGACAGGAGGGATGCCATCAGACTGATTCTGAGCTCCCAAGGGACTGCCCACCACCTCTAAAACTAAAATCAGAGGTATGTCAGGAAGCTCACAAATATTCACTTCACAGGCTACTTAACTATCCTGATAGCAGGTTATAAATAATTTGCAGTTAACAGGCAATATGTGGTAACAGTCAGAACCAGACTGCCTGAATTCAAATTCTCTCTCCACTAACTGCATGACTTCGTATATGCCTCCATTAACTCATGTTTAAAGAAGCAATAATGATAGAGCTTTCTTCCTAGTGCCATTGTGAGGATGAAATGAATCAATCTGCTTATCAGAGAGTGCAGCAAAGAGTAAACCCTAAAATATCTCCATCATTATAATACTTCATGCTTATGTTCACAGGGAATTTGCTCTCATTACAAGTTCTAATTTGGAAGTTACTTTTCTATCCCAAATTCCCAATTACTAAAATGTAGCTAAAAATGTAACAGTATAATAAAGAGTTAACAAGTCAAAACACTGTATACTCAGATTAGAGAGAAATATTAAAGAGT
The DNA here is from genome assembly GCA_917880005.1 of Nanger dama. Taxonomy (NCBI): domain Eukaryota; kingdom Metazoa; phylum Chordata; class Mammalia; order Artiodactyla; family Bovidae; genus Nanger; species Nanger dama. The sequence goes on from CAKJTW010000003.1 coordinate 77,102,125, forward strand.
ATGTCAATATAGAAATATAGAGTTTATCAATAACATATATGTTGCTGAATCACAAAGCAGAGATGTTAGTGTGTTGAAGCACAAGATGGTTTTCTAAGTAATATGACTGACAAAGACTATCTTAACATAAGTTATGAGCAAGTGAACATGCAAACACTGAATTACCAATTTAAAAATCCAATGTCCTTGTATGAAAGAACATAGGACATGCAGAATTATAGACTGCAGTTGCCTGTAATCTAAGAGTGGTCTCAGTCTCTCTTTCCCTCTCTCTCCTCACCCCTCTTCCTCTCTTCTTATGCCCCTCTCTCTCTTTCTCTCTCTTCACATACTCTGTTCTGCTTCTCAGGAATCATAGACCTCTCTGACTTTTGATAGGAAAAGAATTTGCCTTCAAATTGGGCAGTTCCTGAAAATACTCTTCTCCGCTGTACAGATATCATTCAATATCATGTAATATTTCTGTTGCTGAACTACAGAAATCTAGCAGCACAGTGTTCTATCTTATAATATAAATGCTCTCTATATACCTCCATATAAATGCTCTCACATTTCAAAACAAAACAATTTGTTAGTTGTGAATCAGAATTGCTTCCACTGCTAAATCTGAAAATACTGCCAGCCCTCTGTGTCTGGTGCACTGGGGATGGAGAATCTACACCATCAAAGACCTGACTATACTGTGCCATTTTTATGTAAGGGACTTGACATTCCCTGGATTTTTACCTTAGGGGATCCTGGGAAACAATCCCCCATAGATATGGAGGGATGGCTATATTGCTTTTCCTTGGAATCTTTATAACCTTTACGCTCTAACCTGAATGTTTGTGTCCCTCTGAAATTCAAATGTTGAAATCCACACCCCCAGCGTGATGGTATGCTATTAGGATTTGGGGCCTTTAGGTGAGTAGGTCATGACAATAGAGCCATCATAAACGGGATTAGTGCCCTTCGAAAAAAGACCCCAGAGAGCTCCTTCATCTTTCCCACCATGTAATGTTACAGTGTTAACAAGGCTGTCTAAACAAGAAGCATGCTTTCACCAGATACTCTAACTGCTGATGCCTTGATCTTGGATTTCCTAGCCTCCAGATCTGTGAGAAATAAAATTCTGTTTATGTGGCACATATAGATCATAGTATTTCTGTTGAAGCAGCCTAAACAGAAAATATACTTCAGAAAGTAGTCTTTCTGTACCATGGTCTTTCAAAGACATTATTTAGGGGAGCATTTTGTTAATTTGGGATTGGTCTCTACTCTGCCTCTTCCTCTTTAATTCTCTGGCTTAACCAAAGCATTTTCCTTACCTTAAGGCTTTCTTCCCACCCACCACTGTCTTCTTTTTCTTCTCTCTTATCAACTTCAAAGATGCACGTCACAGCTTAATGACCCATGTACCCCACACACAGCACACAGTTCTCCTATTTAGTGTGCCCTCCTCATTCAGTTTGAATTCTACTTCTCCTGTAAGTCAGTGCCTTTAACTGAAGTGAAAGAATCCAATTCATTGCAGCTAAGATTAATAGTTTCATAAAATAAAAAAATTAATAACTAGAAAATGAAATATAAAAACACAAATATAGCTAACTTTTATATTATTAGATTCAACACATCACAAACTAGTCAACTATGAAATTTTCTAAATGCTTCATGTTAGTATCTGAATTTATCACAGACAGCTAACAATTTACTGCTGCTGTTGCTACTAAGTCACTTCAGTCATGTCCAACTCTGCAACCCAATAAATGGCAGCCCACCAGGCTCCTCCATCCCTGGGATTCTCCAGGCAAGAACACTGGAGTGGGTTGCCATTTCCTACTCTAATGCATGAAAGTGAAAAGTGAAAGCAAAGTCGCTCAGTCGTGTCCGACTCAGTGGCCCCATGGACTGCAGCCCACCAGGCTCCTCCGTCCATGGGATTTTCCACGCAAGAGTACTGGAGTGGGATGCCATTGCCTTCTCCAGCTAACAGTTTGAGGACTACGTTAATCCATTAACTGCACTTGGAGTAGGACTGTTCTATGTCACATTTCAAACCATTTCTTGAATGAATTTTCTAAATCTCTCATAATGATTTTAACCTATATAGAGCTCTCTCTGCCTGAATCTCTTTATTACCTGTAGATGCAGAGTAATACTATAATGCACCTTGAATTTTTTTTTTTTACTCAGGTTCAAGTTCAGTTCAGTTCAGTTACTCAGTCATGTTCGACTCTTCACAACCCCATGGACTGCAGCACACCAGGTTTCCCTGTCCATCACCAACTCCCAGAGCTTACTCAAACTCATGCCCATTGAATCAATGATGCCATCCAACCATCTCATCCTCTGTCATCCCCTTCTCCTCCTGCCTTCAATCTTGCCCCATATCAGGGTCTTTTCCAATGAGTTAGCTCTTCACATCAGGTGGCCAAAGTATTGGAGTTTCAGCTTCAGCATCAGTCCTTCCAATGACCACCCAGGACTGATCTCCTTTAGAATGGACTGGTTGGGTCTTCTTGCAGTCCAAGAGACTCTCAAGAGTCTTCTCCAACATCACAGTTCAAAAGCATCAGTTCTTCGGTGCTCAGCTTTCTTCACAGTCCAACTCTCACATCCATACATGACCACTGGAAAAACCATAGCCTTGACTAGGCAGACCTTTGTTGGCAAGTAATGTCTCTGCTTTTTAATATGCTGTCTAGGTTGGTCATAACTTTTCTTCCAGGGAGTAAGCGTCTAATTTCATGGCTGCAGTCACCATCTGCAGTGATTTTGGAGCCCCCAAAAATAAAGTCTGACACTGTTTCCACTGTTTCTCCATCTATTTGCCATGAAGTGATGGGACCAGATGCCATGATCTTCATTTTCTGAATGTTGAGCTTTAAGCCAACTTTTTCACTCTCCTCTTTCACTTTCATCAAGAGGCTCTTTAGTTCTTCATTTTCTGCCATAACTTTGGTTCAAAGGTGCTGATTTTACAAATAAGAAAACTCCTATAGCAAAAAAAATAATAATAATAACATTTAATCAAATATTTCATGAGAGCCAATAAATGCAATGTATTTTTATCTGTTTGCTAGTTCAAAGTGAACAATAATAGCTGTCTACCTCCAGATACTTTATAATCTGGGAATGGAGAAAAAATAAGTATATAACTAAGGACAACACAAAGAAGTTTCTGATAAGTATCATAAGAAAAATACAAACACATTTAAATAAAATTTCAGAGGTGGAAAAGCTGCTGCCATTAGGGGAATAAGGAGAAGTATTATGGGAAAATGTCATTTGAACTTGAGATTGAAGGATAGATGGGGTTTTGCAGGTGCAGAGGGAGGTAATGAGGATTTCCAATAAGCAAAATGACCACAAAGATGCAAATATGAGAAACTGAAAGGTACTCAGAGAATGAAATGTTATTCAATTTATCTGAAAGGGGGAGTCGGAAAATGTAAGATGAGAAAAGCATTTGAAGTTTATTTGTGGAGAACTGGAGAAATTTTGCATAAGGAAACCAGTGATGGTATTTAAGCAGGCAAATAACAAAATCAAAGCAATGTTTTAAGTGTTTCTAAGAACTGAAATATCACTAAAAGGTAGTAAAAGTCTAAGTAATCTATCTCCCCTTTAGTCTATCAGTTTGAAAGTGTTAGTTGCTCAGTTCTATCTGACTCTTTGTGACACTATGAACTATAGCCTTCCAGGTTCCTTTGTGCATGGGATTTCTCAAGCAAGAATACTGGTGTGAGTAGCCATTTCCTTCTCCAGGGTATCTTCCAGATCCAGAAATTTAACCCAGATCTCCTGCATTGCAGGCAGATTCTTTACTGTCTGAGCCACCAGGGAATATCGCTTTTAGTGTGAGCAATTTACCTTTAAATATTCCCACTCCAGTATTCTTGCCTGGAAAATCCTATGCACAGAGGATTCTGGCTGGCTGTGGTCCATGGGGTCGCAAAGAGTCGGACACGACTTAGTGACTGAGCACATGAGCATGCTCAAGCAGCTTCTGGTTCACACACCAGTGTTCCAAGGAATATATTCCTGATGTCTGCAATCATTTTATGCTGTGTGATATGAGCTTTCATTCACACCTGGGCGCTTTAGTATACTAGGTAAACCCTAAATGGCTGAAGGCAAAAATTGAAGGGTAAAAGAAATTGATGTCTCATATTAATCAGGAAGTCACACGTGCCTCTGAAGTATTTCAGTCAATTAACTTAAATATTTCTCTCATATCTAAAGAATACTATGCTGTAAGCTATTTCTAAATTCTCCAAATCTTTATCCTCGATGTCCTACAGTTTCTTCACCTCAACATTTGCCTCATTGGGTTCTCTGCCCATCACTTCCTTATCCTCCAAAATATGCCAAATGATCTTTGATATATTCCTATAAGAATCTTTTGACACATTGTATCTTATTTCTCCTCAAACTGTGCCTTCTGGAAACTTTTGGAATCCATATTTCAGATGGGCAAGTGATTTGTAAACAATAGGGCCTCAGAGTAAGTCACTGCTCTTTACTGATTCCTCAGAGAATATGCAATAGTTTAACTTTTAATGAACCATTGGCTTGGAGGAGAACTTCCCTAATGCTATAGAGGCCAAATCCCAGAAGAACCTGTGGTAAAGAAAGTGCAATCTTAATTTTTGTGCAGCAATAAATTCTTTATCCATCTGAAGACAAGAAGATATAATTATTTAGACAGGTCCCTAGAGATTCAATGTATATTAAAACCACAACACCTTTATCTTTTGAGCACAGCAGAGAGTCCTGACTCCTGTTTGTCAGTCCCTTTTATTCTATGATTTCTTTATGCTGATTTATTAATGTTTCTGATTTGGAGCAGTTTTGAAAAGATTCATATTATTAAATGAAGGAATCTTAATTCCTTCTACCGCATCATTATAGAAGACTTCGCAGAGCACTGGTGTGGAGAATAGGTGGGGAAAAAAATTCCTTCTGAAAATTGTGTGTTTGTGCCCATAATATAAACCCTCACAATTTTTAGGACTCACATCCTTGCATATTGCTACACACAAAATATTTCAGGATATTCATATTCTTGTCATAGTTTTCATGAAAATGTAGGGTGAAAGAAGTTTACTTGTGACCAAGAAAGCATTTGATTTCTCTCATGTAGTGGAAATTGCTTACTTCAAATGAGTATGTAAAGAATCAGTTCAGTCACTCAGTCATATCTGACTCTTTGTGACCCCATGGTTGAAAATATAAAGAAACCTAATCCCAAATTTTGTGAAAAAAAAATACTTAAAAATATAAAGTCTCATCAATACCTAGGTTTATTTTACAACTTCCATCTAAGTGAAAGATTAAGCGGAAACGTCAAGCCACTGCTTTCTACAGAAGGCACTGCAACATTACAATATTAAAAGTCAATGTCAGTAAGTAATATTATGGCCTTACATTTTTATGGCACTTAAGCAGAAATGCAAAAGTATTGACTTTAAAATGATTTCTAACAGGTTGGTAAAACACAGTCACTTGTTTCACTGTTGAAAGGTATGTTAAGTAGCATGTTTAACTGAAAGATAAATAGTAAAATTAAAACCTTCTTTACTGAGTCTGTTGCCCCACAAAATGGGTTTAGGGAAAGAAACTAGTACATTTATTAAGAGCAAATTTATGTTATGGGGCTTCCCTGGTGGCACAGACAGTAAAGAATGCACCTGCAATTCAGGAAATGCAGGTTCAATCCCTTGATCAGGAATATCCCCTGAAGAAGGGAATGGCAACCCACTCCAGTATTCTTACATGGAGAATCAAAAGGACAGATGAGCCTAGAGGGCTACAGTCCATGGGATCCAAAAAGTTGAACACTACTAAGCAACTAACACTTTCTGATATATGCTATCAAATCTATGAGAAACTATTATAGATCATGCTTTCCCCAAAGAATAACAAGCTTACAAAATGAGTTTTAAGTTTTTAGTGATATCATAGTAAGGAAAGATTTAGAGGCAAGCAAAAGTTTGTTTCTGTGAAGCCAGCTACCTACTGTGCCCCAATTTGTATTTGTCTTCTCTTAATTCTTAAACACGGACACATTTGAAGGTAGTCCTAACTGAAAAATATGTGTCTGTTGACGTTGCAGGTTACTGATCCAATGAACGTGAACATCTCTGAGCCAGATTCCCATTTTGTCTTTGTAAGAGAATTTATACTCCTAGGTTTTCCTTATGAGTGGAAGATTCAGAGCCTCCTCTTCTCACTCTTCCTTACAATATATGCTCTGACTATAACAGGGAATGGGGCCATTATTTGTGCTTTATGGTGTGACCAGCGACTCCACATACCCATGTACATCTTCCTGGGGAGTTTCTCCTTTCTAGAGATCTGGTATGTCTCTTCTACAGTCCCCAAGATGTTGGTCAACTTTCTCTCAGATAAAAAGATCATCTCCTTTGTTGGATGTTTCCTACAGTTTTATTTCTTTTCTTCCTTGGGAGCAATTGAATGCTTGCTTTTGACTGTTATGGCTTTTGATCGGTACCTTGCTATCTGCCATTCCTTGCACTACCCTAATATCATGACTGGACATCTCTGTACCAAACTGGTCCTTATTTGTTGGGTCTGTGGATTTCTGTGGTTCCTGATCCCCATTGTTCTCATTTCTCGGATGCCCTTCTGTGGACCAAACATCATTGACCATGTTGTGTGTGACCCAGGACCACTGTTCGCATTGGCATGTGTCTCTGCCCCCAAAACCCAATTGCTTTGCTACAGTCTAAGCTCAATAATTATCTTTGGTAACTTCCTCTTCATCCTTGGGTCCTATACTCTCGTACTAACAGCTGTGTTGCATATGCCTTCAGCTACTGGGAGACAGAAAGCCTTCTCCACCTGCAGGTCTCATCTGGCTGTGGTATCCCTGTTCTATGGCTCTCTGATGGTCATGTATGTGAACCCAAGGCTCAGACATTCTGCTAAGATGCAGAAAGTTGCAACTTTGTTCTATGCTATGGTGACCCCATTCTTCAACCCCCTCATTTATAGCCTTCGGAATAAGGAGATAAAGACAGCCTTGAGAAAAGTTATGAGGAGTTTCAACATAATGTAAGACATTCTAGATGCTCCATCCATTATCAGGTCAGCTTAAAGCTCAGGATTCAGAAAATGAAGATGGCATCCGGTCCCTTCACTTCATGGGAAATAGATGGGGAAACAGTGGAAACAGTGTCAGACTTTATTTTTAGGCTCCAGAATCACTGCAGATGGTGACTGCAGCCATGAAATTAAAAGATGTTCACTCCTTGTAAGAAAAGTTATGACCAACCTAGATAGCATATTCAAAAGCAGAGACATTACTTTGCCGACTAAGGTCCATCTAGTCAAGGCTATGGTTTTTCCAGTGGTCATGTAAGGATGTGAGAGTTGGACTGTGAAGAAGGATGAGCGCCAAAGAATTGGTGCTTTTGAACTGTGATGTTGGAGAAGACTCTTGAGAGTCCCTTGGATGGCAAGGAGATCCAACCAGTCCATTCTGAAGGAGATCAGCCCTGGGTGTTCTTTGGAAGGAATGATGCTAAAGCTGAAACTCCAGTAATTTGGCCACCTCATGCCAAATGAGTTGACTCATTGGAAAAGACTCTGATGCTGGGAGGGATTGGGGGCAGGAGGAGAAGGGGACAACCGAGGATGAGATGGCTGGATGGCATCACCAACTCGATGGACGTGAGTTTGAGTGAACTCTGGGAGTTGGTGATGGACAGGGAGGCCTGGCGTGCTGCAAGTCATGGGGTCGCAAAGAGTCGGACTTGACTGAGAGACTGAACTGAACTGAACTGAACTGATAGTCTAACATAAAACAACCAGAATTATATTGTTATCTAATCTTCAAAAATGGGTCTAGTGATAATAATTTATATTAGCCTATGAAATTAATCATCTATAGGGTCATTATAATCATAAAGTGCTAACATTATTCAGATAAGTAGAAGTGTTGAGTTATTATGTGGACTGCATATTAAATGAGAAATGTACATATATCGGTGTTTTCTTGATAGTTCATGTGATACATCTGGGATAAAAATGTTTTTACTCTTTTGGAAATTTAGATTATTAATTCTAGGATCAATAAAATTATAATTATATCATTTTTATGTTTAGTCAGCTAGTTGTAAATAAAAGAAGGAAGTATATTCTTTTCTGATTGTGGTTCCTATCATTTTTTTACTTTATTATTTTGTTATGATCATTCCTACTAAATAAGCCTTTAAAAGCAATCATTCCAAATTTCTGTTGGACAATAAAAGTCAAGCTAGCCTAATGACATCCAGACATAATTTTGCTTCCTTTACACATTACCCCTTTCTAAGCCTTTAAAGGGTAGTTCTAATTCCATATATAACAGTATCTATCAAAGTATTCAGAAAGGGAGTATTATCAGTAATAATATTTTCATCAAAATGAAGTGTCACTAAAAATTTGATTGGTTCGGTAATGGGGTTTAAGAAATAGAACCTCCCTCTCCTAAAAACTGGAGCGGGAAATGATCTTGTGGATAAATCACTTACATTTAAAAGAAAAATGACAGTTCATTGTTACTTGTTGCTGAAATAGTGTTAAAATAACATTAAGAAAAAAATTTTTTTTGATGGAGCAAAGGTGTTTTAATCAACATGGTGTGAGCATATATACTGTCTTACAAGATAGTTATTCTCAGCAAAGATAAAGATTAAAACTCCAGACTTAAAAAACATAGTCGATCCATATTAAAGAGAGGGAGAGTTGTAAACAATTGGCTCAGACGGTAAAGCGTCTGTCTATAATGCCGGAGACCCGGGTTCGATCTCTGAGTTGGGAAGATCACCTGGAGAAGGAAATGGCAGCCCACTCCAGGACTATTGCCTGGAAAATCCCATGGATGGAGGAGCCCGGTAGGCTACAGTCCATGGGGTCACAGAGTCAGACATGACTGAGCAACTTCACTCACTCACTCACAAGAAGGCAGAGGGTACTTATCACCATATAGAAACACTAATGAAGGAAAGGCCTGGATTCCGCAGCCCCAAGAGAGGCTTGCCTCACCTCATAATTCCTGAGTATTCAGGGATTAATAAGGAACAGAGAATTTCTGACAGATCCAAAACAGCACACAGGAAACCTCCTGTTAAATGCTTCCTGACAATTCCCCTATTTTATTATATTTGTAAAAAGGTCTTGATCAAATGAGTTTGGTTAGTATTAACCAACCTTATAGAAAGGCAACGGTAAACAAGTAATTATCAAGACAATCACCAAAGTTACAGTTCCAGACCTGAAAGAAGAAAAGCATTCAGAATTCAATCCCTGTAATACGATTACAATATTTTTATTTTCATTTATATGTATGTTTTATTTAATATAAAGTCTCAGTTGTTCCCTTATTATAACAAGCTTGTATAATTATTTTTAGGAACTATAATATTCCATTCAAATAATGTGGTATAGGTTATATATTTTTATGTGGTGAACTGAAACTTTCCTAGAAAGAGGTTTGTCCTTCCAAGTAGCTTGATGTTGACTTGTGAAGGGTATCAGCACAGTTCAGTCACTCAGTCATGTCTGAATCTTTGGGACCCCATGGACTGCAGCACGCCAGGCTTCCCTGTCCATCACCAACTCCAAGAGTTTACTCAAACTCATGTCCCTTGAATCAGTGATGCCATCCAAACATCCCCTTCTCCTCCCACCTTCAATTTTTCCCAGCATCAGAGTCTTCTCCAATGAGTCAGTTCTTTGCATCAAGTGGCCAAAGTATTGGAGATTCAGCTTCAAAATCAGTCCTTCCAGTGAATATCCAGGACTGGTTTCCTTTAAGATTGACTAGTTTGATCTCCTTGCAGTCCAAGGGACTCTCAAGAGTCTTCTCCAACACCACAGTTCAAAAGCATCAATTCTTTGGCACTCAGCAGTGAAGGCTATAAGAAAAATTACGAAAAAAAAATGAATGTCAGCAATATATAATAATGACTGCTTACAGAATTAGTGCTCAGAAAATCAGACTCTCCTTCCACTCATTACGAATCCTTCTCTTGAACAGTCTTTCCACTCTTTTAATGTTAAAAATCTCAGATGCTAGTAAGTAACCCTCAAAATTCTCCAAGCCAGGCTTCAGCAATATGTGAACCGTAAACTTCCTGATGTTCAAGCTGGTTCTGCAAAAGGCAGAGGAACCAAAGATCAAATTGCCAGCATCCACTGGATCATGGAAAAAGCAAGAGAGTTCCAGAAAAACATCTATTTCTGCTTTACTGACTATGCCAAAGCCTTTGACTGTGTGGATCACAATAAACTGTGGAACATTCTGAGAGAGATGGGAATACCAGACCACCTGACCTGCCTTTTGAGAATCTGTATGCAGATCAGGAAGCAACAGCTAGAACTGGACATGGAACAACAGACTGGTTCCAAATAGGAAAAGGAGTACGTCAAGACTGTATATTGTCTCCCTGCTTATTTAACTTATATGCAGAGTACATCAGGAGAAATGCTGGACTGGAAAAAGCACAAGCTGGAATCAAGATTGCCAGGAGAAATATCAATAACCTCAGATATGCAGATGACACCACCCTTATGGCAGAAAGTGAAGAGGAACTAAAAAGCCTCTTGATGAGAGTGAAAGTGGAGAGTAAAAAGTTGGCTTAAAACTCACTCAGAAAGTGAAGATCATGGCATCTGGTCCCATCACTTCATGGGAAATAGATGGGGAAACAGTAGAAACAGTGTCAGAGTTTATTGGGGGGGAGGTGCTCCAAAATCATTGCAGATGGTGACTGCAGCCATGAAATTAGAAGACGCTTACTCCTTGGAAGAAAAGTTATGACCAACCTAGATAGCATATTCAAAAGCAGAGACATTACTTTGCCGACTAAGGTCCATCTAGTCAAGGCTATGGTTTTTCCAGTGGTCACGTATGGATGTGAGAGTTGGACTTGAAGAAGGCTGAGCGCCGAAGAATTGGTGCTTTTGAACTGTGGTGTTGGAGAAGACTCTTGAGAGTCCCTTGGATGGCAAGGAGATCCAACCAGTCCATTCTGAAGGAGATCAGCCCTGGGTGTTCTTTGGAAGGAATGATGCTAAAGCTGAAACTCCAGTACTTTGGCCTCCTTATGCAAAGAGTTGAGTCAGTGGAAAAGTCTCTGATGCTGGGAGGGATTGGGGGCAGGAGGAGAAGGGGACGACCAAGGATGAGATGGCTGGATGACATCACTGACTTGATAGACGTGAGTCTGAATGAACTCTGGGAGTTGGTGATGGACAGGAGGCCTGGAATACTGCGATTCATGGGGTCACAAAGAGTCGGACACGACTGAGCGACTGAACTGAACTGAACGTTAAAAATAGTACCTCAGGTGCTTCCCTCCAATCTAGTGGTTAAGAATCCTTGCAATGCAAGGGACACTGCTTTGATCTCTGGGCTGGGAAGATCCCACATGCCACAAAACAGCTAAGCCTGTGTGCCAGAACTACTGAGCCTGCACTCTGGAGCCCATGAACCACAATTACTGAATGCACTCACCTTAAGCACTGAAGCCCCGTGCCTAGAACCCATGCTTGGCAACGAGAGAAGCCACCACTAGGAGAAGCCCGCACACTGTAACGAAGACTAGCCTTCACTTGCTGCAACTAGATAGAGCCCACGTGCAGCAACAAGACCCAGCGGTGTAGCCACGCGTTCCGGGAAACAAACTCACTCAGAAGGACAATGCAGATGGTGGGGTGCAGTTTATTACACCAGCGGGCCCAAGGCAGAGTCTCCTCTTAGCCAAGAAACCCAACCAGCATTTGTGAAAATCTTTTATACCCCATGTGTATGTGTCTGAACCCACCGCTCCAAATTCCTTGAGACTTACATAAACCAAGGAAAATACTACCCCAGTAACCCCATCATTCACGTGCTCATGTGCTCAGACAGTCAACAATTAGCCAATAATCAATAAACCCGAGGTTACACTCTGATAGATACAGAAAAACTTATGGCCTGTCTGGAGAAAGGCGTGACTAGTGTATGGTTTCTCTTGGGCGATGAGTAACCTAGATATGATCTTCAAGGTTCCCCTGTCTGGAGGGGGTCTTATCCTTCTGTTGTTGTTTTCACAGGCACTAAACACAAAGTTCAGAGTCCATTGGAAAGGTGGCTGAGCATGATCAGCATGAACAGGCCTAAGATGGAGTCCAGGCCCTATGAATTCTTTCTTCACCAGCACAGCCAAAAATAAAACAAATAAATAAATCTTTTTTCAAAAAGTATTATCACAATAAAATCTTTAAAATATTTGTCATGATGATAAACTGCAAATCTATATTAGGATTCATTTAGTCCAACAACAAACTTGCTCCAGAAAATCTAGGATATAAGAATATTTTGTGCATGTAGCAATTTCCCTTGCAGAGTTTTTCTCTTAGAACGGTTTCCTGGGAAAGAGATGAATGACTTGGTTCAAAGTAAAGTAAAGTTGCTCAGTCGTGTCAGACTCTGCAACCCCATGGATGGTAACCTAACAGGCGCCTCTGTCCATGGGATTTTCCAGGCAAGAGTACTGAAAAGGTTGCCATTTCTTTCTCCAGGGTGTCTTCCCAACCCAGGGATCAAACCCGGGTCTCCAGCTTTGCAGGCAGACACTTTACCATCTGAGCCACCAGGGAAGCATTTGGTTCAAAAGATAGGAAGAAATTATGAGTTTTGAAACAGATATCCTGGGTAAGACAATTATTTTTCTTTTGTTTTGAAAACTTGCTAAGCTCTTTAGTCAATCTTACTTTCAAACCTCTGCCATATATATATATCTCTCACTAATCTTAGTCCATGGAAGAATTTTTCTAATTCTATACCCCTTTCCAGGGTACATGATATTTAAATGTTCTGAGATTAGATAAGCACAGGGCTCAAGAAGAAGGGACTGACAACCTGTTGCCTAGGCAAGAAATGCTTCCACCATATTGTCAGCCTTTCTGCCTTGGGTTAGTAAATTAATACGTTGTGCATCCTCTGGTTTTCAGTGATCCCTTCTTAAAACCCAAAATACTATATTTTCACAACCAGTTCCATAGCATAACATTACAACTTGTACAGGATATTTTTTTAAAGGCCTAAATGCATTCCTAAAGAAAGAAGTGAAGAGAGAAAAAGCACAAGGAATAGCAGTAAGAAGATAGTGTTCTGTTTGTTTGTTTGTCTCTTGGTAGTTAAGCTTTCCAAAGAACACAGCAAGGTGATATTTAAGACATCCAGGTGGCCAAGAGGCACATAAAAAGATGCTCAACATCACTAATTATTAGAGAAAGGCAAATCAAAACTACAATGAGGTATCACTTCACACCAGTCAGAAGGGCCATCAAAAAATCTGCAAACAATAAATGTGGGACAGGGTATGGAGAAAAGGGAACCTTCTTACACTGTTGGTGGAAATGTGGATTGGTGCAGCCATTCTGGAGGTAGTATGGAGTTTCCTTTATAAACTGAAAATAGAACAATATGATAATGTTGGAGTCTTCTCCAACACCATAGTTCAAAAGCGTCAATTCTTTGGTTCTCAGCCTTCTTTATGGTCCAGCTTTCACATCCATACGTGACTACTGGAAAAACCGTAGCTTTGACTATTCAGACCTTTGTTGGCAAAGTAATGTCTCTGTTTCTTAATACACCATCTAAGTTTGTCATAGCTTTTCTTCCAAGGAGTAAGCATCTTTTAATTTCATGGCTGCAGTCACAATCTGCAGTGATTTTGGAGCTCAAGAAAATAAAGTCTGTCATTGTTTCCATTTTTTCCCCCATCTAATTGCCATGAAGTAATGGGACCAGATGCCATGATCTTCATTTTTGAACACTGAGTTTTAAGCCAGCTTTTCAGTCTCCTCTTTCACTTTCACCAAGAGGCTCTTTAATTCCTCTTCACTTTCTGCCACAAGGATGGTGTCCTGCCTATCTGAAATATTGCTATTTCTCCCAGCAATCTTGATTCCAGCTTGTGCTTTATCCAGCCCAGCATTTCACATGATGTACTGTGCATATAAATTAAATAAACAGGGTGACAAGACACAGCCTTGATGTACTCCTTTCTCAATTTGGAAATAGATCACTGTTCCATGCCTGGTTCTAACTATTGCATCTTGATCTGCTTACAGATTTTTCAGGACACAGGTAATGCAGTCTGGTATTCCCATCTCTTTAAGCATTTTCCACAGTTTCTTGTGACCCATCCAGTCAAAGGCTTTGGCATAATCAATAAACCAAAAGTAGACATTGTTCTGGAATTCTCTTGCTTTTTTTATGATCCAAAGGATGCTGACAATTCGATCTCTGGTTCCTCTGCCTTTTCTAAATCCAACTTGAACATCTGGAAGTTCTCGGTTCACATACTGTTGAAGTCCTGCTTGGACAATTTTGAGCATTACTTTGCTAGCCTGTAAGATGAGAGCAATTGTGCAATAGTTTGAGCGTTCTTTGACATTGCCTTTCTTTGGGAATAGAATGAAAGCTGATCTTTTCCAGTCCTGTGACCACTGCTGAGTTTTCCAAATTTGCTGGCATACTGAGTGCAGCACTTTCACAGCATCATTTTTCAGGATTTGAAATAGCTCACCTGGAATTCCATCATCCCTACTAGCTTTGTTTATAGTGCTTCCTGAGGCCCACTTGACTTTGCACTCCAGGATGACTGTCTCTAGGTGAGTGATCACACCATCATGATTATCTGGTCATAAAGATCTTTTTTGTACAGTTCTTCTGTGTATTTTTGCCACCTCTTCTTTGCATTAGCATCTTCTGCTTCTGTTAGGTCCATACCATGTCTGTCCTTTATTATGCCCATCCTTGCATGAAATGTTCCCTTGGTATCTCTAATTTTCTTGAAGAGATCTCTGGTCTTTCCCATTCTATTGTTTTCCTCTATTTCTTTGCATTGATCGTTGAGGAAGGCTTTCTTATCTCTCCTTGCTGTTCTTTGGAACTCTGCATTCAGATGGGTATATCTTTCCTTTTCTCCTTTGTCATTTACTTCTCTTCTTTTCTCAGCTACTTGTAAGGCCTCCTCAGACAATTATTTGCCTTTTTGGATTTCTTTTTCTTAGGGGTGGTCTTGACCACTGCCTCTTGTACAATGTCATGAACTTCTGTACGTTGTTCTTCAGGCACTCTAACAGATCTAATCACTTTAATTTATTTGTCATTTCCACTGTATAATCGTAAGGGATTTGATTTAGGCCATACCTAAATGATCTAGTGGTTTTCCCTATTTTCTTCAAGTCTGAATTTGGCAATACGAAGTTTATGATCTGAGTCACAGTCAGCTCCCAGTCTCTTTTCTTGTTTTTGCTATATACATGCAGGTATGTATGTGTGTACATATATATATATATTACATATATATATATATATATACTCTATATATATATATATACTCATATATATATATATATACTCATATATATATATATATATATATATATCTTTAGATAATAAGATGACTTTGAAGACAGATTCACATCTGAAAATGGCAGCTGAGTTTTGCAACTAGAAAGGGGCCACCTATATTCCACATATATTTTTGATGAACCAGATTGTGCCACATAATGGCCACTATATACCAGGGAGGCTGTAACATTTGATTTTTCAACCTGGGCACATTGCCTCCATAAGAGAATGGTGATTGTGTTAGGCAGGAATATAAGAAAAATGGGTAGTAAATATGCACTAATACACTCAACCACACATGTACTGAGCATAACATTAAAAAATGAATATGGGGGTGGAAATTTGGAAAGAGCCAATTTTCTCAGTGCTGCCACTTTTGGAAGTCAATATTCAAGCAAATATTTATATAAAAGGAACAGTAAGAAAAACAGTGGCTGGAAGAGCTAGTGGCCGGAAAAGTTTTGAAGGATAAAAATTTTAATTAAAACAAAAAAATGAGGCCCTACAGAACCTATGATTTTAAGCAAAATTCATGAAGCTATGTGGGGAAAAAAATACATAATTTTGTGTTCCCGGTCCTCAACAAGCAAAAGCACTTCGTGTGGCACTTCAAAAAGTTAATGCTTGGTACAAGACGTGAAAGAAATATTTTAATATATCCATAATCAAAGTCATGAAATCATTACTCTAAAAACAGACAAAAAAGAGTTTCAGTCAAAAGAATTTCAATCAAGTCAGTGAAAGTCACTCAGTCATGTCCGATTCTTTGTAACCCCATGGATCCATGGAATTCTCTAGGCCAGAATACTGGAGTGGGTAGCCTTTCCCTTCTCCAGGGGATCTTCCTAATCCAGGGATCGAACCCAGGTCTCCCACATTGCAGGCGGATTCTTTACTAGCTGAGCCACAAGAGAAGCCTGAGACTACTGGAGTGGGTAGTCTATCCCTTTCTCCAATGGATCTTCCTGACCCAGAAATTGTACCAGGGTCTCCCGCATTATAGACAGATTCTTTACCAACTGAGTTATCAGGCAAGCCCCTCAATCAAGTCAATCATGATGTAAATGAAAGGAAAAAGGGGAGGAGGGGCCATTTCTCTTTGTATGCTAAGTTACCAAACTCAGCCCTAGTTCTGATTTTGTGTCCTCCTCCCAGAAGTATCTCCATAGCCCATATCCTCTGGGAAAGGAGTACCATTCATATAAATATAATGGTAAATATAGAAATTTACCTCAACTCCAGAAAAATAAATGAACCAATAAAAAAATGGCCAAAGAACTAAATAGGCATTTCTCCAAAGAAGACATATGGATGGCTACCAAACACATGAAAAGATGCTCAACATCACTCATTATCAGAGAAATGCAAATCAAGACCACAATGAGGTATCATTTCACACCAGTCAGAATGGCTGCGATCCAAAAGTCTACAAGCAATAAATGCTGGAGAGGATGTGGAGAAAAGGGAACCCTCTTACACTGCTGGTTGGAATGCAGGCTAGTACAGCCACTATGGAAAACAGTGTGGAGATTCCTTTAAAAATTGCAAATAGAACTGCCTTATGACCCAGCAATCCCACTGCTGGGCATACACACCGAGGAAACCAGAATTGAAAGAGACACATGTACCCCAATGTTCATTGCAGCACTGTTTATAATAGCCAGGACATGGAAATAACCTAGATGTCCATCAGCAGATGAATGGATAAGAAAGCTGTGGTACATATACACAATGGAGTATTACTCAGCCCTTAAAAAGAATAAATTCGACTCAGTTCTAATGAGATGGATGAAATTGGAGCCGATTATACAGAGTGAAGTAAGCCAGAAAGAAAAACACCAATACAGTATACTGACACATATATATGGAATTTAGAAGGATAGTAATGAAGACCCTCTATGTGAGACAACAAAAGAGACTCAGAGGTATAGAACGGACTTTTGGACTCTGAGGGAGAGGGGGAGGGTGGGATGATTTGGGAGAATGGCATTGAAACATGTATACTATCTTGTAAAAAAAAAAAAAAAAAAAAAGAAATTTACCATTCCTTTCTTCTTCCTTCTCTGCACTGCAAACCTCACCTTGAAGATAAAAGTTCTTTCCAGCAAAATTATGGGCCCATCTTCAATCTTTCTCACACAAAAGGGCTTAATATTAAGACATTGGGAGGACGCAGAGTACAGGGATAAAAGTGGAGAAGATGGTATGTTGCTATTCAGTTCAGTTCAGTTCAGTCACTCAGTCACATCTGACTCTTTGCGACCCCGTGAATTGCAGCACGCCAGGCCTCCCTGTCCATCACCAACTCCCAGAGTTCACTCAAACTCATGTCCATCAAGTCAGTGATGCCATCCAGCCATCTCATCCTCTGTCATCCCCTTTTCCTCCTGCCCCCAATCCCTCCCAGCATCAGAGTCTTTTCCAATGAGTCAACTCTTTGCATGAGGTGGCCAAAGTACTGGAGTTTCAGTACACCCAGGGATGATCTTTAGAATGGACTGGTTGGATCTCCTTGCAGTCCAAGGGACTCTCAAGAGTCTTCTCCAACACCACAGTTCAAAAGCATCAATTCTTCAGCACTCAGCTTTCTTCACAGTCCAACTCTCACATCCATACACCGAAGCAAGAAATAAAACTATTCAGGAAAATGGAGACGCATCTTGTTCTTTGGACATGGTGCAAAAGTAGTGGGAATGGAAATCCCCAAATCAGACTGGAAATGAGAACATCATGAAATAGAAAAATTTGTTAAGAAGAAAAAGAGAAAAACTTGGGTAGATTTGGGAAAAGTTAGACGTTAATGGAGTACCCTCCTCTTTGCCCTGGCATTTCCCATCTCCAGTTGAACTCCAGGTGACATACCTGTGGGATAATACACCAGGGAAAAGCCATGGAAATAGAATAACTCAGCATGAAATGTGCTGAGAAATGTTCACAGTGAAGTTGATGGTTTTACAAGGTCAAGTTACCTGGGTGAATATTCCCTGGGCCTTTCTCTTCATGCTTCCTCCAAACTTTTTACTGAAGTCAGAGACATATACAACAGTGTGCTTGAGGAACGGTAGCTTCAGAGCTTCCAGAGACAGCACTTCTGTGATCATCCAAGCATGTTATCCTCACGGGGAACTCAAGGGAAAGATAGAAAAGTCTGTGTCTTTTCCTATCAAATCCTCCTTGCCCAGTCATGAGTTGCTAAAAAATCTCAATCCCTCTCAGGAGAGTGGCACCCTTCATTGCAGTTAACGGACATCTGTTCTCCCAGAGCAGCCAGCTGATCTCCTGCCTTTTCTATCTTCTCTGGGACCTAGATGAGGGACACATGATTATGGCCCATTTCTTAATGAGGAAGTAGAGTTCTTCCTATGGAGGAGGATAAGTAAGCAATGAGAAAGAGTCAATGGGAGCTCCTATGTCCGTACTATATTCTGAGCACAAAAGCATCAAAGTTTCATTTTCCTTCAACTGCCCTTTAGATTTCTCCATTCACCTTATTAATTTCTATACTTTCTTTATATTTTACCTGAAATAACTTTTGTGATTCTCTTTATAAACTCAAAATAAACTCAAAAGGAGAATTCACTTGAAATATTCCCTTAGTGTTGCCTGAGGACTTCTGTTGTGGAAAGACCACTGAATTTAAAGGTAGAAAACCTGGCCCATAGTTAAAACTGTCACTTTTACCTCACTAAGAATCTTTAACACCCAGTTGCCTCATCGGTAGAATAAGGAGAGTAATATGGGTTCATGTATATCACATGGCTAAGAATCAGACCAAGCCTGGGTGCCAGAAGATCTGGTTCCCACCCTGGAGAAACCTTTTCCAGTTGACAAGGGTCTAAGGCAATGCCTGTCTGGGAGGGAATTGGGGGCTGAGCGGGAGAGGATGGATGGTATGGCCACGAGCATGGAGAGTGGCAGACCAGCCTCTGTGTGCTCAACTGCCAGGCCCTGGAAAGTTCCTGGTACAATCTGGGGCTAAGACTCACCACTTATTACTTGGTGGTCAAGCCTAGGACTGCTCACTCCTGCTGCTATTTCTGTAACCTATTGTCAGTGGCAGCTGCACAGCTACCACTACCTTACCCTGTGGCTGCAGAAGAAGGACTACTTCCATTTGTCCTAAGGACGGGTGGGTGGAGTGGGATGTTTCTGTGAGCAGCTCTGGAAGAGGCTAAGGAAAGCTGGGAGAGAGAGAGGGGATTAGGGGATGTGAAAGAGAGATTCAGCCATGCTGAGAGTAGTAACTCTCAGCTAGGGCCTATATGGTATCACATCACTGGAGGACATGATCAGAAAGACAATCTATAAGCAATGCTTAGTTCAAGCACATTCTCTGCACTAAAAATTACAGATGAAGAAACCAAATCCCAATGGAATAACATATTAGAAAGCACTTGGAAATAAAAAACAGTTCTGATAGATGCTAGTCTTCTCAACACAAGTCATTTTGTTGTTTGAAGGGGAGAATATACAAAACTATGTTATAAAATCTACATTTTTTCATAATAAATTCATTTTGCCTAATGAAAGGAATGTATTTACTTGTCTGGTTAAAAAGAAAAAATATATATATATATATACACACATTAAAAATATACATATTCTAGCAGAATGGAGCAAGACTCAGTCTAAAGCTAGATTGAAATCATGCTTGCAATTCAGCAAAACTCCAAAAATTCAGAGTTTCCCTAACTCATGAGACTCTCACAATATCAATATTACATGAGTCAGAATATTATCTTCAATGTTATATTACAAATGAAAAATCTAAGTACATAAAATTTAGGGATTTATCATCCAGGCACAACCAGTGTATCATTAAAGTTTAGATCTGGCCCCAGTTCCTTAAGTCACACTCCAGTATTCTAAGTTCTCTACACAACTGTCTTCCAGTTATCCCATGACAACTTAGCTTGCTGCTGCTGCTAAGTCACCTCAGTCGTGTCTGACTCTGTGCAACCCCATAGACAGCAGCCCACAAGGCTCCCCCATCCCTGGGATTCTCCAGGCAAGAACACTGGAGTGGGTTGCCATATCCTTCACCAAAAGTGAAAAGGGGAAAGTGAAGTCGCTCAGTCGTGTCTGACTCTTCGCAACCCCATGGACTACAGCCTACCACGCTCCTCCGTCCATGGGATTTTTCAAGGAAGAATACCGGAGTGGGTTGCCATTGCCTTCTCTGACTTAACTTGCTACAAAGTTAAAAGAGTCAAACATCTTAAAAATACATAGACATATGATCTAGTCCCAAAAATATTTTCTAAAGAAAAAGAAAATAGATTCCCAGAAAACTACATAAAATAAGTCTTCCCAAAGAGAAGGATAAAGTACATTATTTAAAATGGAATATCATGCACCCATTAAAAATCATGCTTACAGAATATTTATTTCTATGGGAAAAAAAACCTCAAAACATACTACTAAACAAAAATATTGACAAACCACATGTGCTATAATTCCAATTTTTTTAAGTTGCATATGTACCTAATATGAAATATGTAGACAGAGAAAAAAAAAAACTAGAAATAGCCCTTCATGGATGACTTAAACTTTTTATATATTTCAGTTTTGTTCATCTTCTGAAATAAGCGTACTACTTTCAAAATAATAAAAATAAAATAATTATATTTCAAAAGTAACAGCCTTTAGTGTAGACCAGTTTAAGTAGTTCTCTACTCCGTGGTGGCACAATGGGAGCTTTAGAGAAAGCATGAATGCTGAAATTTGGATAAATGGAGAAAATAGTGAAAAGTCACCCAAAACAATCTATGTCAAAGACCATCTGTCATATAAATGAACCAAAGATGCCTCCTATATATTGACTTGTAGGTTGTTAGTTGAATCCTGTTTACTCAAATACCCACCAGGGCCAGAAATTGAACATGTCCGGTTGTTTCACAAGTAGCCCAGATATGCAGGGTTTTGAGCTTCCCCAGTGGCTCAGCGGTAAAGAATCCACCTGCAATGCAGGAAATGCAGGAGATAGGTTGGATCTCTGGGTTAGGAAGATCCCCTGGAGGAGGACATGGCAACCTACTCAATATTCTTGCCTGAAAAATCCCATGACCAGAGGAAGCTGGCCGGCTACAGTCCATGGAGCTGCAAAGAGTGCCCATGACTGAAGAGACGGAGCATGGCACAGCCTGCAGGTTTTTAGCTAGTTAGGGCTTGTCTGCTTTGCATGTACCAGGAAACCAGGCCCATCTCTGCACCGCAGATAAGATAAAGATCCCGGAGTTACTCTTGTCCCTCGAAGTCTTTGGCACAGAGTCCTCAGCCTCACCAGGCTGACATCACCTCAACAAGTAAACTTTCCCTCTCTTTTCCTTCTTTCCCCTAGGCGTTCTTTATCCCTCCCCTCTTCTTACTAGCCCCCAAGGCTACAGCCTCTGGAAGGTCTCCTGCTCTGAGGGATTTCCTGCATGCAAACTTGTCAAAGCAGTGTCCCCAGATAAACTTGTGTGTGCTACTGCCTCCTCTTTTTCCTCTTTCAGACCTGAAGTTTTTCTGATCCTCCTGCTCATGCCTTGTAGAATCGTCTTTGACCAAAACTGAGGAGCCACTCAGTTTTTGCCTCAGAGAGCAAGCTCCACACACATTTCTTCAGGAAACAAAATGCCATGTCTTCAATTAATAGAATTAGACTATCTATATTGCCAAGGCATAACTCAAGGACTTTGCTGGCCAAACCACTGTCCAGAATTCTCTTTTCTCCCTTTGTCTGCTGTCAACTAACAACCATTCATTTTTATCAATATAAATGAAAGCCTCAGGTTCTCATTAGCCTTAATATTTCCCATTACATTTTTTTTTTATGTCATTGACATTGCCTGGATAGGTTTTCTTTTCTTTTTGTTTTTGACACATCTTAAATGCATATAATCAAATTTCAGTATTGAAAGACAATTGCTTCTGATGCTTAAACCCCCTCTACAACTTTCCCTGCCTTTATCTGACGAAATCCATGCTAGAAAGTAGTCTGACAGAAAATAGCACTATGTAGCATTCTGTTACAAAATTATTTCCCACATTGAATTACAATGTGTCTCACTATAGATTTAACTATTATTTTTAATTCTCTGCTTTAAGGAATAAATGGAACAGATTGGATTGCTCTATTAAATGGTCATCTTTCCTCTGTCTGAATGGAATCTTTTGTTCTCCAATTTAAAATTCCAGTTCCTTCCATTGTTACTCATATGTCATTCTTCTAAGGATCTCTAAGTTGTTTTCTACAAATTTACTGCAGTTTGCCCATGGTCTTCTTAAATTATGAGACCCAGAACTTGTGAAGGGCTCTATATCTGATATCTACAGATAAAATCAAACAGGATTAGATCTTTACCTTCATTTGAATATTTCAATATCATGTTATTAGTTGTGGCGACCATAGTGTTGATTTCAATGTTTACTTTTCTCTGGCTGAAGTAATTCAAAGGACATTACAAAACAAGTAATTGAAAGGACATCACAAAACAAGTAGAGTAATATTTACAGTCGAGCATCACTTCATGGCAAATAGATGGGGAAACACTGGAAACAGTGGCTGACTTTGTTTTTCTGGGCTCCAAAATCACTGCAGATGGTGACTGCAGCCATGAAATTAAAAGATGTTTACTCCTTGGAAGAAAAGTTATGACCAACCTAGACAGCATATTAAAAAGCAGAGACATTACTTTGCCAACAAAGATCCGTCTAGTCAAGGCTATGGTTTCTCCAGTGATCATGTATGGATATGAGAGTTAGACTATAAAGAAAGCTGAGCACAGAAGAGTTTATGCTTTTGAACTGTCGTGTTGGAAAAGACTCTTGAGAGTCCCTTGGACTGCAAGGAGATCAAACCAGTCAATCCTAAAGGAAATTAGTCCTGAATATTCATTGGAAGGATTGATGCTGAAGCTGAAACTCCAATACTTTGACCACCTGATGGGAAGAGCTGACTCATTGGAAAAGACTCTGATGCTGGGAAAGATTGAGGGCAGGAAGAGAAGGGGACGACAGAGGATGAGATGGTTGGATGGCATCACCAACTCAATGGACATGGGTTTGGGTGGACTCTGGGAGTTGGTGATGGACAGGAGTACTAGCGTGCTGTGGTTCAAAGAGTCAGACACGACTGAGCAACTGAACTAAACTGAACAGAGGGGACACTTGTGTGCATGCTAAGTAGCTACAGTCCAACTCTTTGTGATCCTATGGACTATAGTATACAATGTTCCTCTGTCCATGGGAGTCTCCAGGCAAGAATACTGGAGAGGGTTGCCATGCCCTCCTCCAGGGGATCTTCCCCACCCAGGGGTCAAACCCAGGTCTTCTATGTCTCCTGCATTGGCAGGTGTGGTCTTCACCACTAGTGCTACCTGGGAAGCCTGGAACACTTGTTACTGATCCCAAAATCTAAACATTACCATAGCATACTTGGGGTTGCTTCAGGTGTAGAATTGTGGAAAGAAGGGAACAGAGGGAGCAAGGTTTGGAAATTTTTGTAAATTCTTTGCAATAATTAACTTCTGTCTTTATATCCTTTGACTTCGTAAAACTCTTACCTTTACATTCTCACTCCCAAAGCCAGTATCACCTCTGTTGTGGAGAAACATAGCTATACTACTATAAAAATATATACAGATGCTGCTGGTTGTATTTAATGCTCTGATTCAAGGCTTAAAGTGAAGTTATTCTTCAGCTTGAACCTCAGACCTACCTCATCATCTTTCCTTTTCCCCTAAAGGCTGAACCAACACTTTCTGAGATCTGGCCAAAATTTTCTCATTGTTATCCCTAGATGAAGCCACTGGGAGAAGTTTGGTGATCTAGGAGAGTCAGACACAATCTTCATGTATTTATTTAAAAGCATGCTATGAACAGGAGCTCAGTAGTAAGGCCTGACTGCACACCTGGAGTACATTGGATCATCTCCTCCCAGGGTAGAGTGTTGAGAACAAAATATCCATGTCTCAGAATGTGCTTGCTACTAATACACATTCTTCTTTAGAGACAAGGGTGTGATTGGTTCTTCTTAAATTAGGAAAGACCACATTGCCATTTATAACCACATGGAATCACCTTTTCAAATTGTTTACATAATATGGTTATTCTGTGAGTTATTCTTCAAATAATTACTATACTTAATAATATTACATTCCAACACTCACCTCCCCCACCCCACTCCATTAAGATACTCGGATGCCAGTTTGAATTTGTTGTGCATTTCCTTCTGCTGAAATGAGAGAATAAGGAGACTGAGGCTGACTGCATACTCCAGGAGAGAGAAATATAAATTTGGAAACTGCCTCTATCAGATACTATAATTCTCACACAAAAACTTCAGGTAAGATACAATTCAAAAATTTTCATAATATCTTTTTCACTTTTCTCTAATCCTGTATTGTAGTTTCTTCATATAAAAATGTAAACTAGAATAGCTTGCATATGATGGGTTAGCTTCTCAACTGTATAACATAGCATCTAGTACCAAAACTGATTTAATTAAATGTTAGGTTATATGCGTGTTATTTATAAATATGTAAGTAAATATATTTAAGAAAAATAATATCTCACTTAAGTTGAGATGTTAACTGAACCACAAAACCACATAGGCCAGGAATAAATTGTAGAATGACCACTTTATTCTATACCTTATTACTTATTCAAGTCACATATACCAGATTTCTTGATTTTGAATATGAGACAGAAGAAAATATCAGACAGTAAGAGAAGTACATTTTTCTAATAAGGTGCTTTGGCTAACCACATGGGGAAAAAATCAGTTATAGATTATAAACACATTTTCTTTAAGAGGGAGAAATATAAAACAGTTCACTTACCCATTTTAAAAGTCACTCAATTAAAATATTTATAACTAGATACAGAAAAATACTGAAAGAATAGACAGCAGAAACCAGAGTGTTTGTTCACACACACAAACGTATACAAACAAACACACTTAAAGCATGATTATAACTTTGCAACAATAAGAAAGCACAGAGCATGAAGATGAGTGGATAGAGGGGACGTAATGAAAAATGAAGTGATTCAAAGAGAGAGGTAGCCTGGAGGAGGTTGCCTTGAGTAGGCTCCCTTCATGGATCTTCTGTTTTCATGGATTGAGGCTTTCTCCCATGCAAGAGTGTTGCTCTGCTTTGTCGTAATTATGTTCAAAAGATTGAGAGTTGGCTTTCGTGACGACTCACTGGTAAAGAATTCACCTGCCAGTGCAGGAGACACAGGTTCCATCCCTGATCCAGAAAGATCCCACCTGCCATAGGGCAATTGAGTCCTTGCACCACAACTACTGAGCCTGCGCTCTAGAACCAGGGTGCCACAGCCCCTGAAGCCCACATGCCCTAGAGCCAGCAAGAAGAGAAGCCACTGCCACGAGCAGCCCACGCACTGCAGCTGAGAGAGGAGCCTCTGCTCAGCGCCACTAGAGGAAAGTTCCCCAGCAGTGAAGACCTAGCACAGCCAAAAAAAAAAAAAAACGATTGACAGCAAGTATTTGACATGATCAGATTTTTTTTTAACCTATGTTTTGAACAGGAGGCATAGAGATTTTGTTGACGATTTGGATGTGGACTATTGAGAGGTGTGGTGAAGATGTGGCCAAAGTTTGTGGCCTGAGCAACTGAGTAAATGGAGGTGCCATTGGATGATATGGCAAAGAAGCAAGGACCCACCAGTTCAGGGTGAGAAGGACCAAGAGTTTTGTCATGGGCTTCTTTCCTTTTGGGCTTTTCAGCTGATAAAGAGTCTGCCTGCAATGTGGGACACCTTTGATCCCTGGGTTGGAAAGATCCCCTAGAGAAGGAAAAAAAAAGGCTACACACTCCAGTAGTTCGGCTTGGAGAAATCCATGGACTGTATAGTCCATAGGGTCACAAAGAGTCAGACACGACTGAGTGACTTTCAATTTCTTGCATTTTTGTTACATTCAGTAGCAAATGGAGACGTTGAATACAAAATTGGGTAGATAAATCTAGGTTGTAGAAGGGACTCTACAGTTAGGGAGAGAAAATGTGATTTCATCTCACATGGGTGGTTTTATACATGTGGCTAGTTGACAGATCACTAACAGAGAGAGCATAATTGGAAAAGGAAAATATCAAGGACTAGGTCCTGAAAAAAACATGTATAGGTCAAGGGAACCTGACAGAACACAGAAGTCTTGAATTAAAGAAACAGAGAGAAAAATGAGAATGAATAGTCCATGAACAGATCTTCAATTAATGTAATTCAAAACTCAGAGTGCTTTAATGATATATATACCACAGTAGCTATTTCTGCTCTATGTGGCAAAATATATATGTAGAGAGAAAGTACCACCATGAGGTATTTTCCCATCGTGTGCTAAATTTCAACTGAGGACCGAAGCCTGTGTCCTCAACTTAGGATAAATTTTCAATTAAAAAGAATGAAGTTAGTTTATAGTCTGAATCTCATTCATGCAAACCAGTTTCATTTAAAATGTTGTTCAAGGTGACTGTGCATGAAGCTTACTCCTCTTAAGCAAGAAATTTTTGCCTATAAAGAAGTGAAGTGACATGAAATTCACTCAGTCATGTCCAACTCTTTGAGACCCCATGGACTATAGCCCACCAGGTTCCTCTGTCCATAGGATTTACCAGGCAAGAATACTGGAGGGGATTGTCATTTCCGTCTCCAGGAGATCTTCCCAATCCAGGGATCAAACCCAGGTCTCCTGCGTTGCAGGCAAATTCTTCACCATTTGAGCCACCAGAGAACGTCTTTGCAGGTCCTCTGCCTACAAAGAGGACCAAGTTAAAAATGAAGAGTACATTGGAGAATTGTACAAACACTGAGAGAAATTAACAATGAAAATTGTGGAATCTTTTAACCAAGATCTTAAAAATAAGAGGGTACATGAACTTCAAAATTGGCCTTGCTGTAAGCAATCACTGATAAATATTATGTTATCTCTTTTCCAACACTTCCAATAGTACATAAACAGAAACCCCATCTAAAACTGTGTATGTGTTATTATTGAAGCTTACATAATAAAAAAAACTCTTGCTTTATGGCTATATATTCTCACAACATTTTCTTCTATTTACACAGAGCATTCTCAGTCTGTACAATTGTTTAAACGTCTATGTGTCCTTATGTAGGTTTGGCTCAGGTGAACATTTCTGAACCACAAAACTAACACAATATTGTAAAGCAACTATACTCAAATTAAAATTAATTCTAAAATTAATAGAAATTTTTAAAAGGAATGAATAAAGAAACTATTCATTGAAAGATGTGTCAGACATAGGAACCAGTGACAAAATGTGAACTATATTTGGCTCCTACTTCAAGCAAACTGAAGAAATCCTTTCCTTCCAGTGGTTAGGACTCCATGCTTTCATTGCCGAGGACCTGGGTTCAGTCCTTGCTTGGGGAAATAAGATCCCACAAGCTGAGTGGGCATGATAAAAAGCAAGCAAACAAACAAATAAATTGTAAGACAAAACAAGTCTGACATAAATCAACTGGAAATTTTAACTCTTTATAAAATTAAGGAATTATTAATTTTTGGATTATATAGAGATATTTTGATTATAGCTTAAAAAATTTTCCAGGGTTACATGCTGAAATATTTTGTAATGAAATCATACATTTGGTATCTGCTTTGAAATAATATAGGAGAAGGCGATGGCACCCCACTCCAGTACTCTTGCCTTGAAAATCCCATGGACGGAGGAGACTGGTGGGCTGCAGTCCATGGGATCACTAATATGGGAGGTATGGAAGTAGGTGGAGTTACAGCAAGTTTCCCCATGAATAACTGTTAAAGCTATGTGATAAATGTGTAGGGATTCACTATACTCTTCTCTTTGTTTTTGTATATCCTCCATAATCAAAAGTTAAAAAAAAATTATTCTTATTAAACTTTGCTTCCCATTCTCTGGGGGAAACAAAAAGCCCCTCTGAATGGCAGGGAGTATCTACTTTGGTTTATGTATTGCTGAGGACACAGACAAAGAAAGACATTAACTGGACCATGACAGGCATGATCAGGCATGACTGATCATTTCCTATGTGACCCAGGACCCCTTATAAAGCTATTCTGTGTGCCAGCCCCTGCCACTGAAATCATTTGTGCCACTTTTAACTCAGTCATCATTTTCTCTACCTTACTCTTCATTACCAGCTCCTCAGTTCTGTTCAGTTCAGTCGTTCAGTTGTGTCCGACTCTTTGCGACCCCATGAATCACAGCATGCCAGATCTCCCTGACCGTCACCAACTCCTGGAGTTCACTCAGACTCACGTTCATCGAGTCCATGATGCCATCCAGCCATCTCATCCTCTGTTGTCCCCTTCTCCTCCTGCCCCCACTATCTCCCAGCATCAGAGTCTTTCCCAGTGAGTCAGCTCTTCGCATAAAGTGGCCAAAGTACTGGAGTTTCAGCTTTAGCACCATTCTGTCCAAAGAAATCCCAAGGCTGATCTCCTTCAGAATGGACTAATTGGATCTCCTTGCGGTCCAAGGGACTCTCAAGGGTCTTCTCCAACACCTACACCCTGGTGATCAGAGCTGTGTTTACGGTACCCTCAGCAGAAGGCAGGCATAAGGCTTTCTCTATATGTGGATCCCATCTGGCTGTAGTGTCCCTGTTTTATGGCTCCATCATGATTGTATATGTGAGCCCAACAGCAGGCAATTCAGCAGAGATTCAAAATTATGTGACTTTGTCCTATATTGTGTTTACTCCATTATTCAATCCTTTGATCTATAGTCTCTGAAATAAGGAGATGAAGGAGGCACTGAGAAGATTATTTAAGATGGTGAGATTTAGTAAAAAGCATGAAAGAAATCTCTGAAGAACTGTTCTCATAATTGAAATAATGTATGGGAAATAAATAATTAAAAGATTGGTATTCAATTGTACTAATTAAATTAGGAAAATGTATTTTGGAGGAGGAGGAACATACTCAAATGTAATTAGATGTTCATTAAATTAACTGTATCCATTTTTATTGTTAAAGACAATTTTATATTAATAGTAAAACTTTTCAAATTCAAATAAAAATAATCAAAAGCCAGATGATCAGTCATCTTGCTGGCATTCAGATTGAAACTAGTTAATAGTTGCTGCCAACATCACATACATACATACTGGTACATGTGATCTGTCCAATATTTTAAATTTATTACCAGTATTTCTCTGGTGAGTCAAAAGTTTTGTATTCTAAACTTATAAACATTTAAATTTTACTATCTCAATATTAAAAATATATCAAAATACATTCACCTTCTTATGAAAAATTGATCTTATTTCTTTACATTTTCTCATATCAAAATTTAGTTAAAATAATTTTACTATTTGGATCCAGGTGGTATTAATACTTTTTTCTATTGTATATTTACTTTTAATAATTATTTTTGTCGCTCAAAAATGTATGTGGTCATGTATGGATGTGAGTGTTGGACTGTGAAGGCTGAGCGTCTAAGAATTGGTGCTTTTGAACTGTGGTGTTGGAAAAGACTCTTGAGAGTTCCTTGGACTGCAAGGAGATCCAACCAGTCCATTCTGAAGATCAGCCTTGGGTGTTCTTTGGAAGGAATGATGCTGAAGCTGAAACTCCAGTACTTTGGCCACCTCATGCGAAGAGTTGACTCACTGGAAAAGACTCTGATGCTGGGAGGGATTGGGGGCAGGAGGAGAAGGGGACGACAGAGGATGAGATGCCTGGAATGCATCACGGACTCGATGGATGAGTCTGAGTGAACTCCGGGAGATGGTAATGAACAGGGAGGCCTGGCGTGCTGCGATTCATGGGGTCGCAAGGAGTCTGACATGACTGAGTGACTGAACTGAACTGAACTGAAGAGCTGTATAACTTACATAATATATACTAGAAAGCCATGCCTCTAGATGGATATTGAATTCATATTATAGTAGGTGATCCTTTATTAGTAACATCTTGATAAGAGAATTTAAGAGATTAAAGTCTTTTTTTTTTCCTACAAAATACCTTTAGTTGAATTACTTGGAGTCTAGTTGATAAGGAATTTAGTGTGGTTCCCTGTCTTCTTTCCTTTACTCAGGAATTTCCTCATGGTGAAGGGAGTGAATGGATTACACACCAGCTGCTCTAAGTCCTCCTTCTTATACATTTATAAGCACCTTATTTGCTACAATTTGTCCACCATCAAAATTGCTCCTATTATGACATTTTAACTGGACTAACAAATATTTTCCACATTAAAAAAAAAAATCTGTAAATATAGTAATGTGAAAAAAATGGCCAGTTAAGGCAATTGACTAAATGATGTTCACACAGTGATATTTGATAATATGGAAATTGTTCAACCTATAGAAACAGAAGCAAAGAAAAGATTGTGAACAAAAGTTTTGACAATACCAATAGTTTAGACATAGTAAGCCTTTTCCTATGCACTTGCTTTCTTTATAATGTATTTAAAGAAAAGAACTTTATTATTATGTATTATTTGCTGCAATCATTATAGTAATTTCATTAATTACATTTTTCCACTTACTCCATATTCTGCAATTTGCCTATTCTATTGGTTCCTTTTATCAGCAATTTATCATTCTCTTTTTCCCTATCCTCAGTTCAATTCAGTTCAGTTCAGTCACTCAGTCGTGTCCGACTCTTTGCGACCCGATGAATTGCAGCATGCCAGGCTTCCATGTTCATCACCATCTCCCCGAGTTCACTCAGACTCATGTTCATCGAGTCCATGATGCCATCCAGCCATCTCATCCTCTGTTGTCCCCTTCTCCTCCTGCCCCCAATCCCTCCCAGCATCAGAGTCTTTTCCAATGAGTCAACTCTTCACATGAGGTGGCCAAAGTACTGGAGTTTCAGCTTTAGCATCATTCCTTCCAAAGAAATCCCAGGGCAGATCTCCTTCAGAATGGACTGGTTGGATCTCCATGCAGTCCAAGAGTCTTCTCCAACACTACAGTTCAAAAGCACCAATTCTTCGGCGCTCAGCCTTCTTCACAGTCCAACTTTCACATCCATACATGACCAGTGGAAAAACCATAGCCTTGACTAGACGGACCTTAGTCGGCAAAGTAATGTCTCTGCTTTTGAATATGCTATCTAGGTTGGTCATAACTTTACTCCCAAGGAGTAAGCATCTTTTAATTTCATGGCTGCACTCACCATCTGCAGTGATTTTGGAGCCCCCAAAATAAAGTCTGACACTCTTTCCACTGTTTCCCCATCAATTTCCCATGAAGTGATGGGACCAGATGCCATGATCTTTGTTTTCTGAATGCTGAGCTTTAAGCCAACATTTTCACTCTCCTCTTTCACTTTCATCAAGAGGCTTTTTAGTTCCCTTTCACTTTCTGCCATCAGGGTGTTGTCATCGGCTTATCTGAGATGATTGATATTTCTCCCAGCAATCTTGATTCCAGCTTGTGTTCCTTCCAGTCCAGCGTTTCTCATGTTGTACTCTGCATAGAAGTTAATTAAGCAGGGTGACAATATACAGCCTTGACATAGTCCTTTTCCTATTTAGAACCAGTCTGTTGTTCCATGTCCAGTTCTAACTGTTGCTTCCTGACCTGCATACAGATTTCTCAAAAGGCAGGTCAGGTGGTCTGGTATTCCCATCTCTTTCAGAATTTTCCACAGTTTCTTGTGATCCACACAGTCAAAGGCTTTGGCATAGTCAATAAAGCAGAAATAGATGTGTTTCTGGAACTCTCTTGCTTTTTCCATGATCCAGCGGATGTTGGCAATTTGATCTCTGGTTCCTCTGCCTTTTCTAAAACCAGCTTGAACATCAGGGAGTTCACGATGTGCGTATTGCTGAAGCCTGGCTTGGAGAATTTTGAGCATTACTTTACTAGCATGTGAGATGAGTGCAATTGTGCCCTAGTCTGAGCATTCTTTGGCATTGCCTTTCTTTGGGATTGGAATGAAAACTGACCTTTTCCAGTCCTGTGGCCACTGCTGAGTTTTCCAAATTTGCTGGCATATTGAGTGCAGCACTTTCACAGCATCATCTTTCAGGATTTGAAACAGCTCCAGTGGAATTCCATCACCTCCACTAGCTTTGTTTGTAGTGATGCTTTCTAAGGCCCACTTGACTTCACATTCCAAGATGTGGCTCTAGATTAGTGATCACATCATCATGGTTATCTGGGTCATTAAGATCTTTTTGTATAGTTCTTCCATGTATTCTTGCCACCTCTTCTTAATATCTTCTGCTACTCTTAGGTCCAGACCATTTCTGTCCTTTATCAAGCCCTTCTTTGCATGAAATGTTCCCTTGGTATCTCTAATTTTCTTGAAGAGATCTCTAGTCTTCCCCATTTTGTTGTTTTCCTCTGTTTCTTTGCATTGATTGCTGAAGAAGGCTTTCTTATCTCTTCTTGTTATTCTTTGGAACTCTGCATTCAGATGCTCATATCTTTCCTTTTCTCCTTTGCTTTTCACCTCTCTTCTTTTCACAGCTATTTGTAAGGCCTCTCCAGACAGCAATTTTGCTTTTTTTTGTTTCTTTTCCATGGGGATGGTCCTGATCCCTGTCTTCTGTACAATGTCACGAACCTAATTCTATAGTTCATCAGGCACTCTATCTATCAGATCTAGGCCCTTAAATCTATTTCTCACTTCCACTGTATAATCATAAGGGATTTGATTTAGGTCATACCTGAATGGTCTAGCAGTTTTTCCTACTTTCTTCAATTTAAGTCTGAATTTGGCAATAAGGAGTTCATGATCTGAGCCACAGTCAGTTCCTGGTCTTGTTTCTGTTGACTGTATAGAGCTTCTCCATCTTTGGCTGCCAAGACTATAATCAATCTGATTTTGGTGTTGATCATCTGGTGACGTTCATGTGTAGAGTCTTCTCTTGTGTTGTTGGAAGAGGGTGTTTGCTATGACCAGTGCATTTTCTTGGCCAAACTCAATTAGTCTTTGCCCTGCTTCATTCCACATTCCAAGGCCAAATTTGCCTGTTACTCCAAGTGTTTCTTGACTTCCTACTTTAGCATTCCAGTCCCCTGTAATGAAAAGGACATCTTTTTGGGTGTTAGTTCTAAAAGGTCTTATAGGTCTTCATAAAACTCTTCAACTTCAGCTTCTTTAGCATTACTGATTTGGACATAGACTTGGATAACTGTGATATTGAATGGTTTGCCTTGGAAACGAACAGAGATCATTCTGTCTTTTTGAGACTGCATCCAAGTACTGCATTTCGGACTCTTTTGTTGAGTATGATGGCTACTCCATTTCTTCCCGTGTCCGAGATCAGGGGTGCAGCCTAGAGTGCCAGGCTGCAATGGCGCAGGAACGGCAGAGAGGAGCTACCCTGCATCTGAAGTCAGTGGCAGCCGTGAGGAGGTACCCCCACATCCGAGGTCAGGGGTGGTGGCTGGGAGGAGACACCCTGCATCCGAGGTCAGAGCAGTGACCGGGAGGAGCTATCCTGCGTCCGAGAACAGGTGCTGCCGGGAGGAGACATCCCGCGACCGAGGTCAGGGGCAGCCGGAAGAAGCCACCTCGGGCCCGAGCCCAGGGGCGGCAGCTGGGAGGAACCACCCACGTCCGAGGCCAGTGTCAGTGGCCGGAAGGAGCAACCTGAGGAACGGTGGCTGCGCAGGCACAGGAGGGCCTAGAGAAGCTATCCCACATTGAAGGTCAGGAACGGCGGTAGGGAGATACCCGTCGTCCAAGGTAAGGACCAGCAGCTGTGTTTTGCTGGAGCAGCCGTGAAGAGATAACCCACACCCAAGGTAAGAGAAACCTAAGTAAGATGGTAGGTGCTGCAAAAGGGCATCAGAGGGCTGACACACTGAAACCATACTCACAGAAATCTAGTCAATCTAATCACACTAGGACCACAGCCTTTCTAACTCAATGAAACCAAGCCATGCCTGTGGGGCAACCCAAGACGGGCGGGTCATGATGGAGATGGCTGACAGAACATGGTCCACTGTAGAAGGGAATGGCAAGCCACTTCAGTATTCTTGCCTTGAGAACCCCATGAACAGTATGAAAATTCAAAATGATAGGATACTAAAAGAGGAACTCCCCAGGTCATTAGGTGCCCAGTATGCTACTGGAAATCAGTGGAGAAATAACTCCAGAAAGAATGAGAAAGAATGAAGGGGTGGAGCCAAAGCAAAAACAATACCCAGTTGTGCATGTGACTAGTGATAGAAGCAAGATACGATGCTGTAAAGAGCAATATTGCATAGGAACCTGGCATGTCAGGTCCGTGAATCAAGGCAAATTGGAAGTGGTCAAACAAGAGACGGAAGGATGAACGTCGACATTCTAGGAATCAGCAAACTGGACTGGAATGGGTGAATTTAACTCAGATATACAGCTCTTAGGAACGTAAAAAGGAAATTTTTCCAAGTGACCTGGACTCATCAGATTACATTTTGGTAAATAAATAATGCCACCTTGCTTATTTAACTTATATGCAGAGTGCAAACTAAGTCATTTGTTATGCCCAAGTCATGAAATCTCCCAATGACCACCAGGGAGCCAATATCTGATGCAAAAGCAAGAAAGTTTTTATTACCAAGCTTGAGCTGGGGCTCCCACCATTACTGACGCAGAGGCTAAGGAGAGGAATCCCGAACTCTGGATTACATTGCTTATATAGGGTATTCTCAAGCAAAAAATTCAAAAATGCGAGTTTCCAGGTTGGGAGACGTCTAATTGGTTAGCTTCTGTGGAAGGGTTAGGTGCTGGGTTCTGATTGGTTTTCATTTCCCAGGCTTAATTCGAATTTCCTGGGCAGGTAATAAGTCCTGAACGTAAAGTCAGGAGATCCTGATCTTGGATCAGATTGGCTCGCAGGTGGTGGGGTGAGGTCAGGGGATTTCCAAAGACTCTTTCCTCAGAACTCTAAAATGGAGTCTTTTTTTTTTTTTTTTTTTTTTTGGCAAAATGGAGTGGCTTAGGCTCTTCACATTCAGCCATGTCCAACTCTGCGATCCCATGTACTGTAGCCTGCCAGTTTCTTCTGTCCATGAGATTTCCCAGGCAGGAATATTGGAGTGGGTTGCCATTTCTGTCTCCAGCGGATCATCAGGGTATATAATGGTAAGTGCCAGCCTGGGTGGATCACAAGCTGGACTCAAGATTGCCAGGAAAAATATCAACAACCTCAGATATGCAGATGATACCAGTTTAATGGCAGGGAGTCTAGAGGAACTAAAAGGATCTTCAAGAGAGTGTAAGAGAAGAGTGAAAAAGCTGGCTTGAAACTCAACATTCAAAACACCAGATCATGGCATCCGGTCCCATCAGTTCAGTTTAGTCACTCAGTCATGTCCAACTCTGTGCGACCCCATGAATTGCAGCATGCCAGGCCTCCCTGTCCATCATCAGCTCCCGGAGTTCACTCAGACTCATGTCTATCCACTCCGTGATGCCATCCAACCATCTCATCCTCCGTCATCCCCTACTCCTCCTGCCCCCAATCCCTCCCAGCATCAGAGTCTTTTCCAATGAGTCAACTCTTCACATGAGGTGGCCAAAGTACTGGAGTTTCAGCTTTAGCATCATTCCTTCCAAAGAAATCCCAGGGCTGATCTCCTACAGAATGGACTGGCTGGATCTCCTTGCAGTCCAAGGGACTCTCAAGAATCTTCTCCCACACCACAGTTCAAAAGCATCAATTCTTCGGCACTCAGCCTTCTTCACAGTCCAACTCTCACATCCCATACATGACCACAGGAAAAACCATAGCCTTAACTAGATGGACCTTAGTCTCTGCTTTTCAATATGCTATCTAGATTGGTCATAACTTTTCTTCCAAGGAGTAAGCATCTTTTAATTTCATGGCTGCAGTCACCATCTGCAGTGATCCAGTCCCATCACTTCATAGCAAATAGAAAGGGAAATGTGGAAACAGTGATAGATTCTATTTTCTTGGGCTCCAAATCACTGCAGACAGTGACTGCAGCCATCAAATTAAAAGACCCTTGCTCCTTGGAAGGAGAGCTATCACAAAACTAGACAGCATATTAAAAAGCAGAGACATCATTTTGCCAACAAAGTCTGATATAGTCAAAGCTATATTTTTTCCAGTAGTCATGTATGGATGTGAGATTTGGACCATAAAGAAGGCTGAGCACCAAATAATTGATGCTTTTGAACTATGGTGCTGGAGAAAACTCTGAAGAGTTTCTTGGACAGCAGGGAGATCAAACTGGTCAATCCTAAAGGAAATCAACCCTGAATATTCCTTGGAAGGACTGATGCTGAAGCTGAAGTTCCATACTTTGAACACCTGGTGCAAAGAGCCACTCACTGGAAAAGACCCTGATGCAGGAGAAAGATTAGAGGCAAAAGGAAAGGAGGGCAGAAGAAGATGAGATGCTTGGATGGCATCACCAACTCAATGGACATGAATTTGAGCAAATTCTGGGAGATAGTAGAGGACAGGAGACATGCTACAGTCCATGGGGTCACCAAGAGTCAGAAGGACTTAACAACTGAACAATGACAAATAAATATTACTGTGAAATGGACAATCTTATCTGCTAGTGAAACTGTACCCAGTTCCGTAGGAACACAAAAGACCAGATTTACTGGTCTATCTATATGTGGAATCTTAACAAAACAAAAAGCACAAAATTCATAGAAAAAGTGATCAGACTTGTGGTTGCCATAAATAGAGTGTTAGCAGGAGGGGGATTTGGAGGTAGGTGGTCAAAAGCTACAAAGTTCTAGTTAAAGATTAATAAGTACTTGGGTGAGTCTCTTGATGAGGATGAAAGAGGAGAGTGAAAAATTTGGCTTAAAACTCAGCATTCAGTAAATGAAGATTATGGCATCTGGTTCCATCACCTCATGGCAAACACATGGAGAAACATGGAAACAGTGACAGACTTTATTTTCTTGGGCTCCAAAATCACTGTAGATGGTTACTGCAACCAGGAAACCAAAAGATGCTTGCTCCTTGGAAGAAAAGCTATGACAAACCAAGACAGCACATTAAAAAGCAGGGACATTACTTTGTCAACAAAATTCTGGCTAGTCAAAGCTATGGTTTTTCCAGTAGCCATGTATGGAT
The DNA here is from genome assembly GCA_917880005.1 of Nanger dama. Lineage (NCBI taxonomy): Eukaryota > Metazoa > Chordata > Mammalia > Artiodactyla > Bovidae > Nanger > Nanger dama. The sequence continues at coordinate 77,139,550 of CAKJTW010000003.1, forward strand.
GTGAGAGTTGGACCATAAAGAAAGCTGAGCATGAAAGAATTGATGCTTTTGAACTGTGTTGTTGGAGAAGACTCTTGAGAGTCCTTTGGACTGCAAGGAGATCAAACCAGTCAATGCTAAAGGAAATCAGTCCTGAATATTCATTGGAAGGACTGATGATGAAGCTGAAACTGCAATCTTTTGGCCACCTGATTCGAAGAACTGACTCATTAGAAAAGACCCTGATGCTAGGAAAGATTGGAAACAGTGACAGACTATTTTCTTGGGCTTCAAAATCACTGCAGATAGTGACTGCAGCCATGAAATTAAAAGACAGTTGCTTCTTGGAAGAAAAACTATGATAAATGTAGACAGAGTGTTAAAAAAAAATAGAGACACTGATTTGCCAACAAAGGTCTGGATAGTCAAAGCTATGTTTTTTCCAGTAGTCATGTATGTGTGTGAGAGCTGGACCATAAAGAAGGCTGAGCACCAAAAATTGATGCTTTTGAATTGTAGTGTTGGAGAAAACTCTTGAGAGTCCCTTGGACTGCAAGGAAATCAAATCAGTCAATCTTAAAGGAAGTCAACCCTGAATATTCCTTGGAAGGACTGATATTGAAGTTTAAGCTCCAATACTTTGACCACCTGATGCAAAGAGCCAATTCATTGGAAAAGACTCTGATTCTAGGAAAGGCAGAAGGCAGGAGGAGAATGGGACGACAGTATGAGATGGTTAGATAGGATCACTGACTCCATGGACATGAGTTTCAGCAAGCTCCAGGAGTTGGTGATGGACAGGGAAGCCTTGCATGCTGCAGTCCATGGAGTTGCAAAGAACTGGACATGACTGAGCGATTGAACAACAAGTACGAGGGATGTAATGTAAAACATGATGACTATAGTAAACAATAGAAAGAAAAAGAAAGTGAAGTCGCTCAGTTGTGTCCAACTGTGATCCCATGGACTGCAGCCTACCAGGTTCCTCAGTCCATGGGATTTTCCAGGCAAGAATACTAGAGTGGGTTGCCATTACAATGGTTGTATAATATACAGGAAAATTGTTGAAAGAGTAAATCCTAAGTGTTCTCATCACAAGGAGAGATTTTCTTCCTTTTCTTTTGATTGCATCTATTTTGATTCATCTGATATGATGAATGCTAATTAAACTTATTGTGATACTCATTTCATTGTGTATGTAAATCAAACCATCATGCTGTACAACCTAAACTTTTGCAGTGATATATGTCAATTATTTCTCAATAAAACCAGAAAAATATATTAATGGATTGAGGGGACTCCAACCAGACAGAAAGGTACACTAAGTGTGGGTTAAAGGACCCAGAAAAATTGGGAACTTTTTCCAAGGCTAGGATATCAAGACTAGCCTTGAAAGCAGCTTAGACCTGCCCATTGCTCTGATTTACTGGTTCATCTGTTAAAAGTATCCTCAATTGGAAGAAAAGTGAAGGTAATGAGAAATTGACTTTATTTTTTTTTTTTGACTTATAAGTAGATTTTATTTTATTTATTTATTTTTTTTTACAAAAGGTTAGAATGAGGTACACAAGCCAGTTCACAAACTTACAAATGTCCTTGCAATTGGCTACAGATTTCCATGTTTTCACATTACAACCTGCTTCTCCTTGTCCCTCCATATTATAACATTGGCAAACAATGGGAAAGAGGCTTGGTGGAGAAAAAGGAAAAATATATATATATTAACAAGCTATCTAGAAAACTATAAAACTTTACTGAGAGAAATTCAAGACATAAATTTAATAGAAAGATATGCCAAGATCATAGATTGTAAGTAAGTGAAGTCACTCAGTCGTGTCTGACTCTTTGGGATCCCATGGACTGCAGCCTACCAGGCTCCTCCATCCATGGGATTTTCCAGGCAAGATTACTGGAGTGGGTTGCCATTGCCTTCTTCAGGGAATCTTCCCAATCCGGGGATCGAACCCAGGTCTCTCACACAGCAGGCAGATGATTTAACCTCTGAGCCACCAGGGATTATATAATTGACAATAAATCTACTCATTCAAAGCAATCCCAATCAAAATTCCAGCAATAATTTTTGTGCGAATTGAAAAGTGGATCACAAATTTATGTGGAAATGTATTAAGCCAAGGCTGCAAAAAAAAAGTTGAAAGAGAAATAAATTGAGAAGACTTCCTTACCAGCTATCAAGACTTATTAAATAGCTATGATAATTACAGAATGTGGAACTGGTCAATAGGTACAAAAAACAGAGAGAATCCATAAAGCAATCTATGCATATACTAACACTTAAAATAACAAAAATATGTACACTATGAAAACAGTGTTTAAATATTTACTAGTGCTATTGTGCTTTTGAACTGTGGTATTGGAGAAGACTCTTGAGAGTCCCTTGGACTGCAAGGAGACCCAACCAGTCCATTCTAAAGGAGATCAGCCCTGGGTGTTCTTTGGAAGGAATGATGCTAAAGCTGGAACTCCAGTACTTTGGCCACCTCATGCGAAGAGCTGACTCATTGGAAAAGACTCTGATGCTGGGAGGGATTGGGGGCAGGAGGAGAAGGGGACAACAGAGAATGAGATGGCTGAATGGCATCACTGACTCGATGGATGTGAGTCTGAGTGAACTCCGGGAGTTGGTGATGGACAGGGAGGCCTGGCGTGCTGCGATTCATGGGGTCGAAAAGAGTGAGACACTACTGAGCAACTGAACTGAACTGAACTGAACTGAGTGCTATTGTAAACTCTGTGTTAATCCTAAAAAGGAAAACATCACTTTCCTGTGGAGAAAATGATAAAAATAAGACTACATACAGGGATAAGACTACATACATAACAGGGATGGACTTAAAGGGTTTTTTTGTTTGTTTTTCTATCAAAATGAAAAAAACTAAGTCAAATGGATTTTCATCTGGAACAATGAAATTTGAGTTCTGTTTCTTACAGAGAATTTAAGCTCAAGATGATTGTAGATTTTAAATGTGAAAATTAAGACAGAAATCTAAAAATAAAGTAGAATGTTTTTATAACTTTGAAATAAGGAAAAAATAATTAACTCTAAAAAAATTAGACACATTAAAATTTTTAATTCTGTTCAGTAAAAAACTGAGACTGGAAAAAATAAGTCACATAGTTAAGAGAAGATACTAGGAATGCATATAATTCATAAAATGTGTTTTTAAATCTTTAAAGTGATAAACTCTAAGTAGAAAAATGGGCAAGCCTCTTAAAAAGTCATTTTGCAGTAAGTAGTTTTCTATTGTAGTATATAGTGTCATTTAATAAGTGAACAACCTTGGAAATCAAATTAATCTTTGACTTCTTAAGTGAAGAAAAATAAAGCTGTGTTATCTTGAGGAACTTTAACTCATGTTTCTGAGTCTAATTTTCCTACTTGTAATTTGGGACTAATTAATGCATTTAAAATAATACATATAATGGCATAGAGTGGGCATTCAAGGATGACAAGTACATCATTTTTATTCTGCCTTTTGTATTTTGGTCCCATGTTAAGAAAAATAAAAACTGCCTATGTGTCATATTTTTTAATTTAGGGCTTATATTATTGATTCTTACAACTGAATTTCAACTCACTAATTTATAGTTCTGCAAGAAAGAGGGTAAATTTTGTTTATAATTTGAGATTTTTAGGAATTTGTTTTTAAGGACTGAAGACTGTATTAAATATACCATGATCCATAAATAGTATGGGTATTTGAATGGAAAAATTGGCCTGTATATTTACATAAAAATATATTTGTTAAATGCTGACTATAGATTAACTAGTGTCCTAAATTTCAAGAATTAATCAGGTAAAGCATAGCCCCTGCCCTTAAGGAGCTTACAACTGATGAGTTTTACACAAATGGTTAATAATAATTTAAAGCATAAATATTAGTCTTTGCAACTAAGATAACCAAAAAAAAAATCATTAGGCTTTACTTTTTATTTTTTCACTTTTAATGGAAGCCAAATACAGAATAACCTCCACTGTTATTCTAACCTCCACTGTTATTCCTTATGTATTGTACCGCTGTTATTTCACTCTCTTTCTATTCTGTCCCATATAGATTTTCTTTAGTATTTGGGTAAAGAGAAGTGAAGCGAAGTGAGCTCTCTCAGTCGTGTCCGACTCTTTGCGACCCCATGGACTGTAGCCCCACCAGGCTCTTCCATCCATGGGATTCTCCAGGCAAGAGTACTGGAGTGGGTTGCCATTTCCTTCTCCAGGGGAAATTCTCAACCCAGCGATAGAACCTGGGTCTCCCGCCTTGCAGGCAGGCGCTTTACCCTCTGAGTCACCGGGGAAGCCCGTTAAATAATAATTCAGTTGCTTCTTGACAGGAGGTTAAGTGAAAGACTTGAGGGAAACAGCAAATATTACAGAAACATTTTCCAAATAGAGTTAGGAGAAAATTCAAGAGAAATTTATTCAGATGCTATCTATCAGGATGGAGGTATGACTTGGCTGAATGAATTTAAGCTTCTCATTTAAAGAGTTAAACTTTAGAGTTTAAGTTAAAACTCAGTTAAAGGCATAGAAAGACTGATTAGATAATCCCCTCACAAAGAGGGATTATTAGTGTTTGAATTTTAGATAAATATTTCAATGTGTTCTACTGGTTGACTAATAAGTTGTTGAAATTCCATGAATTATATTAACCCTATTTCTGGACTTGGAGACAGACATAACATGTATATATAAATTGAATGCCTATAATTTTCAACCTTTTTATAAGGTCTATATGTTGTCAATTTGAAGTGTTTCCAGTGAGATTTTAGGCATTAATATTTCTCTCGGAATGCAGGTAGTAGCTTCTGAATCTCTTCAGAGCATTTTTTATCTCTTTATTTCTCAAGGTATAAATGGCTGGATTTAGGAGAGGTGTAATAACAGAGTAAAACACAGCAAGAAATTTGTCCACCCAGGTGATGCTGAGTGGCCACACATAGATGAAGATGCAGGGCCCAAAGAAGAGCACCACCACTGTGATGTGGGCAGTGCAGGTAGACAGTGCCCTAGATGTACCAGCTTTAGAGCTTTGGCGAACAGTAAGAAGAATATATGTGTAGGATATCAACAGCAGAATAAAGCAGGTCATGGCCAGAACCCCACTGTCGGCATTCATTAATATTCCCAAGTTATAAGAGTCTCTGCAGGCAAGCTTGATTACCAGTGGTATATCACAGAAAAAGCTGTCAATTTCCCTGGGGCCACAGAAAGGCAGTTGCACAATCACAGCCATTTGACTCATGGCATGCACAAAGCCAATGGTCCAGGAAGTCGCCACAAGCCCAATGCACTTTTGCAGGTTCATTATGGTTGAATAGCGGAGTGGCTTGCAGATGGCCACATAGCGGTCATAGGCCATTACCACCAACAGCACCATCTCACCGCCTCCAACAAAATGCACGAAGAGGATCTGGCACATGCAGCCTCCAAAGGAAATAGTCTTGTTCTCTCTGACGAAGTCTGTAATCATCTTAGGAGTAGTTACTGAAGAAAACCACATATCAACAAAGGAGAGGTTGGCCAACAAAAAGTACATAGGGGAATGCAGATGGGAGTCAGTGATGATTAAGATCATGATGACAATATTTCCAGATACAATGATCAAATATACCATTAAAAATATCAGTAAGAGTAAGACTTGCTTATTCCATGACTGACAAAGTCCCAGAAGCATGAATTCTGACACTACAGACAGATTTCTTTTATCCATTTTACTCAGCATGTCCTTTAAAATAACCTAGAGAGAAAGATAGATTGTCAATTAGTAGGATGGGAAAGGCTATTTTCTAGACTTTAGTTAAAATTTATCTCACTGAAATTTAAATTTCATTGAAATTCAGCATCTACATCTGAAAGTGAAAAGTATAATTGGGAAGATAAACTTTGGTAAAATACTCAGGGCAGTATGCCCAAAAGAGAAGTAAAATGCCTAAAACTGGCTTTCCAAGATCGGATTCTTAAGAATGATTGAGAGGGTTCTATCACAGTAAGGAAGTGAGAAAGGTGGACAGCAATATGAAAGGCTGAGAAAAGATTATTGGGCACCCTAGAATCTAGCTTCAGTCTGCTTCTCCAGTGAAAAGAATCTGGATGCGTGACGACCAACAACTGTTATAAGTTAATAACTAAAATTTAAGTAGGAAGATGATGGTGAACAGATACTGAAATCCAGAACAAATGGCACAAAATTACAATTTCTCTGTGTTAAGCATAATGATTTCTTCAAGTCTCAGTTGAACTTAAAATAAACTAAGTGTTTAGTTTATTAGTCTAAAATATGGGTTTCCCAGGTAGCTCAGTAAAGAATCCAGCTGCAATGCAGGAGACCCAGGTTCCATCCCTGAGTCTGGACGATCCTCTGGAGAAGGGAATGGAAACCCACTCCAGCATTCTTGCCTGGAGATTTCCATGGAGAGAGAAGCCTAGCAGACTACAGTCCATGGGGTTGCACAGAGTAAAATGTACCTGAACAACCAACACTTCCATTTCATTTTTCAAGTATATGTTGGAACAAGCTTTAGAAGAGAAGCCGTACAGAAAGCCATATACAAATACCATGGCATGATAATTCAAATGCAAAATAAACACATAATTTACCATTACTTAGGATCACAATTAAATGCCATTCATTTAGTAAACTGAATCTATTAGGAAAAAAAATGTCAGGGGAATGTTATGTGAGAAAGGGATTGACCAAAGTTTCCACTCTAGTGGCAACCCAGACTCACGTTCTGATTTAATGACCTCTGCAGAGGTTTTTATAACTCAAGTTTATCAATAGAAAATATTTACTTTCAACTATGGTTCCAAATAGAAAAAGCAGTGCATCAAGGCTGTATATGTCTCCCTGCTTACTTAACTTATATGCAGAGTACATCATGAGAAATGCTGGACTGGAAGAAACACAAGCTGGAATCAAGACTGCTGGGAGAAATATCAATAACCTCAGATATGCAGATGACACCATCCTTATGGCAGAAAGTGAAGAGAAACTAAAAAGCCTCTTGATGAAAGTGAAAGAGGAAAGTGAAAAAGTTGGCTTAAAGCTCAACATTCAGAAAACAAAGATCATGGCATCTGGTCCCAACACTTCATGGGAAATAGATGGGGAAACAAACAATGGAAAGAGTGTCAGACTTTATTTTTGGGGCTCCAAAATCACTGCAGGTGATGACTGCAGCCATGAAATTAGAAGACGCTTACTCCTTGGAAGAAAAGTTATGACCAACCTAGATAGTATATTCAAAAGCAGAGACATTACTTTGCCGACTAAGGTCCGTCTAGTCAAGGCTATGGTTTTGCCTGTGGTCATGTATCGATGTGAGAGTTGGACTGTGAAGAAGGCTGAGCACCGAAGAATTGGTGCTTTTGAACTGTGGTGTTGAAGAAGACTCTTGAGAGTTCCTTGGACTGCAAGGAGATCCAGTCAGTCCATTCTGAAGGAGATCAGCCCTGGGATTTTTTTGGAAGGAATGATGCTAAAACTGAAACTCCAGTACTTTGGCCACCTCATGTGAAGAGTTGACTCCTTGGAAAAGATTCTGATGCTGGGAGGGATTGGGGGCAGGAGGAGAAGGGGACAGCAGAGGATGAGATGTCTGGATGGCATCACTGACTCGATGGACATGAGTCAGTGAGTCTGAGTGAACTCCGGGAGTTGGTGATGGGCAGGGAGGCCTGGTGTGCTGCAATTCATGGGGTCACAAAAAGTTGGGCACGACTGAGCGACTGAACTGAACTGAACTGATGCCAATGGATTCTTTGAAATATTGCTATAAAAATTTTAAATATATCTTTTCTAAAGTGAAAATAAGCTATAGACATGTGTAAGCAAAGTACGTCTTTGTTAGTACTGACTGATGTGAAGTTAAAACTTTAGAGATCACCTCTAAATGAAATAATGATATTGCTTATATTCATCCTGAAGTAAATTGAGACTTCCTCTCAAGCTTGACCTCATTTTACTTTTAGTCTGTTGCATCTCCTTTTTTAATTTTATTTTTTATTGGCATATAGTTATTTACAACTTTGTGTTAGTTTTGGGTGTACAGCCAAGTGATTCAGTTATACACACACACACACATACACATATTTTTCAGATTCTTTCCCTTATAGGTAATTACATATATTGAATATAGTTCCCTGTGCTATACAATAGGTCTTTATTAGCTATCTATTTATATATAATAGTGCATATATGTTGATCCCAAACTCATAATTTATCCCTTTTATAACTGTAAATTTGTTTTCTATGTCTGTGGGTCTATTTCTGTTTTGTATATAAGTTCATTTGTACATATGTTGCATCTTCTTTTATTCTTTGAAATCTCAAGAATGGTACCAAGGAGAGCAGGTGAGCAAAAATGAAAACCATTACCTCATCATGAGCAGTAGTTTTTCCTTCCCTTATACTGAGAACTAAGAAGCATAGAAAAGGATGGAAAGAAAGAATATCTTAAAGGAATTAGGTAAGTCACATATTTGCTGTGAGAATGGGAACATGTGACAATAGTTTCACAACTAACAAATAAACATAACCTCTGTCAGTTCAGTTCAGTTCAGTCGCTCAGTCGTGTCCGACTCTCTGCGACTCCATGAATCGCAGCACGCCAGGCCTCCCTGTTCATCACCATCTCCCGGAGTTCACTCAGACTCATGTCCATCGAGTCCGTGATGCCATCCAGCCCTCTCATCCTCAGTCGTCCCCTTCTCCTCTTGCCCCCATAATATTTATTTAATTTCTAAGAAAAAAATATTCTGATTATATATCCAAAGGCCTTAGTTACTTCAGCAGCTCAGTCATGTCCTACTCTGCAACCCAATGAACCGCAGCACTCCAGGCCTCTCGTCCAACAACAACTCTCGAGTTCACCCAAACCCATGCCCATCGAGTCAGTAAAGCCATTCAACCATTTCATCCTCTGTCGTCCCCTTCTCCTCCTTTCCTCAATCTTTCCCATCATCAGGATCTTTTCCAGTGAGTCACCTCTTCCCATCAGATGGCCAAAGTATTGGAGTTTCCACTTCAAAATCAGTCCTTTAAATGGACACCCAGTACTGATCTCCTTTAGGATAGACTGGTTGGATCTCCTTGCAGTCCAAGGGACTCTCAAGAGTTTCTCCAACACCACAATTGAAAAGCATCAATTCTTTGGTGCTCAGCTCAGCTTTCTTTATAGTCCAACTCTCACATCCATACATGACTACTGGAAAACCATAGCCTTGACTAGACGGACCTTTGTTGAAAAAGTAATGTCTCTGCTTTTTAATATGTTGTCTAGGTTGGTCATAACTTTCCTTCCAAGGACTAAGCATCTTTTAATTTCATGGCTGCATTCACCATCTGCAGTGATTTTGGAGCCCAGAAAAATAGAAGTCAGCCACTGTTTCCACTGCTCCCCCATCTATTTGCCATGAAGTGATGGGACTGGATGCCATGAATTTAGTTTTCTGAATGTTGAGCTTTAAGCCAACTTTTTCACTCTCCTCTTTCACTTTCATCAAAAGGCTCTTTAGTTCTTCTTCACTTTCTGCCATGAGGGTGGTGTCATCTGCATATCTGAGGTGATTGATATTTCTCCCAGTAATCTTGATTCCAGCTTGTGCTTCTTCCAGCCCAGCGGTTCTCATGATGTACTCTGCATATAAGTTAAATAAGCAGGGTGATAATATATAGCCTTGATGTACTCCTTTTCCTATTTGGAACCAGTCTGTTGTTCCATGTCCAGTTCTAACTGTTGCTTCTTGATCTGCATATAGGTATTTCAAGAGGCAGGTCAGGTGGCCTGGTATTCCCATCTCTTTCAAAATGTTCCACAGTTTGTTGTGATCCACACAGTCAAAAACTTTGGCATAGTCAATAAAGCAGAAGTAGATGTTTTTCTGGAACTCTCTTGCTTTTTCGATGACCCAGCAGATGTTGGCAATTTGATCTCTGGTTCCTCCGCCTTTTCTAAAACCAGCTTGAACAACTGGAAGTTCACGGTTCACATATTGCTGAAGCCTGGCTTGTAGAATTTTGAGCATTACTTTACTAGCATGTGAGATGAGTGCAATTGTGCAGTAGTTTGAGCATTCTTTGGCATTGCCTTTCTTTGGGACTGGAATGATAACTGACTTTTTCCAGTCCTGTGGCCACTGCTGAGTTTTCCGAATTTGCTGGCATATTGAGTGCAGCACTTTCACAGCATCATCTTCCAGGATTTGAAATAGCTCACCTGGAATTCCATCACCCCACGAGCTGTGTTTGTAGGGACAGAGGCCCATTCCTAAGGCCCACTTGACTTCACATTGCAGGATGTCTGGCTCTAGGTGAGTGATCACATCATCACGGTTATCTGGGTCATGAAGACCTTTTTGTACAATTCTTCTGTGTATTCTTGTCACCTGTTCTTAGTATCTTCTGCTTCTGTTAGGTCCTTATCATTTCTCTCCTTTATTGAGCCCATGAAATGTTCCCTTTTTATCTCTAATTTTCTTGAAGAGATATCTAGTCTTTCCCATTCTATTGTTTTCCTCTATTTCTTTGCTTTGATCACTGAGGAAGGCTTTCTTATCTCTCCTTGCTATTCTTTGGAACTCTGCATTCAAATAGCCTATGTCTCCTTAGAAATTTGAATAATTTGACCTTTACCTTGAACTTAACTTTTGCCAGGGTAAATCTTTCCAAAACTAGTTTTCCATTAGTTTTGTACTTATTGGAATAAGAGACATGGAAGATAAATAATAGCAAAAGTAGAATTTCAACTGTGTTTGAGAGAGAAATTTGCTAAAAGATGAATATGTACATTGCAAGGGAATAACTTATCAATAACAAATCATATTTTTTCATCAGTTTTGAACTTGCTAATATTTCACAATGTTAGTAGAGATATTATTCAATCAATATCAGTCCAACATTTGGGATAATTCATAGAATAACCATGGACTTTTAAAATAGTCAGATCTAGTCTGAACCCTGTAACTTGTTGACCTTATGCCTTTGAGCTATATTTATTTCTGTTTCCATTTCCTCATCTGAAAAAAAAGCAACGCTCAGTCTAATAGACTTGTAGTCAAGTCAGAAAATATACAAAAAGCAATTAAAATTTTGATAGTGCATATTTAATATATATTGGTTATTTCCCTTCTTCATATATTAAAATGCAACCTAAAGCGCTACAGTTTCCAAAACTTACTGGCAAAAATCTTAATGAATGCCAACCACCTTCTATAACCAAAATACATGGGATAACCTTTCTTTGTGGGCTTCCCTTGTAGCTCAGTTGTAAAGAATCTGCCTACAGTGCAAGAGATCGCAGTTTGATCCTAAAATACCTACTGCTTATATTTCTCTAAAGTAATAAGTAGATAGTTAGCAACCCTATAGGATGTAGAGGCAAGTGAATTTTCAGACTTGCTTCTTGCTTTCCACGAGCTTAATAACCTTTTTAACCTTTCAATTCTGCTTTTATCCAGGAAGCATTTAATATTTTTAAAAGACTGACAAGAGATAGTTACTCGTTCTTTTAAAACATCTTTTGAATTCTGTAACTTAGGGTCAGTTCAGTTCAGTTCAGTCGATCAGTCTTGTCTGACTCTTTGCAACGCCATGAACCACAGCATGCCAGGCCTCCCTGTCTATCACTAACTCCCAGAGTTCACCCAAACCCATGTCCATCGAGTTGGTGATGCCATCCAACCATCATCCTCTGTCGTCCCCTTCTCCTCTTGCCCTCAATCTTTCCCATCACCAGGGTCTTTTCCAATGAGTCAGCTCTTCCCATTAGGTGGCCAAAGTATTAGAGTTTCAGCTTCAAAATCAGTCTTTCAAATGGACAACCAGGACTGATCTCCTTTAGGATGGACTGGTTGGATCTCCTTGCAGTCCAAGGGACTCTCAAGAATCTTCTCAACACTACAGTTCAAAAGCATCAATTCTTTGGTGCTCAGCTTTCTTTATAGTCCAACTATCACATCCATACATGATTACTGGAAAAATCATAGCCTTGACTAGACTAGACTTGACTAGGGCTAGACTTGACTTACTTTGTTGAAAAAGTAATGTCTCTGCTTTTTAATATGCTGTCTAGGTTGGTCATAACTTTCCTTCCAAGGAGTAAGCGTCTTTTAATTTCATGGCTGCAATCACCATCTGCAGTGATTTTGGAGCCCAGAAAAATAATGTCAGCCACTGTTTCCACTGTTTCCCCATCTATTTCCCATGAAGTGATGAGACTGGATGCCATGATCCACCATAACTTAGGGTGGATTTTCACAAAAGGAGGTAGTGAAATTGAAAGATTTGAATTTTTCAGTTGGAATCAGTGAAACTGAAAAATTAGAGAAAGAAGATAAACTGAGTTACACTTTTTGAGTATTAAAAATACATATTGCAACATATTTTTCATCCTAGTCTGGATGCTATGTCCTTCCATTAATTTTTTCATGATAGTAATCCTAAAGCTGTTAAATTCTCAAAACTTATAATATTACAAAGAGAAACTTGGACTCAGAGAATTTAATAGATTGCCTGATATAAACACTGGTTGAGGTACACAGGGAGATACTCCAAGTTCCTTCTTCTGCCTAAAATTGCCTTCCTTTTTTTCTCGTTTCAGATTTTAATCCTGTTAATCCCATACCAAATGAGTTTTACATCACTTCTCACTGGATACATAACTTTTTTCACTTCTATCTCTATGCTAAAATTTGTCTTCGTATGCAATACTCTCTCTGATATAAAACGCTTATTTTCTTAAATGGTAAGAGCCATTTAGCTAGGATAGCTGGAAGTTGTTCAAAATCAAGTAGCTGTCAAAGCCCTGTGATCTCCCAAAGAAGACTTGAGAGCATCTCTGAGACACAGCATCATGATGATATGTACATTTTTTAAAGAAACCACAGAAATTCCAGTAGGAATAGAATACGAGGAGAAAACCCATGAATGATCTCTTTAAAGTTCAGAAGTTAAATGAGCCATACTCAGTTTCAAGCATAACAGGCATGTATGAGACAGAAACAGATATACTTTTTAAACTCTTTTAAAGAAGAGAGTCCCAGACAATATGAGATAACTTACCATACACAATTTTCTCTAAGACTAGATTACTTTTTCCTCTTCTCTTCTAATATATGCTTGAGATAATCTCCATTATTGGGTAGAGACAGTATCTATACAAGAACTTTCCCTCAGCCTGACACATATTTACCACTGGAAGGAATCCCTTGAGTGAAATTTTCCTATTCTGTTTTGGACAGAACAAGAATCATGAAAATAACTTGCACTGGACATCTCTTGGGAACTTCTTTGTTAAGAGCAATAAATTTTGCATATTCTGAGAATCAAAACAGGGAGACAAGAAAATCCACATATAAAGCAGCTAAGCATTAACCATAAGCAAAGTTTTAGATTATTTTTCATTTAACATATAAGTACTAGGCAGATGTCTTCTGTGATCTAAGTCTAACTAAATCTAAATCATCAGATACAGTTAAGGTTTTATTAATAGTTCCAGTTCCAAGAGAAATCATATCTTGACCACTATGATATATGACCACCAACAGAAAACCTTGATATGGATGGCATGCTCTAATGCATGCCTAATGTTTTCTAAATAGACAAGTAATGTTGGTCACCTGACTAATTTGTTTCAACATTATCTATGATTGCTTCAGGTCCTGATAGTTATGCACTGGAAGTCAAATTATTAAAATATCTTCAAAAGAAAACTGATATTTGCATAAAATACATTTAATTTGATCTTTTAGGTCTTTTAAATAATTTTATTGTGGTATAATTAATATATAACAAACAGCACATACTTAAAGTGTGCAATTTGATAAAATTTGACATATGTGTTCAACAATGAACATCATCACAATCAAGATAGTGAACATATCCATCAGCCTTTATGTTCCTTGTTAACCCCTCTTTAATAGAAAAGATACATGCATCCTGATGTTCATTGCACAATTATTTTAGTAGCCAAGATACAGAAATAATTTAAGTATGCATCAATATATGAATGGATAAAGAAGATGCAACATAGATATAAATATATACACAATGGAATATTACTCAGTCAATGAAATAATTAAATTCTTCCATTTGCAACAACATGGATGAACTGAAATGTATTATATGTAATGAAATAAGTCATACAGAGAAAGGCAAATAGTGTGTTATCACTTATATGTGATCTCAAGCCATTTCTTCAATGAGCTTCCAAAGAAGTCTCCCATAATGAGTTGTAACCTACTTACATCTCTCTTTCCCTCTGAATTTCTTTCCCATCTGTGAATATAATGTAATATTGTCAGGCACCTTGGTGTTGTCTTTTTACTTTGGTGTACCAGGTGTTGATTTTACAAATAATTGTGGTTGTTGTTTAGTCAGTAAGTCGTGTCCTACTGTAGCCTGCCAAGCTCCTCTGTCTATGAGATTTCCCAGACAGCAATACTGGAGTGGGTTTCCTTCTCCAAGGGATCTTCCTGACCCAGGGATCGCATCCATATCACCTGCATTGAGCCACCAGGGAAGACAATACAAATAAGAAAACTCAGATAACAAAAAATCAGAATTCCATATATTCAACAAATATTTAATGTGGATAAATAAATACAGTGTATTTGTATCATCTTGATTTAGTTCAAACTTGAATAATACCTCTTGTCTATGATCTTAAAATCTGGGAGGGGAGAAAAGATAGGTATACAAACAAGTAAACATAAAGCAGCTTATGAAAAGTGTAAAAGAAAGATACACAAATGGTGAAATAAAAATTCAGAGGTGGAAAAGGTGCTTCCATTAGGGGAATAAGGAGCATTATTATGGGAAAATGGCATTTGAACTAGACCCTGAAGGATAAATGGGGTTTTGCAGGTACTGCTGTTTAGTCGCCCAGTCGTATCCAACTCTTTGCGACCCCATGCCAGGCTTCCTTGTCCTTCACCATCTCCTGGAGTTTGCTCAAACTCATATCCATTGAATCAGTGATGCCATCCAACCATCTTGTCCTCTGTTGTCCACTCCTCCTGCCCTCAATCTTTCCCAGTGAGCATCAGGGTCATTTCTAATGAGTTGATTCTTTGCATCAGGTGGCCAAAGTATTGTCAGCTTCAACATCAGTCTTTCTAATGAATATTCAAGATTGATTTCCTTTAGGATTGACTGGTTTGATCTCCTTGCAGTCCAAGGGACTCTCAAGAGTCTTCTCCAACACCACAGCTGAAAAGCATCAAAAGCATCAATCTGCAGGTATAGAGGGAGGTAATGAAAATTCCATATAGAGAAAGTGGCCACAAAGAATCAAATATGAAAGACCGAAAGCTACTCAGAGAATGAAATGCTGTCCAAAATTATTCTGAAAGAAAGAGTAGGAAAAGGTAAGAAAGAAAGTCATTTGAAGTCTATTTGTGGAGAACTGGGAAATTTTTGAATAAGGAAACCAGTGGTGGATTTTAAGCAGGCAAATGATAAAATCAAGACTGCTAGGGGTTTCTTAGTATCACCAAGAGGTAATAACATCTAAGTAATCTTTTTTCCTCTTTAGTCTTTCAGTGTAAAGAGTTTGCTTTTATAATATGTTAATTGGGAAGTCATACGTTCCTCTGAAGTATTTTAGTCAATAAGCTTAAATATTGATACTTCTCGCTCTTTTCTCTAAAATCTAAAGACTTCCACCATACTGCCCTTCTAAACGATACTTCCAAATTCTCCAGATTTTTATCATCAGTGTCCTACAGTTTCTATATCTCAACATTTGCCTCACTGGGGTTTCTGAACATCCCCTCTCTATTCTCCAAAATATGCACAATGATATTTGAAATATTCTTATCAGAACTTTGGCTGACATAGTGTGTCTTTTTGTTCCACAAACTGTGTTTTCTGGAAACTTTTGGAATCTATATTTCAGGTGGGCAAGTTATTTGTAAATAATGGGCCCTCAGAGAAGTTGCTACTTCTCTTTACTGATCCCTCAGAGAATGTGCACTAATTTAACTTTATAAAGAAACTTTGGCTTGGAAGAGAACTTCCTAAAGCTACAGAGGCCACGTCTCAGGAGAACCTGTGATAAAGAAAGTGAAATCTTAATTTTGTGAAGCAATAAACTCTTTATCCGGCTAGAGACAGAAGGATATGATTTATTAAACAGGTCTTAGAGATCTGGTCAACATTAAAACCACAGGTCTTTCTTTTGAGCATAGCAGAGAGTCTTGACATCATTACACCAACTCCCTTTTATCCCCATCTCCTTATATTGATTTCCTAATGCTCTTGATTTGGAGTGATTTTAAAAGGATTTAGATTACTAAAAGATGCACACACTTCTACCAAATCATTATGAAAGACTTCTCAGAACACTGGTGTGGAAAATAAATGGGAGAAAATTACTTTTGAAAATTTTGTGTTTGTGCTGAAAATATAAGCCTTCCTAACTTTTAGAACTCACATGCCTGCATATTGCCACACACAAAAAAAAATTTCAAGAAACTCAGATATCTGGCATCCTTTCCATGAGAATATAGAGTAAAAAGAAATTTGCTTACAACAAAAGAAAGCATTTGCCTTCTCTTGAATCATGGAAATGTTTTACTTTAAACTAGCTTATAAGTCAAATCAATCCTAAAAACCTGTGGGAAAAAAACTACAAAATATAGTCCCATGCCTAGCTTCTTTTTCTACAAAATTTTAAGTAAAAGACTAAGTGCAAACTGAAAGCCATTGATTTCTAGAGAATCACTGTAACATTACAAAAGCCGATGTTGGTGAGTAACATTATGCTCTTATATTTTTATGTTGCAGAAAAACAGAGGTATTGCTCTTAAAATGGTTACTGCCAGCTTACTGTAAAATATGTCCGTTTATTTTTCACATTTTAATGATATGTAAGAAATATATTCAACTGAGGTGTAAACTGTAAAATCTTCTCTGCTGAGTATTTCACCATAAGATGGGTTTAGTTAAAAAAAAAAAAAACTAGTACATTTATGGTGTTAACTTTGTGTTACATGCTATACAGAAACTGTCATAGATCATCTCTGTCCCCAAAATAACATCTTACAAAATATGTTTGAAGTTCTCTAGCTCTATCAAAGTAATGGAGAGATTCAGAAGCAGGCAAAAGTTTGTTTCTGTGCCACCACTTACCTACTATGCCCAGAACTCAGAGTATATAGCCAAGAACAAGCAAACTATATTCTCTTCCTAGCTGATGAATTTTGGAAAAATATCTTCTCCTCATTCTCAAACAAGAACACATTTGAAATGAATTCTAAATGATAAATACATGTCTTTTGAACTTGCAGGTTACTGATCCAATGAACATCTCTGAGCCAGATTCCAGCTTGGCTTTTGTAAGAGAATTTATACTCCTAGGTTTTTCTTATGCGTGGAAGATTCAAAGCCTCCTCTTCTCACTCTTCCTTACAGTATATGCTCTGACCATAACAGGGAATGGGGCCATTATTTGTGCTTTATGGTGTGACCAGCGACTCCACATACCCATGTACATCTTCCTGGGAAATTTCTCCTTTCTAGAGATCTGGTATGTCTCTTCGACAGTCCCCAAGATGTTGGTCAACTTCCTCTCATATAAAAAGACCATCTCCTTTGTTGGATGTTTCCTACAGTTTTATTTCTTTTTTTCCTTGGGAACGACTGAATGCTTACTTTTGACTGTTATGGCCTTTGATCGGTACCTTGCTATCTGCCATCCCTTGCACTACCCTAATATCATGACTGGGCATCTCTGTACCAAACTGGTCCTTATCTGTTGGGTCTGTGGATTTCTGTGGTTCCTGATCCCCATTGTTCTCATTTCTCAGATGCCCTTCTGTGGACCAAACATCATTGATCATGTTGTGTGTGACCCAGGGCCACTGTTTGCATTGGCATGTGTCTCTGCCCCCAAACCCAATTGCTTTGCTACAGTCTAAGCTCGATAGTTATCTTTGGTAACTTCCTCTTCATCCTTGGGTCCTATACTCTTGTGCTAACAGCTGTGTTGCATATGCCTTCAGCTACTGGGAGACAGAAAGCCTTCTCCACCTGTGGGTCTCATCTGGCTGTGGTATCCCTGTTCTATGGCTCTCTGATGGTCATGTATGTGAGCCCAGGACTTGGACATTCTGCTGGGATGCAGAAAGTTGCTACTTTGTTCTATGCTATGGTGACCCCACTCTTCAATCCCTTTATCTATAGCTTCCGGAATAAGGAGATAAAAGCAGCCTTGAGGAAATTTCTTGGGAGTTTCAACATAATGTAAGACATATTAGATGATCCATCCATTGTCAGGTCAGTATAGATAACATGAAACAATCAGAATTATATTGTTATCTAAGCTTCAGATATGGGTCTAGTGATATTAACTTATATCAGCCTGTGAAATAAAACATTTATGAGGCCACTTATAATCATAAAATGCTGAGATTTTATAGATAAATGGTACTATTGGGTTCCTCCTTGGCATTTAGCCTGTATGAAAAATAAGAAATGTACACCACACTTAGGTGTTTTTTGAAAGTTAATATGACTTACCTGTGGTCAAAATTCTTATCTTCTATTTGATAATTTAGGTTAATAGTTCTGGGATCAATAAAATTGCAATTATGTCATTTTGCTTGTTTAGTTGGCTAGTTGTAAAGTAAAAAAGGAATCATTAATATATTATTTTCCAATTGTAGTTCTTATCATATTTGACTTTATTATCTTTGTGACATGATCATTCTTAGTAAATAAACCCTTAAAAGCAATTATCCAAAATTTCTGTAGAGAACATACAGTCACCTATATATGCTACTTTATCTAAAATAGATAATCAACAAGGACCCACTGTATAGCACGTGGAACTCTGCTCAGTGTTATGTGGCAGCCTGAATGGGAGGGCATTTAGGGGAGAATGGACACATGTATACACAGGGCTGTGTCCTTTCTCTGTCCACCTAAAACTGCCACATCATTGTTAATCAGCCATGTGTGCATGTGTGCTAAGTCACTTCAGTCGTGTCAGACTCTGCCACGCTATGGACTGTAGCCCACCAGATTCCTCTGTCCTTGAGATTCTCCAGGCAAGAATGCTGGCGTGGGTTGCCAATGCCCTCCTCCAGCGGTTCTTCCCAAGCCAGGGACTAAACCCACATCTCTTACATCTCCTGCATTGGCAGACGGTTTCCTTACCACTAGTAATATACGCCAGTATAAATTTAAAAAAAATTTTTTTCATGCTGTTGAACAGTAATGGTCAATGCTAGCTTAATGACATCCAGACATAGGTTGTTTCCTTTACATATTACCCCTTTCTGAGGCCTTAAAGGGCAGGTTCTAATGCCTACAAAGCAGCATCAATCTAAGTATTCAGAAATGCAGTATTCTGAATACTAATATTTTCATCAAAGTGTCACCAAAAATTTGATTGTTCCTGTAATGGGGTTCTAGGTAACAGAACATCTCCACCTAGAAACTGGAGAGAGAAATGGTTTTGGGAATATACTACTTAAGATCAAATAAATGAGTGACAGTTCAAGGTTATTTGTTACTAAAACAGTGTTAAAATAACACTGAGGGACAATTTAAAGAAAAACATCCAGAATTCAATCCCTGCAATAAAGCTATTTTCATTTGTATATATGCTTCATTTAATATAATGTCAAATTTGTTCGGTATTATGACATCTTTATAATTATTTTTAGAAACTATAATATTCCATTCAAATATGTGTCATGGATTGTAAGTTTTTACATAATGAAGTGACTATTCTCCAGAAAGAAAATTGTTCTTCCAACTCCCTTGTAGCTGACTTGTGAAGGATATAAAGGAATTTTCAGAATGTAGATTAAGAGAAAAATATATGTTACCACTAAATAATAATGACTGCTTACAGAATTAGTACTCAGAGAATCAGACTCTTGTTCCATCCACTACCAATCTTTTTCTTGAATATTATTTTCATTATTTTATTGTAAAAAATAGTACTTTAATAAAACCTTTATAAAGATTTGCATGGAGATACATTGCAAACCTACTTTAGGACTCATTCAGTTCAGTTCAGTCACTCAGTCGTGTCCAACTCTTTGCGACCCCATGAACTGCAGCATGCCAAGCCTCCCTGCCCATCACCAACTCCCAGAGTTCACTCAGATTCACATCCATCAAGTCAGTGATGCCATCCAGCCACTTAATCCTCTGTCATTCCCTTTTCCTCCTGCCCCCAATACCTCCCAGCATCAGAGTCTTTTCCAATGAGTCAACTCTTCTCATGAGGTGGCCAAAGTACTGGAGTTTCAGCTTTAGCATCACTCCTTCCAAAGAACACCCAGGGCTGATCGCCTTCAGAATGGACTGGTTTGATCTCCTTGCAATCCAAGGGACTCTTGAGTCTTCTCCAACACCACAGCTCAAAAGCATCAATTCTTCACCGCTCAGCCTTCTTCACAGTCCAACTCTCACATCCATACATGACCACTGGGAAAACCATAGCCTTGACTAGACGGACCTTAGTCGGCAAAGTAATGTCTCTGCTTTTGAATATACTATCCAGGTTGGTCATAACTTTTCTTCCAAGGAGTAAGCATCTTTTAATTTCATGGCTGCAATCACCATCTGCAGGGATTTTCGAGAGCCCCCAAAATAAAGTCTGACACTGTTTCCACTGTTTCCCCATCTATTTCCCATGAAGTGATGGGACCGGATGCCAGTATCTTTGTTTTCTGAATGTTGAGCTTTAAGCCAACTTTTTCACTCTCCTCTTTCACTTTCATCAAGAGGCTTTTTAGTTCCTCTTCACTTTCTGCCATAAGGGTAGTGTTATCTGCATATCTGAGGTTACTGATATTTCTCCTAGCAATCGTGATTCCAGCTTGTGTTTCTTCCAGTCCAGCGTTTCTCATGATGTACTCTGCATAGAAGTTAAATAAGCAGGGTGACAATATACAGCCTTGACGCACTCCTTTTCCTATTTGGAACCATTACTTAACCTCAAAAAAACTGCCCCAGAAAATCCAGGATGTAAGAATATTTTGTTTATGTAACAGTTTTCCTTGTTTTATTCCTGGGAAAGAGATGATGACTCAGTTCAAAACATAGGAATGCATTTGTGAGTTCTGAAGTGGACATTCCAGGTAAGAAAATTATTTGTTTCTGATGTATGGCGTGCTCAAACTCCTAAATCATTCTTATTTATCACAACTCTGCCATATAATCTCTTGCTTCTCTAGTCCATTGAGATGCTTTCTAACTCTTTGCCTTTTTCCAGGCTACATGACTTTTAAATTTCCTGAAACCAAGTAAGAAATGGGCTTAAGAAGAAGTAATGAGGCAGGAAATATTTCCACCCTGCCTGGTTAATATGTTAACCAAGTTAACATATTAAAATCATATTAATAAGTTAATATGTTTCTGCAGCCCAAACATAATGAAAGTATTCTCATTAGCTCAATTTTATAGATTAAAAAGTAAAAAGAAAGGTCAAATAATTTGCAAAAGCTTGCAGTCACTGTGTCAAAGTGTTTTGTAAATCTTAAAGAGCTTTACTAATGGAAGAGTTTCATAAAATTAAGTGACAGCAAGGAGATCAAACCAGTCAATCCTAAAGGAAATCAGTCTTGAATATTCATTGGAAATACTGATGCTGAAGCTGAAGCTCCAATACTTTGGCCACCTGATGCAGAGAGCCAACTCATTGGAGAAGACCCTGATGCTGGGAAAGGTTGAAGGCAGGAGGAGAAGTGGGCAACAGAGGACAAGATGGTTGGGTGGCTTCACATCACTGACTCAAAAGACATGAGTTTGAGCAAACTACAGGAAATACTGAAGGACAGTGAAGCCTGGTGTGCTGCAGTCCATGGGGTCACAAAAAGCTGGACACAACAGAGTGACTGAGCAAAAAAGTGACATCAATTCTATAACATCATGTATAATATGCTATTTTGATTGGCTTCATTTATTCATTAACAATGTAAAGAACTTAAGATTGTGCCTGACACAAAACAGGTGGCTCAAAATGTTAATTATTATTATATTCAAAATAGTCAACAACAACAAGCCTTGTAGTGGTGAATTTGCACATGTAAAACTTGTTAAACTCATAAATTCACTTTCTTTTTTCTTGTAATATTATTTTCCCACATCCTAATGCCCTTATTTTTCCTGGAATTTGGAACATTAATAAAGTATGATTTTATAAATAAATTTAATTTTGCAAGGAGTTAGCAGCACTGAGGGACATTTAGTGTTTGGTCAGTTTAACAAGGGTTTAAAGGCAGCTAATAAATATGATGACTCGAATTAAAGGTAAAAAAAAAATACTGATTTTTTTCTTCTTATTTCCCCTGAGGAAACCACTCAGTTCAGTTCAGTTCAGTTCAATCACTCAGTCGTGTCCGACTCTTTGTGACCCCATGAATTGCAGCACGCCAGGCCTCCCTGTGCATCACCATCTCCCAGAGTTCACTCAAACTCACGTCTATCAACTCCGTGATGCCATCCAGCCATCTTATCCTTGGTCATCCCCTTCTCCTGCCCCCAATCCCTCCCAGCATCAGAGTCTTTTCCAATGAGTCAACTCTTCACATGAGGTGGCCAAAGTACTGGAGTTTCAGCTTTAGCATCATTCCTTCCAAAGAACACCCAGGGCTGATCTCCTTCAGAATGGACTGGCTGGATCTCCTTGCAGTCCAAGGGACTCTCAAGAGTCTTCTCCAACACTACAGTTCAAAAGCATCAATTCTTTGGCCCTCAGCCTTCTTCACAGTCCAACTCTCACATCCATACATGACCACAGGAAAAACCATAGCCTTGACTAGACGGACCTTAGTCGGCAAAGTAATGTCTCTATCTAGGTTGGTCATTACTTTTCTTCCAAGGAGTAAGCATCTTCTAATTTCATGGCTGCAGTCACCATCTGCAGTGATTTTGGAACCCCCAAAATAAAGTCTGACACTGTTTCCACCGTTTCTCCATCTATTTCCCATGAAGTGATGGGACTGGATGCCATGATCTTCGTTTTCTGAATGTTGAGCTTTAAGTCAACTTTTTCACTCTCCTTTTTCATTTTCATCAAGAGGCTTTTTAGCTCCTCTTCACTTTCTGCCATAAGGGTAGTGTCATCTGCATATCTGAGGTTATTAATATTTCTCCCAGCAATCTTGATTCCAGCTTGTGTTTCTTCCAGTCCAGCGTTTCTCATGATGTACTCTGCATAGAAGTTAAATAAGCAGGGTGACAATACACAGCCTTGACGTACTCCTTTTCCTATTTGGAACCAGTCTGTTGCTCCATGTCCAGTTCTAACTGTTGCTTCCTGACCTGTACACAGATTTCTCAAAAGGCAGGTCAAGTGGTCTGGTATTCCCATCTCTTTCAGAATGTTCCACAGTTTCTTGTGATCCACACACTCAAAGGCTTTGGCATAGTCAATAAAGCAGAAATAGATGTGTTTCTGGAAGTCTGTTGCTTTTTCCATGATCCAGCGGATGTTGCCAATTTGATCTCTGGTTCCTCTGCCTTTTCTAAAACCAGCTTGAACATCAGAGAGTTCACAGTTCACGTATTGCTGAAGCCTGGCTTGGAGAATTTTGAGCACTGATCTGCTAGCATGTGAGATGAGTGCAATTGTGCCCTAGTCTGAGCATTCTTTGGCATTGCCTTTCTTTGGGATTGGAATGAAAACTGACCTTTTCCAGTCCTGTGGCCACTGCTGAGTTTTGCAAATTTGCTGGCATATTGAGTGCAGCACTTTCACAGCATCATCTTTCAGGATTTGAAACAGCTCCACTGGAATTCCATCACCTCCACTAGCTTTGTTCGTAGTGATGCTTTCTAAGGCCCACTTGACTTCACATTCCAAGATGTCTGGCTCTAGATTATTGATCACATCATCATGATTATCTGGGTCATGAAGATCTTTTTTTTACAGTTCTTCCATGTATTCTTGCCACCTCTTCTTAATATCTCCTGCTTCTGTTAGGTCCATACCATTTCTGTCCTTTATCGAGCCCATCTTTGCATGAAATATTCCCTTGCTATCTCTAATTTTCTTGAAGAGATCTCTAGTCTTTCTCATTCTGTTGTTTTCCTCTATTTCTTTGCATTGATCACTGAAGAAGGGTTTCTTATCTCTTCTTGCTATTCTTTGGAACTCTGCATTCAGATGCTTATATCTTTCCCTTTCTGCTTTGCTTTTTGCCTCTCTTCTTTTCACAGCTATTTGTAAGGCCTCCCCAGGCAGCCATTTTGCTTTTTTGCATTTCTTTTCCATGGGAATGGTCCTGATCCCTGTCTCCAGTACAATGTCACGAACTTCATTCTATAGTTCATCAGGCACTCTATTATCTATCAGATCTAGGCCCTCAAATCTATTTCTCACTTCCTCAGGTGTTTGCTATGACCAGTGCATTTTCTTGGCCAAACTCGATTAGTCTTTGCCCTGCTTCATTCCGCATTCCAAGGCCAAATTTGCCTGTTACTCCAGGTGTTTCTTGACTTCCTACTTTAGCATTCCAGTCGCCTGTAATGAAAAGGATATCTTTTGGGGGTGTTAGTTCTACAAGGTCTTGTAGGTCTTCATAACACCGTTCAACTTCAGCTTCTTCAGCATTACTGGTTGGGGCATAGACTTGGATAACTGTGATATTGAATGGTTTGCCTTGGAAACGAACAGAAATCATTCTGTCATTTTGAGATTGCATCCAAGTACTGCATTTCGGACTCTTTTGTTGACCATAATGGCTACTCCATTTCTTCTGAGGGATTCCTGCCCGTAGTAGTAGACATAAGGGTCATCCGAGTTAAATTCACCCATTCCAGTCCATTTTAATTCACTGATTCCTAGAATGTCGACGTTCACCCCTGCCATCTCTTGTTTGACCACTTCCAATTTGCCTTGATTCGTGGACCTGACATTCCAGGTTCCTATGCAATACTGCTCTTTACAGCATTGGATCTTGCTTCTATCACCAGTCACATGCATAACTGGGTATTGTTTTTGCTTTGGCTCCATCCCTTCATTCTTTTGGGGGTTATTTCTCCACTGATCTCCAGTAGCATATTGAGCACTTAATGATGTGGGGAGTTCCTCTTTGGTATCCTATCATTTTGCCTTTTCATACTGTTCATGGGGTTCTCAAGGCAAGAATACTGAAGTGGCTTGCCATTCCCTTCTCCAACCACTAACCATCACAATTATTTTTAAACATCACCTTTCTGTGTTCTTTTGAAAGCTTAAGTACTAAAAACAGACAAACAAAAAGAACACTATCTTCTTACTGTTATTCCTAGTGCTCTTTCTCCCTCCATCTCTCTCTCTCTCTTTTTCTCTGTCTTTGGGATACAGTTTGGCCTTGAAAAAATGTCATATACAAATTATAATGTTATACTGTGCAAGGGTTGTAAAGCAGTAAAAACTCATGAATGTATGTGGAAAAAATAAACTTTTGTTTCCCTGACCTCAACAAACACAATCACCTCATACGGTACTTGGAAAAAAAATGAATTTTGACACAAGTGGTAAAAGAAATATTTCAAGATATCCATATTCAAATTTATGAATTGTTACTCCAAAAACAAGCAAAAAAATCTGAAAAGAATTTCAGTCAAGTCAAGCATGAATCAAGGGAACCTTCTCTTTGGGACACTAAGATACCAAAACCCAACCCTGGCTCTGATTTCATGACTTCCTCACAGAAGTATCTCAGTAGCCCATATACTCTGGATAAGGAGATAATACCATTCAGGTAGAAATCTACCATTCTATTTCTTCTTCTTTCCTCCTCTACACTCCCAATCTATAGCCTGAAGGTCAAGTTCTCTCCAGAAGAATCATGGGCCCATCTTCAATCTTCCTAATACAAAGGGACTTCATATTAAGACTAGTAGAAGGACTAAATGGAAAGAGATAGAAATGGTGAAGATAGTGGATTGTACTTATGATAAGGAAGAACATAAGCTCTCCTAGAAAACAGAGAAGCATCTCATTATTTCAGACATCAGAAGGTATGACACAAAAGTAGTGAGAACTGAAATCCCCAAACCAGATTGGAAAAGAGAAATCATGAAATAGAAAAAGCTATTAAGACAGAAAAGAGAAAGAAAGAAAACCTTGTAAGCTGGAGAAGTTAAGAGGTTAACAAAGCTCTGTACTCTTTGCCCTGACACTCCCCACCTTCAGTTGAAAAGGGTGTCACACTTATGGATGAGAGGAAGAAAAGATCACAGAGGAAATGAAGATGAGAAAGAGGGACTTCCCTGATGGTCCAGTAATTAAGAATCCACCTTCCAAGGCAGGAGATGCAGGTTCAATCCCTGGTCAGGGAACCAAGATCCCATATGCCACGGGGCAACTAAGCTCATGCTCTGCAACTACTGAGTCGGCATGCCCTAGAGCCTGGGTGCCACAAGGGAGAAGCCCACACACTTCAGCTGGCACATGCACCATAACAAAGATCCAATGAGGCCCCCAAAATAGAAAAGAAGATGAGAAAAAATCCTTCCTGAGAAATGTCAACTCTGTCTCCACTCATCTTCATTTCCTCTGTTCAAAGGTAAAAAGTTGCTCCAGTGCCAGGTAAGCTTTGTGGACAGTGTGGAAGAGTAAGTAGTGAAAACAAACAAAGATGAAAGCAAAAATGGAGAATCTCTCCATCGTAGAGATCCTGGACTTCTCCAGGGAGGCCAGAAGCCTCAAGTTAGGCAGGGGCTGGGCAGAGCTTAAGGGGAACATTTGCATTAAAACTAGCAACATTTAACTGGCCAAATGAGGAACCATCACTTGTGGACAATCTAAGTGATGCCAACAAAGCTAATTTCCTAAGGACAAAGGACATTCCACAGCCCAGAACTCTTCTCTAT
This sequence comes from Nanger dama, assembly GCA_917880005.1. Lineage (NCBI taxonomy): Eukaryota > Metazoa > Chordata > Mammalia > Artiodactyla > Bovidae > Nanger > Nanger dama. The sequence goes on from CAKJTW010000003.1 coordinate 77,166,369, forward strand.
TCCTTGGATCCCTATTCCAAGGTCACTGTGTGTTCCTAGTCTGAGATCTATCCCAGCCTCTGAAATCTCCTAGGTACTAGGAAAGAGAGGGAAGTCCAAGAAAAAAGGGCATGCAACTTGACATATAGAGGACTATGGAGGTGAGCTCAAGAAACAGTCTTTCTAAAATGCAAGGAATCGCCATGGAGACAGAAGCACTCAGCATGAAGTTTGTTGAGTGACACATGAGGCTGGTGGTTTTGCAAGGTGAAGTTACCTGGATGAATATCCCCAGGCCCTTCTCCTCATGCCTCCTCTGAACTTTTCATTGAAGTCTGAGACACATACAACTGTGCTGCTCAAGGAAAGGTCGTTTAGTGCTTCCAGAGTCAGCCTTTTTGTGATCACCCAGGCATGTTGTCTTCATGGGCAAGGAGGAAGGAAGGAGGAAAAGTCTCTTTCAATACCAAACCCTCCTTCGCCCAAAGTCACGAGTTACTAAAAAGCTAAATCCCTCTCAAGAGGGTGTCTTCACCGTGGTAACTGACATCTGGTCTCTCAGGGCACCAGTCTGGTGACCTGTCTCCTTCTATCTTTCTTGGACTGGGATGAGCGACGTGCAATTACCGCTTATTTCTACTGCTTCCAGCTTTGTATACTTGACCTTGGGAAGAACCAAATTCAAATTGTAAAGGACAGGGATTTCCTGAGCTATTGCTCCCTGAAACACCTCAGCCTTCATGCCAGTGGCTTTCAGTCACTTCCTTCCAGGCTCGGAGTGCCCTGCCCCAGCTTTAGAGGCTCACTCTGTCAAAGAATAAACTGGGCCCCCAGAAAGCTCCCAGTGGCCCAGTTCAGCTCAGCCTGAAGGTGCTAGATCTGTCCCATAACAAGCTCTGGGGTCCTCTCCTTTCTCCCTCAACTCCAGGAGCTCTGGCTGAGAGGTAACAATAATTCCACGTTACCCAACAAGAACCTGGAGGGACTGAGGTGGCTGAAAAGACCCTAAACCTGGAGGTGGAACTAAATTGAGGTACTGAAGCCAGGCTGACTCTCCTCCCTTCCTGCCCTCACCTCACTGAACCTCCTAAGTAGATCTTAGGCAGCTCCAGGGTCCCCAGAAGCTGAGCCATCTGCAGCTGGGTTTTCCTAAGATGTTGGAGACCTATTCTCCCTGGCATAGTAGCACTGTTCAGCTTGGAGTCTGGACAGAAGTTTGCAGTGAGTTTATAGAGACCCCTTCCTGTTCTTAGAGAATCTCACATTGCAACCTTCACATATGTTGCTGCATCCAGATGACACCATCCACCCTGCATCACCTCACTTTGAGAGGCTGCATCCCCTCCATCTTCTCTGGCCATTAATCTAGAGATTCCTCCCATAGCTTCCACTCCTGGAGCACTTGCACTTCTGGTCTGATCATGAGGGTACAGAAGGTCTATGTCTATTTGTGATGCCCAGGCCGCAAGTGTTGGAGCTGGGGGACCTGGATGTGCTATGCACCAAGTTCAGTGAAGCTGGAGATGCTGCTGGAGGAGCTGCCTCTAAAGTTACAGGTGCTGGCACTGAGAAACCTGAACTCAGGAACACTCCTCCCGCTTCAGAGGCTTGGGCCTCTTTTAGAGGCTGCTGCTTAGCTCCACTCTACTTCCAGTGATCTCTAACCTACAACCACTTGGCCCCCTACCAAGTTAAAATAGGCAAACATGGATAACATCTTTAAAATATGCAAATATAGGATCAATTCCCTGAAATTTTTAAAGAAAGAAAAATTTAAAAGATTACCAGAAAATTGCATAATGTTATAAGTGTTCCCAAAGAGGAAGATAGTTTAAGTACATTGATTAAAATGGAATACCATGCACCCATAAAAAGTCATGCTTGAAGGATATGTACTTTTATGGGGAAAGACTTGTAACATAATATTAACATATATGCACTACTCTATACCAAATAGATAACTGATAAAGATCTACTATATAGCACAGGGGGCTTCTCCAATGGTTCAGCAGTAAAGAATATGCCTGAAATTCAGGAAACACAGGAGATGCGGATTTGATCCCTGGGTCAGGAAGATCCCCTGGAGGAGAGCATGGCAACCCATTCCAGTATCCTTGCCTGGAAAATCCCATGGACAAAGGAGCCTGGTGGATTACAGTCCATTCAGTTCAGTTCAGTTCAGAGGCTCAGTCGTGTCCGACTCTTTGCGACCCCATGAATTGCAGCACGCCAGGCCTCCCTGTCCATCACCAACTCCCAGAGTTCACTCAGACTCACGTCCATCGAGTCAGTGATGCCATCCAGCCATCTCATCCTCTGTCATCCCCTTCTCCTCCTGCCCCCAATCCCTCCCAGCATCAGAGTCTTTTCCAATGAGTCAACTCTTCCCATGAGGTGGCCAAAGTACTGGAGTTTCAGCTTTAGCATCATTCCTTCCAAAGAAATCCCAGGGCTGATCTTCTTCAGAATGGACTCGTTGGATCTCCTTGCAGTCTGAGGGACTCTCACCACAGTTCAAAAGCATCAATTCTTTGGCCCTCAGCCTTCTTCACAGTCCAACTCTCACATCCATACATGACCACTGGATAAACCATGGCCTTGACTAGACAGTCCATAGGGCCTCAGAATTGGACACGACTGAAACAGCTGAGCACAGCACAGCATATAGCACAGGGGACTCTACTCAATATTCTGCATTAACCTATATGAGAAAAGAATCTAAAAAATAGTGGATATATGTATATATGTAACTGATTCATGTTGCTGTACACCTGAAACCAACATTCTACTCTAATTTTAAAATGTTCAAAAAATTTACCAATTGCATGTACTATCATCCAATTTTGGAAAAATTTGCATATGTACCCTAACATAGGAAATATGTAGCAGAGAGGAGATTGGACTTCCCAGGTGGCTCAGTTGGTAAAGAATCCCCCTGCAATGCAGGAGACCCAGGTTCAATCCCTGAATGGAAAAGATCCCCTGGAGAAGGAAATAGCAGCTCACTCCAGTATTCTTGGCTGGAAAATCCCATGGACAGAGGAGCCTGCTGGGCTACAACCCATGGGGTCACAAGAGTCAGACACAATGTAGTGACTAAACCACCACCAGAAGAGAGAAGATTAGAAACACAAATTAGAAATGGTTGCGGAAATGGAACTGTGGGTAATTTTAACTTCTTATATATTTCTGTTTTATTCATTTTTTTCTTAAAATAAGCATGTGTTACTTCCTAATAATAAAAAAGAAAATAAAATCTCTTTCAAAAGTGAAGCCAATTAATACAGACTAAATTAAGTAATCTCTACTTTATGGTGACACAGTGGGAGCTTTAGAGAAAGCATGGATGCTGAAATCTGGGTAAATGGAGGAAACAGAGTGCAAAACCATCACAAGCCACCGATTTCAAAGACCATTTGTCATATAAAGGAGCCAAAGATGGCTTCCACATACTGGCCCATAGGTTATTTACTTCTTCACAGCAAACTGTAGTTTACTAGCTCAAAGACTCACACAGGCCAAAATTGTTACTCATCCAGCAGTTTCATTCGTGGCCCAGATGTGCAGGGTTTTAGCCATTTAGATCCTGCCTACTTTGCACATTCCAGAAAATTGTGCCCAACACCTGCTGGCCACAGGTAAACATTCCAAATGACTGCCCTTCAGAAATCTTTGGCACAGTCCTCACCCTCACCAGGCTGACATCACCTAGACAAGCGAGCCTTCTCTCTGTTTCCCCTCTTCCTCCTGGGACTTCCTTAGCTCTCCTTCCCTTCTTAGTGGCCCCCAAATCCATAAGCCTCTGGAAGGTCTTCTGCTCTGAGGGATTTCCTGCAAGCTGATCTGTAAAAGCAGTGTCACCAGACAAAATTATGTGCACTCTGTCCAGCCTTGAGGCCAAGTCTTTTCCCTGTCCAGCCCTAAAGTCCCTTGAGCCCCCACCCACCTTGCAGAACTATCTTTGGCCAAACCAAGGAGCCACTCAATTTTAGGCTCAAAGAGTGAAAGAGTTCCACACACATTTTTTCCGTGTGTGTGTGAAAAATTGGCATTGTAAAAAATGCCAATTTCTTCAGCTAATAGGATTAGACAATTTGTAGTCCCAGTATATAACTCTGGGATTTTGCTGACCAAGCTGCAGTCCAGAATTCCCTTTTGCCCCCGTTGTCTCCTGTCAACTAATGACCATTAGAATATACCATTCCTTTTTATCAATGTTAATGTGAAAAGCTCAAGTTCTCATTAAACTTAATATTTCACATTATTCCTTTTTTTCTTTTTTTGATACATCTTAAATGCATATAACCAAATTTCAGTAGTAAGAGAAATTTGCATCTGACGTTTAAACCTGCTCTACCACTTTCTCAGCCTTTATCTGGTGAAATTCATGATAGAAAGTAGTCTTCTGAAACAGTCTATTCATCACTGTCTAGGAATCCTTTTCGGAGTTATTCTCCACATTTAATTACAACGTATCTCCCTATGTGCTGTTCTTAGTCGCTCAGTCATGTCTGATTCTTTCTGACCCCATGGACTGTAGCCCACCAGGCCCCTCTGTCCATGGGAGTCTCCAGGCCAGAGTACTGGAGTGGTTTGCCATGCCCTCCTCCAGGGGATCTTCCCAACCCAGAGATCTAACCCAGATCTTCCGCACTGCAGGCAGATTCTTTACCAGCTGAGCCACCAGGGAAACCTGAGAATACTGGAGTGGGTAGCCTACCCCCTTCTCCAGGGGATCTTCCCAGCCCAGGAATCAAACCAGAGTCTCCTGCATTGCCGGTGGATTCTTTACTAGCTGGGCTAGCAGGAAAGCCTGTATCTCCCTATAACTTCTATTAAAAACTATCATTTTAAATTCTGTATTGGGGGATTAAATGAGATAAATGCAATTGCTCTGTTAAACAATCATCTTTCCTTTAATTTCTTTTGTTCTTTTTACTCCAATTTAAAATTCTAATTCCTTCTGCTGTTCCTTCTTTTAGATACTTGTAAGCCCTTTTCCAAATTCACTGATCTTTGCCCTTGTTCTTAAACTGTAAGAACCAGGATTTATGAAGGGCTCTTTCTCTGATATCCACAGATAGAATCAAACAGGATTAGATTTTTACCTTCATTTAAATATCTAGTCACATTAGTAATTATGGCAATCATAATGTTGATTAAGTTATATTTGCATTAGTTTTTAAAGACTGAGGGCTAGAAATAGCTATAACATGGACTGCAGCTTAAAAGGCCTGTGCTAATCATAGTTCTTTTGAAGTATTTTTGAAAGGCATCCATCCTTAATATTTATTTAATTGATCATGTAGTAGTGAAAACTGGATGAATATAAAGAGATTAACAAACTGAAAAATCTTTCTTTACTTTTTTGATTTCCTTATTTTCTGTCGAAAGCTGTGGACTTTTATCCAAAGTGACCCTGCCCTGGGTCTTCCCTGGTGGTCCAGTGGTTGAGACTTTGCCTTCCAAGGCAGGGGTTGTGGGCTCAATCCCTGATCTGGGAGCTAAGATCCCACGTTCCTTGCAGCCAAAAAATATTAACAACAACAAAAAAAAAAAAAAAACAGAAGCAATATTGTAACAAATTCAATTAGGCTTTAAAAATGGTCCACACCGAAAAAAATCTTTAAAATCAGAATGATCCTGCCCATCTGCCAACCTCTCTTTCTGTTCCCTGATGCCATGCGTTCTTTTGGCCAAGCACTTCCTTTTGAAATTTCAATATTTTCTTTTTCATATGCTATTTAATCTCAGAGAGGAAAGTTGTTTAGATCACATCCAAACTTGAAGACATTCTTTAACTCTAATAATCTTGTAAATTATTTGTCACATTTTTCTTTAAAAAAAAAAATTGTGAAATACCAGTTGCCTCCCTCTGTCATAATGCACTTATTCATTTGGACAGTTCATACACTGGTTTTCACTGGTGCTATTCTGACTCTGAAGTCTCAAAGGTTAGTTATAACCTCTAACTTGATTAACACAGAGATATTTTCCAGTTCTTCTCCAAGGTGATATTACTTGTATTTTGCATTTCATATCACTTTACATTATTAATTCTTTTTCCTTCCTCTTTTCTATCGACTTATATAACTAGGAAAATATAATATTTAAGAAAATAAATTAGTGACTTTGCACATTTGCATCACAATTGTCGTGACACACTCCCATGTTCCCTAGTTCATTTGAATTTCATCATTCAAAGAACAGTTGTAAGGTCAGTCTTTGCTAAGAAAGAAAACATTTTTATGAATTATTTTGCCATAATTTCAGACATTGGAGTTTTTACTTTGATTTAAATGTTTAGCTTTCTCTGGCTGAAGTGAGACTGAAAGGACAAATTCACAAAACAAGTGGAGCTACAGTTTATAATCGAGAATGAATGGAACAGTTGTTACAGATCCAAAATCTCAACATTACCATAGTGTATGTGGGGTTAATACATATGTAGAATTGTGGAAAGAAAGGAACAAATAGATAAAGGCTTTAAAGGTTTTGTTTTTTTTTAATTCTTTGCAACAACTAATTTGTCTGCATATCTTTTGGCTTCATAAGAGTCTTTGTCCTTACTTTTTCTTTCCTAAACCCAGTATCATCTCTAACATGGGAAAACAAAGCTGCATTACTATAAAAATGCATACAGATGTTTCTGGTTACATTTAATATTCTCATCTAAAGCGTAAGGCCAAATTATTTTTCACCTTAGACCCAGGCTTCATCATCCTTCCCTTTTCCTCTAGAGGTTAGACCAATTTAGACCTCACTTGAAATACTTTCTGAGGTCTGGCCAAACTTTCTCATTATTACCCCCAGATGAGGCCACAGGGAGAAGTTCAGTAGTCCAGGATGGTCAGAGACAATCTTGGCATATTATTAAAAACTGTGGGGAACAGGACCTCATGGTTAAGAGCTGACTGCATATACAGAGTACCCTGGATCACCTTCCCTCCAAGATGGGCTACCCGGAACAGATCAGCTATAACTCAGAATATGTTTGTTAACATACTCTCCTTTAGAGGTAGGAATGGAATTGGTTCTTCCCAAACCAGAAAAGACCACAGTGTCCTTTACAACTGCAAATAAACACCTTTTCAAGTTGTTTAAGCAATATGGTCATTGTATGGGCTTCAGGTAAGTGCTATGTTTGATGATATTACCTTCCAATACTCACCCCCTTTTAGACGCCATCAGATACTCGGATGCCAGCCCCACTGTTTGGCTTTGCTGCACATTTTCTTCTGCTGAAATGAGAGAACAAGGAGACTGAGGCTGACTGCATATTCCAGGAGAGAGAAATCTGAATTTGAACTCTGCTCTCTGCCAGATTCTATAATTCTCACACAAGATCTTCAGGTAATTTACAGCTCAAATTTCTTGGTAATGCGTTTTTCACTTTCCTCTAACCCTATGTTGTAGTTTCTCTATATGAAAATGTAAATTAGAATAGCTTCCTCATAATGGCAACTGGTTAGATTCTCAATTATATAACATTGCCTCTGGTATTAAAACTGGTCTGACTAAACGCTAGATTTTGTGTGTTTCATTTATAAAATATAAGTTAACATATTTAAACAAAACAATATTTTTCTTATGAATATGTTATGTATATCACAAAACCATATGGGCCAAGAACAAACTGTGGATGACAACTTTATTTTATATCTTATTACATATTCAAGTCAGATATACCAGATTTCTTTCTGAATATGATACAGAAGAAAAATAAGGGAGTAAGAGCATTTTTCTATTAAAGTAACTTGAACAGCCACATTTTCTTTAGGCTGCTCTTTTGATTTTAGGCAGGAGAAATCAAAAACAGTTCACTTACTACACCTGTGGCTGATTCATGTCAATGTATGGCAAAACAAATACAGTATTGTAATTAAAAAATAAATAAATTTAATTAAAAAAAGAATTATAAAAATCATTCATTTAAAATATGGGCAATCCGATATAGAAACATATTGAGAGAATAGATAAAGAAAACTGCGTATGTACACACACATACACACACACACACACAAACCCCTAGACCATGATTTTCACTTAGCAACAAGAAGAAAGCACAGAGCACAAAGCAGAGTGGATGAAAGGAACACAGAGACAATGTGATTCACAGAGAGAGGTGGCTTTGATAGGACTGTTTTGAGTGGGCTCCTCTCACAGATCGCCTGCTTATAGTCTGAGGTTTTTTTCTCCATTCAGAAGGTGTTGCCTTGCTTTTGTGTTTTTAACAAACTGGAGAAACCAGTCTTTACATTTTCTTAAACGTTTTTCCCTGTCTAAAGGAATGGTTTTCCTGTTTAGTTACTATTAGGGCAAGGCACTGATTGAGATGACAAATATTTAATGAGCATCCCTAATATGTCTTGCCTGGTGGGCTACAGTCCATGGGGTTGCAAACAGTCAGACATGACCGAGAGGCTAAACAACAAAAAATATGTCTTGAACACTATCCTAGATTCTGGAAGTATATCAGTGAGCAAAATGATGTCCTCTTATATTCAAGCGATTGAGATAGAAAATACATGCTAAGTATATAATACAATGCCAGGTAGTGATATGTGCTTTGTAGAAAACCAAAGCAGAATTGGGAAACAGAAGAGTAAAGATGGGCTAAATTAAGGAAGGTTTTCCAGGTGGTAAAGAATCTGCCAAGGCAGGAGATGCAAGAGACACGGTTTGATCCCTGGGTCAGGAATATCCCCTGAGGTAGGACATGGCAACCCACTCCAGTATTTTTGCCTGGAAAATTCCACAGGCAGAGGACTCTGGTGGGCTACAGTCCATGGGGTCACAAAGAGTCAGATGCGACTGAGCCTTCACACGTGTAAGTTTAAGAAAGGCCTCTCTGAGTCTCTGATTTTTCCAGATACCTGAACAAAGGAACAAGTTAAAGAATATGAATATTGCAAAGAGGAATAAAGGACATTCCAGACCTTGATACTGGCCATACTTGGCATGTGCAAGTGTCAGTGTGTCTGGAGTGGGGTCAGTAGAGGGAAAGGGGTTAGGAAATGAGGGCCTGGAGTTAGGTCTAGTTGGCCTTACAGACTGGGAAGAGCTTTAGTCTCTCCTGTATGTTTGAAAGATTGAGAGCAAGTAGTTGACATGATCAGATTTTTTTAAACTATGTTTTGAACAAGAGGCCTAGAGCATTTGTTGATGGTTTGGATGTGGAGTATTAAGAGGGGTGGTAAGGATGTGACCAAAGTTTGTGACCTGAGCAACTGAGTAAATGGAGATGCTGCTGGGTGATATGGCAAAGAAGTAAGGGTCAGCCAGTTTGTGGTGAGAAAAATCAAGAGTTTTGTCATGGGCTTCTTGTTTTAGTTACATTCAATAGCAAATGGAGATGTTGAATAAGAAATTGGGTAGATAAATCCAAGTTGCAGAAGAGACTTCACAGTTAGATAAAGAAAATGTGGCTTCATTTTACATGAGTAGTTTTTATGTCAAAGGGCTAGCTGTCACATCACTTACAGAGAGAGCATAATTAGAAAAGGAAAAATATCAAGGACTAGGTCCTAAAACAACATTTATAGGTCAAGGCAACTAGAAGGAATTCTAACATAGAAGTTTTGAATAAAAGTGATAGAGAATAATGTGAACGAATAGTCCACGAACAGATCTCCAATTAACGTCATTCAAAACTCAAAAGTGCTTTAATGACATATACCACTGTAGTTATTTCTGTTCTATGTGGCAAAATATACATTGAGAGTACCATCATAAGGTACTTTCCCAGCATATGATAAATTTCAACTGGGAGCTTGCATCCTCTACTTAAGGTAAATTTCAGTTAAAAGAGAATTATATTAGTTTGCAGTGTGACCCTCCTTCATGCATACCAATTTCATTTGTAAATGCTTATTCTAGCTGAAAATATATGAAGCTTACTCTTCTTCTGCAAATTTCTTTATTACAAAGAGGACCAAGTTAAAAGGAAAGAGTGTTTTTTGCATATTGTCATATGTCAATTGTGCATATGTCACTAAACCCTGAGAGAAATTAACAATGCAAATTGTGGAATTTTTTTCATGGAGTTTTTAAAAATAAGAGAGAATGCAAATACTACAGTTGAGCTTGCTGTAAGCAATCATTGATAAAACATCATTTTCCTTACTTCTGTGTCCAAAATTTCCAATAGTACAGAAACTCTATCTAAAATGATATACATATTATTATTAAATTTACAGTAATAAACTCAATTTGCAACTATGAATTCTTACAATGTTTTCTTCCATTTACACACATCATGAACTATTATTATTATTTAAAACTTCATGTTTGTGCGTGCTAAGCCACTTCAGTCACATCCGACTCTTTATGGCCTTATGGACTGTAACCCAACAGGCTCCTCTGTCCATGGGAATTCTCCAGGCAAGAATACTGGAATGGGTTGCCATGCCCTCTTCCAGGGGATCTTCCTGACATCTTACATCTCTTGCATTGGCAGCCAGGTTCTTTACCACTAGAACCACCTGACTCAATGGACATGAGTTTGAGCAAACACAGAGATAGTGAAGGACAGGGAAGCCTGGTGTGCTGCAGTTCATGACGTCACAAAGAGTTGTACATGACTTACCAACTGACCAACAATGAAATCTCCATGTGTCCTTATATGGGTTTGGCCCAGATGGTTTTTTCTGAACCAGGTTGAAAGCCTCTGAATGGCAAGGACTATCTATTTTGATTTATGTAGTGCTGAGGACATTACACAGAGGCAGGTGTTTAATGGACCATGATGGGCATGGTGATCATGAAGATAAAGCTATAATAAGCAAATGACCTCCAAATCCCCTGTTTCTTCCCAGTATCACACTGGGGCAAAGAATGCTAGAAATCTTCAAGCAATCTAAAATTATGCTACTTATTGAATTGTAAAGAAATTCCGAGAACATCTTAATGAGAAAACTTTTGTAAAATCATTTGTAACACGGTAATGTCTTGTTGTTGCAGTTTTCTGGAGAAGAAAAAAAATGAAAAACCCAGAAGGAAATAATCGCTCTGACCCTGTGAATGAATTCATTCTCCTTGGATTCCCTTGTACCTGGGAGGTTCAGATCTTCCTCTTCTCACTCTTCTCTGTGATCTATGTGTTGACACTAATTGGAAATTTGTGCATTATCTGTGCAGTGTGGTGGGTCCACCATCTCCACACCCCCATGTACATCCTGCTGGCCAATTTTTCCTTCCTGGAGATGTGGTATGTCACTTCTACTGTCCCCAGTATGCTAGCCAACTTTCTGTCTGAGACCAAGACCATCTCCTTCTCTGGCTGCTTCCTCCAGTTCTACTTCTTCTTCTCCATGGGCACCACTGAGACCTTCATATTGTCTGCCATGGCCTTTGACAGGTACCTTGCCATCTGCAGGCCCCTTCGCTACCCCACTGTCATGCCAGTGCAGCGCTGCATCAGAATGGGAGCCTGCTGCTGGGTGTGCGGCTTCTCCTGTTTTCTCCTCCCAGTGTATCTCATCTCCCAGCTTCCGTTTTGTGGCCCCAATACTATTGATCACTTCCTGTGTGACCCAGGACCCCTTATGGCGTTGTCTTGCGTGCCAGCTCCTGCCACTGAGATTATCTGTGCCACCTTTAATTCAGTCCTAATTTTTTCCACTTTCCTGTTCATTACCAGCTCCTACACCCTGGTGATCAGAGCTGTGCTCAGGGTCCCTTCAGCAGAAGGCCGGCGTAAGGCTTCTCTACATGTGGCTCCCACCTGGCTGTAGTGTCTCTGTTCTATGGCTCCATCATGGTGATGTATGTGAGCCCAACGGCAGGCAATCCAGCAGGAATTCAGAAAATTGTGACCTTATTTTATTCTGTGATGACTCCACTTTTCAATCCCTTGATCTACAGCCTCCGGAATAAGGAAATGAAGGAGGCCCTGAGAAAACTATTTAGGAGCGTGATGTTTGGTCAAAGAAAGCCTCTCAAGAACTAGAATCTATATATGTAAGACATATAGGAATATAAAAATTTCAGACATTAATGATTTTAATAAATTTGAGGGAAAGGGTGCCCTTATTCCCTAAAATGTTTTAGGTTGCATTTAATGAAGCAAATAACAAATAAGATGGCACCAGAATTTACATAAATCATTTGTACTAGGCTTTATTGTATTAGTGTTCCTGTGTGTACTATATGGAAATTGGAAAATGCCAGACATTCTCATATTTTTCCAGGAAAAAATATATATATATATAACCCAGATGTCAACTGTTCAGTTTCTAAGTCAACTTCTCAGTTTGCAAATTTAAGTTTAAGCAACAGTTGGAACCAGACATGGAACAACAAACTGGTTCCAAATTGGAAAAGGAGTATGCCAAGGCATATATTGTCACCCTGTTTATTAAACTTAAATGCAGAGTACATCATGCAAAATGCCAGGCTGGATGAATCACAAGCCAAAATCAAGATTGCCAGGAGAAATACCAATAACCTCAGATATGCAGATGACACCACTCTTAAGCAGAAAGCGAAGAGGAACTAAACAGCCTCTTGATGAAAGTGAAAGAGGAGAGTGAAAAAACTGGTTTAAAACTCAACTTTCAGAAAACTAAGATCATGGCACCCAGTCCTATCACTTCATGGCAAATAGATGGGGAGACAGTGGAAACAGTGACAGACTTTATTTTCTCGGCCTACAAAATCACTGTAGATGGTTACTGCAACCAGGAAATCAAGAGATGCTTGCTCCTTGGAAGAAAAGCTATGACAAATCTAGACAGCACATTAAAAAGCAGGGACATTACTTTGCCAACAAAGTTCCATCTAGTCAAAGCTATGGTGTTTCCAGTAGTCATATATAGATGTGAGTGTTGGACTATAAAGAAAGCTGAGGACCAAAGAACTGATGGTTTTGAATTGTGGTGTTGGAGAAGACTGTTGAGAGTCCATTGGACTGCAAGGAGATCCAATCAGTCGATCCTAAAGGAAATCAGTCTTGAATATTCATTGGAAGGACTGACACTGAAGCTGAAACTCCAATACTTTGGCCACCTGATGTGAAGAACTGACTCATTAGAAAAGACCCTGATGCTGGGAAAGATTGAAGGCAGGAGGAGAAGGGGACAGCAGAGGATGGGATAATTGAATGGCATTACCAATTCAATGGACATGAGTTTGAGTAAGCTCCGGGAGTTGGTTATGAACACGGAAGCCTGGCATGCTGCAGTCCATGGGGTTGCCAAGAGTCAGACATGACTGAGTGACTGAACTGAACTGAATTGAACCCAGATGTCAACTGCTCAGTTTCTATCTTTTGCATATTTAAGTAGATTTGTCTCTGACCCCTAACTGTATAGTGATTAGATGTCTAGAGTCCCCTCACTATTTCCCTATGTACACATCATACCACCACTATCTCCCTACAGATGTGCCATACCACCACTATCTCCCTACACACGCACCATACAACCACTATCTCCCTGTACATGTGCCATATAACCACTATTTTCCTAGATACACACTACACAAGAGGTACATATGTGTTTCTCTCCTCTCATTCCCAGTCTGCCTGCTATCTTGTTTTGATCACGTCAATCTGAGTGTGAGACTCATCCCCAGCAACATTTTATCCAAAATCAGACTGATTCCAGCTTTTTTGAGGTTAATATACCTGACTACAAGATGGAATTAGGGAAGTAAGAGGAAGGATTTTCGTGCTGAACACACAGTCAAGTTCTCATTGTACCTGGTGCTATCTCTATCTCTTCCTTTCTCACCCTCTCCCCATCACCCACAAGAGTGACCAGAACATCTTTCCCTTTCATATTCAGAATAACTTTGTCTATATGTAGGCTTTTGGAGTTTGAGCTTCTTCCCCAGATAAGTTTGTCAAAAAACTTCTTCTTAGCGAAGTCAATTTTTGAACACCATCTGGTGAAAATAGTTTTTTCCAACTCCTTAGTTTTGGGATTGTTTTAAAATCATATAACATGATATATTACATCTTTATTTTAGTACCACGTGGGAGCACTCAATACAAAAGAATAAATGTACTTAGAATACAAGTGAGACCTGGAAATAAGATACCCTGGAAAAAAATTAATAAGGCCACAATAATTCATATTTTAAGTACTTTAAGATTTTTTAAAGTGCTTTTCCCCCTGTATACATAATAATGAAGGTTAATCATGCAACAAGGACAGTGTGTGAAAGTCTGAGGACAGAAATAAGATAGTTTAGCTAATGTCCAAAATGAGGTGCATTACTCTGCAGTTAACTTTAAAGTGGCCTGGAATCATCATATTGCATCTTAGTAAATAAATTTCATTCTGAGTGACACAGTCTTATCTACTAGTGAAATTGTAGCCAGTTCCATAGAAGCACAAAAAGACCAGATTCACTAATATATCTTCATTTTAGCTATGCAAGGGAGGTAAAATCAGGATCTAAGTGAGGTGATAGCATGACTTAATTTAAAGTTTGGGTGCAGGGCCTCAGGTTAGTCTCTGAAGCCCTTTGCACAAATTATAAAATCAGAAAGCAGCAGCCCCTTAGCTACAAGTCTTGACCAGAGGTGGTTTTATGCACCCCTTCTCAGGGGGACTCCCATGCACATCAGGGTCCACACTTCTGCTCCCTGGGCACAGGCAGAGTGACAGCCCCCCTCTCGGACAGGCTCCCTTATGTCAGGAACAACCTGCAGAGCCTTACAATACCCCCTGGTAGTGGAGAGAAGAAGTAAGCCCCATGGAGCCTTCCCCGCCTTCTCTCATTAAAAGTACTGGAAAAAGGAAGGCAAGCATTTAATCCTTCAAGTAAGCCACATGGAGCCTTCCCCGCCTTCTCTCATTAAAACTACTGGAAAAAGGAAGGCAAGCATTTAATCCTTCAATTCTCCCAAAAGAAAGAGGGAAAAGATAGGGATTAAAACATAGCACATCATACTCATCAATTAGCTCTTGAATTAAAACTCAGAAACTTACTCTCATCCCAAAACTTATTTTTCTGTCTATTTTTCTTTATCAAACACTAGCAGATATTTGATGTGAATTTTCATAAAAATAATTTCAAAATGATTAAAATCAGAAAAAAACTTTTAAATGGTGGCCTCCTGCAAAGTAAATATAGAAAAGATAATAATCAGGAGGAAAATACAATAAAAGAAAATATCATTAATAATATCAACAAAAATGCAATACAACTCTAAATAAATACATCAAAAATCAGTAAAGTATATAAAAAGAAAACTGTAAATACTTGGCTCTAAAAAGGAAAAAAGATGAATAGGTAGAGATAGCTACCATTTTTCTGGATGTAACAAGTAAATGTTGTAAACCTGTTGTTTCATTTCAAATAATTTTATTAGTTTAATGAAAATAAAATAATGATAATAACATCAAAATCATACATACCCAAATGTTTAGTAATTGGAGAAAAAGTGAATTATGACACAGTTAAATTATAGGATATCATTTAGATATGTTAACAGTATAATGCTAAATCTAAACTTTTATTCCAAAATAGAGTGGATTTACATAATTGTTTCCAAACATATTTTGCAATTAAGAAATTAAATGAAGGAATTTTATAGAAAATTTTATAGTTGCCATCTTTTAACAAAATTATAAATTTTGTTCTGCTTCCTGAAGTGTTTTTCAAGTTTATTATGATAAGCTTGCTGTTAATTTTTCTTACTAAAATCTTTTTAAAGTTAATTTAAAAATCTCAACTTGACAATGTTAAAAAGGCTTATTCTTTATGTTTAAATTGACAACATCCATTGGATCATAGAAAAAGCAAGAGAATTCCAGAACAATGTCTACTTCTGTTTCATTGACTACTCAAAAGCCTTTGACTGTGTGGATCACAGCAAACTATGGAAAATTCTTCAAGAGACAGGAATACCAGACCACCTTACCTGCCTCCTGAGAAACCTGTATGCAGGTCAAGAAGAAACAGTTAGAACCGAACATGGAACAAAGGACTGATTCAAAATTGGGAAAGGAGTATGTCAAGGCTGTATATTGTCACCCTGCTTATTTAATTTATATGCAGAGTACATCATAAAAAACATTGGGCTGGATGAAGCGTAAGTTGAAATCAAGATCGCCTGAAGAAATATCAGTAACCTCAGATATGCAAATGACACCACTTTTCTGGCAGAAAGCGAAGAGGAACTAAAGAGCCTCTTGATGAAAGTGAAAGAGGAGAGTGAAAAAAGGCTGGTCTGAAACTCAACATTCAAAAAACTAAGATCATGGCATCCAGTCCCATCACTTCATGGCAAATAGATGGGGAAACAATGGAAACAGTGACAGACTTTATTTTCTTGGGCTCCACAATCACTGCAGAAGGTAACTGTAGCCATGAAATCAAAAGACACTTGCTCCTTGGAAGAAAGGCTATGACAAACCTAGACAACAACTAAAAAGCAGAGATGTTACTTTGCCAACAAAGGCCTGTCTAGTCAAAGCTATGGTTTTTCCAGCAGTCATGTATGGATGTGAGAGTTGGACTATAAAGAAAGCTGAATGCAGAAGAATTGATGCTTTTGAACCGTGGTGTTGGAGAAGATTCTTGAGAGTCCCTTTGACTTTAAGGAGATCAGACTAGTCCATTCCAAAGGAAATTAGTCCTGAATATTCATTGGAAAGATTGATGTTGAAGCTGAAGCTCCAGTACTTTGGCTACCTGGTGTGAAGAGTCAACTCATTGGAAAAGATCCTGATTCTGGGAAAGATTGAAGGCAGGAGGAGAAGAGACGACAGAGGATGAGATTGTTGGATGGCATCACTGACTCAGGGGATATGAGTTTAAGCAAGCTCTAGGAGTTTGTGATGAATAGGGAAAGCCTGGCATTCTGCCATCTAAGAAGTCACATTCAGGCATGACTGAGCGAATGAACTGAACTGAACTGAATTCTTCCCTCAGAATGAAATGGGGGAAATATTGCTTCTGGAACTGAAGCTGAGCCAACAAACTAGGACTTTGATCCAGAATTTATATATTGCTGGCTGAAGCAGCCATTGATAAACCTTTTGCAGCAAAATCTGGAAAGAATTTTTATAATAGACTCTATCTCCAAAACTAAAACTGGTTCAAAACCAGTGTACTAAATGCATACCTGATACTTCAAGAACAAAATAAAACCTACGTAAAACACACAAATACACAACTTGTTATGTCTTGTATTTCCTATTACTGTTCTTAGAAAGTTTACTTGCTACCTAGAGCTCACTTAAGACACAATTGCTGCATGTGTAGTCTTGGGGATGTCATCAGGGGGCGTCCCTTTAATAGCATCAGTGTTATAGACTAATCACATAAGTACCCCAACTATGACCAAAATTTCCTCCTCTTGGTTTGTGCTCTTTTCTCAAACCAGTTCTTTTCTGTCATCTACATTTTCTCTTCTGTATCTCAGTTCCTCAAGCCTTTTCATACGAAGTCATCCCTGGAGAATATCTGAAACTGTCTATAAATTAAATATGCACCAATAAATAAATTAAGACCATTATAGTATGTACACACGCATGCTAACTTGCTTCAGTCATGTCCGACTCTTTGTGACCCTATGGACTATAGCCTGCCAAGTTCCTCTCTCCATGGGGATTCGCCAGGCCGGAATACTGGAGTGGATCGTCATGTCCTCCTCCAGGGGACCTTCCCTACCAAGGGATCAAACACAGATCTCCTATGTCCCCTGCTTTGGCAGTCAGGTTCTTTGCCACTAGCATCACTTGGGAAGTTCCTAGTATGTATACGTGATAGAATATTTTACCAGTATTCAGTTCAGTTCAGTTGCTCTGCTTTATATTTTCATATTAGACTATTTTTCTTAGTTTTATTTTCTAAATTAGTCACATAATTTTCTGACATAGTGTAAATGTCTAGTAACAAGTCAAAGAGCAAATAACTATAGAGGTATGAAATGTAAAATAATTCAAATTTTTATGTGCGAAAGGTGTCAATGATATTATTTCTGGGATGAGGGTGCACTAGAAGAGGTATTTTCAGAGAGATTTAGTCCCGTGAGTCTCAGGCTTTTGAAACTGTCTTCCTAAGACAATTTGCTGAGTTGTATCAACACTAGGTATGGGGAAGTGTCACGATTTGTGTATTTCAACAAGCTTAGCTTCCTTAATAGCTGTGTCTAACTTTTCCCATATTCTTCCAGGCCTCTCTATCTATATCCAGGAATTTTTCCTAATTTTCCTTTTGAATTTCAAGCCATACAACAATGTGCCTGAGATTGTCTTTAACAGATTCAACACAAATAAATGATATTATTGATTCTGAAACTACTAACAATAGTTTATAGGATTAATGTGAGTTAATAATTATAAATTGTTTAGAACAACATTTCATTTGGCTTTAAAGAAAAAGGAGAAAAAAGTGTTAAGAATCATAATTGATTTATAAAGAAAAATATAGAAAATATCAACAGAATTGACAAACTTTTAATGCTGACATTGGAATAAACATTTCCCAATTCATTCAAAAAGCTATTCATATCCAAATAGCAAAGCCAGTAAAAGATATGACAAGATAAGAAAACTAAAGACCAATATCCTCATGATATCACAAAATTCTCAACAAATACTAGAAAACTGAATTCAGTAGCAGATTAAAAGGCTTATACACATGACTAAGCAGAATTTATCCCATGAATGCAAGGAGAGTTAAACTTATGAAAATTAATTAATGTACTACATTAGTAGATGTAAGATCTACTTCCTTAGCAACTTTCAAGTATGAAATATAGTTTAACTATAGCCACCATGCTGTACACTTGAATTTATTCATGTTATAGCTGGAAGTTTGTACCCTTTGACCAACCTCCCATTTCCTTTATCCCCCAGAGTTCCCAGCAATCACCATTCTCTCACTTTGGCCAAGAAGTTCATCAGATTTTTCCATAACACCTTACAGAAAAACCTGAAAAAAATTTTTGGCCAATCCTTCTATGGGTTTGAGTAGTCAACTCTTTTTACTCTAAAAAATGCAGCTTAAATATCTCTAACAAGCTATGCAAGAACAGATATTTGATAGACAAGAAGAATGGTTTCTTCTTCTTCAAAGTTGGTATCAAGAACCTAGTGGTAAAGCTTCCTATTATAGCAGTTATGACAATTACAATTATTATTTAATTATTCCTCAGGAACCTTCAACTATACATGGATGCTAGAGAATAAAAATAAATAAATAAAATCAATTTCCACATCTTCACTATTCTTTGGAGAATACTAGGACTTGGTGTTTGATTATATATAAGTGAAAATTCAAAATTATCTCTTCTTATAAACAAATCTAATAGATCATTAAGACAGAAAACCCCAAATCCCCAAAGATTATGATGCAAGTAAGTGTGCATATATATATTTCCTTCATCCATGCTTTTGTCTTAACCACAAACATGTGCCTTGAAACTCAAGAAAAATATTTTATAGGGTTCACCCTTTGCAACCCTTAAAAGATTACAAACTGGATCATCCACTTTCTTGGGAGTCCCTCACATGCCTTTTGCTCCATGGAGTAATATTTACTCTTCCATCCCTGAACCTCTTCTCAGCATTCAGCCAAGCAGCAAGTGGAAACCATATCATGTGAGCCACATGTGTTCTATAGTTTGCAAAAATAATTTAATAGGAAGCATTTTCTTCTTTGAGAAAACTAAATATTTCATTAGGACAAAAGGCTAACCACCCCCAAAAAAAAAAAACACGTAAATAATATATGTTCCTTCTTGTTTCCTTAAATCCTAAAAGCTTAAGTTCTAAGTCTCATGTCTTTCTCTAAAGAATGAATATGAGATATAAGCAAAGAAGCTTAAGATTTCAAATGAAGATGCAGTTGTTGTTGTTCATATTAACTCATCAATTGCTGGAGAAGAATTTATTTAGATGATTTCTGTTACTTGGTAGTAGAGGAAATATGGCAAATATTTCATCTCAGAGATATATTCTTTTCCAAGCTCATATATTGTTTTTCACTTCCATTAGATTAATGGGCCCTGGTTTAACATGGATTAATTCTTTTGAAGTAACAATTTTTTTGCATGTATGAGTTTTTGCTGTACATACAAGATTTATTCTAAATCTGTCACTGGACAATTACTATCCTCAGGAAATATTCCAAAACAAAAGGGTAAGTATCAGTAATGATTTAAAATTAATCCTTTGTCAATGACTTTTCTGTATGTAAAATAAATTAATAGAGGTGGCTGATACTAAGATCCTGAGTAAAAGGGTTGTAGAAATTTCTAAAAGATAGAGGGATAATCCATTCAAATACATACATATCTTTCAAATTATTTATTAGAAGATGTGTTTCCTAAAAGCCTTGTGTAAATAGTGAATTCTTTCTTTAAAAGCATTAACGAACTATTTTAGATAGTACCGTCACATATTTAGCTGGCTTAATCTACTACACCCATATTTATACAATCCAAAGGGCAATGAGGATCTATAATAGTCCTTCCAATTTAGGTGCCATCTCAATCATCAAATAAGAGTCAGTCATCTATGTGGTCTGACATGGGAATCCAGATATTACCTTTCTACACAGAAATATATCAAGGACCTCCCTGACTCAAAGTCTTGGATTCCCACCTTGAAAAAGATTCCTTGATTTATGAAATATTTTTTGTAAAATGCAAAAATATTTCCAATAGTGGGAAACACATCAAAATTTTGCAAAAATATATTAAAAGTTTATGGTAATCTCTTGATTATAAGCTCCATGAGCTCAAGATCTGTCATGTCCACAGCTGTTTCAGCAACACTTAAAAGCCTACCTGACACAATGAACATGTTAATATATATTTTTGTGGCTGAGTAATATTCTATTACAGTGGAATATTACTGATACAATAATATATGTGGTATGTGTATATATATATTCATACATATGTGTGCATATTACATCTTCTTTATCCATTTATTTGTTGATGAACACTTGACTTGCTTCCATATCTGCCATTTGCAACAATGTGAATGGACCTCGAGAACATTCTGCTTAGTGGAATCAGAGAAATACAAACACTATGTAATATCACTTATATAGAGAGTCTAAATTGACCATGGATGCCAAACACAGGCACATTAGAAAAACTTCAAATGCCCAGAAATGTGATATCATTAGTACAGGTAGACAGATGAAAGAACACACTAACATAGGTAATTCATCAGAATTACATACATTCCTAGTATCTAGTTAAGCTTTCTTAGAAAAGTAAAAATTTTTCTCCATTTCATGTTTTCCCTCTTCTCTTATTGTGAATTTTTAGAGTAATATATGCTCAGTGCTGAGCCATGAAAGCCACAGTTTTGTTGCCAAAAATTTATTTACAATTTTATGAAATGAAAGGTAAAGAATTTGTTGTATTTTTTTTTTTTTCAGGAAGAATCAGCACCCTTCATTAAAGCACAAATTACTGTCATCTCATGTCTTCCAGATTAATGAATATGTCCAGCAGGGAAACCACCCACTCTGTTACCCACTTCATCCTCCTGGGCTTTCCCTCAAGCCCAGAAATGCAGCTCCTCTACTTTGGGCTCTTCTCAGCAGCCTATATCCTGACCCTGATGGGGAACACAGCCATTGTCTGTGCTGTGTGGTGGGATCAGCGCCTTCACACCCCCATGTACATCTTCTTGGGGAATTTCTCTTTCCTGGAAATATGTTATGTCACCACAACCGTCCCTAATATGTTGGCCAACTTCCTGTCCTCAAGCAAGTCCATCTCCTTCGTGAGCTGTTTTGCACAGTTCTACTTCTTCTTCTCTTTCGGGTGTGACGAGGGCTTCTACCTTTGCATCATGGCCTTTGACAGGTATCTTGCCATCTGCCGTCCTCTGCATTACCCACGCATCATGACTAGAGAGCTCTACACTGGCCTCGTCATCTTTGGGTGGTCCGGTGGGTTCATTCTCTTCGTAACTCCAGTTGTTCTCGTTTCACGGTTGCCCTTTTGCAGCCCAAATATCATTGACCATTTTATATGTGATCCTGTCCCATTGATGATGCTGTCTTGTTCTGAAGACAACACCACACAACTCATTTACTCTACTTTTAATGTTATTTTCATGATCGGTACATTTCTTTTCATCCTTTGCTCCTATGCACTGGTGATTCTGGCTGTGTTAAGGATGCCCTCAGCAGCCAGCAAACGCAAGGCTTTCTCTACTTGTGCTTCTCATCTGGCTGTGGTAATTCTGTTTTTTGGCTCTGTTATGGTGATGTATATTAGTCCTGGATCAGGACATCCAGTGAAAATGCAAAAATTCATTACCTTATTTTATTCTGTGATAACACCTTTATGCAATCCTCTAATATATAGCCTCAGGAACAAGAAGATGAAGGCTGCCCTAATAAAAGTCTTGGGACTGGACAACATGTTAATAAAATACAAATGAGAGCTAAATTTTATCTCTCAAATGCAACTCACCTTAATAAGATGGCTAGTGAGAACCCACTGTATAGTGTGGGAAGCTGAGCTCAGTGTTCTGTGTTGATCTAGATGGGAAGGATGGGGGTGAGGTGGGAGACAGATCCAAGAGGGAGGGAATATATGTATACATGTGGCTGATTCACTTCATTATACAGCAGAAACTAATACAACATTGTAAGCAACTGTACTCCAATTAAAAATAAAAACAAATACACAGTAAGCCTAAAAAATTGACAAGTGATATTTTTATTAAGAAGCTACTGTATGAGGGCCAATTATCACCTTACTACCACTCACCACAAAATGCAGTAGTCTTATTTTTTAAAAAATATGTTTTTAACAAGTGAATTCAACTTTGAAGTTGTGTGCTCACTCAGTTGTGTCCAACTCTTTGTGATTTCATGAACTGTAGCCCATCAGCCTCCTCTGTTCATGGAATTTTTCAGGCAAGAATATTAGAGTGGGTTATCATTTCCTCCTGACCCAGGGATCAAACCCATGTCTCTGGTGTCTCCTGCATTTGGCAGGTGGATTCTTTACTACTGCACCACCTGGGAAGCCCCAAAGTTATTATCAAGTAAGTGCAATTTGTTATATCTAAACCTATTAGTCTCTCTATACATAACGGTTTCTAAAAAAAAGATAGAAGTCTACTTTGCATTACTATGTTGCAGCAACTAATAATACACATGTAATAGAGATCATAGATTGACTAGGGGATTAATCCTGTAAGCCAGTGATTTTCCACTGAAATATATTGACTGATAGAAAAGATCTGACTTCAAAGAAGTTTACCTTGCCAGAGCGTAGCATTTGTCGTCAAGGAAACAGACAAATAACTTTGGTTAGACATTAGTGATTTTTGATGCAATGGTAAATGGGATTATTTTCTTAATTTCTCTTTCAGATACTTCACAATTAGTATATAGAAATGCCACAGATTTCTGTATATTGATCTTTTATCCCGTGACTTACTGAATTTCTTTGTTAGTTCTAACAGTTTTTTGGTGAAGTCTTTAGAGTTGTTTTCTTATAGCATCATGTCATCTGCAAATAGTGACAGTTTCTTTCTTTCTTTCTGATTTGGGTGAATATTTTTTTCCTTGCTCAGTCACTCTGGCTAGGATTTCCTGTGCTATATTGAATTAGTGGTGAGAGTAGGTATCCTTGTTTTATTTCTCATCAGAAAGGAAAATCTTTCAGCTTTTCACTGTTGAGTATGATGTTAGCTGTGGGTTTGGCATATATGGGTTATTATGTTGGGGTATGCTTCCCAGGGACAGCGGAGCCTGGTAGGCTGCCGTCTACGGGATCACACAGAGTCGAACAAGACTGACGCGACTTAGCAGCAGCAGCAACTTGCTTCCTCTATACCACTTGGTTGAGAATTTTTACCATAAATGGATATTGAATTCTGTCAAATGTTTTTAATGAGTCTGTTGAGACTATCAACAGTTGAATGGAAAAAGAAGATATGTTATATATATACAATGGAATTTACTCAGCCATAAAAAAGAATGAAATTCTGTCATATATAGCAAAATGGATGGACCCAAAGAATATCATGCTTAATGAAATAAGCTAGAGAAAAACAAATACTATATGATATCAACTATAGGTGAAACTGAAAAATAATACAAATGTATATAGCAAAACAGAAACAGAGTCACAGATCCAGTGGTTAACAGTGAGGAAAGGGAATGAGGAAGGGTCAAGTTTGGGATATGGGATTAAGAGATAGAAACTAGTATGTATAAAATAGATAAGCAACAAGGATATACCGTGTATATAGCACAGGGAATTATAGCCATTAGCTGGTAATAACTTTTAATAAAGTACAGTCTGTAAAAATTGTATCACTATGTTAACACATGAAACTAATATAATATTATAAATAAAATTGATCCATTTTATTTATATTATTAATATTTTTGAATCATAGTGATTCCAAAAACTGAATCACGAGGCTAACATATGAAACTAATATTAAAAATCAATTATACTTTAATTTAAAAAGTAAGAATTGTATAAAAGAGATGCTGCACATGGTGTGTCATCAGGGAACTGCAAATTAAAAGAACTGTGAGATACCACTACACACCTATTAGAAAGTCCAAAATTTGGAACATTGACAACACCAAAGGCTGACAAGAATGTGGAACAACAAGAACTCTAATTCACTGCGAGTATGAATGAAACATGGTCCAGCCACTTTAGAAAGAATTGGCAGCTTGTTACAAAACTAAACACACTCTTAGCATACAACCCAGCAAGTGTGCTCCCCAGTAATTACACAAAAGAGCTGAAACTTAAGCCCACAAAAACCTGCACACAGATGTTTTTAGCATTTTTATTCAAAATTGACAAAGCTTGAAAGCCACCAAAATGTCCTTGAAATCACAAAATAAACCATGATACATCCAGATAATGGAATATTTCATGGCATTAAAAAGAAATGAGCCATCAAGCCATGAAAAGATAGGAAGTAAAGTGAAATGTGTATTACTAAATGAAATAAGCCAAACTGAAAAGTCTACAGTGTATACAGTAAAATATCAGTGGTTTCCAGGAGTTTGGGGGTAGGGAGCGGGGATGGTAGTTGAAGGGATGAGTCTGTGGAACACAGAGGGCATTTTGGCTAGTGAAAATAGTACAGTACCATAATGATGAATATATGTCATTGTGCGTGCATGCTAAGTTGCTTCAGTCATGTCCAATTCTGTGTAACCCAATGGACTATAGCCCTCCAGGCTCCTCTGTCTACCGGAATTCTCCAGGCAAGAATACTGGAGTGGGTTTCCATGCCCCCTCCAGGGGATCTTCCCAACCCAGAGATCGAACCCACATCAAGTTTCCTGCATTGGCAGGTGGGTTATTACCTCTAGCACCACCTGGAAAGCCTATATATGGCATTGTACATATCTAAACACATAGAACTACACCACCAAGAATGAGCCCTCGATAACTATGGACTTTGGGTAGTTACGTGTTAATATGCATTCATCAGTTGTAACAAATGTACCATTCTAGAGGGAAAAGTTGATAATATAAAAATCTGTACACATGTGGAAACAGGGGCTATATGGGAAATCTCTGTATATCATCTTAATTTTAACCTAAAACTGCTCTTAAAAAATAAGTCTTAAAAAGGAAAAAAAAAAAAAAAAGACGTCTGCCTTCATTCACTATGCCTGAGCAATTACCTCAATCAAAATTTTGTGTGTCCAACTTATTCTGACTTAGGGATTCATCACTCCAATGTAAGAAAACCTAGAATACAAAGAGTTACCTCAAAGGTGGGTGCAGTTGATACTCTGAAAAGGAAGGTACACACACATTTGTTACAACATATTTGGAGGGATCAGGGAAGGATAATAGCAGAGTGGCAAAACCAAATCTAATTTCAAAAGATGATAACTTATTGCTGTAAGACCAGTTACTAAATGACACAGGGTATGCGGTGAGTGTCTTCTCTCCCTCCTTCTAGATTACAGAAGGGAATAGAAAAGAACCCCAGAAAAGACAAGGTAAAAGGGGAGGCTCCAAGGGTCTTGAGCAGTACCACTTAAAGAGACCTGACCCGTAATCAAGCCTGTGATGCTTCCAAACCTATTCTTACCTGAATTCAGTATCTGGGAAAGTTGGCGTCACTTCAGGTGTGCCATTTCATTCTAACTGTTTTTAGGTCCTAGTTTCTACCCAGCAGCCAAATTCAGAAACCCAGTCAGGATCTAATTTTATTTAGGAGTTCTTAGTTATTACAGTTGATGCCCCCTGGGTCCTGAAAGAATGTTCAGGGAGGTTTTTGCTTGTTCATTTTTGTTTTGTTTTGCCATTGCACTAAAATAATTTGTCTTTACTTGGCAATGGATGAGCTCAGAATTATTCTGGTACACTAAGTTCACACGGTTATAGTACTCTCGGAGTTTTACTTTCTGGGGCCAGATACCTATAAAATAAAGCATAATAGAAGACAATGAGCTCACCAGAAATGTCACAGAGCCTCGTTCCATGCCAGCAGTTTTTAGAAGTTAACACAGAGAAGGGTAGAAGTGAAAGGAAAGAGAAAAATGCAAGAACACGTGAAGAATAATAGAAAAACATAGTTTCTAACCTTGGAGTTGAGAAGTGTGTTGAAACTTCTGAGGAAAACAGAAACTTTCTCAGAAAGGCTGACGTTTGCACGACTTGGAGAGAGTGTGTGTGTGTGTGTGTGTGTGTGTGTGTGTGTGTGTGCGCACATCGCGTGCACAGGTGTTAGTCACTTAGTCATGTCCAACTCTTTGCAGCCCCATGGACTGTAGCCCCCCTAGCTCCTTGAGTGTCTATGGGTTCTCCAGGGAAGGATACTGGAGTGGATTGCCATTCCCTTCTCCAGAGGATCTTCCCAACCCAGGTATTGAACCCTAGTTTCCTGCATTGCAGACAGATTCTTTACTGTTTGAGCTATAGGGAAGTCCTGGAGACATGGCTTCATGGAAGAACAGATTCTGAACAACAGCTCATTTTAGACTAAAAGAAAAAGAATCTCGGACTGATTTGGAAATATACAAGCTATTGTAATACCAAGACATTCATATTAAAGATGAAGCTAGATAGCCATTAAAATGGCAAAATTAACAGATGTTTTATGTAAACAGATCGTTGAGTAGGACATGAGAAAGTTTCAAAATGCAGGATGAAATCCCAGATGCTCCAGGGGTACTCCAAAGTATAACCTTGGAATGTCCTTGAGTTAGCACTGAAAGGAGAGTAGAACTGACGGGTGGGTGGTAGAAGGAAACAACTTACTCGAGGTAAAACTAATCTGCATAAGATTTGCTTTAAATATCTCCCAGCATGAGTTTGAGAGGTATGGGCAGAGCGAGCATGCACTTAAAAGCCTATGGCTTCAGTTGGTTTGGGTGAGAAATGATGAGGCTTATCCTGCCACCTTGTGGCTCTGGGCCAATGTGCAGACAGCTTGGCGAAGAGAGGCCAGTGCTGAAGGGATTAGTGTGTCTAATGGAAGAAGTAAGTTCAGAACACACCCTCCTCTCTCCTCCCTACAGAAGTCACTTTGGCCAAGACACACATCATCATCAGTGTCAGATGACAACATCATTACTGCGTTAGCTAAAAAGTAATCAGTCTGAAATTCTGCACTTGAGTGGATTTCTGCCCCTAGGACTATGGTCTGATCAGGGTGGCTGGCTAGACTGTGAGATCCTTGAGGGCAAAGATTAATTAATCTTGTCCCTCTGGAGCTAACATTAAGTGTTTCTTTATTAAGTCAAGCTGTTGATCAAGTATAGTGCTTTAGGTGACATTATTTCAAAAACCAGCTAAGAAAAACAAACAAACAACAACAAAAAAAAAACGATGTTATAATGTTGACCAGAGCAAAGAGGGAAAACATCACAGTTAAACATCAGCTAGAAGCATACTCAGATTAGGTATAATTGCCACTAGGGCTATCCTAATCTCTTGAAAGATAAAACACCCAGCTGAATTATGGCAAAATCTATTCTCTTCACGTCTGTAAGTTTCTGTTTTATCACTTGAAAAGAATAATGTCTCCCTCACATTTTGCATGTAAAACCTGCTGGCAGAGTGCCTGGCCTGGGCTAGACTTGTGAGGAGGGCCCAAGAACTTGAAGGTTATGTTAAACTCCAGGAGATTCTTATACACATTGAAGTGTAAAGGCTACAGACCATTCCAGTGAGCATCACTTTCTCTGCTGAATGACCCGTAGATGGAAGAGGAGATGAAATTTTAATACCTCAGTACTGGGAGAGAAAAATGGACCAGCAGTTTACTCCTAGTGGGTGATTAGGAAGGTATTTGGGATTTATTAAAGTGAATTTTAGCTGTCACTTGAAGAAGCACATGAGGCAAGGGGCACTTCAGGAGCCTTGAAGCAACTGGTGACAGCCAATATTGAGCTGGTTTTCAAATCCAGAACCTGTCTGAAGATGTCAGTTCAATCCACTTCAGTCACTCAGTCGTGTCCAACTCTTTGCAACCCCATGGAGTGCAGCATGCCAGGCCTCCCTGTCCATCACCAACTCCTGGAGTTTACTCAGACTCATGCCCATTGAGTTGGAGATGCCATCCAAAATCCCATCCTTTGTCATCCCCTTCTCCCTCCTTCAGTGTTTCCTATCATCAGGGTCTTTTCAAATGAGTCAGCTCTAAGCATCAGGTCGCCAAAGGATTGGAGTTTCAGCTTCAGTATCAGTCCTTTCAACAAATGTTCAGGACTGATTTCCTTTAGGATGGACTGGTTGGATCTCCTTGAAGTCCAAGGGACTCTCAAGAGTCTTCCCCAACACCACAGTTCAAAAGCATCAGTTCTTTGGTGCTCAGCTTTATAGTCCAACTCTCACATCCATACGTGACTACTGGAAAAACCATAGCTTTGGCTAGACAGACCTTTGTTGGCAAAGTAATGTCTCTGCATTTTTATATGCTATCAAGGTTTGTCATAGCTTTTCTTCCAAGGAACAATTATCTTTTAATTTCATGGCTTCAATCACCATCTGAAGTGATTTTGGAGCCCCCAAAAAAGTGTGTCACTGTTTCCGCTGTTTCCCCATCTATTTGCCATGAAGTGATGGGACCAGATGTCATGATCTTAGTTTTCTACATGTTGAGTTTGAAGCCAACTTTTTCACTCTCCACTTTCATTTTCATCAAGAGACTCTTTAGTTCTTTGCTTTCTGCCACAAGGGTGGTGTCATCTACATATCTGAGGTTATTGCTATTTCTCCCGGCACTCTTGATTCCAGCTTGTTCTTCCCCCAGCCCAGCATTTCTCATGATGTACTCTGCATATAAGTTAAGTAAGCAGAGTGACAATATACAGCCTTGATGTACTCCTTTCCAGACTTGGAACCAGTCCATTGTTCCATGTCCAGTTCTAAATGTTGCTTCCTGACCTACATACATATTTCTCAAGAAGCAGGTCAGGTAGCCTGGTATTCCCATCCCTTGAAGAATTTTCCACAGTTTATTGTGGTTCACACAGTCAAAGGCCAATAAAGCAGAGATAGATGTTTTTCTGGAACTCTCTTGCTTTTTGATGATCCAGTGGATGTTGGCAATTTGACTCTAGTTCCTCTGCCTTTTCTAAAACAGCTTGAACATCTGGAAGTTCATGTTTCATGTACTGTTAAAGCCTGGCTTGGAGAAATTTGAGCATTACTTTACCAGCATGTGAGATGAATGCAATTGTGCAGTAGTTTGAGCATTCTTAGGTACTACTGCCTTTCTTTGGGATTGGAATGAAAACTGACCTTTTCCAGTCCTGTGGCCACTGCTGAGTTTTCCAAATTTGCTGGCATATTGAGTGCAGCACATTCACAGCATCACCTTCCAGGATTTGAAATAGCTCAACTGGAATTCCATCACCTCCACTAGCTTTGTTCATAGTGATGTTTCCTAAGGCCCACTTGACTTCACATTCTAGGATGTCTGGGCTCTACGTGAGTGATCACACCATCGTGGTTATCTGGGTCATGAAGATCTTTTTTGTACAGTTCTTCTGTGTATACTTACCACCTCTTCTTAATATCTTCTGCTTCTGTTAGGTCCATACCGTTTCTATCCCTTATTGTGCCCATCTCTGCATGAAATGTTCCTTTGGTATCTCTAATTTTCTTGATGAGATCTCTAGTCTTTCCTATTCTATTGTTTTCCTCTATTTCTTTTCATTGATCACTGAGGGAAGGCTTTCTTATCTCTTCTTGCTATTCTTTGGAACTCTGCATTCAGATGCTTATATCTTTCCTTTTCTCCTTTGCTTTTTGCCTCTCTTCTATTCACAGCTATTTTTAAGTCCTCCTCAGACAGCCATTTTGCCTTTTTGCATTTCTTTTCCTTGGGGATGGTCTTGATCCCTGCCTCCTGTACAATATCACAAACCTCCATCCATATTTCTTCAGGCACTCTGTCTATCAGATCTAATCCCTTGAATCTGTTTGTCACTTCCACTTTGATTTAGGTCATACCTGAATGGTCTAGCAGTTTTCCCTACTTTCTTCAATTTAAGTCTGAATTTGGCAATAAGGAGTTCATGGTCTGAGCGACAGTCAGCTCCTGCTCTTGTTTTTGCTGACTGTATAGAACTTCTCAATCTTTGGCTTCAAAGAATATAATCAGTCTGATTTCAGTATTAACCTTCTGGTGTGTCCATGTATAGAGTCAAGAGATGCCAGGTGAGCAGAAAACTAGAAGGGCTATTACTAGGCAACAGTCTCACCAGTGGATTCAGGAAGGCCTTTTCAGCTTTGAGCTCAACACAGAAAGTGAAACACATTTGGGGATTGAACAATTGTCCCTGCTCCTCCTGAGAGGAGACCTCCAGGGACAATATCGGGCCAGAGAGTTTCTGGACTCAACTCCATTTTTTTTTAATTGTATTTATTTATTTCGTTTTGGCTGTGCTGGGTCTTCATTGCTGCATGGACTTTTCTCTAGTTGCCGCCAGAAGAGGCTACTCTCTAGTGTGGGCTTCTCATTGTAGTGGCTTCACGTGTTGTGGCTCCCAGCTTCGAGGGCACAGGCTGAATCGTTGTGGCACATGAACTGAGTTGCTCCAAAGCATGTGAGATCTTCCTGAATCAGGGATCAAACCCATGTCACTAGCAGGTGGATTCTTTACCACTGAGCCACCAGGGAAACGCTCTATTCCATGTTTGCATAACAGCTAAAAAGGACCTTCTTTAAAGACCAACCTGTATCAAGGCTGTACTAGGAATCCAAAATCTTGGCTATCTAAGACTGTTTAGAAAGTTTAAGTATATGTGAGAGCCCTTTGACTATCCTGATTCACTGTTCACTTTTTTTGTAAATGTTGCTAATAAGAGACCATGAATGTTATTATTTTATTTATTAATAATTTTAATTAAAAATAATTTTGTTGTTTGTTCACTTTTGATCCCATTATAAATGTGAGTTTATTTTTAAATTAATTTTATTGGAGTATAGTTGATATTCAATATTGTATCAGTTTTTGCTACACAGTGAAGTGGATCTGTGATACATATATATATATATATCCACTTATAGAAAAAGAAGTATAAACAATAACATGACATTCTTTTACAAATCCACATACAGTTTGCTTGGCCCTCCAAGAGAATATTGGAAATATTTGCTTGAAAGTCTTGCCAGAGTCATTTTAACTCCTCTTTGTTTTCTATTATTTTTCAGACAACATGACAAAATTGAGTTTGGACTGAATCAGAGAATAAATTAGCAACTGAACAACATCAACAACAAATTAGATTTTAAATTTCCTATGCCTAAAGAGGAAAACTGAAATCGTATTACCAGGTGAAATGTACAACAAGGCAAAAACAGAATGACTTCAGTATTGAGGGCATGAGGAGAAGGGGACAACAGAGGATGAAATAGTTGGAGGGCATCATCAACTCAATGAATATGAGTTTGAGCAAATTCCAGGAGATACTGAAGGACAGGAAATCCTGGCATGATACAGTCCATGGTCGCAAACAAACAACTAAGTGACTGAACAACAAAAACCTCAATATGATACACTTAAAACAAGTGAGCAAACTGGTTCTCAAAGGAAAAGGAGTTTGTTCTTTAATAGGATTTGAAGGAAAGATAATATCCTCAGACGTGGGATCATGTTTCATTCCATAGGAAGGAGGCTGGATGCCAGAAATTGAAGATTTTCAATTTCATCCAAGTCCACTCAGAGGTCCCTACTCCAAGTTTCAGTATCCCAATCTGTT
Organism: Nanger dama; assembly: GCA_917880005.1. Lineage (NCBI taxonomy): Eukaryota > Metazoa > Chordata > Mammalia > Artiodactyla > Bovidae > Nanger > Nanger dama. The sequence continues at coordinate 77,198,500 of CAKJTW010000003.1, forward strand.
TTGGTTGTTGTTGCTGTTCAGTCACTAACTCATGTCTGACTCTTTGTGACCCCATCAGTTCAGTTCAATTCAGTCACTCAGTCATGTCCAGCTCTTTGTGACCCCATGGACTGCAGCACACCAGGCCTCCCCTGTCCCTCACCAACTCCTGGAGTTCAAACAAACACATCCATCGAATCAGTGATGCCATCCAGCCATCTCATTCTCTGTTGTCCCCTTATCCTCCTGCCCCCAATCCCTTCTAGCATCAGAGTCTTTTCCAATGAGTCAACTCTTCACATGAGGTGGCCAAAGTATCGGAGTTTCAGCTTTAGCATCATTCCTTCTAAACACCCAGGACCAATCTCCTTCAGAACGGACTGGTTGGATCTCCTTGCAGTCCAGGGGACTCTCAAGAGTCTTCTCCAACACCACAGTTCAAAAGCATCAATTCTTCGGCACTCAGCCTTCTTCACAGTCCAACTCTCACATCGAAACATGACCACTGGAAAAACCATAGCCTTAACTAGATGGACCTTTGTTGGCAAAGTAAGTCTCTGCTTTTGAATATGCTATCTAAGTTGGTTATAACTTTCCTTCCAAGGAGTAAGCGTCTTTTAATTTCATGGCTGCAGTCACCATCTGCAGTGATTTTGGAGATCCCCAAAAAAATAGTCTGACACTGTTGCCACTGCTTCCCCATCTATTTCCCGTGGAGTGATGGGACCAGATGCCATGATCTTAGTTTTCTGAATGTTGAGCTTTAGGCCAACTTTTCCACTCTCCTCTTTCACTTTCATCAAGAGGCTTTTTAGTTCCTCTTCATTTTCTACCATAAGGGTGGTGTCAATCTGTGTATCTGAGGTTATTGATATTTCTCCTGGCAATCTTGATTTCATGGACTGTAGAAAACCAGGCTCCTCTGTCCTCCACTCTCCCCCAGAGCTTGCTCAAATTCATGTCCATTGAGTTGGTGATGCTATCTAACCATCTCTCATCATCTGCTGCCCCCTTCTCCTCCTGCCTTCAATCTTTCCTAGCATCAGGGTCTTTTCCAAATGAGTTGGCTCTTTGTATCAGGTGGTCAAAGCATCAGAGCTTCAGCTCAATCCTTCAGGACAGATTCTTTTAGGATGGACTGGCTGGGTCTCCATGCAGTCCAAGGGACTCTCAAGGGTCTTCTCCAACACCACAGTTCCAAAGCATGAATTCTTCAGTGCTCAGCTTTCTTTATAGTCCAACTGTCACATCCATACCTGACTACTGGAAAAACTATAGCATTAACTAGAGGGACCTTTGCTGACAAAGTAATGTTTCTACTTTTTAATACGATGTCTAGGTTTGTTATATATATATAACCTGCGACTCTGTGGACTGTAGCCTACCAGGCTTCTCCGTCTCTATATATATGTATATATATACATACATATGACCTAATATATATCCTGAAACTGTAAAACATAGAAGACAACATGGGAAATAAGTTCCTTGGCATTGGTCTGCCAATGATTTTTTTTTTTGATCCAATACATAAAGTACAAGGCAGCAAAAGCAAAAATAAATAAGTGGGACTATATCTAAAATAAAAGCTTCTATACTGTGATGAAAAATTAACAAAATGAAAAGGCAGCCTATGTGATAGAAGAAAACATTTGCCAACCATATACCTGATAATATCCAAAATGTATAAGGAACTAATTGACTCAAGAAAAAAATAACAATTTTTAAATAGATATTTATAGATGTATTTCCAAGAAAAGTATTAAAATGGTCGACTGATAAATAAAAAGGTGCTCAACATCACTAATAATCAGGGAAACACAAATTAAAACCAACAGATATCATCTTACACCTATTAGAACAGCTATCATCAAAAAGACAAAGGATAACCAGTGTTTGTGAGGATGTGGAGAAAAAGGAATCCTTGTACACTGTTAGTGGATTGCAAACTGGTACAGCCACTATGGAAAACAGTGTGGAGGTTCCTCAAAAAATTAAAAATACAGCTATCATATGATCCAGCAGCCCCGCTTCTGCGTATATATTCAAAGAAAATGAAATCATTATCTCCAAGAGATATCTGAACCTCAATGTTCATTGCAGCAGTTTTGACAATAGCCAAGAATGGAAACAATCTAATTGTCCATCTACAGATGAATGGATAAAGAAGATATGATACATATATGGTAGAATATCATTCAGCGATGAGAAAGAAAGAAGTCTAGCCATTTTTAACAACACAGATGGACCTTGAGGATATTGTGCTTACTGAAATAAGTCAGAGAAAGACAAATACTGCATTATATCACATCTGTGTAAAATCTTAAAAAGTTGAATTCAGGAATCTAATGTACATCATAGTGATTATTGTCAACAATTCTGCATTATATACTTAAATTTACTAACAGAGATCTTCAATGTTCTGGCCACCAAAGAGAAACAGTAATTATGTGAGTGGATGGAGGTGTTAGCTAATATTAAGGAGGTAGTTATTTTTCAGTATATCAGTTCAGTTCAGTTCCGTCACGACTCTTTGTGACCCCATGAATTGCAGCACACCAGGCCTCCCTGTCCATTGCCAGCTCCCAGAATTTACCCAAACTCATGTGCATGGAGTCGGTGATGCCATCCAGCCATCTCATCCTCTGTCATCCTCTTCTCTTCCTGCCCCCAATCCCTCCCAAAATAAGGGTCTTTTCCAATGAATCAACTCTTCACATGAGGTGGCCAAAGTATTGGAGTTTCAGCCTCAGCATCAGTCCTTTCAATGAACACCCAGGACTGGTCTCCTTTAGGATGGACTGATTGGATCTCCTTGCAGTCCAAGGGACTCTCAAGAGTCTTCTCCAACACCACAGTTCAAAAGCATCAATTCTTTGGCGCTCAGCTTTCTTCACAGTCCAGCTCTCACATCGATACATGACCACTGGAAAAACCATAGCCTTGACTATATAAGTGTATCAAATTAATACATTGTATATTAAAAAGCAGAGACATTACTTTACCAACAAAAGTCCATCTAGTCAAGGCTTAGCAGCATACCAGTCTTAGCCCTGAAAACGCAACTTTCCAATGACTATCATAAAATAACAGCTGAAATGTCTCTACACAAAAAATTTGAGAATATTAGTGAGGAAAATTTGTTTTCTCTTTCTTCAAAATAGAAAGAGAGTCAAACAGTACATCTTTTATTGTAACAATCACAATGAATGCTACCATTATTTAATTATTCCCCAGGAAGTTTTTGCAAAACTTGATTAGTGGAAGCGCAAGAGAAGATAAGAACTTACTCCGCAAGTGTGCTATTCCTCAAGGAATAGCAGGGCTTGGGCTTTCATTGTAAATAAAGACAATTCAAAACTCATCTCATCTGCTGAACAAACACTTTCAAACTATCAGGGCATGGCTGCCAAATCTCAAAAGGCCATGATGCAAGGAAATGAATATAGACAACACCTTCATCTGAGCTTGCATCTTGACTATAAATATGACCCTTGAAGCTGGGAAGAAAAAACTCTTAAAATTCACTCTTTGTTTCTCATGGCAAGTTACAAACTGGATCCACCATCTCATCAGATGTCCCTCACATGCTATGGGAATATTTTATTTCCCCTCTCTGACTTTTCTTCTTGGCACACATCCAAGGAGTGAGTTAAATTTTTGCATGCCCTATTTCAAATGCTGAGATTTTTGCATACATGGATTTGCTGATAAGTGTTTTCTTCTTATTTTATTATTGTAAATATCTGATTACAATAAAATTCAGACAGAGAATTTTAAAATAGTAATTTTCTCTTATTTTCCTGAGCTTTAGGAAATATACTTAATTTTCTGATTCCTTTAAAATACTAATGGGTATTGTTTACAAAGAGACCTGGTAATTTTATTTTTAAATGTATAATGGTAAATTACTGGAAGTGGATTACTAATACTATAATGAATTTTGTTTTTTGTTCAGTAGAAATAATATGACAAATCTCTGATTCCACTCTGATATCACAGCTCTCCAACACACATATTGCCCTCAGGCTCACTAATTTCATGTGTCTTCCTTTTATTTTTTTTTTTTTTTTAATACTTTATTCTACATTACAATACTGTATTTGTTTTGCCATACATTGACATGAATCAGCCACAGGTGTCCACGATCTCCCAATGCCAAAGCCCCCTCCCACCTCCCACCCCACATCCTCTCCCTGAATCATCCTGTGCACCAGCCCCATGCGTCCTGCATCCTGTATTGAACATAGACTGGCACTTCATTCTTACAAGATAGTATACATGTTTCAATGCCGTTCTCCCAAATCATCCCACCCTCTCCCTCTCCCTCAGAGTTCAAAAGTCCGTTCTATACCTCTGAGTCTCTTTTGTTGTCTCACATAGAGGGTCATCATTACCATCCTTCTAAATTCCATATATATGTGTCAGTATACTGTATTGGTGTTTTTCTTTCTGGCTTACTTCACTCTGTATAATCGGCTACAATTTCATCCATCTCATTAGAATTGAGTCAAATTTATTCTTTTTAAGGGCTGAGTAGTACTCCATTGTGTATATGTACCACAGCTTTCTTATCCATTCATCTGCTGATGGACATCTAGGTTGCTTCCATGTCCTGGCTATTATATACAGTGCTGCAATGAACATTGGGGTACATGTGTCTCTTTCAATTCTGGTTTCCTTGGTGTGTATGCCCAGCAGTGGGATTGCTGGATCATAAGGCAGTTCTATTTGCAATTTTTTAAGGAATCTCCACACTGTTTTCCATAGTGGCTGTACTAGTTTGCATTCCCACCAGCAATGTAAGAGGGTTCCCTTTTCTCCACATCCTCTCCAGCATTTATTGCTTGTAGACTTTTGGATTGCAGCCATTCTGACTGGTGTGAAATGGTACCTCATTGTGGTCTTGATTTGCATTTCTCTGATAATGAGTGATGTTGAACATCTTTTCATGTGTTTGTTAGCCATCCGTATGTCTTCTTTGGAGAAATGCCTATTTAGTTCTTTGGCCCATTTTTTTATTGGTTCGTTTATTTTTCTGGAGTTGAGCTGCATAAGATTAGTTGTTTGTCAGTTGTTTCATTTGCTATTGTTTTCTCCCATTCAGAAGGCTGTCTTTTCACCTTGCTTATAGTTTCCTTTGTTGTGCAGAAGCTTTTAATTTTAATTAGATCCCATTTATTTTTGCTTTTATTTCCAGTATATTGGGAGGTGGATCATAGAGGATCCTGCTGTGATTTATGTCAGAGAGTGTTTTGCCTATGTTTTCCTCTAGGAGTTTTATAGTTTCTGGTCTTACATTTAGATCTTTAATCCATTTTGAGTTTATTTTTGTGTGTGGTGTTAGAAAGAGATCTAGTTTCATTCTTTTACAAGTGGTTGACCAGTTTTCCCAGCACCACCTGTTAAAGAGACTGTCTTTACTCCATTGTATATTCTTGCCTCCTTTGTCGAAGATAAGGTGTCCATAGGTGTGTGGGTTTATCTCAGGGCTTTCTATTTTGTTCCATTGATCTATATTTCTGTCTTTGTGCCAGTACCATACTGTCTTAATGACTGTGGCTTTGTAGTAGAGCCTGAAGTCAGGCAAGTTGATTCCTCCAGGTCCATTCTTCTTTCTCAAGATTGCTTTGGCTATTCGAGGTTTTTTGCATTTCCATACAAATCTTGCGATTATTTGACCTAGTTCTGTGAAAAATACTGCTGGTAGCTTGATAGGAATTGCATTGAATCTGTAGATTGCTTTGGGTAGTATACTCATTTTCACTATATTGATTCTTCCAACCCATGAGCATGGTATATTTCTCCATCTATTAGTGTCCTCTTTGATTTCTTTCATCAGTATTTTATAGTTTTTGATATATAGGTCTTTAGTTTCTTTAGGTAGGTATATTCCTAAGTATTTTATTCTTTTCGTTGCAATGGTGAATGGGATTGTTTCCTTGACTTCTTTTTCTACTTTCTCATTATTAGTGTATAGGAATGCAAGGGATTTCTGAGTGTTGATTTTATATCCTGCAACTTTACTATATTCGTTGATTAGCTCTAGTAGTTTTCTGGTCGAGTCTTTAGGATTTTCTATATAGAGGATCATGTCGTCTGCAAACAGTGAGAGTTTTACTTCTTTTCCAATTTGGATTCCTTGTATTTCTTTTTCTGCTCTGATTGCTATGGCCAAAACTTCCAGTACGATATTGAATAGTAGGTGGTGAGAGTGGACACCCTTGTCTTGTTCCTGACTTTAGGGGAAATGGTTTCAATTTTTCACCATTGAGGATAATGTTAGCTGTGGGTTTGTCATATATAGCTTTTATTATGTTGAGGTACGTTCCTTCTATTCCTGCTTTCTGGAGCATTTTTATCATAAATGGATGTCGAATTTTGTCAAAGGCTTTTTCTGCATCTATTGAAATAATCATATGATTTTTATTTCTCAGTTTGTTAATGTGATGAATTACATTGATTGATTTGTGGATATTGAAGAATCCTTGCATCCCTGAGATAAAGCCCACTTGGTCATGGTGTATGATCTTTTAATGTGTTGCTGGATTCTGATTGCTAGGATTTTGTTAAGGATTTTTGCATCTATGTTCATCAGTGATATTGGCCTGTAATTTTCTTTTTTGTGGTGTCTTTGTCAGGTTTTGGTATTAGGGTGATGGTGGCCTCATAGAATGAGTTTGGAAGCTTACCTTCCTCTGCAATTTTCTGGAATAGCTTCAGTAAGATAGGTGTTAGCTCTTCTCGGAATTTTTGGTAGAATTCAGCTGTGAAGCCGTCTGGACCTGGGCTTTTGTTTGCTGGAAGATTTCTGATTACAGTTTCAATTTCCATGCTTGTGATGGGTCTGTTAAGATTTTCTATTTCTTCCTGGTTCAGTTTTGGAAAGTTGTACTTTTCTAAGAATTTGTCCATTTCTTCCAAGTTGTCCATTTTATGGGCATATAATTGCTGATAGTAGTCTCTTATGATTCTTTGTATTTCTGTGTTGTCTGTCGTGATCTCTCCATTTTCATTTCTAATTTTATTGATTTGATTTTTTTCTCTTTGTTTCTTGATGAGTCTGGCTAATGGTTTGTCAATTTTATTTATCCTTTCAAAGAACCAGCTTTTTGCTTTGTTGATTTTTGCTATGGTCTCTTTTGTTTCTTTAGCATTTATTTCTGCCCTAATTTTCAGGATTTCTTTCCTTCTACTAACTCTGGGGTTCTCTATTTCTTCCTTTTCTAGTTGCTTTAGGTGTAGAGTTAGGTTATTTATTTGGCTTCTTTCTTGTTTCTTGAGGTATGCCTGTATGGCTATGAACTTTCCTCTTAGCACTGCTTTTATAGTGTCCCATAGGTTCTGTGTAGTTGTGTTTTCATTTTCATTCATTTCGATGCATAATTTGATTTCTTTTTTGATTTCTTCTGTGATTTGTTGATTATTTAGAAGGGTGTTGTTCAGCCTCCAAATGTTGGAATTTTTAATAGCTTTTCTCCTGTAATTGAGATCTAACCTTAGTGCATTATGGTCAGAGAAGATGCTTGGAATAATTTCTGATTTTTTTGAATTTATCAAGGTTAGATTTATGACCCAGGATGTGATCTATCCTGGAAAAGGTTCCTTGTGCACTTGAGTAAAGTTGAAATTCATTGTTTTGGGGTGAAATGTCCTATAGATATCAATTAGGTCTAACTGGTCTATTGTATCATTTAAAGTTTGCATTTCTTTGTTAATTTTCTGTTTAGTTGATCTGTCCATAGGTGTGAGTGGGGTATTAAAGTCTCCCACTATTATTGTGTTATTATTAATTTCCCCTTTCATGCTTGTTAGCAATTGTCTTACATATTGCAGTGCTCCTATGTTGGGTGCATATATATTTATAATTGTTATATCTTCCTCTTGGATTGATCCTTTAATCATTATGTAGTGGCCTTCTTTGTCCCTTTTCACAGCCTTTGTTTTAAAGTCTATTTTATCGGATATGAGTATTGCTACTCCTGCTTTCTTTTGGTCTTTATTTGCATGGAATATCTTTTTCCAGCCCTTCACTTTCAGTCTGTATGTGTCCGTTGTTTTGAGGTGGGTCTCTTGTAGGCAGCATATATAGGGATCTTGTTTTTGTATCCATTCAGCCAGTCTTTGCCTTTTGGTTGGGGCATTCAACCCATTTACATTTAAGGTAATTATTGATAAGTATGCACCTGTTGCCATTTACTTTAATGTTTTGGGTTCAGGTTTATACGTCCTTTTGTGTTTCCTGTCTAAAGTCTATCCTTTAGTATTTGTTGGAGAGCTGGTTTGGTGGTGCTGAATTCTCTCAGCTTTTGCTTGTCTGTAAAGCTTTTGATTTCTCCTTCATATTTGAATGAGATTCTTGCTGGGTACAGTAGCCTTGGTTGAAGGTTATTATCTTTCATCACTTTAAGTATGTCTTGCCATTCCCTCCTAGCCTGAAGAGTTTCTATTGAAAGATCTGCAGTTATTCTTATGGGGATCCCCTTGTGTGTTATTTGTTGTTTTTCCCTTGCTGCTTTTAATATTTGTTCTTTGTGTTTGGTCTTTGTTAGTTTGATTAAAATATGTCTTGGGGTGTTCCGCCTTGGGTTTACCCTGTTTGGCACTCTCTGGGTTTCTTGGACTTGGGTGATTATTTCCTTTCCTATTTTAAGGAAGTTTTCAACTATTATCTCCTCAAGTATTTTCTCACGGTCTTTCTTTTGTCTTCTTCTTCTGGGACTCCTATAATTCGAATGTTGGAGCGTTTCATATTGTCTTGGAGGTCTCTGAGGTTGTCCTCATTTCTTTTAATTCGTCTTTCTTTTTCCCTCGCTGATTCATTTATTTCTACCATTTTATCTTCTATTTCACTAATCCTATCTTCTGCCTCCGATATTCTACTATTTGTAGCCTCCAGAGTGTTTCTGATCTCGTTTATTGCATTATTCATTATATGTTGACTCTTTTTATTTCTTCTAGGTCCTTGTTAAACCTTTCTTGCATCTTCTCAATCCTTGACCCCAGGCTATTTATCTGTGATTCCATTTTGATTTCAAGATTTTGGATCATTTTCACTATCAGTATTCGAAATTCTTTCTCAGGTAGATTCCCTATCTCTTCCTCTTTTGTTTGGTTTTGTGGGCATGTCTCCTGTTCCTTTACCTGCTGGGTATTCCTCTGTCTCTTCATCCTGGTTATATTGCTGCGTTTGGGGTGGCTTTTCTATATTCTGGGAATTTGTGGAATTCTCTTTATTATAGAGCTTCCTCTCTGTGTTTGGGGTTATATCAGTGGCTTGTCAAAGTTTCTTGATTAGAGAGGCTTGTGTTGAGGCTCTGGTGGGTGGAGTTGGATTTCCTCTCTCTGGAGTGTTGTGAAGTGTCAGGTAATGGGTTATGGGACGTCAATGATTTTGGAGTATTTTGAGCTGCCTGTGTATTGAAGCTCAGGGGCTTGTTCTTGTGTTGCTGGAGAATTTGCGTGGTATGTCTTGCTCTGGAGCTTGTTGGCCCTTGGGTGGTGCTCAATTTCCATATAGGTATGAAGGCGTTTGAAGAGCTCTTATTGGATAATGTTCCCTGTATTCAGGAATTCTTTGATGATCTCAGGATTTGGACTTACGCCTCCTGATTCTGGTTTTCAGATTTATTTTTACAATAGCCTCATGATTTCTCCATCTATTCAGCACTATTGTTAAAACATCTGGGCTAATGATGATAGGTTTCTCCACTTTGAGGGTCTGTCCCTAGAGGATCGCTGAGTTACTTGGAGGAGAGAAGAGGGAGGGGGTAGTTAGAGGTGAGTGGAATGGGATGAGGTGGAATCAAAAGAGGAAAAAGCAAACTAGCCCGTAACCACTTTCTTGTGTGTGCTCCAAAGTCTGGACCTCTCAGAGGTGGTCACAGAGTTATACATGGAAGAGGAGAGGGAGGAAGTAGATAGAGGTGGTCAGGAGGATGAAAGAGGGAGATGCAAAGGAGGGATACAGATCTGGCCAGTGACCAGTTCCCTGAGAATTCTCCACCTTCGGGAGCACACAGAGATTCATAGAGTTGGGTAGAGAAGAGGAGGGGGAGGGATGAGACAAAAGCCACCTGGTGGAGAAAAGAGAGATTCCAAAGGGGAGAGAGTGGTCAAGCCAGTAGTCTCGCACTCATGTAAAATTGGGTACTGAAGATTAGGTTTTTAAAAGTACAAAATTGGCAGCAAATACCAAAATGTTGAGATTAAAAATCTGGAGTAGAGATTGCGTTTTCAAAGATAAAATATTAAAGATAAGAAAAAGAAGGAGAGAAAAATTTTTAAAAATTGGGAAAAAAATAATAAAAATAGAATAAAATAAAAGATTCCAGAATTATTAAAAGACAACTTCCACCACCAATAGGACTATATACAGCATTTGCTTTAAAAGATAGGGTTTTTTTTTTTTGTAAAGTAATAATAGGTTATAAAGATAATAAATAGAAATATAGAAGACTTAAAAGTTTAAGCAAGTTTAGAAAAAAAACAAAAAAGAAAAGAAGAGAAAACAAATTTTAAAAAGAAAAAAAATTTTAAAGAAAGAAAAAAATTCTTAAAAAAAAATCACGCTTCCACATCATCCCCACCCCCCACCCCCAAAAAAAATTGATCATAAAAGTAGTAACGGTATATCTGGCACTTTCTCTGTCATTGTAGACTGTGTGGGGTTGCTACCAAGGCAGTTCCCTCTGTTTGACTTCCTCTGTTTGCTGGTCTCTTCCATGTCTGATTTCCATCTTGACACAGGGAGGGTGGTGGTGGACTCTGCACTAGGCTTGCCCCTTCTTGCTCCTTGGGATAACCTTGTGGGGGCTTCCCTATGCTTCGTGCACTTCCCTGGTCTTGGCATTCAGGGTTGGGGGGCGGGCCCCTCGTTATTTGGTTGAACAGAGGATTTGGTTGAACAGGGCTTTGTTCCCTTCCCAGGTCCGAGTGGCTTGGGAGTTTGGCGCTCGCTATTGCGACTTCTGGGCTTACGGGTCACTCAATTTTCTGGGAGCTCCGCCAGGGCTCTTTCTCAGGCAGATGATGACTGTTCAGAGCCCCCAGCAGTTTCAATAGCAAAGAAATCAGTTTGCAATTTGGTAGGTAATGTCACTCTTGAGCTGCGATTGCCCCCTTCCAGCACTTAAGGCTCTGGCTGCCTGTTGCCGGAGGGGGATGGTCTGCAGCCGGCTATTGCCGATCCGTCCTTATGTTCGAGCGTTCTGCGTGTTGGCTATCCCACAGTCTGATTTGCTAGACCAAGATAGTTCTTTCTAGCCACGCGCAGACCCGATTCTGGCCCAGTTACGCCCTGATTCTCAAGAAAAGCACTGTAGCCTACGTCTCCGTGGCCCAATTCTTAGAAAGCTGTCGCGGGCGCGCTCCTCCCTGCCCAATCCCCACTGCTGTCGGATGCAGGCGTTTGCGCTGCTTATCCGCTGGGGTTTATACTGTTGAATTCGTAATCTGTTGGTTTTAATTATTTGTTTATTTATTCTTCCTTCCTGTTATGTTGCCCTCTGTGCTTCCAGGGCTTGCCCCATACACAGCTGTGAGAATGCTCCCCTATTTTAGGGAACCTCTCTTTTAAGAGTCTCTTCCTGGGACAGGATTCCCTTCCTGGGACGGGGCTTCCTCCCTACCTCCTTTGTCTCTGTCTTCATCGTATGTATTAATTCCTACCTGGTTTTGAAGCCGATGATCCTCTTTGCTGGATGCCTGATGTCCTCTGCCAGCAGTCAGAAGTTGTTTTGTGGAATTTACTCAGCTTTGAAATGTTCTTTTGATGAAGTAGTGAGGGAGAAAGTGTTCTCCCGCTCCTATTCCTCCGCCATCTTTTTTCGTCCCTCATATGTCTTCCTTAAGTGATAAAACACCATTCAGAATCTGTATGTTTCCTGTTTCTTGTATTTGTAGGATATTCTTTGGATTGTGACTTTATACAATTAGTATTCCCAAGAAAATCTGTAACAGGAGACCCAAACAGGGTGAGTATTGACATTGATTTGACTTGCCACTGTTCGGGTGTCATTGTCGATTGCATTGCATGCTCTATCACTCAGTCGTCCCTGACTCTTTGCAATACAATAGACTGTAGCCCGCCAGGCTCCTCTGTCCATGGGGTTTTCCAGGAAAGAATACTGGAGTGGGTTGCCATTTCCTCCTGCTGTAGATCTTCTCAACCCAGAGATTGAACGCACATCTCCTGTCTCCTGCATTGCAGGCAGATTCCTTACTGCTGAGCCATCGGGGAAGACCTTGTCAGTAAAAATGAGCAATTTCAATATAAGCAAACAGGGTTTCAAGGTATCAGGACACACACTACAATATAAAAGACAAAAATTAAATGAGTTTTAAAAATTCAGTCAAATGAGTTATGAAACTACCACTAAGACATGTGTGGGCTGGGCTTTTTCTTCAATAAAAGCAGCAGAATAATTTGTGGATATCTAAGGGTAATTTTGACACTTATTCATATGAATTGCCTCTTAATGTTATGCTTTTTCTCTTTGTTTCTGCATATTTTGTATTCACTGTATGTGCTTAAGTACAAATTATATGTTTTTAAGTGAAAGACACTCTCATTTATAGTGACTAGCCAAGATTCACTAGCTCCATAGCTTCAGTTTCTAGACAAGATGACATTTATTCTTTCTCAGCTACTGTACAAAACCTTCAGTTGAGAAAAATCATATAATTATTCATGATAAAAATCTTAAATAATCTTCTTTTACAAAATCTTGCTTCACAATTGCAATAGATCAAAGGAGACTGTCTTTGAGAACAACAAACACACACAGAGAGAAGCACCTGTGTGCCACCTGATATAATGTGATTGCTATGAGAAACAAATAGATTGAACAGCTTGCATTCAGACTTGATAAGATCTATATATCCCCATGAGCAATGAAAGTACATAAATAGCAGTCCTTTCACTCTAGATGCCAAATGTGATAGCCAAGAGTAGGCTTCTAAGAAAGCAAGACATAAAGCTTTGATTCAATAATTGCAAACTAAGGGAAGAGGGGAGCAAGAATGATTAAGCAAGATATTCCATGTCAAGACTGTCTCAATAGAAGATGCCTAGAATGAGTATAAAAATGTTTCAGAGGTTATGTGTAAAAAAGAGAAAAATAGACCAAACATAGAAAGCAGCTATGAAAATAACGGAAATGCCATGCACACAAGTCAAAATCTTTTCTCTACGTCACAACTTTTTGCTGCAAAATGGGCCAAGTCTAGTCACATTCAACAGGGCAGTCACTCTGAGTAGTTGCTCTCCTTAAGGTCCGTCGCCCCAAGTGGCATATCTAGTTCTCATGTTCACTAGAGAGGATATAAAAATTTTCAACCTGAGATATTTAGGTGCCGAAGGTTAGGGCTCTTCTCATGCTGTGGAACTGAATCCAACAGGCCAGACAGAGAAAAGACATTCTTGTACGCCAAACATGTTTAGTAGAGTCATATAATATACCACCTGTTCTGGTACCAGAGAAGCCCTTTTCATCATTACTTAACAATGTCTTAAGCAAGCACAAAAAGAAACATTCCCTGTATCCTTTCTTTGTTATCTCAGTGAGACAGAACCTTTTGAAATTTCATTTGCTATTATTATCAATATCACTAATTACAAAAATCTAATTTTACATAATACTTTAGAAATTCCACATATGCTGATTTGTATGTACTATTCTTTTTATGGTAAATAGATGAGGAAACACACATAGAAGGTTAAGTGACTTACTCAGAATTGCACATTTTACACTTATGTGTTATCCAGTATCCCAATCTAGTTTAATGTTTGTGTCAAGCCATGTTCTTATTTATATTATTATTTGCATTTTATCAAAATGAAGGGCTTCCCTGATGGCTCAGTGGTAAAGAATCCACCTGCCAATGCAGGAAGATCCCCTGGAGAAGGAAATGACAATCCATTCCGGTATTCTTGCCTGGGAAATCCCATGGCCAGAGGAGCCTGGTGGGCTATAGTCCATGAGGTCGCCAAAGAGTCAGACATGACTACTTGACTAAACAACAGCATCGAAATGACTCTTGGGCAACAGGTTATGATGATCACAGTTTGGGTGCTTTAAAACAAAACTCATTATTACTTAATCTCCTCAAAATGGTGATGAAATTAGGATTTTTCAGGAAGAATCCGTATACTCTGTTAAAGTTCAGTAACTTCTGTCATCCCATCTCTTCCAGATTAATGAATATGTCCAGCAGGGAAACCACCCACTCTGTTACCCACTTTTCCTCCCTGGGCTTTCCCTCAAGCCCAGAAATGCAGCTCCTCTACTTCGGGCTCTTCTCAGCAGCCTATATCCTGACCCTGATGGGGAACACAGCCATTGTCTGTGCTGTGTGGTGGGATCAGCGCCTTCACACCCCCATGTACATCTTCTTGGGGAATTTCTCTTTCCTGGAAATATGTTATGTCACCACAACCATCCCTAATATGTTGGCCAACTTCCTGTCCTCAAGCAAGTCCATCTCCTTCGTGAGCTGTTTTGCACAGTTCTACTTCTTCTCTTTCGGGTGTGACGAGGGCTTCTACCTTTGCATCATGGCCTTTGACAGGTATCTTGCCATCTGCCGTCCTCTGCGTTACCCATGCATCATGACTAGAGAGCGCTACACTGGCCTCCTCATCTTTGGACGGTCCTGTGGGTTCATTCTCTTCCTAACCCCTGTTCTCATTTCACGATTGCCCTTTTGCAACCCAAATATCATAGACCATTTTATATGTGATCCTGTCCCATTGATGATGCTGTCTTGTTCTGAAGACACCACCACACAACTCATTTACTCTGCTTTCAATGCTGTTTTCGTGACTGGCACCTTTCTCTTCATCCTTTGTTCCTATGCACTGGTGATTCTGGCTGTGTTAAGGTTGCCCTCAGCAGCCAGCAAACGCAAGGCTTTCTCTACTTGTGCTTCTCACCTGGCTGTGGTAATTCTGTTTTTTGGCTCTGTTATGGTGATGTATATGAGTCCTGGATCAGGACACCCAGTGAAAGTGCAAAAATTGTGACCTTAATTTATTCTGTAATAACACCCCTCTGCAATCCTCTAATTTATAGCCTCAGGAACAATGAGATGAAGCCTGCTCTAAAGAAAGTCTTTGGGGCTGAAATTTCTGTTCTTAAAACATAAATCAAAAGTCATAATGAACTAAGTTGCAACACAAGCTACCTGAATAAGACACGAACAGGATGGTTTTCTAGAAAATTTAATCATAATTTTGGTTAAGGAACTGTTACAATAAAGCCTACTATTATCATAAAAGTCACCCACTACATGATGGATTAGTCTTTTTTAAGAAATAAAATTGTCTTAAGAAAATTGATCTTTTGTTATAACCGAGCTTTTAAAGGGAAGTATAAATCTGCTTTGTATTTCAGAATTGAAACAATATATAAAGATTCAACAGGATTCATAAACTTATTTTGATATTTACACTGCAAAATATTCTCCACTGGTAGTGACTGAGTAAAAGGAAGGATTACTGTATGAAATAAGTACAGCCTTACAGATGTGATATTTTTACTCTGCTCCAAAGAATAATTCATGTTTCTACTCTAAGGATTGTAAAGAAACAAATAGCCTTAGGTGGATATTAAATAGTAAGTCAGAAAGTACTCAAAATAAGAATTAGGAATTTAGTGGCTAGTGTTTATTCAAATAGTGTTAAGATATATGCTAAATGTAAGGGCATTAGTCAGGACTTAACTTTATGCTGCAAATCAGTGTCAATTGATAGGTTGTAGGACCATATTTTATTTCAATATTTTTGCCATTTGACATATTTAAGTATTATCCAAAATGTGTCTAAAAATCTTCTATTTAAAATATATAATTACAATATATAATAAAATATATAATTAGAAATGTTGGTTTGATTATGCATTTTATTTTCAACCCTAGTACATATTATTTAAAGATGATTCTAAGAATATAACAGAGAAATAAAGTGTAATTTAAGGGAGCCACATTTATAGCCTTCAGAAAATCATCTATTCCACAAAATGAAGTACAACTGTAATTGGACTTCCTTTAAGAAAGAACCAAGAATTTGAGGTTGTCTGGACATGGAGGGACAGAATTTCTGGGGGTTCAATAACAAGTTTTCTCTGTCCTATTTCACAAAATGGACTGAATAGGGTGAACAATTGCCTGGACAAAATATCTACCTAAGCAAAAATGCTTAATTAAGAACATTATCCAAAATAAAGATGCTGTTTCCTGATTATTTTAACTGTTATTTCCTTCTGAGTGCTTATGGTTTATTCATTCTACAGTCATCCAGCTTTCTTAGAGCAGATAGGGAAAAGAGGTTAAAATATGTAGTGAATAAAATGTGCTGTTGTTTCTAAAGATGTGTGGTTTCTGCATTTGTAACTGATTTTAGAATAATAATTAACTAGGCTTTTGCTTCTCACACTTTACATATCAAAAACACTTAGCTTGTAATTCAGGCTGCTGATACTTAAAATGGAATTAATTAATTTATTAATTAAAATGAAATGAAATTCAACTTTAGTAACTTTTGCTTATTTCAGGAATTTATAAATTAAGGATATAGTGAAATCTAAACTTCAAATTTGTCTAATTTATTTTAGGAGATTATTTACAAAGATACAAGCAAAGTCTATCCTACTCAATAAATAATTTCTTATTTTACCACTTCCCTCAAATACTTCCCTCAATCTCACCATCAAAAAGTAACATTCTTTCCAAACTGTAAAATAAATTCTTATCTCCTCTCATACAGAGGTCAGCCTTGCAGCCTACTACCTTTATTTCAATTACATGTACTACTATTTCTAAGAATTTATCAGTTGCTAATCACTGAGCTAAACCACTTCTATAAACTATCTCCCAATTTACCAACATGCTTTTCTAGGAATAATCTATGTGAAGTTAATAGGAAAGGAGGAAAAATGTCTGCTCAATTTTTTTAAGTGCCATATTTAAATAAAGCAAGTAATGGGTTACACCAAATTAAGCAAATTCATGAAGTCTTCAAAACATAAATTATAAGTATTATGAATCTCCAAAATACATGTACTAAAATGGAGCTTTATCCAATTTTGACAGGATAACTTTATTTTCTCCCAAATCATCTTATGGAACTGTTATCACACTGAATATTTTGAGAACAGTCACGTCATTTATTATATATAGTATACATTTATTTTACACATATAACAACCTTATGGAGCAAGTTATTATCAGCATGATGTTAAAAAATTAGAAAATTAACAGTTTTAGTGAGGTTCAGGAATTTCCCCAATATCACACAACTAGTAAATTCTAATGGAGCCAGACATTTATTGTAGCAGATGCTTTTGGTGAGCTTCTTTTTCAGCTGCAGTGGTACTGAATAGTTCTATATGAATTTTAACTCATACTAACAGTGTCCCACTGGAAAATCACCACATATCTTTTAAATTCCTGCCTCAGAGTTTCTCAAAAGTCATTAGAGTCAGCCACTTGGTGGCAAGTTGATTACAGTAGTAATCTCTTCCTTTATGGAGAAGGGGATTTATCCTTCCGAAATTGATCCTTTCTGAAATTGCCACAAGTTCTGGAGACTGGTTGTGTTTCCCTTTTGATAATTGCATACATTTTCTGTTCACAGAAACGGACATCTTTCAGTTCTACATCATATATGTTATAAACATGTAATCTCAATGTGTGAATATACTCCTAAGCATAAAACCAAAGTACAAACCATTAAAAGAAATAGTATGTGACTACATAAAAAAATAGCTTTAGTTCAAGAAGTTACTATGCACATGTATTGAATAGCCAAATGTCAAAAATGGCAAAGAAATTTATAAGTTACAAGAAATTATTTTAAATCAAGAAAAATAAACACAATTAGAAAAATGTTATATACAAAAATGAAAAGGAAAAAAAGGCAAAATGACCAAATAATACTTTTAAACTTAACCTAATTACTAATTAAATAAATACACATTCAAATAATAACACATTACTGCCAGAGTCCAGCTCTAACAGTCAGGGAATCAGCCTGAAGAGATGGGCAATGCTGATGAGTTATGATGCACCTTTCATTTAGTTTTCTTGGACTGCATGTTTATTTCAAGCTTTAGATTCTCTTTTATACTTTTACAAAAGCATTAGGTCAGAAGTTTGACATTTTCAATTTCCCTTCACCCAGATTTATTGTCTCCATGCATCATTGTTGTCCTTCAAGCAGAGTTTCTGCTTCAGCAGTTCTCTCAGAATTGTGTTTACTTTAACTCCTGATTTCATTGTAACTCCTGCTTATATCTAGGCTGCATACCAGAAACCTCAGTTTATTTCTTCTCTTTCTAAATCTGGTTTGACCCTAGTATCCTGAGCTCACTATATCTTAAAAAGGCTTATAGCTATTAATATCTTTAAAATTCCTAATCTCTATAAGCTATAGTAAAATATGCTAACATTACAACACTCTTAAATCTTTAGCCTCTAGCTATTTTTAATTATTCCTAAGCCCTAAATTCAGCAAACTCCTTTGCCATAAACATTTCCTTCACAAATAAGTTTCAAATAACAATCCTTCCCATGACCTCAACCTGCGGCTATGTGCTCATCCTGGAACACCCTTTTGTAAAGATCCTTGAACATATCATATATGAAACGAATTGCCAGTCCATGTTCGATGCATGATACTGGATGCTTGGGGCTGGTGCACTAAGATGACCCAGAGGGATGGTATGGGGAGGGAGGAGGGAGTGGGGTTCAGGATGGGGAACACATGTATACCTGTGGCGGATTCATGTAGATGTATGGCAAAACCAATACAATATTATAAAGTAATTAACCTCCAATTAAAATAAATAAATTTATATTTTTAAAAAAAGATCCTTGAACAAATGTCAGATAAACTTTATGAATTATTCTCTGAGCACAACTGCAGAAGGCTTTATGCCTTCTCATGCTCCTCTCAAGAATGATAAGCATCTTAATATTCTTTTCAGTCAACTCACCCAAGGAAAGGAAAATACAAGTCAGAATCACAAGGCCTAACTCCTTCATCCTAGGTCTGTGCCTGTGGGACAAAGAGAGGCAGTTGGGGCCATGCCTCCATTTTCTCAGTAATGCCTAACATGGCTCCCGAAACATTACTTTAAAATATTCATAATGGTAATTTTTAGACAGAATCATAATAAGCCGTATGTGTGTGTGCATTTCAAATGTGAGGGAAATGAGCATTCTCACTATCTGTTGGTTAGACTGTAAGTTAGGACGACACTTTTAGAAAGCAATCTGGCAATATGGCAAATAAAACCCTTAAAATTATATACACATTTTGATCAGCTAATCTACTTATACTAATTCACTGTAAGAGAACATCATCACAGAACAGTTTGTAATAGAAAAAAATTGCAAAGCAATCTAAATGTCCAACAGGAGAGAGAACTACTTAAATAACACTGTAACCATACAATGATTATGTTCCTAGTAGTGATTAAATAAATCAGCATTTGGGGAGAAACCAAGAGGAGGAAAAAAAAATCACCAAACAGTGCTCTAAAGACAATGTGAATGTGTGTGGAGCAGTGGAGGGAGTGAGGAAAGTTATGGGTGTAACAAGCATTTTTCATGTAATCAGGGTCTCTCTGAGCCACTGCCAGGTGCCTGATTCCAAGCCTATTAAAATTCTATTTCTGCCCAACTTCTTCTGAGTCAGGGATGTCACCTCTTGTCTGAGATTAACAGTCATATCAAAGTTGCACGGGAGACTCAAAAGACCAGAAAATTCTCAGAATTAAATTAGTTAACTTCACTTTCATTTTAAAATTCATTATTCAATGTACAGAGCATGTTTGGTGAGAACAAAAGCAGAATGGTGAAATTAAGCACTACCTATATCATCTCCAACAGTTTGGATATCATCGATCTAAAGTCATGTATAAAGTGGTAAGTATTTGGCCACTTCTCTCTTCTGCCCAAATTCACAAGGAACACAGCAACACTAAGAGTCTTTATGTCTGGCCTGGGGAAGGCTGTGCAAAGAGAGGACTTGGCCTCTTGGGCCATATTGCCCAAAGCTGAACCTGGTTCAACATAGCCCTTGGGGCTTAGCTGCCATACCTTCCACAATATCCTGGCTGGAATAAAAGAGTGCCTGGGAAGGTCCAATTTTCCAGGATACACCACTTCCTGCCAATGACTTGCAAGTCCAGTGCTGATTTTTTCCCAGAGTTTGAATCCAGAAACTTAATCAGCACCTCATTTTCCTTAGGTTTCCTATCATAAGCAATGATTTTCAGGCCCAAAGGACAATTTCTCTTCAGCAGTAAAATGTCCTGTTTGACTGAAGTTTAGAATGTCCTGGATTATCCAAACTGGACACAGTTCGCATACCCCTAGAGCTCCACCGTATAAGCTCCACTACCCATGGACAGATCAAGAGGAACAAAAGCGACAGTGAACTCACTGTCAACATCACAGAGCCTCGGTTGCCATGGCACCAATTCTAGAAAGAAAACACAGAGAAAGCAAATCATGGAATGAAAAGAAAAGAGAGAAAATGTAATAATCATGAAGAGTGACAGAAAAATATATGGTCAAACTTACATTTGAGAGATTTGTCTGAAACTGAAACATCTAGAAAAATTCGATTTTTTTCAGGACGGCTTTCTTTCTTGGGGCAATTGACATATCCGAGAGGACTGGTTTCTGAGGTACTTTTGAAGTTAAAAAGAGAAAGAACTGATTTGGAAGGTTCCATGCTAATAAAATACTAAAAATAAACATTATCAATAAGAAAATATTTTAAAAGGTTATCATCAAACTGTCATTATCAAAGCAACAAAGAATGAAAAGCTTTTATAAGCAAGTCATTGAGGGAGATTAAAGATGAGTCTGCAAACACAATGTGAAAGTATCAGTGGGTCTGTGACTTGCAGATACCTCACTGGTGCTTCCAAAATGGAAAATTAGAGTAACCTTAAGTTATTGCTAGAAGCAGCAACAGGAAGCAGGGCTACAGCAAAAGGACCTGGTTACTATTAACTCAGGATTATTTTTCCCCAGGTTGCTTTCTGCTGGAACTAGTGAACACAGAACAGAGCAAGGGGGCTGCTTCCAATACTGCTGCCTTTGTCAGCTTGGATTAGAGACTTTCTGGCTGGTTTTGGACACCGGGTATCTTTGTGCTAGAATAACTAAAGCTTGGAGAAGAAAGCTGGAGCCTAGCACAAGGAATACAGAGTCTAACGGAAGTAACATCTGAACCTGGTCTGACTCCTACCTTGCTAGGAGGCATTGTGTGCTCATACTCAGTTGTGTTCAACTCTTTGAGACCCTTTGGATTATAGCCTGCTAGGCTCCTCTGTCCATGGGAGTTTTCAGGCAGGAATAGTATTACCAAGAATTCAAATGCACCCCATTGTCAAGACTACTCTGTGTCTACTTACACAGCAAAGAATAAAAAAGAATTAAAGTTGTGCCCTCGAATGGGATTTTTGCTGAAACTTTTGCCAAAGTAGCTCATTACCTTGAAAGCTGCTTATGGGCAATAACTATTTTAAACAAATCTTCTTTCACAATAGCAATCGTTTTTCAGAGAAATTTTTTGTATCAAGATAAAATAAGATGTTAAGCCATAAACCAGATTCTGAACAACCTTCTCAAATATAGTGTTTGAAGTAAAACTATTTAAGGAAGACAAGAAGCCAAAATAACAAGATTAATAGAATTTTCCCAGAGGGATAGAAAGGCATAACAATGACCAGGAAAGTATAACAGGTAGAAGCCATGGGCAGATTAGATATAATTTTTCACTCTAGACACCCTATTTGTAGAAAAAGGTAAACCAAGTTGAGTTAGAGCCAAATATAAACTCTTACCCTCTGTGGGCTTCTGTTCAATCATTTTAAAAGGATGAGGCAGTATTCAGGAGTTCAATAAGCATTACAGGCTCAGTGGTAAAGAATCCGCCTGCAATACAGGAGATCCAGGTTCAGTTCCTGGGTCGGGAAGATACACCAGAGGAGGAAATGACAATCCACTCCAGTATTCTTGTGTGGGGAATTCCATGGATAGAGGAACCTGGTCAGGTACAGTCCATGGGGTCACAAAGAGTCAGATATGACTTATCGACTGAGCATGCACGCATATATATTAGATAACGCATATGAAATCTGCTGGCATAGTAATCAGCAAATAGCAAGTACTAAACACTATCACCTAAATATAATACAAAACCGGGTAGAGTGTTTATATCCATTGAGACAGGGGAAGATAATTTGAAAACCTAAGAAGACATAAAATCCTTGAGGTTGAGGGTATGATATGAATGTTAAGTGAGACCCTAGGTTTTCTTATTCTCATGAGGATTAAAAGTTACTGGACAGTTCCAGTGTGAATCAGTCCCTGCCACCAGGAGTCTACTCAGGGAATGCAGACCAACTTTTAACACTGCTGTACAAACTGATAAAGATAGGCAGGGAGGTCACTTTTAGTGGGTCATGGGGAAGATATTTGGGCTTTCTCAGTGGCTCAGCGGTAAAGAATCTGCCTGCCAATGCAGGAGATGCAAGACACAGGTTCAACCTGGGTCAAAAAGATCCCCTGAAGGAGGATATAGCAACCCACTCCAGTATCCTTGCTGGGAAAATCCCACGGACAGAGGAGACTGGTGGGCTATAGTGCACAGGGTCACAAAGAGTCAGATACAACTGAGCGACTGAGCATACTCCCACAAGAAGATACTCAGGAGTATTCCACAAGATACTCAGAAGTATCCCACAAGATACTCAGGATTTGGGAATTTGTTAAAGTGAACTTTCAATGTCATTTGAAGAAACACATATGCTAACAGGGGAGCTCTAGGAGCCTTAAACAACTGGTGATATCCAATATGGAGCTGGTTTTAAATCCAGAGCCTGTCTGTGGGTGTCAGGTGAGCTCAAACTAGAGGGGCCATTACTAGGTAACAGTCTCACCGATGGATTCAGGAAGGCCTTTTCAGCTTTGAGCTCAACACTGAAAGTAAAACACACTTGGGGATTGAATGATGAGCTCTAATTGTCCCTGCTGCTCCTGAGGGATGGCCTTTAGGGACAGTATGTGGCCAGAAAGGTATACGTATTAAAATGGAGAGTTTCTTGGCATTTTATTCTTTTTTTTTTTTTCCAACTAAAGAGAATCCTTTGTGAGGCTCAAAGTGTGTCAGAGTGTCATCAGGACCCCCAAATTCTTCATCTAGGATCTTTAAGAGGGCACAAGTGGTAGCCCCTCGACTGCCTGCTACAATGTCCACTGTGTGTATTATTGCTACAGAAAGAGGGCTGTGAAGGTTCCTTTGGATTTTTATTTATAAATATATTTCATATTATAAACAAGGTAAGAGATCAAATAATAAATAATTTTTTAGAAAATCTTCATTCTTCCTGGTAGAATCACATCTATCCAGCATACAATTGTTCAAAAATCCCATCAGGAAATTTTGAGCTGACACTTCTCTGCTTTGCATTATTTTTCAGAAGAAGAAATGATAGAAGCTAATGAGCTTCATATCACTTCAAAGGAGATAAAACTTTTGTAAGTAATCGATATTTATTTTCATTAAGTGTAATTAAGATTGATGAACTCCTGTATTTGCAGTGAAAGGAAAAATCAGTATGTAGTCTCAGGTAGAATCCACAGTGACCCAAGGCAGGGAGAGAAGGGCCCTGGGTGAACTGTACTTAGAACAGTGAGGCAGGAACAGAGGAATTTTTAATTAGGAAAGGAAAGGGAGACATTCATGAGACTACCAAGTTGTATTACAGATAAAAATTTGAAAGAGAATCTGTTGTTTCTTTCTCTTTTTCTTTGATGATATTTTCCTTTTTCTTACTTCGAATTCTGATTAACATCTGCTCCTTTAAGAGCCACTGTGAAAACATCAAAGACTCCTCACATACTCTTATTCTTACCTTAATTTTGAGGTGGGTTTACACTGATTCTGCCCACAAGTGAAGGGGGAATTCCCATTCAAATATCACACCCCTGCAATGCACCTTCCTTCCACTATTTTTCTTTATCAAGTTTCTTTGCCGTTTACAAAGAATCTTACCCACCATAGCCAGTTCAACTGTATAAGCAAAATTATGGTCACAATAAAAAGTGTGAGGCTGTTACTATACATATTTTAACTAAATATCAAATATTGAAAATTTAGGTTGTCTAGTTCTGATTTGAAGCATCATATCATTCCTTCCAATCACTGAATTTCCAGTCAAAGTCTTCTTTAATGAGCCCATCACCTGGCATGTATAACTTACAGTTTATTTCAACTCACCCATCTGTTGGTCTTTCTGAATGAACACAAAACTCTTTTTATACTTGATCTCCCTTTGGTATTTGATGGAAGCTGCTAGTTTGGAAGATACCTGCCTCATCATCTTAATGATGTACCTGATGTATACTATAGAGAGAGACTGTGAGAAATATGTATAATCTTTTCCTATAGTATATAGCCTCAGTCACTAACAGAGCTTTACTGAGGCCAGTCCTCCCCATGCACAAGTGAAAATTTGATATAGGCAAGTGGCAGATGAACAAATTGAATACAATACATAAGGAAACACAGCTAATATATACATAGCTGACATCTGTGTAGGGAAAAAGTTGGATTTTAGAATCAACATGCTCAGAGTGACAATAAAATTCAATGCTACATTGAAGGTGTTTTTTCCTAAGGCTCTAGAACTGGAAAGGAGAGAGAGTAGAGTTTATTGAGATAATGAATGTTAATGATGGTCACAGTAAATGCTTCATGCATAACAGCAGCTCACTACCTTAGAAGCCAAATTTTTTTAAATGTTCAGAAATTGGTTCAAGTCAGAGGGCTTGCCTGATAGCTCAGTTGGTAAAGAATCCACCTGCAATGCAGGAGACCCCAGTTCAATTGCAGTTCGGGTTAGAAAGATCCACTGGGGAAGGGATAGTCTACCTATTCCAGTATTATTGGGCTTTCCTAGTGGCTCAGCTGGTAAAGAATCTGTCTGTAATGCCAGAAACCTAGATTTGATCCCTGGATTGGAAGATCCCCTAGAGAAGGGAAAGGCTACCCGATACAGTATTCTGGCCTGGAGAATTCCATGGATGTATAGTCCATGGGGTCACAAAGAATTGGACACAACTGAGTGACTTTCACTTTCATAAAAAGTGCCAAAAATTAGGACACAGGAGAAGTAGAAGTTAAACACCAGCTCTAAGAAACTAATAGATACTGTCTAAAATGGAATTTGTGGCAATGTCTTCATCACCCTGCTTCAGTTAACAGAGCCATCCAGGACAGATATGTTGAAAAATGTTAACTGACAACATAGTAAGGTACTCTTTTGTACTGACCTAATTCAACTTCATGGTAATTTATTATTTTTTTACAACATGACAAGCTTTAATATTTCTTCATTCATCTTTTACCTCTTATTCATATAAAATGATTCTCTTTGTCTTGTTGAAGACAAGCCTTGAATTCTGCTTTTCTGCTATGAATATTGCCAGGCCCTTTTTTTTTAATTGAAGTAAAATTGACTTGTAATATTATATTAGTTTTAGGTGTACAGGATCATGATTCAATAATTTTATACACTACAAAATGATCACCACAATATGTCTAGTTACCATCTGTTGCCATATTAATTTGAATTTTGATTTTTCTTAGAATTTTCTAAAATTCTAAATAAAATTTTCTTTGCAACAGAAGAAAAGAAATTAGATGTATTATGAGGGTGTATCTTATGAAACTTTACATCAGGGAAGAATTCAGGCAAATGCAAACATAGAAAACAATCTTGACTCTATATTACATGATGTCAATAAAATTTATACTCTGAAATTTATACCCCCAGCTGGCTCAGGGGGTGCTGTGGGAGCATATAGTAACATATTGACTCAAGTTCTCAGAACTCTGCCCTCATTGGACTAAGCTAGATCATTGGGAAATGAGTTAAATTCAGAATTCAGAACCGTATGGAGCCCTTTCACAAAATGCATTAAAGGAGTAAATAGAAGTCAGAAGATTCTAAAATGACCTTTCAAGAGAAAGAAATGGCTATTATAATGATCATTCCCTTCCTAGACCAGAAGAATGCGCATCTCAGAAGCCAGTAATACCTCTGGATCTGTGCGTGAGTTCATCCTCCTGGGCTTCCCCTGCCGCAGGGAGATCCAGGTCCTCCTCTGTGTCATGTTCTCCCTCATCTACCTGCTGACCCTCCTTGGGAACGCAGCCATCATCTGTGCTGTGTGGTCAAGCCGGAAGCTCCATACTCCCATGTACATCCTCCTGGCCAACTTCTCCTTCCTAGAGATCTGCTATGTCAGTTCCGATGTGCCCAAAATGTTGGCCGACACCATCTCCCAGACCAAGAGCATCTCCTATGCTGGCTGCCTGCTCCAGTTCTACTTCTTCTTCTCCATGTGTGCGGCTGAGGGCTACTTTCTATCTGTGATGTCCTTTGATCGGTTCCTTGCCATCTGTCGACCTCTGCATTACCCCACCATCATGACTTATCAACTCTGTGCCCGATTAGTGGTTTTCTGCTGGGCAGGTGGCTTTTTATCAATACTGATGCCTGCAGTTCTTATGTCTCGGGTGCCTTTCTGTGGCCCTAATGTCATTGACCATTTTTTCTGTGACCTGGGACCATTGCTGGCTCTGTCCTGTGCCCCTGTGCCCAAAACTACTCTAACTTGTGCCACTGTGAGCTCGCTTATCATTTTCGTCACCTTCCTCTACATTCTTGGGTCCTATACCTTAGTTTTGCGAGCTGTACTTCGGGTCCCAGCTGGCTCAGGCAGGAACAAAGCTTTTTCTACCTGTGCCTCCCATTTCTTGGTGGTTTCCTTGTTCTATGGCTCAGTTATGGTGATGTATGTGAGTCCAGGCTCCAGGAGCCATCCTGGGACACAGAAATTTGTGACCCTGTTTTACTGCATGGCAACCCCATTCTTTAATCCTCTAATCTACAGCCTCCGGAACAAAGATATGAAAGACGCATTGAAGAAAGTCCTCTGTGCATCAGAAATTTCTAAAAATACAGAGAAATGATATACATTTTTACATCATTATTCTCTCAATAATTCACACTTTCTCTCATTTAAAAAAAAACTATTTTCTGGGCATGTCTGAGTATTTGACTTCTTAATCTCATAAAAGTATGATTCATTACACACACCAAAAACTCTCATCCTATCTCAAAAAAAAATACCCACAGTTCCAAAGGTCTATTGCAGCAAAATTTCATAGTTTTTATTCACCAGTGTGTTAATACAATTTTTATGTTTTAAAGATTTTTTTGTAGTCCTAAAACTAATGTAACCAGGTTGGTATATACAAAACTCAGGCTCATGTTTCCAACTTGTATCTTGGCTTTTATCCTAATACTATTTTATGCACTTTAAATTTATCAACTATTTTTTTCCCAGTTATAAGTTTGTCTATAATAAGAAATATCACCAACTTACTATGCTCATGAAAAAAAGCCAGTTGCTTAATTTATAAGATCAAGGACTCAACAACTGTCACTGAAACAGTATTTTTCACTTGTGTTTTCCTTAATACCGAGCACTGATGAGCTATACACAGTATGTAGCAAATTAAAATAAGAATTTATATGGTTTCTTCTTAAGGAAAATTCTTGGTCCAACTTTGAAGAGAGTACAAAGACAAGCACACATTCACATGTGCCAAATCATTAAGTATTCCTTACTCAAAACTGCGTTTCTTCACCTTCCAACCTTTAAGTAGAGAAATATTTACTGTTAACAAAAAACAAGCATGAGAAACCAGAAAACAGACTTTGCCAATTAAATCAAGGCAGTCAGCACTTAATATAAATTCTTTGGCTTGACCTGATCATCTGCCTGTACTCTGAAATGTTCATATTTTACTTTTTAATTAAAAAAATCTATTGAGGCAACATTGGTTTATAACATTATGCAAGTTTCACGTGTTCAACAATATGTATCATATTTTAAACTGTAGCACAAAATTTATTTTTCTGGGCAAGGGGTTGGTTTGTAAATTTTCTCCTATATAGTGAAAAAATGCTTATGATTTGACTGACAATGTGCAATCCAAACCAGAACTCAATTCACGTTTTCTGTTTTTATGTAGAAAACAGGGTTCTTACTTTCACACAACAAGTAAAGAAGGCTTTAAAGCCCTCTTCCAAGTTATTCTGACTTTGGGGAATATTTTCTGTAATAGAATATGCTAAGTAGTGAGGCTGCTGAATCGCCGTAAAATCAGAGGAGAATTCCAGGCAACCAGCCCATCCAGAAGGGTTAGTTTCTTCTTGCTCTCTGCAGATTAGTGAGACTGCACCTTCCTATGGCAAATCTGCTATGATGTATCATAGCAGGTTTCTTATTTGCATACAACAGAAGCTAACTTTGGCTGATTAAGCATGACAATGGGGAAGATTTATTGACGGGATATCAGGCATGTCACAGAATCAGTGAAAATGAAAGAATCAGAGTTGAAGCTCAGAATCAAAGATGAATGTGCAAACCATAATGTGGAACTGGTCTGAGGAAAAATCACTATCACTACAGCCATGCCTACTGCCATGAGCCCCAGATGTCACAGTGCTGCCTATATTGAGTATGCCTCAGATGGTCAAGAATCCTCCTGCAGCTAGTGCACTAAGATCCTGCCAATTCTGCACCAGGGATTTGTCTTTCCTGCAATAAGTGTGCTAACTGCTTCAGTGCGATTTTTCCCCAATATTTCAACATTGCTATCCCCTACCATCCCATTTCTCTTTTCTGTGTCACTATCCTGACTCAAAACCTGGGGTAGTTGTACCTGCTTGGTGGAACCAAGAGTACATCTCGCTACTATAACTGCAACAGGGGCTGGGAGAGCTAATACCTATAAATAAAAACTCCAGTCATACAAAGATACAAAGAGCTCTAAGTCTCTACTGAGATACTAGGCAACAAAAACAAAAGAAAAAAAAACAACTATAACAACACATTCATTTCAACTCCCCTATGATATGCCTGGGTTATGTTCCCTTTAGAAGTTCTGTAGGGTAGGACTTAGCTAAATAATCCACCTATGTAACAACAGGGAAGTCACAGCAGGATGAGTAAGAGGAAATAAACCTCACTGTGGGTAGTTTAGGGCTTGTCTATCTCACAATGAGTGCTGTTAGAACTTAATATGAAGTTTATAAGTTATTACTACACTCTGGAGTTCTGAGAGACAGAAAAGAAGTAAATTGTCCATCATCTGAAAAAGTCTCTATTAACTGCAGTGAGTTTTAAGGCTGCGCACAAGCCTTTCTAGGAACTGGCAAGGAATGGATAAAGAAGATTCTTCATTTACTTTTTCACTTTGAGTCAAAAAGTTTTAGCCTGAAGGTTAATGGACCACAATTAACTAAATAGTTAAGATCCTCCCTTACATCTAGGTTTTCATGGTGTCTGAAAAAGATAATCATATATGAAATTAAATATATTTGGTTTTGCCCTTAATGTTCAGTTCAGTTCAGTCGCTCAGTCATGTCCGACTCTTTGCGACCCCATGAATTGCAGCACGCCAGGCCTCCCTGTCCATCACCAACTCCCGGAGTTCAATCAGATTCACGTCAGCTGAGTCAGTGATGCCATCCAGCCATCTCATCTTCTGTCGTTCCCTTCTTCTCCTGCCCCAATCCCTCCCAGCATCACAGTCTTTTCCAATGAGTCAATTCTTCACATGAGGTGGCCAAAGGACTGGAGTTTCAGCTTTAGCATCATTCCTTCCAAAGAAACCCCAGGGTTGATCTCCTTCAGAATGGACTGGTTGGATCTCCCTGGAGTCCAAGGGACTCTCAAGAGTCTTCTCCAGCACCACACTTCAAAAGCATCAATGCTTCAGCACTCAGCCTTCTTCATAGGCCAACTCTCACATCTATACACGACCACAGGAAAAACCATAGCCTTGACTAGACGACAAAGTAATGTCTCTGCTTCTGAATATGCTATCTGCTGCTGCTGCTGCTGCTGCTAAGTCGCTTCAGTCGTGTCCGACTCTGTGCGACCCCAGAGAGGGCAGTCCACCAGGCTCTCCCATCCCTGGGAGTCTCCAGGCAAGAACGCTGGAGTGGGTTGCCATTTCCTTCTCCAAGGCGTGAAAGTGAAGTCGCTCAGTAGTGTCCAACTCTTCGCAACCCCATGGACTGTAGCCTACTCTCTAGGTTGGTCATAACTTTTCTTCTAAGGAGTAAGCGTCTTTTAATTTCATGGCTGCAGTCACCATCTGCAGTGATTTTGGAGCCCAAACAAAGTCTGACACTGTTTCCACTGTTTCCCCATCTATTTCCCATGAAGTGATGGGACCAGATGCCATGATTTCGTTTTCTGAATGTTGAGCTTTAAGCCAACTTTTTCACTCTCCACTTTCACTTTCATCAAGAGGCTTTTAGTTCCTCTTCACTTTCTGCCATAAAGGTGGTATCATCTGTATATCTGAGGTTATTGATATTTCTCCCAGCAATCTTGATTCCAGCTTGTGTTTCTTCCAGTCCAGTGTTTCTCATGATGTACTCTGCTTATAAGTTAAATAAGCAGAGTGACAATACACAGCCTTGATGCACCCCTTTTCCTATTTGGAGCCAGTCTGTTGTTCCATGTCCAGTTCTAACTGTTGCTTCCTGACCTGCATACAGATTTCTCAAGAGGCAGGTCAGGTGGTCTGGCATTCCATCACTTCCAGAATTTTCCATAGTTTATTGTGATCCACACAGTCAAAGGTTTTGGCACTGTCAATAAAGCAGAAATAGATGTTTTCTGGAGCTCTCTTGCTTTTCCCATGATCCAGTGGATGTTGGCAATTTGATCTCTGGTTCCTCTGCCTTTTCTAAAACCAGCTTGAACATCAGGGAGTTCACGGTTCACGTATTGCTGAAGCCTGGCTTGGAGAATTTTGAGCATTACTTTACTAGAGTATGAGATGAGTGCAATTGTGCGGTAGTTTGAGTATTCTTTGGATTTGCCTTTCTTTGGGACTGGAATGAAAACTGACCTTTTCCAGTTCTGTGGCCACTGCTGAGTTTTCCAGATTTGCTGGCATATTGAGTGCAACACTTTCACAGCATCATCTTTAAGGATTTGAAACAGCTCAACTGGAATTCCATCACCTCCACTAGCTTTGTTCGTAGTGATGCCTTCTAAGGCCCACTTGACTTCACATTCCAGGATGTCTGGCTCTAGATGAATGATCATACCATCGTGATTATCCAGCTCGTGAAGATCTTTTTTGTACAGTTCTTCTGTGTATTCTTACCATCTCTTCTTAATATCTTCTGCTTCTGATAGGTCCATACCATTTCTGTCCTTTATCAAGCCCATCTTTGCATGAAATGTTCCCTTGGTATCTCTAATTTTCTTGTAGAGATCTCTAGTCTTTCCCATTCTGTTGTTTCCCTCTGTTTCTTTGCACTGATCTCTGAAGAAGGCTTTCTTATTTCTTCTTGTTATTCTTTGGAACTCTGCCTTCAGGTGCTTATATCTTTCCTTTTCTCCTTTGCTTTTACCTCTCTTCTTTTCACATCTATTTGTAAGGCCTCCCCAGACAGCCATTTTGCTTTTTTGCATTTCTTTTCCATGGGGATGGTCTTGATCCCTATCTCCCATACAATGTCACAAAGCTCATTCCATAGTTCATCAGGCACTCTATCTATCAGATCTAGGCCCTTAAATCTATTTCTCACTTCCACTGTATAATCATATGGGATTTGATTTAGGTCATACCTGAATGGTCTAGTGGTTTTCCCTACTTTCTTAAATTTAAGTCTGAATTTGGCAATTAGGAGTTCATGATCTGAGCCACAGTCAGCTCCTGGTCTTATTTTTGTTGACTGTATAGAGCTTCTCCACCTTTGGCTGCATAGAATATAATCAATCTGATTTCGGTGTTGACCATCTAGTGATGTCCATGTGTAGAGTCTTCTCTTGTGTTGTTGGAAGAGGATGTTTGCTATGACCAGTGCATTTTCTTGGCAAAACTCTATTAGTCTTTGCCCTGCTTCATTCCACATTCCAAAGCCAAATTTGCCTGTTACTCCAGGTGTTTCTTGACTTCCTATTTTTGCATTCCAGCCCTAAATGTTAGATACATAGAATTTTCAATAACCAGGGCTTATTTAGCTACATTGGAATGAATTATATTCCATTTTCTCTATATTTTAAAAAATTATACAAATTATATATTTTATGGTTAGCAATTTTCATCATAAAACAAAACAGAACAAAATAATGAAAATCCTAGTAGTTCCACACCTCTACACACCTACCTCTCTCCACAGGAATGTGTTCAGTTTGGTAGATATACATCCAGATTTTTCTGTGCATTTACATATAAAATATGAGTTTTGAATGAGTATATAAATTGCAATATTCATTGGAAGGACTGATGCTGAAGGTGAAACTCCAATATTTTGGCCACCTGATGGAAGAGCCAACTCATTGGGAAAGTCCCTGATGCTGGGAAAGACTGAAGGCAGGGAAAGGGGGTAACAGAGGATGAGAAGGTGGGATGGCATCACTGACCCAATGGACATGACTCTGAGCAAGCTCTGGGAGTTGGTGATGGACAGGGGAAGCCTGGCATGCTGCAGTCTATAGGGTAGCAAAGAGTCAGACATGACTGATAGACTGAACAGCAAGAACAATAAATTGGATTGTACCTAAGTATTGCTCTACAAATGACTGATTCTCCGATCACTTCCAATATTCACCTAAAAAGCAATGTCTAAGAGAGGACTTTCATCCAGCTCTTGCAGAGTCTTCTGTCAGTTTGGAACAAATTAGGGCAATGAAGCTGAAGATACAGTTCTTCAGGAAAGAATTTTCTTCAAGGAGGTGGTACATGGATGTGTGAGAGAACTACTTCCAAAATACAGTGTACTCAGTGCAGCTTTTTGCCACCAAAATCAGGATTTGAAATAGGAAAACCAGTGAAATAAGAGGATAATGATTCTTTCTAAGTGAAGAAACTGTATTCTGACAAATGGAATTCACTTACTGTTTAACCTCAACACATTTTGAGCTCCTTAATTAGACCTCAGATTTCTCTATGGATACCTACATTGTCCAGTACAACAGCCATGACCCACATATGGCTATTGACCACTTGAAATGTGACTAATCTGAATGTAATAACTGTAAAACCACACCCCAAGTTTGAATACTTAGTATAATAAAAGAACATAAATGTTTCAGTAATAATGTTTAAGTTGATTATAAATTTAAATGATACTCGGGGATAAATTGAGTTAAAATATATTATCAAAATTAATTTCACCTATTTCTTTCAATCTTTGTTTATGTAGCTATTAGAATATTAAAAACTACATATGTGTTGTTTGTGGTTCACATTGTATCTCAGCACCAGTTTAGACAGATCTCAAAGAATCTAATAGCTTAAAATGCCATGCGTATGTTGATACTTCTTAGCTTTTTACCTCCACTTGCAACCTCAGCTTATGCTTATGGACTTGTATATAAAATTGTCTACTGATAAATCTCCACTTGAATATTTATTCATCCATTTTTAAGTTTATATTTCTATATTTTATTTCAGTGGAACTACTTTAGTCATTGTCTTGACATAGTATGAGAAATTCTGGCTAAAGTATGTAATTCTTATATAGGTTAGTCTTATTCTGTCATGACACAATAAAGCAGATTCCTCTGGTATATATAAATACACACATAAATCTTTACAGTTTAATTTCAGGTTTTCCCATGGAAGCAGCCACCTTCACTAAAAATTTGGATACTGCTAATTAAATCTAACTTGTTTGTGTGGCCGTGCTCAGTCACTTTAGTCGTGTCTGAGTCTTTATGCCCCCATGGACCGTAACTTGCTGGGCTTCTCTGTACATGGGCTTTTCTCAGCATGAATACTGAAGTTGGTTGTCATGTCCTACTGCAGGGAATCTTCCCAACTCAGGGACTGAACCCTCGTTTCTTGTGTCTTCTGCATTACAGGCAGATTCTTTATTGCTGAGCCAGAAGAAAAGCCCAACTTTTTGTGTATGAGAACAATATAAACATGAAACATATAATGTAAAACTCATGAGCAAGATTTCTACTTATTAAATAGGGCAGTGGACAGAAATTGTTAGCTCCTTTTTTGAGATAAGTTGTCAAGCTTGTCAATTATACCTTCTTCTTAATACCAGCAAAGATTATTTATGTTCCAAGGATATATTTTCCTGCATTCTCAAAGTACCGCACTCACTCATCCTTTCCCAAGGTGATGTCTCTATTCATTTGTATTTGCGAGAAAATCAGGAAGGAGAAACAATATCAGGAACTCCAACAACAACTAAATCTGAGAATGCTCAATTTCCTTATATAAAACGGCATAGTATTTGCATGTTACCTAAGCACATCCTGTATGCTTTAACCCATCTCTAGGTTATCTATAATACCTAATACAATGTAAATGTTATGTAAGTAGTTATACATAATGTATATGTTATGAAAATAGTTGCTTGTACACAACAAATCCAAGGTGGTTTTTGGTTTTTGTTTTTTTGGAAATTTCTGGCTTTGTTTTTTTTTTCAGTATTTTTGATCCCCAGTTCCTTGAATCCACAGATTTAGAAACTACAAATACAGAGGGCTGACTGTATTTATATATTCCTAGAGTTAAGATGGTTAAATTAGAGATGGCTTTTGAAAAACAACACTCGCAGAAAATTAGAACTAGATTCCTTGTTGATTGTGAAGATTTTTTCAAAACTTTCTCACCAAAAATGAAAAACATTTATATTTTATATTAAAAACTCTTTAATAATCAAATACATTTAAGTCATATATTATATTCTACTGGTCTACAATAAACTGTGGAAAATTCTGAGAGAGATGGGAATACCAGACCAACTGACCTGCCTCTTGAGAAATCTGTATGCAGGTCAAGAAGCAACAGTTAGAACTGGACATGAAACAACAAACTGGTTCCAAATAGGAAAAGGAGTACGTCAAGGCTGTATATTGTCACCCTGCTTATTTAACTTCTATGCAGAGTACATCATGAGAAACGCTGGACTGGAATAAACACAAGCTGGAATCAAGATTGCTATGAGAAATATCAATAACTTCAGATATGCACATGACACCACCCTTATGGCAGAAAGTGAAGAAGAACTAAAAACCCTCTTGATGAAAGTGAAAGAGAAGAGTGAAAAGGTTGGCTTAAAGCTCAACATTCAAAAAAAAAGAAGATCATGGCATCCAGTCCCATCACGTCATGGGAAATAGATGGGGAAACAGTGGAAAGAGTGTCAAACTTTATTTCTCTTGGCTCCAAAATCACTGCAGATGGTGATTGCAGCCATGAAATTAAAAGACACTTACTCCTTGGAAGGAAAGTTATGGCCAACCCAGACAGCATATTCAAAAGCAGAGACACTACTTTGCCAACAAAAGTCCATCTAGTCAAGGCTATGGTTTTTCCTGTGGTCTTGTATGGATGTGAGAGTTGGACTGTAAAGAAGGGTGAGCACCGAAGCACTGATGCTTTTGAACTGTGGTGTTGGAGAAAACTCTTGAGAGTTCCTTGGACTGCAAGGAGATCCAACCAGTCCATTCTAAAGGAGATCAGCCCTGGGATTTCTTTGGAAGGAATGATGCTAAAGCTGAAACTCCAGTACTTTGGCCACCTCATGTGAAGAGTGGACTCATTGGAAAAGACTCTGATGCTGGGAAGGGTTGGGGGCAGGAGGAAAAGGGGACGACCGAGGATGAGATGGCTGGATGGCATCACTGACTCGATGGACATGAGTCTAAATGAACTCCGGGAGTTGGTGATGGACAGAGAGGCCTGACGTGCTGCGATTCATGGGGTTGCAAAGAGTCGGACACAGCTGAGTGACTGAAATGAACTGAACTGAACACTTATTCTTGGTAAATACCACACTATTTCATTTTGTGAGATCTAAGAGGAAGGGAATATATGTACACATACAACTGATGCACTTCCCTATACAGCAGAAGCTAACACAACATTGTAACAAAATTATACTTCAATTTCAAAAAGTAAATG
The DNA here is from genome assembly GCA_917880005.1 of Nanger dama. Lineage (NCBI taxonomy): Eukaryota > Metazoa > Chordata > Mammalia > Artiodactyla > Bovidae > Nanger > Nanger dama. Next base: position 77,234,537 of record CAKJTW010000003.1, read on the forward strand.
TCAAGACTTTAAGTTCAAGCTATAGCTCAGTGGAGCCACTGATAAATCAGTATGACTAGAGCTAACTTAAAAGATTAAAATATTAGGATTAGGCACCTAAATTTGAAATGCATCTTCATGTAAAAATATCCAGCAGGAGTTTTCTGATGTTTGACTAAGTTTGAAGAAAAATAACATTTTTGTTATTCCATAACAAAATTTTGATGTAACGTTTCCTCATGAAGTGCATTTTTGTAAATTAAGTTCCTATTTTAGAAAACAAGAAATTAGAAGAGTAGATATTATCTCCAAGGGACTCAGAGAAGGTTATAGAGAACTACATGAAAATAAGTGCACCATGAAGACAGAAATATAGATCAATGGAACAAAACAGAAAGCCCAGAGATAAATCCATGAGCCTATGGACAACTTCGGAGAAGGCAATGGCACTTCACTCCAGTACTCTTGCCTGGAAAATCCCATGGACGGAGGAGCCTGGTAGGCTGCAGTCCATGGGGTCGCTGAGGGTCAGACACAACTAAGCGACTTCACTTTCACTTTTCACTTTCATGCATTGGAGAAGGAAATGGCAACCCACTCCAGTCTCCTTGCTTGGAGAATCCCAGGGACGGGGGGAGCCTAGTGGGCTGCCGTCTATGGGCTCACACAGAGTCGGACATGACGGACGCGACTTGGCAGCAGCAGCAGCAGTATGGACAACTTATCTTTCACAAAAGAGGCAAAAATATACAATGGATTAAAGACAATCTCTTTAACAAGTGGTGCTGGGAAAACTGGTCAGCCACTTGTAAAAGAATGAAACTAGAACACTAACACCACATACAAAAATAAACTCAAAATGGATTAAAGATCCAAATGTAAGACCAGAAACTATAAAATTCCTAGAGGAAAACATAGGCAAAACAATCTCTGATGTAAATCATAGCAGGATCCTCTATGACCCACCTCCCAGAGTAATGGAAATAAAAGCAAATATAAACAAACGGGGCCTAATTAAACTTAAAAGCTTTTGCACAACAAAGGAAACTATAAGCAAAGTGAAAAGACAGCCTTCAGAATGGGAGAAAATAATAGCAAACGAAGCAACTGACAAAGAACTAATCTCAAAAATATACAAGCAACTCCTACAGCTCAATTCCAGAAAAATAAGTAACCCAGTAAAAAAATGCGCCAAAGACCTAAACAGATTTTTCTCCAAAGAAGACATACAGATGGCTAACAAACACATGAAAAGATGCTCAACATCACTCATTATCAGAGAAATGCAAATCAAAACCACAATGAAGTACCATCTAACGCCAGTCAGAATGGCTGCTATCCAAAAGTCTACAAGCAATAAATGCTGGAGAGGGTGTGGAGAAAATGGAAGCTTCTTACACTGTTGGTGGAAATGCACACTAGTACAGCCACTATGGAGAACAGTGTGGAGATTCCTTAAAAACTGGAAATAGAACGGCCATATGACCCAGCAATCCCACTGCTGGGCATACACACCAAGGAAACCAGAATTGAAAGAGACACATGTGCCCCAATGTTCATCGCAGCACTGTTTACAATAGCCAGGACATGGAAGCAACCTAGATGTCCATCAGCAGATGAATGGATAAGGAAGCTGTGATACATATACATAATGGAATATTCAGTTCAGTTCACTTCAGTTCGGTTCAGTCGCTCAGTAGTGTCCGACTCTTTGCGACCCCATGAATCGCAGCACGCCAGGCCTCCCTGTCCAGCACCAACTCCCGGAGTTCATCAAACTCATGGCCATCAAGTCGGTGACGCCATTCAGCCATCTCATTCTCTACCATCCCCTTTTACTCCTGCCCCCAATCCCTCTCAGCATCAGAGTTTTTACCAATGAGTCCACTCTTCGCATGAGGTGGCCAAAGAACTGGAGTTTCAGCTTTAGCATCATTCCTTCCAAAGAACACCCAGGGCTGATCTCCTTTAGGATGGACCGGTTGAATCTCCTTGCAGTCCAAGGGACTCTCCAGAGTCTTCTCCAACACCACAGTTCAAAAGCATCAGTTCTTCGACACTCAGCCTTCTTCACAGTCCAACTCTCACATCCATACATGACCACAGGAAAAACCATAGCCTTAACTAGATGGACCTTTGTTGGCAAAGTAATGTCTCTGCATTTGAATATGCTATCTAGGTTGGTCATAACTTTCCTTCCAAGGAGTAAGTGTCTTTTAATTTCATGGCTGTAGTCACCATCTGCAGTGATTTTCGAGCCCCCCAAAATAAAGTCTGACACTGTTTCCACTGTTTCTTCATCTATTTCCCATGAAGTGATGGGACCAGATGCCATGGTGTTCATTTTCTGAGTGTTAAGCTTTAAGCCAACTTTTTCACTCTCCACTTTCACTTTTATCAAGAGGCTTCTTAGTTCCTCTCACTTTCTGACATAAGGGTGGTGTCATCTGCGTATCTGAGGTTATTGATATTTCTCCCGGCAATTTTGATTCCATCTTGTGCTTATTCCAGCCCGGCGTTTCTCATGATGTACTCTGCATAGAAGTTAAATAAGCAGAGTGACAATAGACAGCCTTGACGTACTCCTTTTCCTATTTGGAACCAGTCTGTTTTCCATGTCCAGTTCTAACTATTGCTTCCTGACCTGCACATAGGATTCTCAAGAGGCAGGGCACGTGTCTCGTATTCCCATCTCTTTCAGAATTTTCCACAGTTTATTGTGATCCACACAGTCAAAGGCTTTGGAATAGTCAATAAAGCAAAAATAGATGTTTTTCTGGAACTCTCTTGCTTTTTCCATGATCCAGAGGATGTTGACAATTTGATCTCTGGTTCCTCTGTGTTTTATAAAACTAGCTCAAGCATCTGGAAGTCCACAGTTCAAGTATTGCTGAAGCCTGGCATGGAGAATTTTGAGCATTACTTTACCAGAGTGTGAGATGAGTGCAATTGTGCAGTAGTTTGAGCATTCTTTGGATTTGCCTTTCTTGGGATTGGAATGAAAACTGACTTTTTCCAGTCCTGTGGCCACTGTTGAGTTTTCCAAATTTGCTGGCATACTGAGTGCAGCACTTTCACAGCATCATCTTTCAGGATTTGAAGTAGTTCAACTGGAATAGCCTGACTTCACATTCCAGGATGTCTGGCTCTAGGTGAGTGATCCCACCATCGTGATTATATTGGTAGTGAAGATCTTTTTGTACAGTTCTGTGTATTCTTGCCACCTCTTCTTAATATCTTCTGCTTCTGTTAGGTTCATACCATTTCTGTCCATTATCGAGCCCATCTTTGCATGAAATGTTCCCTTGAAATCTCTAGTTTTCTCTAGTTTTCTAATTTTCTTGAAGAAATCTCTAGTCTTTCTTATTCTGTTGTTTTCCTCTATTTCTTTGCATTGATCGCTGAGGAAGGCTTTCTTATCTCCTTGCTATTCTTTGGAACTCTGCATTCAGGTGCTTATATCTTTCCTTTTCTCCTTTGCTTTTCACCTCTCTTCTTTTCACAGCTATTTGTAAGGCCTCCCCAGACAGCCATTTTGCTTTTTTTCATTTCTTTTCCATGGGGATGATCTTGATCCCTGTCTTCTGTACAATGTCACAAAGCTCATTCCATAGTTCATCAGGTACTCTATCTATCAGATCTAGGCCCTTAAATCTATTTCTCACTTCCACTGTATAATCATAAGAGATCTGATTTAGGTCATAACTGAATGGTAGCGGTTTTCCCTACTTTCTTCAATTTGAGTCTGAATTTGGCAATAAGGAGTTCACGGTCTGAGTGACAGTCAGCCTCCAGTCTTGTTTTTGCTGACTGTATAGAGCTTCTCTATCTTTGACTGCAAAGAATATAATCAATCTGATTTCGGTGTTGACCATCTGGTGATGTCCATGTGTAGAGTCTTCTCTTGTGTTGTTGGAAGAGGGTGTTTGCTATGATCAGTGCATTCTCTTGGCAAAACTCTATTAGCCTTTGCCCTGCTTCATTCTGCATTCCAAGGCCAAATTTGCCTGTTACTCCAAGTTTTTCTTGACTTCCTACTTTTGCAATCCAGTTCCCTATAATGAAAAGGACATCTTTGGGAGTGTTAGTTCTAAAAGGTCTTGTAGGTCTCCATAGAACCATTCAACTTCAGCTTCTTCAGCATTACTGGTTGGGGCATAGACTTGGATTACTGTGATATTCAGTGGTTTGCCTTGGAAATGAACAGAGATCATTCTGTCATTTTTGAGATTGCATTCAGATTCTTTTGCTGACCATGATGACTACTCCATTTCTTCTAAGGGATTCCTGCCCACACTAGTAGATATAATGGTCATCTGAGTTAAATTCACCTATTCCAGTCATTTTAGTTCGCTGATTCCTAGAATGTTGACGTTCACTCTTTCCATCTCCTGTATGATCACTTCCAATTTGCCTTGATTCATGGACCTAACATTCCAGGTTCTTATGTAATATTGCTCTTTACAGCACTGGACCCTTCTTCTATCACCAGTCACATCCACAACTAGGTATTGTTTTTGCTTTGGCTTCATCCCTTCATTCTGTCTGGAGTTATTTCTTCACTGATCTCCAGTAGCATTTGGGCACCTACCGACCTGGGGAGTTCCTCTTTCAGTATCCTATCATTTTGCCTTTTCATACTGTTCATGGGGTTCTCAAGGCAAGAATACTGAAGTGGTTTGCCATTCCTTTCTCCAGTGGACCACAGTTTGTCAGACCTCTCCACCATGCCTGCCCGTCTTGGGTGGCCCCACTGGGTATGGCTTAGTTTCATTGAGTTACACAAGGCTGTGGTCCTAGTGTGATTAGACTGACTAGTTTTCTGTGATTATGATTTCAGTGTGTCTGCCGTCTGATGCCCTCTTGCAACACCTACCATCTTACTTGGGTTTCTCTTACCTTGGACATGGGGTATCTCTTCACGGCTAGTCCAGCAAAGTGCAGCCGTTGCTCCTTACCTTGGACGAGGGGTATCTCCTTACCGCCGCCCCTCCTGACCTTGAATGTGGAGTAGCTCCTCTCACCTCTCATGTGCCCACGCAGGCACTGCTCCTTGGATGTGGGGTTGCTCCTCCTGGCCACCGCCCCTGGCCTCGGGCACAGGGTAGCTCACTCAACTATTAAAAAGAATGCATTTGATTCAGTTCTAATGTTGTGGATGAAACTGGAGCCTATTATACGGAATGAAGTAAGTCAGAAAGAAAAACACCAATACAGCATATTAATGCATATATATGGAATTTAGAAAGATGGTAACAATAACCCTGTATGCAAGACAGCAAAAGAGACACTGATGTAAAGAACAGATTTTTAGACTGTGTGGGAGAAGGCGAGGGTGGGATGATTTGGGAGAATAGCATTGAAACATGCATATTGTCATATGTGAAATAGATTGCCAGTCCAGGTTCAATGCATGAGACAGGGTGCTCAGGGCTGGTGCACTGGGATAACCCTGAGGGATGGGATGGAGAGGGAGGTGGGAGGGGGGTTCAGGATGGGGAACACATGTACACCTATGGCTGATTCTTGTGAATGTATGCAAAAACCATCACAGTATTGTAAAGTAATTAACCTCCAATTAAAATAAATTTTAAAAAAAAGAAAATAAGTGTACCTTTGGGCTGGATTGTAGTGATCCCGCAAAGTCTACAACTCTTTGGCTTACACTGAATATGAACTAACCTTCATGTATCTCCATATAGAAGACGAGGACCTGCCTCCTAAAGTGATATTATTGGCAAAATGTGGAGAGTCAATCAAGAGGATATTATCTTACTGAGAACCCTTGTTGGTTTCCAAAACAATACTTAGAATAATGGGATACACAAAAAAATTCTGCTAAATTTTCTCTGATATTGAGGATTTTGTTTAAAAGTCTGGTAATCTGGCTATCTGAAGGATTACTGGCTAAATATTCATATGATTGCAATACATTAGCATCTGCTATGCTCTAAAAAAATGAACTGGCTTTGATAAAGGCAGAATTTGAGGATGTTGAGATAAGTCAGCAAAATGGAATGCATACCAAAAGAGAAATATGTGAAAATCTTATTAAATCGTTCAAAACAACTATATCTAAGGTACAAACATATCTGGTCCATGAATAATAACTTCCTAAGACTTAAATCATGGGTCTAATGGACTTTTCAAAGTCATCTTCCCAATATATGAAAATAAAATGAAAGGAAAAAACATAATCTCATTCATCTCATGATCTTGCATCCTCCTAAACATGAATTATGCATTATGTTAAATTAGACTTTGGAGCCTTTAAAGATTTCTTTCCGTAAAACACTCAAAATTTTTTTTAGTGCTTCTTCCATATCTTTGTTCTGGAAGTTGTAAATCAAGAGATTAAAGAAAGGGGTTGCCAAAGCATAGAACAAGGTCACAAATTTCTGTATCCCTGGATATTCACCAGAACCTGGGCTACCATACATCACCATGACTGAGCCATAGAAGAGGGATACCAAAGCAAGGTGGGAGGCACAAGTAGTAGAAAGCCTTCTGCCTTCCTGAGCCTGAGGACCTCTGTAGCACCACACTGAGGACACAAAAGTAAGTGCCAAGAATGTACAGTAAGGTGAGGAAGATGATTAGAGAGCTCATGATACTACAAATCAGCCTAATTCCAGATACTGGAGCACAGGACAGTGCCAGCAAAGGTGCCAGATCACAGAGGAAATGGTCAATAGTGTTTGCACCACAGAAGGGCATTTGAGATATTAGAATCAAAGGGGTCAATAACCAAAGAAAGCCACCTGCCCAGCAGAAGACCGCTAACAACACACACAGGCAATGGGTCACAATGATAGGATAATGCAAAGGTCTACAGATGGCAAGAAATCAATCAAAAGACATCACTGACAGAAATAAAGACTGAGCCGCACACATGGAGAAGAAGAAGTAGAACTGGAGCAGGCAGCCAGCGTAGGAGATGCTCTTGGTCTGGGAAATGATGTCGACCAACATTCTGGGCACATTGGAACTGACATAGCAGATCTCCAGAAAGGAGAAGTTGGCCAGGAGGATGTACATGGGTGTATGGAGCTTCCGGCTTGACCACACAGTACAGATGATGGCTGCGTTCCCCATAGAGGAGGAACTGGATATCTCTGAGGCAGGGGAAGCCTAGGAGAATGAATTCACTCACAGACCCAGAGGTATTAGTCTGCAACGTCCTCATTCGTCTGAACTGTGGAAGTCACAGAGACAATGAGAAACACAGAAATATCTATATTTTTTCCAATTTCTGATGAAAAGATATGTTTCTTTTCCATAATTTGGGTTTTTGTATTTCTGTCTTCTCTCTGGAAAAGTGAGTTTTTCTTTCCTCATTTTGTCATTTTCCTCCTTGTTTATTTAATAAAACTTTTATTTTGCACATACTATTGCCAGGCACTGTTCTAGGAGGTAGGGAAAGACAATGAACAAAAAGCAGAGTCCCTGCTCTTTGGGTTATGTCAAACATCTTTTGCTCAAAACAACTTCAAATAACACATTAAGGGCTCTAGAATTTCTATACAGAGAGAGTTTGAATCTGATTAGAAGAGATCTAAGGGAATTTCCAGGTGGCTCAATGGGTAAAGAATCCTGCCAATGCAGAAGACACAGGAGATGCACGTTCAATCCCTGGGTTGGGAAGATCCCCTCAGGAGGACATGGCAACCTATTCCAGTATTCCTGCCTGAAAAATCCTATGGTCAGAGGAGCCTGGCAGGCTACAGTCCATGAGGTCACAGAGTGACACACGACTGGGCATGCATGCACTACAACAGCAAGGGAATTTACCTCGGAACCTCATTTGCACAGCAAGGAAGCTGTTTTTGCTTAGACTGTGTGTTTCTTTGTGGTGATTTCATGGGGCGCTAATATGGAATATGGACTGCATGGTAGCAGCCCTCCACCTGTGCTGCAGTGCCGCCGCTGACACAGTCAACAGTGCGATGCGCATCAGAAAGCTTCTGTTGTCATGTTGAAGAGGAAAAGTTAAAATTTTACATAACCTCCTGTTCCTTCTGCCTCTGTAACTCAGCTTGCTCCTTGAAAAGTCTGGATCACATAGGTCTCAGAAAGTGGAGACTCACAGTACTAGGAACTGGAGCTTATCTCACACACCCTTGTTCTGCTATTTGCAATTGTCCAGCCCCCACACACCCACAAACCTGCTTACTCATGTCTGTCCATGTATAAAAGCTCTGTAACCCCTTTGTCTGGGGCTTAGAGCTTAGAGTGTTAAGTCTTCTGGGCCCACTGGCATAATAAAATGGAGTTCTCCAACTCTCCGAGTGTGGTGCTTGGTTTCTTGAATACTGGTTTCTGCATCATTTCTGGAAGCCTCAGCAAGATTCCAACTACAACAGCCCCTTGAGCCACAGGACTAGTGGTTTGGCCAGGCTGGAGCAAAGGAACCTCGAGATGAATGAGGAGACCTGCAACCTGACAGTATTCCAGGTTCTCTTTTGGACCGGGGTTCCAACTCCTGACAGCTAAACTCTGACTGGACTCATTGGAGGGATGGACCAACTCACCATGAATGGCCACAGGATCAGGTAAGGCCCTGGGGCCAGTCCCTAGTCAGGTCCTACCCCAACCGGTGAAGGAGGAAACTGATCACCTCCTTGGAGCTCCCAGGAATGGAGTATCAGATAGGGAGAACTGGGGACTCTGGAAAGGGAGGCATTGGGACACAACCTCCTTGGAGATCCCAGGAAGGGAGTATCAGATAGGGAGAACTGGGAACTCTGGAGAAGGGAGGCACTGTAACATAACCTCCTTGGAGCTCCCAGGAAGGGAGCAACAGCTAGGGAAACCTGAGGACTCAGGAGAAGGGAGGCACTGTGATAACCTCTGAATGATTGTGAGTGCGTGATTGCTGATTGAACAGAGTGAGAGAAATTTTTCTTTATGGAAACGGCAAAACCAATTCTTTTTGCATATGCAATTAAAAACAACTAGCTTGCTAAAAGGCCTGCCTAGGAAAAAGCTTGAAGTTGACACTTTCCATGTCCTTGAAATAAATAGCCAACTTTGCCTGAGACCTCAGCCTTGAGCAAATTAGAACTTCAAACAAACAAACAAAAAAGGATCAAAAAGATATTTTAATCTCAAACAGGAAAACTATAAGATCTCTGTCTGCTTGTCTATCTGAATTTCTGTATATCTCAGTGTATTTTTTTCTAATAGCATTGTTGAAGCTGTAAATGAGTTCTAATTTAATTGGCCTAAAGAAAAGTGAGCACTTACAAATCAAGCAATTCTAAATATAAGAAAAATTAATCTAAATAAATTTCAGATTCATGTGAACTGGGGAATATTCAACATTAAATATCTAGTATTAATGTATGTTTGCTAATATAATAAGGAAAGTAGGATATATGTTTTTAATAAAGAAGGTATAAAAAACAAACTTATATTTTGTAAAGGGAAGAGAAAGTATGTCTAACCAAACAGGTGGCTGTTACAGAAAGTGATTAAAACGTTTGTGGAAAGTGGACCCTGAAAAAAGTTCTGTGCATGATGAGGACTGAAACATATATGCAGGTCAGGAAGCAACAGTTAGAACTGGACATGGAACAACAGACTGGTTCCAAATAGGAAAGGAGTACATCAAGGCTGTATATTGTCACCCTGCTTATTTAACTTATATGCAGAGTACATCATGAGAAATGCTGGAATGGAAGAAGCACAAGCTGGAATCAAGATTGTTGTGAGAAATATCAATAACCTCAGATATGCAGATGACACCACCCTTATGGCAGGAAGTGAAGAGGAACTAAAAGCTTCTTGATGAAAGTGAATGAGATGAGGCAAAATGTTAGCTTAAAGCTAAACATTCAGAAAACAAAGATCGTGGCATCGGTCCCATCACTTTATGGGAAATAGATGGGGAAATAATGGAAACAGTGTCAGACTTTATTTCTGAGGGTTCAAAATCACTGCAGATGGTGATTGCAGCCATGAAATTAAAAGACACTTACTCCTTGGAACAAAAGTTATGACCAACCTAGATAGCATATTCAAAAGCAGAGACATTACTTTGCTGACTAAGGTCCATCTAGTCAAGGCTATGGTTTTTCCTGTGGTCATGTATGGATGTGAGAGTTGGACTGTGAAGAAGGCTGAGCGTCAAAGAGTTGATGCTTTTGAACTGCGGTGTTGGGAAAGACTCTTGAGTCCCTTGGACTGCAAGGAGATCCAATCAGTCCATTCTGAAGGAGATCAGCCCTGAGATTTCTTTGGAAAGAATGATGCTAAAGCTGAAACTCCAGTACTTTGGCCACCTCACGTGAAGAGTGGACTCATTGGAAAAGACTGGAGGGATTGGGGGCAGGAGGAAAAGGGGATGACAGAGGATGAGATGGCTGGATGGCATCACTGACTCGATGGATGTGAGTCTGGGTGAACTCCGGGAGTTGGTGATGGACAGGGAGGCCTGGCGTGCTGCGGTCCATGGGGTCGCAAAGAGTCAGACACGACTGAGCAACTGAACTGACTGACTTGCTTGCTTCAGAAGATTATTTCTTACATTACCAAATGTGTGACTGAGTCTGTGATAAAATGCTGATATGCAGTTCCATATGAGATCAATAATTGTAACAATGTAACCGTAGATATAAGAAACAACAAAAGGAAATATTTTCCTGGACCAAGAGGCTAGTAAGAGAGGTATGGTCCAGAGACTTTTGCTACTTACAAGGCCTGGTCTAGTGACAAGACATTGAGTGGCCTGTCAATGGAATCTTTGTTCGACCTGGTAATGAGCCTTCCCAGCACTGCAGGACACAATGACCATGAAATGCCCCCAAAACATGGTCACATATATGGTTATGAAGGGATCTTGCTGACTGAAAGTTGGCCCTTGCCAGTTGTCTCTACAAAGATTAAATCATGACTACAAGATGCTGACCTTCAACATCACCTTTAAAGAGTTTAGGGTGGAGACAAAAAAATAAGGCACTCTGTGCTCTGGGGGTGGTGAGGTGGTTTGGGAAGGGGGAATAGGCCTTCAGATTGTCAGATGTTGTCAGGTAAAGATTTTTATGAGTACAAATTCTTGCATCTTCTTATACCTAGAGAAACACTAATTTCATGAATCAGAGTCTGGACCTGGTCCTCCTGGCTAGCCCCTCAGCAGCTTTCCTACATCTATTAAACTTTGGGCCATATATCTTTAACTTTCTTGTTAAGTTTGTTTCTCCAAGTAATGGTACAACAAGAATATCCCCTGGCTAACACCCAGACAATGCTAGAACAACCGCCTAATCAGTCTGTGGACGCTCATCTCCCTCCATAAATGCACCCCAAGGTCCTCAGGCTATTCTCCTTTTGAGATCTTATATGGGAGACCACCCCCAGTGATAAAAAGCTCAAGAGAGATCACCAGCAACTAGCTAAACTGAGATGTCCTGACACCTCCAGGCCCTGGAAAAAAAATCTGCCATATTGCCTGAGAAACCTTAGAAAAGACATCCATTCCTTTGGGCAATTGGGTTCATCCTATCAGCCAGGAGATGAGGTATGAGTTAAAGATTCAGTTCAGTTCAGTTCAGTCACAGTCGTGTCTGACTCTCTGCAACCCCATGAATCACAGCACGCTAGGCCTCCCTGTCCATCACCAACTCCTGGAGTTCATTCAAACTCATGTCCATCGAGTCAGTGATACCATCCAGCCATCTCATCCTCTGTCGTCCCCTTTTCCTCCTGCCCCCAATCCCTCCACTCTTTTCCAATGAGTCAACTCTTCGCATGAGGTGGCCAAAGTACTGGAGTTTCAGCTTCAGCATCATTTCCTTCCAAAGAAATTCCAGGGCTGATCTCCTTCAGAATGGACTGGTTGGATCTCCTTGCAGTCCAAGGGGCTCTCAAGAGTCTTCTCCAACACCTCAGTTCAAAAGCATCAGTTCTTCAGTGCTCAGCTTTCTTCACAGTCCAACTCTCATATCCATACATGACTACTGGAAAAACCAAAGCCTTGACTAGATGGACCTTTGTTGGCAAAGTAATGTTTCTGCATTTGAATATGCTATCTAGGTTGATCATAACTTTTCTTCCAAGGAGTAAGCATCTTTTAATTTCATGGCTGCAGGAAAAAAATTAAAAACCAATTCAGCCAGTTTGGACAGGCTCTCACATGGTCATCCCTACTGCTGTTCCCTACAGCAACCCCTACTGCTATTAAAATTATAGGTGTCATCCCTTGGACCCACCACACCAGAGTCAAGAAGGAGCTACTCCCTGGGATGAGGACACCTGGAAAGCAGTTCAGGACCTCAAAAACCTCCTCAAGGTCTGGTTCCAAAGACAATGGCCCTCACCCACGGACACTGAGCCCTGCTCTGGTCACTCTGGAAGCTGATGAGTCAGTGCAAGGCAGGAGCTTAAGAATTTTTCAGCCTTGCTCCAGCCACACTCTGGCAGCTGGCCGGTCAACTCATGGAGGAAGCTTGAGGATCCAGCTATCAAAATATCAATGGATTTTCATTGTCAACCGTAGCCTGCATCCCTAATTGGTATTATTGCTCCGCTCTTCATTATAGGACCAACTAGACTCCCTGGCTGAGGTGGTTTTACAGAATAGGAGAGGGCTAGACCTACTGACAGCTGAAAAGGGAGGACTCTTCCTCTTTTTGAATGAAGAATGCTGCTTTTATGTAAACCAATCAGGAATAGTCAGGGACACGGCCCAACAGCTAAGGGAACAAATCATAAGGAGGAGAGAGAAACTAGCTAATTCCTGGGGTAACTGGAACAATATCTGGACCTGGGCATCGTGGCTTCTTGCTTCAACAGGTCCTCTCTTCATACTGTTTGTGGTGCTCTCGTTTGGCCTTGTATTCTCAATGCTATTACCCAGTTCATAACCTCTCGAATTGAATTCATAAAGTTACAAATGGTAATAGCTCAATATAGCCCCCTAAACAACGGGGAGCTCTGAATGTCCTACCAAAACATGAGATGATGCTTTCTTCAATGAGTGATAGAAGATCAAGAGAGGGGAAAGAAGAAGAAAAGTTAAAATTTTATATGACTTCCTGCTTCTTCTGCCTCTGTAACTCAGCTTGCTCCTTGCAAAGTCTGGATCACTTTGATCTCAGAAAGTGGGGACTCACAATACTAGGAAATGGAGCTTATCTCACTCACTTGTCCTGTTCTTTCCAATCGCCCAGCCCCCGCAAACCTGCAAATGAACTTAATCAGGCCTGCCCATGTATAAAAATTCTGTAACCCCTTTGGGGCTCAGAGCCTGTAGTGTTAACTCCTCTGGGCCCACCAGCATATAAACATGAGTTCTCCAGCTCTCTGAGTGTAGCACTTGGTTTCTCAAGTACTGGTTTCTGCATCATGTGAGACATGAAGATTATATTCAGTTAAAAAAAAAAGGAAAGGCTTTTGAGAGGGTGATGGACCTCGGCAAAACACATTTCCAAGAGCAATGATGGAGACAGAATATCAATAGCATATAATATGAAAAGATTTCAATACAAGAAATTATGTTTACAGAACAATCCAAAAGAGTGGAAGTTAGAATATCTGTAAAAGTATAGTCATATATTAGGTACAAAGATAAGGCCTCATAGCAGAGGACTCACTGCCAGTCTGACTCTTTCAGGCTTAATTTGCTAGTCAGTGGAAACCTGGAGCTGGTCTAGTAGAACAGTAAAATGATCAAGAGTTTATGGAAGCTGCATTTGCAAGACAATTCACCAGACAATTATAAGCTGATGAAATTAACAAGAAATCATTAGAAAACTGTTTTACTAACCCAAGGAGAAAGTGTGAAGAACCTGAACTTGGGTAATAAATGTGCAAAAAGATGCCAGGGTTTATTTCAAGAGATGGGCAGTGGTGGAAACCTAATCTCCTGGTCTTTAAAATAAGCAGAAGTAATTAAATATTGCTCAAGGAGCACAGGAGGAAGACAGAAAAGAGAGATCTTACTTTGCATTTTCCACAGTAATATTCTTTAGCTGTTTTCCAATTGTCCTCTCACCTGGGATGCCTCAGAGCAAATGCCACCCTCAGCACAATAGATGCATTCTAAGTGCTGCACTCAAAATGCCAGCAAATTTGGAAAACTCAGCAGTGGCCACAGAACTGGAAAAGATCAGTTTTCATTCCAATCCCAAAGAAAGGCAAATCCAAAGAATGTTCAAAGTACCACACAACTGCACTCATCTCACATGCTAGCAAAGTAATGCTCAAAGTTCTCCAAGCCAGGCTTCAGCAATACGTGAACCGTGAACTTCCAGATGTTCAAGCTGGTTTTAGAAAAGGCAGAGCAGAGATCAAATTGCCAACATCCACCGGATCATGGGAAAAGCAAGAGAGTTCCAAAGAAACATCTATTTCTGCTTTATTGACTATGCCAAAGCCTTTGACTGAGTGGATCACAATAAACTGTGAGAAATTCTTCAAGAGATGGGAATACCAGACCACCTGACCTGCCTCTTGAGAAACCTATACGCAGGTCAGGAAGCAACAGTTAGAACTGGACATGGAACAACAGACTGGTTCCAAATAGGAAAAGGAGTACATCAAGGCTGTATATTGTCACCCTGCTTATTTAACATCTATGCGGAGTACATCATGAGAAATACTGGGCTGAAAGAAGCACAAGATGGAATTAAGATTGCCGGGAGAAATATCAATAACCTCAGATATGCAGATGACACCACCCTTAGGGCAGAAAATGAAGAGGAACTAAAAAGCCTCTCGATAAAAGTGAAAGAGGAAAGTGAAAAAGTTGGCTTAAAGCTCAACATTCAGAAAACGAAGATCATGGCATCTGGTCCCATCACTTCATGGGAAATAGATGGGGAAACAGTGTCAGACTTTATTTTGGGGCTCCAAAATCACTGCAGCTGGTGACTGCAGCCATGAAATTAAAAGACGCTTACTCCTTGGAAGAAAAGTTATGACCAACCTAGATAGTATATTCAAAAGAAGAGACTTTACTTTGCTGACTAAGGTTCGTCTAGTCAAGGCTATAGTTTTTCCAATGGTCATGTATGGATGTGAGAGTTGGACTGTGAAGAAAGCTGAGCACTGAAAATTTGATGCTTTTGACCTGTGGTGTTGGAGAAGACTCTTGAGTCCCTTGAACTGCAAGGAGATCCAACCAGTCCATTCTGAAGATCAGCCCTGGGTGTTCTTTGGAAGGAATGAAGCTAAAGCTGAAACTCCAGTACTTTGGCCACCTCATGCAAAGAGTTGACTCATTGGAAAAGAC
Organism: Nanger dama; assembly: GCA_917880005.1. Lineage (NCBI taxonomy): Eukaryota > Metazoa > Chordata > Mammalia > Artiodactyla > Bovidae > Nanger > Nanger dama. The sequence continues at coordinate 77,249,748 of CAKJTW010000003.1, forward strand.
TCTGATGCTGAGAGGGATTGGAGGCAGAAGGAGAAGGGGATGGCAGAGAATGAGATGGCTGGATGGCATCACCGATTCGATGGATGTGAGTTTGAGTGAACTCCGGGAGTTGGTGATGGACAGGGAGGCCTGGCGTGCTGCATTTCATGGGGTCGCAAAGAGTCAGACACGACTGAGCAACTGAACTGAACTGAACTGAACTGAACTGAAGTAAAGGGCCCTTCAGTTCCCATAGATCAACAGACTGAATAGTCACTCCCGTTTTTGTCTTTGGGTATGTCTCAGAAGGCTTCCCTGGTGGCTCAGACTGTAAAGAATCCTACTTGATTCCCATTTCCATCTTCTTTTGACTCTTTTGAATCTGCATATTTCATTAAATAAATTAGCTTCTACTTACAAAGTTTTCTTCCCTCACAAGCCACACAAAATGGGTGTTGATTTGCTATGTTGTCATTTGTGTGAAAGAGAACAGAAAACAAGAGACTCGTCTAAATTACTGCCCAAGTCGTCAAGAAAAAAGTTTCCATTTTCCTGTCTGCTAAAAATACAGTTATTTTGAAGACAACTTGTAAAAAAGCAAAATGACATCTTGACAAAAAAAAGTTGTTAATTTCATGTCTATTAAGATTTTTGTAATAGGAACAGTATTTGTAAATGAAAGCAATCATGAAAATTTATGCTCTTTTTTCATAATAATATACAAAATGAAATGGACATCAAGACATGGGAAATAAGTGACTGTTCCATATGCCCATATACATTTATCGTAATGCTTCCCAGGAGTCTAAGGTGTCAACTCCTTTGTAAAACACCTTTAGGTACCTTTATTCACAAAGATTCCTTTCAGGTTTTACTCAGGGAATAGAATATACAACAAATCTCTCCATTTCTCTTTATTTATTCCTTCCAGACTCTGAAGCCTGTCTCTGGAGATCTCAACTCCAGGAGCAATGGAAGCAATTAATATGCATCATACAGACTGAAAGATGTTTCATCTTCAGTGGTGATCAGACTGGAGATAAAAGCCACATGCATGTGCACATACTTATATATAGACACACATGCAAACACACATACATGCAAACATATACACCCAAATATTCTAGGCTCGCATATTATTGCTCCCTCAAGAGTTCTGTCTCCTAACTTTATAAATTACTTCTTAGCTAACAAAGTTTTTTGACATGATATGTACCATTACCTTCAAGCTTTGTTAGACCTAGAATTTCCCATTCCTGTGGTCCAAATGTAATTTAAAGATCTCATCCACTAAATCCAAAATGAGCCTGTTAGGTAGTTGAAATTGGAAAAAGGAATCCAGAAGAGCAGTGGCTAAAAGACAAAGAAGGGAAAGGCCCCCAAACAAAGGAAGGTCCAAGGACCGGAGTGAGACCAACAAACAGCACTCCTGGCTAGCTCAGTTTACATAGAGCAGGCCCAGGGGGAGGAGAGAAACATAAAAAGAGGAGCCAAAGGACTCGGGTCTCTCTCTCTTCTCTTTGTGTCTTTTGGGTCAGCAAACCCTTACACCTCGAGGATGTATTTTCTTTTTTTTTTTTTTCTAAATAAAACTGAGCTGTGAAGCTGATCTGTCCAAGAGCTGTGACACGGTCTGTCCGAGGGCTGTAATGCTGGTCCATCACTTCAAATTTTCCTTGTAATGAGACAGAACTGAGAAAATTATACACACACACACAAGCCTATTCCACAGAGCTGTCTCTATTTTTTACAAAGCTCCTTATTTCCACATATAGATCAAACAAGATAGGTATTGGTCAACCAAGAAGTTGAGACATTAATTGTATGACTGCAACAAATCCATTTCCTCTTCTTCAACTCAAGTTTTTTTCTAAGCCTTCCTTGCAGCCTAGGTGTGCTCATATGACTGAGTTCTACTTGTTGTGATGTATTTAAAGCTGATGTGCAATACTTCAGGCCTTACCCATACACAGTCCTTGATGCTCTCTGATGTGATTGAGCATGTTGACCCAAGAAACTGAGTTCTGAAGATGACAAAGCCCAAGTTGGGAAAATCTAATTTCCAGATCATCACATGAAGAACAATCTCCTGTGGAGCAGGAATACCTGTTTTGGATTTAAAAGAGTAGTAAGTAAACATCTTTCAAGCGACCCACTACAAAAGAACTTTGTTTAGAAAACAAAAATGTGACTAAGTCAAATATTTATATTTTGATAAATATATAAAGAAAACAATCCATGGTTGACTATGTGAAATGAAAATTTGTGATCCCATGGGCTGTAGCCTATCAGGATCCTCTGTCCATGGGATTTTCCAGGCAAGAGTACTGGAGTGGATTGCCATTTCCTTCTCCAGGGGATCTTCCCATCCCAGGAATCGAACCCTGGTCTACTGCATTGCAGGCAGACGCTTCACCGTCTGAGCCACCAGGGAAGCTTTGTATTTTGATAAATATATAAATATATAAAGAAAACAATCCATGGTTGACTATGTGAAATGAAAATATCTCCTGCCATGTTAATAAACAAGAAATGTCACAGCCATCAGCAATTCTGACCTCAAAATATGAATCAGTTCAGTTGTGTCTGACTCTTTGTGACTCCATGGACTGCAGCATGCCAGGCCTCCCTGTGAATAAGGGCTCCCAAAACTGTAATCCAGCAAATGCTGCCAGCCTTACAATGATTACTGAGGTGGGGGTAGGGGGGCTGGGGGGCAGGGGAAATGCAAGAAGCAAGATGAATGAGGAAGCAAGATTGGCCCCTGAGGTGCATGTGAAAGGAATGAATTCAGTGAGCCCAGAGGTTTGCATCTTCCCACACATAGAATGCTTTCAAACTGCCTGCTTCCTTTGTTCCCCTCCTGCCTGACTCCTGAGCTCTGAGTCCTAAACATTCCCATCAAATAAAATAACTCTCTACTTTCAGGTTGTGGCTATATTTTTTAAGTTGACAACTGTATCATAGTGTATATATGTACAGAATAATTCCATTCAACTTTCTAATTTAAAATAACAGGGAGAAATTGGGAAACTGTATATGAAGGACAAATCCTGAAAAACCAAAATTTTGAGTCACAGAGTGAATATATTTTAAATTTTGGTCCCATTTCCCTCCAAAAAGTTCCAGAACTTTCTTCGTTAATGTTACCTTTCCCTCTGTTCTTAGCACCAAGGCTGTGTACTGTGCTGCTAGCCTATTTCTTCAAACCAGACTTCTTTATAAATAAATGTAGCAACACTATTTCATGCCTCCAGTGTGATGATATGTGTCAGCGTCAACTGAGAGAACATGAACATACCCTTAAGTCTACCTTTTCATCCAAGGTGACCCAATGGCTACCTTTCAAACATTCTAGATCTTCAAGAACACAGAGCTAGTGATCCCACCAAATAAAAACCTGGGGAACTGTATTAACTATTCACAAGTCATCACAGAACCAAGGCAGTTCTCATGCTATTTCAGTGTGTACACATGACTGGATCTGTTACTAACTTGACTCTGTAACACTCTGAGACATCAGCAGTATTTTTAAGGGGAACTGTGAAATTCTCAAAAGATTGAGATAATGAAATTAATTTGAATTCGTCTTCTCCTTAAAGCTAATCTGATCGTTTACAACATACTCAGTGAGAGAAGGCATTATTATTATGGCATTAAACAGAACAATACCTAAACTTAAAGACGCTAGATTTTCTAAAATGCAAATCTTGTCATCTCTTCCTTGCTTTCCATCCCCATATATTTCCTTCCCACCTATGGGATCAAGTTCAACATCTTTAGCATATCTGAGTTCCTACAAGTTTAAGTTCATCTCCTTTCAGGAGTCCCACACTCACTGTGCATTCAGTCATATATTAGGAATGTTCTACATGCTCCTTTTACTGTTTGCAACATCACCAACCACCATCATTCCCTCACTTATACCTAGAAAACTTCCAACTTGTCATCCAAAACTCAGCTGAAATACCAGCTTCTCTGAGAACACTTCTCTGGCACTTCCCACCTACACCTCCCAAACCTGTACTCTTAGTCCAACACTGCTCTGTGCTCTGGCACCTTATGCATTCCTCTCTCTCAGCAATTTTGAACTGTTAACACATCTGTGGTCCCATAAGTCAAGAGTTCCTCCAGAACAAGGATTCTATTGTCATGCGAGTGTATGTTCCTCGATTCTTTGTGTCTTGTCACATCAGTGATTTGGAGTGACGGACATTACAGCCCCATCGGCGAGTCACAGCTCCCAGGTCTTGGATAGACCATGTTATAGCTCTCAGGTCTCAAATGAACCGTGTTATAGCTCTTAAACAAATCAGTGTTACAGCTCAGTGTTACAGCTCTATTTTATTTAGAAGATAGCAGGAAAATCCATCTTCAAGGGCATGTCGATCTAAAGACACGAGAAGAGTGCCCCAGCATGTGGGAGAGAGAGAGAGAGAGAGCTGGCTCTGCCTCCTCTATTTATGTGTTTATCTCTCCCTGGGCCTGTCCTATGTAAATTGGGCCAGACAGGAGTGTTGTTTGTTTTACCTGAGGTCCTCACTCCTCAGACCTTCTTTTGTTTGATTTCCACGGGCTTTTCCCTTCCTTGTCTGTAGCCACTGCCATTTTGGACTCCTTTTCCCTATTCTACCTACCTAACACTATCATATTCACCTATGCATCATCAATGTCAAATGTACTGCTTAGAACACAATTAAAAGTTTAAAAAGCCCTTGCAGGCCTCGTAGTTCTTTGTATAAAAAAGCATATCCTCTGGTCTATATACCACCATCAGCAAGACTAAAGAGGGGGCTGCAGACTCTATCATCTCCTAATAAGTTACCCTCTTCTTCCTCTCTACCAACCCCTTTCTACAGCCATCACTGTGGGAAACATCAGTACAATTCCACTGTGCTATTTTTCTCAAAGTGGCCCTGGCCTGACTTCACAGGTAGCCCTCCTTGTCTCTTTTGCCACTTCAAGGTTTTTATCCTTCTTTCTTCTTTAAAAGCTATGTTTTGAATTTCAGCCTCCCTTCAGAGGAAGAGGACAAAGAGGAAGGGAGAATAAAGAAAACACAGTAAGTCATTTATCTAAAGTTACTTATGAAAGCTCCTAATCTCCTAATTTTAATTTACCACACTTCCACCCCCTCTCATTACAAAAGGAGGACACAGGAAGCCAAGAGCTACACTGTCTAATATGGTAACCACCAGCTACATGTGGCTACTGGGCAACTGAAATGTGCATCCAAGCTGAAACATGCTGTTAATGTGTATAAAATTCACCCCAGTTTGCAGGATGAAAAAAACGAATGCAAGATCTCTGGTTAATAATTTTATAGTGACTACATGTTGAAATGATGTTTTCGGCTAATAGATTATTAAAATTCAATTTGCTATTTCTTTTTAGTGCAGTAACTAGAAAAATGTATCCTATACATATTGCCTGCATGTGTGGCCCACCTCTTTCTATTGGACAGCTCTGCTTTAGCCTTATATGTCCTGAGAATAGAAACAGAGGAGGTGCTCTCTTCCTCCTTACACATCAAAACTGTGACTAACAGTGGAGGAGGCTGAATCCAGTTGGCTCAGGTAGGAAGTATTTCTGAGATTCAGCACAGGCTCTGCCTGGTATACCTGAAGAGTGGGTAACACTGGGCAGCCTCAGAGAAAATTCCTTCAGGTGTCAAGAGTTTGCACATCTTAGGTGGACTTGACCTTAGATAACTATCTCAGATCCAAAATTATTCCTGTCTTTAAAGTTATTCCTGGTCAGATAGTGCATTTTCTAACAATTATGTGCACAAAGGGTGAAAGAAATTCCTGAGGTAGAAATCTACATTTGGAAGAAGGGGAGGACAGACTTCCTTGTTCTGTCCTCCAAGGTACCCTTTTGTTTTGCTGTTTGATGACAAAAGGGCACCTTGGAGGACAAAACACAGTTGGAGTTGGGTAGTGAAGAATTAGTCATGATTTCAAGGGAAATATCCTACCCTTCAGGCTTCCCAAGTGGAACGAATGGTAAAGAACCCTGTTGCCAATGCAGGAGACATAAAAGAAATGGGTTCAATCCCTGGATCAGGAAGATCCCGTGGAGGAGGGCATGGTAACCCACTCCAGTATTCTTGCCTGGAGAATCCCATGGACAGAGAAGCCTGGTGGACACGACTGAAGCAACTTAGCAGGCACGCATGCATCCTATCCTTCGTAGCTTTTACTACCGAGAAAAAGTTATAACAGCAACATCATGGATGAAAATAAAATGCACACACAGACAAGGTTACAGCTGCAGAGACTGCCCAAAAAAGTGTACAGTAGAAATGTGAAACAATAATAATAATAAATTACAGAAAAATTGACACTGGTAGTATGCCTTGCATTTTTAAGTTATTTTTAACTATGGTAAGATACACATAATGTGACATTACAATTAATTTTTAAGTCTACAGTTCTGTGGCATTAAATACATTCACATTGTTGAGCAACAATTACCACCATCCAGTCTATAACTTTTTTTCTTCCAAAACTGAAACTCTATATTCATTAAACAATACTTCCCCATTTCCCTACCCCAAGCTGGTGGTGACCACTATTCTACTTTCTGTCTCTATCGATTTGACTACTCCGGGAAACTTATATAAATGGAATCATACAATATTTGTCATTTTGTGACTGGTCCATCCATGTTTCAGCATGTTTCAGAATTTCCACTCTTTATTAGGTTGAATAAATATCACACTGTATGTATATCACATTTTTTTCATTCATTTATCCATTGATGAGCATTTGAGTTGCTTTCATCTTTTGATCATACTTTGGTATGATCAAACACTTTACAAATATTTTTAAATGATCTCTCATTTGGTCCATATGGGCTCCTAGTTGCTTCAGTCATGTCCAATACTGTGCAACTCTATGGACTGTAGCCTTCTAGGCTCCTCTCTCCATGGGATTCTCCAGCAAGTATACTATAGTGAGTTGCCATTTCCTTATCTAAGGGATCATCCCAACCCTGGGATTGAACCTTTGTCTCTTACATATCCTGCACCGGCAGGCAGGTTCTTTACCACTAGTACCACCTGGGTAGCCATTGATCCACATAAACCCCCACCTCCAAAATATTCTTTTAAAAATTTGGAGTGAAAGTTTCTTGCTGAGGCAGAACCAGAAGACAGTCTTCATCTATTTTGTCCAACAGATAATTATTATGATTTTCATAAGACAAGGAAATGTAGGGGAGTATAGTCAAAAAAATTCTCCTCTTGATTTGCACTTATGCAGACCTCTTTTGAAGTTCAAAAGTTGTTTTAAATAGGCATTTTTCTTTATATAAAATAAGAGAATTATAATTTAAAAGATAAGAACCATAAAATTCATAGAAGAAAACACAGGCAGAACACTCACCACAAATCATAGAAGCATCTTTTTGGGATCTGTAACTTATAGCAAAGGAAACAAAAGCAAAAATAAATAAATAGGACCTAACTAAATATAAAACTTGTATAGCAAAGGAAACCATCGACAAAAGATAAAAACAACCTACTAAATGGGACACAATATTTGCAAATAATATGACCAACAAAGCAATTAAAATCCAAAATATATAAACAGCTCATACAACTCAATCTCAAAAAATATCAACCTGATTAAAAATGGACAGAAGACCTGAATAGATGTTATTCCAAGATGATATACAGGTGGCCAACAGGCAGATGAAAAAATACTCAACACCACTAATCATCAGAGAAAGGCAAATCAAAAACAAAATGAGACATCTTTTCACACCTAACAACATGGCCATCATCAAAAAGTCTAGAAACATCAAATGTTGGTGAACATGTAGACAAAAAGAACCTTTGTGTGCTGTTGGTGGGAATGTAAATTGGTGCAACCACTTTGGAAAACACTTTGAACTAAAAGTAGAACTACCATATCATCCAGCAATTCCATCCTTGCTATATATTTGATGAAAAAGAAAACGCTAATTAGAAAAGACATACACAACCCAATGTTCATAGCAGCATTTTTTCAATAGCCAAGATGTGGAAGCAACCTTAGTGTCTATCAATAGATGAATGGATGAAGAAGAAGATGAGTATTCTATGTACACATATACATAAAATGTGTGCATGCTGAGTGTTCAGTCAATCATGTCTGACCTTTTGCAACCCTATGGACTGTAGCCCACCAAGCTCCTCTGTCCATAGGATTCTCCAGTCAAGAATTGGAGTGGGTTGCCATTTCCTCCTCCAGGGGATTATCCTGACCCAGGTACCCCTGCATCTCCTACATCTCTTGAATTGCCAGGAAGAGCCTTTAGTACTGAGCCACCTGGGATTCCCTAATATTACTCAACCATAAAAAATAATGAAATCCTGTCATTTGCTACAACATGGATGGACTGGAGGGTATTACACTCAGTATAATAAGTCAGACAGAGAGAGACAAATATTGTATGTTATCACCTATATGTGGAATCTAAAAACAAGCAAATGAATATAACAAAACAGAAACAGACTCACAGATACAGAGAACAAACTAGTGGTTACCAGTAGAGAGAAGGAAGGGGAGACAGACGCAAAAGGAGATTAAGAGATACCAACCATTATGTATTAAATAAATAAGCTACAAAGACACATTGCACAACACAAGGAACTATCGCCATTATTTTATAATAAGTTTCAATTGAGCATTATCTATAAAAATATTGAATTACTATTTTGTATAGCTAAAACAAATATAAAACTGTATATGAATCATATTTTAATAATAAAATAATTTTTAAGTTTGGGAAAAAAGAAACTGCTGAAATTCATACTTGGAAACAATAAATAATGATAAATTTTGGTACAATTTTTATTGATAATATATTACCAACATTATGATGGAGATATGATTTAACTTGGTCATCTCCAGTTAAAATTAGGAAAATAGATAAATATCCATTTAAATAACTAGTCACTCAATCAGTAAATAATAGAGAAGACTTTTAATTTTAAGAAATTCTCTGGAAATATTTATTTTAGATCTAGGAACATTTATTACTTTTAAGTATAATTTTCCTTGACTCTTTACAACAGTCCTCAAAAGGAACTTTAGCTCACCAATGTGTCTCCCATTCAGGAGTTATTTCTAAAGTTTACACATAATTTTCTTCAGAGCAACCTTCATCTCCTTATTCCTGAGGCTGTAGATCAGAGGATTTAAAAGTGGAGTTGCAATTGAGTACAACATGGTCAAGAACTTCTGCAGCCCAGGCTGACCGGCTACCCCTGGGCTTACATACATCACTGTGACTGAGCCATAAAATAGGAACACAGCTATCAGGTGGGAGGTACATGTGGAGAAGGCTTTTCTCCTACTTGAACCTTTGGGAACCTGAACCACAGCTCAAAGTACCAGAGTGTAGGACCCAAGAATGTAGAACAAAGTGATGAATGTTATCACAGCACTGAAAGTGCTACAAGTCAGAGCTGTCTTGGGGACAGGGACACACAATATGGCCAGCATTGCCCCCAAGATCACAGAGGTAGTGATCAATGACATTTGAGCCACAGAATGGAACTTGGGAGATAAGAGCAGCAGGTGTGACTAACCATAAGAATCCACCCACACAGGACACAGACACAAGGGTTCCACAGACTTTCCTGGTCAGTATGCTTGGGTAGTGCAATAGGTGGCAGATGGCAACATATCTGTCCAATGCCACGAGGGCCAGGAAGAAGAGTGCTGTGGCACAGAGAGAGAGGAAGATGTAGAACTGTAGGATACAGCCAGGATAGGAGATGGCCTTGGTCTTGGATAGGAAGTTGAACAACATGCTGGCACATTGGAATTGATGTAGTGGATCTCTAGGAATGAGAAGTTGGCCAACAAAATATACATGGGAGTGTGGAGTTTAGTTTCCCACCACACAGCACAGATAATAGCACTGTTGCCCAACAAAGTCAAGATGTTTATGATGGAGAATAAAACAAAAGGAGTATCTCTATTTCTTAGCTACATAGGAAACCCAGCAGGATAAATTCATGAAAGGTAGCAGTGACACTCTTGTTATGCAAAACATGCATTTTCCTCTGACTTATAATGTGCACAGACATAATCAGAAGTGCGTATTAAGAGTCTATTTTATTCAGTTTTTCTTGCCTCAATTTCTCATTGGAAGTAAGTGTCATTATAAGTAAAGAATAAACTGGAATATCAGTATTTAGTCAATATGCAGAATTTTTCTCAAAATAGCATTAACATAAGACAGAATAACACCATTGATAATATTACTTCACTTTAAATAGTTCTTCTAAAATATTTTCTTCCAGTTTTAGCCTGTAAGAAAAATAGAGATAGAAATGAATCATTAAACACCTTAACTAGCCACCTTTGTTTAAATCAAGTAGCACTAATAAGCTTCAGAAATGTAGTCACACCATTAAGCTGGACTTGAATTATCTCATTGCCTACTCTATCATTTTGATCATCATCACAAGGTCCATAAGCTCTCCTCCCTATTTATCTACATTACTGTAGACTCTTGGTAGATCACAATAATAATGCATACCTCTAAATAAATACACTAATTTATTTATGTTTCTATTTTTTAAAAACTTATATTCCCAGTTGATTCTGATGTGAAAAATACACCTTGTTTTAAGAATTACTATTATGTTATATGGGTATAGACTTCCATGATAGCTCAGTTGATAAAGAATCTGCCTGTAATATGGAAGACCCCAGTTGGATTCCTGAGTTAGGGAAGATCCTCTGCAGAAGGTTTAGGCTATCCACTCCAATATTCTGGCCTGGAGAATTCCATGGACTACAGTCCATGGGGTCACAAAGAGCTCACATAACCGAGCAACTTTCACTTTCACTTATACGGGTATAATATCCAGAGAAGTTTGAGTTTAGAGGTTTTTCAGAAGCTATGAATTGACAACAAAGAAAGCAAAATATGGAGGTTATGCTACTAAGTTAGAGGCTGTGCTGGACTTCATCGCTCACTTATGTCCAACTCTTTGCAACCCCATAGACTACAGCCTGACAGGCTCCTCTGTCCTTAGTGATTCTCCAGGCAAGAACACTGGAGTGGATTGCCATGCCCTCTGCCAGGAGATATTTCCAACCCAGGGATCGAACTCAGGTCTCCTGCATTGCAGACAGTTTCTTTATCGACTGAGCCACCAGGGAAGCACAAGGATATAAAATGAAAGAGAGCTCATAAACAACTGGAGGCTAATTCAACAATTCCCAGTCTAAATTAAGGAATATAGCATGTGCTTTAAAATATTTAAATTGTTTTAATTTAATTCCAATTATCCTCTGTGGAGTGCCCTTCATTCACATTTGCTATACCCTTTCAGTCCCATTTGCAAAACTTGCTAGTTTGCTATTTTTAAAAATCTATCATATACTTTAGCTTTTAGTTAGAATAGATTTTCAATCCATTTATTTTTCTTTCCTTATTAATTTATATTATTTTCCCTCAATTTTCATTTTAAATATATAGGATTAAGTTTAAAAAAATAAAGGAAGGACTTGACATTTTAATGCTTCTGAAGTACAAAGTCAAAGTGACTGTTTAAGAATGCAATGTAAGTTTTATCACAATTTAATTTTTAAAAAGAATAAAGAGTCAGAATTCAAGAGGGCTATAATGAAGTCCTGGATTTTTTTTTTTTTTTTTAGTCCTGGATCTTTTAAAAACAGTATTTACAACCTGGGACAAGTGAGGCTCTCTCTGCTTCAATTTCTGCATGTGCAAAATCAGAGTAACATCTAGGTTGCCTCCATGTCCTATTGTAAATAGTGCTGCGATGAACACTGGAGTACATGTGTCTTTTTCAGCTGAGGTTTCCTCAGAGTATATGCTCAGTGGTGGGATTGTTGGGTCTTATGTCCAGTCCTCTTGCCTAGAAAATCCCATGGACGGAGTAGCCTGATGTCCATGAGGTCGCAAAGAGTTGGACACTATCGACTTCAATTTCACTATGGTAGTTTTAGTCCTAGTTATTTAAAGAATCTCCATACTGTTCTCCATGTATCAATTTACATTCCCATTAACAATGCAAGAGAGTTCCCTTTTCTCCACACTCTCTCCAGGATTTATTGCTTGTAGATTTTTCAATGATGGCCAATCTGACTGCTGTGAGGTGATACCTCATTGTAGTTTTCATGTGCATTTCTCTAATAATAAGTGATGTTGAACATCTTTTAATAGTTTATTAGCCATCTGTATGTCTTCTTTGGAGAAATGTCTGTTTAGATCTGCTTTCTTTTTGACTGGGTTGTTTGTTTTTCTGGTATTGAACTGCACGAGCTGCTTTGTATATTTTGGAGATTAATCTTATATATACAATGGACTGTTACTCAGCCATAAACTGCATTTGAGTCAATTCTAATGAAGTAGATGAACCTAGAGCCTATTATACAGTGAAGTAAATCATAAAGCAAATATCGTATATTAATGGATGTATGTGGAATTAGAAAGATGGTACTGATGAACCTGTTTTCAGGGCAGCAATGGAGACATGGACATAGAGAACAGACTTGTGAACACAATGCGTGAAGGAGATGGTAGGACAAATTGAGAGAGTAGCACTGAACCATGTGCATTACCACGTGTGAAATAGATAGCCAGTGGGAATTTGTTGTATGACACAGGGAACTCAAACCTGGTGCTCTGTGACAGCCTAGAGGGGGTGGGATGGGGTGGGAGGTGGGAGGAAATTTCAGGAGGGAGGGGACATATGTCCCCTATGGCTGATTCATGTTGATATATGGGAGAAACTAGCACAATATTGAAAAGCAATTGTCCTCCAATTAAAAATAAATAATTGTTTTAAAAATCAAAGGAACAATATCTACCATGGAAATTAATGAAACATTACATGTAACATATTCTTAAACACCTAGCCTAGAATAAAGTGAATGTTTAGTGTAAGCTCTACTTATTGCCCTAGTTACCATAAGAAAAACATGAGCCAATTGATCTGATTCTTCCTTTAAATTATCTGTTTGAACCTCAAATATAGCTTCCATACACATTCTTATCTCTGAGAATTCAATCTCACGAATGATATGAGTTCAATGCACTTCTATGGTGTTAACTTATAACGGAAAAAAAGTCTTAAAATCGCATCATATATAACTCAGAATGAATCTCTCAATAAAAATATACTCAAATTCCCAAATAGCACATGAAATTTGCTCACTGAAATAATCACTTTAATAATTCCTTATCTATACAATGCTGCTATTTCTCTGATCCACAACTTATTGGTCACTATTCTTTTAGTACCTTCTACAAAGCAGTTCAGCTACAGATTTGTTAAATAGATATGTATGGGTTGCTTGAAAAAAACCACTATGAGGAAAATTTCCATTTTAATTAAAGTTTACAAGTCCAGGCACAGCTTTATCCTTTACTGCCTTGCATGTGTTAAAGCTAGGAGAGTAGAACTGGCCTTGTATCCCTTGAGTCTGGATGATAAAGCTTTTTTTTACACAGAGAATAGCTTCAAATAATCCAGGTTTTAAAAATATTTGATAGTTTCCCATGTCATAGAGAAGAAAATGGGAGAGACAAGATTTGAACCCTGGTTTGCATAATTCCAAAGTCCATAATCAATCTAACCCAAATTGATTGCTAGCTAAAGAAGTATAGAGTATTCAGGAGGTCTATTCCCTCCTCTACCTGCTATAGGATACTTCCTTCGTTCCCTCTTGTCTTCCCTCCCTTTCCCAACCTAGAATGAATAAGAGCTAGTAACTTGGACCACCCTCCTCTCCTCCAACATCAACATTTTCATCTTTTCCAGCACTCATTTGAATAAGCACTTTTAATAAAGGTGACAATAGACAGGTCATGTCACTACAATAATACAATACTGATCACTGAGGTGATTGTGGCCCAGATATGATTACAAGTAAAAACAGCAAGGTGATTTGGAAAGGGTGGGAAGCACTTGGAATGATGGAATGAATTTGGAGGGGATCTATGACATAGAAAGCAATCATGTGGAAATTCTACTACTAGGAGAATAATTATACAACCAGGGAGGTATTAAATTATAAGACCTTTCAAGGGTGGCTGAGTTATTCATAACGCAAATGACTAAAACTGGTTTAGGAATTTTTAAAACAATAAAACCTGAAGTCTGAGACATTTGAAAATTTTTTTCATAATGGATTTCCCTGTATGTTAGGATTATTTCAAAGAATAATGCTCATTTTCATGGTAATTTTATCAAAGAAAAACCCTAGGGCCTTGCCCTATCTGGCCACCTTGCACAGATAAAATACCACGCACTGAAATTCTCAATTAACTGACCACCTCAAGACATCTATTCATTCACTTAATGCATAAATAATATCTGTCTATTGTGTGGAAGGTAGAATAAAAGGAGGGATTCATTCACACTCACTCTGATGAGGTATGTTCAACCCCCACTAGAATTCAGGGGTCCTGTCTGCAGAAGAAAGCATACATTTCTAGCATTCAGTCACTTCTGGCTTTGACAAGATTATTATTTAAGGAAAATCCATCTCCTTTGTCTCCCCGCCTGTTAATGTGTTTGCTTTCTCCTGAGGACCCACATAAAAGAAACACTGGGAGATGTCCTGACTGCCCTCTAGGGTACACAATTTTTTTTAATGAGTCTTGAAAAGGAAGCAATCTGGATGCACAATCTCTGACTTCCTGGAAGTATATTCCTGTGAAAACTCAGACCTGTTGAGGAATATTCTGATCCTAAAAGCTTCACTTTATCCATAGTAAAGTTTTTCTGAAAACAACTGCTGTAGATGAGAATGGATACAGTTTAGTAAGACCAATTGCACTGTGAGCATCAAAAACTTTAAAGTAACTTGCCGGAGTCCAGCTGCAGCAGTCAGGGAATCAACCTGAAGGGGTGAGCGGTGTCCGCGGACAATGCTGTAGTCTCTGACTCAAGGTAAGGAGCTACATGTTTATTTCCAGCTTCAGGTTCTCTTTTATACTTTGACCAAAGCATTAGGTCAGAGGTTTGACATTTTCAGTTTCCCCCCCCTTACTGTCTCCAGAAATCACTGTTGTCCTACAAACAGATTCTGCTTTAGCAATGCTCTCACAATAGGCTTTACTATCTATTATCTACTTTCTCTTATGTGTTATATACTTAATTTGTGATTTCACTGTAATTATGGCACATTCCTCATTTTATTTTTTATCTTTCTAAATCCTGTTTGCTCCAAGATTCTTAAGCTCAGTTCAGTTCACTTCAGTCGCTCAGTCGTGTCCATCAGAGCACCCAGGGCTCCCTGTCCATCACCAAATCCCGGAGGTCACTCAGACTCATGACCATCGAGTCAGTGATGCCATCCAGCCATCTCATCCTCTGTCGTCCCCTTCTTCTCCTGCCCCCATTCCTTCCCAGCATCAGAGTCTTTTCCAATGAGTCAACTCTTCACATGAGGTGGCCAAAGTACTGGAGTTTCAGCTTTAGCATCATTCCTTCCAAAGAACACCCGGGGTTGGCTCCTTCCAGAATAGACCAGTTGGATCTCCTTGCAGTCCAAGGGACTCTCAAGAGTCTTCTCCAACACCACAGTTCAAAAGTATCAATTCTTCAGCACTCAGCCTTCTTCACAGTCCAACTCTCACATCCATACATGACCACTGGAAAAACCATGTCTTTGACAAGATGAACCTTTGTGGGCAAAGTAATGTCTCTGCTTTTCAATATGCTATCTAGGTTGGTCATAACTTTTCTTCAAATGAGTAAGTGTCTTCTAATTTCATGGCTGCAGTCATGATCTGCAGTGATTCTGGAGCCCAAACAAATAAAGTCTGACATTGTTTCCACTGTTTCTCCATCTATTTCCCTTCAAGTGATGGGACCGGATGCCATGATCTTCGTTTTCTGAATGCTGAGCTTTAAGCCAACTTTTTCACTCTCCTCTTTCACTTTCATCAAGAGGCTTTTTAGTTCCTCTTCACTTTCTGCCATAAAGGTAATGTTATCTGCATATCTGAGGTGATTGATATTTCTCCCAGCAATCTTGATTCCAGCTTGTGTTTCTTCCAGTCCAGCCTTTCTCATGATGTACTCTGCATAGAAGTTAAATAAGCAGGGTGACGATATACAGCCTTGATGTACTCCTTTTCCTATTTGGAACCACTCTGTTGTTCCATGTCCAGTTCTAACTGTTGCTTCCTGACCTGCATACAGATTTCTCAAGAGGCAGGTCAGATGGTCTGGTATTCCCATCTCTTTCAGAATTTTCCACAGTTTATTGTGATCCACACAGTCAAAGGCTTTGGCATAATCAATAAAGCAGAAATAGATGTTTTTCTGGAACTCTCTTGCTTTTTCCATGATCCAGAAGATGTTGGCAATTTGCTCTCTGGTTCCTCTGCCTTTTCTAAAACCAGCTTGAACATCAGGAAGTTCACAGTTCCATACTGATGAAGCCTGGCTTGGAGAATTTTGAGCATTACTTTACTAGCATGTGAGATGAGTGCAATTGTGTGGTAGTCGGAGCATTCTTTGGCATTGCCTTTCTTTGGGATTGGAATGAAAACTGACTTTTCCAATCCTGTGGCCCTGTTGAGTTTTCCAAATTTGCTGGCATATTGAGTGTAGCACTTTCACAGCATCATCTTTCAGGATTTGAAACAGCTCCACTGGAATTCGATCACCTCCACTAGCTTTGTTCGTAGTGATGCTTTCTAAAGCCCACTTGACTTCACATTCCAGGATGTCTAGCTCTAGATGAGTGATCACACCATCATGATTATCCGGGTCATGAAGATCCTTTTTGTACAGTTCTTCTGTGTATTCTTGCCACCTCTTCTTAATATCTTCTGCTTCTGTTAGGTCCATACCATCTCTGTTCTTTATCGAGCCCATCTTTGCATGAAATGTTCCCTTAGTATCTCTAATTTTCTTGAAGAGGTCTCTAGTCTTCCCATTATGTTCTTTTCCTCTATTTCTTTGCATTGATCATTGAAGAAAGCTTTCTTATTTCTTCTTGCTATTCTTTGGAACTCTGCATTCGGATGCTTATATCTTTCCTTTTCTCCTTGGCTTTTCACTTCTCTTCTTTTCACAGCTATTTGTAAGACTTCCCCAGACAGCCATTTTGCTTTTTGCATTTCTTTTCCATGGGGATGGTCTTGATCCCTGACTCCCATACAATGTCACAAACCTCATTCCATAGTTCATCAGGCAATCTATTATCTATCAGATCTAGGCCCTTAAATCTATTTCTCACTTCCACTGCATAATCATATGGGATTTGATTTAGGTCATACCTGAATGGTCTAGCAGTTTTCCCTGCTTTCTTTAATTTAAGCCTGAATTTGGTAATAAGAGGTTCATGATCTGAGCCACAGCTCCTGATCTTGTTTTTGTTGACTGTATAGAGCTTCTCCATCTTTGGCTGCAAAGAATATAATCAATCTGATTTCAGTGTTGACCATCTGGTGATGTCCATGTGTAGAGTCTTCTCTTGTGCTGTTGGAAGAGAGTATTTGCTATGACCAGTGCATTTTCTTGGCAAAACTCGATTAGTCTTTGCCCTGCTTCATTCTGCATTCCAAGGCCAAATTTGCCTGTTACTCCAGGTGTTTCTTGACTTCCTGCTTTTGCATTCCATTTCCCTATAATGAAAAGGACACCTTTTTTGGGTGTTAGTTCTGAAAGGTCTTGTAGGTCTTCATAGAACCGTTCAATTTCAGCTTCTTCAGCATTACTGGTTGGGGGATAGACTTGGATTACTGTGATATTGAATGGTTTGCCTTGGAAACGAACAGAGATCATTCTGTCATTTTGAGACTGCATCCAAGTACTGCATTTCAGACTCTTTTGTTGACCATGATGGCTACTCCATTTCTTCTGAGGGATTCCTGCCCACAGTAGTAGATATAATGGTCATCTGAGTTAAATTCACCCATTCCAGTCCAATTTAGTTCACTGATTCCTAGAATGTCGACGTTCACTCTTGCCATCTCTTGTTTGACCACTTCCAGTTTGCCTTGATTCATGGACCTGACATTCCAGGTTCCTATGCAATATTGCTCTTTACAGCTTTGGACCTTGCTTCTATCACCAGTCACATCCACAGCTGGCTATTGTGTTTGCTTTGGCTCCATCCCTTCATTCTTTCCAGAGTTATTTCTCCACAGACCTCCAGTAGCATATTGGGCACCTGGTGACCTGGGGAGTACCTCTTTCAGTATCCTATCATTTTGCCTTTTCATACAGTTCATGGGCTTCTCAAGGCAAGAATACTGAAGTGGTTTGCCATTCCCTTCTTCAGTGGACCACATTCTGTCAGACCTCTCTACCATGTCCACCCGTCTTGGGTTGCCCCACGGGCATGGCTTAGTTTCATTGAGTTAGACAAGGCTGTGGTCCTAGTGTGATTAGATTGACTAGATTTCTGTGAGTATGGTTTCAGTGTGTGTGCCCTCTGATGCCCTCTTGCAACACCTACCATCTTACTTGGGTTTCTCTTACCTTGGGCGTGAGTTATCTCTTCATGGCTACTCCAACAAAGCACAGCTGCTGCTCCTTACCTTGGATGAGGGGTATCTCCTCCCGCTTCTCTTCCTGACCTTCAATGTGGGATGGCTCCTCTAGGTCCTCCTGTACCTGCACAGACACCACACTATCCTATACTAATCACAATTAACTAAAAATGGATTGAAGATTTAAACATAAGTCCTAAAACCATAAAACCCCTAGAAGAAAACAAAAGCTTCTTGACATGGATCTTGGCAATGACTTTTCAGCTATGACACTTAAAGTGTAAGCAACAAAATCAAAGATAAATATGAGGTATGATATCAAACTACAAAGTTTCTGCACAACAAAAGAAGCAATCAACAAAATGAAAAGACAACCTATAGAATGGGAAAAAAATATTTGCAAACCATATATCTGACAGTGAGTGAAGTCAGTGAAAGTCACTCAGTCGTGTCCAACTCTTTGAGACCCCATGGAATTCTCCAGGCCAGAATACTGGAGTAGGTAGCCTTTCCCTTCTCCAGGGGATCTTCTCAACCCAGGTCTTCTGCAATTCAGGTGGATTCTTTACCAGCTGAGCCACAAGGGAAGCCCAAGAATACTGGAGTGGATGGTCTATCCCTTCTCCAGTGGATCTTGCTGACCCAGGAATTGAACTGGGGTCTCCATAAGGGATTAATATCCAAAATGTATAAAGAATTCATGAACTCAAGAGGAAAAAACAAATAATCCAATTAAAATCTCGACAAAGAACCTGAATAGGCATTTTCCTAAAGATTTATGAATGGCCAACAAGTACATGAAAAGTTACTCAAAATCACTAATCATAGAGAAAAATAAATCAAAACCACAGTGAGATATCACCTCATACCTGTTAGAATGGCTAGCATCAAAGAAGACAAGAGATAACAATTGCTTATAAAGGATGTAGAAAAAGGGACCTTTGTCCACTCTTGGTAAGATTGTAAATTGGTATAGTCATTATGGAAAACAGTATGGAGGTTACTCAAAAAGTTAAAAATAGAACTACCATCTAATCTAGCAAGTCTACTTCTGAGAATATATCTGAAGGATATATGAATATAAAATACTTTTGACATTGTAATTTTCTTTCAAGTAGTCTACTCCAGGGAAATGTTATAAAATTTAAAAAAATTAAGCCCAGTGATTTTTATTGCATTATTTTAAGATCAGAAAGTTTTAAATAGCCTAAAAACCCTAGGGAAATGATATTAAAACACTCACTATTATGCAGCTTTAATAGTATTTAAGAGAGTTTCAGTTACATGAAAAAATGCAGGCTATAAATGTAAGCAGAATACTAAGTTGTAAATGCTATATGACCTCATATGTACAAATTTTTACAACAAAAAAACAGAGGGAATATGTTAAGTTTTTACTTGAGTTTTGTGTGCTTGAAAAAATTATGAGTAATTTTTTCAGTTCAGTTCAGTCGCTCAGTCGTGTCTGACTCTCTGCGACCCCATGAATCGCAGCACGCCAGGCCTCCCTGTCCATCACCAACTCCCGGAGTTCACTCAAACTCACATCCATCAAGTCAATGATGCCATCCAGCCATCTCATCCTCTGTCGTCCCCTTCTCCTCCTGCCCCCAATCCCTCCCAGCATCAGAGTCTTTTCCAATGAGTCAACTCTTCACATGAGGTGGCCAAAGTACTGGAGTTTCAGCTTCAGCATCATTCCTTCCAAAGAAATCCCAGGGCTGATCTCCTTCAGAATGGACTGGTTGGATCTCCTTGCAGTCCAAGGGACTGCCAAGAGTCTTCTCCAACACCACAGTTCAAAAGTGAGTCTTCTCCAACACCACAGTTCAAAAGCATCAGTTCTTCAGCACTCAGCCTTCTTCACAGTCCAACTCTCACATCCATACATCACCACAGGAAAAACCATAGCCTTGACTAGGCAAACTTTAGTCGGCAAAGTAATGTCTCTGCTTTTGAATATGCTATCTAGGTTGGTCATAACTTTTCTTCCAAGGAGTAAGCGACTTCTAATTTCATGGCTGCAATCACGATCTACAGTGATTTTGGAATCCCAAAAAATAAAGTTTGACACTGTTTCCACTGTTTCCCCCTCTATTTCCCATGAAGTGATGGGACCAGATGCCATGATCTTCGTTTTCTGAATGTTGAGCTTTAAGCCAACTTTTTCACTCTCCTCTTTTACTTTCATCAACAGGCTTTTTAGCTCCTCTTCACTTTTTGCCATATGGGTGGTGTCATCTGCATATCTGCTCCCTTAATTTTTCTGACTTCCAAATTTTTGTTTAAACACAAGTTACCTTGATAATCAGAATTTTTAAAAATTGCAACGGTGATACCCAGCACACAGGGTGTTGTAAGGATTAAATAAAATGAGTTAAACATAAGAATTTCTCACAGTATCTAGCATAAGATATCAATAGCAATTGTTTTCCATCTTTGATGGATAAAGATGGAAGATAAATAGTTTACTATTTAAGAACTCAGGCTTCACTCTCAGAGAGAACTGAATTCAGATATTGTCAAAAATTATTTAACGTAAGCTTCAATAGCTTCCGCATAAGTAAAAATAAAAGTATATCTAACATATCAGATTGGGAGGGGATTAAATGAAATTACTCATAAATTTACTCATCTTACTGCCTGACATGTAACAAGTTTTCAATAAATATTAACTGCTATACTTGTATGCCAAAGTACAAGGGTAACTACAAGCATGGATAGGCTTTTGAACCCATGTAATGAATTAAAAAATAAGTTTAAAAAATAACTGTCCCTTTAATCAGAGAAAAAAAGCTCAAAATTACATGGCAAATGTATAGCATCAACTGACAGAGTGGAATCATTGGTTCATTATGAGAAAAGGAGTATCAGATGTTTGAAATAACCTTAACAAAAGATGAGTCCCTGGGGTAATGACCATCCAGCTGAGGGAATAGCAGCAAAGAGTCCCTTTAGGGAAACTGGATTTGGCCCAACAACAGTTTCACGGGCCACAAGTGGAGAATTCAAGCTTTCCTTATTACTACTGGATGGCGAGCAGGGGAAACACATCTGAGATCCAAGGAAAATGAAAAGCAGAGGAAAGGCTTATCTGCAGACAGTTTCCTATTCCAGTAAGTGCCTGAATCAACTCCTTCAACAAAGGGCATATTCATGAACATGGGACAGAGAAAAATATGTATTATATTTTGACAGTGGAAATGTGAGTTCGAGAAAGTATCTTTCTACCTGTCTAGTTAAAAGAGAAACCATTGCATTCAAATTTTGTCAACTGGAAAGGCAAAAGAAAAGAAAAATAAGTATATTGCCTTTATTTAATCCTGTCTAATAGCATCATGATTTTTTTACTTTTATTCTAAGCTACAATATTCTCCTTAAAATTAACTGAATAAAAAACCCAAAATGGAAACTGATACATTTTCCTGTTTTTTTTCTTTCTCAAGGAAGAAAAATATTAATTGATTGAAAATAAGGTATGCTTCCTTCCAATGGGAAAAGACTAATTACAGGAATTCTCTCCAGAAGCTAATGGTATCATTTCTCATGATGTTACATTTGATTTTTTTAAACTTAACTTCTAATCCGTGTCCTAGGTTTATGAAATGGCACTGGCCTCTTACAAGTAAAATACAGCCTTTAGGATGCCCCGCTGGGAATCTTCCCATTCTCCTCAACCCTGGCACAGAGACATACTTCATTGACTTTAAACCCAAGTAGCAAGTGAGTGAGAAATGATATCCTGCATGGTAAGTAACATATGACATAAATAATGGGCTTCCTAGTGAAGAACATTTAGATTGAGGAATTATAGTAGTTTTGATGTTAGCAAAACAAGGCTTTTGAGATAATGAATTTCTCTTTGTTGTAAATCATTGTATTCGTCTTTCTGTAAAAATGTAACTTCATTTAGTGCTTTCTGAGAAGGGCACTGGAAAACTCCTAGGTTAAGAGTTAAACCTGGAAGGCAGAATGCGCCGCATAGCTTTCCCCCTTATCTTGATGACTCAGAGCCTCCTGACTGCTCCCTATTCTTAACTGATAACTTGTGACTTAGTTTCCACTGTGTAACTGACCTTTCCTCAAAAATGCATTTCCCCTACCAGGCACCACCGGGTGAGTCAACTGTCTCTACTAAATTACCTGTAAATCATCCCCACCAATCAAATGTCTCCACTCATCCCAAGACCCCCTTATCGCATTGTTCCCTACATTCCGATCTCATTCCCAGTTGTCTTTGATCTTTCTGCATAAAAATCCCTCTCAGTGAATGTTGGGGGTTCACCCTGGAAACGGGAGCTCGAACCCCAGCGCTGGCTAAATAAATCCTCCTGCTGATTGCATCGAATTCGAGTCACTGTGGTCTTTGTGGCGACGCTTCCCCGAAAAGGCCGTGAGGTCTTACACTAGCAACTTGTAACATTCCAGAAATAGCAAAGGGCACAATAATTGGTTAGGGAAAGTGGAAGATCCAGAAACATGCCTTCAAGAATAATATTTTTAATGTTTATCTTTTCAGTTTATAAAAGTAATATATGTTATTTATAGAAATTTTAAGAAACAGACATGTATAAAGAAAAGTATGCAACTTATCACTGATCTTGAAAAACTTACCACTATTAATTTCATTTTTTCCAGGAATTTTTATATTTTTCAATATTATTTACTTTTTCTAAAGAAGTATATTTAAAGAACTACTTAAACTCTTGCTACACAAAGAACTCTATAAAGTATGGAGGACTTTTTACTACTCAAAGAATTAACATTACCTTATTACTTATTAGACATTTTGGAGAAGGAAATGGCAACCCACTCCAGTCCTCTTGCCTGGAAAATTCCATGGACTGAGGAGCCTGGTAGGCTACAGTCCACGGGGTTGCAAAGAGTCGGACACGACTGAGCGACTTCACTACGACTTCACTATTAGAAATTTAGAATCCCAAACCTCATCCACTCCTTCTGAGTCAGAATCTGTATTTTGATATGATTCCTAAAAATTCTTATGCACTGTATAAATTTTTTCTACACCTCTAATTCTTATTTAATGAGTATAAATGCTTTAAAAGCTCTGAGTATTTCTAAATTGCCAGCCAGAAAAAAAAACGTACAAGTTATACCCTCCAGCAGTTTTTCTAAGTGTCATTTCATTGCACCTTTCTGAACTCTGGTATCATGATTATTCATTTTTGTTAATTTGAAAAATCAAAATTATGTATTTCATATTTAAATTAGTGACCTTTATCTGGAAATGTGGAGTTATACATTTAACTTCCACAATTTACACTGAAACTTATATTGACTTAAAGTGCCTCTTAATTTTACTGAAAACAGTATTTTATCATGAAGGAATATAAATATATGTTCCAAAACACCCCTTGCTTAGTATACAAGAATGCAGTAGACACTGAGCAAACTTTTATTGAATTTTTAAATTCTTTAGTGATTAGCTTATAAAGCTAAATTTAGGAGCTAAGCCTGAAAAACTGTAACTAGCATATAAATATTCAGTTTATGGTAACAAAGTGGCAGTTGATAGAAAATGAACTAATGCTCATGATGGATAGCAATCAAAAAGTTAATGCTATTATTTTAAAATGTTTTAATAAAAATATGTTAAGAAATATTTTCCTTTATTATCTACATACTGAAACTATATAAGACAGTATTGTAGACAGTTCTTAAATCTTCCAGCAACAAAAATATCAAGTCATCTTGTCATCTTAGAAGTAATTCTAAGAAAAAAAGAAATGCAGAGAGAGAAAGAAACAGAGAGAGAGACAGAGAAACAAGTGAAATAAAGTGATTAAAAACAAGGAATGTTTTTCTCTGAGAAATTTAGTGAGATTTTCACTGAGCTAAAACCTAAACAAGAACGTTTTTCCATACCAGCTGATAGCATCTTGGTCTCCTTGCTTGCAAGTTTATGAGATGAAAGAAAACGACTAGGCTATCTTCTGCCCTCTGGAGAGAAAACAGCAAGGACAATCAATCTAAATTAGAATATGGATAGCTCTAAGGACTGATCTCCTTTCAAAAGAAAGAAGAAAAATGTATAAAAGAGAATTGACAAGAAAATAAAGTAAAATAGCACTTAATAATTTTAAATAAATGCATATTTTCAGACAAACAAATTATATCCCTAGGTACAGAAAGAATTTACAGATGTGATTTCAAAATCACTATTGGTGTCTCTGAAGAATGCTAAAGAAAGGAAGAAAATGTTTTAAAAACTGAAACTGAACAAAGGCATCAGTTTTTAAAGCTACTTTAAAATTTTCAATAAGCCCTTTGTTTATTAATGTATGCCAGAGAGTTTTTCAGATACAAAGTCATTTTCACCATTTTTGTGCTGTTTATCTGTTTGTAGCTTAGCCATCTATCCCCAATTGTTGAGAATAATATGTGTTAACCTATAAAAAGTTTTAAGTTCTCTAAAAAGGCAATGTTTAATGTTCTACATGTTCTAACCAAACACATAGGTGAAAATCGTGAGAAATTTTATTAAATTCACAGGGAATAAAAACACAAATGGAAGTTAATATTTGAAAGTCTAAAGATCTCATTCAATGAAACACTTGGTGAAATTCAGTAATTAACCTCCCTCACTTGAAAAACTCAAGGACACAACCACTAAACGGGGCCACTCTTGTTTTAAGTTCTATGACTAAAACTCTAGGGACTTTAGTATACTGAAAATTCAATAAAAGTCAAAAGTATAAAGTTACTGCCCCAAAAGCCAAAGAATTTAAGCCTGCATGATTTCCTAGAGCAGATGAGACTATAATACCACTGTGCTCTGTGTCAGCCACACAGTATGAGAGGTAAAGCCTCACATTCGATCCTTTAAGGCACTTAGTTGATATTACTCTTTTGTTCAGTAAATCTGTCAATTCTAGTTTTTTACAATTAAATTGCCCATGTCAAAGTTTATATATTAATTTAGCGTTAGCCAGACACCCATCTGAAGAAGAAAATGGTGACCCAGTCCAGTGTTCTTGCCTGGAGAATCCCACGGACGGGGGAGCCTGGCGGGCTGCAGTCCATGGGGTCGCAAGGAGTCAGACATGACTGAAGCCACTTAGCACGCATGCAGACACCCATCTGTACCGTCTAGACCAATGCTCTCCAAAGTTCAGTGCACCAGGCAGCCCAATGAGAGATGCAGAAAGGAAATATCTGAAATTCTATTTTTATTTTAATTCTAAGAAAACTTTTTTTTCAGAATCTTTACCAATATTTCCTATATTTATTGACAGTGGTTTGTTGATTGTTTAAAAGTGAATAGTCATATATAGAAGAGTACACTCAACAACTGTGTTGGACTGCTCAATCAAAAATAGAAACTATTGGTCTAGAGTCTTCCCTTATGCTCAGGAAACTGTGCTCATCTCCTGGGGAGGAACCAGGAGACATAATTCTCTTTGTAAATGTAATTTCTGCTCCAATCCTCACAGAATGGACAGAAATGATGATGTCAAAGGTCAGAAATATTTCCCACGTTGTGAGTGAGTTCATCCTCTTGGGCTTCCCTTGCCGCTGGGAAATAGAGATCTTCCTCTTTTCTATATTCTTTATAACTTACATCCTGACCCTCCTTGGAAATATGGCCATCGTGTGTGCAGTGCGCTGGGACCGCCGGCTCCACACCCCAATGTACATTCTGCTGGCCAACTTCTCCTTCCTGGAGATCTGCTATGTCAACTCTGATGTGCCCAATATGCTGGCCAACTTCTTCTCCCAAACCAAAACCATCTCCTTTGCTCGGTGTCTCCTCCAGTTGTACTTCTTCTTCTCACTGGGCACAACGGAGTGCTTATTTCTCTCCATCATGGCCTATGACCGTTTCCTGGCAATTTGCCGCCCTCTGCACTACCCCACCATCATGACTAGAAAGTTCTGTATCTGCCTGGTCATCTTTTGCTGGGTGTACGGTTTCCTCTGGTTTCTGATCCCAGTGATACTCGTTACTCAGCTACCATTTTGTGGCCCAAATGTGATCGATGACTTTCTGTGTGACCTGGGTCCTCTGTTGGCCCTGGCTTCAGCATGTGTCCCAGTCCCGGGGACTGTCCTCACATGTGGTACCATGAGCTCCCTCCTTATCTTTGCCACCTTTTTCTACATTACTGGATCCTACACGCTGGTGCTGAGGGTTGTAATGCAGGTGCCCTCAGTGGCTGGCCGGAAGAAGGCCTTCTCCACCTGCTCCTCCCATCTGGCTGTTGTGTTTCTATTCTATAGTTCTGTCATGATGACATATGTGAGTCCAGGGTCAGGACAAGCAGAGGGCATGCAGAAGTTCACAACTTTGTTCTACTCAGTTTTGACCCCCTTTTTCAACCCCATGATCTATAGCCTCCGGAATAAAGAAATGAAAGATGCTTTGAAGAAAGTTGTAGGAGGATCCTAAAACCAGGACTATGCTAACTAAAGTTGGAAAATCATTGATCTCTGAAAAGGCTCACAATAATCACAACCACATGTTACACTTTCTATTGACATCTACCTCCAGCCGAGCAGTGGTTCTCAACTAATTGACTCTGAAATGGGGGTATTAGGACCAAGGCACAGGTATTTTGAAAAGTCCCCCAAGATACTGTAATATACAGAGAGGGTTAAGAACCCTCAAATTTAGGAATTTCTAAACTCTTTAATGGGCTTCCCAGGTGGCTCAGTGGTAAAGAATTCACCTGCCAATGCAGGAGACACAGGTTCAGTCTCTGGGTTCAGAAGATCCCCTGGAGAAGGAAATGGCAACCCATTCCATTTTTGCCTGGAAAATCCCATGGACAAAGGAGCATGGCTACAGCCCATGGAGTCACAAGAGTTAGACATGACTTAGTGTCTAAAAAACAACAAAATTCTGTGATAACACAGAGTGAGACCACACACATACACACCCCTTTTCTTTTCAAAAGCCACCTTAGTGCAAATCAATCAAACTGAATCACTCTTTTATAGGTGGCTGCCCAGTTTTACCAGCACCACTTGCTGAACAACCAGTTTTTTTATCCACTGTATATTCTTGCCTCCTTTGTCATAGATTAATTGACCAAGGTGTTTGGGTTTATTTCTGGGCCTTCTGTTCTGTTCCATTCATCTATGTATCTATTCTTCTGCCAATAATATGCTGCTTTGATTACTGTAGCTTGGTAGTATATACTGAAGTCTAGGAGGGTTACACCTTTAATAAGACATGTTATAACCCAAATATAATAATCACTGCCTTTCAAAAAAAAAAAATGTTTATGTCCAAGATAGGGCAATCTCTTTTGAATGATTTGTACATGCTTTTTTGAAGAGATTATGCATAGAAAAGGGGCTTCCCTCATAGCTCAGTCAGTAAAGAATCTGCCTGCAATGCAGGAGACCCAGGTTTGATTCCCGGGTCAGGAAGATCCCCTGGAGAAGGAGATGGGAACCCACTCCAGTATTCTTGCCTAGAGAATCCCACAGACAGAGAAGTCTAGCAGACTACAGTCCATGGTGTCACAAGAGTCAGACGTGACTTAATGACTAAACCAACAACAAAATAAATGCACAGAAAAAAAAAAAAAGAATATGAAAACTATTCTGGCATTTTACTGGCCTTTGGAGTGACCCAGGCTAGCAATATTTCTTTCCTGTCCTCAGAGTACCATTTCCTCCCCACCCCCATCCCCCGATTATTTATTTTTGCTTTTATTTTTCTGCCTTAAAAGATTGATCCAGGAAAATACTGCTACAATTCACATCAGCATTCTGCCTATGATCTCTTCCTTGAGTTTTATGGCTTCTATTCTTACTTTTAGATTTTAACCATTTTTAGTTTATTTTTGCATATTGTATGAGAAAATGTTCTAATCTTCCACTTTTATAGGTGGCTGTCCAGTTTTCCCAGCACCATTTGTTAAACAGTCAATCCATTGTATATTCTTGCTTCCTTGTCATAGGTTAATTGACAATTGGTGCGCAGGTTTATTTTTGGGCTTTCTGGTCTGTTCTGTTAATCTATGTGTCTATTTTTATGCTGCCAATAATATGCCATTTTGATTACCATAGCTTTATAGTATAGACTGAAGTCTGGGAGGGTTATACCTCCAGGTTTGTTCTTTTCTCTCAAGATTGCTTTGGCAATTCAAGGTCTTTTGTGGCACCACATGAATTTTATAATTATTTGTTTTACTTCTATGAAAAATGTCACGAGTATTTTAATAGGAGCTGCACTAAATCTGTAGATTGCTTTGGACAATATGGCCATTTTAACAGTATCAGTTCTTCCAATCCAAGAGCATGGGATATCTTTCCATTTACTTGTATTATCTTCAGTTTCCTTCACTAATGTTTTACAGTTTTCAGAGTATAGGCCTTTTATCTTCTTGATTAAATATGTTTCTAGTGTTTCGGGGAATGTTGATGCAGTTTTAAATGTGATAGTTTTGTACTTTCTCTTCCTGATAGTTCATTTTTAGTACATAGAAATTCAATAGATTTCTGTGTATTATATCCTGCAACCTTACTGAAATCATTTATCAGCTGTAAGTTTTTGGGTAGAGTCTTTAGGGTTCTTTATGGAGTATCATGTCATCTACAAATAGTTACATTTTTATATCTTCCTTTCCAATTTGGACATTTTACTTCTTTTTTTCAATTATTTATTTTTAATTGGAGGCTAATTACTTTACGATATTGTTTTATTTCTTTTTCTTGTCTTTGTACTGTAGCTAGGACTTCCAATATTATTAAACAGAAGTGGTGAAAGTGGGCATTCTTGTCTTTTCCTGAATTTAGCAGGAAGGCTCAGCTTTTCACCACTGGATATTATGTTAGCTGTGGGTTTGTCATAAATGGTCTTTATTATGTTGAGATATATAGCCACTTTGATGAGAGTTTTTATCATGAATGGATGCTGAATTTTGTCAATGTTTTTATGTGTCTTTTGAGATGATCGTGTGATTTTTATCCTTCCTTTTGTTAATCTGTTTTATCACATTGATTGATTTGCATATACTGAACCATCTCTGTAACCCTTTGTGAATAAATCCAACTTGACTATGGTGCATGATCCTTTCACACATTGTTGCATTTGGTTTGATACTCTGATTAAAGACACTGAGTGGCTGATTGGAACAAAACAAGACCCTTCAATATGCTGCTTATAAGAGACTCAGTTCAGGGCCAGACACACACAGAGTGAAAGGGAAGGAATAAGAAAAAATTTCATGCAAATAGAAAAGAGAAGGTAAGAGTAACGATATTTGTGTCAGACAAAATAAACTTTAAAAGGAAGGCTATAACAAGAGACAAAGCAGGGCTTTATATACCACTTGCAACAACATGGATAGAGCTAGAAGTTATCACACTAAGAGAACAATTCAGAAAGAGAAAGACAAATACTATTTGATACCACTTATATGTGGAATCTAAAATATGACAAAAATGAACTTAACAAAACAGAAACAGATTCACAGACATAGAGAATAAATTTGTATTTGTCAAGGAGGAAAGAGGTGAGGGAGGGAAGAATTTGGAATTAACAAATATAAACTATTATATATAGAATGGATAAAAAATAAGGTCTTACTATATAGCACAGATAACTATCTTCAATATAAACCATAATGGAAAAGAATATTTAAAAACCCTGTTTGTGTATAACTGAATCACTTTGCTGTACAGCAGAGATTGGCACAACATTGTAAGTCACCTACACTTCAATTTTTAAAAGTTAAGTTTAAAAAAAAAATGTTGAAAAGTATAATGGTAAAGGGATCAGTACAAAGAAGACGATATTACACTTGCTAACATATACATACCCAGTACAACAGCATCTAAATATATAAATCAAATACTAACAGACATAAAAGAAGAAATTGACAGTAGTATAATAATAGTGTGGGGACTTTAACACCCCCACTGACATCAATAGACAGATATTCCAGATAGAAATCAATAAGGGGTCTTAAATGACACAATAGGCCAGGTGGACTTAATTAGTGTCTGTAGGACAATACATCCCAAAACAGAAAAATGCACATTCTTTTCAAATGCACATGGAATATTCTCTAGAATATATCACATACTAGGTTACAAAATAATCTTCAATAAATATAGGAAGATAGGAATTTTATCAAGCTTTTTCTTCTGACCACAACATTATGAAGCTAGAAATTAACTACAAGGGAGAAAAATGGGAAAAGAACACATGTAGCCTACGCAAAATGCTACTAAAAATTGAATGGGATAGTGTTGAAATCAAAGAGGAAATCAGAAAATACCTCAAGACAAGTGAAAATGGAAACACAACTTTCCAAAATTAATAGGCTATATCAAAAGCATTTCTAAGGGGGTAGTTTATAGCAATATAGGCCTTCCTTAAGAAACAAAAAAAAATCAAGTAAACGATCTAAGCTACCTCCTAAAAGAATTAGAAAAGAACATAAAGCCTAAAGTCAGCAGAATGAAGGGAATAATAAAGATCAGAAAGGAAATAAATAAAATAGATCATAAAATAGAAAATATCAATGAAACATAAAATTGGGTTTTTGAAAAAAATAAGCAAAATGTATAAAACTTTATCCAGGCTCACCAAGAAGAAAAAAGAGGCCCTAAATGAAATAAGAAATGAAGGAGGAGATATGACAACAAATTCCACAGAGAAACAAAAAAATCATAAGATAATGCTATGAACAGTTATATGCTAAAAATTATATAAAACCTAGGAGAAATGGACAAATTTATAGAAACACAACCTGACAAGACTGAGTGAAGAAGAAACAGACAATTTGAACAGACTGATCACAAGTTAAACTGAATTTGTTAAAAAAAAAAAAAAAAAAGGCAAAAATTCCCAGCAAGCAACAATCCAAGACCAGAAGGATTCACTGGGGAATTCTACAATACATAAAAAGAAGAACTAATATCTATCCTTTCAAACTATTTTTAAAAATATTGAAGAGGAGCTAACATTCCCAAATTCATTCTATAAGGCCATCATTACCCTGACACCAAAACCATATAAAAACACTACAAAAAAAAGAAAATTACAAGCCAATATTTTTTTATTAATATAGATGGAGTTTGACTTTTTAAAGTACTTGAGCAGGCACACATAGAAATTAAATATAAAAATTAAATGCTAACAGATATGGGAGGAGAAATTGTTATTTATTAAGCTTCTTGGATGTGTTGATTAATGTCATCCAATTGGTGTGTATGATAGCTTACAGTGGACAGATTTATGATCTCTGAAGAAGATTTAGCTTTGGGATCAGGGACCATGCTTTATTACTCAAAGATTTTGTGTGGCAAAAGTTTTATTACAGTAAGAAAGGACACAGAAAACTTTTGACATATACCTTTACCTGACCCACTCCCACAACATACATCTTAAATTAATAAGATTAGAATGAACAATAGAAAAAAGGCAAAAAAAAAAAAAAAAAGAACTAACAGTAGAAAGGTCTTACCACACCCACTCCCACATAAGATAACAGGATTAGTTAGATGGTCCTTGTTAAGAAGGAGAAACATGTCCTCAAGCAAGATACATTGTTGTTATATAATCATTAATACAGAACTTAGAGAAAAACATACCCTTGAGCCATTAGCTTAGTTCAGTTCAGTTCAGTCACTCACTCAGTCGTGTCTGACTCTTTGCGACTCCATGAACTGCAGCACGCCAGGCCTCCCCTGTCCATCACCAACTCCTGGAGTTCACTCAAACTCACGTCCATCAATTCGGTGATGCCATCCAGCCATCTCATCCTCTGTCGTCCCCTTCTCCTCCTGCTCCCAATCCCTCCCAGCATCAGAGTCTTTTCCAACGAGTGAATTCTTCTCATGAGGTGGCCAAAGTACTGTACTGGAGTTTCAGCTTCAGCATCATTCCTTCCAAAGAACACCCAGAGCTGACCTCCTTTAGAATGGACTGGTTGGATCTCCTTGCAGTCCAAGGGACTCTCAAGAGTCTTCTCCAACACCACAGTTCAAAAGCGTCAATTCTTCAGCACTCAGCTTTCTTCACAGTCCAACTCCCACATCCATACATGACCACAGGAAAAACCATAGCCTTGACTAGACGGACCTTTGTTGGCAAAGTAATGTCTCTGCTTTTCGATATGCTATCTAGGTTGGTCATAACTTTTCTTTCATAATCTGTACCCTGTTTAATTGCCCATATACCTTGGCTACTTATGCCCTTAGGACCTACATTCAGTGGGTGTCTTTAGTTCTGTCTGTACAGGTCCCCTCTCTTCTCAAGGATACTACCTCCATCCCCAGCCCCCTACTAAATACATGGCCTATAACAAGAGCTGCCATATTCTACCATGACTCAATTGATTGATCCAGAAGTGGGCAGCTGACTCAGGATACACCAATTAGACTCCTTCCTTGAGATTCTAAACAATTATTTTATTAAATTTTAAAATATAAAATATTTTATGCATATGAAAGAATAGAATAATATAATGCCAACCTTCTGCTCATCATCCATATTTAGCAATCATGAAGATTTTGCTGTTGGACTTCCCTGGTGGTCCATTGGTAAAGAATCTGCCTGCCAGTGCAGGGGACATGGGTTTGATCTCTAGTCCGAGAACATTTCACATGCCATGGGACAACTAAGCTTGTGTGCCACAACAAGAGAAGCCACAGCAATGAGAAGCCCCCTCACTGCAACTAGAGAGTAGCCCCTACTTGCTGCAACTAGAGAAAGTTCACTTGCTGAAACTAGAGAAAGTTGACATGCTTCAAGGAAGACCCAGCACAGCCAAAAATAATTAATTAATTTAAAGAAGATTTTTTCATAGTATTACTTCTATCTGATTTTGCCCTCCTCCTGATCCATTTTCATTACTTTCTTCACTACTACTAACCTATAGGTAACTATTATTATAAATTGGTTTGTATCCTGCCAGTCACATGTTCATGCTTTTCACTATAGAGGTATCCATTAAAATACAGTGTTATATATTTTTAATATTTAAATAAGTTTTCACATACCATTATGTACATATTTACATAAATGGAAGCATTCTCAACTTGTTTTCATTCAACATTATGTTCTGAGATTTGTTCATGTTGATACATGTAGCCCAGGTTCATTCATTTTACCTGAGGAAGTGTAACCCATTGTATGAAAACACTGTAATTTATTTCCTACACTAGTAGACATACAGTGGTACATATGTACAGTAGTGCATGTTTCTTATGCAACAAGCATCCTTGTGAATATCTCTTTGTGTTTAAGAGCAAAATGTCTCTGATTAATACACCAGGGAGTGGCATTGCTGGGTCCTGAAGTATGTATATTGTCAATTTGTGTTCTCAAATTACTCTCCAAAGTCATTGCATTAATTTGCCCTGCCACCAGCAGTGTGCAAGTCTTTCCCCAACATCTTTGTTAATACATACTTGATACTACCAGACTTTTAAATGTTTGCCCACTTGATGGATGTCATATGGTGTCTTAATGATCTTTTGGTGTATTTCCTAATTATTAACAAAGTTGAGCATCTCTCTTTTTTATGGGGAATTCCATTCTCTCCTTTGTATATTAGCTGTCCATGTCCTTTGTCTACTTTCCTTTTGGTTGTTTCTTTTTATCTTACTGAAGTGGAAGTTATTTTATGTAATCTGAATATTAATCCTTTATAACTTTTTAATTTTGAAAATGTTTTCTCCCACTTTGTGGTTTTTAAATACTTTAAATTTAGAATGTCTTTGTATATTGTGGTTTGGCACAGGAACAGGCAAAACAATGGAGCAGAAAAGACAAATTAATCCCTCTCTTCCTTCATGGTTGGTTCTTCTCCTCACTCTCTCCCATGTTTAAGAAATCTTTCCTAAACAACACCATTAGATATTCTCTAAGACTTAACAGTTATTTTAGTTTGCTTTTTTACATTTAGCCTTCAGGTCACCTAGATTTTTATATATGGCCTTACATCAACCATGAATATTCACTGGAAGGACTGATGCTGAAGCTGAAGCTCCAGTACTTTGGCTGCCTGATGTGAAAAGCTGACTCATTGGAAAAGACTCTGATGCTGAGGGCAGTAGGAGAAGGGGAAGACAGAGGGTGAGATGGTTAGATGGCATCACTGATCCAATAGACATGAGTTTGAGCAAACTCTGGGAGACAGTGAAGGATAGGGAAGCCTGGAGTGCTGCAGTTCATGGGATTGCAAAGAGCTGGACAGGACTTAGCAACTGAACAACAATATATTTATTAATATTTATATATTATTTTCTTTTGGCTTCCACATAGATGGCCAGTTGTTCACGCACCCTATGCTACATGGTTCCCCATTTCCTCACTGGTTTGTGAAGTGAGCACTCTCATATACAGACTTCTTACACGCTTGTAGGTCAGTTTCTGGGTTCTGCTTTCTCTTCTATTGATCTACTCATTTATCCCTGTGCCACTACAGTTTTGATGATTCTGTCTGTATAAGAAATCTTGATATATGGCAGATGTGAAAAAGACTGGCTCACTCTTTGCCACACCTCTTTTTTCTTGTTTCTTGTGACCACAGCTGGGCTCTATCTCACAGTTACCCTTTTACAAGGCCCTCTAGCAAGTGGGTAGGTGAATTCTGGCCAGTGATGTGACTGGAAACAATATATACCATTTCTATTACTACATATAAAACCCCCATGCATGATCCTTCATTTGCTCTTTCCCCTTCTGCCAACATATATTGTTTGATGCAAGCATATATGATAACCTTGAAAAATGAAAGTCAAATGGAAGAGACCTGGTTTACAAATTGCTCCTTGAAGTAGAGCTGCCCACTGATCAGGAACATCTGATTTGAGTTTTAAACAAGCCAGAAATAAAGTTTTATCATATTTTGGTGGCCATACCAGAAATTTACAAAGATTGTAAGTGGTGAAATATGAGAAGCAATCCCTTTGATTTTGTACTGAAAATAAATACAATACCAAAGACGTGCTGGCAATAATTGATAATCTTCGTTAAAACTGAAAACTTTTGCTCTACAAAGAAAACATCAAGAGAAATAGAATACAGGCCACAGACTGGAATAAAAATTTGCAAAATACACATCTGATAAATACCTGAAACTATTCAAAGAAGTCTTAAAACTCAGAAATAAGAAAATACGGGGGGTGGCGCTCCGCAGAAAGAGAGAGGCAGTGGAACTTCCCTCAGCAAAGCCGAGGGGTCCCGAGGAGAGGTGAGCCTGCTGTCCGTCAACCCAGCCTCCTGGTGAGCAAGAGATAATCAGACGAGACAGGGGTTCTGTCTGAGCAGTTCCAATTTATTGCCACAAGCTCCCGGCTTACATAGGCAAGCAGGGGGTTTTAGGAGGGACTTTCCATAGTTGCATCAATCAAGTTAAAGGTCAAATCATCAAGTGCCTTCATTATAACAAGAGTCTATGGAGATCACACGCTGTTTACGCACACGGAAATCAAGAGAGCCAATCAAAAAACTTTGACAAACATGACAAACAACATAGACTATGCCTCCATCTCTTCTGCCAGGCGCCATCTTAGTTTCTGACCACAAAGCGAGCCCCTTTCTTTTTAAGGTTTCCCATTTAGGGCACCACAAGAAAACTGTTTGATTTTTAAAATAGGGAAAAAATCCTTAATAAATACCTCTCCAAAGAAGATATACAAATGGAAATTTAGTATATGAAAAGATATTCTAGGAAATTTCACTAGGAAAATGCTGATTTTAAAAATTAGATGCCACTAGAGGAGCCCAAGGAGTATGGAAAAGGAGTACATCAAGGTTGTATATTGTCACCCTGCTTATATAACTTATATGCAGAGTACATCATGAGAAATGCTGGGCTAGAAGAAGCACAAGCTGGAATCAAGATTACCAGGAGAAATATCAATAACCTCAGATAGGCAGATGACACCACCCGTATGGCAGAAAATGAAGAGGAACTAAAAGCCTCTTGAGAAGGTGAAAGAGGAAAGTGAAAAAGTTGGCTTAAAGCTCAACATTCAGAAAACGAAGATCATGGCATTTGGTCCCATCACTTCATGGGAAATAGATGGGGAAACAGTGGAAACAGTGTCAGACTTTATTTTGGGGGTGCTCCAAAATCACTGCAGATGGTGATCTCTGTTCGTTTCCAAGGCAAACCATTCAGTATCAGAGTAATCCAAGTCTATGGCCCAACCAGTAACGCTGAAGAAGCTGAAGTTGAATGGTTCTATGAAGACCTATAAAACCTTTCAGAATTAACACCCAAAAAAGATGTCCTTTTCATTATAGGGGACAGGAATGCAAAAGTAGGAAGTCAAGAAACACCTGGAGTAACAGGCAAATTTGGCCTTGGAATACAGAATGAAGCAGGGCAAAGGCTAACAGAGTTTTGCCAAGAAAATGCACTGGTCATAGCAAACACCCTCTTCCAACAACACAAGAGAAGACTCTACACATGAACATCACCAGATGGTCAAAACCGAAATCAGATTGATTCTATGCTTTGCAGCCAAAGATGGAGAAGCTCTATACAGTCAGAAAAAACAAGACTGGGAGCTGACTGTGGCTCAAATAATGAACTCCTTATTGCCAAATTCAGACTTAAATGGAAGAAAGTAGGGAAAACCGCTAGACCATCCAGGTATGACCTAAATAAAATCCCATATGATTATGCAGTGGAAGTGAGAAATAGATTTAAGGGCCTAGATCTGATAGAGTGCCTGATGAACTATGGAATGCGGTTCGTGACATTGTACAGAAGACAGAGATCAACACCATCCCCATGGAAAAGAAATGCAAAAAAGCAAAATGGCTGCCTGGGGAGGCTTTACTAATAGCTGTGAAAAGAAGAGAAGAGAAAAGCAAAAGAGAAAAGGAAAGATATAAGCATCTGAATGCAGAGTTCCAAAGAATAGCAACAAGAGACAAGAAAGCCTCCCTCCGTGATCAATGCAAAAAAATAGAGGAAAAGAACAGAATGGGAAAGACTAGAGATCTCTTCAAGAAAATTAGAGATACTAAGGGAACATTTCATGAAACGATGGGCTTGATAAAGGACAGAAATGGTATGGACCTAACAGAAGCAGAAGATATTAAGAAGAGGTGGCAAGAATACACAGAAGAACTGTACAAAAAAGATCATGACCAAGATAATCACAATGGTGTGATCACTCACCTAGAGCCAAATATCCTGGAATGTGAAGTCAAGTGGGCCTTAGAAAACATCACTACAAACAAAGCTAGTGGAGGTGATGGAATTCCAGTTGAACTATTTCAAATCCTGAAAGATGATGCTGTGAAAGTGCTGTACTCAATATGCCAGCAAATTTGGAAAACTCAGCAGCAGCCACAGGACTGGAAAATGTCAGTTTTCATTCCAATCCCAAAGAAAGGCAATGCCAAAGAATTGTACTCATATCACACACTAGTAAAGTAATGCTCACAATTCTCCAAGCCAGGCTTCAGCAATACATGAACTGTGAACTTCCAGATGTTCAAGTTTGTTTTAGAAAAGGCAGAGGAACCAGAGATCAAATTGCCAACATCTGCTGGATCATGGAAAAAGCAAGAGAGTTCCAGAAAATCATCTATTTCTGCTTTATTGACTATGCCAAAGCCTTTGACTGTGTGAATCACAATAAACTGTGGAAAATTCTGAAAGACATGGGAATAGCAGATCACCTGACTTTCCTCTTGAGAAACCTATATGCAGGTCAGGAAGCAACAGTTAGGACTGGACATGGAACAACAGACTGGTTCCAAATAGGAAAAAGAGTACGTCAAGGCTGTATATTGTCACCTTGCTTATTTAACTTATATGCAGACTACATCATGAGAAATGCTGGACTGGAAGAAGCACAAGCTGGAATCAAGATTGCCGGGAGAAATATCAATAACCTCACATAGGCAGATAAAACCACTCTTATGTCAGAAAGCGAAGAGGAACTAAAGAGCCTCTTGATGATGGTGAAAGAAGAGAGTGAAAAAGTTGGCTTACACCTCAACATTCAGAAAACTATAATCATGGCATCCTGTCCCATCAGTTCAGTTCAGTTCAGTCGCTCAGTCGTGTCCACCTCTTTGCGACCCCATGAATCCCAGCATGACAGGCCTCCCTGTCCATCACCAACTCCCAGAGTACACACAAACTCATGTGCATCGACTCGGTGAAGCCATCAGCCATCTCATCCTCTGTCGTCCCCTTCTCC
The DNA here is from genome assembly GCA_917880005.1 of Nanger dama. Lineage (NCBI taxonomy): Eukaryota > Metazoa > Chordata > Mammalia > Artiodactyla > Bovidae > Nanger > Nanger dama. The sequence continues at coordinate 77,288,379 of CAKJTW010000003.1, forward strand.
TCCTGCCCCCAATCCCTCCCAGCATCAGAGTCTTTTCAAATGAGTCAACTCTTAGCATGCTGTGGCCAGAGTATTTGAGTTTCAGCCTCAGCATCATCCTTCCAATGAACACCCAGGATTGGTCTCCTTTAGGATAAACTGGTTGCATCTCCTTGCAGTCCAAGGGACTCTCAAGAGTCTTCTCCAACACCAGAGTTCAAAAGCATCAATTCTTTGGCAATCAGCTTTCTTCACTGTCCAACTCTCAGATCCATACATGACCACTGAAAAAAACAGAGCCTTGACTAGACGGGCCTTTGTTTGCAAAGTAATGTCTCTGTTTTTCAATATGCTATCTAGGGTGTTCATAAGTTTCCTTCCGAGGAGAAAGTGTCTTTTAATTTCATGGCGCAATCACCATCTGCAGTGATTTTGGAGCCCAAAATATAAAGTCTGGCACTGTTTCCACTGTTTCCCTGGATCTGACACTGTTTCCACTGTTTCCCCAGGGATCTATTTCCCATGAAGTGATGGGACCGGATGCCGTGATCTTAGTTTTCTGAATGTTGAGCTTTAAGCCAACTTTTTTCACTGTCCTCTTTCACTTTCATCAAGAGGGTTTTTAGTTCCTTTTCACTTCTGCCATAATGGTGGTATCATCTGCATATCATGGCAAATAAATGGGGAAACGGTGGCTGAATTTATTTTTTCTGAGCTCAACAATCACTCCAGATGGTGATTGCAGCCATGAAATTAAAAGATGCTTAATCCTTGGAAGAAAAGTTATGACCAGCCTAGACAGCTTATTAAAAAGCAGAGACATTACCTCGTCAACAAAGGTCCATCTAGTCAAGGTTATGGTTTTTCCAGTGGTCATGTATGGATGTGAGAGTTGGACTATAAAGAAAGCTGAGTACAGAATTGATGCTTTTGAACTGTGGTGTTGGAGAAGACTCTTGAGAGTCCCTTGGACTGCAAGGTGATCCAACCAGTCCATCCTAAAGCAAATCAGTCCTGGGTGTTCATTGGAAGGACTGATGTTGAAGCTAAAGCTCCAATACTTTGGCCACCTGATGTGAAGAGCCAACTCATTTGAAAAGACCGTGATGCTGGGAAAGATTGAGGGCAGGAGGAAAAAGGGACAACAGAGGATGAGATGGTTGGATGGCATCACTGACTCAATGGACATGGGTTTGGGTGGACTCTGGGATTTAGTGATGGAAGGGAAGCCTTCAGTTCATGGGGAAGCTTCAGTTCATGGGGTTGCAAAGAGTTGAACATGACTGAGAGACTGAACTGAATGGAACTAAATAAAAATCATTTTATGTGACTAAAAGAATGAATGTGGGGGGGAAGATTTTCACTTTTCTCCTCCTTGAGAGCCACAGACCCCATTCTCTTCCTCCAGTTCCCTAGATCCCTTCCTCCTTGAGGGTCCTGGACTCTTTATCAACCTGCCTAAGAATTAACTCTCTCATGTATTTACCCATTATTTCTTCAAAGATTCTTTCACCATCTTTTTCTCTCTTCTCTACTTCTTGGATTCCCATTATATGTTGGTATGCTTGATGATGTCCTACAGCTTTCTTAAACTGGTCATTTTTATTCTATTCTTCAGATTGGATAATCTCCAATTAACCCTTTTTCAAGTTTGCTGAATCTTGCTTCTACCAATTCAAATACAGGGTTGAACCCCTGTATTGAATTTTTATTTCAGTTACTGTACTTTTCAACAGAGTTTCCATATGATATTTTTATGATTCACATGTCTTTCTTGATGTTTTCTATTTTGAGACATAATTCTCATAATTTTCTTTAATTCTTTACATGAGTTTTTTTAATTCTTTGAGCTTGTTTATAAAAGCTCATTTAAATTATTTACCTAGTAAGTCCCACATTTGGACTGCTGTTTTTTCCTGTATATGGGCCATATGATTTCTTTGTATTTCTTGCATGTGTCTTTCTTTTTTATTTAAAATGGAATGTTTTAAATAGTATGAAGTGAAAACTCTGAACATCAAATTCCCCTCACTTCTCCAAGTTTTGTTGTGGTTATGGGTTGTGTTGCTCATGTTTCTGCTATTTATTTATTAGACTTTTTTTTTAATCCTATGAAATATCTATTATGTGTAGTTACTGAAGTCTACTTGGTTTGCTTAGTGGTCAGATCATGATTGTACAGGAGAGAGAACTTTACTATATATTTAGAGATATAGATATATTAAAGCTCAAAGTGTTCCTCAACTCACTCTTATTAAATTCTGTAATTTAATTTAGTTCAAATATCAGAAATATCACATTTCATCTTTTGACAGCTAAATAAATTCTTTGTTCCTAATCATAATTTTGCCAGAAATTAGTGTTAAAAAATTCTTTGTACCCTCAAACACCAAACATTTTCAAATTTATTTATTTTAATTGGATGTTAATTACTTTACAATATTATGGTGGTTTTTGCCATACATTCACATGAATCAGCCATGGGTGTACATGTGTTCCCCATCTGGAACGCCCTCCCATCTCCCTCCTGATCCCATCCCTCAGGGTTATCCCAGTGCACCAGCCCTGAGCACCCTGTCTCATGCATCGAACCTGGACTGGTGATCTATTTCACACATGATAATACATATGTTTCAATGCTATTCTCTCAAATCATCCCACCCTCACTTTCTCCCACAGAGTCCAACAGTCTGTTCTTTATATCTGTGTCTCTTTTGCTGTCTCACATATACAGTCATCATTACCATCTTTATAAATTCCATATATATGCATTAATATAGTGTATTGGTGTTTTTCTTTCTGACTTACTTCACTCTGTATAATAGGCTCCAGTTTCAACCACCTCATCAGAACTGATTCAAATGCATTTCTTTTTAATAGCTGAGTAATATTCCATTGTGTATATGTACCACAGCTTTCTTAGCCATTCGTCTGCCAATGGACATCTAGGTTGCTTCCATGTCCTAGCTATTGTAAACAGTGCTACAATGAACATTGGGGTACACGAGTCTCTTTCAATTCTGGTTTCCTCAGTGTGTATGCCCAGCAGTGGGGTTTCTGGGTCATATGGCAGTTCTGTTTCCAGTTTTTAAGGAATCTCCACACTGTTCTCTATAGTGGCTGTACTAGTTTGCATTCCCACCAAGAGTGTAAGAGGGTTCCTTTTTCTCCTCACCTTCTCCAGCATTTATTGCTTATAGACTTTTGGATAGCTGCCATTCTGACTGGCGTGAGATGATACCTCATTGTGGTCTTGATTTGCATTTCTCTGATAAAGAGTGATGTTGAGTATCTTTTCATGTGTTGGTTAGCCATCCATATGTCTTCTTTAGAGAAATGTCTGTGTAGTTCTTTGGCTCATTTTTTGACTGGGTCACTTATTTTTCTGGAATTGAGCTGCAGGAGTTGATTGTATATTTTTGAGATTAATTCTTTGTTAGTTGCTTCATTTGCTAATATTTTCTCTCATTCTGAAGGCTGTCTTTTCTCTTTGTTTATAATTTCCTTCACTGTGCAAAACTTTTAAGTTTAATTAGGCCCCATTTGTTTATTTTTGCTTTTATTTCCAGTACTCTGGGAAGTGGATCATAGAGGATCCTGCTGTGATTTATGTCAGAGAGTGTTTTGCCTATGATTTCCTCTAGGAGTTTTATAATTTTCTGGTCTTATGTTTAAATCTTTAATCCATTTTTGAGCTTATTTTTGTGTATGGTGTTAGAAAGTGTTCTAGTTTCATTCTTTTATAAGTGGTTGACCAGTTTTCCCAATACCAGTTGTTAAAGACATTGTCTTTAATCCATTGTATATTCTTGCCTCCTTGTTGAAGATAAGATGTTCATAGGTGCTTGGATTTATCTCTGGGCTTTCTATTTTGTTCCACTGATCTATATTTCTATCTTTGTGCCAGTACCATACTGTCTTGATGACTATAGCTTTGTACTATAGTCTGAAGTCAGGCAGGTTGATTACTCTAGTTCCATTCTTCTTTCTCAAGATTGCTTTGACTATTCGAGGTTTTTTTGTATTTTCATACAAATTGTGAAAATATTTGTTCTAGTTCTGTGAAAAATACTGTTGATAGCTTGATAGGGATTGCATTGAATCTATAGATTGCTTTGGGTATTATACTCATTTTCACTATATTGATTCTTCCAATACATAAAAATGGTATATTTCTCAATCTATTTGTGTAATCTTTGATTTCTTTCACCAGTGTTTTATAGTTTTCTATATATAGGTCTTTTGTTTCTTTAGGTAGATATATTCCTAAGTATTTTTATCCTTTTTGTTGCAATGGTGAATGGAATTGTTTCCTTTTTATCCTTTTTGTTGCAATGGTGAATGGAATTGTTTCCTTAATTTCTCTTTATGTTTTCTCATTGTTAGTGTATAGGAATGCAAGGGATTTCTGTGTGTTAATTTTATATCCTGCAACTTTACTATATTCACTGATTAGCTCTGGTAATTTTCTGGTGGAGTCTTTAGGATTTTCTATGTAGAGGATCATGTCATCTGCAAACAGTGAGAGTTTTACTTTTTCTTTTCCAATCTGGATTCCTTTTATTTATTTTTCTTTCCTGATTGCAAACATTTTAATAAATAAATCATTCTGAAAAGCTTGATAACCATGCATCCTCAGATATCAATTTTCTTGATGGAAGAAGTGATGTTATAATTTAAAAGACAAAAACACTTCTACCTTACAGAAATGACACTGAGAAAATGAGCAAGGCAAATTAATAACCCCCTAGAAAAACCTCTTTTTGTCAGTAAATGATATTGTAGTCATTAGTAAATTGTTAGCAAGAGTCTATCTCATTAGAGACTGTTCCAAACCAATAATAGAGAAAAAGAAAAGTAAATATCTGATCTAAATTCATACATACCTATGTGCATATGCACACACATGCAAGTAGTAAAAACAAAGGGGTTCAGAAGTTTAGGTCATCTCTTAAAGAAGCAAGACAATTTCAACTGTCATGTCAACTTTTAGAGACATAGTTTAAAGGACTAGATGGAGATGAGTCTTCTAGAAGTTTGGCATTTCACCACGTGTAGCACAGTTTCCTAGGCCCTGCTCACCATGAAATGATATTTCACTTATCACTATCAGGCTAAAAACACAGAGCTTGACCCAGAAGAGAAAGCCTTTTACCAAAGAACAAAATGAAATAATATTTTCAAGCCAGAGTGAACCCATAGGAAAAAGAAAGAACTACCATAAGGCAACTCTGATGTTAACACATAAGAGAGTTCAAAACTTGCAGACATACTCAAAAAAATGAATAAAATTGAATGTAAAGGAATAAAAGATAAACAAAAATGTCATACTTTAGCTAAACTGATGATGCTGAGTGTTTGCACCATCATGAAGGTAATCAGACCAAAGGGCAAAATAAACATCTGCTCTAAAAATAACGTGGTGATCTCCACTATTGGAGAAATGGGGTCCCAAAAGCCAATAAAGGACTCCCAATGGGAGGGAACATTTGGGATACAATTAATAATCTTCCCTCATAAATACTCAGTTTTCAAATTCATAGGAGACTATATCCCTTAGGAGAAATAAAACATAAGTTTCAGATAAGTCTCTGTTTTTCAGCAAATATGCCAGTTTCTTTCCAAACCAGTATCAGTGTCCAACAAGATTAACCAGCTGTCTGGGCTGTTGGCTGCCAAACAAGTCATGCCCTCCATCTCACATGCCTTTTGCTGCAGCAAAAACAGAAGATAAGTCAGACCCTTGAGTTCTACAAGAAGATGGGTTCAGAAGAGGTAATATAAGACAACTCTTGGATGTTCATTTTAGCTCTGCCTTCTTTTGTGTGGCATGAAAATAATAGAATCTCAGGTTTATAGGTTAATTTAAGCAGATTCATCCCTGCAGCTAAGAAGTCTGGGAATCAGAGAAATGAGGGAGATAAGAACAAGGTAAGAGATTTGATGTGTATAAATTCTGTTCTTATTAACCAGGAGTTAGATGTACCCAGTCAAAACCAGGTCTTTGGGGGAACAAAGATGTTAGCAAAGTGACATCTGGAAATAACTGACAAAGCAGCTATGAGGAACAGGGCAGGAAAAAAAAAAACTTAAGCCTTCCCTATTTGTAGCTGTGTTTGGCTCTGCCACAGAGAAAATGATGGTCCACTGCCTCTGCAAGGAGGAAGAGCAAGGTGATGACTGAGCAGTCCAAATTGGTGAGTTCACTCCCATATGATTTACAAAGTCAATGGAATCCCCATACACACCAGTACCAAAGTTTCTTGCTGTTTTCTCTTTCCTCATGGTTACTTTGGCTTCCGGGTAACTCTCGGTTTCTTCTACAAAAGAATTACTCACAGCTTTGCTCTGCCATATATGATCTAGTCACAGACTGAAGAGGAAACTTGCAGTGAAGTGTGATATGAAAATTTTTTCCTCTTATCTTTTATGTCACTAGTTGCAATCATCAAGATCATCTTTAAAGCTATAACATTATGTGATCTAAAAAGTATTACATTTTATCATGAATACATTAATAAATATTCTTAGCTAGAATACTGTTCTTGAAGGTTTCTAGATTTGTGTTCTCCACTTATATTTTTCTGAATAAATATCATCACTCAATCATGTCACTTGGGTCATTTTCCTACAAATGATAACTGTCCCTCAATAACAGAGAGGACCCAGAAAATAAATTGATAAATTAAGACCAAATGACTGGTAACAGAATCTCAGATGATTTCAGTGGCTTTGTTTTTGCTTCTCTCACCATAGAAGTCACACAATGTTCAAGACTAAGTCTCACTCAGAGTCAGAGAAAGAAGCTTTAACAAAGATGATTAATCAATTTACCAAAACAACTCTAACCTTCCACATTTGTAATTGGATGGGGACAAGAGGAGAGAGTAGAAATTAGAGGAATCTATGTCCAGAGGGCACTTATGACTCCCATCACTGTCCTTAGTTCCTAGAGGTCTCTGCTTATGGGTATCTGATGTTTATGATCCTCTGCCTCTAACCACAAACTAGAAGAATAGCAAGTTTTCTAAGAATCCTGACATCTCAGGCAAAAAATCTCAAAAGTCTGTGATATACCAGATCTTCTATAGTTTTTCTGGTTTCAACCTAAACCAAGATTTTACAAAAGTATTAAAACATGTAGTAAAAGGACTATTATGTAGGTGTCTAGACTTTCCATATTTTTGTGTGTTAAAAAACCATAATGAACACTGAAGAAATGATGGCGCATGACATTTCTCTTCTGGTTTATCAGAACACCCTAGGAGGCTGACATTTATAAGTCTGACATTGATCCAGAATAAAAGTGAAATGCACAGAATGTCATTGTGTTATTTGTCACGGTTTTCCTCCTCTTGTGATGCCTATGTATAGTATGAGTTCCTAATTCCAAATAAAGGAATGTCCAAAACAAAAAGGAACCAGGCCCCACCCCCATAAGAGTATTTTGGGATAACTTTGGCTCTAAATGGTTATCTTGCATAAATGATTAACTTGAATCTTGAAGAAGGGAGATCACCATACAAAGGGTTTCTTTACATATCTTATTCTATAAATACAAATATAAAATACCAAGATAAAATTTCCATAAGAAAAAGAATGGTAACTTAGTGACACGAACACAAACCCCAAAACCCCCCAAGCCCCCCCCCCCCCCCCCCAGTATTGTCATTCATCTTCTAAACGGTCGAATTATGCAAAGGGTCCAAATTTTCAAAAAAAAAAAAAAAAATACCCTTTATTTGAATTGTCATTCATTTCGCTCTTTTGGAGTTTTGCGGCGTATAAGAAAATACTGGAAGAGGAATGAGAAAGTCCAAAATTCAAAGATTTATCATATCTCAAAGTTTGACAGTCTTGAGCAACGTATTTACATTATTTACTTAATACAGTAATAGAATCTGAGGGACTTACAGATTTCTAAAAGGAGATATTCCTGAAGATTAGAGAGTGAGGTCATCTTTGTCACTGTCATTTTCTCCTCTCCACCTCTCAGGAAGCCATGAATGTGTCAGGAGTCAACATGGTGACTGAATTCGTACTCCTGAGTTTTCCCTGCTCTAGAAAGGTTCAAGTCCTCCTCTTTGTGCTCTTCTCTGTGTCCTACATCCTGACACTGATGGGGAACGGGACCATTGTCTTTGCAGTGAAGCTGGATCACAGACTCCACACTCCCATGTACACTCTGTTGGCCCACTTCTCGTTCCTGGAGATGTGTTACATCAACACCACCGTTCCCAATATGTTAAGGAACTTCCTGTCTGAGACCAAAACCATCTCTTTCACTGCCTGCTTCCTCCAGTTCTACTTCTTCTTCTCCATGGGCATTACTGAGACCTTCTTACTGCCCCTCATGGCTTTTGATCGATACTTGGCCATCTGCCGACCTCTCCACTATCCTACCATCATGAGCAGCCGTCTCTGCATGAACTTGGTGGGCCTCTGCTGGGTAACAGCCTTCCTCTGCTATCCAGTCCCTATCTATTTCATCACACAACTCCCCTTTTGTGGCCCCAATATCATTGACCATTTTGTCTGTGATCCTGGTCCTTTACTGGCTCTATCCTGCATCCCTGCCCCTGGAATTGAGCTTTCCTGTTCTATATTGAGCTCTCTTATTATTTTTATCACCTTCTTCTTTATCCTTTGGTCCTATATCCTGGTTCTCAGAGCAGTGTTGCGTGTCCCTTCAGCTGCTGGCAGACGTAAGGCTTTCTCCACCTGTGGTTCCCACCTGGCTGTGGTATCTCTGTTCTATGGAACCATCATGATGATGTACATCAGCCCAACCTCTGGAAATCCAGCTGGGATACAGAAGATTGTAACCTTGCTGTACTCATCAGTGACTCCACTTGTAAACCCGCTGATCTACAGTCTCCGGAACAAGGACATGAAGACTGCTTTGAGAAAACTTCAGATGTTTACAAAAAACTGGCCAAAGCAAACGAAAGCTCATGAGTGGACCAAGATCATAATATTTATTTTTTCCTTCATACTGTTCTCCATAGTGGCTGTATCAGTTTACCTTCCCACCAACAGTGTACAATGGTTTCCTTTTCTCCACACCCTCTCCAACATTTATTATTTGCTGAGTTTTTTGATGATGACCATCAAAAATATCTATTCCAACTTAAAAAATAGATCTCTACTTACTGTCTCTAGAAATACAGACCCAAATTCATCTACCTCTGCCTAGACAATATGGACAATAATACAACTGATTAAACCAGACCTTACCTTCAAAACAGGACTTGATAGACAGCAACTTGAGTTAAAGTAACTTGACCTGAATCTGAACTTTAAACTCTTCTCCTATCCTGACTGCCAGTAACTACTTTCCCTTTATCTGAGATCACTCTCCTCTATTGTGTGCATATTCTTACATTTGGTTTTTATCATAATTGAGGCAAAATTTATATTTAATCAATATCAAAAAAATAATAATTATCTTAAGCACTATGTCATAGTTATTTAGAGAACTCTTTAAAAGAATAGATTCCCAGCTCTTTGTCCAAATCCCTAATTCAGAATATAAAATTAACACCAGAAATTCCCATTTTAATGTGATTCTGGTGTACCTAGACCAGCACCAGTTCACACACTGACCTTACAGAGCCATTATTAAAATAATAATAATAATACATGACATATAGTGAGAAATAAAAATCTTACAATAATTGGTTGGAAAAGTGAAACAAGTTATGGTGAGTAGTACAAGTGATTCAAACACTCATGACAGCAGCAGTGGAAGCTTCTCCTCCTTCTATTCCCAAATCCTCCATTTATAGAATAAGAAATATATTACAGTCTTTTTACCTTTTCCTACCTGTGAAAAATAATTAAGATACCTAGAAATAGGTTTACATTTTAAAAGATTAGCATGTAGTGACAATATATCAATACTTTGGGGTTAGTTTCAAGAGAAGGAAGTTTGAGTTGAGCACACAGCTCTAAAGAGGTAAAAGCAGACAGAGAGTAAAAGCCAGGGATTCTGAGATATGAGACAGGTGTAGTGATTTGGCTCAACTCGGTGGGAGCCTGGTGGGCTGCCGTCTATGGGGTCGCACAGAGTCGGACACGACTGAAGCGACTTAGCAGCAGCAGCAGCAGCAGCATTTGGTCATAAATAAATTAGTCAAATTGTCCTCCGGGGTTGATGCATTTCATTCAGGCATTCAGTAAACATTTATCTCTATTTGAATGCAGAAGATCAAGTCTCTGTCTTTGTGAAGCTTACATTATAGTGAAAGGGATAGATAATAAAAAGCTGAACACATAAATCTCATTAATTATAACTACTAATCCAGTAGTCTGAGAAATTTGTAACTATATGTGGTAATGGATATTATTTACAATTAGACTTATTGAAGTAATGGTTTCACCATATTAACACATATTGAATAATGTTGTACAACTGAAATTAATATGTTTTATATCAGTTATATCTCAATAAAACAAGAAGAATAAATGAGAACTCTTTTAGTTTTTTAATTAACCTCCATACTGTTCTCCAGAGTAGCTGTACCAGTTTACATTCCCATCAACAGTGTAGAAGGGTTAAATTTTTACTTTATTTTACTTTACAATACTGTATTGGTTTTGCCATACATTGACACGAATCCACCACAGGTGTACATGAGTTCCCAATCCTGAACCTCCTTCCCACCTCTCACCCCATATCATCTCTCTGGATCATCCCCGTGCACCAGTCCCAAGCATCCTATATCCTGTATCGAACATAGACTGGCGATTCGTTTCTTACATGATAGTATACATGTTTCAATGCCATTCTCCCAAATCATCCCACCCTCTCCCTCTCCCACAGAGCTCAAAAGTCTGTTCTATACATCTGTCCCTTTTGCTGTCTCGCATACAGGGTTATTACCATATTTCTAAATTCCACATATATGTGTTAGTATACTGTATTGGTGTTTTTCTTTCTGGCTTACTTCACTCTGTATAATCGGCTTCAGTTTCATCCACCTCATTAGAACTGATTCAAATTTATTCTTTTTAATGGTTGAGTAATACTCTATTGTGTATATGTACCACAGCTTTCTTATCCATTCATCTGCTGATGGACATCTAGGTTGTTTCCATATCCTGGATATTATAAACAGTGCTGCAATGAACACTGGGGTACATGTGTCTCTTTCAATTCGGGTTTCTTCGGTGTGTATGTCCAGCAGTGGGATTGCTGGGTCATAAGGCAGTTCTATTTGCAATTTTTAAAGGAATCTCCACACTGTTCTCCATAGTGGCTGCACTAGTTTGCATTCCCTCCAACAGTGTGAGAGGGTTCCCTTTTCTCCATACCCTCTCCAGCATTTATTGCTTGTAGACTTTTGGATCATAGTCATTCTGACTGTGTGAAATGGTATCTCATTGTGGTCTTGATTTGTATTTCTCTGATAATGAGTGATGCTGAGCATCTTTTCATGTGTTTGTTAGCCATCTGTATGTCTTCTTTGGAGAAATGTCTGTTTAGTTCTTTGGCCCATTTTTTTGACTGGGTCATTTATTTTTCTAGAATTGAGCATGCAGCGCTGTTTATAATAGCCAGGACATGGAAGCAACCTAGATGTCCATCAGCAGATGAATGGATAAGAAAGCTGTGGTTCATATACACTATGGAATACTACTCAGCCCTTAAAAAGAATAAATATGACTCAGTTCTAATGAGATGGATGAAATTGGAACCGATTATACAGAGTGAAGTAAGCCAGAAAGAAAAACACCGATACAGTATACTGACACATATATATGGAATTTAGAAGACAGTAATGATGACCCTATATGTGAGAAAACAAGAGACACAGAGGTATAGAGTGGACTTTTGGACTCTGAGGGAGAGGGAAAGGGTGGGATGGTTTGGGAGAATGGCAGTGAAGCATGTGTATTTTCCTGTAAGAAACGAAGCGCTAATCTATGTTTGGTGTAGGATGCAGGATGCATGGGGCTGATGCACAGGATGATTCAGGTAGAGGATGTGGGGTGGGAGGTGGGAGGGGGCTTCGGCATTGGGCGATTGTGTTCACCTATGGCTGATTCGTGTCAATGTATGGCAAAACAAATACAGTATTGTAATTTAAAAAATAAATAAATTTAATTTTAAAAAAAAAGTTGCTTGTATATTTTTGAGATTAGTTGTTTGTCAGTTGCTTCATTTATTATTATTTTCTCCCATTCAGAAGGCTTTCTTTTCACCTTGCTTATAGTTTCCTTTGTTGTGCAGAAGCTTTTAATTTTAATTAGATCCCATTTGTTTATTTTTGCTTTTATTTCCAGTATTCTGGGAGGTGGATCATAGAGGATCCTGCTGTGATTTATGTCAGAGAGTGTTTTGCCTATGTTCTCCTCTAGGAGTTTTATAGTTTCTGGTCTTATGTTTAGATCTTTAATCCATTTTGAGTTTATTTTTATGTGTGGTGTTAGAAAGTGTTATAGTTTCATTCTTTTACAGGTGGTTGACCAGTTTTCCCAGCATCACTTGTTAAAGAGATTGTCTTTACTCCACTGTATATTCTTGCCTCCTTTGTCGAAGATAAGGTGTCCATAGGTGTGTGTATTTATCTCTGGGTTTTCTATTTTGTTCCATTGATCTATATTTCTGTCTTTGTTCCAGTACAATACTGTCTTGATGACTATGGCTTTGTAGTAGAGCCTGAAGTCAGGAAAGTTGATTCCTCCAGTTCCATTCTTTTTTCTCAAGATTGCTTTTGCTATTCGAGGGTTTTTTGTATATCCATACAAACTGTGAAATTATTTGTTCTAGTTCTGTGAAAAATACCACTGGTAGCTTGATAGGGATTGCATTAAATCTGTAGATTGCTTTGGGTAGTATACTCATTTTCACTATATTGATTCTTCCTATCCATGAACATGGTATATTTCTCCATCTATTAGTGTCCTCTTTGATTTCTTTTATCAGTGTCTTTATAGTTTTCTATATATAAGTCTTTAGTTTCTTTAGGTAGATATATTCCTAAGTATTTTATTCTTTTCGTCACAATGGTGAATGGAATTGTTTCCTTAATTTCTTTTTCTACTTTCTCATCATTAGTGTATAGGAATGCAAGGGATTTCTGTGTGTTGATTTTATATCCTGAAACTTTACTATATTCATTGATTAGCTCTAGTAATTCTAGTAATTTTCTGGTGGAGTCTTTAGGGTTTTCTATGTAGAGGATTATGTCATCTGAAAACAGTGAGAGTTTTACTTCTTCTTTTCCAATTTGGATTCCTTTTATTTCTTTTTCTGCTCTGATTGCTGTGGCCAAAACTTCCAGAACTATGTTGAATAGTAGTGGTGAGAGTGGGCACCCTTGTCTTGTTCCTGACTTTAGGGAAAATGCTTTCAGTTGTTCAACATTGAGGATAATGTTTGCTGTGGGTTTGTCATATAGAGCTTTTATTATGTTGAAATATGTTCCTTCTATTCCTGCTTTCTGGAGAGTTTTTATCAAAATGGATGTTGAATTTTGTCAAAGGCCTTCTCTGCATCTACTGAGATAATCATATGCCTTTTATTTTTCAATTTGTTAATGTGGTGAATTACATTGATTGATTTGTGGATATTGAAGAATCTTTGCATCCCTGGGATAAAGCCCACTTGGTCATGGTGTATGATCTTTTTAATGTGTTGTTGGATTCTGATTGCTAGAATTTTGTTGAGGATTTTTGCATCTATGTTCATCAGTGATATTGGCCTGTAGCTTTCTTTTTTGTGACATCTTTGTCAGGTTTTGGTATTAGGGTGATGGTGGCCTCATAGAATGAGTTTGAAAGCTTACCTTCCTCTGCAATTTTCTGGAAGAGTTTCAGTGGGATAGGTGTTAACTCTTCTCAAAATTTTTGGTAGAATTCAGCTGTGAAGCCGTCTGGACCTGGGCTTTTGTTTGCTGGAAGATTTCTGATTACAGTTTCAATTTCTGTGCTTGTGATGGGTCTGTTAAGATTTTCTATTTCTTCCTGGTTCAGTTTTGGAAAGTTGTACTTTTCTAAGAAATTGTCCATTTCTTCCACATTGTCCATTTTATTGGCATATATATATATATATATAATTGCTGATAGTAGTCTCTTATGATCCTTTGTATTTCTGTGTTGTCTGTTGTGATCTCTCCATTTTCATTTCTAATTTTTTTATTTGATTTTTCTCTCTTTGTTTCTTGATGAGTCTGGCTAATGGTTTGTGAATTTTATTTATCCTTTCAAAGAACCAGCTTTTGGCTTTGTTAATTTTTGCTATGGTCTCTTTTGTTTCTTTTGCATTTATTTCTGCCCTAATTTTTAAGATTTCTTTTCTTCTACTAACCCTGGAGTTCTCCATTTCTTCTTTTCTAGTTGCTTTAGGTGTCAAGTTAGGTTATTTATTTGTCTTTTTCTTATTTCTTGAGGTATGCCTGTATTGCTATGAACTTTCCTCTTAGCACTGCTTTTATAGTGTCCTACAGATTTTGGGTTGTTGTGTTTTCATTTTTATTTGTTTCTATGCATATTTTGATTTCTTCTGTGATTTTTGGTTATTCAGAAGCGTGTTGTTCAGCCTCCATATGCTGGAATTTTTAATAGTTTTTCTCCTGTAATTGAGATCTAATCTTAATGCATTATGGTCAGAAAAGATGTTTGGAATGATTTTGATTTTTTTTAATTTATCAAGGTTAGATTTATGGCCCAGGATGTGATCTATCCTGGAGAAGGTTCTATGAGCACTTGAGAAAAAGGTGAAATTCATTGTTTTGGGGTGAAATGTCCTATAGATATCAATTAGGTCTAACTGTTCTATGTATCATTTAAAGTTTGTGTTTCTCTGTTAATTTTCTGTTTAGTTGATCTGTCCATAGGTGTGAATGGGGTATTAAAGTCTCCCACTCATAAGCTCTTCTTATATTGAAACTACTTATTTACTTACATGTTTATTTATATTTTCCTTTATTATACTATATTCCACTTTTTTATTTAAGAATCAGAAGTATGAAAGTGCACTAAAAGAAAGAATAAGAAAAATATGAATTTTAAAAGGAAAAACAGGATGATGATTTGTGGATAATAGGATAAATGCTGACATTAAGTCAAGCCTGTAAAAGTGTTATGAGCTCCCTTTAAAATGAAGTGGGAAATCATCAAAAAGGATCTTCAGTGTTGAAGTTTTTTCAAGTGTTGTTATGATTCTCTATAAAATGTTTCTTTGATTCAAAAATGAAGTAGAAAATGGAAAAACATTATCTGTCATATGATTTTCATTAACTGAAAGAAGAAACAATTCTGTTTACAAGGAAAAGTAAATTACTGAGTCCTAGTTCTATAATTTCTTTCAAGATGATTCATACGAGGGAGAATGAGATATATTGAACAGTGATTCCCCAAAATATCTGACATATATACATATAGTTTAACACAGCTACTTCTTACAGCATTTCTTGATAAGATTCAAAGGCATTATATAGAAATATAACTCAGTGGGAGCAATTCTTTCCAGATCTAAGAACTGAGGTCCAAATATCTGCTTTCTGATACTCTGCTTTAATCCAAAAGTCTGACCTTCACCTCACACTAGTCAGAGTGGCCACCATCAAAAAGTCTAAAAACTATAAATGCTGGAGAAGTTGGGGGAAAATGAAGCCTCTTATACTGTTGATGAGAATCTAAACTGGTGCTGCCACTCTGGAGAACAGTATGTAAATTACTTTTAAAAAACTAAAAATAGAGTTACCATATGATCCAGTTATCCCACTCCTGGGCATGTATCTGGAGAAAACCCTAACTTCTAAAGATACATGCATGTATATTTTTGAGATTAGTTCTTTATCAGTTGTTTCATTTGCTATTATTTCTCCCATTATGAAGGCTGTCTTTTCACCTTGCTTATCTCAAAAATATACAAGAAACCCCTGCAGCTCAATTCCAGAAAAATAAACGACCCAATCAAAAAATGGACCAAAGAACTAAACAGACATTTCTCCAAAGAAGACATACAGATGGCTAACAAACACATGAAAAGATGATCAACATCACTCTTTGTCAGAGAAATACAAATCAAACCCACAGTGAGATACCATCTCACACCAGTCAGAATGGCTGTGATCCAAGTCTACAAGCAATAAATGCTGGAGAGGGTATGGAGAAAAGGGAACCCTCTCACACTGTTGGAGGGAATGCAAACTAGTATAGCCACTATGGAGAACAGTGTGGAGATTCCTTTAAAAATTGCAAATAGAACTGCCTTATGACCCAGCAATCCCACTGCTGGGCATACACACCGAGGAAACCAGAATTAAAAGAGACACATGTACCTCAATGTTCATAGCAGCACTGTTTACAATAGCTAGGACATGGAAGCAACCTAGATGTCCATCAGCAGATGAATGGATAAGAAAGCTGTGGTACATATACACAATAGAGTATTACTCAACCATTAAAAAGAATAAATTTGAATCAGTTCTAATGAGGTGGATGATACTGGAGCCAATTATACAGAGTGAAGTAAGCCAGAAAGAAAAACACCAATACAGTATACTAAAGCATATATATGGAATATAGAAAGATGGCAATGATAACCTTGTATGCAAGACAGCAAAAGAGACACAGACGTATAGAACAGTCTTTTGGACTCCATGAGAGAGGGAGAGGGAGAGGGTGGGATGATTTGGGGGAATGTCATGGAAACATGTATAATATCATATATGAAAGGAATCACCAGTCCAGCTTTGTTACAGGATCCTTGGGGCTGGTGCACTGGGTTAACCCAGAGGGATGGTACGGAGAGGGAAAAGGGAGGGGGGTTTGGATGGGGAACACGTGTATGCCCGTGGTGGATTCATGTTGATGTATGGCAAAACCAATACAATATTGTAATTAGCCTCCAATTAAAATAAATAAATTTAAACAAAAATAAATAAAATTTTAAAAATAAATATTTTAAAAAAGAAAAGATATATGCAGCCCAATATTCATAGCAGCACTATTTACAACAGCCAAGACAATGGAAACAACCTAAATGTGCATTGACAGAGAGTGGATAAAGATGTGATACATATATACAATGGAACACTACTCAGACATTAAAACAATGAAATAATACCATTTGCAGCAACATAGATGGATTAAGACATCATCATACTAAGTAAAAAACAGAAAGACAAATACCATATACCCTTTACATGTGGAATCTAAAAAATGATACAATTGAACTTACTTATAAAATATAAATAGCTTCACAGACAGAAAACAAACATATTGTTACCAAAGGGGATAATGTATAGCATAAAGAACAATATTCAATATATTATGATAACTTATAATGGAAAAAAAAATCTGGAAAAAATAATGAAAAAAATCTGAAAAATATGGGAAAATCTGTGTGTATATATGTACATATATAACTGAATCACTCTGCTATATATCTAAAGCTAATAGCAGTATTGTAAATCAATTACACTTCAATTAAAAAACAATCTATTATAGGATTGGTGCTTTGGTTGACTGATTTGAGGGAGGATCTAAGGAAGTGATGGTCTGCTCCAGATTGTACGTTGTCAATGAAAGGGCAATTCTAAGACTAGGTTTCTCAACAAATCTTATCTATATAGAGGGCAGAGAAGAAGGAAATTAAAGCTGTAATTGGTTTTTTTTTTTTTAAGTAGTAGACACTCATTTTAGCCAAGAGAGGTGGATATTTGGTATTTTATGACTGGCACAGTGACATTGTTTTTTTTATCCTTAGACAAAATTATAAAGTAGCTTTGTTTTCTTTCATGTATGTGTCCAATAGCAGAATAGCATGACCTAGCTGAGAGTGTCAGAACAGCTTGTAATAACTTTGAGGTCTAGTCAAATCATTCATGGACATCTGGGGCTGCATTTATCCCCTTCAAGTATTTTAAAGTCTTCATTGGCCACATGGTATGCACACTTAGGGGAGTTAGAGTTAGATATACTGGTTGGTTAATTAATCAAGCAATCAATTGATTTGTTAACATTTCCTTCTATCTGTAAGAGTTTTAAAGAAGGAAAAAGATATTATTCAAACCGCATAGAAAATAAAAACACTGAAATTAAGGAAGATCCCAAGGGAAGTGAATAACAAGCATAGCGATGTCTCTTGACATTGTTTTCCTTTAGCAGCAATAAATGGATCCTCAAGGATCAGGAAAAATAAGACTTACTTCCTGGCAGTCTCTGCTTATAACCCCTCCATCCCTTAGCAAACATATTCAAGAATTTTTACCACAGCCATTTTCAGCTCTTTCCTCCTCTCTGGTTATTGTTAAGAAGACTATCTCTTCTAAGAGAATACAAAATAAACTTTTGATAAGCTCCAGCTTAGAATTCCCTTTGCTGATCCAGGTAATAAGATTATGTATTGTTTAGAAGAGCAAAATATCGTAACCTACTGATTTTCACCCACAGCTCTCTTTGAATTATTACAGTCATATACATACAACCAATATTTCTTAAACTCTTACTGGCCACGCAATAGTCAAAGTACTTCCACAGGAATTTATCTCATTCAGTTATCTTTGTAACAGCCCTTCAAAGAAGGCATATCATTTGTTTATTATAGCTAAGTATTAATTTCTTATGACAAGTAAACAAAAGTTCTTAATTCTAAATTCAATAATTTTTTTCATACACAGCTCCCTACCAGTCATTCCACTCTGGAAAATTATCCTTACTTTTAAGTATCTTCCAGAAACAGATTATCCAGTGTTACAGCCCCTCACTGAAACTGTACAAACTAACTAAGGAAGTGAATTGAGTTGTCATGGTTGGAAAGGTCTCCTGGAGAAGGAAATGACAACCCACTCCAATATTCTTGCCTGGAAAATTCCATGGACAGAGGAGCCTGGCAGGGTGAAGTCCATGTGGTCACAAAGAGTTGGGCATGCCTGAGCAACTGAGCACACACGCATGAAACATCTCTGGGTGGGTTCTAGAGAGCGCCAACAAATGGGTACCAAAGCTTCTACTGTCCTAAGCTTTGAGGGAAAATTAAAATACTGATGAATGTCTCCCTTGTACTGTGTATGGCATTGCCTGGTTCATTCAGACATACTCTATCTCAGCTTATCCAGGGTTTACTAATTTAACAAGTAAACGAAGAAAACAAGGTGGTTGTTGTTAATTAACTCAGTCCAAGTGGCCAGGGTACAAATACACAGACATCATTGCACCCATGTTCACAGTGCCCTCTGTAATTGACACAGGGTGCACTTATTGGTCTTTTGCTGGTTTTTTTGTTTGGTTGGTTGGTTGGTTGGTTTATTGGTTTGGGGGTTTGGGGGTTTTGTTTTGTTTTGTTTTGTTTTGTTTAGACAATTTTAGCTCAGTCTTGAGGCAGTTATTGTCATTAGTCTTCTGTACAGAGAAGCTCAATAATAAGAGGTGAAAAGTGATACAAGCTAATTAAATATGTTAGATTGAGCATAAAATGGTGATGGCAATTCCTGTTTTCTAGAACACCTTCCTGTTTTATGTAACAGCTCTGTAAGACTTCTTGGCACAGAACTGCTGAGAGAGAAAAGTTTTACTTAAAAGTGTAACATGATCAGTCTTTCCATTTTTCAACGAGTACTCAATCACTGCTTAGAAAATGGAGGGTAGAAGGGCAAAAGTAGAAGCAAGGAGCTGTGTTAGAATGCTGCTGCAGAAGTCTAAGGAAGAAAGGATGGTAATTTGAACTTGAGAGACAGCAGTTAAGACAAAGGAGTGCATGATACAAGCCATACTTTAGAAACAGAAGACTCGTGCTAATGAATTGGATATGAGGGGTAAAAGAAAAGATGTAACAATGAAATAGACTACTAGGAAAATGTAAATTCTTCAACATTAACTAAGCTATTTAAAGTACTGAAAATATTTTGAGATGACAAAGTGATTAACACACACAAAAATAACCTTTTAGAAGGTTATTTCTTTAAATCATAAGGCTGAGCACAAGACTCAAAACTCATATAAGATAAAGATGGCTGTAAATTATGTGCATTAAAATGTTCTCCAAAATCAAATTTGAAGACAGTTTTCTTTATAATTTCCAGAATACTTTCCCTTGAAAGTAAAAATTTCTGATATAAGCTCCTACTCTGAAAAAAGCAATACTGCCAGGAAGACAACTATGCAGTCTTATATTACAAAAATAAAAGAAAAAGAGAGAGATAAGTCATTAAAACGCAGTATATATCTCATGCCCTGCTGCTGCTGCTGCTGCTAAGTCACTTCAGTCGTGTTCGACTCTGTGCGACCCCATGGACTGCAGCCCACCAGGCTCCTCCACCCGTGGGATTTTCCAGGCAAGAGTACTGGAGTGGGGTGCCATTGCCTTCTCCGATCTCATTCCCTAGGCTCTGGTAAATAGAGACCTTACCATTAGAAAAGAATGTTGACAATTGGAGCTTTCACATACTATCAGCAGGAGTGATAAATAGTGCAATAATGATGGAACACTGTTAATCTAACACTGTTAATCTAACACTGTTAACACATATCTGAAGGAAAGATACGCATGTCCTTATGATCTAGCCTACAGAAATGCCTGCATGTATGAACCAGGAAAAGAGAACTATATTCATAGTACCATTACTCCTAACAGCCTCAAACTAGAAATAGCCAAAGTAGTCATCTATAGTACAATGGTTTAATAAGCGGTGGTTTATTCATAGAGTATAGTGGGGTATAAAAGGACACACTATAGATGATTGTAACAACATAAATGTAAAAAACCTTACTGTTGAACAAAAGAAGCCATCCAAATACTACATATACTATGATTTCAATTATGTAAAATAAAAAAAAACAAGCAAAACTAAAAAAAATGCTTCAGAATGCATACTTAGTTATTAAAATAAAGAAAAATAGGGAAGTGGTTACCATTAGGAAAGGAGAGTGTTAACAATTGGAGGGACAAAGAGGCAGAGGATAGTCATCCTCTTATTGGGATGTAGCATAAGAGGAGAGTCTAGCATACAAGTGATCCTCTATTTCTCAACTTCAGTGATAGTTACTGCAGAGTTTTATATATAAAGATTTAAATGTGTAACATGTTTCCATACATTTCACAATAAGTAAATATCTCTATATATACTGATATTCATTAACTTGTGTTTCTATAATCCAACTGCTAAACTAGGACAGTAATTCAGGATTAGACTAAAATAGTAATTATTGATACATAAATGTCTATTTCATTCCCCAGAGTGGCTTCAATTCATATCTGGGTTCTCACTTGTCTTTACAATTATTCAATAATGTGATGGTGTTTTCACAGCTCGCAGACTCATGAAAATCTCCAACACCCCCAACACCTCCAGCACCATCACTGGCTTCATCCTCCTGGGCTTCCCTTGCCCCAGGGAGGGGCAGATTCTCCTCTTTGTGCTCTTCTCTGCTGTCTACCTCCTCACCCTCATGGGCAACGGTTCTATCATCTGTGCTGTGTGCTGGGATCAGAGACTCCACACCCCCATGTACATCCTGCTCGCCAACTTCTCCTTCCTAGAGATCTGGTATGTCACCTCCACGGTCCCCAACATGTTGGCCAACTTCCTCTCTGACAACAAGCTCATCTCCTTCTCTGGGTGCTTTCTCCAGTTCTACTTTTTCTTCTCCTTGGGTTCTACAGAATGCTTTTTCTTGGCTATTATGGCATTTGATCGATACCTTGCCATCTGCTGGCCTCTACACTACCCCACTCTCATGACTGGACGTCTCTGCACCAATCTTGTGATCAGCTGCTGGGTACTTGGTTTCCTCTGGTTCTTGATTCCCATCATCATCATCTCCCAAATGTCTTTCTGTGGATCTGGGATCATTGACCACTTCTTGTGTGACCCAGGTCCCTTGTTGGCCCTCACCTGTACTAGAGTCCCTGTAATAGAGTTAACTAGCTCCACCTTAAGTTCTCTCCTCTTATTTATCCCCTTTCTCTTCATCATGGTGTCCTATGCTCTGGTCCTACAAGCTGTGCTGAAGTTCCCTTCAGCAGCTGGACAAAGAAAAGCTTTCTCCACCTGTGGGTCCCATCTGACTGTGGTTTCTCTTTTTATGGATCAGTGATGGTCATGTATGTGAGCCCAACATCTGAACATGATGCTGGAATGCAGAAGATAGTGACTTTGTTTTATTCTGTAGTTACTCCACTCATTAATCCTGTAATATATAGTCTGAGAAACAAAGATATGAAACATGCTATGAAGAAATTATTAGGAACATAAAAGTTTAAGGGTCTTGATTTAAAATATTTGGGAGACAGAAGCTGTTTTTAATTTCTTGGTTAAAAGAAGACTAACTGACTATAGGACTATAAGACATCTCAAAGATGTACTGCATATCCCCAATTTTGCAAATGATAGAGCAGTAGATTGAAAAACTGAGTTTAGTTTGCTGGGAAATATAATTAAATATTTATTTATTATTTATGGGTGTGAGACTCTGATGCTGGGAGGGATTTGGGAGCAGGAGGAGAAGGGGACGACAGAGGATGGGATAGCTGGATGGCATCACTGACTCGATGGACTTGAGTCTGAGTGGACTCTGGGAGTTGGTGATGGACAGGGAGGCCTGGGGTGCTGCGATTCATGGGATCACAAAGGGTCGGACACGACTGAGAGACTGAACTGAACTGATGGGTGTGAGAGTTGGACCATAAAGAAAGCGAGAGCAGAGTAATTGATGCTTTTGAACTGTGGTGTTGGAGAAGACTCTTGAGAATCCCTTGGACT
The DNA here is from genome assembly GCA_917880005.1 of Nanger dama. Lineage (NCBI taxonomy): Eukaryota > Metazoa > Chordata > Mammalia > Artiodactyla > Bovidae > Nanger > Nanger dama. Next base: position 77,311,073 of record CAKJTW010000003.1, read on the forward strand.
GCAAAGAGATCAAACCAGTCAATCCTAAAGGAAATCAGTCCTGAATATTCATTGGTGGGACTCAAGCTCCAATACTTTGGCCACCTGATGTTAAGAACTGACCCATTGGAAAAGACCCAAATGCTGAGAAAGATTGAAGACAGGAGGAGAAGGGGATGACAGAGGATGAGATGGTTGAATGGCATCACTGACTCGATGGACATGAGTTGGAGCAAGCTCAGGGAGTTGCTGATGGACAGGAAAGCCTGGCGTGCTTCTGTTCCTAGGGTCACAAAGGGTGGGACATGACTGAGCGACTGAACTGAACTGACTGATTATTGAATAAGCATTAAAGCAGGAAACTATGGGCATCTAGGCAACCCACTGAGAAAGTGCAAAGACTGAAAGAAATTTCATCCTTTTATAGGCAAGCAAATACAACCCATTACATACAGATTCTCAAGATAAAAGCTAATCCTCAAAAAGACTTGATCATTTTATCACACATAATCAATTCATCCTAGATTCAGCTGGTAATTGGACTGGTCATCTGTGTTTGCTAATTGGTTTCACACAAGAAAGAAAAGACATTTCTATACAATAGGAGGTAGTTTTCAGCTTGGAAATTAGGCCACCAATGTTAAGCTCCTATCTTCCCACAGGAAATGGAAGATTGGGGCCTTTCTATCTTGATTATTACGTTTCAGAGAGACTTCCCAGGTCCTTGACAAAGACATTCCTAGGTCATAAATCTGGCAAGGGTGTTGAAACCCCTTAAAATTTAAAACTTTTAAATTTTACATTCATTTCAATGACAGAGAAACAAGTACAAGTTTTCTAAAGTGTTCTGAAAACAAAAAGAGGGGAAAGTCTCTTCCTTTATCTTCAGCATGGATACTTACACCTCTTTTTGTTGTTGTTGTTGTTGTTGTTGTTGTTGTTGTATTTGCTGTTACAAATTGTACAATCCTAGGGCAAAACTTGTCTCCTATTACTCTTCCAGCACCAACAAACTCTTTACTTTTCTGGTAGTGCTTTTATTTTTGTCTTCTAAAACATATATCATGATAACATCAATTTTAATATTGTATATATCTTCAAGTCAATATGAAAAGTAGCCTCAGCACAATAAAAGTGGTAAATATATTTTTAAAAAATAGCAAAAGAAAGGCTTTTAAATATCTAAAAAGACAACTCTATTTTGTTCAGAATAGAGAAGTACAAAGAAAGCTATAATAAATATATCTCTTTTCCCCCTCAAATTGACAAGATCAAAAATAATGTTGAGAAAAACAGCAATCTCTTCCCTTACTGGTAGAACATAAATTGGTACAATATCTATGGAGGACATTTTGCCAAAAAACTATCAGAATTTAAAGGGCATTCCCTCTGACTCAGCAATTCCACTCTTAGGTATTCATCTGAGGAGTATACTCACAAATAAGAAAAATGACATGTGTACAAGACTATTGACTACTGTTTCTAATAGTAAAAGATTGGAACAATCCAAATTCCCATTAATTAAGGACTAATTAGATAAATTATTGTATATACATAGGGTGGAACATGCTATGTAATTACTAAAAATGAAGATCTGTACATGTTGATATAAAAGTACCCTCAAAGTTAAAGAAAAAGTGAGATGAAAGAGATCTGTCTTGGACCATCTTTCATATGAAGAAAGATTACATAAATATCTACATATTTATGTTCATAAACACATTGTGCATCTCTGAAAGAAGAAACTAAGAACAGTGATGCTTTTGAGAAACAAAATTGGGTATCTAGCGACAGGGAGAGAAGGAAACATTTTCACTCTACATACAAGCCTTTGTATATTTTAAATTTTTCCATATGCATGAATTTCATTTAAACAACATTTATTATTATCATCTAAAAATAAAATTTTAAGCTATTTTAATATGAAATTGGAACCAAGGTAAAATTTATCCATAATTCTGTGATTCTTTGAGAAACTAAAAAGAAGACTGTTTCTCAGAGGAAAATAAAGAAAAAGAAAACTGACAACGTCTTCATGTCATCTCACTAAAATTCTTTCATTCAGCTGGAACAAAGTAAGAAACGTTCTCCTCTTCTAAGGACCTATGAGAGTAATAAACTATGAAAAAGTGAAAGCAGCTTTTTAAAAATAATTGTTGTATCATCTTCTTCCATAGTCACTTATTCACTAAAACAAACACATTCAATATGTTAGGCACTGAGCTGGAAGGGACAAGCCATATACAGAAGTAAATAAGACACATTTCCTTCTCTTCTGGGGCTCATGAACAAGTAGTAAATGAAGCAAGATGTTCTATAAACAAGGGAATTATAAGTTGCTATGGGAGCAGGTAAAGGAAGGCACAGATAAAAACCCATGAGTATGAAGGGGTAAGAAATCATGCCAAGTTCTGAAAAATGCATATAACCATTCCCAGACCACTATCTATTTACTAGTATACTACAATATACAGAATAGACGTATTCTTCAAATAGATGCCCATGTGGCATTTACCACCCATCATGACTTATAATTGGCCAAACTTATTAATATGTTAAAGGGCATCCTTAATCAAAATAAATACAGCTTCAAGATGTAATATAATTCACAATTCATCAAAGAGATATAGATAGATAGAAAAATGGCTGATTCATGTTGATGTTTGGTAGAAACCAAAGCAATACCATAAAGCAATTCTCCTTCAATTAAAAATAAACAAGTCAAAGAAAGACCCAAAAAAAGACAAATAAAAATAAAGAAGCACATCATAGTTATTAAAATATAAAACTCTGTCTTCAGATGCCATCACAGTACAAATATTACTGATATTTATTATTAGTGTTTGTTTCCAGGGAACTCAACCTTTAAGACCATGTCACTTAGAAAGAAAATAGCACTTGAGTGCTTAACTAAATCAATGAGCCAAAAAGACATATCAAACTACCTCAGATCTTTCATGAGAATGAAGTATTTCACTGAGTGGCAGATGGCCAAGGGCTGATCATTTTCCATGACAAAGTAGAACTGTGCGGTTGTGCTGGGGGAAAAAAATAGAACCAACTGATGCAACCAGAATAGGAAATGGTCTTGGTTTTCAAAAGGAAGTTGTCCTATATGTTGGACTTAAAAGTTGTGAAGTAATTTTAAAAGTCAAGATAGCTACACTAGCTAACTCTCAATGTGCCTGAGAGGGTAACAGGCAGAAAGGCCAGGGGTCTCCAAATGGAGGAAATGGCGTGTAGCGTGCAAGTGTCAGACATTTTTATCTCTCTTAAGTGGCAGGAGGAAACAAACTAGCCATATTTTTTCTTCTCTATACAAATTTAAAAGGAGGTTTCTCTTAAAATACTGTGTTGCCCTAATGACACTTGGTTTCACCTGAAGTTAACTATTCTCAAACCTTGAGTCAACCAATGCATTTTTCTTATGGAAATGTTTGTCTTAAGCTATGTTAATATACTATGCATTACCCCAGACTCTGTCTTCAAGTTGGTTCCACCTAATGGCTCAGAACCTACTTGACAAACCAGTATGTTATACTCAGATATTGTTACCCTCTTCGTGACATTGTACAGGAGACAGGGATCAAGACCATTCCCATGGAAAAGAAATGCAAAAAAGCAAAATGGCTGTCTGGGGAGGCCTTACAAATAGCTGTGAAAAGAAAAGGGGCAAAAGCAAAGGAGAAAACGAAAGATATAGGCATCTGAATGCAGAGTTCCAAAGAATAGCAAGAAGAGATAAGAAAGCCTTCTTCAGCGATCAATGCAAAGAAACAGAGGGAAACAACAGAATGGGAAAGACTAGAGATCTTTTCAAGAAAATTAGAGATACCAAGGGAACATTTCATGCAAAGATGGGCTTGATAACGGACAGAAATGGTCTGGACCTAACAGAAGCAGAAGATATTAAGAAGTAGCAAGAATACACGGAAGAATTGTACAAAAAAGATCTTCATGACCCAGATAATCATGCTGACGTGATCACTAATCTAGAGCCAGACATCTTGGAATGTGAAGTCAAGTGGGCCTTAGAAAGCATCACTACAAACAAAGCTAGTGTAGGTGATGGAATTCCAGTGGAGCTGTTTCATATCCTGAAAGATGATGCTGTGAAAGTGCTGCACTTAATATGCCAGCAAATTTGGAAAACTTAGCAGTGGCCACAGGACTGGAAAAGGTCCATTTTCATTCCAATTCCAAAGAAAGGCAATGCCAAAGAATGTTCCATCTACCGCACAATTGCACTCATCTCACATGCTAGTAAAGTAATACTCAAAATTCTTCAAACCAGGCTTCAGCAATACATGAACCCTGAACTTCCTGATGTTCAAGCTGGTTTTAGAAAAGGCAGAGGAACCAGAGAGCAAATTGCCAACATCTGCTGGATCATGGAAAAAGGAAGAGAGTTCCAGAAAATCATCTATTTCTGCTTTATTGACTATGCCAAAGCCTTTGACACACAATTAACTGTGGAAATCACAATAAACTGTGGAAAACTCTGAAAGAGATGGGAATACTAGACCACCTGACCTGCCTCTTGAGAAATCTGTATGCAGGCCAGGAAGCAACAGTTAGAACTGGACATGGAGCAACAGACTAGTTCCAAATAGGAAAAGGAGTACGTCAAGGCTGTATATTGTCACCCTGCTTATTTAACTTATATGCAGAGTACATCATGAGAAACGCTGGACTGGAAGAAACACAAGCTAGAATCAAGATTGCCAGGAGAAATATCAATAACCTCAGATACGCAGATAACACCACCCTTATGGCAGAAAGTGAAGAGGAGCTAAAGAGCCTCTTCATGAAAGTGAAATAGGAGAGTGAAAAAGTTGGCTTAAAGCTCAGCATTCAGAAAACGAAGATCATGGCATCTGGTCCCATCACTTCATGGGAAATAGATGGGGAAACAGTGGAAACAGTGTCAGACTTTATTTGGGGGAGGGGGCCTCCAAAATCACTGTAAACATTGATTGCAGCCACAAAATTAAAAGACGCTTACTCCTTGAAAGGAAAGTTATGACCAACCTAGAAAATGTATTCAAAAGCAGAGACATCACTTTGCCGACTAAGGTCCGATGAGTCAAGGGTATGATTTTTCCTGTGGTCATGTATGGATGTGAGAGTTGGACTGTGAAGTAGGCTGAGCACCGAAGAATTGATGCTTTTGAACTGTGGTATTGGAGAAGACTCTTGAGAGTCTCTTGGACTGCAGGGAGATCCAACTAGTCCATTCTGAAGATCAGCCCTAGGATTTCTTTGGAAGGAATGATGCTAAAGCTGAAACTCCAGTACATTGAACACCTCATGCAAAGAGTTAACTAATTGGAAAACACTCTGATGCTGGGAAGGATTGGGGGCAGGAGGAAAAGGGGACAACTGAAGATGAGATGGCTGGATGGCATCACGGACTTGATGAACGTGAGTCTGAGTGAATTCCAGGAGATGGTGATGGACAGGGAGGCCTGGCATGCTGCGATTCATGGAGTCGCAAAGAGTTGGACACGACTGAGCGACTGAACTGAACTTGATCTATGTAAATGACAGTATTTGTATGGTAATCTGCCCTTCTACAAGATTCAAGTTAATCATTTTATGGCCCAGGATGAATCATTTGGTGCCAAGATTATCCCAAAATGCATCTTATGAGTGAGGGGCCCAGTGCCATTCTGAGTTTTAAGACATTCCTTTCTTTCATTAACAAACTGCTAATGACTATATAACATCCAGCTGAAGACTAGCAGGGGGGTACTCTTTCTGCCCCCTTCTGATGCCTATGTCAGAAGCTTTCTCTATCTCCCTCATACTTTAACAAAACTTTATTACACAAATGCTCTGAGCAATCAAGCCTCGTCTCTGGCCCAAGATTGAATTCTTCTCTGGAGGCCAAGAATCTTGGCGTCTTTTCATTCAGCAACAACCTTGCATCTTGGGGGTTCATCCAGGATCCTTCAGGACAAGGTAAAGATGTTTGGAGCTCTAGTTCTTTGTTCTCCTAGCGAACATGTTTTCTGCTGTACTTTAATAACTCTACAGCATGCTTGTGTGAATGAATGAAATGCCCTGAGTGAAGCAAGTGAGGAGCCCTGCTCTGCGTTCCATGGTGATCTCATACGGCTCATGGCAGAAACATGTCGAGGGTTTATACCAACCTGCCAATGCCAAGAGGCACCCAATGTCTCCTTCGGGAACTGACCAGAAATGGGCAAAGCATGTGGACTGAACTCTCCTTTCTCGGTCAAAGTTTTTGATCTCTTTTACCATTTCATAACTCCTTGGGAATTAGAAGTACTAACCTAATCTATCGGATCATAGTCTTTCAAGGGACTTGTGATCTATGCTGTTACTGTGTACTGTTAGTTAGGTCCCATATTTGGATTGGTAGTCAGGAAGGGCCTAGCCTCCCTAGAAATTGAAAGTTTGGAAGCTAGATGGAGCTCTAGCTCCAAGAGCATCTCTGAGGTTAAAGGTTACTCAGATTGGAACTGCAATGGGTTTTTTTCCTTTGGTAATGCTGGCTCTTAATGGACCAGAGGAGACTCTTACACTGGTGTGGTGATGCTTAGAAGAAACATCTCAGTTTTATGTTCATATCGGTCTTACTGTGGTCAGGAATATACTCAGGGTCGTGCACAGGCACTCAGGTGACACGTTTACCCCAGTGGTCTTAGCTTGGGAGGCATTCTGGAAGGTTACTCTGATTGCATCCCAGGTGGCATCAGAGGCAAGCAAGGTTTTAATGGTGAAGAGCTGGACGTCAGTCAGGGATGCCATCAGGTCTACCCCTGGTGCGTCCCCACCCCATCTCAGTGGTAGAACCAGGAGAGACAAGTATGATGCCTGCGTCGGTAAGGGACAGACTAAGTCTGACCAGGAAGGAAAAGCTTTTGGTGTAAAGTCTGTCTACACCTCCATCAAGAGCAGGGAGGGATGCCTCTGGTAGAAAGATGGCGCTGTTTCTTTTTTTTCTCTCTTAACAGATGGGAGCTAACAATTCCAGCCTCACTCCTTTGAACTGTATCCTGGAAAACTGGGATAGATTTGATCCCCAGGGCTTAAAGAAGACACACTTAGTCTTCCTATGTGATACTGCATGGCCACGGTACCCACTGGAAGACAGTGAAAGGTGGCCAGTTGGAGGGTCTCTGAAGTATAATACTGTTTCACAGTTAGACAGGTTCTTAAGAAACCAAGGGAAAAGTGACCTTAAAGGATAGATTTCTCACTCAATTTGCTCCAGATATCCACCGTAAGCTATTAAAATGGGCGTATGGACCAAATCAGTCTTTAGATACTCTGTTAACAACTGGCTCAGACAGTCTATTATGGTAGGGAATATGAGGAAAAGAAAGAAAGGCAGAAAAAGACAAAGGAAAAGGCAGAAGCCTTTGCAATGGCTGTAAAAACCGATCTTAATCAGCCTGAGAAAAACGCCCAGAGGGACCCAGGTGAAAAGAGATGGGCTTGCTATTCCAGTGGGAAAGAGGGGCACCTCAAGCGGAAATTGTCCTCAGGCATCTAAGCCACCCCCGGCTCCATGTCCGGTCTGCAAAGGACCACACTGGAAGAGAGACACTGCCCCCAGAGTCGTAGGTCTCCAGGGTCAGACTCTCAAGACAATCAGGACTGAAGTTGCCTGGGGGTCCCCACACAAGCTCCCGTCCTAATTACACCTGAGGAACCCCAGGTATTAATAACTGTGGGAGGCCAATCCGTGGATTTCCTTTTTAGATACTGGGGCAACTTACTCTGCTTATTGAAGCCCCTGGGCCACTTTCTTCCCTATCCGCTTCCGTAAGGGGACTGTCTAGACAAGCCAAAAGGTATTATTTCAGTTATTCTTTATCTTGTAACTGGGATCCTGTACTATTTTCACACAAGTTTCTGACTGTGCCAGAATCTCCCTCAGCCATTTTGGGGAGAGATATACTGAGCAAGGTCCATGGCTCTGTTTTCATGAATATGGAGCCTTCCCTTTCTCTCCCTTTAGTTGAACAAAATGTAAATCCTAGAGTATGGGCTGATGGAAAATCTGTGGGTCGAGCACAAAATGCTATTCCTGTAGTTGTCAAGCTCAAAGACCCGCATTTATTTCCATATAAGAAGCAGTATCCACTGAAACCTGAGGTTAAAGAAGGGTTAAAACCCATCATTAAAAATTTAAAGGAGCAAGGACTATTATTCCCTGTAACAGTCCATGCAACACTCCTATTTTGGATATAAAGAAATCAAATGGTAAATGGAGACTAGTTCAAGATTTATGAATAATAAATGAGGCTGTAGTTCCTTTACACCCCCATGGTGCCTAATCCTCATCCTCTATTGTCTGAAGTTCCTGAACAAGCCAAATATTTCTCAGTAATTGATTTGAAAGATGCTTTTTATTCTGTGCCTTTGGCAGAAGAAAGTCAATTTCTATTTGCCTTTGAAGACCCTACGCAGCCAGCTTCTCAGTTAACTTGGACAGTTTTGCCCCAGGGATTTCATGACAGTCCTCACTTATTTGAACAAAGTTTGTCATGGGATTTACAAAACTTTAATAGCTCTGAGCCATCAACCCTCTTCTATGGCCCTGGATTGAATTCTCCTCCTCCAGAGGCCAAGAATCCGGCATCTTTTGTTCAGCAACAACTTTTCATGCCTAAAATAAACTTCCACTTGAGCCATTCAAGTAATGTACAGACTCAAGCATACCATTCATATCTTCATTTTATAGATGAGGTAACTAAAGCCTGATTGAATAAGCAAGTTGCCCAAACAGTTAATGAGTGTTGAAATCAGCTATGACTCCACAAAACCATACTATAGAGTGTTATGCCATGGCATCCCTTAATGTTAGGTTATCATATGTGAGCTCCTGAGCTAAGCGTTTTGTATACAATCTCTCTTTTAATCCTCATTACATTATATGAGCCATTACTATTTTACATGTTTTACAGAGTAGAAAACTAAGGCCTGGAGAGAATAGGTAACAATTTACCAGTAATACAGTCTAATAGTAACTAGGAAAGCAGGGATTCAACCAGGTCTCTCTGAGTTCAAACTCATATTCATTATCAATATTAATTTGCCATAGCAGACTTAGATATATTGTTTAAAAGCGGGAAAAATGGAATTTAGAAAGAGAGTAATGATGACCCTCTATGTGAGACAACAAAAGAGACTCAGGGGTATAGAACGGACTTTTGGACTCAGGGAGAGGGAGAGGGTGGGATGATTTGGGAGAATGGCATTGAAACATGTATACTATCTTGTAAGAATGAAGCACCAGTCTATGTTCAATACAGGATACAGGATGATGGGGCTGGTGCACAGGATGATTCAGGGAGATGATGTGGGGTGGGTGGTGGGAGGGGGCTTCGGCATTGGGAGATCGTGGACACCTGTGGCTGATTCATGTCAATGTATGGCAGAACAAATACAGTATTGTAATGTAGAATAAAGTATTTAAAAAAAAATAAAAAGGAGTTCTGGAAAATAAATAAATAAATAAATAAAATTTTTTAAAAAAAAGGGGAAAAATTGTCCATGTGCCTTTAAAGCTGAAATAATATCCAACTATTATTGTTTGGGTAAATGGTTGATAAAAACTTAATGAATTAGTATAGTTAATACATATTGTAAATACAATATGACACGTGCAAAATATTAAAATCTGGTCTTTAGAAAAAAATACAAAGGGAATTATTCAAAATATTTGAAATGGCAATGTTTGGGTAGTAATATTCTTGCCTGGAGAGTCCCATGGACAAAGGAGCCTGGTAGGTTACAATCCAGAGTCGCAAAGAGCTGGACACAACTGAGCGACTTCACTCACTCATGGAGGTTTTGGAGGTCTCTCTCTCTCTCTCCTTTTTTTTTTTCCTATTTTGGGTTTTTTTGTTTTCCAATTGTACGTTTTATTTTCAAATGTTTCCATACCAAGTAAAGATAGTCCCAAACTTACTATTTAACTAGTTTTCAACTTTACAGTTGTGAGAAAGTAATACACATTTAGTAAAAACCATACTTTGAATTTTTACATTTTTCTGGCATGTTGATAAATAGTATGATACTCTTTCATGATGCTAGGTTCAGCTCTGAGACACAGTTTCCAGTCAGTCACATGATCAAAGTACCCACACAGCCATTCTGTTTATCATTTTCTGTTCAATATTCAATAAATCAACAATAATATTTATTATGAAAATTCAGCAGTTTTATAATGAAATAAGCTTTATGTCAGATGACTTTTGCCAAAAAATAAGCTAATACATGTTCTGAGAACATTTAAGGTAAACTAGGCTAAACTATGATATTCAGTAAGTTAGGTGTAATAAATGCATTTTTAATGCTCAAGAGGGAGGAGATATATGTATAAATATGGCTGATTTGTGTTGTTGTACTGAAGAAACCGACACACATTGTAAACCAATTTTCCTCCAATTAAAAAATTGAAAAATTTTAAGGCATTTATTTACTTATCATATTTTCAATTTTAAAGGTTTTATTAGGATGTAAACCTCTTTCAGGTCAAGGAAGGTATGCAATAGTATATAAAGAATACGTTGAATCTCCAGTAAGTTATTTTGTAAATAATGATAAATCTAGCTCAGTTTCCCAGTTTAAAAGAACTAGCATGCCTTAAGGATGCTCATCTATATAAAACCTCAGTAACCATGATGTCCCTTATTTTTCTAACAAAACTATTATTTGTAACTTCAAAACTGTATTTTCTTAATTTTCTCAGAATTAAGAGACAGCCACTAGGTACTCTGAGGGAATGGGAGCCGGAGCTGAAGATTGAAAAGTGAGCCCTTACTATTGGACAGAAGAGAAAAGGCCCGTTAGCCCATCCAGCTTCTCATCAGTCAGTTTCACTGGCACTATGCAGAAGAAGGGAAGTTTTTCAACTTTGATATACAGCTGATAATGTACAATGGGAGGTGAAATCATGCTAGCCACATTTCAAACTGAAGACTGTTATCAATCATATTGCATACTTTCTAGTTCTGAATTAATATGTCCCTACAGAGTTGGCGACAGTTTACATTTCACAGTTTACATTTTACATTAAACTGATATTTCTCATAAGTACAAATGAACTTCTAGAATAAAGTAAATAGGTCCACAAAATTTAATACAAATCACAATTTACAACCCTTGTTTATAAATATGGATATAAGCATACTTAAGTATATACATATAAACATATTTGAGAAGATATGGAAAATAATTCTAAAGAAATATCACAAAGTATAAATTGAAGAAGCTCTTGCATTTTACTTCAGTGATAGAGTCATACAAAATATGTTTTAGATCACGAACGGAACTTTATACCTAAGGTATACTTCATTTCCTATCCCAAGGTCAATGTTTTTAGAGCTCCAAGTTCTTACTCATTAATAATTGTATAAAATATCTGTGGCATCTTTTTCATATTTTTTCTTCAAAATATTCATGTTAAATTCCCATGATACATGGCGACAAGTATTAATGTTCTTTGCATTTCTCTATTTTTCCAACTTTCATATTCATTCACAATCCAGACAAGTGGTACATCAGTACAGTTCAGGTCAGTCGCTCAGTTGTGTCCAACTCTTTGTGACCCGATGAATCATAACACGTCAGGCCTCCCTGTCCATCACCAACTCCTGGAGTTCACTCAGACTCACGTCCATCGAGTCAGTGATGCCATCCAGCCATCTCATCCTCTGTCGTCCCCTTCTCCTCCTGCCCCCAATCCCTCCCAGCATCAGAGTCTTTTCCAGTGAGTCAACTCTTCCCATGAGGTGGCCAAAGTACTGGAGTTTCAGCTTTAGCATCATTCCTTCCAAAGAAATCCCAGGGCTGATCTCCTTCAGAATGGACTGGTTGGATCTCCTTGCAGTCCAAGGGACTCTCTAGAGTCTTCTCCAACACCACAGTTCAAAAGTGAGTCTTCTCCAACACCACAGTTCAAAAGCATCAATTCTTCAGCGCTCAGCCTTCTTCACAGTTCAACTCTCACATCCATACATGGCCACAGGAAAAACCATAGCCTTGACTAGACGGACCTTAGTCGGCAAAGTAATGTCTCTGCTTTTGAATATGCTATCTAGGTTGCTCATAACTTTTCTTCAAAGGAGTAAGCGTCTTTTAATTTCATGGCTGCAGTCACCATCTGCAGTGATTTTGGAGCCCAAAATATAAAGTCTGACACTGTTTCCACTGTTTTCCCATCTATTTGCCATAAAGTGATAGGACCGGATGCCATGATCTTCGTTTTCTGCATGTTGAGCTTTAAGCCAACTTTTTCACTCTCCTCTTTCACTTTCATCAAGAGGCTTTTTAGTTCCTCTTCACTTTCTGCCATCAGGGTGGTGTCATCTGCATATCTGAGGCTATTGATGTTTCTCCCAGCAATCTTGATTCCAGCTTGTGTTTCTTCCAGTCTAGCATTTCTCATGATGTACTCTGCATACAAGTTAAATAAGCAGGGTGACAATATACAGCCTTGACGTACTCCTTTTCCTATTTGGAACCAGTCTGTTGTTCCATGTCCAGTTCTAACTGTTGCTTCCTGACCTGCATACAGATTTCTCAAGAGGCAAGTCAGATGGTCTGGTATTCCCATCTCTTTCAGAATTTTCCACAGTTTATTGTGATCCACACAGTCAAAGGCTTTGGCATAGGCAATAAAGCAGAAATAGATGATTTTCTGGAACTCTCTTCCTTTTTCCATGATCCAGCAAATGTTGGCAATTTGCTCTCTGGTTCCTCTGCCTTTTCTAAAACCCACTTGAACATCAGGAAGTTCACAGTTCATGTATTGTTGAAGCCTGGCTTGGAGAATTTTGAGCATTACTTTACTACAGTGTGAGATGAGTGCAACTGTGCAGTAGTTGGAGCATTCTTTGGCATTGCCTTTCTTTGGGACTGCAATGAAAACTGATCTCTTCCAGTCCTGTGGCCACTGCTGAGTTTTCCAAATTTGCTGGCATATTGAGTGCAACACTTTCACAGCATCATTTTTCAGGGTTTGAAAGAGCTCAACTGGAATTCCATCATCTCCACTAGCTTTGTTCATAGTGATGTTTTCTAAGGCCCACTTGACTTCACATTCCAGGATCTGGCTCTAGATGAATGATCACACCATCATGATTATCCGGGTCATGACGATCTTTTTGTACAGTTCTTCTGTATATTCTTGCCACTTCTTCTTAATATCTTCTGCTTCTGTTAGGTCCAGACCATTTCTGTCCTTTATCGAGCCCATCTTTGCATGAAATGTTCCCTTGGTATCTCTAATTTTCTTGAAGAGATCGCTAGTCTTTCCCATTCTGTTGTTTTCCTCTATTTCTTTGCATTGATCACTGAAGAAGGCTTTCTTGTCTCTTCTTGCTATGCTTTGGAACTCTGCATTCAGATGCTTATATCTTTCCTTTCCTTTCCTTTTCTCTTTTGCTTTTTCCTCTCTTCTTTTCATAGCTATTTGTAAGGCCTCCCCAGACATTTTGCCTTTTTTGTATTTCTTTGTATTTCTTTTCCATGGGGATGATCTTGATCCCTGTCTCCTGTACAATGTCACGAACTTCATTCCATAGTTCATCAGGCACTCTATCTATCAGATCTAGGCCCTTAAATCTATTTCTCATTTCCATTGCATAATCATAAGGGATTTGATTGAGGTCATACCTGTATGGTCTAGCGGTTTTCGCTACTTTCTTCAATTTAAGCCTGAATTTGGCAATAAGGAGTTCATGATCTGAGCCACAGTCAGCTCCCAGTCTTGTTTTTGCTGACTGTATAGAGCTTTTCCATCTTTGGCTGCAGAGAATATAATCAATCTGATTTTGGTGTTGACCATCTGGTGATGTCCATGTGTAGAGTCTTCTCTTGTGTTGTTGGAAGAGGGTGTTTGCTATGACCAGTGCATTTTCTTGGCAAAACTCTATTAGTCTTTGCCCTGCTTCATTCCATATTCCAAGGTCAAATTTGCCTGTTACTCCTGGTGTTTCTTGACTTCTTACTTTTGCATTCCAGTCCCCTATAATGAAAAGGACATCTTTTGGGGGTGTTAGTTCTACAAGGTCTTGTAGGTCTTCATAGAACCGTTCAACTTCAGCTTCTTCAGCGTTACTGATTGGGGCATAGACTTGGATTATGGTGATATTGAATGGTTTGCCTTGGAAGCGAACAGAGATCATTCTGTCATTTTGTCGTTTTGACAGAATGTGGTCCACTTGAGAAGGGAATGGCAAACCACTTCAGTATTCTTGCGTTGAGAACCCCATGAACAGTATGAAAAGGCAAAATAATAGGATACTGAACAAGGAACTCCCCAGGTCAGTAGGTGCCCAATATGCTACTGGAGATCAGTGGAGAAATAACTCCAGAAACAATGAAGGAATGGAGCCAAAGCAAAAACAATACCTAGCTGTGGATGTGACTGGTGATAGAAACAAGGTCCGATGCTGTAAAGAGCAATATTGCATAGAAACCTGGAATGTCAGGTCCATGAATCAAGGCAAATTGGCAGTGGTAAAACAAGAGATGGCAAGAGTGAACATCGACATTCTAGGAATCAGCAAACTAAAATGGACTGGAATGGGTGAATTTAACTCAGATAACCATTATATCTACTTCTGCTGGCAGGAATCCCTCAGAAGAAATGGAGTAGCCATCATGGTCAACAAAGAGTCCGAAATGTAGTACTTGGAGTGCTACATACATAGTAAATATTCAGTGATGGATTTCTGGAGGTCATATATTCAGTCATGCATAAGCCACAAAAGATATGCAGCAAAAAGCAGAATAACCTTTACTTGCTAATATGTTACTACAGCTGAAATTATTCCCTAAAATCTTTCTTTATATTTTTGCAATTTTTCTTCTTTTTGTTATCTTCTTTAGGACCCAGCTAAATCATAAGCGAAATTGTATTCTGTTTGCAAATGTTTAAAAAGACTGACTGAGTGAAGCAGCTCAGTCGTGTCCGACTCTTTGCGACCCTGTGGACTGTAGCCTACCAGGCTCCTTCCTCCATGGGATTCTCCATGCAAGAATACTGGAGTGGGTTGCCATTTCCTTCTCCAGGGGATCTTCCTGACCCAGAGATCAAACCGAGGTCTCCCACATTGCAGGCAGACACTTTAACCTCTGAGCCACCAGGAAAGCTACTACTTCCAAATTAGACCTTGAGAACCAGGGAAAAAAAAGACACATTTGATAAATAAAAGTGAGCTGATTATTTTTATAGTTTTTATTATCAAACAACACTTCAGTTTTGCAGAAAAGTTGCAATAATTGTAAAGTACAAAATGTCTATATGTCCGTCATCCAGATTTCAAATTATTGAAATTTTACCACAATTTCTTACAGTCTCTCTGTGTCCTTTTACATCTATTACCCTCTGTCTGTCCATATGTCTGACTGTCTTTCTCTATATATATGCCTATTAAGTGTAAGCTGAAGACAACTTACCTAAATGATTTAGCGTGTATTTCCTAGAAATAAAAAATATTTTCTCACATACCTTTGCATAATTATCAAAGTTAAGAAATCTATATTGCTATAATACCATTATGCAATATGAAGACCTTATTATGTAATTTCCCAAATTATACTGCTCATATCTTTTATAGCAAAAGATGAAGAGAGATTTTTTTTCTAGCCTGTGATCCAATCAAGTTTAGATATGATCATTTTTAAAATCAAATGAGCCTTTTGTGTTAGCAAATTGGTGAAAACCTCAAAGTTCTAAAACAGACTTTTAAAAGCCAAGTCAATTCTTGGGGAGAAAAAATTGATTCAAAATTAAATTTTCTTACTTGAAACTGTAAGTAACTGTTTTGTAGTGCAAATGAATAGAAATAAGAACTATTGAATTCTAAGTGATAAATGCTTATCAGATTCAACACAAGATTTCTAAAGATTTTTTTCTACAGAAAAAGGCCATGATGGTCTGGAGAAAAGAGTGATTGCAGTTTCATTATTCCCTAAAACCTGTCTCCTCTGTCTGAGAGCAAGACAAGCACCTGTCCCTAGCACCCATAATTGACGTCAACTTATCAGAAGACCAAAGAACAAACTCCAGCAAGACGAACACCTTGGCTTGGGTTTTGTTTGACAGAATTTCCCCTGATAATATGAGAGGTATTACTGAACAGATTTGGTGAGTGACTGATGAACCTGTCGACTGAATCTCTGGCCATCTCTAAGAGACTAAAACTAAGGGAAAGATATTTCTTCCTCCATCACTGGGGAAAATAAAAGCAACAATGAAGGGACAACTGTCTCCAGAGGAGATGGGGAGTGAACAAGGGAATAACCAGCACAGACCTGTCTCCTGGCACAATCCTCCTAGAGGCAGTAAATGATTGCTCAAGAAGGACAACAAGCTGTGCTTATAATCCATGGATCCTAAAGCACATACATTCACTGATCCCCATCCAACCTACTTTTACACCTTCTCTCCCAGCTGGTTACTACAAAGACAGCTGCTTCTACTCAGAAAAGTCTGCAAAAAACTGAGAAGCTTCAGTTGAGAATCCCTTTCTTACTTCGAGGAAGAAGGTAATTCAGTTCTCAGAGGAGAAAAATATTAAAATATAGCTGGAGAATCTACATCTCTGGGGAAAAAAAGTCTCCTGTTAACTCTGCCAGTTTTACCCAAAACATGTAATATTTACCATATGTCAGATATTGAGAAGGTGCTTCCACCTTGTCAATTTATTATTCTATTCAATAGTTTTCATAACAACCCTCTGGGGAAGGTGTTTTCATCTCCATCTGACACTTGAGGAAACTAAGAGTCAAAAAATAACTGGCTTATAGACTTTGCCATGACAATGCAATGTTTAAGTGTTGGAATTCAAATCCTGGGCTCTTGTATCCAAATTCAGTACTATTTCTAGCATAACATAATTGCCTGCCACTCATCAGTAGTGGATAAATACACTGGGGGCTTTTTCAAAAGTTTAAACAATAGGAGATATAGATACAGATATATTGCTAGGCGTTTTAAAATTATTCTTTCTGTAATCGTCAAAATGCCCTCTGTAGTCGTATTCATTTCACCTTACAGAAAAGGACACCAAAGCATAGAGAGGTTAATACTTGGTCTAGCCTCCATGGCTATAATGTGGTGGAGGCAGGATCCAGACTCAGATGGTCCAGTTCTGGAAGCTATGCTTCTGTATGGAGTAGCCTGTCCAGGCCAGCAAGGCAAAGGACTGTGCTCATAGGAAATCAATCAGGCTGGCTGCTGAGAGAAGTTAGTGAGGATACCAGGATTCCACTCCACTGTGGAAAACAAAACTCTGTTGTTTTCAGGCTTGAAATATATTTCTTCCAAAATATCTTCTATGTATAGATATTGTTAAGGAAGTTTTTATTCTCTTCATTATAATGCATACATTTTCCAAAGTTTCAATAATAACCAAATTTTATAATCAGAAAAATAATTTTGAAAAAGAGAGCTGTTTAAAAAAGTTTATTAAAGCTATTTTGTGCCACAATTTTAATAAAACAATGAAATCAACAGACAAGATTTTTGCCCTCATTTGGCTGGCAAAAATACACAAATAAGTAAAATAATAATAATAATAATAATAATAATAATTTCAGACTTTGATAAGTATGAGGAAGAAAATAAATAGAAATTTATGAACAAAAGAATGACAGAGATACTTACATAGGGTGTTCAGAAGATCAGAATAATTAGGCTGGAAAGTGAAAAATGGGTTCCAGATACATTTCCAGGTGAAGAGAACAGTTAAAGCAAAGAACCCAGTCAGTAAAGAAGTTGAGTATTCCCGGATACAAAGAAGGCCCATGTAAATAAAGAAGAGGGAATAGGAAAAGACAGATTGGAAAAGGGAGAAGGGAAGAAAATGGTAAAATAGGTGGGAGCTAGATCATGCAGGGGCTCATGTATCATAAAAGGTAGCTTGGATTTTATTCTAGGTTGAGTTATGGAATGTTTTTGCATAAGGAAATTGCATGATCTTATTTACACTTTTAAAAGGTCAGTCTGTCTGCTGTGTAGTGAATTGATTGTATAGAAGCAAAGGCAGGAAGCTGAGAAATCATTTGGGAGACCTTTGCAGTAATTTAGAGAAATAATATGGGTAACATGAACTAAGAGGGTGCAGGGGAAAGAGAGAGAAGTAGATGCATCAGGGCTCTAGGCATATTTTAGAAATAAACAGAACTACAGCTGAACTGTGTACCAAAAATAGTAGAAAGAGAGATGTACTGTTAAAACATAATGAAAGTTTTAATTCAGCATTCACTTCAGCAAAGTGAATCAGCTATACATATACATATATCCTCTTTTTGGATCTCCTTCCCATTTCGGTCACCACAGAGTACTGAGTCCCCTGTGCTATACAGTAGGTTATTATTAGTTATCTGGTTTATACATAGTAGTGTATATACATCTATCTTAATCTCTCAATTCATCCCAACTCCATCTTCCCCTCCTTGGCATCCATACGTTTATTTTCTATGTCTGTATCTCCATTTCTGCTTTCCAAATAAGTTCATTGGTATCATTTTTCTAGATTTCACATAAAAATGATATAATATTTGTTTTTCTCTTTCTGATTTACCTCAGTCTGTACGACAGTCTCTAGATCCATCCACGTGTCTGCAAATGCTACAATTTTGTTCCTTTTTATGGCTGAGTAATAGTCCATTGTACCGCATCTTTATCCATTCACCCATCAATGGACATTTAGGTTGGCTTCCATGTCCTGGCTATTGTAAATAGTGCAGCAATAAACATTGAGTCACAATGTATCTTTTTGAATTATGGTTTTCTCCTGGTATATGCCCAAGAGAGGGATTGCTGGGTCATACGGTAGCTCTAATCTTAGTTTTTAAGGAACTTCCGTGCTGTTCCTGATAGTGTTACGTTCCCACCAACAGTGTAAGGGAGTTCCCTTTCTCCACACCTTCTCCAGAATTTATTGTTGGTAGATTTTTTGATGATCATCATCCTGACTGGTGTAAGGGGATACCTCATTGTAGTTTTGATTTGCATTTCTGTAATAGTGAGCAATGCTGAGCATTTTTCATGTGTTGGTTGGCCATATGCATGCCCTCTTTGGAGAAATTTATGTTTAAGTCTTCTCCCCATGTTTCGATTGGGTTGTATATTTTTGAAATTGAGTGCATGAGCTGACAGATAAATTTACAAGCTGAGCAAAAGCATATAGAAGCTAGAACTCATAATGCAGTCATCTTTTCCCCCTCCCAATCTCACTCTAGCTGAAGCCAGCAAGGCACTGTGGTAATGCACATTAAGATAGAAATGGACAGAATCATGGCAGTTCTTATTGAACACATGAGTACCCCTTGACCTGAGAATCAAGTAATATTGATTCTGATCCAGAAGAACGGGTTCCAAACTGCTGTGTTCCCCAGCACAGCACTGCATTCTTATCACAGAGAATAGACAGAACTATTTCAACATGGTCATATTATTGATATATTAATTTTATCATTCAAGAAATCTGCTTAGATGGCCTCTTTCTTGGTGCTATTTTTTCAGAAAATTTTCCCCATCAAAGTTGATTGATTTACTTATGAAATTGTCAGAAAATGGTACTAGAGACAATGAATCAACAAGTTAGGTTGGAAGATAGCCGAATGTCAATTTTTAAATGGCATCAAAAGTCAGACATGTTTTTCCTGCTTCAAAATCACATGATCCAACAAAGTACCTGCCTACAAGCAGCTGCATTAGGTGACAACTCAAGAAGTACATAGGAAATGCAGTTTTCCACTCATTATAAGGAAATTGCAGAAACCCTTCTAAATGCAAGATCACGTACATCTCCAGTCATCACCATGACACTACTGTTTGACATAGCAATAACTCTAGCCTACCCTTAAGAAGGTGTTTGCCAAAAAAATTAACTCAATATATTTAGTTCAAAGGAGAATTATACATTGCATTCTCCTACTGGGATAAGCTACATGAGGTATGGGTTTTAATTTCTTGTGTCCATTGCTGTATCCCCAGTATCTAAAAGTAAACGCTCAATTATAATGAATTAATAACAAGTAAATAAATCTCAGTTTCATGTTGGGACAAAGAAAATGAAGCTCCTCTGCTATTCCAGGGATATTCAGTAATTATGACCTTTCACAGCTCACAGACCCATGAAAATCTCCAACACCTTCAACACCTCCAGCACCATCACTGGCTTCATCCTCCTGGGCTTCCCTTGCCCCAGGGAGGGCAGATTCTCCTCTTTGTGCTCTTCTCTGCTGTCTACCTCCTCACCCTCATGGGCAACGGTTCTATCATCTGTGCTGTGTGCTGGGATCAGAGACTCCACACCCCCATGTACATCCTGCTCGCCAACTTCTCCTTCCTGGAGATCTGGTATGTCACCTCCACGGTCCCCAACATGTTGGCCAACTTCCTCTCTGACAACAAGCTCATCTCCTTCTCTGGGTGCTTTCTCCAGTTCTACTTTTTCTTCTCCCTGGGTTCTACAGAATGCTTTTTCTTGGCTATTATGGCATTTGATCGATACCTTGCCATCTGCCGGCCTCTACACTACCCCACTCTCATGACTGGACGTCTCTGCACCAATCTTGTGATCAGCTGCTGGGTACTTGGTTTCCTCTGGTTCCCAGTCCCCATCACCATCATCTCCCAAATGTCCTTCTGTGGATCCAGGATCATTGACCATTTCCTATGTGACCCAGGTCCTCTTCTAGCACTCACCTGTGCTAGAACCTCAGTAATGGAATTTTTTTGGGCAATCATAAGTTCTCTCCTCTTATTTATTCCTTTCCTCTGCATCATGGGATCCTATGCTCTGGTCTTGAGAGCTGTATTGAAAGTCCCTTCGGCAGCTGGACAAAGGAAAGCTTTCTCCACCTGTGGGTCTCATCTGGCTGTGGTCTCACTCTTCTATGGATCAGTGATGGTCATGTATCTGAGCCCAACATCTGAGCATGATGCTGGAATACAGAAGCTTGTGACTCTGTTTTATTCTGTGGGAACCCCACTCATTAATCCTGTGATCTACAGTCTAAGGAACAAAGATATAAAATATGCCCTGCATAAATTTCTGGAAATACAAAAATAAGAAACGTGGTCAAAAAACAAAAGGGGAAATCTTTGGGCAACTGGGCTATCTTTATACTCTTCCAGGTTAAGAAGTCCTAAGTAAATAGCTAGTACCAACTCAATGTACATGAGTCTGAGGAAACTTTGGGAGTTGGTGATAGATAGGGAGGCCTGGAGTGCCGCAGCCCATGGGGCTGCAAAGAGTCAGACATGACTGAGTGACTGAACTGAACTGAACACTTCAAGAATTGTTCATCCTATTATTGAACCTATTCATCATGGCTATTTGTACTTTTCCCAAAATTTTTTGGAGAAAGGACTCAGACTTTATCCAACTTCCTCATTCTACAGGTTAAGAAGGTGAAGAATGGAAAATTTGAGTGATTTGCTCTGGTAATATCTTTAAAATGCTTAGAAAAATCTTTATATTTCTTATTCTACTCATAAAGAGAGAAATACATAATAAACTATAAGAGAGTATTGGAGGGTTTGGCATTCTGGTGTACAGCCATCAAATATTCTTTCATCTAAGAGAGGAAGACATATATTACTGATATAAGTCTAAACTGGTGCAACTTCTCCTTAGGACATTGCAAACAATTTCAGAAAATTATAAAATTTACATATCCATTGTCCCAGCAATTGCACTCACTCCTAGATACTCAATCTACACATATAATCATACATATGTGAAAAATGCATTTTTATAAACCACTCAAATGCCTATTTATCGAGACATATTTCAATATGACATTCATGCAATGGAATATGATGTAGCATTTCTTAAATGAGAGAATTTTAGATATACAGATATGGAACTACCTCCAACTTATATTTGTTATTAAGTGAATAAATGATGCATAGTATATAAGTTGTCATTTATTGATGATATTATAAATTTGTCCTCACGGTTTAAAAAAAAGGAATATCTTTCATAGGATGAATAAGAAACCTAACCATGGTTGCATTTGGCAAGAGGAAGTCTTGAATTCAAGAGAAGGAAAAAGACTTATTTTCACTCTTTGGTATCTTTGAAACAAAATTTTATAGGTAATAATGATAGCTCTACTGGTATCTATGGCAAGGCAGAGGCTGTCTCCAATGCAAACAAAGGAGCCAGGACCCAAAAACCCACAAACATAATTTCATTCAGACTTCTTGGTTCTGGAGGGGAAATATGGGAAATCATTTTGTTCTCTGAAGATGTATTCTAATTTCAAAATTGGGAAAGGAGTATGTCAAGGCTGTATATTGTCACCCTGCTTATATAACTTATGTGCAGAGTACATCATGAAAAATGCAAGGCTGGATGAAGCACAAGCTAGAATCAAGATTGCCGGGAGAAATATCAATAACCTCAGATAAGCAGATGAAACCACCCTGATGGCAGAAAGCAAAGAAGAACTAAAGAGCCTCTTGATGAACGTGAAAGACAGCAATGAAATAGATTACTTAAAACTCAACATCTGGTCCCATCACTTCATGGCAAATAGATGGGGAAACAATGGAAATAGTGACAGACTTTTATTTTGGGGGCTCCAAAATCACTGCAGATGGTGACTGCATTCATGAAATTAAAAGACACTTGCTCCTTGGAAGAAAAGCTATGACAAACCTAGACAGTATATTATAAAGCAGAGACATTACTTCACCAACAAAGATCCATCTAGTCAAGGCTAGTTTTCCTAGTTGACATGTATGAAAGTGAGACTTGGACCATAAGGAAGGCTGAGAAAAAAAGAATTGATTCTTTTGAACTGTGGTGTTGGAAAAGACTCTTGAGAGTCCCTTGGACTGCAAGGAGATCAAACCATTCAATTCGAAAGGAAATCAACCCTGAATATTCACTGGAAGGACTGATGCTGCAGCTGAAGCTCCAATACTTTGGCCACCTGATGCAAAGAACTGACTCATTGGAAAAGACCCTGATGCTGGGAAGGATTGAAAGCGGGAGGAGAAGGGGATGACAGAGATGAGATGGTTGGATGGCATCACTGACTCAATGGACATGAGTCTGAGCAAGCTCCGGGAGATGGTGATGGACAGGAAAGCCGGGCGTGCTGCAGTCCATGGGGTCGCAGAGTCGGACACAACTGAGCAGCTGAACAACTGAAGATGTGTGGGAGGAAATAAAGGTGTTAAGTGTTTGTTAAAGTGTTCACCTAGTTCCACCAGGTGGCACTAACAGTAAAGAGCCCACCTGCCAGTGTAGGAGACCTGGGGGACCTGCGTTCAATCCCTGAGTGTGAAAGATCCTCTGGAGGAGAGCATGGCAACTCACTCCAGTATTCTTGCCTGGAGAATCCCATGGACAGAGGAGCCTGTCCCTGGTGGGTACAGTTCACAGGGTCGCAAAGAGTCGGACACAACTAAAACGACTTAGCATGCATGTAAAGTGTTAATTAGTCTAGTTTCAGGGATATTACATTTACATTCCTTATTGTTCACTAACTCATTAAAAGCATTTAGTGAATACTTGTAATATATCAAGTATATATCTAGGAAATGAACGAGGTAAGTCACATTTCAGTCCCTCGTGGAGTTGACAGTCTAGGAATGAGAAAAAATTAAAATGTGAGATGTGCTATGACCAAGAAAGAGATTAGTTGTTACAGGAGTCACCTGGGGAACAGTATATGCAAACAATGGAGAGGTAAGTGGTGACAGAGCAGGAGAATGAAGTTTTTCACACAGAAATTGTAGCTCGTGGACTACAGGGCAAAGGTAAAGATCAGCTGTGTCCCTGATAGACATTCATAGAAAGGGTCTCTGAGCCTCTTAAAGAAAACCTGTCTCATGGTTTACAGTTTATTGCTACTACAAGCAAAAGAAATCTGACTGTATTATATGACAAAATAATTTTATCATATAAAATATGATATAATAATAGTGTGTTATATGATTTCCCTGCGGGTAGGAAGCAAGAAAGCTGAAAATTGCTTCAGCTTTTTGCACAGCAGCTTACTTTCAGCATTTTATCTCAAATGCGTTTGTAACATAGTAATTTTTGATAATAAATATCCTAATTTTATTTCTTATTTACATAATACTTGTTTATTTTCGTTGCAAGAGCGCCAGCTATCCTGAGGGAAACTTAGAAGGGAAACAGCTACTAGATGGTTCGATTAGTCTTTCGCCCCTATAACCAGGACGGACGACCAATTTGCACGTCAGGACCGCTACAGATCTCCACCAGAGTTTCCTCTGCCTTCGCCCTGCCCAGGCGTAGTTCACCATCTTTCGGGTCCTAACACGTGTGCTCATGCTCCACCTCCCGGGCGCGGCGGGCTAGACGGGCCGGTGGTGAGCCCTCGGCGGACTGGGAGAGGCCTCGGGATCCCACCTCGGCCGCCGGCTAAGGCGGCCTACACCTTCATTGCGCCACAGCGCTTTCGTGCGAGCCCCTGACTCGCGCACGTGTTAAGACTCCTTGGTCCGTGTTTCAAGACGGGTCGGGTGGGTGGCCGACGTCGCAGCGGACCCCGTGCGCTCGCTCGGCGGTTTCCCCGAGACGCGACCCGCACTGGGGACAGTCCGCCCCGCCCCGCCCGCCCCACCCCCGCGGTGGGAGGCGGGCCGGGGTGGGAGAGTGGTCGACCCGTGGGAGGGGCGGGGCGGGCCCCCCCTTCCCCTGGGAGACACCGGCGCGCCTCCGCGGGAGTGGACGCCCCCCTCGCGGGAGCGGCCCCCGCGGGGGAAGCGCCGGGAAGGGGGAGAGCGCGGCGACGAGGGCTGGCTCCCTCGGCCCCGGGATTCGGCGAGCGCTGCTCCCGGGGAGCTGTAACGGCCCCCGGCCCCCAGCCACCTTCCCCGCCGGCCTTCCCAGCCGTACCGGAGCCGGTCGCGGCGCACCGCCGCGGTGGAAATGCGCCCCGCGGCGCCCGGTCGCCGGCCGGGGGCGGTCCCCCGCCGACCCCACCCCCGGCCCCGCCCGCCCACCCCCGCGACACCCCCGCCGCCCGCCTCCCGCCGGGAGGCGGAGGGAGGGCGGGTGGAGGGGTCGGGAGAAACGGGGAGCGGGAAAGATCCCCGGCCCCCTGCACGGCCGGACCCGCCGCCGGGTTGAATCCTTCGGGCGGACTGCGCGACCCCACCCGTTTGCTTTATTTATTTTAAACATTTATTTTTTAATTGAAGGATAATTTCTTTACAGAATTTTGTTGTTTTCTGTTAAACCTCAACATGAATCAGCCATAGGTATAAATATATCCTCTCCCTTTTGAACCTCCTTCCCAACTCCTGCCCCATCTCACTCCTCTAGGTTGATACAGAGACCCTGTTTGAGTTTTCTGAGCCATATAGGAAATTCCCATTGGCTATCTATTTTACTTATGGTAATGTAAGTTTCCATGTTACTTTTTCCATGCATGTCACCCTCTCCTCCCCTCTCCCCATGTCATAAGCCTATTCTCTATGTCTGTTTCTCCACTGCTGTCCTGTAAATAAATTCTTCAGTACCACTTTTCTAGATTCTGTATATATATGTTAGAATATGATATTTATCTTTCTCTTTCTGACTCCCTTCACTCTGCATAATAGGTTCTAAGTTCATCCACCTCATCAGAACTGACTTAAATGTGTTCCTTTTTATGGCTGAGTAATATTCCATTGTGTGTATGTACCACAACTTCTTTATCCATTCATCTGTCAGTGGACATCTAGGTTGCTTCCATGTTCTAGCTATTGCAAATAGTGCTGCAATGAGCAGCACTGTTTACTACACATGGATACACGTGTCTTTTTCAATTTTGGTTTCCTTAGGGTATATGCCTAGGAGTAGGATTGCTGGGTCACATGGTGGTTTTATTTCTAGTTTTTAAAGGAATCTCCATACTGTCTTCCATAGTGGCTATATCAATTTAAATTCCCACCAACAGTGCAAGAGCATTCCCTTTTCTCCACATCCTCTCCAGCATTTGTGGCATTTTAAACATTTTTTAAATAGTAAAGTATGAATATATATCAGTCACCTAAATTCCACTCTCCAGGGTTCCATATCATTAAATTTTATTCATCTCTTTAGATGTGTTTATGTGCATATGTATAATATAGAGTATGTAATTTACATTAATGCATATGATTTATATACATATGATTATACACATACACACATATAATATTACATATATGGTCGGAACAGACAAGCTGTCTCTCTGCATGCCATCTTCATTTTTTTTTCTTAATTTATTTATTTTAATTGGAGGCTAATTACTTTACAATATTGTAGAGGTTTTTGCCATATATTGACATGGATCACCCATGGGTGTACATGTACATGTTCTTTTCCTCTCTTGTTACCTTTATTCTTTCCTCACTTCTCTCCACAATTACCTCACACTCTAGTTAACTAATCAGTGTGAATAATCTAATATGTATCCTTCCACATTAATCTTAATGCACATGTAATTATATGCTTATACACACATTCACATGACTCTTTGTGACGCCATGGACTGTAGCTTGCCAGGCTCCTCTGTCCATGGGGATTCTCCAGGCAAGAATACTGGAGTAGGTCGCCATGCCCTCCTTCCAGGGGATCTTCCAATCCAGGGATCCAGTCCAGGTCTGCCACACTGCGCACAGGTTCTTTACCATCTGAGCCACCAGGGAAGCCCTTATTCTAAACTACTGACACCTTTATTTTTATAAGATAGATTTCTAGGAATGTATTGATATTTTTGGATCAAAAATCAGTACACTTAATATTTAGATATTGTTAGGTTGCTTTCACTCAAGGCTATGCATGATCGTTTCCACTATAAGTACCCATTCACCCTTAAGAGCTAATAAAATTACTTTAAATTTTGCCAGTTTGGTGGGTTTAAAGACACAGTCCACTTCTTTTACTAGTGATAGTTGAGCATTTTTTCTTATGACATTGGCCAGTGGATTTTCTCTATTTTTGCTTGTTAACATTCTTATCCATTTTTAATTTTTCATATTTTTCTCAAAAATTTTTTATTTTAGATATTAACACTTTATCTGTCAAATGTATTGCAAATATTTTTCTCTATCATTTTATTTTGTACTTATAGTATCTTTACTAAAATTTTATTACTCATACTGAATATTTTTTCCTTGTACTAATAGCTAGAGATTTGTAAAGAATAAAAATAAGTCAACTTGGACTGTCAAAAGAGGTTATTCTCCCATACACCAGAAAAAGGTGGCATTAGCTACAGGGCTATCCAAAGATAATTCATGAGCTCTGATTAGTTCTCATTCCACAAAGATCTGTAAGATCCAGATTATTGTTGAATAGGTTAGAGATTAAGGGTTTGAGATTGATTTCACTACAGAATATACCAATGTCATGATGTGATTATTGTCTGCATTTTAACTGAACTCCTGGATGTAGAACTCAAAGAATGAAATATATAATTTATGGCTGGAATGAGGAGATCAACCCTGGGATTTCTTTGGAAGGAATGATGCTAAAGCTGAACCTCCAGTACTTTGGCTACCTCATGCAAAGAGTTGACTCAATGGAAAAGACTCTGATGCTGGGAGGGATTGGGGGCAGGAGGAGAAGAGGACGACCGAGGATGAGATGGCTGGATGTCATCACGGACTCAATGGACGTGAGTCTGAGTGAACTCCGAGAGATGGTGATGAACAGGGTGGCCCGGCATGCTACGATTCATGGGGTCACAGAGAGTCGGACACGACTGAGCGACTGGACTGAACTGAGGGTACAGGACAGGGCATTAGTGAGTCCATGTCACAAAGAAAGTGTAAATAATGTTAGGGAGAAATGAGAATTAAGCACATAAGGACATGAATGAGCAAACATAAGAACACTGGAAGACGCAGAGCCACCCATGCTGGGATAGTGCGGCAGATGTTCAGGTACAAGTCATTAGCAAAGAGAAAGAGAGCCAGTGCCATTCAGCTGTGAATAGAGAAATGAAGCAGAAGTGAGGAAAGAAGCCAGAGAAGCATGGAGTGTTGGATTGAATATTGATAAATATGTTGTGAACTGTGCAGGCAACACACAGGAATGCAATCATTGCCCCAACAATTTACTGACACAGGCTCAAAGAGCAACGGACCCAAATACCCATGACCTAGGTTTGAATTCTAGTTATGTCATTTACTAGCTGTGCACTGTCCAAAAGTTATTAAAATCCTCTGAGCCTCAGTCTCCTCTATGTAAAAGATAAAATTAAATCTAACATTTCTAAAATCCACAAGCTGTTCTAATTACTGTTAAATCCTAAAACAATTAGCATTTATTTTTATAAATGTTATTCTATATTTTGCTTAGGGAATGGAGAAGTTACACCAGAGGGGTTTATGGGCAGTATTTAACTCATAATTCAACAAATCTAAAAGAAAGTGTTTTACTTATTAAGCTCATTTACTCATTAAGCTTATTGACTTATTAAGTTTATTTATAAATTAACTTTCTTTTAATCATTGGATGCAGATAAAATGATAAACAAAAGATAAAGCTATCAACAGACAATCCAAAGCTTCCTCAAAGAATTAAAACTACAAGTACCATATGACCTAAGAATCCCTCTTTTAACTACTTCTCCAGAGAAATTGAAATCAACACCTTGAAGAGACATCTGCTCTACCATGTTCATTACAGCTCTATTCTCAATATCCTAGATATGAAAACAACTTAAATGTCCATCAACAGATGTATGCATGAAGAAACTATGTATAAATATATATTATGTATGTATGTCTGGAAGAGGAGGGCTTCCCTGGTAGCTCAGCTGGTAAAGAATCCACCTGCAATGCAGAAGACCCCAGTTCCATTCCGGGAACAGGAAGATCCCCTGCAGAAGGGATAAGCTACCCACCTCAGTATTCTTGGGCTTCCCTGGAGACTCAGACAATAAAGAATCTGCCTGAAATGAGGGAGACCTGCGTTCGATCCCTGGATTGGGAAGATCCCCTGGAGGAGGGCATGGCACCCACTCCAGTATTCTGGCTTGGAGAATCCTCAGGACAGAGGAGCCTGGTGGACTACAGTCCATGGGGTCACAAAGATTAGGACACTGAGCAGCTAAACACACAGCATGGAAAGTGAAAGTTAAAGTCTCTCAGTTCAGTTCAGTTCAGTCTCTCAGTCATGTCCGACTCTTTGCGACCCCATGAATCACAGCATGCCAGGCCTCCATGTCCATCACCAACTCCCGGAGTTCACTCAGACTCACGTCCATCAAGTCAGTGATGCCATCCAGCCATCTCATCCTTTGTCATCCCCTTCTCCTCCTGCCCTCAATCCCTCCTAGCATCAGAGTCTTTTCCAATGAGTCAACACTTCGCACGAGGTGGCCAAAGTAGTGGAGTTTCAGCTTTAGCATCCTTCCTTCCAAAGAAATCCCAGGGCTGATCTCCTTCAGAATGGACTGGTTGGATCTCCTTGCAGTCTGAGGGACTCTCAAGAGTCTTCTCCACCACAGTTCAAAAGCATCAATTCTTCAGCGCTCAGCTTTCTTCACAGTCCAACTCTCACATCCATATATGACTACTGGAAAAACCATACCCTTGACTAAACGGACCTTAGTTGACAAAGTAATGTCTCTGCGTTTGAATATGCTACCTAGGTTGGTCATAACTTTTCTTCCAATGAGTAAGCATCTTTTAATTTCATGGCTGCAATCACCATCTTCAGTGATTTTGGAACCCAAACAAATAAAGTCTGACACTGTTTCCACTGTTTTCTGGTCTATTTCCCATGAAGTGATGGGACTGGATGCCATGATCTTCGTTTTCTGAATGTTGAGCTTTAAGCCAGCTTTTTCACTCTCCTCTTTTACTTTCATCAAGAAGCTTTTTAGTTCCTCTTCCCTTTATTCCATAAGGGTGGTGTCATCTGCATATCTGAGGTGATTGATATTTCTCCCAGCAATCTTGATTCCAGCTTGTGTTTCTTCCAGTCCAGCATTTCTCATGATCTACTCTGCATACAAGTTAAATAAGCAGGGTGACAATATACAGCCTTGACGTACTCCTTTTCCTATTTGGAACCAGTCTGTTGTTCCATGTCCAGTTCTAACTGTTGCTTCCTGACCTGCATATAGGTTTCTTAAGAAGTAGGTCAGGTGGTCTGGTATTACCAGCTCTCTCAGAATTTTCCACAGTTTATTGTGATCCACTCAATCAAAGGCAATGAAGCAGAAATAGATGTTTTTCTGGAACTCTCTCGCTTTTGCCATGATCCAGCAGATGTTGGCAATTTGATCTCTGGTTCCTCTGCCTTTTCTAAAACCAGCTTGAACATCTGGAAGTTCACGGTTCACGTATTGCTGAAGCCTGACTTGGAGAATTTTGAGCATTACTTTACTAGCATATGAGGTGGGTGCAACTGTGTGGTAGTTGGAGCATTCTTTGGCATTGCCTTTCTTTGGGATTGGAATAAAAACCGACCTTTTCCAGTCCTGTGGCCACTGCTGAGTTTTCCAAATTTGCTGGCATATTGAGTGCAGTACTTTCACAGCATCATCTTTCAGGATTTGAAACAGCTCAATTGGAATTCCATCACCTCCACTAGCTTTGTTCATAGTGATGCTTTCTAAGGCCCCCTTGACTTCATATTCCTGGATGTCTGGCTCTAGATGAGTGATCACACCATCGTGATTATCCAGGTCATGAAGATTATCTGGGTCATAAAGATGTTTTTTGTACAGTTCTTCCATGTATTCTTGCCACTTCTTCTTAATATCTTCTGCTTCTGTTAGGTCCATACCATTTCTGTCCTTTATCAAGCCCATCTTTGCATGAAATATTCCCTTGGTATTTCTGATTTTCTTGAAAAGATCTCTAGTCTTTCCCATTCTGTTGTTTCCCTCTATTTCTTTGCACTGATCACTGAAGAAGGCTTTCTTATCTCTTCTTGCTATTCTTTGGAACTCTGCATTCAGATGCCCATATCTTTCGTTTTCTCCTTTGCTTTTCGCCCCTTTTCTTTTCACAGCTATTTGTAAGGCCTCCTCAGACAGCCATTTTGCTTTTTGCATTTCTTTTCCATGGGGATGGTCTTGATCCCTGTCTCCTGTACAGTGTCACGAACCTCATTCCATAGTTCATCAGGCACTCTATCTATCAGATCTAGGCCCTTAAATCTATTTCTCACTTCTACTGTATAATCATAAGGGATTTGATTTAGGTCATACCTAAATGATCTTGTCCAACTCTTTGCCACATCATTGACCATACAGTTCATGAAATTCTCCAGGCCAGAATACTGGAGTGGGTAGCCTTTCCCTTCTCCAGGAGATCTTCCCAACCCAGGGACTGAAGCCAGGTCTCCCGCATTGCAGTCGGATTCCTTACCAGATGAGCCACAAGGGAAGCCCACGGAGCATGGAAGAAGGCACAAAAAGAGGGGAGAAAAGTGAGGCAATGAGGGACAGGGGAGGGAGGAAGAGAACAAGAGGGGGGAAGGAGGGAAACAGAGAAAGGGAAAGGGAAGGAGAAAGGAGAAAAAAGAACGAAGAAAACGAAAAAAAGATTTACTCAAACCAACCATGTGTGCGTGCTCAGTAGTGTCCAACTCTTTGCAACCCCATGGGCTCCTCTGACCAACCATAATGGGATTCAAAACCAGAAAATGATGAAGGGTAACCTGACACCAGACAGGAATATGAAAAAATAGTGGTATCATTCTGTAATTGTTTATAGTATTGAATTTACCAGTGGTACAGACATTCTAGAAAATGGTCTGTAACAACATGACTTGAAAGCTCTTCAGAAACCAATTGGCTTGGCTACAGAATGAAATAATCTCTACTGCACATACTCTACAAGAAAATGGATTTATACTTCAGACATCAACCACTGAGTCATACAGCAATCTTTTGGGCACTTTAAGAGAAGAGGCACAGCATTATATAAGCTCACAAGTGGCATGTTAATCAAGCTGTGTCCTCAGTGGAATATTATCTTTTGAAACTTCTAAGAAAGCTTATTGCTAATAACCAATTCAGATAAAAAAAAATCAGTGACCGGTCACATGAATCCATTATTCCTTTACTTGGAAAATCTACATGCATGCTCCATCTTTCACAGTAAAAAGGCATGACTGCAGATAGGTGATGTTTTGATGATAGTACTCCTTTTTTTTTTAATTAAATTTAGGATTTAATTTTTTAATTGAGGCAAAAATTCATATAACATACAATTAGCCATCTTAAAGTATACAATTTAGTGGTATTTAGTGCATTTACCAGAGAAGCCAGTGGCACCCCCACTCCAGTACTCTTGCCTGGAAAATCCCATGGATGGAGGAGCCTGGTAGGCTGCAGTCCATGCTAAGGGTCAGACACGACTGAACGACTTCCCTTTCACTTTTCACCTTCATGCACTGGAGAAGGAAATGGCAACCCACTCCAGTATTCTTGCCTGGAGAATCCCAGAGACGGGGGAGCCTGGTGGGCTGCCGTCTATGGGGTCGCACAGAGTCGGACACGACTGAAGCGACTTAGCAGTGCATTTACAGTGTGGAGAAGCCACCACTTGTCTGTATCTCATCACTCCAGAATAACACCTCATATCCGTTACAGTAAGGCACTCCCCCCCTCCTCATCACCACCCCACATTACCTGGCAGCCACTAATCAAGTGGCTTGATTAACATGCCACTTGATTAACATGCCCAGTCTCTATGGGTTTGCCTGCTGTGGACAGCCCATATGAAGGAATCATACAATATGTGACTTTTTCTGACTGCCTTCTTTTACTAAGCATAAAGTTCCCAAAGTAGCCCAAGTTGTAGCATATTTCAGTACATCATTCCTTTTTGTGACTGAGTTAAACATTTTTTTATAATAATTAATCTGTTTGATGATAGTATTCTTAAAGGAACCATTATAACAAATAGCACCCACCTGACAATACCAATATTTAAGTTGTTAAAAAGCTTAATGGAAGAATATTTAAATTTGTTTGAAACTGGATATAAACTTGATTATCTAAAAGTGTCACAAATGGTGGCTAGACCAAATATACCAGCCCCTATGTCTTTATTGGTGTCCCAAAAATAAATCCTGAGACAGAGATTCCAATGCAGAGTTCATTTATGTAATGAAGGGAAGACTAATAGAGAAAAGTCAAATAAGGAAGAGAAGTCTTTGGACAAAGGGTAGTCAAACCAACTCCCATAGGACGTAAATGCAGCTAATCCCTCTGGAGGATCCCAAGGTAGACAATTAGACATTCCAGACTTATCCCAATATTTTGCCAAAGGAGCTGGGATACTGATACTCCAATTCCAATTTGCCCATAGCTGAGGGTTTCAGGAAGTGTGGAGGTCATTAACTTCCAGCCTGAAAGAATGAAAAATGGGCAGCCAAAGCAGGTTTCCCAGTTCTGAAAAACTCTCAGGAAAACAAATGTAGAAGCTTGCAGTTGCACTGAAATGGAAAGGAGGAGAAAATACAAAGGGAATATGGACCAGCAACCAATGAGCTCTGTCACAACGCGCTAATACCACCTTCAAGAATTCTATGAGAAAGTATTTTGAGCTGAGGAAACAATGACTGGAGAGGCTATAAAGAAAAGAAAAGGGTAATGTAGAATAAAATATTTTAAAAAAGAAAAGGAAAGTAAAACAAAGAGAACACTTCATAAGTTATCTCCCTTCTGCATGATTAAGTTACTCTCCTGGGATCCTCACTCCACAGGGCTTAACTCTCCCATTGGTAGTCATCAATTCAGAGTGTTCTTTTCTGCTTTACAGAGGGTAAAATTACTCACCCCACCGAAATATATGATATTCCACTAAGCAATTTAATCTGACTGTGACACAAGGACTTCTGCAAGAAATAGTGGGAAAAAAATGAAAAATATAAAATATGGAGCTACTGTTTAGCACAGGAAACTCTGCTCAATATTATGTGGCAGCCTGGATAGGAAGGGACTTTGGGGAAGAATGGATACAGGTATATGTATAGCTTGATTCCTTTGCTGCCCATCTGAAAATATCACAACATTTTTAATCAGTTATACTTCAATATAATAAAAAAGTTAATACATATATGTATATAACTAAAACAAGGGTAACAATAGTTACAGCTGAATTGCAACTGTCTCTGTTTGTCAATTTCAAATCTCATATTGTAAACAGAGGAAAACATCAATGCAGTTCAAACAAGGAAGTTAAACGACCTGATAAGTTATTGACTTGAAACTCCTTCACAAATGGGACAGAGGGACAAGAAATGGGTTGTGCTAAAACACCTGTACCTCTGTCAGGATGAGGAAGCCTTAGATCCAACTCCCTGATGCAACCCTGAGCAGAGCTAAGGAATGTTCTGCTCTGGCTTCTCTTGGACCTGAGTTAACCATCAAGACACCTGCTTGAGACGCCTGTTTGAGGTTCACCGGCCTCATCCACAAATGGGAATGGGTAGATCTATAAAACAAGCAGGGAGGTCCTGGAAGCAGATTGATTCCTGGAGTAACTGCACAGCCCTCTATGGCTGAGGTCAGATCACAACCCATCTCTTCCTTCAGGAGAATCAGAGAAGACTGTTCCCCAAACCCGTAATTGACAGCACTCACTAGAGACCCAGGAACATCTTCCACGTTAACAGCCACCACACTGTGTTTTTTAATAGACTTTCCATTGAACAGCACTCTGAGTTGGCTCATATTGGCAAAAGATTGATGAAATCTCATGCCATCACTGAGAAGTTTGGGGCTGGAAAAAGTAATGTTTTCTACTGGGAGACAAGGGTAGAAGGAGCACAGTCTCCTGAGAAGACAGGTCCCAGAGGAAGGGAATAACTAGTAAGAACAGTCTCCTAACACAGAGATCCTTCTGGAAGTGGTAAATAGATCCTCATGGATTCTCCCTCTCTGGAGTCTCTGCTTATAATTTTCGCATCGTTCAGCAAGCCACAGAAAGATCTTCACCCAGTTTCTATTTCTTCACCCCTTGGTGGTTTCTGTAGGGAAGTCCAGCTCTCCTCTCCAGGAAGACCAGACACTCAGAGAAACTTCAGGTCTGGATGGTCCTCTTGTTCAAGAAAGGAGATGATATAATGCTTAGAGGAGAAAGAAATATAAAAGATGGGAAAACTACTATCCTCTAAGTAAGGCTTCCTTTTACTTTGCTTCAGCTGTATATTATACAGCTAAAAATTCCCTATGCATTACAGTGTGTCAGGCCCTAGACAAGGTTCCACATGTTTTATCATTCAGAGTCCTCAGTAGTTTGATGAAAGTGCTACTGTACCCATTTTACAGTTGGAAGAACTAGAAGTAGTTTATATGTTGTATATCATACCCTCAACTCCTTATTCCAAATCCTTTGCTCTTCTATTATGCTTCAACTGCTTACCACTTCTCAGAAATGAGAGTTTTTCTTGTTTTCAAAAGCATTGCAGAAATGGGACAGCTGTGACATCTCCTGATCAAACCAAATGAAGCAGACGAATGTGCTGCTGCGAGAGCAGGGCATGATGCTTCTACCCCGTTGTGCCTCTGTGGACAAGCCCTGGGGGAAAAGCAAAATTTCAGAGAAATATCTTTCCTTCATCTTATATATTACATCTGAGAATCTAGCTAATCTAGATTGGGTTTAACCCAACCTTTCCAAGATAGCGTGGAGGTCAGGGAGTAGTTTATCTTGCTTGGCTTTGTTAATAAACTCAGTCCAAACATCCTGCATTCATAACACAACTTTGACACCACTGTACGCATATTCTCACTCCCTCTGCCACAGAACTTTCTGCAGCTAATTCAGGGGACCTGTCCTGCCTCCCTGGACAGCTCCAGCTTCCCCCTTGTGTCAGGTGAACACCGCAGCTCTTCTGTACAAAGGAGTGAAGTAATAAAAGGTGAGTAACAAACGACATGTCTTATTCAAAATATCTTTTTTCACCCACTGACAATTTATAGTTACGTTGAACATGAAATGGTGATGACACACAGAAAATCACTTTTTCACACTTTTCTTATTTTCCAAGGCAGCTTTGTCAGACTCTCAAAGTAGGAGAATTGCCCTAGAGGGAATCACCTGAATATTTTTGCCTCATGTAAACGTGACGAACTAATGGATTTTCCCATCTGAGAGATAAATGTCAACAAATTATCACCTCTAGATCTATAAAACCTTCATATCATGTGCACTTGTAGTATACTTGGAGTAGGAGTAAGCATGTTATAATGAAAGGTTATTAAAAATTATATAACCCTACTACCTTTTCACATGAAGAAACCAAAGTTCAGAGACAGTAGAAGACTCCACTAGAGCCACTAAGCAACTCTGTCATGATGCTAAACCTGGATTTCCAGCCTACCCTCCCTATCTCCTCTTTTAACATCTACAGCTGGAGACTATTACTGTCTCTAGCAATACATAGTAAGCCACCTGGGGTGGGACATGTTGTTCACACAGAACCTTAGCTCCCATTACTTCCTTTGAATGGACTCCTCTCATGTCTGGGCCAATACTCCCATAACCTCAGATCATTTGGAGCCCTTTCTTATATAATTTGTTGCCTAAAACTTCATCTCACAGGCCCTTTGAAGCTCAAAGAAAGTAATTGGTAGATATCTCCATATTATCTATCTATATTCTCTATGTTGGTAACAGTGAGGACAATCATTTCTTTCAAAAAAAATAACAAATATATTTCTCATACTGTGCTGAGAACTAGGAATTAAGTATGACCATGGAGGACAACAAGAACAAAAACCCTGGGTCAGAAAAGTACTTGGCTATTTCTAGAAACTGAAAGAAGGCCAGTGTTATATTACTCAAGTACTGTGGGGAAGAGGGAAGCTGTGCATGCATAACCGTGTGTGTGCGTGTATGTGTGTGTGCGTGTGTGTGTGTGTGTATGTATGTGTTTGAGAGATATGTATATGATTGATTAATACAGGCATGAGATGAGGTTGGAGATGTTACAAGTGGTCATCTAATAGTGTGGTTTGAAGATTTTATTTTCAGTGCTTTGGGAAGCTAACTGAAGTATGCACACAAGAAAAGGGACTGATCTGAGTTTCTTTTTTAAAGAGTACCCTGGCCATGACAGGGATAACACACTATCTAGAGGCAAGAGTGAAACAGGAAGCCAGTGAGGACAGTATCACAGTGATCCAGGGAAGGAAAGATGACAGCTTAAGCAAGAGAATGTTAGACAAACTAACAGTAATTTCTGATGGAATCAATGTGAGGGTTAGATAAGGGAGAAAAACTACACTGACATAAATTTCGCCAAAAAAGTTATTCAACATTCAATTGAAGAGGTCAATTACATGACTGTTGAGCAGATGCTTACTCCTAA
Organism: Nanger dama; assembly: GCA_917880005.1. Classification (NCBI taxonomy): domain Eukaryota; kingdom Metazoa; phylum Chordata; class Mammalia; order Artiodactyla; family Bovidae; genus Nanger; species Nanger dama. The sequence goes on from CAKJTW010000003.1 coordinate 77,348,362, forward strand.
AATGAAATTTCAGGAATACCAGCAAAGCAAACCTGGTCAAAAATACTTAGCAATTATTTTTAATTGATCATAATTCTTTCCTCTGAATCAGTACAAGAATTATAGACTTATGCTTTTTTTTTTGCACAGACACAGACTTTGTTAGGACATTTCATAATGAGCATCAGCCTGCAGTGTTAATGTGGAGCAAAGGATTCTGGCAAAGTTAGGGTTAATCCCGGCTGGCAAATCTAGATTTATCTTTAGATTCTAAAATACTTAGAACTCATTAAGGAACTTTTCACATAGCAGAATTATTCTTTTGTGTCCCTAATTTAATTCTTTACTAATCAATGGGCTCGTGCAGCTAATATAACTGTAAATACACTACAGAAGCCAGGGTAAGAAGCAAAAAAAGGGTAAATGATTACTGCCATTGATTATGAGTGAAACTGGTACAAAGTGACTTAAAAGTCACTCAGATATTATATTCTTCTGCTGTCTTCCTTCAACTCTCCTTTATAAAAAAAAATAAATGTATGGTCTCAGAAATTTACTGGACCCATAAAAGCTGAAGAGAAAAAGATAGTAAATGGAATTGCATGGTATAGGTACCAGAACCTACACACTCTCCCCCTCACCAAACACAGTCCATTAAATCTTATTCCAGTCCAGTTATATACTCTAAAAGACAATCTGGCAGATCTGCAAGCATTTTATGGGCCTCAAGCATCCTTTATGCAATAGGAATTATGGAATCCTGTTTAAAATGACCCAGAAAGGGTTTTTAAAGAATATGTATTGTATTATAATCTCTGCCACAGCCTTATTCCCCTGCCTCTAACCAACACAATTGTATTCCTGCAACAAATCACGTAAGCAGCCACACCTTTACATGAGAAGGGGTGACACCTTGCTGCCACCACCTTTGCTCCTGATCCTGGAGGTTTCTCAGAAACTGAATATTTCTGGTAGGAAATTATTAGACTTCCTGAGTCCCTGTATCAAACTTCAAAAAGCAAAATACGGATTTACAATAGAACAAGGGATAGGGAATATAGATTTTCTTTATATTTCACACTTATACATTACCTTACAGGGTTCTGATTGATTTCAATATCAATGTGCAAGATTATTTAACAAAAGTATTCTCACTTAGAACAACAGAAAAAGACATATTGCAGATATGCAAACTTTAAAAGCTACTCTGCCTTGAGATGTTCCAAGTAGTTACTGGAGGATAAGCAAAATTTCAGTTTTGAATCCTTACAAATCCACTGCTATTCAAACATTTAGAATTCCCTGTTATCAGTAATATTCATAGCTCATATCATTGGGATAGAAATATATCAATAACTGTAGCTTAGAAAATTTCATATCTCTGTTCCAGGTAAGTACAGACCTGTTTCACATGCTCTGTTAATAATTCTTACACACATGTCCACTGTGAATGACTAGGATTGCCTTTTTAACACAATAGAAATCAAGGCTAATTTCCTCTAGTTGATCTGATGATTGTGATCTGATGATTACAGATGATTAGTATAAAACATTGTGAAATTAATAATTTAAATCATTTAGTTTGAAAAAAGGCTGCTTCAAAAGTCACATGAAGAAGTAATTCAAAAAGTTCCATTAATTTATGTTACATGGCAACATAGGTCTGTCCAGTAACTACTTAGAGCATCTCAAGGCAGAGTAGCTTTTAAAGTTTGCATATCTGCAACATGTCTTTTCTGTTGTTCTAAATGAGAATACTTTTGTTAAGTAATCTTGCACATTGATCTTGAAATCAATCAACCCTATAAGATAATGCATAAATGTGCAACATAGTTTGACTTAACTTCTGGCACAACTGCCATGATGTCACCTCTTTGAAAAGTGGAAGAAATTCATTCCAATTTTGTGACAATAGACCGGTTGGTTGGTTGGTAGATAGATCAATAGATAGACTCTATTAAATGTAATATTTGTATGCATACATGCCAAGTCAGTTCAGTCGTGTCTGACTTTTTGTGACCCTATGGACTGTAGCCTGCCAGGCTTCTCTATCCATGTGGATTGTCCAGGCAAGAATACTGGAGTGGATTGCCATGCCCTCCACCAGTGGATCTTCCTGACCCTAGGACTGAGCCCTTGTCTCTTATGTCTCCTGCATTGGCAGATGGGTTCTTTACCACTAGCGCCACCTGGGAAGCCCTAAAGGTAATATATGTATGTTCTCTATTAAGTCTATATAATCTTCAAATACCACTACAACACTTTACTAGAAGGGTTTATCTATTCTGACCAGAAATTTTATGGAATCCAAGATGAAAATATAAATGAGAATAAAGAGGAAACACAGGTCAATATTTCATCTTTCAAGAAAAAATTGTTGATATAAGTTATATAAATTATTGATATAAGCCCTTATGGGCTTCCCAAGTAGCACTAGTGGTAAAGAACCTGCCAGTCAATGCAGGAGACATAAAAGATGTGAGTTCGATCCCTGGGTTGGGAAGATCCCCTGGAAGAGAACATGACAACCCATCCTAGTATTCTTGCCTAGAGAATTCCGTGGACAGAGGAACCCGGCAGGCTACAGTCCCTAGGGTTGCAAAGAGGTGAACATGACTAAAGTGACTTAGCACTCAGGCATGCAAGTTCTTATATCTTTCTCAAGATTATTTAAGTATAAATCTGAGTCCTCATCTGTCTATACAAACTCATTTGATATTTGCTGGTCCTTTCACAGCTCGCAGACTCATGAAAATCTCCAACACTCCCAACACCTCCAGCACCATCACTGGCTTCATCCTCCTGGGCTTCCCTTGCCCCAGGGAGGGGCAGATTCTCCTCTTTGTGCTCTTCTCTGCTGTCTACCTCCTCACCCTCATGGGCAACGGTTCTATCATCTGTGCTGTGTGCTGGGATCAGAGACTCCACACCCCCATGTACATCCTGCTCGCCAACTTCTCCTTCCTAGAGATCTGGTATGTCACCTCCACGGTCCCCAACATGTTGGCCAACTTCCTCTCTGACAACAAGCTCATCTCCTTCTCTGGGTGCTTTCTCCAGTTCTACTTTTTCTTCTCCCTGGGTTCTACAGAATGCTTTTTCTTGGCTATTATGGCATTTGATCGATATCTTGCCATCTGCCGACCTCTACATTACCCCACCCTCATGACTGGACGTCTCTGCACCAATCTTGTGATCAGCTGCTGGGTACTTGGTTTTCTCTGGTTTTTGATTCCCATCATCATCATCTCCCAAACGTCCTTCTGTGGATCCAGGGTCATTAACCATTTCCTGTGTGACCCAGGTCCTCTTCTAGCACTCACCTGCAGAAAAGCTCCTATGATGGAGCTTGTCTTCTCCACTCTAAGTCCTATTCCCCTCATTATTCTCTTTCTCTTTATCATGGGGTCCTATGCTTTGGTCATAAAAGCTGTATTGAAAGTTCCTTCAGCAGCTGGACAAAGGAAGGCTTTCTCCACCTGCGGGTCTCATCTGACTGTGGTTTCACTGTTCTACGGTTCAGTAGTGGTCATGTATGGGAGCCCAGCATCTGAGCATGGTGCTAGAATGCAGATGACTGTGACTCTGCTTTATTCTGTTGTCACCCCACTCCTTAATCCAATAATCTATAGTTTTAGGAACAAAGATATGAAAAAGGCCCTGAAGAAATTTCTGAAACTATAAAACTATTCTTGATAGTTTGGTATTCTTGATAGGTTCTTGATCATTTGTCCTGTTTCTTCATATGCTTCCATATTTTTAACTGAATGCTGCACATTATATTTTTGACATTGTAAAGACAATGGATATACTAACAAAGGTTAAATTTTCCTCAAGTAACAGATAGAGTAAAAACAGATCAGTTTGATCCCATTTAAGGATTCATGTTGTAAAAATAACCTAAACCACTTTTGCTCTTATTTCTGGGATGTGACTCTTACTCAGGAGCATGACCTTTCTGAGATCTCAGCTGCAAACCTGGACTGTTTTTAGGATACCTCCACCTTAGCAACCCCTGAATTCCTATTTTTGTACTCTGAAAAATCATGACTCCTAAAACATCTCTCAGCTCTTTAAACTCCCAATTTCTGCTTTCTACTAGATTTTTTTAAAATCTCATATTGTATATGAATGGCTGGCTGAGAAATCAAAAATGCCTTGAAAGCAGATTATATTACCCTTTGATCTTCCTTCTTTGTGGTCCTCCTTTTCCAGAATTTGTTTCTCAAACCCCAACTGCCTTACTGCTATAGCACCAAACCTTTATTTCCTCAGTTCAGTCTGAGGAGAATCTACTGCTTTTTGCTGAGACAGTATTCTTCTTTCACCCCAATATTTCCCATATGCCTTCCTATCTACATTTTCCTGCACTACTGATTGCCATTCCTCAGGGGAAAGCCCCCAAGGTGAATGTGGAACTCATCTCCTTGTTGCTCCCTTCTTGGAATTGTATCCCAAGTCTTTTCTGTGTTAACTGCTTTCTAGTCCCTTAGAATGTTCTTTTTATGTATTTTGTCAAGGTTTTATACTTATTTTTTGTAGAATGGTTAGTTTAATGCAAGCTGTTTAGTCATGACCATAGTCAGAGATTCTTGTCTTTTATATTTAGATTCCAGACATTCTCATTCTCAGTTTCAGAAGATGATCTATAAGATAAATATGCAAAACCCTACAAAACGAAGAACAGTGAATACAGGGACTGGTACAAACGCAAATCTAGGAAGTAGATCTGCTCTTTTTCAGTGCAGGCAGCTCCAGATTCCTGGGGCAGAGGCGAGGGGCGAGGGGGAAGGGGAGTTTACCTACAGTAAGATATGAAAAAGCAGAAACACAGAGAACAGATATAGGCCATTTTTTCATTGGTATATAGTTGATTTGCAATCTTATATCAATTTCGGGTGTACAGCATAGTAATTAAGTATTTTTACAGATTACACTATAAAACTACTGCACATTTCACCCATTGTTCAAACTATTGCACAGCTGCACTCATTTCACATGCTAGCAGAGTAATGCTCAAAATTCTTCAAGCCAGGCTGCAACAGTTCCTGAATCAAGAACATTCAGATATTCAAGCTGGACTTAGAAAAGACAGAGGAGGAGTATAGTAAGGTGTATATTGTCCCCCTGCTTATTTAACTTATGTGCAGAGTACATCATGTGAAATGCTGGGCTGGATGAAGCACAAGCTAGAATCAAGATTGGCAGGAGAAATATCAATAATCTCAGATATGCAGATGACACCACTCTTATGGCAGAAAGCAAAGAGGAACTGAGGAGTCTCTTGATGAAAGTAAAAGAGAAGAGTGAAAAGATGGTTTAAAAGTCAACATTCAGAAAACTAAGACAATGGCATCTGGTCCCATCACTTCATGGCAAATAGATGGGGAAACAATGGAAATAGGGAAAGACTTTATTTTGGGGGCTCCAAAATCAGTACAGATGGTGACTGCAGCCATGAAATCAAAAGATGCTTGTTCTTTAGAAGAAAAGCTCTGAAAAATCTAGACAGCATATTAAAAAGCAGAGATATTACTTTACCAACAAAAGTCCAGATAGTCAAAGCTATGGTTTTTCCAGTAGTTATGAATGAATGTGAGAGTTGAACTATAAAGAAGGCTGAGCACCAAAGAATTGATGTTTTTGAACTGTGATATTAGAGAAGACTCTTGAGAGTCCCTTGGACTGCAAGGTGATCAAACCAGTCAGTCCTAAAGGAAATCAATCCTGACCATTCGTTGGAAGGACTGATGCTGAGGCTGAAACTCCAATACTTTGGCCACCTGATGCAAAGAGCTGACTAATTAGAAAAGACTCTGATGCTGGGAAAGATTGAAGGCAAGAGAAGAAAGGGACGACAGAGGACGAGATGGTTGGATGGTATCACTGACACAGTGAGCATGAGACTGAGCAAGCTCTAGGAGATGGTGAAGGACAGGGAGGCCTGGCTTGCTGCAATCCAGGGGTCTCAAGGAGTCAGACATGCTTGAGCGACTGAGCAACAGCAACATAGATCACACTCCATTATAGGGTAATACAAGATAATGGTAGCAATAACACTTGTACCAAAAGCACAAACAACAAAAGAAAAAATCGACAAATGGGACAATATAAAATTCAAAGTCTTCTGCAAAATGAAACAGTTAACAAAATGAGAAAACACCCTACTGAATGGAAGAAAATACTTCAAACCATGTAACAGATAAGGGTTAACATCCAAATAAAGAACTCAGTCACCTCAACAATAAAAAATAAAAACTTGGCAAAAATGGGGAAGACATGAATAAATGTTTTTCTAATTAAGTCATACAGTTGGCCAATAGGACATGAAAAGATGTTCAACTTACATAATCCTCAGAGAAATGCAAATCAAAACCACAATGAGATATCGCCTCACACTGGTCAGAATCGCTATCATCAAAAAGATAAATAATCAGTGGTGGCCAGAACATGGGAACACTTGTACACTGTTGATAGGAATATAAACTGGTGCAGCCACTATAGAAAACTGTACGGAGGGAGTCTCAAAAACTAAAAATAGAGCTACCATATGATCTTGCAATTCTACTCCTGGGTGTTTATCTGAAGAAAATGAAAACATTAATTCAAAAACATAAATTCACCCAAATGTTCTTAGCAGCAATATTTACATGAGCCATGATATGGTAGTAGCTTAAGTGTCTATGATGTACAGATGAATGAATAAAGAAGATAAGGGGGTGTGTGTGTGTGTATAGAATAGAATACTAATCAGCTAAAAATAGAATGAAATTTTGTCATTTATAACAACATAGATGGACCTGGAGGATATTATGCATAATAACTCAGAGAAATACAAATACTGAGTATTATCATATATATCTGGAATCCCAAAAGTAAAACAAATGAACGAATATTTTGAATGAATGTAAAAAACAGAAACACATTCATGCATTTGGAGAACAAACTACCGGTTACCAGTGAGGAGAGAAAAGGGAGGGTATTAATAGGTACAAACTACTGTGGTGTTGGAGAAGACTCTTGAGAGTCCCTTGGACTGCAAGGAGATCCAACCAGTCCATTCTGAAGGAGATCAGCCCTGGGATTTCTTTGGAAGGAATGATGCTAAAGCTGAAACTCCAGTACTTTGGCCACCACATGCAAAGAGTTGACTCATTGGAAAAGACTGATGCTGGGAGGGATTGGGGGCAGGAGGAGAAGGGGACGACAGAGGATGAGATGGCTGGATGGCATCACTGACTCGATGGATGTGAGTCTGAGTGAACTCCGGGAGATGGTGATGGACAGGGGAGGCATGATGTGCTGTGACTCATGGGGTCGCAAAGAGTCGGACACGACTGAGCAACCGAACTGAACTGAACTGTGTATAAATAAGCTACAAGAATACATTGTACAGCACAAGGAGTATAGCCAATATTTTATAACAACTTTACATGGAGTATATTATATTCAAAATACTCAATCATGATGTTGTACACCTGAAACTAATACTATAAATCAACAGTACATCAACTTTAAAAACTGGGATGGGAAGGGAAGAAAAAGAAATGACTTGGCTCTCATAGCCATAGCCAGAAAAAAAGTAGCTGTATCTTTTCTCAATATATAATAAATGCTTATTATTATAATTATTAAACAAGAGAAAAAGTATAAAAATATTTAAAATTAAAAGTTATATAAACCCATCACCCTCAGGTAAACACCATTAATATTTAACTGAACAATCTTTCGTGTATTATTTTATACACATACACACACTCATATAAGTTAATTTTATACAAGTCGGATATTGTACATGATGTTTTTATGATAGACTCTTTTATTTTTCTCCTTACCACTCCCCTACTACCATCACTTCACCCACAATCTAGTTTTCACACATCCCATCTCTACTAGTTCAACAGTAATAACAACCTAATATGCATGCTTCATACTATTCTCCAAGATCTTAATTATATAAAAATATTTAATTATATATAAGGATTTTTTCATTATCTTTCAAAAAACAAATTACTGTTATATAAGTTTCCATACAAAGTACTTTTACATTTAGCATTATAATATGCAATTATCTCCAAGTTTGATACCTGGGTCAGAAAGATTCCCTAGGGAAGGAAATGGCAACCTACTCCAGTATTCCTACCTGGGAAATCCCAAGGAGAGAAGAGTCTGGTGAGCTACAGTCCATGGGCTCTCAAAGTAGTCAGACATGACTTAGTAACTAAACAACAGCATTAAGCATACCACATATGTTCATTTTCTATAGTAGGCTAGAGATATATGATTAATAAAACCAGTCTTCCACAGGACGCTTCTATAGGAAGAACTATTCATGAGTTTTGGTTAATACTCATTCCATAAAAGACATGACTGAGAACAAGTTTCATATTCTTACTGAGAAGGTTTTCATTGAGGAAATTTAAGATTAGAGTCTTTATAGAGGTATCATGATAATCAAGTAAATTATTGTCTTCATTTCTACTAAATCCAGCTAACTCGCAATGTGCCTGAAATGAACTTGCACTGTAGCCATTCAAGAACTGTACAGCCTCAAGTACACCATCAGTATCTTTTTGTAAATGAGGTAACTAAGCCTTGATTGAGTAAGTAAGTTTACCAAACAGTTAGGAGTGTTGGAACCAGGTTGAATTAAAGAACTATGACTCCAGAAACTATACTATAAACTGTTATGCTATGGCATCTCCTGATGTTAGGTTTTCATATTTAAGCTTCCAAGTTAACCATTTTATACACAGTATCTTTCTTAGTCTTCATTAAGACATTATATGAGCCATTACTATTTTACCTGTTTTACAGAATAGAAAACTAAGGCTTGGAGAGAACAGATAACAATTTGCCAGAAATGCCGTCTAATAACAACTCAGAAAGCAGGGATTCAACCAAGTCTCCCTGAGTCCAAAACTCATACTCTTCATCATTATTAATTTGTTGTAACAGAGTTTTATATGTTATTGAGTGAAAATGGGGGAAATTCCCCTTGTGCCTCTAAAGCTGAATAATATCCAGCTATTAGGAGGAGTTTATGGGAAAAGGCTGATAAGAACTCAGTGAATAAGCATAGCTGTTGTTTAGTTCCTAAGTTGTGTCCAACTCTTTGCAAACCTGTAGACTGTAGCCCTCCAGGCTCCTTGTCCATGGGATTTCCCAGGCAGGAATAATGGAGTGGGTTGGCATTTCTTTCTACAGGGAATTTTCCTGCATTGACAGGCTGATTCTTTCTTGCTGAGCCACAATTAGGAAGTATTTATGGGAAATGGCCTATAAGAACTTAGTGAATTAGTATACTGGGGAAAATTCTGAAAGAGATGGGAATGCCAGAACACCTGATCTGCCTCTTGAGAAACCTATATGCAGGTCAGGAAGCAACAGTTAAAAGTGGACATGGAACAACAGACTGGTTCCAAATAGGAAAAGGAGTATGTCAAGGCTGTATATTGTCACCCTGCTTATTTAACTTACATGCAGAATACATCATGAGAAACGCTGGACTGGAAGAAGCACAAGCTGGAATCAAGACTGCTGGGATACCAATAACCTCAGATATGTAGATAACACCACCCTTATGGCAGAAAGTGAAGAGGAACTAAAAGCCTCTTGAGGAAAGTGAAAGAGGAAAGTGAAAAAGTTGGCTTAAAGCTCAACATTCAGAAAACGAAGATCATGGCATCCGGTCCCATCACTTCATGGGAAATAGATCCTGGGGAAACAGTGGAAACAGTGTCAGATTTTATTTTTGGGGGCTCCAAAATCACTGCAGATGGTGATTGTAGCCATGAAATTAAAAGACACTTACTCCTTGGAAGGAAAGTTATGACCAACCTAGATAGCATACTCAAAAGCAAAGACATTACTTTGCCAACAAAGGAATTTCCAGGGGTCATGCATGGATGTGAGAGTTGGACTGTGAAGAAAGCTGAGCGCCGAAGAATTGATGCTTTTGAACTGTGGTGTTGGAGAAGACTCTTGAGAGTCCTTTGGACAGCAAGGAGATCCAACCAGTCCATTCTAAAAGATACCAGCCCTGGGTGTTCTTTGGAAGGAATGATGATGCTAAAGCTGAAACTTCAGTATTTTGGCCACCTCATGCGAAGAGTTGACTCACTGGAAAAGACCCTGATGCTAAGAGGGATTGGGGGCAGGAGGAAAAGGGAATGACAGAGGATGAGATGGCTGGATGGCATCACCAACTCAATGGACGTGAGTTTGAGTGAACTCCAGGAGTTGGTGATGGACAGGGAGGCCTGGCGTGCTGCAGTTCACGGTGTTGCAAAAAGTTGGACATGACTGAGCAACTGAACTAAATTGAACTGAATACTGTAAATGCAACATGTGCAGAAAAGTTAAATCCAGTCTTCAGAAAACAATACAAAAAGTATAAAAATACTTTAAATGGCAATGTTTGAGTAGTAATGTGGAGGTCTTTTGCTATTTTGTTTTTTCCCCCAATTTTATGCTTTATAGTCAAATGCTGCAATATTAACTATTGACTGCCCGTGACTTAATGGTAGTTTGACCCATGATTTTTCAACTTTACAACTGCATGAAAGCAATATTCACTTAGTAGAAACCATACTTTGAATTTTTAATTATGATCTTTTCCCAGGCTAGTGATACATGGTAAGATACTCTGTCATGATGCTGGGCATCAGCAGCACATCACAGCTCCGAGTCAGGCACGTAATCACAAGGGTAAATAACCATGTTGTACTGATACAACCATCCTGTTTTTTCACATTTAATACAGGAAGAAAATTCTTGAAATTTATATGGAAACACAAAAGACTATGAGTAGCCAAAGCAATCTTGAGAAAGAACAACAGAGCTGGAGGAATCCAACTTCTTGACTTCAGAATGGAGTACAAAGCTACAGTAACTGAGACAGTATGGTACTGGTACAAAAATAGAAATATAGATCAATGGAACAGGATAGAAAGCTCAGAAATAAATCCACACACCTATGGTCATTAATCTATGTCAAAGACAAGTGAATATATCATGAAGGAAAGGCATTCTCGTCAATAAATGGTGCTGGGGAAACTAGACAGCTACATGTAAAAAAATGAAATTAGAACATTTTTTAACAACATATAGAAAAATAAATTCAAATAGATTAAAGATCTAAATGTAAGATCAAATACTATAAAACTCTTACAGGAAAACATAGGCAGAACTCTGACATAAAATGCAGAATATCTTTTTCACACCATCTCCCAGAAAATGAGAATCAAAACAAACAAACAAAAACTAATGGGACCCAATTAAACTCAAAAGCTTTTGCATAGCAACAGAAACCATAAACAAACTAAAAAAAAAAAAAAAACTCACAGAATAGGAGAAAATATTTGTAAATGTTGCCAACAACAAAGGATTAGTCATCAAAATTTACAAATAGCTCATGCAGCTCAATATCATGAAAAAAAAACCAACAAAAAAACTGGGCAGAGGACATAAATGGATAGATATCTATACAAAAAGACGCACAAAAGGCCAAGAAGCACATGAAAAGATGCTCAACATTGCTAGTTATTAGAGAGATTTAAATCAAAACTATGATAAGATGTTACCTCATATCATATCAGTCAGTAGGCCATCACCAACAAAACTCCAAAAAACATATGCTGAAGGAGGTGTGGAGAAAAGAGAACCCTCTTACACTGTTGGTGGAATGTAAATTGGTACAGCCATTATGGAGAAAAACATGGAGGTTCCTTAAAAACTAAAAATAGAGTTACCATCAGTTCACTTCATTTGCTCAGTTGTGTCTGATCCTTTGCGAATTCATGATCCCATGAATCGCAGCACACCAAGTCTCCCTGTCCAACACCAACTCCCGAAGTTTACCCAAACTCATATCTATCGAGTTGCTGATGCCATCCAGCCATCTCATCCTCTGTCATCCCCTTCTCCTCCTGCCCCTAATCCCTCCCAGCTTCAGTGTCTTTTCCAATGAGTCAGCTTTTCTCATGAGGTGGCCAAAGTACTGGAGTTTCAGCTTCAACATCAGTCCTTCCAATGAACACCCAGGACTGATCTCCTTTAGGATGGACTGGTTGGATCTCCTTGTAATCCAAGGGACTCTCAAGAGTCTTCTCCAACATCATAGTTCAAAAGCATCAATTCTTTGGCGCTCAGCCTTCTTCACAGTCCAACTCTGTCATCCATACATGACCACAGGAAAAACCATAGCCTTGACTAGATGGACCTTTGTTGGCAAAGTAATGTCTCTGCTTTTCAATATGCGATCTAGAGTGGTCATAACTTTCCTTCCAAGGGAGCGTCTTTTAATTTCATGGCTGCAGTCACAATCTGCAGTGATTTTGGAGCCCCCAAAATAAAGTCTGACACTGTTTCCACTGTTTCCCCAGGGATATATTTCCCATGAAGTGATGGAACCAGATGCCATGATCTTCATTTTTTGAATGTTGAGCTTTAAGCCAACTTATTCACTCTCCTCTTTCACTTTCATCAAGAGGTTTTTAGTTCCTCTTCACTTTCTGCCATAAGGGTGGTGTTATCTGCATATCTGTGGTTATTTATATTTCTCCTGGCAATCTTGATACAATCCAGTAATTCCACTCCTGGGCATATATCCTGAGAAAAATATGGTTCAAAAGGATACATGTACACCAATGTTCATTAAAGTGCTGCTTACAATAACCAAGACATGGAAGCAACCTAAATGTCTATCAACAGATGAGTGGATAAAGTAGATATGATACGCATATACAATGGAATATTCAGTTCAGTTCAGTCGCTCAGTCGTGTCCGACTCTTTGCAACCCTGTGAATCGCAGCACACCAGGCCTCCCTGTCCATCACCATCTCCCGGAGTTCACTCAGACTCACGTCCATCAAGTCAGTGATGCCATCCAGCCATCTCATCCTCTGTCATCCTCTTTCCCTCCTGCCCCCAATCCCTTCCAGCATCAGAGTCTTTTCCAATGAGTCAACTCTGCATGAGGTGGCCAGAATACTGGAGTTTCAGCTTTAGCATCATTCCTTCCAAAGAAATCCCAGGGCTGATCCCCTTCAGAATGGACTGGTTGGATCTCCTTGCAGTCCAAGGGACTCTCAAGAGTCTTCTCCAACACCACAGTTCAAAAGCATCAATTCTTCAGCGCTCAGTTTTCTTCACAGTCCAACTCTCACATCCATACGTGACCACAGGAAAAACCATAGCCTTGACTAGACGGACCTTAGTTGGCAAAGTAATGTCTCTGCTTTTGAATAGACTATCTAGGTTGGTCATAACGTTTCTTCCAAGGACTAAGCGTGTTTTAATTTTATGGCTGCAGTCACCATCTGCAGTGATTTTGGAGCCCAAACAAATAAAGTATGACACTGTTTTCCACTGTTTCCCCATCTATTTGCCATGAAGTGATGGGACCAGATGCTATGATCTTCGTTTTCTGAATGTTGAGCTTTAAGCCAACTTTTTCACTTTCCTCTTTCACTTTCATCAAGAGGCTTTTTAGTTCCTCTTCACTTTCTGCCATAAGGGTGGTGCCATCTGCATATCTGAGGTTATTGATATTTCTCCCAACAATCTTGATTCCAGCTTGTATTTCTTCCAGTCCAGCATTTCTCATGATGTAGTCTGCATATAAGTAATGGAATATTACTCAACCATTAAAAAGAAGGAACTAGTGCCATCTGAAGCAACGTGGATAAATCTGAAGATTATCATAATAAGTGAAGTAAGTCTTATAGAGAAAGAAAAATATCACATGATATTGCTTATATGTGAAAAAATTTTTAAATGATACAAATGAACTTATTTACAAAACAGAGACAAGTTCACAGACCTAGAGAATGAATTTATGATTACCAGGGCAGAAGGGCGGCAGGCAGGGATAGACTGGGAGTTTGTGACTAGCATGTACACACTGCTATATTTAAAACAGATAACCAGCAAGGACCTACTGTATAGCACAGGAAACTCTCAATATTCTGTAATAACCTATATGGGAAAAGAATTTTTAAAAGAACAGATACATGTATATGTATAAATGAATCACTTTACTGTATACCTGAACTAACACAACATCATTAACCAACTATGTTTCAATATAAAATAAAAATTAAAACAATAATTTTGTGAGAAACTGTCTGAGCTGAGGGGGAAAATGACAGGAAAGGTTTTAAAAAATAAGGCAAAGAGAACATTTAGTGAATTAGCTCTCTACTTCTGCATGAATAAATAATCTCCTGGGATCCTCAATTAACAGGGCTTAACTCTCACACTTGTAGTCGTCAATGCAGAGGGCTCTTGCCTGCTTTTCAGAGGGTAAGATAATACTCACCCAACAAAAATATATGATCTTCCCCTGTGTATCTAAGCAATTTGATGTGACTGTTGACACAAGGACTTCTACAGGAAATACTGGAGAAAAGGTAAAAATATAAAAATTTAACAACAACAGTGATAACAGTAGCAATAGGTTAAGGCTCCAGTGCAAAAGTTTCTATTTGACAATTTTGAATCTCATGTTGTGGACAGAGGGAAACAACAAAGCTGTTCAAACAAGGAAGTGAAATGACCTGATAAGTCTTTGCCATGAAAATCCTTCACAAATTGGAGAGAAAGGGCCAAGAAGTGATTCTAAGACATCTGTACCTCCATCAAGATGAGGAAGCTTAGATCCAACTCCCTGATGCGACCCCTGAGCAGAGCTAAGGAATGTTCTGCTCTGGCCTCTCTCAGACCTGACAAGTGGATCCTCAGAACATCTGCTTGACACTCACAGGGCTCAAGCACAAGTGAGAAAGGAAAGATCTACAAAACAACCAGAGAGGCCCTGGGAGGGAACGGATTCCTGGGGCAACTAGCTGCACAGCCCTCGATGGCTGAGGTCACATGATACCTTCAGCCCACCTATCTCTTCTTTCTAGAAAATTAAAGGAGGCTCTGTTTCCAAAACTCATAATTGATAGCATTCACTGGAGGCCCAGGAACAGTTTCTTACATCATAGCCACCACACTGTGTTATTTTTATAGACTTCCCTTTAACACCCGATAGGCAATCCGAGTTGTCTTACACATTGATGAAATCTCTTGCCCTCCTGAGAATTGGGGGCCTTAAAAAGTAACATTTTCCAATCTACTGGGAGTCAAAGGTAAAATAGAAGGGTCAGAGTCTCCAGAGAAGGTAGGCCCCAGAGGAAAGGAATAACTAGTAAAGAACATTCTCCTAACACAGATCTTCTGGAAGTGGTAAATTGATCCTCATGGATCCTCACTCCCTGGAGCCTCTGCTTAGACTCTTTCCATCCTCCAGCAAACACAGAAAGATTGTCACCTTATTTCTACTGCCTTACTGCTTGGTGGTTTCTGTAGAGAAGACCAACCTTCCTCTCCAGAAAGACCAGACATTCAGAGAAACTTCAGGTCTGGATTGCCCTCTTTTGTCCATTTTCTTAGAGGAGAAAGTAAATATTAAAAAGTTAGAAAAACTACTACCTTCTAAATAAGAGTTCCTTTACTCTGCTTTAGCTATATATGATATTAGATTGGCCAAAAAGTTCATCCAAGTCTTTCATGTTATATTTTGTGTGTGTGTATGTGTGTGTGTGTGCATGTGCACATGTGCACTCAGTTGTATCTAACTTCTGTGTCCCTGTGGAGTGTAGCCTGCCAGGCTCCTCTGTCCATGAGATTCTACAGACAAGAATATTGGAGTGGGCTCACACTCCTTTCTCCAGGGTATCTTCCCAATCTAGGGATTAAATTCGGGTCTCCTGCATTGCATGAGACAGGTGTGCCATCTCCTGACCAAACTAAATGAAATAGATGGATGTGCTATTGCAATAGCAGGCCAATAATGCTTCCACCCCATTGTGCCTTCTTAAACTAGCCTTGAGGAAAAAGTAAAATATAAGAGGAACATCTTTCCTTCATTTTATATAGTATAGCTGATGACCTGAATATTCAAGATTGATTTTAACCCAACCTTTACAAGATATAATGCAGGTGAGTATGTAGTTTTTCCTGTTTGGCTTTGTTAATGACTCAGTCCAAACATCCTGTATACATCACACAGCTTTGACACCACCGTTTGCATATTCCCACTCTTTCTGCCACAGCACTTCCTACAACTAATTCAGGGGACACTTCCTGCCTCTCTGGACAGCTCCAGCATCCCCTTTGTGCCAGATGAAACCACAGCTACTCTGTACAGAGGAGGAAATTAATTAAGGGTAAGTAACAAACAATACAATCTTGTTAGAAATATCTTTTTTCATCCATAGTCAATTTAGTTAAGTTGAGCATGAAATGATAATGGCACACACAGAATCATTTTTCACATCTTTCTTATTTTCTAGGGCATATAGTCAGACTCTCAAAGTAAAACTGCCCTGAGAGGGAACTGGCCTGATCTTTTCCCTTCTTGTAGAAGTGAAAATCTATCCAACTGATTTTCTCATGTAAGAGATAGATGTAACCTCAATATCACTTCTAGATCTTACAGATCTCACAGCCGTGATATCATGTGTACTTGCAGTGTGCTTGGAATAGGAGTAAGCATGCTATAATGAAAAGTAATTAAAAATCAGATAGTACTATTCCTTTTTCATGTAAAGAAAAGGAAGCTACAAAGAACAGAGTTGTGGTTGCCAAGGGGCAAGAGGGAGAGAGAGGGATGGACAGGATGTTTGGGGTTAGTAGATACAAACTATTACATTTAGAATGGGTAAACAATATAGAACAAATTTTTCAAGCAACAGAAAAACAATAAGGTCCTATTGTGTAGCATAGGGAACTATACCCAATATCCTGCAATAATCCATAATGGAAAAGAATATTAAAGAGAATGCATATATGTGTATAACTGAGTGACTTTGCTGTACAGCAGAAATTAGCACAACACTGTAAATCAACTATACTTCAATTAAAAATAGAGAATAAAAATTTTAAAAATTAAGAAAACAAAGTTTATAGACAATAGAAGATTCCACTAGAGCCAGCAAGCTAATTTGTTATGAGGCTGAACCTAGAATTTCCTCCCAACTTCCTCCTCTCCTATTTTAACATCCACAACTGGGAGACCATAATTATCTCCAGAAACAGAGAGTAAGCCACTTGTGGTGGGACATACTCTTCCACACAGAACATTAGCTTCCATTACTTCTTTGAATGGATTCATCTCAAGTCTGGGCCAGCATTCTCATTACCTACATCACTTGGAACCTTTTCCTATATAATTCATTTCCTAAGATTTCATCTCACAAGCTATTTGAAGCTCAAATGAAGTAATTGGTAAATATTTCTATATTATCTGTCTAGATTATCTACATTGTTCACAATGTAGAGAGTCATTTCCTTAAAAAAAAAAAAAAACGTTTACAAAGTACACACCCTCTTCCTTGTAGTGTGCTGAGCAGTAGGAGTTAAGAGCAACCATGAAGGCCAACAAGAAGAAAGACACTTAGGAAGGTACTTGGCTGCTTCTAGAAGCTGAAAGAAGGCCAATGCTACATTACTAAAGTATTGTGTGGAGGAAGGAACCAGTGCATGCAAGTGTGTGTGTAAAGAAACAGAAAGAGAAAGGCAATCCTGATGACGTTGGAAACTGCATTTTTGTAATGAAATTGGTCCAAAAAAATCTGTAAGCACAGAACAGGCTGATTCCAGCTGCCCTCTAGAGGTCTCCTCCATTTCTAATAAGGTCACATGATGGACCAAAGAGTTTCCATTGTTCTACAGTAAAATGAATGTCTTTGCTTTCCTGTCTCTATAAATGTATTGACCAGGGCTCAGCAAATTATGGCTATAGGTCAAATATGGCCTGCTTTTTTTATAGCCAGTGGGCTAAGAATTTTACTTTTTAATTTAAATTTAAAAATCCATGGAAGACTAATATTCTGTAATACATCAAAATTACATGGAATTCAAATTTCTATGGACATAAAATTTTATCAGAATACAGTCATGTGCATTCATTTAGGTTTTGTGTCTATGGCTACTTTCATACAACAGCAGAAATGAATACTTATAGTAAAGACTATACGGCCTACAAGACTAAAATAGCTAAGAAAGTATTTGCTGACCCCTGGTGCAGAGTATTACAAAGTGAGTCCCTCTCTACTGTTATGCTGCCTAGCATAGGTATTATAGTCCGAACACATGCAGCTTGCAGTAGGATCAGTAGAGCACAGGGTATGGAATACATCCTGCTACCCCACTGTTTGTTGAACCCTGTTTTATATTTTCAGCATTTATGTAACTAGAGGGTGTGCATATCTCCCTTACATACAGAGTGTGTGTTTCTGTATGTATGCGTGTGCATCAGAGACACAGAAAAAATATATTTGACTAACAGAATCATGAGGAGAGTTTGGAGATATGAATAAGGATCAATTCGAAGACCCTAGTTTGAAAATTTGTTTGATCCTAAGTGCATTGGGAAGCTATTTGAAATTTGTTTGATCTGGATTTTCTTGTTTTTAAGAGTCACTCTGGCCATGATATGGATCACAGATTGTAGAGAGACACGGATGAGATACAAGAAACCCAGTTAGGACAGTATCACAGTAGTCCAGTGATGAAAAGAAGATGATGGCTTGAATTAGAAAGAGGTGAATGGACATGAGACTTATTTTAGAGACAGACTAGCAGAAATTGCTGATGAATTAGATGTGAGCATAAAGGAAAGGGAAGAAATACTACACTGAAATGTTTTATCACAAATAAATAAATAAATAAAAACACTTCTTAAATATTTAATCTAAAGGGTCATTTATTAAATTAAACAGATGCTTACCCCTAAATGAAATTTCAGGAACCCCAGCAAAACAACCCTGGTCAAAAATGCATGAGCATTATAAGTAACAATTGTTTTTAATTGATCATAAAAAAGCTATCTTCCTCTGAATTAGTACTGGACTTACAATCATTTTTAGAAACAACAAAGGACCTTTATACGTAGCAGAATTATTCTTTTCTGTCCCTATTTTTCTGAGAAATTAGACAGGCAGAATGATGGTAAGTGGCTAGGTAGGTAGATAGACAGTCAGATTCTCTATTAAGAACAAAGTCTAATGTTCAAATATCTCTGCCACACTTTTCTTCAAGAGTTTACCAATTCTGATCAAATATTTTCTTAAATCCATGATGAAAATGTGAATGAGAATAGCTAACCCAGTTTATAGGGAAAAAAATAGCTATTAACATACAAATCCCTATTTACTTTTCCAAGATGATTTAAATATAAATTTGGGTCCTCATGTCTCTATACAAACTCATTTGATATTTGCTGGTCCTTTCCAGATCCATGAAAATCTCCAACACCCCCAACACCTCCAGCACCATCACTGGCTTCATCCTCCTGGGCTTCCCTTGCCCCAGGGAGGGGCAGATTCTCCTCTTTGTGCTCTTCTCTGCTGTCTACCTCCCCTCACCCTCATGGGCAACGGTTCTATCATCTGTGCTGTGTGCTGGGATCAGAGACTCCACACCCCCATGTACATCCTGCTCGCCAGCTTCTCCTTCCTAGAGATCTGGTATGTCACCTCCACGGTCCCCAACATGTTGGCCAACTTCCTCTCTGACAACAAGCTCATCTCCTTCTCTGGGTGCTTTCTCCAGTTCTATTTTTTCTTCTCCCTGGGTTCTACAGAATGCTTTTTCTTGGCTATTATGGCATTTGATCGATACCTTGCCATCTGCTGGCCTCTACACTACCCCGCTCTCATGACTGGACGTCTCTGTGCCAATCTTGTGATCAGCTGCTGGGTACTTGGTTTCCTCTGGTTCTTGATTCCCATCATCATCATCTCCCAAATGTCCTTCTGTGGATCTGGGATCATTGACCACTTCCTGTGTGACCCAGGTCCTCTTCTAGCACTCACTTGTGAAAAAGCTCCTGTGATGGAGCTTGTCTTCTCTACCTTAAGTCCTGTGCCCCTCATCATTCCTTTTCTCTTCATCATGGGGTCTTATGCTCTGGTCCTGAGAGCTGTATTGAAAGTCCCTTCAGCAGCTGGGCGAAAAAGGCTTTCTCCACCTGCGGGTCTCATCTGGCTGTGGTTTCACTGTTCTATGGCTCAGTCCTCGTAATGTATGGCAGTCCAACATCTGAGCATGAAGCTGGAATGCAGAAGATTGTGACTCTGTTTTATTCTGCTGTGACGCCACTTCTTAACCCTGTAATATATAGTCTTAGAAACAAAGACATGAAAAAGGCCCTGCAGAAATTTCTTAGACTATAAAAAGTGTTAATCAAAAGAGTTCTTGAGCAATTAAAGACCGAAATTGTGTTTACCTCATTTTCAGGTTTTAAAAAATGTGTTTTTTTTCTTCAGATAATCATTCATCTTAATATTGACTAAAGTTTCAGTCACCTATGAACATGTATCTGTTGCTTATTTATTCTCTTGGTTCTTGCTCATTTGTCCTGTTTCTTTTTTTTTTTTTTTTTTGGTCCTGTTTCTTATATACCTCATTTTTTACCAAATGCTGAACATTATATTTTAAAATTTTTAATAATGTAGTAAAGAAAGTTTTCTTTTACCAGAAGATAGAGTAAAATATATCATTTTGATCTCATTTAAGAAGTATTTATTTTAAGGTGTAATAAAAATAGTCTAAAACAGCTTTGCTTTTATTTCTGGAATGTGATCCTTAGTCAGGAACATGACCATTCTGAGATTTCAATCGCACACCTGAAATGTTTTCAAAACACCTCCACCTTAGAGAGCCCTGACTCTCTATTCCTATATTCTGAAACCCATGACTTCTAAGACCTCTGCTCAGCTCTTTAAACTCCCAGTTTCTTCTTTCTGCTAGACTTCTTGAAATCTCATCTTGCACATGAATGACTGAGAAATCAAAAATGCCTAGAAAGAAACCACATCACATTTTGACCCTCTACTCTGTGGTCCTCCTGTCTCCAGTATTTTTTCTCAAACACCAGTTTCTCTGGCAGCCACAAACACCAAATCCCTTATATCCTTAGTTCAATGAAACTACTGCTTTCTGCTGAGACTTTATTCTTCCTTCTCGCTGTTCTTTCTCAGATACCTCCATGTCCCCATACTCCCCAACGCAGTGATTGTCATCCTAGGGGAGAAACACTCAAGGTAAATGTGGGGCTCCTCTTCTTATTCCTCCCTTCCCTGGAATTATAACCCCTGAAGTCATGTCTGTGGACTTCTCTCTCGTGCCTTCAAAGACTTGTTTTATGTAATTTCTCCAGATTTTAAAGTTACTTTTAGTAGAAGGATAAGTTTAATCCAAGCTGATTAGTCATGGCTATAACCAAAAGTTGTTTTCTATTACGTCTAAGTTCCATACTTTCTCACTTCTTCCCTCACTTTCAGAAGATGATCTTGTAGCATAATCATGCAAAAATCCACAAATCAGAGACAAGTGAATACAGGGACTGGTATAAACATGCAAAGGCCTGGTTTTCTTTTCACTGCAAGCACCTTCAGATTCCTGAGTATTCTACCCTGCAAACAAGGTGGACAAGGTGAAGGGTTTATTTCAATAAAATAAGGAAAACCAGTAACCCAGAGACAAATTTAGGCTTAATTATTTTAAGATAGAGGTGCTCAGGAACTGTTCAGTTCAGTTCAGTTCAGTTGCTCAGTTGAGTCTGACACTTTGCAACCCCATGGACTGCAGCATACCAGGCCTCCTTGTCTATCACCAACTCTCAGAGCTTACTCAAACTCATCTCCATTGAGTTGTTGATGCCATCCAATCATCTCATCCTCTGTAGTCTTCTTCTTCTACCTTCAATCTTTCCCAGTATCAGGATCTTTTTAAATGAGTCAGTTCTTTGAATCTGGTGGCCAAAGGACTGGAGTTTCAGCTTCAGCATCAGTCCTTCTAATGAATATTCAGGACTGACTTCCTTTAGGATGGACTGATTGGATCTCCTGGCAGTCCAAGGGACTCTCAAGAGTCTTCTCCAACACCACAGTTCAAAAGCATCGATTCTTTGGCGCTCAGCTTCTTTATAGTCCAACACTTACATCCATACATGACTACTGGAAAAACCATAGCTTTGACTACACAGACCTTTGTTGGCAAAATAATGTCTCTGCTTTTTAATATGCTGTCTGCTGCTAAGTTGCTTCAGTCTTGTCTGACTCTGTGCGACCCCAGATGACAGCCCACCAGGCTCCCCTGTCCCTGGGATTCTCCAGGCAAGAATACTAGAATGGGTTGCCATTTCCTTCTCCAATTCATGAAAGGGAATATGAAAGTGAGGTCACTCAGTCGTGTCCAACTCTTAGCGACCTCATGGACTGCAGCCTACCAGGCTCCTCTGTCCATGGGATTTTCCAGGCAAGAGTACTGGAGTGGGGTGCCACTGCCTAGGTTGGTCAAAACTTTCCTTTCAAGGAGCAAGCATCTTTTAATTTCATGGTTCAGTCACCATTTGCAGTGATTTTGGAGCCCCCCAAAATAAAGTCTGACACTGTTTCCACTGTTTCCCCATCTGTTTTCCATGAAGTGATGAGACCAGATGCCATGATCTTCATTTTTGATTGTTGAGTTTTAAGCCAACTTTTTCACTCACCTCTTTCACTTTCATCAAGAGACTCTAGTTCTTTTTCGATTTTGCCATAAGGGTGGTGTTATCTGCATATATGAGGTTATTGATATATTTCCTGGTGATCTTCATTCCAGCCTGTGCTTCATCCAGCTCAGAGTTTCTCATGATGTAGTCTGCATATAAGTTAAATAAGCAGGGTGACAATATACAGCCTTGACCTGCTCCATTCCTGATTTGGAACCAGTCTGTTGTTCCATGTCCAGTTCTAACTGTTGCTTCCTGATCTGTATACAGGTTTCTCAAGAGGCAGGTCAGGTGGTCTGGTATTCCCATCTCTTTCAGAACGTTCTACAGTTCATTGTGATCCACACAGTCAAAGGCTTCAGCATAGTCAATAAAACAGAAGTAGATGTTTTTCTGGAACTCTCTGGCATTTTTGATGATCCAGCAGATGTTGGCAATTTGATCTCTGGTTCCTCTGTCTTTTCTAAATTCAGCTTGAACATCTGGAAGTTCATGGTTCATGTATTGTTGAAGCCTGGCTTGGAGAATTTTGAGCATTACTCTGCTAGCAAGTGAGATGAGTGCAACTGTGTGGTAGTTAGAGAACTGGACGTTGCCTTTCATTGGGACTGGAATGAAAACTGACCTTTTCCAGTCCTGTGGCCACTGCTGAGTTTTCCAAATTTGCTGGCATATTGAGTGCAGCACTTTCACAGCATCATCTTCTAGGAGTTGAAATAGCTCATCTGGAATTCCATCACCTCCACTAGCTTTGTTTGTAATGATGCTTTCTAAGGCCCACTTGACTTCACGTTGCAGGATGTCTGGCTCTAGGTGAGTGATCACACATCGTGGTTCTCTGGGTCATGAAGATCTTTTAGTACAGTTCTTCTGTGTATTCTTACCACCTCTTCTTAATATTGTCTGCTTCTGTTAGATCCATACCATATCTGTCCTTTATAGTGCCCATCTTTGCATGAAATGTTCCCTTGGTATCTCTAATTTTCTTGAAGAGATCTCTAATCTTTCCCATTCTATTGTTTTCCTCTATTTCTTTGCATTGATCACTGAGGAAGGCTTTCTTATCTCTCCTTGCTATTCTTTGGAACTCTGCATTCAAATGGGTATATCTTTCCTTTTCTCCTCTGCCTTTCTCGTCTCTCTTCTTTTCACAGCTCTTTGTAGGGCCTCCTCAGACAGCCATTTTGCCTTTTTGCATTTCTTTTTCTTAGGGATGGTCTTGATCAGTGCTTCCTGTACAATGTCACAAACCTCCATCCATAGCTCATCAGGCACTCTGTCTATAAGATCTAATCCTTTGAATCTATTTGTCACTTCCACTGTATAATCATAAGGGATTTGATTTAGGTCATACCTGAATGGTCTAGTGGTTTTCCCTACCTTCTTAAATTTCAGTCTGAATTTGGCAATAAGGAGTTCATGATCTGTGCCACAGTCAGCTCCCAGTCTTGTTTTTGCTGACTATATAGTGCTTCTCCATTATTGGGTGCAGAGAACATAATCAATCTGATTTCAGTATTGACCATCTGGTGATGTCCATGTGTAGAATCTTCTCTCATGTTGTTGGAAAAGGGTCTTTGCTATGACCAGTGCATTCTCCTGGCAAGACTTTATTAAATTTTTCCTGCTTCATTCTGTATTCCAAGGTCAAATTTGCCTGTTACTCCAGGTATTTCTTGATCCTACTTTTGCATTGCAGTCCCCTATAATGAAAAGGAATTATAGATCAGTAAAATTGTTTACTCAGGATTTTTATTAGTAACTTGGACTAGCTCTCCTTGAAGTACCTCCTAGATCCTGAAAGAAAAGTTATACTATTATTGTACATATTTATCAATTCAGCTATCTGATTCTGCAGATGAAGAAAATGAGAACTGGGTTTCAGGAGTGATTTTCTAAGGATAATATTTTAATGGTAAAACAATAAAAATGTGTTATGCACCACCCTTTTCATCTGCCTTTTCTTTTCAGTAAACAATCCTATATTTTTAACTTTAGAACTTCTCAATTATTTCCCCTTGAATAATCTCAATGATTTGTCACTTATATATTGTTCCCTTAATATATATAAAGCTCTATAAACAGTAAGAGAACAGAACAACATCATAATAAGAAAATAAGCAAAAAGATACAAACAAGTAACATATAGAAAACATTCTTAAACATATAGAAATATCACGAATTCATTCATAAAAAGATAAAGAGAGAATATCGTTAGACAGTATCTCATGTCTAACCTGGGGAGTGACAAAGATCAGTAAGTTTGATAACACACTATATGGTTGAGAATGTGAAATGGGTTCTCTCACACTTAGTTGGTGGGAGTATAAGTTTTACACTGTATTTAGGACAGTCAAAATTTAAAAGGCCTATGCCCTGGAACCCAGCAATGCAGCATCTAAGATGCTTAGCCTATGGCTTTTTCACACATATAGGAAATTATGAAAGTATAAAAATGTTCATTGTATCATTCTTGTAATAGCAAAATGTTGAGAAAAATGTCAGTTCCCATTAATGGAAAACTAATTAAATAAGTTTCCATTCCAATCCCAAAGAAAGGCAATGCCAAAGAATGCACTAACTACTGCACAATTGCACTCATCTCACATGCTAGTAAAGTAATGCTCAAAATTCTCCAAGCCAGGCTTCAACAGTACATGAACCATGAACTTCCAGATGTTCAAGCTGAATTTAGAAAAGGCAGAGGAACCAGAGATCAAATTGCCAACATCTGCTGGATCATCAAAAATGCCAGAGAGTTCCAGAAAAACATCTATTTCTGCTCTATTGACTATGCCGAAGCCTGTGATTGTGTGGATCACAATGAACTGTGGGACATTCTGAAAGAGATGGGAATACCAGACCACCTGACCTGCCTCTTGAGAAACCTGTATACAGGTCAGGAAGCAACAGTTAGAACTGGACATGGAACAACAGACTGGTTCCAAATAAGAAAAGGAGTATGTCAAGGCTGTATATTGTCACCCTGCTTATTTAACTTATATGCAGACTACATCATGAGAAATGCTGGGCTGGAAGAAACACAAGCTGGAATCAAGATTTCCAGGAGAAATATCAATAACCTCAGATATGCAGATGACACCTCCCTTATGGCAGAAAGTGAAGAGGATCTGAAAAGCCTCTTGATAAAAGTGAAAGAGGAGAGTGGAAAAGTTGGCTTAAAGCTCAACAGGCAGAAAACGAAGATCATGGCATCTGGTCCCATCACTTCATGAGAAATAGATCCCTGGAGAAACAGTGTCAGACTTTTTTTTTTTTTTTTTTTTTTGGCCTCCAAAATCACTGAAGATGGTGATTGCAGCCATGAACTTAAAAGACGCTTCCTCCTTGGAAGGAAAGTTATGACCAACCTAGACAGCATTTTCAAAAGCAGAGACATTACTTTGCCAACAAAGGTCTGTCTAGTCAAGGCTATTGTTTATCCAGAAGTCATGTATGGATGTGAGAGTTGGACTGTGAAGAAGTCTGAGCACCGAAGAATTGATGCTTTTGAACTGTGGTGTTGGAGAAGACTCTTGAGAGTCCCTTGGACTGCAAGGAGATCCAGCCAGTCCATTCTAAAGGAGATCAGCCCTGGGTGTTCTTTGGAAGGAATGATGCTAAAGCTGAAACTCCAGTACTTTGGCCACCTCATGCGAAGAGCTGACTCATTGGAAAAGACTGATGCTGGGAGGGATTGGGGGCAGGAGGAGAAGGGGATGAAAGAGTATGAGATGGCTGGATGGCATTACCGACTCTATGGATGTGAGTTTGAGTGAACTCCGGGAGTTGATGATGGACAGGGAGGCCTGGCATGCTGTGATTCATGGGGTCGCAAAGAGTCGGACACGACTGAGCGGCTGAAGTGAACTGAACTGAACTGAACTGAACTGAACTAAACCAGTCTGTTGTTCCATGTCCAGTTCTAACTGTTGCTTCCTGACCTGCATATAGGTTTCTCAAGAGGCAGGTCAGGTGGTCTGGTATTCCCATCTCTTTCAGAATGTTCCACAGTTTATTGTGATCCACACAGTCAAAGGCTTTGGCATAGCCAATAAAGCAGAAATAGATGTTTTTCTGGAACACTCTTGCGTTTTTGATGATCCAGGGGATGTTGGCGATTTGATCTCTGGTTCCTCTGCCTTTTCTAAAACCATCACTGAGCCTCTAATCTGAACTCACTGGGCAAAGATTTGTGACTGACCAAACCTAAGATCTAATCCCCACTTGCCTCATGTCTCTGTCATATGTGAGTGTCCATTCTAAATGGAAGCCTCTCTAGTTACTTACCCTTTTATACTGTTCAGGGGGGTCTCAAGGCAAGAATACTGAAGTGGTTTGCCATTCTCCAGTGGACCATGTTTTGTCATGTATGTATGTAATATGTAGTATGGATGTAGGTGTAGTATGGACGTAGTATGTAGTAGTCATGGATGGATGTGAGAATTGGACTATAAAGAAAGCTGAGGGCTGAAGAATTGATACTTTTGAACTGTGGTGTTGGGGAAGACTCTTGAGAGTCCCTTGGACTGCAAGGAGATCCACCCAGTCCATCCTAAAGGAAATCAGTCCTGAATATTCATTGGAAGGACTGATGCTGAAGCTGACTCAGTTGAAAAGACCCTGAATCTTGGAAAGATTTAAGGCAGGAGAAGGGAATGACAGAGGATGAGATGGTTGGATGGCATCACCAACTCAGTGGACATGAGTTTGAGTAAACTCCAAGAGTTGATGATGGACAGGGAGGCTTGGCGTGCTGCAGTCCATGGGGTTGCAAAGAGTCAGACCCAAGTGAGTGACTGAACTGAAATGAACTGAGCTGAGTTACTTACCCTCTTTTATATTTTCAGGCCTATTATCCACATTCTGTTCAGCACTTCTCCTTTTTACATTAATTTTTCTTATTGAAGTATAGTTGATCACTACTTCTCTTTATTCCATCTTTTCCTTTCCCTTTAGTATTCAAATCTTCTGAAAGGAACTACTTAATCTCCATTCACTAATCCATTTAGCATTTGCTAAAGTCAGAAACTTGTCCTTCAAAGCACTTTCTAATTTTGTCAGTTCCTATATGCAATCAATCACCAACTCCTGTTAATTTTTCCTTCCCAAATGTTTTTTGAATCTGTTCTGGGTATACAGTAGGTCAATGAGAAAGCAAAAATGCTTTCTCTGTTTTGATGGACCAGTAGCAGAGTGAACAGCTACATATATAACCAAAAAGAAAAATGAGCCTCCTTAGGAAGGGCTTACTATGACATTTTTGGAGAAAAATGGATCCTCCCATGGGATGGTGAGGAAAGATGATAACATCTACTCTGCAGCCTATGTGGTGACATACCAATTGTGATTGGATGAAGTTCACAACTGATTGACTAAATCCAATAGTACTTAACTCAGTAGTCCTGTTGTATCACCATCAGTTCAGTTCAGTCTCTCAGTTGTGTCCAACTCTTTGCAATCCCATGGACTGCAGCATGCCAGGCCTCCCTGTCCATCATCAACTTCCAGGGTTTACTCAAACTCATATCCATTGAGTTGATGATGCCATCCAACCACTGCATCCTCTGTCATCCCCTTCTCCTCCCACCTTCAATTTTTCCCAGCATCAGGGTCTTTTCAAAGGAGTCATTTCTTTGCATCAGGTGGCCAAAATATTGGAGTTTCAGCTTCAACATCAGTCCTTCCAATGACCATTCAGGACTGATTTCCTTTAGGATGAACTGGTTGCATCCTAAGGGATACAGTCTCTTTCAGTCCAAGGGACTCTCAAAAGTCTTCTCCAACACCACAAAAGCATCAATTCTTCAGCGTTCAGCTTTCTTTATAGTCCAACTCTCACATCCATACATGACTACTGGAAAAACAATAGTCTTGACTAGACAGATTTTGTTGGCAAAGTAATGTCTCTGCTTTTTAATAAGCTATTTAGGTTGATCATAACGTTCCTTCTTTAAGGAAAATAAATAAAGTAACCTTGATTTGTGTTCAAATAGCATAACATACCGTGTGTTCTTGGGCAAGTTAACACCTTTTTCTCAGAGCTCCTGTGGAAATGCTGTTGAGTATATTCAGTATATGCTAGGTACAGCTCCTGGAATATAATTGGACCTAAAAAATTTTATAGCTGTTGTTGTTAATAATAGTACTATCAACAAACATGATTACAAAGTATAAACTTTTAGCATAATTATTTAAAAACCTTAGTGATTAAAAAGTTACTCAGTTCCAACATATCACACAGCAAAGCTATGGGCAACTCTCTTTGGTTGCTCAGATTGATTTTACTGACCTCCTTGTATATTCTGGCACTTAAAAACATACAGTTTGGTATGATATAAAGGAAGAACTGAAATCACATTGAAACACTGTGATTCAAGAAACAGAAAATAAATAAAGGGAGTGTGTTACATTACTTGTGATGTGCATGAGAGTAAGTGGGAATGTTATATTTAACTGGGGCACTGTAGAAAACGAGTTACTGTGTGCTAAGTTGCTGCAGTCATGTCCAACTCTTTGCAACCCCATGAACTGTCACCTGCCAGGCAAGAATACTGGAGTGGGTGGCCACGTCCTCCTTCAGGGGATCTTCCTGGCCCAAGAATTTAACCCACATCTCTTATGTTTCCTGCATTTGTAGGCAGGTTTTCTACCACTGTGCCACCTGGAAAGCCATGAGTTTCTTAGTACAACTCTAGTCTTCTCAGACCAAATTAAAGTTTACTAAATTTCTAAATAATGAAACATTCTTTTGTGAATCACTAAACAGAAAAGTTTCAGGGGAAAAAAAGTTTCAGGGATTGTTAAACTGAGGGAGATGAGTAGCTGGACACTAGAGTCAAGATTTCATATAACAAGCTTATTATGTTACTGGTGATTGAAACTTCATATTCAGAAACATAAAGCCACAAAAGTTTGCAAAAGTATATTAATATTCAAATGTTATTCCACTGTAGCTAGGATCAATTTGTAGGTGTCTTAGAAAAAATACAGTGATGCCAAGACAGGAAGAAAAGTTATTTACCCTTCATGATAAGACTAATTATGGACAAAGCTGGGAATAAATACTGGGTCTGTGTCTTCTCACTGATGGTTTTTCCCTTACATGGAATCAGCTGAGCAACTGAACTGAACTGATGATGATGTTCATAAATTCAGTAGGTTAGCTTTTCAGTGACAGAAATGACAAGTTCAAAGTTCATTCAACAATTAATTCATTGAGCATGTGCCTACTAAACACCAGAAACTCAGTCAACTGAGAATATAAAGATAAATTTAACATCATTTATGAATTATAAAAGTTTTCAGTCTACAGGAAACACAATACATTATTCAGTCACTGTGGCATATGCTCTCGTATGGATGTGAATAACACGCTATGGAACTATTAAGCAGGAACGTTTCTTATATGTAAATGAGTTTTGCTTTGTTGACTTCAGTAAATGATGGGCATCAAAGGATATCTAAAATT
The DNA here is from genome assembly GCA_917880005.1 of Nanger dama. Classification (NCBI taxonomy): domain Eukaryota; kingdom Metazoa; phylum Chordata; class Mammalia; order Artiodactyla; family Bovidae; genus Nanger; species Nanger dama. Next base: position 77,378,362 of record CAKJTW010000003.1, read on the forward strand.
CTTCATCATCAAAAACTAGGACACAATACATTGACTAGTTTAATTATTAAATGTTGAATCATTATAACCTAACTTTATGGATCAAGTATATTAAAATAATATGCTCAAGAATATTAATTAGGGCATTTATTATAATGAAAATGAAGTCGCTCAGTCGTGTCTGACTCTTTGTGACCCCCGTGGACTGTAGCCCACCAGGCTCCTCCGTCCATGGGATTCCAGGCAAGAATACTGGAGTGGGTTGCCATTTCCTTTTCCAGGGGATCTTCCTGACCCAGGGATCAAACCCAGGTCTCCTGCATTAGATGCAGATGCTTTAACCTCTGAGAAGGACAGTGTTAATTTTCAGAAGATTCTTCAAACCAAACAAGCTCCAGGAATTCTGCATTCCTGGTGGACAGGTAAAATGCCTCCCAGCACGCTCCTTGCTCCTGCAGTCTTACCTGTACCGGCAAAACCACAGTGTCTTCTGCCTCTTTCGACAGGCTGATTTTCTCCTGCCTCTCTCTGTGGTAAATTTCCCTTCAATTCCAGCAGCCAATAGTCTTCCAGCCTGAAACAGATCAGTCATCCACACCTTAACTGAGTCCTTCAGTGAACAGTGTACAGGACCAGCATGTCAGGTTCTTTCTTTCCAAGTGCTGTCTCATCAGTATTTTGCACTCTGCGCTTTCTCTCTAACTGGAAAATGAAAGGCGGCTCCCAATCCCCACTCTTGCCTCCTTAGTCTGATTCAGCCTTCCCACTTTTCGCAGAGCAAGTGGGAGCACTAAGGGGTGCTCATCTTCCTGTCTGTGATGAAAGGCACGTCAGTACTGGTTTGGGGAACTGATCACGAATGTGAGACAGCCCTCCATGTGCATGGTTCGTGATGCATGATGGAGGTCCTGGTAGAAGGTACAGAATGAGAGTGAACTTCCTGTGGACTAGACCATGACACTCCTGGAAGCGTTTCAAAACTGTCTCCCAGGAGCTACTTTCTAGGGGACAAATCGCAAGCACGTCTGCAAAGCCCTCAGTAAATTCCCATGTACTTTGGGTTTCTCTGCAGCTTGTAACAAATGTAGGTAGGATAGTTTCATCTCACTTTCTCAGTGCCTTTGAAATTTATTCAAGTTGTTGTGTGAATCAATGGTTCATTTCTTTTTATTGCTGTGGATGTTCCACAGCTTATTTATCTATTCACCTGTTGGACATTTGCACTGTTTCCATTCTGGGTGATTATGAAGATAGCTGCTTTGAACATCAAAGTACATATTTCTGTGTGAATTGGTGGAAGAATAAACACATAAATCAATGAACAGCATAGAGAGACAATACATACCCACACAAATATAGTCAATAAATGATTTTTTTTTAATTTGTTTTTGGCTGTGCTGGGTCTTTATGACTGCGTGCAGGTGAGTGGAGGCTACTCTCTCTAGTGGCCATGTGAGGGCTTCCAGCTGTGGGGCTTCTCTTGTTACAGACCACTGGCTCTAAGGTGCCCGACCTTCAGTAGCTGCAGCACTCGAGCTCAGTAGTTGCAGCTCATAGGCTGTAAAGCAGGGGCTCAGTAGTTGTGGCGCACAGGCAGCAGCTTGTAAAGAAACATATTGAGGAAAGAACTGATTTTTAAAAAATATCCCGTGTTATATTAATTTTTGAAGGAATAGCAAGAGTACATGGAGACTGTAAAAACAGTGAATAATGGGCACCATACTACTGAGTTTAGGTAAAATACCAGGCTTGCCATAGAGGCTTCCCACCAATCCCGAAGGCCCAAGAAAAGAAGATGGAATTCTGGAAAAGCAGAGCTCTATTTCTTGCTAGAAAAACAAAACAAAACAGATGTTTCTCCTACTCCTGAGTGACCAGATTTAGTTATAACCCTCCAGGTAGTCAACAGAACCCAGGGAACTAGGCACACAAGTGTGCCATCATTTCTGATCTTATTTTCTCATACTATTCTACCTCTGAGTCTCATCTGTACTTCCTGATACCACATTATAATTGTTGGGGAACCAGACCAGAGCCATGGCATGCTCGACAGGTTGCACTAGGCCTAGGTTTTGAATTCTTGTAAACCTGGGTCATGATTCCAGGAGACTACCCCTAGCAGGGTCCCACTCACCCCTAGCATGAAGGGTCTGAGCTACTCCATCTTGTAAAAGAATTCCATCCTGCAAGTCCCCAGGCAAAAGACCTTTGGACATTACCCAACCTAAGCCCACTACCCATAGCCAATCAATCCTCAGATTACCTAACCTAGCCCACTGTACACGAGCCAGTCGGTCACTAGGCTAAACCTTCTGACTTTATGTTCAGGAGCTTGTGATTTACCTTGGAAGTAAAAACCAATCAAGAATCTACACACAAATCCTATGGATGGAAGTAACCAACCAGTTATCTGTCAACTTAAACACCCCCTAAAGTGGCCAATCAGTTGTCCTCCGGCTTGCACTCCCCCTCTTGTATCCTTTTACCTGATTAAATTCCCTATAAAAGCAGTGCAGCCCAAGACTCAGGGCTCCCTCCCTATAGCCACTGCGTCGGTGCCGGGGGAGCCCTAGCTCAAGCTAGCAATAAACCCCTTTATGCTTTTGCATTGCCGTGGACGTCTTATTTCTCTCAGTTTTGGGGACTCGGGCTTTGGGCATAACAATAATCCCCTCTGTCTTTCTTCTAATCTCCTGTGCCTTCTTCACTGCCTGCACTGTCCCAGCTTCAAGGCTTTCACCTACCCAAGGTCTGACCGAGAGCAGATCCGTGTGGTGGGTCTAGAACTTAGAAGCTGCTGTCTGTGAAATCCCCCGAACCACGGGTAGACACCACAAAACAGTTGTCCTAAGAGTAGGGAAGAGGTTAACCTTATGCATTGTATCCTCACTTCAGAAAAGCTATCAAACTGCATCTAAAGACCTAGATATAAGGATGCCTTAACAGATACAACTTGGTGACTCCACCATCGCTTAGTTCCTTGGGATGCTTATAAAACTTTTTATAATCTCTTTTACAGCTTGAATTGTGTTCTCCCCAAATTTATATGTTCAAAGCCCTACCTGGTTGGAAATGTGAGATGCATTTGAAGTGAAGCACTTTAAAGAAGTAAATAAATTAAAATGAGCCCTTGCTGCTGCTGCTGCTGCTGCTAAGTCACATCAATCGTGTTCGACTCTGTGTGACTCCATAGACGGCAGCTCACAAGGCTCTGCCATCCCTGGGATTCTCTGGGCCCCTAATCCAATGTGACTGGTGTCCTTATAATAAGAGGAAATTTGAACACAGAGAGACACCAGGGGTGCCAGACTGCTGTGGCAAGTCACTGTGGTGGGGTGGGGAGAGCAAGACAGGAAGTTGACAGCTGGCTATAAAGGGGGCTTTTGAGGATTTTTTTTTAAAAAGGGCTAAAAACTTTCCCTGAAGCTTGTAATCATCCAAAAGGAAGATGGAAATACTTTTATAATATACCAGGAATTTCATTAAACCTCTTTTATATGTATGCTTGTGTCTGCATTAGGTCATTCAGGTCTTGAAACTGTTGTAGCCACGCGTTCCGGGAAACAAACTCCCTCCGAAGGACAATGCAGAGAGTGGAGTGCAGTTTATTACACCGGCGGCCCCAGGCAGAGTCTCCTCTTAGCCAAGGACCCCGACCAGTTTTTGTGGAAACCTTATATACCCTAAGTGTACTTGCTCAAACCCACCTCCCCAAATTCCTTGAAACTAGTCGGGACAAGGTAAAAGATACAGTCAAAGCTAACCCATGATTGATGTGTCAAAACACTAGATAAACAGTGGATATTTATCAAAAGGCCTGTGGTCATATCCCGATAAACATAATGGAATTTACCACTTTGTTCCTACAGAGATATTTAGCATATTCTTTCAGGCAATGGAGAGTCCAAGTGCAAGTCCTGAGGCGCTTTTATCCGGGGGAGTGGGGGAGGGGGTCTGGTTTTCCATGGTATGCCATTTCTATAGACACCCGGCTCAAAGTTCAGAGTCCATTGGGAGGGTGACCAGGCGTGTGGCCTAATGTTCGCAGCCTGGCCTAAGATGGAGTCCAGCTCTGCCTGTTTCCTCCTTCAAAACCACTCTGAGAACTAGTAATAATCACTTTTTGTTAAACATTCCAGTTTTCTTGGTTTTTTCCGCTTAGCTTAAAGATACTATTGACTGGGTCTTTTTCACATTTCTGTACCTGGTGATTTTCAGGGTGTCAGATAGAGTGGAGTTTGGTAGATTCTATAAATGAAAGTAAGTAGACAAAATATCTTATCTTAGTGTCGACTTAAAAATTAGCCACAACCTGAAAGTAGAGAGTGTTTTACTTGATGCGAATATTTAGGACCCCCAGCCTAGGAGACAGCATCTCAATAGCCCTGAGAGACTGCTTTGAGGAGGCAGGAGAGGGAGTCAGGCTATATACAAGTTTGCAACAAAGCAGACAGGCAGTCGGAACATCAAAGATTATTGTTAAATAAGGAAAACCAGATATCAAGTTAAGGGATGTAGTGTTCTACGTGTGGGAGGGCTTCCAAGGCGGCGCTAGTGGTAAAGAACCTGCCTGGCAATGAAGTTAAGATGTAAGAGACCTGGCTGGGTTTGATCTCTGGGTCTGGAAGATCCCTGGAGAAGTAAATGGAACCCACTCTAGTATTCTTGCCTACAGAATCCCAAGGACAGAGGAGCCTAGTGGGCTGCAGTCTATAGGGTTGTGCAGAGTCAAACATGACTTAGCAGCAGCAGCAACCTATGTATGCAAGATTCTGAGATTATTGAAGTCATTCCTTGCATATGCATTTCAGTTATCTGGGGCCAACATCCTGCATTTTTACAGAAATGTTCTTCTCTTCTTGAGTTCCCTTGGGTCACACTGGAGGGCTATAATCACTGATGACTATGACATCCTTAAGTTCCTCATGTAGGGAGTGGTGCTGCTTGTTGGCATGACTCATAAATTCACATTTAGGGGCCGGAATCTCAGATAGCTATGACACTTCTTGCCCACCACATGGCAGGAAATATTTGATTTCATGTTAGTAAATGAGGCATTGATTATCTGCAAAGGTAAGTAACTTGCACAGGTAGTAAATGTTTGCGCTGAAATTGCTTTTTATTTATTTATTTTTTTAATTAAATTTATTTATTTTTTTAATTACAATACTGTATTTGTTTTGCCATACATTGACACGAATCAGCCATAGGTGAACACAATCGCCCAATGCCGAAGCCCCCTCCCACCTCCCACCCCACATCCTCTACCTGAATCATCCTGTGCATCAGCCCCATGCATCCTGCATCCTACACCAAACATAGATTAGCGCTTCGTTTCTTACAGGAAAATACACATGCTTCACTGCCATTCTCCCAAACCATCCCACCCTTTCCCTCTCCCTCAGAGTCCAAAAGTCCACTCTATACCTCTGTGTCTCTTGTTGTCTCACATATAGGGTCATCATTACTGTCTTCTAAATTCCATATATATGTGTCAGTATACTGTATTGGTGTTTTTCTTTCTGGCTTACTTCACTCTGTATAATCGGTTCCAATTTCATCCATCTCATTAGAACTGAGTCAAATTTATTCTTTTTAAGGGCTGAGTAGTATTCCATAGTGTATATGAACCACAGCTTTCTTATCCATTCATCTGCTGATGGACATCTAGGTTGCTTCCATGTCCTGGCTATTATAAACAGCGCTGCAATGAACATTGGGGTACACGTGTCTCTTTCAATTCTGGTTTCCTCGGTGTGTATGCCCAGCAGTGGGATTGCTGGATCATAAGGCAGTTCTATTTGCAATTTTTTAAGGAATCTCCACACTGTTTTCCATAATGGCTGTACTAGTTTGCATTCCCACCAGCAGTGTAAGAGGGTTCCCTTTTCTCCACATCCTCTCCAGCATTTATTGCTTGTAGACTTTTGGATCGCAGCCATTCTGACTGGTGTGAAATGATACCTCATTGTGGTCTTGATTTGCATTTCTCTGATAATGAGTGATGTTGAGCATCTTTTCATGTGTTTGTTAGCCATCCGTATGTCTTCTTTGGAGAAATGCCTATTTAGTTCTTTGGCCCATTTTTTTATTGGATCATTTATTTTTCTGGAGTTGAGCTGCATAAGTTGCTTATATGTCTTTGAGATTAGTTGTTTGTCAGTTGTTTCATTTGCTATTGTTTTCTCCCATTCAGAAGGCTGTCTTTTCACCTTGCTTATAGTTTCCTTTGTTGTGCAGAAGCTTTTAATTTTAATTAGATCCCATTTGTTTATCTTTGCTTTTATTTCCAGTATACTGGGAGATGGATCATAGAGGATCCTGCTGTGATTTATGTCGGAGAGTGTTTTGCCTATGTTCTCCTCTAGGAGTTTTATAGTTTCTGGTCTTACATTTAGATCTTTAATCCATTTTGAGTTTATTTTTGTGTATGGTGTTAGAGAGGGGTCTAATTTCATTCTTTTACAAGTGGTTGACCAGTTTTCCCAGCACCACCTGTTAAAGAGACTGTCTTTACTCCATTGTATATTCTTGCCTCCTTTGTCGAAGATAAGGTGTCCATAGGTATGTGGGTTAATCTCAGGGCTTTCGATTTTGTTCCATTGATCTATATTTCTGTCTTTGTGCCAGTACCATACTGTCTTAATGACTGTGGCTTTGTAGTAGAGCCTGAAGTCAGGCAAGTTGATTCCTCCAGTTCCATTTTTCTTTCTCAAGATTGCTTGGGCTATTCGAGGTTTTTGTATTTCCATACAAATCTTGAGATTATTTGATCTAGTTCTGAGAAAAATACTGCTGGTAGCTTGATGGGAATTGCATTGAATCTGTAGATTGCTTTGGGTAGTATACTCATTTTCACTATATTGATTCTTCCAACCCATGAGCATGGTATATTCCTCCATCTATTAGTGTCTTCTTTGATTTCTTTCATCAGTGTTTTATAGTTTTCGATATATAGGTCTTTAGTTTCTTTAGGTAGGAATATTCCTAAGTATTTTATTCTTTTCGTTGCAATGGTGAATGGAATTGTTTCCTTAACTTCTTTTTCTACTTTCTCATTATTAGTGTATAGGAATGCAAGGGATTTCTGGGTGTTGATTTTATATCCTGCAACTTTACTATATTCACTGATTAGCTCTAGTAGTTTTCTGGTCGAGTCTTTAGGATTTTCTATGTAGAGGATCATGTCATCTGCAAACAGTGAGAGTTTTACTTCTTCTTTTCCAATTTGGATTCCTTGTATTTCTTTTTCTGCTCTGATTGCTGTGGCCAAAACTTCCAGTACGATGTTGAAGAGTAGTGGTGAAAGCGGACACCCTTGTCTTGTTCCTGACTTTAGGGGAAATGGTTTCAATTTTTCACCATTGAGGATAATGTTAGCTGTGGGTTTGTCATATATAGCTTTTATTATCTTGAGGTATGGTCCTTCTATTCCTGCTTTCTGGAGAGTTTTTATCATAAATGGATGCTGAATTTTGTCAAAGGCTTTTTCTGCATCTATTGAGATAATCATATGATTTTTATTTCTCAGTTTGTTAATGTGATGAATTACATTGATTGACTTGCGGATATTGAAGAATCCTTGCATCCCTGGGATAAAGCCCACTTGGTCATGGTGTATGATCTTTTTAATGTGTTGCTGGATTCTGATTGCTAGGATTTTGTTGAGGATTTTTGCATCTATGTTCATCAGTGATATTGGCCTGTAGTTTTCTTTTTTTTGTGGTGTCTTTGTCAGGTTTTGGTATTAGGGTGATGGTGGCCTCATAGAACGAGTTTGGCAGTTTACCTTCCTCTGCAATTTTCTGGAATAGTTTCAGTAAGATAGGTGTTAGCTCTTCTCGAAATTTTTGGTAGAATTCAGCTGTGAAGCCGTCTGGACCTGGGCTTTTATTTGCTGGAAGATTTCTGATTACAGTTTCAATTTCCATGCTTGTGATGGGTCTGTTAAGATTTTCTATTTCTTCCTGGTTCAGTTTTGGAAAATTGTACTTTTCTAAGAATTTGTCCATTTCTTCCAAGTTGTCCATTTTATTGGCATATAATTGCTGATAGTAGTCTCTTATGATTCTTTGTATTTCTGTGTTGTCTGTCGTGATCTCTCCATTTTCATTTCTAATTTTGTTGATTTGATTTTTTTTCTCTTTGTTTCTTGATGAGTCTGGCTAATGGTTTGTCAATTTTATTTATCCTTTCAAAGAACCAGCTTTTTGTTTTGTTGATTTTTGCTATGGTCTCTTTTGTTTCTTTTGCATCGGATATGAGTATTGCTACTCCTGCTTTCTTTTGGTCTTTATTTGCATGGAATATCTTTTTCCAGCCCTTCACTTTTAGTCTGTATGTGTCCGTTGTTTTGAGGTGGGTCTCTTGTAGGCAGCATATATAGGGATCTTGTTTTTGTATCCATTCAGCCAGTCTTTGCCTTTTGGTTGGGGCATTCAACCCATTTACATTTAAGGTAATTATTGATAAGTATGCTCCTGTTGCCATTTACTTTATTGTTTTGGGTTCGGGTTTATACGTCCTTTTTTGTGTTTCCTTTTTAAAGTCTATCCTTTAGTATTTGTTGGAGAGCTGGTTTGGTGGTGCTGAATTCTCTCAGCTTTTGCTTGTCTGGAAAGCTTTTGATTTCTCCTTCGTATTTGAATGAGATCCTTGCTGGGTACAGTAGTCTTGGCTGAAGGTTATTATCTTTCATCACTTTAAGTATGTCTTGCCATTCCCTCCTGGCCTGAAGAGTTTCTATTGAAAGATCTGCAGTTATTCTTATGGGGATCCCCTTGTGTGTTATTTGTTGTTTTTCCCTTGCTGCTTTTAGTAATTGTTCTTTGTGTTTGGTCTTTGTTAGTTTGATTAAAATATGTCTTGGGGTGTTTCGCCTTGGGTTTATCCTGTTTGGCACTCTCTGGGTTTCTTGGACTTGGGTGATTATTTCCTTCCCCATTTTAGGGAAGTTTTCAACTATTATCTCCTCAAGTATTTTCTCATGGTCTTTCTTTTTGTCTTCTTCTTCTGGGACTCCTATAATTCGAATGTTGGAGCGTTTCATATTGTCTTGGAGGTCTCTGAGGTTGTCCTCATTTCTTTTAATTCGTCTTTCTTTTTCCCTCGCTGATTCATTTATTTCTACCATTCTATCTTCTATTTCACTAATCCTATCTTCTGCCTCCGATATTCTACTATTTGTAGCCTCCAGAGTGTTTCTGATCTCATTTATTGCATTATTCATTATATGTTGACTCTTTTTAATTTCTTCTAGGTCCTTGTTAAACCTTTCTTGCATCTTCTCAATCCTTGACCCCAGGCTATTTATCTGTGATTCCATTTTGATTTCAAGATTTTGGATCATTTTCACTATCATTATTCGGAATTCTTTCTCAGGTAGATTCCCTATCTCTTCCTCTTTTATTTGGTTTGGTGGGCATGTCTCCTGTTCCTTTACCTGCTGGGAATTCCTCTGTCTCTTCATCCTGGTTATATTGCTGCGTTTGGGGTGGCTTTTCTATATTCTGGGAATTTGTGGAGTTCTCTTTATTATAGAGTTTCCTCTCTGTGTTTGGTGTTATATCACTGGTTTGTCAAAGTTTCTTGATCAGGGAGGCTTGTGTTGGAATTCTGGTGGGTGGATCTGGATTTCCTCTCTCTGGAGTGTTGTGACGTGTGAAGTAATGGGTTATGAGACGTCAATGGTTTTGGAGTATTTTGAGTTGCCTATGTATTGAAGCTCAGGGGCTTGTTCTTGTGTTGCTGGAGAATATGCGTGGTATGTCTTGCTCTGGAGCTTGTTGGCCCTTGGGCAGTGCCCAGTTTTAGTATAGGTATGAAGGCGTTTGATGAGCTCTAATTGGATAATGTTCCCTGTGTTCAGGAATTCTTTGTTGATCACAGGATTTGGAATTACGCCTCCTGATTCTGGTTTTCAGATTTATTTTTAGAATAGCCTCATGATTTCTCCATCTATTCAGCACTAATGTTAAAACATCTAGGTTAATGATGATAGGTTTCTCCACCTTGAGGGTCGTCCCTAGAGGATAGGTGGGTTGCTTGGAGGAGAGAAGAGGGAGGGAGTAGTTAGAGGTGAGTGGAATGGGATGAGGTGGAATCAAAAGAGGGAAAAGGAAGTTAGCCCGTAGCCACTTTCTTGTGTGTGCTCCGAAGTCTGGACCGCTCAGAGGTGGTCACAGAGTTATACTTGGAAGAGGAGAGGAAGGAAGTAGATAGAGGTGGTCAGGAGGATAAAAGAGGGAGATGGGAAGGAGGGATACAGATCCGGTCAGTGACCAGTTCCCTTAGAGTTCTCCTCCTTCTGGAACGCACAGAGGTTCATAGGGTTGGGTAGAGAGGGGGAGGGTGAGGGAGGAGACAAAAGCCACCTGGTGGGGGAGAGAGAGATTCCAGAGGTGGAGAGAGTGGTTAAGCCAGTAGTCTTGCACTCATGTAAAACTGGGTATTGAGGATTAGGTTTTTAAAAGTACAAAATTGGCAACAAATACCAAAATGCCAAGATTAAAAAACTGGAGTATAGATTGGATTTTCAAAGATAGATTATTGAAGAGAAGAAGAATGAGGAGAGAGGCATTTTAAAAAAAATAGAGAAAAAAAAAAAAAAGTAAAATATAATAAAAGATTGCAGAATTATTAAAAGACAATTTCCTTCACCATTAAGACTACATACGGCGTTTGCTTAAATGATAGGGTTTTTTTTTTTTTAAGTAATATTAGGTTATAAAAATAAAAACTAGAAATATAGAAGGCTTAAAATTTAAGGAAGTTTAGGGGAAAAAAGGATGAAAAGAAAAGGATAAACAAATTTAAAAAGGAAAAAAATAATTTTTAAAGAAAGAAAAAAAAATTCTTAAAAGAAAAAAAAATCACGCTTCCACATCACCCCCTGCCAAAAAAAATTTTTTTTTTGATCATAAAAGTAGAGACGGCGTATCTGTCGCTTTCTCTGTCGTTGAGGACTGTGTGGGGTCGCTATCAAGGCAGTTCCCTCTGTTTGCCTTCCTCTGTTTGCTGGTCTCTTCCGTGTCTGATTTCTGTCTTGCCACAGGGAGGGTGGTGGTGAACTCTGCACTGGGCTTGCCCCTTCCCAATCCGTGGGATAACCGTGTGGGGCCTGGCCTATGTTTCATGCAATTCCCTGGTTTTAGCCGCTCAGGATTGGCGCTCAGGAAGTCCCCTCCGGGTGCCGGGTTTGGCCCCAAGTCCGAGTGGCTAGGGAGTTTGGCGCGGACTATTGTTGCATCTTCTGGGCTTTGCGGGTCGCTCGATTTTCTGGGATCTCCGCCGGGGCTCTTTTTCAGGCAGATGATGACCACTCAGATACCCCCAGAAGTCTCATCAAAGAGGCCCGCTTGCAATTTGGTAGGTAATGACTCTCTTGAGCTGCGACTTCCCTCTTCCAGCGCTTCAGGCTCTGGCTGCCTGTCGCCGGTGGGGGATGGTCTGCCGCCGGCTATGTCCGATCCGTCCTTTGTTCTGTGCTCGGGCCTGTCAGTGCCTTATGTTCGGGTGTTTCGCGTGTTAGTTATCTCCCAGTCTCGTTTGCTAGTCCGGGATAATTCGTTCTATCCACGCGCGGACCCGATTCTGGCCCCGTTACGCCCCGATTCTCGAGAAAAGCTCTGCAGCCTACGTCTCCCACGGCCCAATTCTTAGAAAGCACTGTCGCGGCGCGCTCCTCCCTGCCCAGCCCCCACTGCTGCCGGACGCAGGCGCTTTGCGCTGCTTGTCCGCTGGGGGTTATACTGTTGAATTCGTAATCTGTTGGTTTTAATTATTTGTTTTTTTATTCTTCCTTCCTGTTATGTTGCCCTCTGTGCTTCCAGGGCTCGCCCCATGCACAGCTGTGAGAAAGTTCCCCAATTTTAGGGAACCTCTCTCTTTAAGAGTCTCTTCCTGGGACGGGATTCCCTTCCCGTGCCGGGGTTCCCTCCCTACCTCCTTTGTCTATAACTTCGTTCTTTAAAATAAAATATTCCCTACCTGGCTTTGAAGCCAATGATCTGCTTTGCTGGATGCCTGATGTCCTCTGCCAGCAGTCAGAAGTTATTTTGTGGAATTTGCTCAGCGTTGAAATGTTCTTTTGATGAGGTAGAGAGGGAGAAAGTGTTCTCCCCATCCTATTCCTCCGCCATCTTTTTCTGAAATTGCTTTTTAAATTTTTATTTTGAAATAATTTCAGATGTACAGAATGGCTGCAAATATGATACAAAGAATACCTGTATATCATTTGTCTATATTCTCTAAGCAATAACATCTTTCCTATTTGCTTTATTGTTATTGTTTAGTTGCTAAGTTGTGTCCAACGCTTTTGAGACCCCATAGACTGTAGCCCGCCAGCCTCCTCTGTCCATGGCATTTCCCAGGCAGGAATACTGGAGTGAGTTGCCTTTTCCTTCTCCAGGGGATCTTCCCAACCCAGGGATTGAACTTGCGTCTCCTGCACTGGCAGGCGCTTTAGCTTTACAACTGAGCCACCAGGGAGCCTCATTTGCTGTATTAGTCATGTATTTATGTACAGATATATAATTTTTTCTGAATGTTTGAGAATAAGTTATGGACATGTTGCCCTTTTTCCTAGGTACACTATACATTTCGTAAAAACAAGAACATTCTTTTACAAGGGTTGAATATAAGTATACTTATCAAAATCAGGAAATTTGCACTGAAACTATACTATTATCTAACCTGCAGACTATATTCAACTTTCATCAACTGCTATCTTTAACAAAAAAAAAAGATTTGGTCCTGGAACCAGGCTTGGCCCTGGGATGCCACTAGAGACATGGACTCTAAAACCCCCTTAGGGTTTCCTGTCTTTCGAGGCTCATATCTTTGTGGGGCTCCCATATGTACACGTGTAACTAAAATTGTTGTTTTCTTCTGCTAATCTGTCTTTTTATTACAGAGGGATCTGGGCCAAGAACCTAGAAGGGTTTGTGGAAAATTATTTTTTCTCCCTTACTCCTAAAACCTAAATTCTTAATCCCAGTCCTTCAGTTTCTAAATCAAATACCTATTCCAGGACACAGCTTCCACTCAAACAAGGGTGTGGGCAGGTCAGACTCACCAGTGACAGACTAAATGGGCCCTCGCAGGGGACCTGGTCCAGGGCCTCTCCATCACAGTCCTTCCTCCTCACAGTCCTGCTGCCTCTGCCAGCCGCGCATGCTCCGTCGGGGGCATCCTGCACTGAAGGCTGTTAGAGGCTCCCTGGACCCTGCCTGCTCGCTGCCAGGAGCAGCACAGCGCCGACTGGGACCACCAGGAACGCCTCCAGACAGGCTTCCTCCTGCTCCACGACAGCCACGCCCTTCGTGATGGGTGATGAGGAAATAAGACACACAAGTCGAAAACGAGGTACAGATGTCATTAGGGTGAACCACACGCACTTTCTCTTACCAAGCGTTGGAAGCCAAGGTACAAAGGGAAAGAAATCCTGTGACACATGATATCATAGCAGGAACTGAGGCAAAAGAGCAGGCACCCAGCGGAGTGAGCAATGTGTCAGGAGCCACCGTTGAAAGGGTATCGGAGTCTGACCCCTCAAAGGGACAGCTGAATGAATGTCACAACTCCCATAGGCTGATTAAACCTCTTGTTACAGTAAACAAAGATGTATATGATTAAAAAAAAAAAACTATTCCAAAACCCCAATGGGTAGAACAAAAATGTCTTTAGTTTCCCAGTGCTTCCCCCTCTCACCCCCCCTCCTCCATGATCCATACTTTCTCTTGTTCATTCTAGTAGAGAATGGGAGACTTGACTCTAAGGTTACTGTGGATTATTATCACTATTATTTTTTATTATTATTTTTGGTTGAGCTGGGTCTTTACTGTTGCTCACTAGCTTTTTCTAGCTGCGGTGAGTGGGGGCTACTCCTTGTTGCATTGAGCGGGTTTCCCATTGCAGGGGCTTCTCTGGTTTAGTAGAACAGGCTCTAGGCACAGGGGCTTCGGTAGTTGGGGTGCAGGGGGTTGTTATGCCCAAGTCGCAAAATCTCCCAATGACCACCAGGGAGCCAAGATCGATGCAAAAGCAAGAGAGTCTTTATTACCAAGCTCGAGCTGGGGCTCCCACTGTTTTCCTTCTATGGGAACCAGGAAAATCAATAAAAGACAAGAAAATCAGAGGAGATCATAAGAGAATTTGTGCTGAGCGAGAAGCAAAGTGATCTTTAAACAACGTTATCTAAGTGTACAGGAACCAAAGGATAAGAGGTGTTGGTCTCCTCAGGAGGGTCACAGGCGACAATGAAGAACCTGTATTGGGCAGCGTCACGGTAGCGGCAGCCAGGATACCTTCCCCCAATAAGAGTGCACTGAGTCAGGTGGACAGGCTTTGGACTCTGGTGACAGTTGTGCCGGCGGTTCTTACAGATGATGCTGGGCAAATCACAGACAGCAGTCACATCCTGGAAGGAGCTCTTCAGAAAGGTGTTTTCGGGTTTACAGTGCCGAGTGTAGTTATTGACACCACTCATTGCCCTGTTGCATTGGAGAGGACTTGAGTGTATGTGCTGAATTTCAAACCAGCGAGCCTTGGTGAGACCTTCTGGCACAGCACAAAGTGGACGCACTGACCACCACATTCCCAGCAGCAATAAGAGGAGAGAACATCCCAGAAGATGTGGCCCCATCTTTTCTGTGCAAGGAGAGAGAAAATAGATCATAGCAGTAGAAACAATAAGGGAGAAATTATTGCTCATAACCATTCAGATATTTACTCTGCCTTTTAAGATTCTGTAGCTCTTGTTGCTTTTTTTTTTTAAACCATCTTCTTTCTCACTTGAGTCTCACAATTTTGAAGAAACTAAAGCCCAGTGAGGAGGAATTTGAGGTAAGACAACCTTTACTTGAGAAATCTATTCGTAGGTCAGGAAGCAACAGTTAGAACTGGACATGGGAACAACAGACTGGTTCCAAATAGGAAAAGGAGTACGTCAAGGTTGTATATTGTCACCTTGCTTATTTAACTTACATACAGAGTACATCATGAGAAACGCTGGACTGGAAGAAGCACAAGCTGGAATCAAGATTTCTGGGAGAAATATCAATAAACTCAGATATGCAGATAACACCACCCTTATGGCAGAAAGTGAAAAGGAGCTAAAAAGCCTCTTGATGAAAGTAAAAGAGGAGAGTGAAAAAGTTGGCTTAAAGCTCAACATTCGGAAAATGAAGATCATGGCATCTGGTCCCATCACTTCATGGCAAATAAGTGGGAAAACAATGGAAGCAGTGAAAGACTTTATTTTCTTGGGCTCCAAAATTACTGCAGATGGTGACTGCAGCCATGAAATTAAAAGACACTTGCTCCTTGGAAGAAAAGCTATGACCAACCTAGATAGCACATTACTTTGCTAACAAAGGTCCATCTAGTCAAGGGTATGGTTTTTCCAGTAGTCATGTATGGATGTGAGAGTTGGACTATAAAGAAAGTTGAGTGCCAAAGAATTGATCCTTTTGAACTGCAGTGTTGGAGAAGATTCTTGAGGGCCCCTTGGACTGCAAGGATATCAAACCAGTCCATCCTAAAGGAAATCAGTCCTGAATATTCATTGGAAGGACTGATGCTGAAGCTGAAACTCCAATACTTTAGCCACCTGATGGGAAGAACTGACTCATTTGAAAAGACCCTGAATCTGGGAAAGGTTGAAGGCAGGAGGCAAAAGGGATGACAGAGGATGAGATGGCTGGATGGCATCACATTCACAATGGATATGAGTTTGAGTAAGTTTCAGGAATTGGTGATGGTCAGGGAAGCCTGGTGTGCTGCAGTCCATGGGGTCTCAAAGAGTCGGACACAACCAAGCAACTGAACTAAAATGCTTACTCAAAATACCTACAATGAGAAGCCACAGTTAACCTTCCATATCCACAGGTGCCCCATCCTCAGACTCAACCAACTATGGACCGAAAATATTTGAAAAAAAAATTCTAGAGAGTTCTAAAAGCAAAATTTTAAATTCACTGTGTCCCAGCAACTGTTTACATAGTATTTACATTGTATTAAGTATTATAAGTAATCTAGAGATCATTTAAAGTATAGGGAGGATGTGTGCAGATTATATAATAGTACAAATACTATGTCATTTTATATAAGGGGCTTGAGCATCGGGCCCTTGGCAAGTCCTGGAACTAATTCCTGTTGAATACCCAAGGACTACCCATAATCTATGATTAATGAATGCTATATCTTTTTGTCAGTAACTTCAACAAATGGGAAGCGCTATGGTGGCTCAAACCGCAAAGCGTCTGCCTGCAATGTGTGAGACCCGGTTCGATCCCTGTGTTGGCAAGATTCCCCTGGAGAAGGAAATGGCAATCCACTCCAGTACTCTTGCCTGGAAAAATCCCACGGATGGGGGAGCCTGGTAGGCTACAGTTCATGGGGTCGCAAAGGGTCAGACACGACTAAGTGACTTCACTTACCTCACCTTCAATAGATGGGAAGCAACTGCACTGCCAATTGAAACATATGCTCATATATTTAAAAAATGTTCTGACAGCTTGACCGTAAAGCCATCCCCTTTATTTTCAAATGCTTTTCACTCTCTCCTTCAAACCAATAGTTTCCCTGCACAAAGACACAGGAAGCACGGGTTCTCCTTCCACGGACTTAGTGCCAGTGTATTTTCCCTTTATACGGAGTACATATGTTTAGTTCTGTCCCCAAGGGTAATTATAAAAGTAGGTGATGGAGGGAAGAGATTAATCTATCACTTCCTTCATAACCAAAAATTTAGGTCTATAACTGTGAAACTTATTTAGTAACAGAAGTCAATGGTTAAAGGAGGATGAAGCTCACATGGAAATAAGGATCACTCTTCTACCTCCAGGAAGTAGAAAACGCTATTGACTGAGGGAGAATGGGGACAAATCCTACTGGCCTACCTATATTTCCAAATAAAAACAAACATTAAACATTCAGTTTTCAACAAACTCTGGGTTTTGTGCCTATTTGCTGTTTCCCAGTTGGAGAAGGAAATGGCAACCCACTCCAGTATTCTTGCCTGGAGAATCCCAGGGATGGTGGAGCCTGGTGGGCTGCCGTCTATGGGGTCGCACAGAGTTGGACACGACTGAAGTGACTGAGCAGCAGCAGCTCTTTCCCAGGTATTTCAATGTTTTCTGAGAACAGCTGACAGAGACTGTTTGCTCAAATACAGATTCAATAAAAACTAAAGAAGGGTTTCACCAGCCTGCTGTGTCCACTTTCTCAGCCATCTAATTTATGAATCACGCTGGCAAATGCTTCTAACAGTAACTGGGTAAACCTCTTAGCTTTGACTCCTTATACACTCACATCTGCTCTTTTAACAATAGCCAGAGCCATTCCTCTTTTTCTAGAATGATTTTCCCAAGCCAAACTAATTTGGCTCAAAAGAGGATATTGAGGGTGGGGAGGGTCAGTTATGGAAAGATACCAGGAAAAGCACCATAAACAAAAGTAGGGTTGTTATGCAACTTAAGTCTTTGCCTTCTCCAGTTGGCAAGAGTTTGTAGAGATTTGGTCATCATCTTCTTCTGGGTACAGCAAGGGAGCCATTCTTACAAATGGAGGTTTCCTTATAAATGTAAATGTTTCTTGTTACAAAAAGGTAACTTCTACTAGGTTTTCAGGATTTTCTTCTTGTCTACTGTTTTTTAGAAAACAACCAAGTTAAAATAATATGCCAAAGAGACACTTTGGAGTGGCAAATTCTGCTCCCCTACAGCTCACTTGAGATTTCCCCAGGCCCCCAAACACTGTTGAAAATCGCTTTTACTGTCCTTCCTAAATAAGCCTGTGTCGTTATCATTTGGTGTGCTGTCACAGAGTAAGAAAGTTGAGGATCCCAAGGTTCCACTAAGAAAGTTTAGATAAGAGGGTGCTGGCGAAGTGTCTCAAAGAATTTCACACCTCAGGCTGAAGGTGGGTTAAGCGGGAGAAGACAGAGGAGAAAAAGGAAAACACGAGTTCCCAAATGTCAGTTACGGTTGCAAAAACTTGACAAGTTACGGTTCGTAAATCTGGCGATCATCCTGTTTTCCTGAGGAAGTGTAGCCCTCCTCGGATTTCCCTTCCGTTCACCAATTCTGCGGTCACGCTTAGAGCCCATGTTCTAGGCAACAGGCATTTTATGCTGGCAGCTCTACCCAGCTGCAGAAAATAAGCAGCGGAGTAGGAATGGGGGCTGGAAGAGGGCATGGCGACCCTCTCCAGTATTCTTGCCTGGAGAATCCCATCAGAGGAGCGGGGTGGGTCACAGTCCGTGCGGTCGCAGAATCGGACAGGACGGAGAGACTACGCACAGGAAAGTGGGATCCCTAACTGTAGAAGAACGGAACGTTTACCTTCCTTCCCATTCCTCAGCCCCCAGTCCGCAAACGCCTCCCCGCAGAACTCCATACTGTCTCTGCTAAAAAGGGACTCCCTTGCCCAAACTCCCGGATAAAGCTACCGAAAAGGAGGAGAAGAGGAGGAGATGAAGGAGCGGGAGTATGAACCTACCTCGGCTCGGAACAAGTCTGCAGAAATGGGCAAGACGGTGGAAACAGTTTTTCTCACCCGCTTCTTCTTCCCTGTAACGACGACGTCGAGTCGGGAGAAGATGCAGAGAGGTGGGGAAGGGTCGGGGCGCGAGGCTTTTTGTAGCTGGGACAGCGCCCCGCTTCTCCTAGGAGGCGCTTCCCTCCAGGACCCGCCTCCAAAGCAGGAGTCAGAGCAAGCCCCGTTCTAGGCGGAACTGGTGGTTTGAGCTTGGAGGTCCGAGCCCGACGCTCACTGGCCAAGAGGACACGGGCTGAGGGGGCATGCAGACTGCAGGACCCTGGCCCCTGCTCCAGGGAGCAAGGCTGCCTCTCCCAGGCGTCTGCTGGCGAGAGTCCAGGAAGCCAGGCAGTTTGACCCCGCACACATAACCAGCTCCAGCTACCGCATGTTTAACTTTTGTAAAACAGTTCGGAACGCGGGAAAATTTACACAAAACAGAGCTTTTCTCAGCAATTAGCAAGGGTCGGGGGTGAAGACATGGGGCTTGGCCAGGATTTGAACTTGGGACCTTCTACACCCAAAGCGGGGATTATACCCCTAGACCAACAGGCAACCCTAACCGCGCTACGCTGAGGTTGTTTCTGAATCTTACTTCTCCGTCAGCAATTGGCTGCCTGGTTGCTCTGAACTTCTATTTTCTGTGTAGACGTTTACCTTTGATTTTGCTTAGCTGTTCATTATGAAGTATCACGTCTGACTCTGACCTCACTTATCCTCCTCCATCCGCGTCCTGGACCCCTCCAGACGCCAGATAGGGTGAGGAGAGGCAGCTTTTCAAGAAGTTAGTCCCCGTGTCTGAGCTCCAACAGGATCCTCCCTGAGGAGTCTCTCTGAGTTCCAGACTGGCGGGAACCTGTAGAGAACCGAGTTGCAGCCTGAGGGCCCGAGCTGGGGTCGATTGCAAGACTGTAGGGTCCTGAACACCACGCAGGATGTGTATCTGTCCAGCTGCTTCTACTTCGCGAGAGTGTAAAAACCATGGGGGCAGGAATGAGGGGCAGCAAAATTCGGGTAGCCAGCATTTTGATCTATTGGAGGTGAACCAGTCTGGGGCGTGTTCTTAAAGAGCAGACTCCCGAAGTTTCCTTGAATGAGAATCAGATGTTCCATTTCCCCACCTTTGCTTAAGTTGTTTCCACAGTTTGAAATTCTCTTTCCCAGTCACATCCCAGTTCACGTCATAGCCTATTCCTCCTTCCTGCTCCAGCTTTAAAAAAAAAATTTTTTTGGTTGCTGTTGGAACTAAAAATCTGTTAACAGTTGAATAAATTAAAAGGCTTTCTTCACTGAGTGGACATGTGCGTGTGTAGAGTGAATGACGGTCTTAGGGGATTGTCCCGCAAATTAGAGCTCTAAGGACCGCAGAATATAGTATATATTCAGTACCAGCGAGTGGTGTTGGATCTTCAACTTTTGAACCTCAGGCAGCAACCTAAATTCAGTTTGACCATCTAACTCACAAGTTCTTCAGATGGTTGGAAGAGTTAGTGCTCACTTCCCCTTTTCTGAAAACCGTACCCAACAGGACCATTTTCAAGATAACAAAACCATCTTTGTAACGGGGTAAGGTCTGGAGAAAAATACCCTAGAACACTTAAAAAAACAATGTGAGAAATTGGAGAGCAAGCCTCACCATTCAATGGTTGCAACCCCCAAAGTATTCTTCTTCGAGCTGGAAGGAAGCACGAGGGTGAACTACTTAGAATTTTCTATTGAGAACATTGATAAACAGAGGTTCTGGCACAATAGCTTACTAGTTGCCAGTGTGTGGATACCACGTAGCCGACCATCTTAGGAGAAAGTCCTTCATCCACACTTCTACGGACAACCCCTCTAGAGCTGGATTCTCCTGCTTCAGAGAGGGGCTTTCAAGCAGGCCCAAGCTGTGAGCTTTTCACTGGCGTACCTAGAGCCTGAGGATCTCGGAGGCCGCCCCAAGCCGTGGCGATCCGCTGGCCTGCTGTCTTCACTTACCGCGCTGCCCCGGGCCTCCTGGCCTGGCGGTGTGTCTAAAGTGGGAGCAGACACCCGGGCATTGGAAAACTAAGGGCTGAGGTGGTGTAACACACGATTCTGATCGCGCAACGGCGAGCCAAGAAGGGCGGGCGTTAGAGCTCCGGCCTGGGCCTCCCTTTCCCTCACTTCCCATGCTCGCCTCCATAATCCAGGAGCGTTTGCACAAGCGAGCTGCTTCTCCCTTCCGCTTACACGTCCACAGACTAGAGGAGGGAGAGGCTGTGACGCATAGCACATGGCTAAGCCCAGTGTTACTATGAGAACTGACTCTTGGAGAAACTATTTTAAGGTTTTCAAAGAGGTAGCCACAGATTCTTTGAGTCAATAATAAATTTAGTGACACGAGTCTCGACCCTAATTTTCCCGCTGAGATATTGAAGTGTTCGAAAACCCACTGAAACATGGAACTCGTCTGACAGTTTATAGTCTCCCCAAACGCTTAATCGGGACAGCGGACGCTGGGGAGAGGACTTGGTTCAGGACTCCAGACCTGCTCAGAGCAGGTGTAAGGCTCCAATCCTCACCGCCTTTGTGTCCCGCCGCGGCACGGGGCGCCCCCACGGCTCTTGCTGAGGTCCCGCAAAGCCAGGGCGTCCTCGGAGCCTGGCAGCACTTGCCGCAGTTTGTAACAGACTGCCACAATCAGGGCGGCAAAGCAGCCCTTACCGCCTACTACTGGAAGCTAAAAGTAAGTGTTCTGCTCGGCTGTTTATTTGGGACATCTGGAAACTGGAGGGAAATTATAATTAGTGGAATTTCCGCTGGAGTTCAAGTTATGCGAGAGAGGTGGGTAGCTGGTGAAGTAGATTTTAAAAAGAATGAAAGGATTGCCCAGTAGGCCCTAGCAAAGATTTGAACTCACGACCCCTGGTTTACAAGGCCAGTGCTCTAACCCCTGAGCTATAGGGTCCTACAACTGGCCATCATCCCTTGCTCTCTAAAACAGCTTTTATGCTGGACCTTTATTAAGGTGCCTGTGTGTACTGGGCAAAAAAACCTGGACGTCATTTCATTCTGTTGTTGCTCAGCCACTCAGTCGTTTCCAGTTCTTTGCAACCCCATGAACTGCAGCAGGCCAGGCTTTCCTGTCCTTCATCATCTCCCTAAGTTCACCCAAACTCATGTCCGTTGAGTGATGGTCCATTGGTGATGCCATCCAACCATCTCTCCCCTTCTCCTCCTGCCCTCAATCTTTCCCAGCATCAGGGTCTTTTCCAGTGAATCGGCTCTTTGGATCTGGTGGCCAAAGTATTGGAGCTTCAACTTCAGCATCAGTCCTTCCAATGAATATTCAGGATTGATTTCCTTTAGGATTGACTGATTTGATCTCCTTAGAGTCCAAGGGACTCTCAAGAGTGTTCTCCATCACAGTTCGAGAGCATCAATTCTTCAGTGCTTAGCCTTCCTTATGGTCCAACTCTCACATCCTTGCATGAATACTGGAAAAACCGTACCTTTGCCTATCTGTTCCTTTGCCAGCAAAGTGATGTCTCTGCTTTTAATACGCTGTCTAGGTTTGTCAGAGCTTTTCTTCCAAAGATCAAGAGTCTTTTAATTTCATGGCTGCAGTCACGGTCCATGTTGATTTTGGAGCCCAAGAAAATAGTCTCTCACTGTTTCCATTGTCTCCCCACTTATTTGCCATGAAATGATGGGACCAGATGCCATAATCTTAGTTTTCAGAATGTTGAGTTTTAAGCCAGCTTTTTCACTCTCCTTTTTCACCATCATCAAGTGGCTCTTTACTTCCTCTTCACTTTCTGCTGTTAAGGTGGTGTCATCTGCATATCTGAGGTTGTTGATATTTTTCCTGGAAATCTTGATTCCAGCTTGTGCTTCAGCCAGTCCGGCATTTCACGTGATGTACTCTGCACAGAAGTTAAATAAGCAGGATGACAATATACATACTCTTAACATACTGTTTTCCCAATTTGGAATCAGCCCCTTGTTCCATGTATGGTTCTAACTGTTGCTTCCTGACCTACATACAGGTTTCTCAGGAGGCAGGTAAGGTGGTCTGGTATCCCCATCTCTTTTAAGAATTTTCCACAGTTTCTTGTGATCCACACAGTCAAAGGCTTTAGTGTAGTCAAAGAAGCAGAAATAGATATTTTTCTGGAATTCTTTTGTTTTTTCTATGATCCAACGAATGTTGACAATTTGACCTCTGGTTCCTCTGCCTTTTCTAAATCCAGCTGGTACATCTGGAAGTTCTCAGTTGAAGCCTAGCTTGAAGGATTTTGAGCATTACCTTGCCAGCATGTAAAATGAGTGCAATTGTGCAGCAGTTTGAACATTCTTTGGTGTTGCCCTTTTTGGTACTGGAATGTAAACTGACCTTTTCTTGTCCTGTGGCCACTGGTGACTTTTCCAAATTTGCTGACATATTGAATACAGCACTTTAATAGCATCATATTCTAGGATTTAAAATAGCTCAGCTGAAATTCCATCCCCTCCACTAGCTTTGTTTGTAGTGATGCTTCCTAAAGGCCCACTTAACTTCCCACTCCAGGATGTATGACTCTAGGTGAGTAATCACACCATCGTGGTTATCTGGGTCACGAAGATCTTTTTGTATAGTTCTTATCTGTATTCTTGCCACTTCTTCTTAATCTCTTCTGCTTCTGTTAGGTCCACACCACTTCTGTCCTTTATTGTGCCCATCTTTGCATGAAGTGTTCCCTTGGTATCTCTAATTTTCTTGAAGAGATCTCTAGTCTTTCCCATTCTATTGTTTCTCTCTCTATTTCTTTGCATTGCTCACCTAGGAAGGCTTTGTTATCTCTCCTTGCTATTCTTTGGAAATTTGCATTCAGATGGATGTATCTTTCCTTTTCACCTTTGCCTTTTACGTATTTTCTTTTCTCATCTATATGTAAGGCCTCCTCAGACAGCCATTTTGCCTTTTTCTTTTCTTTTTCTTGGGGATGATTTTGATCACTGCCCCCTGTACAGTGTTACAAACCTCTGTCCATAGTTCTTCAGGAGCTGTGTCTATATAAGATCTAATCCCTTGAATCTATTTGTCACTTCCACTGTATAATCATAAGGGATTCGATTTAGGTCACTATTGGAACTCTGTAGTCTCTTGCTGGAGACAGTGCAATATGGGGTCAGTGACAGGAAGTATCACTAGCTTAAGAATGCAGAAATTTGTCCAGTCCAACATAGTCTAATGTAGTAAAAGTTTTCCACCCTCCCCTCCACCCTCTGCAGATTGTGAAAACCAAGAAGGGAAATTCTACATAGAGGAAATTGTCGACCACAGATCTCTCAGACTAAATTTCAACATCCACAATTGGTTTTCTGTTTGACTTAGGACATGCACCAAGGGGTCTGCCCCAAGTTCATTAGATCAGCGATTTCTCCACAGCTCAAGTCTTAGTGCCAGAACAGGCATTCGTTAATTCGTTCATCCCTTTATTGGATAAACACTGAACTCCAGTTCTGTGCTAGGCGGAATGAGACATCTAGATTTGGTCTTTACTTTGAAGCCAGTGGCATAGTCTTGTGGTATAAAAGAATGTTAGTTTTCATGAAAGAGAACAATGAGAAGTAGCGGTGGCGACTGTGAGAGAGTGGTAACAGTGCTAAGGTTCACAGACCTGCAGAGTGAGCCATCACAGAGGCAGGCCTTCAGGAGGGGATGGAACTTGAACTGCACTCTGAGGGCAAGTTAAGACTTACACAAGTCTGGGGACTGAGTGATCCTTGGTAGAGAAAAAAATTATGAGCAAAGTTGGAGAGAAAGACCTTGGCATTTAAAGTGCCAAGGCAGAACACTGGCTGGGGCAGATGCCAGCCCTTATGGAAGTGAGGTATTATAAAATAGGTTAGCAGGAGACTTAGAAAATTCTGGAATGAAGTTATACCCTTTTAAAAATTGAACAGGGAAATTCACAAGGCATGAACATGAAGACTGGACTGAAAGGGAGAGAAACCAAAATAAAGGGGACACCAGAGACTGGCCATGGTACATATTGTCAAACATAAAATGTAGGAGAATAATAGTTATGGGATTGGAAAGGAAGGAATAAATGAGAGAGATACAGACAAGGGAGAGTCTGCTGAAGCTAGATATGAATGAAGAAGAAATAAGAGACAATAAAGAGGAAAGAAGGATGATTCTCAAATATCATACTTTGAAGAAGCAAAATGATACTGAAAAAGAAAATCTAAAAGAGAGATGGGTATCTGGAGAAGGCAGAGGGGTGAAGAAATGTTAGAATTTAGGCAGGCTGGATTTGAAGTGGAGATAGAGGATATAGGAATTTATGACAGCTAGAGTACTTTTGTGTCTAGAGTTCTGTAGATTGTTAAGTCAAGGTTAGATCAATTACAGAGCTCATTCGTTGAGTCAGAGCATGTAAGAATTATGTGCTTTTGAAGGAAGCGACTACAAAAAAAAAAAAAAAAAAACAACAAACACCTGAAAATAAGATTTCTGAATAGCCCCATTGCAGGCCTTTGTCCGGAGAAGGCAATGGCACCCCACTCCAGTACTCTTGTCTGGAAAATCCCATGGATGGAGGAACCTGGAAGGCTGTAGTCCATGGGGTCGCTGAGGGTCAGACACGACTGAGCGACTTCACTTTCACTCTTCACTTTCCTACACTGGAAAAGAAAATGGCAACCCACTCCAGTGTTCTAGCCTAGAGAATCCCAGGGGAGCCTGGTGGGCTGCCATCTCTGGGGTCGTACAGAGTTGGACACGACTGAAGTGACGTAGCAGCAGCAGCAGCAGGCCTTTGTCATATGAGTGTGTCCAACATTTTTTTTCATTCAACATTTTAAAAACATTTTCCTTACTTTTTGTAATTTCAATATTATTATAAGATTGTCCTAGAAAACTTGCTTTCCCACCTGGCAGCTGAGAGTGAGGATGTGACCTAGCTCCACCAATCAGATGCATCCAGAGATTTCACTTTAGAGGTGTAAATAATCTTCTTTACTCCTCTAATCCAGGAGTTAATAATTCCACAGGAAATCCCATATTTGTCCAGTGATGAAGGTACCTGCCTCTTGAGAAATCTGTATGCAGGTCAGGAAGCAACAGTTAGAACTGAACATGGAACAACAGACTGGTTCCAAATAGGAAAAGGAGTATATCAAGGCTGTATTTTGTCACCCTGCTTATTTAACTTCAATGCAGAGTACATCATGAGAAACGTTGGGCTGGAAGAAACACAAGCTGGAATCAAGATTGTTGGGAGAAATATCAATAACCTCAGACATGCAGATGACACCACCCTTATGGCAGAAAATGAAGAGGAACTAAAGAGTCTCTTGATGAAAGTGAAAGAGGAGAGTGAAAAAGTTGGCTTAAATCTCAACATTCAGAAAATGAAGATCATGGCATCTGGTCCCATCACTTCATGGGAAATAGATGGGGAAACAGTGGAAACAGTGTCAGACTTTATTTGGGGGAGGCTCCCAAATCACTGCAGATGGTGACTGCAGCCATGAAATTAAAAGACGATAACTCCTTGGAAGAAAAGTTATGACCAACCTAGATAGTCTATTCAAAAGCAGAGACATTACTTTGCTGACTAAGGTCCATCTAGTCAAGGCTATGGTTTTTCCTGTGGTCATGTATGGATGTGAGAGTTGGACTGTGAAGAAGGCTGAGCGCCAAAGAATTGATGCTTTTGAACTGTGGTGTTGGAGAAGACTCTTGAGAGTCCCTTGGACTGCAAGGAGATCCAACCAGTCCTTTCTAAAGGAGATCAGTCCTGGGTATTCTTTGGAAGGAATGATGCTAAAGCTGAACCTCCAGTACTTTGGCCACCTCATGCGAAGAGTTGACTCATTGGAAAAAGCTCTGATGCTGGGAGGGATTGGGGGCAGGAGAAGAAGGGGACGACAGAGGATGAGATGACTGGATGGCATCACGGACTCGATGAACGTGAGTCTGAGCTAACTCAGAGAGATGGTGATAAACAGGGAGGCTTGGCATGCTGCGATTCATGGGGTCGCAAAGAGTCAGACACGAGTAATGTGTCAGATTCTTGGGTCTGGGATGTCTTAAATCTATAGATTATTGCCTTTCTTCCATTCTGGAAAATTCTCATCCATTATCTTTTTAATTTTTTTTCTCTTCTTTCTCCATTCATGGAACGAATTAAATATATATTAGACCTTCACACCCTGTCCTTCATTGCTTAACCTCTCTTTCATATTTACTGTCTTTTTGTCTCCATACTCACAATCAACTACTGCTCTGTTTAACCAGCTGTTAAATCTACCCACTGAGTCAACTGTAATTATAAATTGTAATTTTCAATTTCAGACATTTTGCTTCTTTTTCAAAACTACTAAGCCATCTGGCTTAATTCTATAACTTCATATTATTTGCATATATCTGCCAGCTTTTTAAAAATCTCTTTAAATATAGCAATTATATTGTTTTAATATCTATGATAATCTGTATTATGCTATCTGTTGCTTATAGTTGAGTCTTACTCATGTCGAATTGTTTCCTGTGTAACTGTTCATCTTTGAATGTATACTGCTCAATATCTTTGCAAAATTATAAGCAGTGAATTTTTGAGGTCAAGATGAAAGTTTCTTCCTGGAACAAAAAAATTACATAGCTTTTGTTTCTCATATGTACCTGAACCATTATCAGCCCAAAAAGACTCTAAAAAAGTTCATGGTTAGACATCTTGGGCCTCCAAAATGATGTAAGGCCAAACTGCAAATCAGAGAAAAAGCATACCTGTGGTCCTAGCTTCCCAGTAAAAGTTAAAAGCTCTTCTTTTTATTTTCCCTTTCTAAGCTCAGCTGATTTCTGCTGACCTCCACAACAATTACTGTAAATGAAAGGTTAACTTATTCATCCTTATCTGTGGGCATAGCTCTTTGAGGTCCCATCTCAATACTGGAAGAGTATCTTAGTAGAATTTCCACTTTTGGTGGGTGCTAAACCTTGACATCTGCCCTTCCTTTTTCTCCCACCCAAAGATGATGCCAAAACTATAACCCAATTTTGCAGTAATTAGCAAATGTCTTAAAAGCTACAAAGATTAATGCTTTCCTTACCTCTCAGATTTTATCTTTTCCTTAGATTCTGGCCTGTTAGTTTCTTGTTATCATATTAGTACTTTGATGCATTTACAAAGATTTGGTAAAATCTTATCCAGTATTTTTATCATTTTTCCTCAAGGAGGTTGGTCTAATTTGATAAGCCCACAATTACTAGAAAGGAGATTAGAGTGGTAGGAGCTGTGACATCAATCGTATTCTACCACGTGGACTGAGAAGCAGAGAATGTATTACTCCAGAAAGGGCCTAAGGGAGAGAAAGCACAAAAAGAGAGCAGTGATAGTGAAAAAGGAAGCCTGTGCACCTTCCGAGTCCCTAGTTATGACTCACTTCAGAGGCCTCACTGTGTTCCCTCTTAGAATCTATGAGACTTCCCTGAATTTTTACAGCAATTTTCCCTTCTATTTTAGGAAAAATTATTTTCAACTTAAAATGATCCTAAATAACACTGAAGGTATTAATACATGTCTCTACATTATAGCTTTTATCTTCTAATATTTGGATCAATATTTTTCAAATGGCAGTTATATGTTAGCCACATATACAGACCTCTACTCCAGTCAACTTGGCCCACTTATAATTCCCCAAATATAACTCACACCTTTTCCAGTTGTGATCACTTGTTTATTATTTCTTCAATTAGAATGATTTTCCATTTCTCCATACCTGTTAAACACTACTTATCCGGAAAGATTATCTCAATGTTCTAATTCACAATGTCTTTGCTTTTTTACCAAGTAGATTTCATCTCATTTCCCCTCTGAAAAGGGAAAAGGTTCATAACCTTTTTCATCTTTGCTATTCCTTCTTCTTCACTCTCTCTCTCAGGATTTTGAACAGGACACATGTAATGGAGGTGTTCCCTAGCACCCAGAAGTAAGCATCCAGAGTGCCATTACTCATTCAACTACTCTCAGTCAGTTATGAAATTATCAGACTGTTCTCTCCTTCCCGAATTTCTTCATCTTATATGATATATTGTTGAAAGAATGCACCCTTTTTATTTTTAATCTTCCAGAATTACTTCTAAATTCTGTTTTCCTATCTAAGTCCACCTTTTGGAAATGCTACAAAAGATACAAAGAACTGAATGAGATGGAAAAGAAAAAGGGAAGGAGATTCTACTACACTTAGTTATAAACTGCTTTATCTTGTTTTTAGAATTCAGTGAGTTAGTATACCATATCAGCAGTTTTCGTACACTATCAGCAGTATGTGAACCAAGAACTTTCAGATGTACAAGCTGGATTTAGAAAAAGCAGAGGAACCAGAAATCAAATTGCTAACATAAGCTATATCACTGAAAAGCAAGGGAATTCAAAAAAACCCTGCAAAACATGTACTTCTGCTTCATTGACTACTCTAAAGCCTTTGACTGTGTATATCACAACAAAATGTGGAATATTCTTAATGAGGTGGGAATACCAGACCACCTGACCTGCCTTCTGAGAAAGCTGTATGCAAGCCAAGATGCAGCTGTTAGAACTGGACATGGAGCAACAGACTGGTTCCGAACTGGGAAAGGAGTATGTCAAGGCTGTATATTGTCATCCTGTTTATTTAACTTATATGCAGAATACATCAGGCAAAATGCTGGGCTGGATGAATCACAAGCTGTAATCAAGATTGCTGGGAGAAATATCAACAACCTCAGATATGCAGATGACACCACCCTAATGGCAGAAAGCGAAGAGGAAGTAAGGAGCCTCTTGATGAATGTGAAAAAGGAGAGTAAAAAGCTGGCTTAAAACTCAACATTCAAAAATGAAGGTCATAGCATCTGATCCTATTACTTCAAGGCAGATAGATGGGGAAAATGTGGAAACAGTGTCAGATTTCATTTTCTTGGTCTCCAAAATCAATGTGGATGGTGACTGCAGCCATGAAATTAAAAGACATTTGCTTGGAAGAATAGCTATGACAAACTTAGACAGTGTATTAAAAGCAGAGACACACTTTGCCAACAAAGGTCTGCACAGTGAAAGCTATAGTTTTTCCAGAAGTCACGTATGGATGTGAGAGTTGGATCATAAAGAAGGCTGACTGCCAAAGAATTGATGCTTTCAAACTGGTGCTAGAGAAGACTCTTGAGAGTCCTTTGAACTGCAAGGAAATCAAACCAGTCAATCCTAAAGAAATGAAACCTGACTATTCATTGGAAGGGCTGGTGCTGAAGCTGAAGCTCCAATATTTTGATCACTCATTGGAAAAGACCTGATGCTGGGAAAGATTGAGAGCAGGGAGAGAAGGAGGCAACAGAGGATGAAATGGTTGGATGGCAAAACTGACTCAATGGATATGTGCAAACTCAATGGATACTGTGCAAACTCAGGAGATAGTGAAGGACAAGGAAGCCTGGCGTGCTGCAATTCATGGGGTCGCAAAGAGTCGGACAATACTTAGCAACTGAACAACAAGAAGCAGTTTTATGCACTGTATTCTCAGCTCCTTTAGGTGAAGGTTGTATGGGTTTCCAAAATACCTAACAAAGTGACCAGCACACAGTGGTATTAATACATACTTGAAATGGAGAGCAAACTACTACACAGATATGTTCAGAGTAAAGGATATTATTGCCCCCAGAAATCTGGAACCCAGTAGATTCTTTTAGTTTCCTCTTCCCAAAACTGTTGGTAAAACAAGCACTGAAAATCTCTAAGGGACTTCCAGCTCTCATCTAATTTAAATTCCAGGACACTAGTCTGAATTCAGGGGCCAGTTCTCATTTTATATGGTCACTAAATGGTGTACCTAACACTAACAGAGATGAATGCCCACCCACCCACCCAACACACACACAGTATCCTTACAGAAAAGAGGAAAAGTTATCTAAAAATAAACATATGGTTACCTATTGAGACTGAGAATATATAAGATAATGTTTATAACAAAAGACTGGCTGAAATCTGTTTAATGTGGCATGTGCATTTAGCCCTGCTGGGGCAGATTTCCTTTGAAAAATGTCTGACCTCCTTTCTCAGGCTAATTCATAATTTCAGACCCTCAGGCAGACACACTTTTTAGTGAGAGAAGCCCCACCTAAAAACTTATTTGCCTAAGAGGGCAACCTTTGTTTCCTACACATTTGTTCAGTGGAAAGTATGTCTTCCCGAGAGTCTGGCATCACACATTAGGACTGTGAAGGAAAGTCAGGCATTTCTCAAAGGAAATTTGTCCTAGTAGGGTTGAATACCAGAGAAGGCAATGGCACCCCACTCCAGTACTCTTGCCTGGAAAACCCCATGGATGGAGGAGCCTGGTGGGCTGCCATCTATGGGGTCGCACAGAGTCGGATATGACTAAAGTGACTTAGCAGCAGCAGCTGCAAGGTTGAATACATATGTTAGGAAAACAAGGAACACTTTCAGTCTCATTTTATGGAGCCAGTATCATGCAGATACCAACAACAGACAAAGACACTACAAGAAAGGAAAATTACAGGCCACTACCAATGCAAAATGCTAGCAAATTGAATTTAACAGTATATTAAAAGGATCATCAAAATGACCAGGTAGGATTTATCTCTGGGATGCAGAGATGATTCACCATGTGCAAAAAAATCAATCTGATAAACTATATTAACAGAAAAAGAAGAGAACCACATGAGCACCTCTGTGCTATGCTTAGTTGCTCAGTCATGTTCGACTCTTGTGACCCCATAGACTGTAGCCTGCCAGGCTCCTCTGTCCATGGGATTCTCCAGGCAAGAATACTGGAGTGGGGTGCCATTCCCTTCTCCATGACTATTTCTAGATGCAAAATCAGCATTTGTCAAAATTCAACATCCATTCATGATTTAAAAAAAAAATGCTCTCACTAAAATAGGTATAGAAAGGACTTATCTCGACACAACAAAAGTCATATATGAAAATTCCACAGCTAACATCATAATAAACCTGAAATCTTTCCCTCAGAGATATGATACAAGGCAAGGATGCCCACTCTCACCACTTCTATTCAACATAGTACAGGAAGTCCTAGTCAGAGCAATTAGACAAGAAAAAGAAATAAAAAGCATCCAAATTGGAAAGAAGTAAAATCATCTCTGTTTAGAGATGACATGGTCATATATGCAAAAATCTTAACTGCTGAGCAACGGACAAAAAAACCTGTTAGAACTAATAAGTGAACTCAGTATAGTTTCAGGATATAAACTCAACATGCAAAAATCAGTTGCATTTCTATACACATTTCTATCTGACAAGAAATAAAGGTGTTTGTTAAACAAGGATTGCTGCTGCTACTGCTAAGTCACTTCAGTCGTGTCTGACTCTGTGCAACCCCAGAGATAGCAGCCCACCAGGCTCCACCATCCCTGGGATTCTCCAGGCAAGAACACTGGAGAACATTTCCTTCTCCAGTGCATGAAAGTGAAAAGTGAAAGTGAAGTCGCTCAGTCGTGTCTGACCCTCAGCGACCCCATGGACTGCAGCCTACCAGGCTCCTCCATCCATGGGATTTTCCAGGCAAGAGTACTGGAGCGATATGCCATTGCCTTCTCCGTCAGACACTACTGGCCAACCACTAATCTTTCAGCTATGTTCACAAACGAAAAGGAAAAGAATCTTTTCCTAACACAAATAACATATATTTTATAGGAGCATCCCATCCCAAGTTACTTAAACCAGACTTGTTAAAAGCCCTGTTTACCCTTCCCCACTATTCTATCTTTTCTCCCATTCTCCTGTCCAAGAATTCCTCTATCCAAGATTAGACAATAAATGGTGTTTTCCCCAGCTTCCCACATGCCTAATGTAGGAATCTCTCTCTTTTTTTTTTTTTTTTTTGGCTCACATTTTAATCTTAGGTACAACACTATTTCCCTCGTCCTACTTCCTCTTTTCATATTCCAGTTTTTGTCCAGTTATAGAAAACCTCCTCTTCTTTCTCTCTCGTTAAAAATAGTAAAGCTCTAATCACAGCTTCTAAGCAAAGTGTAGAAAACCTCACACATGCCAAATCCCACTCATAATTCAAGTCATCCATGAAGGGAGCACAACTGTAACCTAAGGAAGAGTTTGTTATCAGAACATAAGATCTCTACAGGCAAGGATTTTGTCCATTTTGTTGGGCCTCCTGCCTGGAAAGTAGAAAATGACAATGCACTCCAGTATTCTTGCCTGGAAAACTCCTGGACAGAGCAGTCTGGCAGGCTGCAGTCCCCGGGGCCGCAGAGTCAGACAGCACTGAGCACACACACAAGAGCGGGGCAGCCTACAGACTAAATGCTATTAAGTTCTACCAATTTTTTTACTCCTCACTGGCTTGGTAACCTAAAGTAAGCAAAAGTAACAGGAAGCTCCTCGTATCTGAATTTTATCTCCCTTACATTCTATCTTTTTAGAGTCGCTTTGAGTTTATTTCCTCTTCTTAAGAGACCAAGAAGGGCCACCTGTGTTCAACAGATAACGCCAGTTCATTAACTCAAGTACTGTTTTAATCTGAAGAAGGAAAAACTCTCTGCCAAGACAAGTTTAAGCACCTATGAGTTATATGAACACTCTTAGATTCTCCTACTCATAAGAATATCTATGAACCATCCCTTTTCAAGGTTAGGAGGACACTTATACTTACCTACATCAAGAAAATGCCATTATACATTACTCTCAGTAACATTATACATTAAATGCCATTATACATTAATGCCAGCATTATACATAAAATGCCACTATACATTACTCTCAGTAACATTACTCTCAAGCTTTCAAAAATGCTTTGAGATCCTTCAGAACGTCACAAATTTATCAAACCTACTCCTCAGGTATGTACTGCTTATCAAACAAAATCTATACACCTGACTTTTTTCTCATATAACAAATTCAATTGTACCTAATGACATAACCAAGTTTGTCATTGAAAACTGTGACAAGTTTTCCAGGAAAAGGTTTTCCATGTTTTTCATACAAATGCACTTTTCATTTACCACCTATTTTGAAGTGAAGGTCATTCTACAGAGATTAAAAACAGAGCCAGACAGACATAGCTCTGACCCTTCCAAAATGACTACCAGTAATTGGCCTCATCTCTCAAAGTGAGACAAGTTCCTTAATATGAAATAGAAGTCTTCCTATGTTTATGTAACCCCACAGCTTTTTGCCTTTGTAAGCTTTCTCTCATTCTGTAATCCAATGGAACACAATTCAAGTGCTTCCTTGAATTTGTGCCTCCTGGGCTGCTGTCTTAACAAACCCTCAAAAAGCATTTTTTTGGTCTCAGCCAGGTCTCTGTTCCTGGAATTCTTGGTTAACAAGGAATGAGAAACAAAGAAAAATAAAGAGGGATCTTACTGTATGATGATACAGTAAGTTTTAAACAAGTTTTAAGCAATACAAGTTTTAAACCTTGATTATAGTGATGGTTGTACAACTTGATAAATTTACTAAAAGAGTCACTGAATTGTACACTTACAAGGATGAATGTAGGTATATAGATCATATCTCAATAAAGTTGTTTTTAAAAAGTATTGATGGGAATAATAGAAAAAAAAAAGCAATCAGGAGACTTAATCTCCTTTGTTTCAGAAATTACATTTAACATAAGTGGAACAAATGCTGTTGTTAAAAGCAAAAATTGTTAGATTGAATAAAATTAGGTCTAACGCTATGCTGTTTATAGAAAACATATTTTAAATGTAAATACATGTGTTAACAGAAATAATCAATAAACAACAGAAATAGAAAAGAGTTTGATCTGTGCCAAACCAAAGGAGTCTGATCTGTGCCAAACCAAAGACTATAACCCAGGAGACACAGATTCAATAAGCTCTTGAACTGTGTTGCAGTGGCCTACAAAATGGGAGAAGCTTACATAGGCAAAAACTGCAAAGTTATGTAAGTTCTTTGTCAAGGTTTAGGATTGGATCTGGCAAGAAATAAAGGTGTTTGTTAAACAAGGATTGCTGCTGCTACTGCTAAGTCACTTCAGTCGTGTCTGACTCTGTGCAACCCCAGAGATGGCAGCCCACCAGGCTCCCCCATCCCTGGGATTCTCCAGGCAAGAACACGGGAGAACATTTCCTTCTCCAGTGCATGAAAGTGAAAAGTGAAAGTGAAGTCGCTCAGTCGTGTCTGACCCTCAGCGACCCCATGGACTGCAGCCCACCAGGCTCCTCCATCCATGGGATTTTCCAGGCAAGAGTACTGGAGTGGGGTGCCATTGCCTTCTCCGTCAGACACTACTGGCCAACCACTAATCTTTCAGCTATGTTCACAAACGAAAAGGAGAAGAATCTTTTCCTAACACAAATAACATATATTTTATAGGAACATCCCATCCCAAGTTACTTAAACCAGACTTGTTAAAAGCCCTGTTTACCCTTCCCCACTATTCTATCTTTTCTCCCATTCTCCTGTCCAAGAATTCCTCTATCCAAGATTAGACAATAAATGGTGTTTTCCCCAGCTTCCCACATGCCTAATGTAGGAATCTCTCTCTCTCTCTCTTTTTTTTTTTTTCTTGGCTCACATTTTAATCTTAGGTACAACACTATTTCCCTCGTCCTACTTCCTCTTTTCATATTCCAGTTTTTGTCCAGTTATAGAAAACCTCCTCTTCTTTCTCTCTCGTTAAAAATAGTAAAGCTCTAATCACAGCTTCTAAGCAAAGTGTAGAAAACCTCACACATGCCAAATCCCACTCATAATTCAAGTCATCCATGAAGGGAGCACAACTGTAACCTAAGGAAGAGTTTGTTATCAGAACATAAGATCTCTACAGGCAAGGATTTTGTCCATTTTGTTGGGCCTCCTGCCTGGAAAGTAGAAAATGACAATGCACTCCAGTATTCTTGCCTGGAAAACTCCCTGGACAGAGCAGTCTGGCAGGCTGCAGTCCCCGGGGCCGCAGAGTCAGACAGCACTGAGCACACACACACAAGAGCGGGGCAGCCTACAGACTAAATGCTATTAAGTTCTACCAATTTTTTTACTCCTCACTGGCTTGGTAACCTAAAGTAAGCAAAAGTAACAGGAAGCTCCTCGTATCTGAATTTTATCTCCCTTACATTCTATCTTTTTAGAGTCGCTTTGAGTTTATTTCCTCTTCTTAAGAGACCAAGAAGGGCCACCTGTGTTCAACAGATAACGCCAGTTCATTAACTCAAGTACTGTTTTAATCTGAAGAAGGAAAAACTCTCTGCCAAGACAAGTTTAAGCACCTATGAGTTATATGAACACTCTTAGATTCTCCTACTCATAAGAATATCTATGAACCATCCCTTTTCAAGGTTAGGAGGACACTTATACTTACCTACATCAAGAAAATGCCATTATACATTACTCTCAGTAACATTATACATTAAATGCCATTATACATTAATGCCAACATTATACATAAAATGCCACTATACATTACTCTCAGTAACATTACTCTCAAGCTTTCAAAAATGCTTTGAGATCCTTCAGAACGTCACAAATTTATCAAACCTACTCCTCAGGTATGTACTGCTTATCAAACAAAATCTATACACCTGACTTTTTTCTCATATAACAAATTCAATTGTACCTAATGACATAACCAAGTTTGTCATTGAAAACTGTGACAAGTTTTCCAGGAAAAGGTTTTCCATGTTTTTCATACAAATACACTTTTCATTTACCACCTATTTTGAAGTGAAAGTCATTCTACAGAGATTAAAAACAGAGCCAGACAGACATAGCTCTGACCCTTCCAAAATGACTACCAGTAATTGGCCCCATCTCTCAAAGTGAGACAAGTTCCTTAATATTAAATAGAAGTCTTCCAATGTTTTTCTCTCCTCTACACCTCAGACCACGTTTTAATAGAACTTTTGTTCAAAAGGATGCATAGCACATATTCCAACTAGTATTATGTCTCTAAACTTTAAGATCTTTAATTTTCAAGAAATCAATTTAAAGCCAATAAACATAATCTTGATATTTCAACATACTCCAAAAGAAAACTCTGAATCCATTTTCACATAAGTTTACCATTACACTTACTAAGTCATAAAAGCTTTAAACTGGCAAACTATGCTTTAAATGTTACAATTAAATGTTTAATTATAAGAAGTTGAACGCTACACTTGACTGTTAAACTACTGGGTTCCAAAGTTAAATAAGTTATTATGAAGAGTACAGAAGGTGTGGTCAGAAGCTAGCTGCAGAAGAAGAAAAAAACTTGAGAAACTCTGTATGGTGACTAAACCATAATTCAGAGCAAAATATTTATGTCTGTTATTAACATTAAGGGTAGAAATAAAACACTCTGAAAACTTGAAAAAAAAAAGGCATAACCAACCATATGTACTTGTTTCCTAGGTTGCTAGATGATATTAAAAACTAAATCTCAAAATCATCATAAAGTCTGATAAATGAAACTACAGTAGACAGACTACACTTTTGAAAGTTTTGTAATTTTAGCGAGAATTCAGTGAAGACTTATTTTTATAACACTGATTCGACTACTTGATCAAATTATTCTAAACGGTGGTGGTTTGGGGACAAACCAGGGAAAACACTGAAAAGTGTTAGTCAAGTCAAATATACACAAGGAGGTTAAATCACCTTAGAAATATTTCACTTGAAAAAGATTCCAAAATGGCTAATCAGAGACACTAGCATACTTAAATTAGTTTCAAACATTGAAAGTTATTTTATTTTAAATCAATGTTTTGATGTAAAATAGTATCACCATCTAAAACAAGAATAAAATAAAATGGATAGTGAACTCCATGTATCTTTTTCTTCATCTGTACTTGTGGGGTCAGCTGCTAGAAGGTGATGACAAGCTCAGCCATTCTATAAATTTTATGACAATCAAAGTAAAAACTATAAAAGTCAATACTTCCCAATCTACAATATTTTACCTTGACTGTTAAGTTTGAGTACAGGACAGCAAGATGGATGGTAATCTAGATTACACTTCTGGGGTTTTCTCAATTTCCAGGAATCTTATCTCAAATCCCCAATTAATCAATCCTCCTATATTCTCTATATCCTCTATATCCTCCTCCAATATTCTGATAGAATATATGATACATTCTAAAATAAAACTTTAAAGTTGCTAAAATAAATTCAGTATTTAGTTTCAATCTAAATTCTGAAATTAGCTCCCTAGAAAAAAATTAAAATAATCAGTTACAGTGTGAAAAAATCATTGAAAATCCATATTCCTCCAAATCCTCTTACTGCTCCCTGTAATTTTAAACCAAGTATTGCTTGAAATTTTTGTAATTTGAAAAACTTGTAACTCTTAGAACTCTGAAACTGTCAGTTTTTTGTCAATTCATTTCTTCTTAAAACCAGTGAACTATGAAAGTCATATTCCACAAAAAAGTAAAATACTATGAGTTTTATTTTAATAAATTAATTTTATTCACTCCATTAATATCTTATGAAGGATTATTGTAGAGTTAGGATCATACTATTTTATTACTTTCTACGTTAGATGTCAAAAATATTTCTAAATAATTACACATAGTATACAAATATTCATATAATGTAGACAAAGTGTGTAACTAACACCAATGAGTGTGTGTGTGTCTCCGTGTTAAGGGGAAACATTCACTTCCAGTATCATGTGTAGTAAATGTTTACCAATCCACCTACAAGGACATGTTTGCAGTTCTTCCATTACAGGCTGATTGCTGCTGGCAGATGCTAGTTTGAGAACAGCTGATGGTGTCTTTGAGTCCCATACAGTTAAAACAAGCAAACGACAACAAAAAAAAATCCAAATTCTTAGTTTCAGGAACATGTCTGAAACCATATCCACAATGGCCACCCAGCTCCATTTTGAATGCCTAAACCACAGTTACTCCATTTTGACTTAAAAATCTATTCTTTTTCTTTTTATTTTTTTAATACTTTATTCTACATTACAATACTGTATTTGTTTTGCCATACATTGACATGAATCAGCCACAGGTGTCCACGATCTCCCAATGCCAAAGCCCCCTCCCACCTCCCACCCCACATCCTCTCCCTGAATCATCCAGTGCACCAGCCCCATGCATCCTGCATCCTGTATTGAACATAGACTGGCGCTTCATTCTTACAAGATAGTATGCATGTTTCAATGCCGTTCTCCCAAATCATCCCACCCTCTCCCTCTCCCTCAGAGTCCAAAAGTCCGTTCTATACCTCTGAGTCTCTTTTGTTGTCTCACATAGAGGATCATCATTACTATCCTTCTAACTTCCATATATATGTGTCAGTATACTGTATTGGTGTTTTTCTTTCTGGCTTACTTCACTCTGTATAATCAGCTCCAGTTTCATCCATCTCATTAGAACTGAGTCAAATTTATTCTTTTAAGGGCTGAGTAGTACTCCATTGTGTATATGTACCACAGCTTTCTTATCCATTCATCTGCTGATGGACATCTAGGTTGTTTCCATGTCCTGGCTATTATAAACAATGCTGCAATAAACACTGGGGTACATGTGTCTCTTTCAATTCTGGTTTCCTCGGTGTGTATGCCCAGCAGTGGGATTGCTGGATCATAAGGCAGTTCTATTTGCAATTTTTTAAGGAATCTCCACACTGTTTTCCATAGTGGCTGTATTAGTTTGCATTCCCACCAGCAGTGTAAGAGGGTTCCCTTTTCTCCACATCCTCTCCAGCATTTATTGCTTGTAGACTTTTGGATCGCAGCCATTCTGACGGGTGTGAAGTGGTACCTCATTGTGGTC
The DNA here is from genome assembly GCA_917880005.1 of Nanger dama. Classification (NCBI taxonomy): domain Eukaryota; kingdom Metazoa; phylum Chordata; class Mammalia; order Artiodactyla; family Bovidae; genus Nanger; species Nanger dama. The sequence continues at coordinate 77,417,597 of CAKJTW010000003.1, forward strand.
TTGATTTGCATTTCTCTGATAATGAGTGATGTTGAACATCTTTTCATGTGTTTGTTAGCCATCCGTATGTCTTCTTTGGAGAAATGCCTATTTAGTTCTTTGGCCCATTTTTTGATTGGTTCATTTATTTTTCTGGAGTTGAGCTGCATAAGTTGCTTGTATATCTTTGAGATTAGTTGTTTGTCAGTTGTTTCATTTGCTATTGTTTTCTCCCATTCAGAAGGCTGTCTTTTCACCTTGCTTATAGTTTCCTTTGTTGTGCAGAAGCTTTTAATTTTAATTAGATCCCCCAAAAAATCTATTCTTTTCTTGGTTAAAGCAGATGTACAACCCATGTTTGACAGGTCGTAAGACAGACTGTTCTAGTTAGCATAAAGTTCAAGCCAAATAGTGTATAAGCTAGAATAATGTGCCTGTACCTCAATATATGAAATTTTTTTCCATCATACAGATATGTTAAAAGTAAAAAATGGAAAAGACATACTATGAAAATTAAAAAAAAAAACTGATGTAGCTACCTCAGTTCAGTTCAGTCACTCAGTCGTGTCCGACTCTTTGCGACCCCATGAATCGCAGCACACCAGACCTCCCTGTCCATCATCAACTCCCCGGAGTTCACTCAGATTCACATCCATCGAGTCAGTGATGCCATTCAGCCATCTCATCCTCTGTCGTCCCCTTCTTCTCCTGCCCTCAATCCCTCCCAGCATCAGAGTCTTTTCCAATGAGTCAACTCTTCGCACGAGATGGCCAAAGTACTGGAGGTTCAGCTTGAGCATCATTCCCTCCAAAGAAATCCCAGGGCTGATCTCCTTCAGAATGGACTGGTTGAATCTCCTTGCAGTCCAAGGGACTCTCAAGAGTCTTCTCCAACACCACAGTTCAAAAGCATCAATTCTTCAGCACTCAGCCTTCTTCACAGTCCAACTCTCACATCCATACATGACTACTGGAAAAACCATACCTTTGACTAGATGGACCTTAGTTGGCAAAGTAATGTCTCTGCTTTTGAATATACTGTCTAGGTTGGTCATAACTTTTCTTCCAAAGAGTAAGCGTCTTTTAATTTCATGGCTGTAGTCACCATCTGCAGTGATTTTGGAGCCCAAAAATATAAAGTCTGACACTGTTTCCCCATCTATTTCCTATGAAGTGATGGGACCGGATGCCATGATCTTCATTTTCTGGATGTTGAGCTTTAAGCCAAAGATAATAGATTCTTTATGGTGAGAAATATTATATGAGATATTGAGGAATATTTTATTATTAAAGGGTCAGTTCTATACAAAGCACAATATTCCTTTTGGTACTTTTTGGTACATCCATACAATGGACTATTATTTAGCAGTAAGACCTATAGGCATGAGCTATCAAGTCATGAAAAGACATGGCAGAAATATTATGAACTGAATGCCTGTGTTTCCCCCAGTTCATATGTTGAAACACTAACCTCCAATGTAATGGTGTTTGGAGATGGGTCTTTTGGGGGTACATAGGGTTAGATGACATCATGAAGATGGAGCCCTCATGCTCCCTTCTTAGAAGAGATGCCAAAAGCTAACTTTCTCTTGCTCTCTCTGTGTCATGTGAGGACAAAATGCTTGACTTCAAGCCAGGAAGACAGCTTGCATCAGAATCCAACCATCCTAGCACTCTAGACTTCTAGCCTCCATAACTGTGAGTTAAATAAAATTCTGTTGTTCAAGTCACCCAATCTATGGTATTTCGTATGGCAGCCTGAGCTAAGACAAAAACTCAAATGCATTTTACTAAGTAAAAGAAGCCCATCTGAAATGCTACATATTATTTGATTCCAACTACATGATGTTCTGAGAAAAAGGCAAAACTATGGACATGACAAAATGATCATTGGTTGCTAAGGGTTGTGGGGAGAGAGGGATGAATAGTCAGAGCACAGTGAAACTGTTCTATTTGATAGGGTGGATATGTGCCATACATTTGTCAGAAACCATAGAATTTATAACACCAAGGGTGATCCCTAATGTAGAGTTTGGGGGAGAAAGGCTCCATGCAAATGTATATGGTTGAGTCCCTTCACTGTTCACCTGAAACTATCACAACATTGCTAATCTACTATACCCAATACAAAATAAAAAATTTAAAAAAATAGAGTGACCCCAAATGTAAACCATGGCTGAGGGTGACAATGATGTATCAGTGTGATTCATTGCTTGTAACAAATGTACCATTCTACAACACCCTAGTGTAGAATGTTGATGGTAGAGAAAGCTGTGCATGTGTAGGGCAGGAGGTATATGGGAACTCTATGTACTTATTCACTTTTGCTGTGGACTTAAAACTTCCCTAAAAATAAATTCTGTTTAAACTCTCCCACAATAGTCTTGAATTTCTGTGTATCTAATAACACATCGTCAGAGGTAAGAAACAAAAGTAGACAGAACTGAGAGAAGAAATAGAAATAGAAAAATACACAATCATGACTGGATATTTGAATAAATCTCTCTCAGTAAGTAGACAAAATATTCAGTGAGATCACTGAGGATTTTATGAACATAGTAACCAATATGTGGTACTGAGAGGTAATTGGATAGATTCCTAAAAAGAAATTTTGAATAAAGTTTACTATGCATATGTCAACTGAAAACTGCCATTTGCCCCCTGCCTCTGCAAGGATTAAGTCACTAGCTGCTGCAGTCACTGACCTTCAACACATCCTGAAAGGAGCTCAGGGTGGGGATCAGGAATGAGGCACTCTGTGCTCTAGGAAAACCTGGTAGAACAGGGTATTCAGGTAGTTATTTTCAGAGAAGATTTTATGAGCTCAAATTCTTGGATGTTCTCACATCTAGAAAAGCACTAAAATCATTAACAGGAACATTTTCTCCTGTGATTAGCAGTAGGCCTCTGCCAAAATGTGTGCTTGGCTGAACATATCCCCCGTCACTCATATCATATAGAATACTGACTTCCCTGTCCCCTGGTGAAGGGAATGGCAACCCACTCCAGTACTCTTGCCTGGAGAATCCCATGGACAGAGGAGCATGGTGGGCTACTGTCCACGGGGTAGCAAAGAGTCGGACACGACTGAGCGACTTCACTTTCATTATAATAAATGCCCTAATTAATATTCTTGAGCATATTATCTTAGTATACTTGATCCATAAAGTTAGGTTATAATGATTCAACATTTAATAATTAAACTAGTCAATGTATTGTGTCCTAGTTTTTGATGATGAAGATTTTTAGATATCCTTTGATGCCCATCATTTACTGAAGTCAACAAAGCAAAACTCTTTTACATATAAGAAATGTTCCTGCTTAATAGTTCCATAGCATGTTATTCACATCCATACGAGAGCATATGCCACAGTGACTGAATAATGTATTGTGTTTCCTCTAGACTGAAAACTTTTATAATTCATAAATGATGTTAAATTTATCTTTATATTCTCAGTTGACTGAGTTTCTGGTGCTTAGTAGGCACATGCTCAATGAATTAATTGTTGAATGAATTTTGAACTTGTCAATTCTGTCACTGAAAAGCTAACCTACTGAATTTATGAACATCACCATCAGTTCAGTTCAGTTGCTCAGTCGTGTCCGACTCTTTGCAACCCCATGAATCACAGCATGCCAGGCCTCCCTGTCCATCACCAACTCCCAGAGTTCACTCATACTTTTATCCATCGAGTCGGTGATGTCATCCAGCCATCTCATCCTCTGTCGTTCCCTTCTACTCCTGCCCCCAATCCCTCCCAGCATCAGAGTCTTATAAAACACTAAAACTCAAAATCTATCACTAAGGAGTTGATAAAATCTACAGAAAACAAGGCAGCCACTGAACTAATGTTGCAGAGTTATAATTTGGACATGGAAAAAATACAAAATATATGAAGTCAAAGAAACAGTTTATACAAGTACCCACCAACAGATATATGTGATGTGTGTGTGTGTGTGTTACCTATTTGTGCACGTGTGTTAGTTGCTCAGTCATGTCCAGCTCTTTTGCAATCCTATGGATTGTAGCCTGCCAGACTCCTCTATTCATGGGATTCTCTACGTAAGAACACTGGAGTGTGTAGCCATTCCCTTTTCCAGGGGATCTTCCCAACCCAGGGACTGAAACCAGGTTTCCTGCATTTCAGGTGGATTCTTTACTATCTGAGCCACCAGAGAAGCCCATATATTACCTGTATGCATATATGTAATGGAATATAACTCAGCCATAAAAAAAAGAATGAAATATTTCCATTTGCAGCAATGTTAGTGGACCTAGAGAATATTATGCTTAGTAAAATAAGCCAGAGAGAAAAATACAAATACTATATGATATCATATGTTGGGCCCTAAAAATAATGCAAAAGGAATCTAATACAAACTGATAACCTTTTTCTTTTCTCAGAAGGTAGTGCTTCTGAGTTTTCAAAATTTTCAAAGGGAAGAGAGGATTTTTTAACCTAATCCTTTGATAAACAAAATCCAAGTGATATAAAGGTTCTATTGTTATGCCAATTTTATTGAAATTTGTTTGTTGGTGGATTTTAAATAAGACAGTAGTTAATAGATGGGTTATTCCAAACTAATTGCAAAGCAGCTAACATATATACCTTGCATAGGTTTCCTATTAAGTTTTTCAAGAAACAAAGCAACTCATATATTGGTATTTTCTGTCTTCTGTGCAGTCCTGGGATTCATGAACAATTCAGCAGCAAGCACCGTGAAGGAGTTTACCCTCCTTGGCTTCCTGGTTGTCAAGAGTTACAGTATTTCCTTTTGTCACTGTTCTTTGGAATCTATATATTTACCATGGTGGGAACTGGGACCATTGTCTGTGCTGTGAGGTGGGACCAAAGGCTCCATACTCCAATGCATATGCTCCTAGGGAATTTCACTGTCCTTGAAATCTGGTACATTACCTCCACTGTGCCCAGTATGCTAATCAATTTCCTTTCAGAAACAAAAACCATCTCTTTTGTTGGCTGTTTCCTCCAGTTATATATTTTTTTACTTCCCTTGGTACAACTGAGGTATATTTGCTCTGTATCATGGCATACGATCAGTATCTTGCTGTCTGCCACCCATTGCACTACCCAACCGTCATGACCCAACAACTCTGCTCTGTTTTGTTGTCTCTTTGCTGGGTATTTGGGTTCCTTAGTTATTCTGTCTCCACCGTGCAGCTCTCTCAGTTGCCTTTCTGTGGGCCCAACACCATCCATCACTTTGTGTATGACATGGACCCACTGATGTCTCTGTCCTGTGTCCCAGCTCCTGTCACTGAGATTGTCTTCTATGTCCTGAGCTCCCTCATTATCATGCTAACTCTTCTGTACATCCTTGGTTCCTATACCCTTTCATTGATTACTGTGTTTAAAGTCCCTTCAGCAGCAGGCCAACAGAAGGCCTTTTCTACTTGCGGAGCACATCTGACAGTGGTGTGCTTATTCTTTGGGGCTCTTTTGGCAACGTATGTGAGCCCTATAGCTGATAACCCAGCTGAAATTCAGAAGGTTATAACTTTGTTCTATTCCGGGGTGACTCCTTCTTAAACCCCTTGATTTACAGCTTAAAAAATAAGGAGATGAAGGCTGCACTGAAGAAAGTCCTGAAAATAGAATGAACATAAACTAATCTACATGAGAACAAGCAAATCATTGTCCAGGTATAAAAGTTTAATTAAAAAGACTTCATATACTGCTGTTAATTTTCCAGTGCACACAGTAAAGAAGATTCTTTTAGTGGATTCCATCCATGTTTTATTCTTCAACTAACCTGGCAGAGCTAAACCACAGCTGATTCAGATTGCATCCTAAGTATAATAATATTTTCAACATGAATAACTTCTTACATAGTAATATGAGGGCATTATATTTGTCCTATTTCACACATTGTTTTAGTTTTGATTATTAGGGGAAGGAGGTAAAGCTAGACTAAGAGAAGATATCCTAGGTGAATCATCATCAGTGTATTGAAGGCATTTCTTAAGACAGTACAAGATCCTTTAAAGTGAATAAATAAAATTTAAATGTCTAATGGATACATAACCAAAGGATTTAGTAACAGAAAAAGTTTCTATCCTCTTAGCTCCTCATGATCCAGAATCTTCCAGATTAGGGACAGACTGAAAGTTTCATACTTATATAAGCTATGTTTTAACATCATTTAAAATAGTAATTTTTTCAATTCAACAAAAATTTATTGAGCATCTACTTTATTCTAGATACTTTCATAGGCCTTAGAGATACACTGTGACCAAAATGGTCAAAACACTCTATGTATAGAGTTTATTTTCTAGTGAGGGACAGACAATAAAAAAAAATAAGCAAAAATATAGTTATGTTGGAAAGTGATAAACAATATGGAGAAAGGGAAAAGGAGACAGGAAGTGAGGGGAGAAAAGGTTGAAATTTTAAATAGGACCATCAGGGAAGGCCACCGGGAGAAGGTATCATTTAAATAAAAGCTTGAAGGAGATGAGGGAATGAGCTGTGTGCACAGCTAAGGGAAGAGTATTCCATGCAGAGAGAGGCAAGTTCTCCATAAGATCCTAAGGCAGGATTGTGTTCCAGTAACAGCAAGTAGTTTGGTTTGGTTGGCATAGAGAGATTAAGAGGGAAATATCAGAGATGAAGTCAAAGAGAGCATACAGAAGGCCAAGTTGTACAGGCCCTTGTGAGCCATAGTAAGAATTTTAAATTCTGAATAAGATGGAAAGCCTTTCTGAGAAGAGTTTTGAGCAAAGGAGTAGTAGAATCCCATTATATTTTTAAAGGGTCATCACCATGGTTGTTTCATTGACAACAGACTAAATAGAGGCATGGGCATTTTAAAAATTCTTTATTTCTAGTTGTCAAATAAAACTTTGTATTTATTTTGAAAGGAATTTGTATCTGCAGCCGAACTTGGGGATATATGTTTGGGGGAGGAGTAAAAGTCAAGGAACTGGTTTGCCCAAGAAGAATGGAAAGTCCTCCTAGACCCTCCGAAAGGAAATTCTAATTCTGAAATGATATTTCCATAACAAACTGGAGAGATAATGAAGCAGGAATCCACTCCTGAGGCTCTTCAATCACAATCATATTATGATTATATAGATATTTGCAAAATATTTTCTTATTATTTCATTCTCATGTCAGCCCTATGGAGAACACAAAGAAGATACGTATCTAACATTTGAAGAAATGAACTCAACAGGCTCTTACAGCTAGTAAGTAAAAGCACTCAGGCCAGGACCTACATTTTCTGTGTCCTAGTTTTCTATCTCTTGGCCCACCACCTTCTCTTTAGGTTCAACTGTATTCAAACCTAGTGCCCCTTTTTAATCCCAGGTCACTCCCTTTCATATGAAGCCTGAATAATCTTTTACACCATTTCCCTGCCTATCCCAGGTCTCTTTCAAAACTCTCCCAGATGCCTAAATTCTAAGCCTGGTTTTCTACATACAACATTATCTAAAACTCAGCTTCAGATGTCAATTATCCCTACAAATGTCATTTTTAATCCTTTCTCCAAACAATGCTCAACTAATTCCTGATCCGACTGAAATTCTTCCCAAACCTAGAAGCTCCTTCAAACATACCCATCCTTAACCCAATCTTTAATGATCTATACAGTGGTTGTCAAACTTCAGCATGCAGCAGAATCACATAAAGGTTTGTCCAAAAGGGGGTTTCTGGGCCCCACACTGAGAGTTTCTGACTTACTAGGTAGGGTTGAAGTGAAGTGAAGTCGCTCAGTCGTGTCCGACTCTTTTCGACCCTGTGGAGGGTAGCCTAACAAGCTCCTCCATCCATAGGATTTTCCAGGCAAGAGTACTGGAGTGGGTTGCCATTTCCTTCTCCAGGAGATCTTCCCAACCCAGGGCTTGAACCCAGGTCTCCCATATTGTGGGCAGATGCTTTACCATCTGAGCCACCAGGGAACTTGGTAGGGGTGGGACCTGAGAATTTGTATTTTAACAGGCTCTCGCGTGATGTTGTTCTGTCCTTACACATTCTCATTCGTAAACTCAGTAGTGTTCTCTACTTGAGTTCTTGCTATGATTGAATTCTTCCCCTCAGGTTCTCTACCTCTTCTTGTTTGTTCTTCTTAACCTGGTATCAATGAAAGAAATCATACTTCCTGTCTCTGAACCATTTACAGTGCTAAATTTTCATTTTCACTAATATTGTATTATGTCAGTCAATAACATTACACATTCACTTCTACAAAAAACTCAATTTTTTCAAACAAATATGTTCAAATTATCCTTAAAATTTAAAAGGGAGATTCTTTCTTGTATGTCAAATATAACAAATTTAAGTAACTTTATATAGACAAATAATTTTTTTAACTTACTTCCTTACAAGTTAAATACCAAGAATGAAATGGATGTACTTTGGAGAAAAGATCACAGACACAAACATACATACACACACTCTTAAATGCACACACATTCTTTCTCTTTCTCTTTTTTTATCTCCTGTCTCATTAACCTGTCCCACTCTGTACCTCCCTTCCTGCACTCAGATCAATTCTTTAGAGGAAGGTTATCGCCACAAAGAAGAAAATTTTCCTGGCTTCTCTTGGATATTTATCCAGACCTCTGTATTTCACTAGTTAAACCACTGGGGAAATACAAACAAATATAGGGAGAATTAGATGGATGCACAGAGATACATGCGTAAGGAACCAGGTGCCTACCAATGAGTACACTAGGGAACTACGGATCCTATTCAAGAGAGACATGCAAACTTAATAATCACTGGCATGAAAAATACACTTCATTTTGTTCAGAATACTAAAGGAAACAAGTCTCTGGAGCCGCAAATGCTCCTATCCATCCATGAATGAGCTTTTAGATGGGGTAATAAGGACAACCTCGTGGCTAGAAATTCTCTCACATCCTCCTCTTGGAGACAGAAACATCACCAGGTACGTAAGGAAAGTCTGCCTGCATCCTCTTGCACACCCACTGCTGTAAGAGCATGCTATTCTTCTGTAAATCTGTTAGCTCTTTGTTCTTTATATGAACAGTGTGTTAAGGCCTGCAGTTCTTTTCTCCCAACACACTCCTAAGGGGTTCTTGGGTGAAATATTCACATTAAGGGCTCACTCTGGTATCACAGAATTCCCACTATATAACTCACTTAAGGAAAATAGTGCTCAAATGTCTTGTACCTTCTGGAGGGAGAATTAACTATCCTTCAGTTAGAATGCAGCCTGAGTCTTAAATCACTTTCTAATATTGGTCAGTGAAGTTTTGATTGACAAATACCTTCAGCTAGAGCAATTAAAGCAGGTTGTTATTATTCTTTCAGAGTTGTCAGCCAGTGACAAGTGATGAGTAGAAACTGAAAAAAAGTAGGCCAGCAGACTTTTCTGTCCTTTGGATTTATCTATAGGTTAACTTTAAAATATAAATATTTAAAGAAAGAAGAATCCTTGCACTTATAATTTTTAAAGTGTTCTCCTCTGAGCAAAGTAGCTTAAATCCTAAGCAAACGGTTGGAGTTACAGAGGAGGACCTGGCTTCCTTATTAGTTCGTACAGAAAGAACTGCCCAGGTTTTTTTTTCCTCCTCTTCTCTCCGGCTGTTCATTTGTTGTGTCACTTGAGGTGAAGAGTAAGATGTGGACTTACATTTATCGAGAGACTCCGCGGCAGCCCAGTGGTTAGGACTCTGCACTTTCACTGCAGGGGGCACAAGTTCAATCCCTAGTCAGGGGAACTAAAGTCCCACATGCCACACAGGCAGTCAAAATAAATCAACAAATTCACCATTTGGAGGTGGAGGCAGTAGAAATGGATGCAGAGATTCCAAATTATCTGTGAAGCTCATTTATACATGTTTCTCTGATCCTATATTCCATAGTAACTAAAATTTCACTGCAGCACAAGCATCAAAAGGTCATAAACATTATGAAGTCAAATGATCAAGCGGGAGTTAAGATTTATGAGGCTCGGTTCCAGGTCAAAAACCATGAATTGAATTTATATTTCTTATCTTGGTGCCAAAAACTTTCCGGTAGGTGAATACAGTTAATCAATTCCTGTCTCATGTCACTGGCTTCTGTCCTAAAAAGCTGAAAATATTTCACTTATGTCAAATAAAATTTGTTATCATGCTACTGCATTCACTATGTAGATTTATCTAAGTTTAGTTCTAACTGGAATAAATGTCTTTTTAGGTGCACGGCACATAGTTGGGTATATGGTGAAACACACAGTTGAAGGAAGCTGCAGTCACATACAGTGTGACTATACAAATGTAAGTGACGATATGGATGGTTTTTATAAGCCATAAATTCCAAAAGGGATGAACTTTATTTCCTATGTTTACCATTATTCCAGAATGTGCACACTGCTAGAAATATAATAAAAAGTAAATAAACATTTATGAAATGCACAAATGAATAAGTAAAATGAATAACATGTTACAATTTAAATTCATTATTAAAATTTTTTCCTGAAAGCCTAGTAACTGTATTTTCCAAGCAAAATGACAACATGTGGCCTAGCAAATATAGGTATAGGTATGGAAAGCATATTTGAAATTATAACTCTCCTATAAGCTTTAATACATATGGTCATTACAATTGTAGTCCATTGATCTAAACTGCTTAGATAAAAATTAAATTTTCATGTTTATGAGTCATGCTTATAGAGGCAACCTTTGTCATCATTCTAAAAATACTGTTAATCAATACAAATATCCAAAGCTACCTTGGCAATAAAACATTTATCCTCTGAGTTTGCTCCAGGTTTGCTGAATTACTGAGAGTCAAGCCTTTTGCACTCTGAAGATTGTATAAACTGAAAAAGGATGAAACTTTGTGAGTATCTTAACAAAGACAATAATAATATAGCCAATTATCTTATTTGTAGTTAATATATTATGGATTTTAAAATATTGATGGTGGCTTGCCCAGTCAAATATTTTGATCTTTAACCAGAAAACTCTAGGACATAGAAATGAACCTATACTAATAGTTTTAGGAAAGTTTTTAGCAAATTATCCAAGTTGATAGTCCTGTCCCAAATCCTAAATCAGCCAATATGAGAAACATCTTTCTGGTCTTAGCACAACCTAAAGTAACCTCTCTATTCATTATTAAATTAAATTAGGTAAAAGCAAGATAATGAGCAGACAAGTTATGATATTTAGGGCTTAATTCCTAGCAAAAATGAAGTCATGTGGTTTTACATTCTAGAGAAATTGACATGTCCAGCTGCAAGTTACCTCAAGAGCTCAATTATGATGTGAAATAGTGCAGCTTGGGGGACACACACCAGGAAAATGATGACTTCCAAAAGAAATCATGTATAGAGGACGTAATAGCTGCCATAAGTTATTTAAGTCACCACCATCATCATAATGGAAGAGGAATTAGACTTATTTTGTGTAGCTTCAACAAGTAATAAAAAGATTTTTTTTTTTCTCAACAAAAAATAGTGCTTTGGGAGAACCCGCTCCTTAGAAGGGGATTGGGCTGAACTGTTCAACAAATCCAGAAGCCACATAACAGAATGTGGCCTAGAGAAAAATGGATAGATGGTTTTCAAACCATTTTATAGAATCCTGGGGATCTTCAGCACCTCCCTGAAAGCAGCAAAAGCAAGCAGGCTTAAGACTCCCACTCTGTATTTTCACTCTTACCTGCTTTTTAACTGGACTTCTACAGCTATTTGCTTCAGATCTATACTCAACTTTATTTCAAAGCAAAAAGATTGTCTAAAGTTTATATTTGTATGTAGGCTATCCAAGGGATAATGATTTAAATATAAAAGATGAAACGTTACTAAGACTCAGGGTTATAGTAATATTTGAAATGAAGTGGGATTTGTTTCAAACCAGTCTCCAAATAAGCCAGTGTATCTAGAAGTTACTGGTTTTGCACATTCACGTAAACTCATTAAATCTCTGATATTCCATTTTCTTATCTATTAAAACAACAACAGAAAAGGATAAAGCACTCTCCTCCCTACTGCTCAAAGGGGTATTGAAAGTGAAAGCGAAAAATGAAAGTGTTAGTTGCTCAGTTGTGTCCCACTCTTTGCAACCCCAACCTTTGTACTTTTCCAAGCTATTTGTTAGCAAAATCTACAAATGTTCATAGTTATTCATTGCTCTGTTAACTTCAGTTTCTCTAACAGCTTTGGGATCCCAGAACACAACAATGCATTTTGTGACTGAGTTTGTTCTTCTGGGTTTCCTGGTGAAAGGGAGATGCAGATGTTCTTCTTCTCATTAATCCTGGTGGTCTATCTCCTGACACTGCTGGGGAATGGGGCTATTGTCTGTGCAGTGAAATGGGACAGGCAGCTTCACACGCCCATGTATATCTTCTTGGGAAACTTTGCCTTCCTAGAGATTTGGTATGTTTCCTCCACTGTCCCAAACATGCTGGTCAACATCCTCTCTGATACCAAGACCATCTCCTTCACTGGCTGCTTCATCCAATTCTATTTCTTTTTTTCACTTGGTACTACAGAGTGTTTCTTCCTATCAGTTATGGCCTATGATCGGTACCTGGCCATCTGTTGCCCACTGCATTACCCCTCCATCATGACTGGGAAGTTCTGTGTGGTCCTAGTCTGTGTTTGTTGGGTGAGTGGATTTCTCTGTTATCCAGTCCCCATTGTCCTTATCTCCCAACTTCCCTTCTGTGGACCCAACATCATCGACCACTTTGTGTGTGACCCAGGCCCGTTGTTTGCACTGGCCTGCATCCCTGCTCCTTCCACTGAGCTTATTTGCTACACCTTCAACTCAGTGATTATTTTTGGCCCCTTCCTTTCCATCTTGGGATCTTATACCCTGGTACTCAGAGCTGTGCTTTGTTTTCCCTCTCATGCTGGTAGAACTAAAGCTTTCTCCACATGTGGGTCCCACCTAATGGTGGTGTCTTTGTTCTATGGAACCCTTATGGTGATGTATGTGAGCCCAACATCAGGAAACCCAGCAGGAATGCAAAAAATCATCACTTTGGTATACTCAGCCGTGACTCCGCTCTTAAATCCACTTATCTACAGTCTCCGAAACAAAGACATGAAAGATGCCCTAAAGAAAGTACTGGGATTAAGAATTAATCAAAACTGAGACATCTTTAAAAGAGAAGCAGAATTAGTCATTTCTGACCTTAACTATTTATAGTAACAATGATAGAGAATGGCTACAATAAGTCATATTTTGGATCACAATAAAGGGAAAGTCTTGTTTTTCACAGTTCCTTAGCAGTTCAAGTTCAGCTCTTCAATGACAAATGCTGAATAAACATTTTAAATATGTACAACATTACTGAGTAATTATATGGTGTTATTATATGTGTGTGTATATATATAGAGATTTTTTTATGTAAGTGTGATGTATCTTTGCTGGTTTAATCTTATCTGGTGAAAGAATCAAATGAATGGGTACTGAGAGCCTTTCAAGAATGGGTGCAATCCTCTAAATTCAGAAAATAAGTATTCTTAAAGAAAATGGGTCAACAGGCCACCAAATACATAGTGATGGATATTATCCATTGTTTGAGGTTGTTGTCACGCCAAAACAGAGTATACTTCATACCTCTATCACTTATGGATAAAGTATAAACTCTTCTTCCTGCCTTCCAAGTGCTCACTCAATAGATATTCCATTCAGTCTTCTCTCCTATTTATCCACGAAGGCCCTGCACTTCACAGTGATCAATCTTCTTATTTTACCTTGAATAATCTTTCTCCCAATTGTGCATTTTTACTCACAGTGCTTCCTCCTAAATCAATTGTGACAACCCCATTACCACTTGTAGTATGGAGTAACAATGTTTTTAAAATTTAAAATTTACTCCATATTTTAGAGTAAAATATTTTACTCTAAAATATGGAGTAAACACATTTTTGTGCTTCTCAGAAGATTATCAGACAAAGTCTAAGAAAAATATTTAGAGGAAATCATACAGATAACAAATTCCACTTTTGTGCCCAAACCCCATGCTGTGACAGGAAAGTCAGAAACTAAGAGCCCAACCTACTTAAAAATGAGAGAACACCTCCTTAGTTATGGCCACACTGGGAATGAAATTAGGTGTTCATAGGGAGAACAAGGAGATAGGCCTATTGGTGCTAGGCGATGAAATACTCTAATGCAGTGTTTCTCAAACCTTCCACCACCAAAGCATGTTTGGCACCAGTGGTTAGAAAACATGGGGCATGTAGAGACAATATTTCTTTTAAGTTAAAAATGTTATCTTAAAAATTATACTTTTTGTTTCATGGCATATACACATATTTGGCATAATACAAAGTTATCTCCTCTGAGTAAAACTGTCCCTTCCTCAGAAGATATTAATTAGGCACGTTTTGTATCCCACAGCACAAAATCACATATACTTACTTGAAAAACACAGACTTAAGAAGACTACAGTGTCCCCCAGAGTCAATGTAGCACGTTATTTCTAATAATCCCTATGAGCCAACCTATCAGAAATGTTAATGAAACCTCTAGGCAAGAAGAAGGTCCTTAGGGGAAACATGAAAAGTTATAGGATCACATTTAAGAAAGAAAGAACTGAGACTTCCCACTAGTGGCCAAAATGATGCATACATGAAGACCAGCACATAGTTACAACATACTCTGTAGGAAGCAGACCACCAGAATCTTATGGTGCAAGAGAAATGAAATAAGATATGCATGAGGTTCTCACCCAGGGCTTCCACATTAAGACCAGTGAAGGAGAGGCTATGGACTCCCCAGGATGATCTAGTAAAGGATCATTCTATTTAGGAGACATCTTCCCTGCTGGGTACTGCTGCTATTATACACCACAGGTAGGCCTGTTTTCCTATAGATCTGTACATATGATATACTCAAGAGATGGAGTATCAAAGAATATTGGTTTCTCTTTCAGCTTAAGAACAACAACAAAAAAAAACTCAGAGAATTTAGATCACTATGGAACTCACATTCTCCAAAATAAGCACACTAAATGGTACCAAAGTCATCCACGTGTCTTTCCCTTTTTAGGAAGTGGCTGGGTTATCAGCAATGGTATCACTTTAATAGATACTTTGAACAAGATAGTATGAAAGTGGCTCGATCCACAGGGGCTGAACCCAAGAGAAAATAGAAGTGGAGGTTTTTCTTGGTATCCTCTCTTAGCTTCTCCACCTTTGTCCACCCATCTGCAACTTCAGGAAAAGTAGCATTAAGAAATTATTCTAATAATAAAATCAAATCAGTGTACATGAAGACTGAGATTCACATAAGGTTTAATGGTGAATATATTAAGTATTGCTTCTCATAATTATGTTGGAAGTTCTCTGTGAAATTAATTTACATTGCTTTCACTACAGTTGAGTGATAGTTTTCTGTAAGGTTTTTTTTTTTTAATGTCAAAAATGTGGTCTATAGCTCAAATACTTGAAGCTTTTGAGTCATAGTCTGTGACTCAGACTATGAATTCAAGTCATCTGTTGCTGCTGTTTCAGAGGTAAGTGGCTACTCTTTGTTTCACCACTTTCTTGTGTTGTTAAGAAGAGTGGACACTAGCTTAAAAACACCAGGTTCCAATAGTGAGGAGCCATCCTTTCAAATGTCTCACCAAAATGGGCATCAATGCAAGTTAATTTAGCTCTTCATAACCATCCCAGTTTAAAAAAATTAAACAGAATTTACCTCCATCTTTGAACTTCCTTCTCTTCCTGGTTTCTTGTTCACAGGACTACTAACTTTCCTGACACAGCCAGCTCAATGGGAAGCTTATGTTTGCTTCTAGATGAGGATTATAGTTCACTTTATGCATTACTAATTTAATGAGCCTGCAAAATCTATATCATTATAAATATGTATCTTAATACATATATATTAAATGCATAGCCTTGTTGAATAGAAGGAATTTTTTTCTATTTGATTATGTTAAATGAATACTACAAATATTCTATATATACCACTTCACTTTCACTTTCATATACCATTTTACCAAAATTATTTTTAAGGAAAATTTCCTATTAGTCAAAAAAAAAAGCTAAAGATATCATGTTAAAAGATGTCTAGAGATTTCATTATGTTAAAGCTATCATTATGAACTTTATTCTGAGTTGTGTTTGATTCTTAAAAAGATATCTTCTTTGGTGATGATATTCTAAAGGCAATAAGGACAAATTTTGGAATGTTGGTAAATAGTTTTAAAACATCTTTGATTCAACTGTTTTCTGCTATTTTGAAAACTGAGAGATATTGTTTAAATAAAGTAGGAGTTCCATGGTGGCCCAGTGGCTGAGATTCTGAACTACCAATCCAGGGGGCCTGAATTCAATCCCTGGTCAGGGAACTAGACCCCCACATGCCACAACTAAGAATTCTCATGCTGTGACTATAGACCCTGCATGCCACAACGAAGACCCAGTACAGCCAAATAAATAAATATCTTTACATAAATAAGTTCCCTGGTGGCTCAGATGGTAAAGCTTCTGCCTACAATGCAGGAGACCTGGGTTTGATCCCTGGGTGGGGAAGATCCCCTGGAGAAGGAAATGGCAACCCACTCCAGTACTCTTGCCTGAAATCCCATGGACGGAGGAGCCTGGTAGGCTACAGTCCATGGGTTCACAGAGAGTCAGACATGACTGAGTAACTTCACTTTTCACTTTACATGAATAAATAAACAGACTAAAATATAATCTTTCAAATAGTGAATTTTAAGGGAACTTGTGATAGCAATAAGAAGAGCTTTAGAAGAAAGTCTCTTGGTTATTTAATTTATTTTATTTTTTTTGCAATACATCTCATAGGTTATATCCATCCTTCAGTTCAGTCACTCAGTATATCCAACTCTTTAAGACCCCATGGACTGCAGCACACCAGGCCTCCCTGTCCATCAACTCCCAGAGCTTATTCAAACTCATGTCCATTGAGTTGGTGATGCCATCCAACCATCTCATTCTCTGTCGTTCCGTTCTCCTCCTGCCTTCAATCTTTCCCAGAATCAGGGTCTTTTCAAATGAGTCAGCTCTTCACATCAAGTGGCCAACATATTGGAGTTTCAGCTTCAGTATCAGTCCTTCCAATGAATAGTCATCCTTAATGACATATATTTTAAGTGTATATGAAACCAGATAAATTAAGCATTAGTCATTCAGTCGTGTTCGACTGTTTGAGACCCCATAGACTGTGGCCCACCCAAGCTCCTTGGTCCATGGGATTTTCCAGGCAAGAATACTGGAGTGGGTTGCTATACCCTTCTCCAGGGAATCTTCCCAACTCAAGAAACAAACCTGGGTCTCCTGCATTGCAGGCAGATTTTTACTGTCTGAGCAACCAGGAAGCCCCATGATAAATTATCATGTGAAATTAATCATAATGGGGTGACTAATAATGATTTTCACTGCAAACAATAAAGGATTAAATACCAAGTTGTAAATGAGCTGTGGTGCAATATAAATGTCTTTAAATAAGAGATTGCAAAATATATAAATAATTTATTATCTGAATATTCTTTTTATTTTCTTCTGGTATTATAGGGGGAAATGATAGAAAATCTCCTAATGAAAATAGTTCAAAAAAGAGAGAGAGAGAATCTGAAATAATAATGCCAGAGCTAAAATCCCTTAAATCTGTAGGAAGTGTCAAAAATCTATTTTTAAATGATAGCGTACGTGTCCTCTCATTTTAAACTGAATGGCATTAATTGCCCTTATATATGAAGCTTTTACTGAAAAAAAGAAAGACATAAGACAGATAATTTTTATCTCTATTTCCAGATTTCTTTATTTGAAAAGAAGATGACATTTAATAGATCTGGTCCACTGGCAAAGAAAGTTCAAGCAGCCTCGAATTATACATTTACAAAGAGTCAGGGCCGAAGGGCTTATTCAGAATAGGACAAGATTTACCCAAGACTTGTTTTAGAATATTTGATACATTTTCCTGAATGAATCAAACTGCCTACCCTAAGAAAAATTTCAAATGCCTTAGCAATAAAGTGAGTTCTCTATCTGTCTTCTCTCCACAGTCTGGAGACCATGAATAAATCAGGAATATCTACTGTGACACAGTTTATCTTGTTGGGTTTTCCTGGTCCCTGGAAAATGCAGATCATCTTCTTCTCAGTGATTCTGTTGATCTACATCTTGACTCTAACTGGGAACATAGCCATCATTTGTGCTGTGAGGTGGGACCACCGACTCCATACCCCTATGTACGTGTTCCTGGCCAACTTCTCCTTCCTAGAGATCTGGTATGTGACCTGCACAGTCCCCAAAATGCTGGTCAATTTTCTTTCCGAAACCAAAACCATATCCTTCTCTGGTTGCTTCACTCAGTTCTACTTCTTCTTTTCCCTGGGCACAACTGAATGCTTCTTCCTCTGTGTCATGGCTTATGATCGCTACCTTGCCATCTGTCGTCCACTGCACTATCCCAGCATCATGACTGGGAAGCTCTGTGCCATTCTAGTGTCTCTTTGTTGGCTCACTGGTTTCTTAGGACATTCAGTTCCTATTCTCTTCATTTCTCAACTACCCTATTGTGGCCCCAACATCATTGATCACTTTCTGTGTGATGTGGACCCTCTGATGGCATTGTCCTGTGCCAGCTCACCCATAATAGAGCATGCATTCCATTCTGTGAGCTCTCTTATCATCATTCTGACCATTTTGTACATCCTTGGATCCTATACCTTGGTGCTCAGAGCTGTGCTTCAGGTTCCTTCCTCAGCTGGGCGGCGAAAGGCCTTCTCTACCTGTGGATCCCACTTAGTTGTTGTATCTCTGTTCTATGGAACCATTATGGTGATGTACGTGAGCCCCACATCTGGCAACTCAGTTGCTATGCATAAAATCATCACACTGATATACTCTGTAGTGACACCAGTCCTAAATCCCCTCATCTACAGCCTACGCAATAGGGACATGAAATTCGCCCTCCATCAGGTCATCTGTGCAATGAGAATTACGCAGACTTCATGAAAAGGTTTTGTGAAACTCAATGACTCTCTTCCTGCAAATGGTAAAATAATCCTCTTCTTCCAATCCAAACCGATTTGCTTCTATTCATAATCATCATGTTACTTTTGTGAACAGCAAGATTCATCACATATTTGATTATATTCTGATGCACTTTTAGTTTCATAAATGTGGTTCCATAGGAAGAGCCTGCCACCTGACCATATGGTAAAAATAACTCTTAAAAATTCTTAATATTTGCTTCCAGGAAGATTTCAACTTTTTCAAGGTGAAATCTCTGGCCACACAACTTTAAAAGATACAAATCAAATTGGTTATTTGCTTACATGGCTGTCTAACACTTTGTTTAAAGGACATATGACACAGGGACTTCCCTGGTAGTCCAGTGGCTAAGACTCTGCTCCCAATGCAAGGAATGCAGGTTAGACCCCTGACCAGAGAGCTAGATCCTGCATACTGCAGCTAAAGATCCAGCACAGGGCAACAAAGATCCCATGTGCCACAACTAAGACCTGGCATAGCCATATAAATTTTTAAAAGGCACATAACTCATAAGATGTCCATTGTCCCAAATTTTTGGCAAAACCCCACACATCACTGTAGAATACACTAAGAGATTATTAAGCCAGTGTTACAATTTTTAGTTCATCAATAGTATACAAGGGGAGGGCTAGGAGTTTGTTTGAAGCTATGAGTAAGAATATTGTTGGTGAGTTGTCAGTATGTAATCCTCATAAGGAATATTAAAATAACATCAAGAGATCCACTCAGAGAGCTTGCCCTTGTCCCCTGGAGTTTAAGAGACACATGTTCTATCCCTAGTTCACACCTGGGGAAAAAAATGTAAAAACTATAAGAGAGCTGGCTATGAGACCAAAGTAGAAAGAACTGGGCTATAACCGGCGGAAACTGAATTCTCGCCAATAATATCACAAATGCAGAAAATTTTGACCTAGTTGAAACTCATAGAAGGTAACAAGTTTGAAACATCTTGAAAGAGATCCCTCCCAAAAGTACTACTTGAAGAAGTAAGGCAATCCCCAAAGTTAGTCTATATGGAATGGGTCACTAGAATCCAGAAATGAAAGAAATAATAAGTAGCCAGTCAATGAAGTATTGCCCACATCGGGGGAACTGCAGTTTAGGATGCTCCCCTCCTCACCAAAAAAATAAATAAATCCATGAAATGAAAATTAACATACAAACTTTTGTCAAGCCTGTAATACAACAATACCAGTAAAGGAGAAGTCTTTCCACTAATAACTCTCTCCCCTGTCAAACCTAAAGTAACCAGAGGCAGTATAGACTTGTGGGAAGGGAGAGATGAAAGAGCAGGGGAGAAAGAAGTGGATCAAAAGAACTAGAAGCCTGAGTCAAGACTGTCTTGAGGAATAAGTTTTAACTTGTACAAAAATAAAAATTCGGTTTCAGACTGTACCTGGATTTTAAAAATCCATGTATTAATACTAAAAGTAATCAGAAACACTATCATATTTGTCCAAGATAATACCCACATGTGGAAACAAACAGAACATCAGAAAGTATTTGCACTAGACATGGTCAGAAAACTAAAGTTTCTTTATGTTTATACCCTCCATTGTCCAAATCATCCCATTAAATAGTTACAAGTATAAATGTTTAAACATTGCTGTAGTTTAAAAATGGGATAAAACTCTCGCCTGAAAACCAAAAGGTATCTCTTTGACATTCCTCCTGGGCAACTGGAGAGTACTATGCCTCAAGGGTGGGTAGAAGGATCTAAAAAAAGGTAAGAAAAGGAATCAGAAAATGTGCTTGGAAAGCTACTAAAGACAGCTTGAAATATCCATCACAGTTCTACCTTAATTGAACCCCAATATTTTAATGACTCAGCTGAACTTATTAGCTGAAAAAGAACAGAAATATTTTGTATAAAACTCAACAGGTCACAAGTATCCTACTGTTGCAACTTACTAGATGTTGAATGTGTATTTATATCTTTCATTAAGATTCAACTCACACATCACTTCCACCAGAAAAACCTTTCTAATATCCCCAGGTTCAACTATGTGTCCCTGTGTAATGCATCTAGAATACACCAGATCATATTCCCTCATTGTACTTGCAGATGCTTTGAGGTAAGTCTATTATGTGTTTGCGTGTCTTTCCTTAGACCATAAGCCCTATTTTTCATTTTTATCCCCAGCATCAGCATGTTAACTAACTAGTAAGCAGGTAGTGAAAGAAACAGCTTTTGGAAATGGATGAGTGAATTAGTTCTTGATCAGTCCTCACTAGATTTAAATGTTTTAGTCACAAAGCTAACTGGTTATTTACATTTTTAATATTTAAGAAGTTATCTGTTTTTAAAACTACATTTTGATATGTGCTTTTATTGCAAAATAATGTATACTTGTCATAAATTTTTCAAACAATACATACAAGTATAAAATTAAGGGTAAATGTTCCCATCCTTCTTTCTCACAATCCCTTTCCTACAAATAACAAGTTTAATACTGGTCAGTTTCTAACATGGTTTTAATTTCTTTAAACTGATTATATTATATAAATATTTTTAATTCTCTTAAAATTTTATAACTTTCTAATCAAATGAATACAAACATATATGCCTCATAACTTAATGTTGTCTTCTTTGTGAATAAACAGTAGGGCTTTCCTGGTGGCTCAGATGGTAAAGAATCTGCCTGCAATGTGGGAGACCCAGGTTCAATCCCTGAGTAGGGAAGATCCCCTGGGGAAGGAAATGGCAACCCACTCCAGCATTCTTGCCTGGAGAATTCCATGGACAGAAGAGTCTGGTGGGCTAGAGTTACATTAGTTTTTCCCCTATTGCTAGATTCATTTTTAAACTGCCTTGTTCTCACATAGGTTCAAGATATTAAAAAAAAAAAAACAGTTCTAGGAAGGATCTTGTTAAAGGCAATAATAAATCTATCACAAATCCATTTTTAAATTATACGATATGCCATGCATACATAAGCATCTATGTAATGAATAAAGAATTTTATAAGTTTAAAGAATATGAAATTCAGAAATATCTTTGAATTTCTTATTCACAGTAGAAAAACATGGAATATTATCCACATTTTATTAGCATCCTGTGAACCTGTCACCAAAATCAATCTCCCTATGCAACAAAGGGGAAAAGAGAATTTTTGTGTTAACTTTCTTGCTTTTCTTTAGCTTTACCACTCATCTCTCAATAAAAATGATAGAGCAGGAAACTCCAAAGACCCATTCCTCTACAGAGAAACTGAAAATACAGGCAAAAAATTATCAGGATCAGCTTTATTAAAATTCTGGAAAATATTCAAAAATTTGCAACAACCAAATGAATACTCATCAAAAAAAAAAAAAAAGGCAAACAAAACATGGTAGGAGAACCTTGTGACATTTTAGCTTACCTTTGCCACATCCCCTTTGCCCAGATCACCCCAGCTCAGAAGCATTTTAAAGATGCAGGCCACATTCCTAGAAGGGATTCCTGGTTCCAGAGGAAACAGAATGGACTTCATTCTCAAAAGTTTCCTGTTTGTTTTGACCTATCTAGGGGTTCCCTAAAACATTTCAACAGAGTTTGCCTTCATTTCACTTAGAATTCTTTCAGAGAAACAGCCACATGGAGGATATTCCTCAAAAACACAAAAAGGCAAATTAAACAATCACTGCCACCCAGAGCAAAGGATATCAGCTGAGACAAATATTAAACACACTAGGGCTTTCATGGTGGTCTAGTGGTGAAGAATTCACCTTGCAGTGCAGGTGATGGCTGAGGCCATCACAATGAGAAGCCCAAGCATCACGACTAGAGAGTAGCCCCCACTTGCCACGATTAGAGAAAGCCCGTGCACAGCAATGAAGACTCAGCACAGCCAAAAATAAAATAAATAAAAATTTTATAAAAAAGAAATAATAGCTGAAAACTTCCCAACCTAGGAAAGATATAGTCATCCAGGAACTTGAAGCCAGTAGGTCCCAAGACAGATTCAACTCAGAGAGGAGTTTATCCATTCACCTATTGATGGACATTGGGTTGTTTCCAAGTATTGGTCATTAGAAGTAAACTGCTAGAAACATTTGTGTACAAGTCTTTGGGGGGGTATCCATTTTTTCTTTTGGGTAAAAAACTAAGGATGAAACTGCTTTATCAAGTGGGACATGCATGCTTAACTTTGTAAGAAGCTGTCAAACTGATCCAGAAATTTCACTCCAGGCATATCTAAAGGAAGCAAAAACACTAATTGTAAAAGATTCATGCATCCCAAATGTTCACAGCAGCTTTATTTACAATAACCAATATATGGAAGCAGACATGAGCACCCATCAACAGATGAATGAATAAAGAAGATGTGATACACACACACAATGAAATACCACCCAGCCATCAAGAAAATGAAATTTTGCCATTTTCAACATCATGTATAGATCTGAAAGTGAAGTCGCTCAGTCGTGTCCGGCTCTTTGCGACCCCGTGGACTATAGCCCACCAGGCTCCTCTGTCCATGGTATTTTCCAGGCAAGAGTACTGGAGTGGGTTGCCATTTCCTTCTCCAGGGGATCTTCCCAACCCAGGGATCAAACCCAGGTCTCCTGCACTGCAGGCAGATGCTTTATCCTCGGAGCTACCAGGGAAGCCCGTGTATAGATTTGGAGGATATTAGCTTAGTTAAATAAGTCAAGACCAAGAAAGACAAATACTATACGTTATTATTTATATGTGAAGCCTAAAAAAAAAAGAAAAATGAATGAACATAACAGAAACAGACTCATAAATACATAGACCAAACTACAGTAGTGGTTATCAGTGGGGAGAGGGGAAAGGGGAGGAGCAAGACAGTGGTAGGGTACAAACTTCTATGTAGATAAGTGAGTAACAAGGATATATTGTACAGCACAGGGAATTATAGCCAACATTTTATAATAGCTTTAAATGAAGGATAATCTCTTATATTGAAGTATAGTTGAGTTACAATGCGGTGTTAGTTTCAGGTATACAGCAAAGTGATTCAGTTATGCATACACATATATCCATTCTTTTTCAGATTTGTTTCCCATGTAGGTTATTATAGCATATTGAGTAGAGTTCCCTGTGCTATACAGTAGGTCCTTGTTGATTACCTATTTTATATATAGTAGTGTGTACACACTAATCCAAAATTCCTAATTTATCCCTTCCCCACCCCCCCACCCCCCGCCCCCACCATATTTCTCCTTTGGTAACCATAGGTTTTGAAGTCTGTAAGTCTGTTACTGTTTGTAAATAAGTTCATCTGTACCATTTTTTCAGATTCATATATAAGTGATATCATATGATATGTCTCGTCTGACTTGCTTCACTTAGTATGCTCATCTCTACATCTACCCATGTTGCTGTAAATGGCATTATTTTGTTCTTTTTATGGCTGAGTAGCAATAAGAAATTGAGTGAAAATATACAAAATACATCATTATGCTCTGGAACTGTAAGACGTTTTCCTCATGCTAATGCACAGATAGCAATAGTGAAAACAGCAGCCCAAAGGTAAGGATTCTAATTACTATTGTTTAGTATACAGTCCATGAGATCGCTAAGAGTGGGACACGACTGAGCGACTTCACTTTGATTTTCCACTTTCATGCACTGGAGAAGACAGTGGCAACCCACTCCCGTGTTGAGAATCCCAGGGATGGTGGAGCCTGGTGGGCTGCCATCCATGGGGTTGTGTCTATGGACACAACTGAAGGGACTTAGCAGCAGCAGCAGCAGCAGCAATATTCCATTGTGTATATGTACCACATTTTTATCCATTCCTCTCTTGATGGACACTTAATGTTACTTCCATGTCTTGGTTATTGTAAATAATGCTGCATAGAGCACTGGTTACATGTATCTTTCTGATTTGTGGTTTTCTCTGGATATATTCCCAGGAGTGAGACTGCTGAATCATACGGCAGTGGCAGTAGTGGTTTAGTCTCTAAGTTGTGTCTGACTCTTGCAACAGCACAGACTGCAGGCTACCAGGCTCTCTCTCCATGGGATTCCCCAGGCAAGGAAACTGGAGTGAGTTGCCATTTCTTTCTCCAAGGGATCTTCCCTATCCAAGGATCGAATTCAGATCTTCTGCATTGCAGGTGGATTCTTTACTGACTGAGCCACCAAGGAAGCTGAATAGTAGTACTATTTTTAGTTTTTTAAGGAACTTCCCTACTGTTCTCCATAGTGGTTGTACCAAGTTACATTCCCACCAACAGTGTAGGAGGGTTCCATTTTCTCCACATCAATACTGGTTTCCAACCCATGAACAAGTTATATTTTTACATTTATTTACCTTTCATTTCCCACAGCTATGTTTTTGGCTTCCATTGTATAGGTCTTTCATATCTTTTATCAGGTTTACCTTTGTTGATGGAATTTTCCAGGTAAGAAAACTTGGGTGGGTTGAAATTTCCTACTCCAGAATTCTTAATTTCTCATAGCTATTATTTTTTTCATATCTTTTATCAAGGTTATCTCTATTTAATATTTTTGAAGCTACTATAAATAGCATTTTTATATATCAATTTCTGCTTGCCACTAGTACCTGTATATAGGATACAAGATATTTTTGTATTAGATTCTTTGATCTTAAAATCTTTCAAAATTCATGTTGACTTGAAACAGGCTACCAGATATTTCTCCAGGAAAAAAAAGGAGTTTATTCAGGATCAGCCTAGAATTGCAATTCAGTGTCTGCAATCATGATGACCCACATCAGCTCCCTACATGGTCAAGGGAAGGAGAAGGCTACAGAAAGCAGAGTCCATGGTTTTTCATGGGCTGAGTGCTTGCCAGGATAGAAGAGGAGTTATCTTGTTGCTGGGCTCTACTACCGTGGCAGGGCAATAAAGTTTCCTTTCTGGTTGCCTAACTCTGTTTCATTGAAGTTTATGTTTATTAATAGTTTACACTCACTTATTAATTCTAGTAGCCTTTTTGTAGATTTCATTGAATTTTCTATATAGATTATCATTTCATAGCTAATGAAAAACAATGTACTTCTATCAATGTAGATGCCATTTATTTCTTTTCTTTGTGTCATTGCACTAACACTTCCAATACAATGTTGAATAGAAGTGGTAAGAGCAGACATTTTTGCCTTGTTTCTGAGTTTATGGGACAAGCTTTCAATTTCACCATTAAGTATTAATATAATGTTAGCTGTTAGGTTTTTGAAAATGCTCTTTTGAGAAGTTTCTGTCTATCCAGTTGTGCTTATTAAGCTTTAATTACTTATTATGTGTCTCTCTGACAAGAATGTAAGCTTCTCAAAGGCAGGGACCTGATCTTCTACACTGATACAAACCCAGTGCACATAAGGAGATAAATAATTGTCTTTAAATGAATGAATGAAATGTATCAACCCCAAGATGCCAAGTGATTTTATTTTTTACATTTTCAGTCGGATTTTGCTAAAAAAAAAAAAAAAAAAAAGCAGCAGATCAGCATTACAATTCAAGAACCTAATCTAAATATGCACTTGACAATGAAGCTCATCTGGACAAGGAGTGAAAAATGTTTTCCAAAAAACCGTCAAACATACCATCTCCAAGTCCCAAATTACAAATCATTTCTGCAGGCCTTTTGTTGACTGGAATCATAAACAAAGAACAGAAGATTTATTGCTGTGAAAACAAATCTGTAGTACAATAGTATGACTCTTGGGTGTAAAGCATAATCAGTTGAATCAAGTTAGGAAATTGAAACTCTAATAAGAAATTTGTGTGTGTGAGAGGAAAGCCTGTAAGCCTTTGACCCAAGAACAGCTGAGATATCTAACTTGTTCAGTAAGACCAGGCACAACTTTAAAAATCCATTTTTTGAAGGCAATTAAAAATTACAATTCCAATAGCCCACAAACAAACAACAACAAAAACACTGTAGAAAGCAATTAAAACTACATTCAAAGAGTTACTTTTTCAGCTCAATTTCAGCATTCCAAGGGGAAAAAAATTCATGACTATCACCGATAACAGAATGAACCTCGTTGGAATCAGTTATTTTTCCCCACTGAGGTATAAAATCTATATAGAAATTTGATACTATACTATAACAAATTTGTACTTCTCATAGTTCTGTTTTAATTTCCTTTAAATCCAGCTTAATATAGTTTGTTTTTAAATTTTAAAAATGTTTTCATGCTTCTGAATCTGGTTCCAGTTCTTTTTCATTTATTTTTATATCAGTATTTAATATACCAGCTACCATTTCTAGTCAGAAAAAAATCCTTAGACGTCTCTTCATTAAGATAGCACATTCAACAGAAATCACTGACGTGCAAGCAAACTGTAAAAGGTGCAGCTCTCTGGAAAGCACAGTTCATAGATTATTTCAGTCTGAGTATTCTTTATGATAATTCTTGATGAACCACTCTTTCAATCTTGTAAACATTAGTGTGCAGAGTCTCTCTACTATGTAGTTGCATGTCCTTGGAAAGGAAGACTGGTTCAGAGCTAGTGAAAGTGAGGGCAGTCTAAAGTTTTAATGGCTGATAAACCTTACATCCTGTGGGAGGAAAGCACTTCTTTTTTGCTGCTTAAGAATGTGGCAGAGATGTATGCTGAGGTAGCTCAGTCAGTCCTTATGTTTTCCTTTTTTTTTTTTTGAAAATTTGGTCTTAGAATATTTCTGGAAGGGTGACATTTCGAAGAAGCCACTGCTGGAACCAGCTTCCATTGCAGTCTCTGATGCTGGGCACATGGCTGTCCTCGTCTGTGGCTCTATCCAGGCACTGGTTACTGTTCCCATGCTACAAGGTCAGTTTCACTGGGTCATACTCCCAAAGCTGGTTGCCTTTTAGGCGGTGGCATTTGAGCATTGTGACTGGGTCATTAAGTTTGGAGACATCCAAACAAAGGTCATCTGTTCTAATTTCTTTGTTGGCAGTGTAAGAGAAAACCTGATTACCTCCCATACCATGACAGTTAAATCCCAGCTTTTTCAATCTCTTTTCTAGCCATGTTATCTAGGCTCTGATTTGTTTCCACATTTCATATCTCTCCCAAAGGGAAATAGTGATGTGAAATCTGAGAATCAGGATATTCTCTAGGTACAAAGAGAATGGTCTGCATTCAAGTCTGTGCCTTAGACCAAGTCTTGATGATATAGCTCCATAGTCTACCTTTGTAACACCTGGAGAAATTATATAGAATAAATTCTTGAATTCATCCATCCATACTTCTGCAAGTCATTTTTATTGATACTCTGCCTCCTGGAAATGTGTAGGGTGTAGCTTTCTGAAACACATGTCCAACATGTGAGCAACTAACAATCTTCAAAGAGGAAATTTCTAGGTTTTCTCCTCCCCAAATATCCATTCCAGCATCATATGTTCCAATTTCCTGAAACTAATCTCTGTCTATAGAAAAAAGGCCTCCTGCCATTGTACGTCTTCTCACAGGAAGTCTGATCACCTTTCTTTCTGACCATTTCTCTTTGGGGAACAGGATACCAGTGAAAATGGAGCTCCCAGTTGAATCCACCATAGTTCATGTCAGAACCTGCCACGTACTCAAAAGTATCATTACTGATCACATCTATGATAGGACAGACCACTGTCTTCCTGTCATGTTTGATCTTGGCTAAGAGAGGCTCCAGCCACCCCACTGTGCATTCACAGTGCACATCTAAAAGGTGATCACTTTGCCTTGAGACAAAGCAGCGCCTCTTAACCTAGCTCTGATCAATACAGAATGTTGCTCCATTCGAATGACGTGAATACTTTTAATTTTTTTCACATAACTCTCTAGAGGTCTCATCAAAAAATTCTCTTTCACTGGCATCATCTACTAGAAAAATTTCTTCTAGCATGTGTCTTGGTAAGCGATTAATGATGCTATAAAGAGTTTGCAGAAGTGTGCTACAAGCCTCATTTATGGAAAACAATCACCACACTGGTTGTAGGAAGGTTATCTGGATACACCTTTGTTTTACACCCTTCTAACCTAACATCTGGTAAAGATCTGTTGAGTGCAATCATCTCACTTGCCATTAAATTGAACTTACTGACTTTAAACATCTCTTTCATCTTTTCTTTTCTTTTTTGTGCTCTTTGTTTTTTTTTAACTTTACAATACTGTGCTGGTTTTGCTGTACATTGACATGAATCCATCACAGGTGTACATGAGTTCCCAATCCTGAACCCCCTCCTACCACCCTCCCCATATCATCTCTCTGGGTCATCCCAGTGCACCAGCCCCAAGCATCCTATATCCTGTATCGAACATAGACTGGCGCTTCATTTCTTACATGATAGTATACATGTTTCAATGCCATTCTCCCAAATCATCCCACCCTCTTCCTCTCCCACAGAGTCCAAAAGTCTGTTCTATACATCTGTGTCTCTTTTGCTGTCTCGCATACAGGGTTATCATTACCATCTTTCTATATTCCATATATATGTGTTATTATACTGTACTGGTGTTTTTCTTTCTGGCTTACTTCACTCTGAATAATTGGCTCCAGTTTCATCCACCTCATTAGAACTGATTCAAATGTATTCTTTCTAATGGTTGAGTAATACTCCATTGTGTATATGTACCACAGCTTTCTTATCCATTCTTCTACTGATGGACATCTAGGTTGCTTCCATGTCCTGCAAACTAGTACAGCCACTATAGAGAAGTGTGGAGATTCCTTAAAAAACTGGAAATAGAACTGCCTTATGACCCAGCAATCCCACTGCTGGGCATACACACCAAGGAAACCAGAATTTCATCTTTTCTTGATCCTCTTTAGGAATGACGACTGGTTTCCCCATTTCTTCTGGACCTTCATGAGGCTTTTGTACTGGCTCTTAAACATCCCCGAAGGAAGTTCTCTCTTTTTTTTCATCACATTTGTTGCATTCACTGAAGTAAAGCAGCAGGAACATACCCAAGAGTACCCAAATCCAGAGGTGGCTAGGACCATCTTGTAGTATGCAAATTTTCTCATGGCACTTTAAGTCAAAGGCAAAATTTTAAAATATATTGTGTATATAAATATACAAAGATCATGAAAAGTATTCCAATCCAGTTTCATCAGAAATCACTTTCATAACCCCGAAGTGGCTTTTCAAGTGAATTCACATCCCAAATCCACGTGTCCCACATCTCCAGCTCTCCCCAAGCGGCGGCGTCATCCCGCCGGCCACAATACGGGTGCTACTCTCCGCCGCAGTGCCTTCTCGGCCACGCAAGCCATTTTTGACCAAATGGTCAGGTCAAATTACCTGGATCTGTCATCAATTTCCTCTTCATCTGTCTTGTTTCAGCATCTTAAATATCACTGTCTTTTGCTCTCTGTCTGCTTTTACCTTTTTTGGGTGGTGCACTCAACGTCTTCCTTCAAGTGAAACTAACCCAATTTGTATAGCCACTATATGCTAATCTTTTTAAATGTAAGCCTATTTCCAGGTATATTAATTATCTTGCACAGTTAGAAAAGGTAAGAAAATGTACTCTAGTTATTTTTTAAATGGAGGGTTTAAAAAGAAGCAGGAAAAGTAACTTCCGCTGCTACTGCCATGAGTGTTTGAGTCATCCATAGTATGCACCATAACTTTTACACTTTTCCCAACCAACATAAGATTTTATTTCCCCGTCATGTATTTATTTTAGTGACTCTATAAGATTAGTCTGTGAACTGGTGATGATTTACGTGTACCAGAATTTCTTGAGTAACATTAAAATAAGGATTTCCAGGGTCTACTTTAAAGATTCTGATTTAAGAAATTTGGCAAAAGGCTTGCAAGTCTATTCTTTTAAAAAGCTCCCAAAGTAATAATGAAACAGATTTGGGAGATAGTGCTTTAGACCATTATTAATCTTTTGGATGTCAATTAAGTAAAAATTTTGGCTCAATTTTTCTATTTCCACCTTTCTGGGTAAAGGTGTGAATGCTCTACTCTTCATCAGGAGTAGAGCACAGAGAACAGACATCTTTAGGTCAGAAAAATCAAATGTAAGACTGGATACACTTAATAGAGGTCAAAAATGCATGAGGTCAGGAACCAGGTAGGTTATCATCAATAAAAGCGCAAGTGCTTCCTGGAGACCAGGTTAGAAGAGTCAAATGTCCAGACATCCAGGACATTTAATTCAAATTACCATCTACTAAATCTGACTTAGCAACAAGGTCTGATTTAGTTTAGTGTACTAATTTTATTATTGAATAGGCAGCAATAAATCATTTTGAGTCTGCATCTCCAGGTACAAATGAATAAAGACCTATTTTTAAATAGGGAATAGAAGTGAGTAAAAGTAATCATTCTGATCTTGATCCACTCATGGTCTCTCATTCACTTTGACTAATTTTTGTGCACTTCTGAATTTTTCTCAATGCAGCCCTCATGTCCTTGTTCCGGAGACTGTAGATCAGTGGATTTACAAGTGGAGTCAAGGAGGAGTAGAACAAGGTTACAATCTTCTGTATCCCAGCTGGATTTCCAGAAGTTGGGCTGATGTACATGACCATGAGGGTTCCATAGAACAATGACACGACTACCAGGTGGGAACCGCAGGTGGAGAAGGCCTTACGTCTGCCAGCAGCTGAAGGGACACGCAACACTGCTCTGAGAACCAGGGTGTAAGACCCAAGAATGAAAAAGAAGGTGATAAAGATAATAAGAGAGCTCAATATAGAACAGGAAAGCTCAATTCCAGGGGCAGGGATGCAGGACAGGGCCAGAAGGGGACCAGGGTCACAGACAAAATGGTCAATGATATTGGGGCCACAAAAGGGGAGTTGTGTGATGAAATAGATAGGGACTGGATAGCAGAGGAAAGCTGTTACCCAGCAGAGGCCCACCAAGTTCATGCAGAGACGGCTGCTCATGATGGTAGGATAGTGGAGAGGTCGGCAGATGGCCAAGTATCGATCAAACGCCATGAGGGGCAGTAAGAAGGTCTCGGTGGTGCCCATGGAGAAGAAGAAGTAGAACTGGAGGAAGCAGGCAGTGAAAGAGATGGTTTTGGTCTCAGACAGAAAGTTCCTTAACATATTGGGAACAGTGGTGTTGATGTAACACATCTCCAGGAATGAGAAGTTGGCCAACAGAGTGTGCATGGGAGTGTGGAGTCTGTGATCCAGCTTCACTGCAAAGACAATGGCCCCATTCCCCATCAGTGTCAGGATGTAGGACACAGAGAAGAGCACAAAGAGGAGGACTTGCACCTCTCTAGAGCAGGGAAAACTCAGGAGTATGAATTCAGTCACCATGTTGACTCCTGACACATTTATGGCTTCCTAAAGGGTGAAGAGAAAAAAATTACAATCACCAATATGACTGTATTCTTCAATCCTCAGGAATATTTCCTCTTAAGAAGGTTCTAAAGCCCTAAAGATCCTATTATTTTATTAAATAAATAATAACCTAACTATACTACTGAAGACTGTCAAACTTTAAGAATGCTTGATATGATCTGACTTTGATTTTGGACTTTCTCATTCCTCTTTCAGTATTTTCTCAGATACAGCAATGACAGGATCTTATGCAATAAGCAGCTTGCAGGTTAATGACAATACTTACAAATGTAAGTAAGTATGATAACCACGTATTTTTATCTATAGAGTAAAATATAAAAGATTCTTAATATTGGACACAGAATTTCAGTTACTCAGATCTTTGGAATTACAGACACAAACGATAGGAATTGGAAGACAGAGGTAAAGGTAACATAAGACCTTGAAATCTTTATGCATTTCATTTTTATTTTGGATCAGTGTTACACAATCTGATAACCAAGACAAAAAAATGTCAAATGTGCTATCCTTTCTTCAGTATTCATCACTGTAGTTCAAGAAAAGTTTGAAGTCCAGATACCTACATAAAGACGTCCATCTGGTCTCATCTTTTACTTATTGAATTAAAATATTTCTTTAAAACTTTGGTCTAAGTTAAAACTCTATTTACAACTTTTTTTTTTAACGTGAGCAATGTATCTCGTATATCACTTAAGCATTTTGGGGGTTTTTGCCTGAAGTGTCAGAATTCCTAGAAAGTCCCCTATTCTGGTTTAGGGACAGTTTCAGAAAATAACAAATACTTACAATGCTATTGTCAGTAGTTTGGTCATATTCATTTGTTTTCTGAATCCCCTCTGTTAGTGAGGGTCAGTTATTATTTGCGCCACAATGACCAGAAGTGACATGACTGAATCATGATGCTTATTCAGGAAAATATACACACAGAATACAGACCTAGACACTTTTCATAAAAGTTTTCCAGCTAAGAATGTTTATTAATGTATTAGCTATAACATTGATTACTTTCCATATCACATAAAGTTAGAACTTTAAGAATAATCTTGATGATTGCAATTAGCGACACAATGCATGAGAGAAATTCAGAATTTTTCATATCACATTGCAAGGCTTCTCTTCAGTCTGTGAATAGATCATATATGGCAGAGCAATGCTGTGAAGAATTCCCTGAAGCAGGAATTGAGAGTCACCCAGAAGCCAAAGTAACCTTGAGAAAAGGGTGGAAATAGCAAGAAGTATTTGGTGCTACTGTGTAGGAGGATTCCAATGGCTTTAGAAACCATGTGGGCATGAACTCACCAGTCTAGGTTGCTCAGTCGTCTTGCTCTCTCTCCTTGCAGCAGAGACCATAGGCTCTGTGGCAGATCCAAACACAGCTAAAAACAGGGAGGGCTTAAGTACAGGGAGGGCTTAAACAGGGAGGGCTCCTCCTAACTGCTTTGCCAGTTATTTCCAGATGTCACTTTGCTAACAACTTTTCCCCCAAAGGTTCTGACTGGGTACAACTCCTTGATTAATAAGGACAAAATTTACATATGGTTGAGGTTCCTTCCTCATCTTCAGCTCTCTCATTTCCCTTTTTCCCAGCCCTCGTAGTTGTAAGGATGAGTCTCTTTACATTTATTCATATATCTTGAGGTGTTGTAAGACCTCGCGGCCTTTTCTCAGGATCTGTCGCCCCAAAGACCACAGTGACTCGAATTCGATGCAATCAGCAAGAGGATTTATTAGGCCGGCGCGCCGGGGTTCGATCTCCTCGGGAGGAGTGAACCTCAAACGCCAGTCGTGAGGGACTTTTATACAAAAAAAATCACAGGTAGGTGGGGATGAGGTCAGGGTATGGGATACAATGAAGTAGGGGCCATAGGTGAGGTGGATACATTTGATTGGTGGGAAAAGTTTGCAGGTAATTAAGTTGAAACGGTTGGCTGATCACCCTGCGGCATTTGGTCAATTTTTACCCAGAAAAGTCCGACAGAGAGATACATTCTTGGGAGGGGGTTTCCTTGACCAGGTCATAAGTTATCTGTTAAGAATCGGTCAGGAGGCTCTGAGTCACCAGATAAGGAGTAAGCTATTTTCCTTGAGGCACAGCCTGCCTTCCGGGCTTAAATTTTAACCTAAGTCCTTCAGTGTCACTATTTTTATGGTCACACAAAAGAAGGCAGAGCTAAAAAGCACACTTAGAACTGACTTATACTTTTACCTCTTCTGGAACCAATCTCCTCGTAGAATTCATGAGTTTGACTTCTCATCTTCTGTTTTTACTGCAGCAAAAGGCAGGCAAGATGAAGGGCATGCCATGCTTGGGAGCCAATAGCCCAAAAAGGGAGTTAACCTTGCTGGACACTGATAATGGTTTGGAGAGAAACTGGCATATTTGCTGCACAAGAAAGACTTGTCTACGTTGCTCTGAAACCTATATATTCCTCTAAAGGGTTATAGTCTTTTATGAATTCCAAAAGTGATAATTTAGGGGGAAAGATTGTCAATAATATTCCAAATACTCCCTTCCCTCAGGAGTCCACTAATTGGAGCCTTTGAGACCCAATTTCTCCAGTGATGAGGGATCATCTCATGCTATTTTTAGAGCAGATGTTTATTTTGTCCTAAGGACAGGTTACTCTCATGATGGTGAGAGGAAAGGTGGATAAGAGTAAAGGTTAAAGTTTCACTAGAGCCTTAGGGAAACAGGCCCTCCTGTTAATCTTAAGACAAACCTTTATCTCAAGAATGTGTAAGGGGCTCATATCTCAAGCATGCAGCCTCCAGGGGATGTTTATCTCAAAAACCATTCCAGGAAATTATTTTCCAGAGAACGGGTTAACAGTAAAATGCAGCTCGTCCAGCCATGTTGACCTGATAACAAATAAACCTATCCCTGAAAATGTCAAGACCTGTACACCAATCAGGTCGCTCCACCCTAGCTGAACCCGTTTGTGGTTTTTGTGCTTAAAAACTGCTCTGTAACAAATGTTCGGGGTTCATTCTCCCCTGGTGGTGATCGAACCCTGGCGCACCGGCCTAATAAATCCTCTTGCTGATTGCATCGAGTCCGAGTCTTGGAGATTCTTTTGGGCGACAGACCCCTGGCAGGAGACCGTGAGGTCTAACAACGGTGCAAACACTACAGCAACACTAGCTTAAACACAAGGTTTGTGTTTATCTTATTCCTTTACATTTCTTTTATTCATTTTTGAGGCTGTTTGAAAGTTTGGAACTCTTATTGTCAGTATCAGAGTTATGTCATCCCAAGTTCTCATTCTCTTTCCTATTGACTCATTCAATAGTTTGAAAAGGATTATTCCCTCTTTTTGGTAAAAGATTTTCTCTCCTGGGCCACCTTTGTGCTTCTAGCATGATCCTGGTAAGTAAATATTTCATGTTGAACAGGACCCAGAAACAGAGACAATGGTGCAAGTGGTGAGATGCCAAATTTCTAGAAGATATCTCTCCATCTAGCCCTTTATAGTATTTCAAGCTGTGCTCAGCAAGTGTCCCTAAAAGTTGGTATAATTTGTGAAATTTTCTTGCTTCTTTTAGATAAAGCATTCCTGAGAGAAATTACTCAGATTTTTGGACCTCTTTCTTTTCTTTTTCATTGAAGTATAATTGGCATATAATACTATATTAATTTCAGTATAATGGTTTAATAGTTGTATGTATTACAAAATAATCACCACAATGTCACTTAATGTCCATCACTGTATATAATTATAAAAGTTTTTTAAATTTATTTTTTTAATTGAAGGGTAATTGCTTTATAGAATTTTGTTTTCTGTCCAACCTCAACATGAATCAGCCATAGGTGGACATATGTCCCCTCCCTCTTGAATCTCCCTCCCATCTCCCTCCCCATCCCACCCTTCTAGGTTGATACAAAGCCCCTGTTTGAGTTCCCTGAGACATACAGCAAATTCCCATTGGTTATCTGTTTTACATATGGTAATGTAAGTCTCCGTGTTACTCTCTCCATACATCTCACCCTCTCCTCCCCCTCTCCCTGTGTCCAATAGTCTGTTCTCTATGTTTCTCCATTGCTGCCTTGTAAATAAATTCATCAGTACCATCTTTCTAGATTTCATATATATGCATTAGTGTACAATATTTACCTTTCTCTTTCTTACTTCACTCTGTATAAAAGGCTCTAGGTTCATCCATCTCATTAGAACTGACCCAGAGGGACGGTATGGGGAGGGCGGTGGGAAGGGGATTCAGGATGGGGAACACGTGTACACTCGTGGTGGATTCATGTTGATGTATGGCAAAACCAATACAATATTGTAAAGTAATTAGCCTCCAATTAAAATAAATAAATTTATATTTTAAAAAAGAACTGATTCAAATGTGTTCCTTTTTATAAAATGTTTTCTTGTCATGAGAATTTTTTAAGATCTATTCTCTTAAAAAATTTTCAGATATGCTAATAAGTATTCTTAACTAAGTCACCATGCTAGATATTACATACCCAGGACTTATTTTATAACTGGAAGTTTGTACCTTTT
This sequence comes from Nanger dama, assembly GCA_917880005.1. Lineage (NCBI taxonomy): Eukaryota > Metazoa > Chordata > Mammalia > Artiodactyla > Bovidae > Nanger > Nanger dama. Next base: position 77,454,269 of record CAKJTW010000003.1, read on the forward strand.
GACTTTCTTTACCCTCTTCTCACCACCCCACCTCATATCTCTGTCAACCACTAATCTGTTCTCTGTATCTATGAGCTTGGTTTGGGACAGGGGGTGGGTGTTTTGGGGGTTTTAGGTCCCACATATAAATGAGGTAATATTTGTGTTTCTCTGTCTGACTTATTTCATTCAGCATAGTGCCCTCAAGGTCAGTCCATGTTGTTGAAAATGACAAGACTTCATTCTTTCTATGGATGAATAATTTTCCATTATATATACATATATATAAACATCTTCTTTATCCATTCATATGTTGATAAACACTTAAATTGTTTCTATAAGTTGGCTATTGTAAATAATGCTCCAATGACAGTGCTTTCATTTCCTTTGGATATATTCCCAGAAGGGAAATTTCTGGATCATGTAGTAGTGCCTTTTAGTTTTTTGAAGAATTTCACACTGTTTTCTGAGGTGGCTGCACCAATGTGCATACCCAATAGTGCACAAAGATTCCGTTTTTCCCCATCCTTGTCAATACTTGTTATTTCTCGTTCTTTTTATAATAGTCATCCTAACAAATGTGAATTATCTCATTGTGGTTATGATTTTAACTTCCCTAATGATTAATGATGTTGAGCATCTTTTCATGTACCTGTTGGTCATTTATATGTATTCTTTGGAAAAATATCTATTTACTATATCATGTCTTTCATCAATATTGTTTATTTACTTGTGTTACTGCAAATGTTTTGGAACTTTTATGTTGAATAATAATAATAACACCTTGAAGACCAAGAGCATCTTTATCTCATTTCTATTTTAATAAAAATGATTCGGTTCAGTTCAGTTCAGTCTCTCAGTCGTGTCTGACTCTTTGCGACCCCATGAATCGCAGCACACCAGGCCTCCCTGTCCATCACCATCTCCCAGAGTTCACTTAGATTCACGTCCATCGAGTCAGTGATGCCATCCTGCCATCTCATCCTCTGTCGTCCCCTTCTCCTGCCCCCAATCCCTCCCGGCATCAAAGTCTTTTCCAATGATTCAACTCCACATGAGATGGCCAAAGTACTGGAGTTTCAGCTTTAGCATCATTCCTTCCAAAGAAATCCCAAGGCTGATCTCCTTTAGAATGGACTGGTTGGATCTCCTTGCAGTCCAAGGGACTCTCAAGAGTCTTCTCCAACACCACAGTTCAAAAGCATCAATTGCAACCCCCCAAAAAAGTATATTTAGATTTAGATCTTATGCCCATTTTTAATGGAATTACTTTTCTCTTTATTCTTTTCTCTTTTTTGCTATTCAGTTATATGGGTTTTTATCTACTTTGGAATATTAGCCCCTTATCAGATATATGATTTTTAGATACTTTCTCCCATTCAGTATATGTTCCCTTTTTCTTTTGCTGATGGCTGCTTCACTGGACAGAAGATTTTTAGTTTGAGATTTTATTGTCTTTGCTTTTGGTGTCACAGACAAAAATCATTATGGAGACTGATGTCAAGAGGCCTATTGCCTGTTTTCTTCTACAGGTTTTATGATTTCTGGTCTTACATTCAAGCCTTTAATCCATTTTTAATTAATTTTTGTTTATAGTGTAAGACAGTGGTCCAGTTTCATTCTATTGCATGTGGCTACCCAGTTTTTCAACAGTATTTATGGAAGAGACTATGCTTTCCCTATTGTGTACTCTTGCCTCCTTTCCCATAAATTAAATCATATATTTATGGATTTGTTTCTGGGCTCTCTGTTGTGTTCCACTGATCTGTGTATCTGTTTTTATACCAAAACCATACTGTTTTCATTACCATAGCTATGTAATATAGTTTGAAATCAAGAAGTGATTTCAACTAATTATCAGAGAAATGCAAATCAAAAACAAAATATCACCTCACACCTGTCAGATGGCTATTATCAAATGAACACAAATAACAAAAGTTTTCAAGGATGTGGAGAAAAAGGAAACTTGTACACTTGAGATGGCAGGATGGCATCACTGACTCGATGGACGTGAATCTAAGTGAACTCTGGGAGATGGTGATGGACAGGGAGGCCTGGTGTGCTGCGATTCATGGGGTCGCAAAGAGTCAGACACGACTGAGAGACTGAACTGGTAGAAATGTAAATTGGTATAGCCGTATGGAAATAGTATGGAGGTTCCTCAAAAAACTAAAACTAGAACTATCCTATGATCTAGTATTTCCACTCCCAAATAAATATACAAAGAAAATGAAAACATTGATTAAAAAAAAACACAAGACACAAGTATAAACTCTATATATAAAATAAATATGTTACAAGATATATTGTTCAGAACAGGGAATATGGGCTTTCCAGGTGGCTCTAGTGTTAAAGAACCTACCTGCCATTGCAGGAGATGTAAGAGGCCTGGATTCAATCCCTGGGTCGGGAAGATCCCCTGGAGGAGAGGACAGCAACCCACTCCAGTATTTTTGCCTGGAGAATCCATGGACAGAGGAGCCTGGTGGTCACAGGAGGTCATAGGAGTAAGACATGACTGAAGCAACAGAACATGCACACGCAGGGAATATACTCGATATTTTATAATAACTTTAAGTGGAATGCAATCCCTAAAAACTCTGAATCACTATATTACACATCTGAAACTAATAAAATATCACAAATCAACTATACTTCAATTAAAATAAAATTATTAATTTATAATTGTAGGCTGAAATACATTTTTATTAATCAAAATAGGAACCATTACAGTCAATATTTTTGCCAATGAGAAATAAGTTGGTTTATTTCTATAGCATAAAAATCCATGCTTAGGACTCAATGAACTCTTGGAAAGCATTTTCTGCCTCCTGCTAGTTTTAGAAGCATTTTCCCTGCAAAAAGTTCTCAAGGTGCTTGAAAAAGTGGTAGTCAGTTGGCAAGAGGTCAGGTGAATATGGCAGATGACGCAAAACTTCGTGGCCCAGTTCATTCAACTTTTGAAGCATTGGTTGTGGGACGTGTGGTTGGGCATTGTCATGGAAAATTAGGCTCATCCTGTGACCAATATCGGCTGCAGGCATTGCCATTTTCAGTGCATCTCACTGATTTGCCAAGCATACTTCTCAGATGAAATGATTTCACCAAGTTTCAGAGGCTGTAGTAGATCAGACAGGCAACAGACTACCAAACAGTGGCTGACCATGACTTTTTTTGGTACAAGTTTGGCTTTGGGAAGTGCTTTGGAGCTTCTTTTGGTCTAACTACTGAGCTGGTCTTACTGGTGGTTGTATAAAATCCACTTTTCATCGCACATCACAATCTGATCAAGAAATGGCCCATTGTTTTTGCAGTGAATAAGAGATGACACTTCAAAACAATTTTTTGATGTATGATCAGCTCATGAGGCACCCACTTATGAGTTTTTTCACCTTTCCAATTAGCTTCAAATGCCAAAAGACCAAAGAATGGCTGACGCTGAGTTCTTTGGCAACTTCTCTTGTAGTTGTAAGAGAATCAACTTTGATGATCTTCTCAATTGGTCACTGTCAACTTGCATTGGCCAGCCACTGTGCCCTTCATCTTTAAGGCTCTCGTCTCCTTTGCAAAACTTCTTGAAGCCCCACACACTGTACATTCGTTAGCAATTCCTGAACCAAATCTGTTGATATTTCAAGTTGTGTCTGCTGCTTTAGGACCTATTTTAAACTCAAATAAGTTCTGGAGTGCCTGGAGGGAGGCACTGGAGGCACTGGAGGCACTAGAAGAGGTAAAAATAAGTGCCTGGAGGAGGGCACAGCAACCCACTCCAGTATTCTTGCCTGAAGAATCTCATGGATAGAGGAGACTGGCAGCCTGCAGTCCATGGGGTTGTAGGAGTTGGACATGACTGAAGCAACATAGCATGCACACATAGGGGATATAACCAACATTTTATGATAACTTTAAGTGGAATGTAATCCCTAAAAACTCTGAATCATATTACATATCTGAAACTAATATAATATTATAAATCAACTATATCTCAATAAAATTAAAATTTTAAATTAATTTTTAAATGCAACAATAAGAAAACAAATCAAACAAATGGGCTAAATATCTAAATAGACACTTTACCAAAGAAGACAGACAGATAGCAAATAAGCATACTAAAGGATGTTTCACATCATATGTCATCAGAAAAATATAAATTAAAATAATAAGTAGATACTACTACATCCCTATTCAAATGGTCAGAATCCAAAACATGATAAGACCAATGCTGGTGAGGATGTGGAACAACGGGAATTCTCACACATTGCTGGTTGGGAATGCAAAATGGGGAATACAAAATGGTACAGCCACTTCAGCAGAGGTGATAAGAAACCTATTCCGAGGCTTCTTACAAAACTAAGCATATGCTAACCGTATGATCCAGCAATAGCATTCCGTAGCAATAGTATTTACCCAAAGGAGTCTAAAAATGTCCATACGAAAACCTGGATGCAGATGTTTATAGCAGATTTAGTCATTATTGCCAAAACCTGGAAGCAGCTGAGATGCCCTTCCCCAGGTGAACAGATAAACTGTGGTATGTCCAGCAATGAGAGATCTGCTCTCAAACCATGAAAAGACGGGCGGAATCTTAAATGCACATTCCTAAGTGAAATAATGGCACCCCCACTCCAGTGTTCTCGGCTGGAGAATCCCAGGGATGGGGGAGCTTGGTGGGCTGCCGTCCCTGGGGTCACACAGAGTCGGACACGACTGAAGTGACTTAGCAGCAGCAGCAGCAAGTGAAATCAGCCAATCTAAAAAGTCTAGAAACTATATGATTGCAACTCTGACATCCTGGAAAGAGCAAAACTATGGAGACAATCAACCATTAACTCAGGGAAAGGCTCAAAAATGCCCACTCCACAGAGTTTCTCAAGATTCAAACCATTCCACTCAGGGTTTGTAACTTTCCCTTCAGGAAAACATGAGTGACAGCGAAAGGCTGAAACGTTAAAAGTGCTCAAACCGTAAGATTAAAAGTCAAAACACCGAAATGATGCGGATGTTCACGCCTCAGTACCTCGGGGTTGACCAGCTTCTCCCTACGTATTTCCACGGGAAAATGTCAGCTGGGTTCTGCTTTCCCGCCACAGACTCCAGGCGCCCTCTGGCGGCGGAGGTGCGTGTGCCTGACAGGCGCGTGGAGGCCACCTTGCATCACTGGCGCCCTGCTGACCGAGGCGAAGACTGCAGTACTGGACCCCAGCTCCTGTTAGCATCTCCCCTCTGCGGCTATGCTCTCCAGTATGAGCCGAGAGTCAGGCTGATGCCTTGCATCCCTGTTTACTGCGCCAGCACTGCAGTTTACAGCCGAGAAGAATCTACTTTTCTTCCCCCTCCCCCCAACTTCATTCATTCTCTGCAGTAATAAATTCCACTATGGAGCCCCCAAAAGAAAAAAAAAATTGTTTGCCAGGACTGGATATAGTCTAAAAACCATCTAATATACAATACCTAGAAAGAGTCCAAAGGTAAACTATGTATTTTGGGGGTGATTATGATGTTTCAATGCAGCCCAGTTTAGTGAGTGATGTCAGTAAAGCGGAAGGTTATGTATGTGTGTGGGTAAGAGGTATTCGGAAAATCTCTATGCCTTCCTCTCAATCTTGTTGTAAACATTAAAGTGCTCTAAAAAATAGCCTTTGAAAAACAAAGGCTATCAGACTTATGTCAGAAATATAGTAGATATGCATGAACTCCCCAATAAAGAACTAAAAGCATAGTAAAATATATACTACATCAGAACACTCATGATACCTAAGAAACAAGGTATTGAATGAGACATAAACAACAAACAGATCAGACCCCAAAAAACATAACTTTCAGTTTCAGAATAAAACAGCTGGTGGCTCAGAAGGTAAAGAAAGTGAAAGTGAAGTCGCTCAGTCGTGTCCGACTCTATGCGACCTCATGGACTGTAGCCTATCAGGCTCCTCTGTCCATGGGATTTTCCAGGCAAGAGTGCTGGAGTGGGTTGCCATTTCCTTCTCCAGGGGATCTTCCTGACCCAGGAATCGAACCCAGGTCTCCCTCATTGCAGGCAGACGCTTTACCATCTCAGCCACCAGGGAAGCCCCAGAAGGTAAAGAATCCGCCTGCAATGCGGGAGACCTCAGTTTGATCCCTGGGTTGGGAAGATCCCTAGAGGAGGGCATGGCAACCCACTCCAGGATTCCTGCTTGGAAAAGTCCCATGGACAGAGGAGCCTGGCAGGCTATGGTCCACGGGGTCACAAAGAGTCGGACATGACTGAGCGACTCAGTTCAGTTCAGTTCAGTCGCTCAGTCGTGTGTGACTCTTTGCAACCCCGTGGACTGCAGCATGCCGGGCCTCCCTGTCCATCACCAACTTCCGGAGTTATATAATGAGAAAATATGTCAGAGAAGCAGAATTTTACATAGCATGATACTTCAGAAAGAACTTATTCAATTAAGTTCCCCATGGTTTTATCTAAAAAACTATCTTTTTACAATTTTCTTGTAAAATACATGACAGAAAATACATAAAACATTTATGCTAAATACAATGAGTAGAAAGAATAATTAAAAGACAAATATCCCATAGCCACTAGAGAAGTCAAGAAAGGGGGCATTGTAAGAACTTTGGAAGTCTTGTTTATCATACTTTTTCTCCCACTAATTTTTATTGTAAATTTCTTTGCTTTATAATTTTTATTTATCTACTAAAAATAGTTTAGATATACTTGTTTTAAAATTTCACTTAAAAGTAGTCTTTCACTTAATATAGGCTAATTTTAAATTTTTTACATACAGTAAAATTCATTCCTTAAATTGATTTCACTTTGATCAGTTTTTGCTGATGTATTCTGGAAATCTGTTGTCAGGTATGTCATACATTTGGGATTATTATACCTTCCTCTGTATGCAGGTCAGGAAGCAACAGTTAGAACTGTACATGGAACAACAGACTGGTTCCAAATAGGAAAAGGAGTACGTCAAGGCTGTATATTGTCACCCTGCTTATTTAAATTCTACGCAGAGGACATCATGAGAAACACTGGGCTGGAAGAAACACAAGCTGGAATCAAGATTGCTGGGAGAAATATCAATAACCTCAGATATGCAGATGACATCACCCTTATGGCAGAAAGTGAAGAGGAGCTAAAAAGCCTCTTGATGAAAGTGAAAGAGGAGAGTGAAAAAGTTGGTTTAAAGCTCAACATTCAGATAACGAAGATCATGGCATCTGGTCCCATCACTTCATGGGAAATAGATGGGGAAACAGTGGAAACAGTGTCAGACTTTATTTTTTAGGCTCCAAAATCACTGCAGATGGTGACTGCAGCCATGAAATTAAAAGATGCTTACTCCTTGGAAGAAAAGTTAGTATATTCAAAAGCAGAGACATTACTTTGCCGACTAAGGTCTGTCTAGTCAAGGCTATGGTTTTTCCTGTGGTCATGTATGGATGTGAGAGTTGGACCGTGAAGAAGGCTGAGCGCCGAAGAATTGATGCTTTTGAACTGTGATGTTAAGAAAACTCTTGAGAGTCCCTTGGACTGCAAGGAGATCCAACCAGTCCATTCTGAAGGAGATCAGCCCTGGGTGTTCTTTGGAAGGAATGATGCTAAACTGAAACTCCAGTATTTGGCCACCTCATGCGAAGAGTTGACTCACTGAAAAAGACTCTGATGCTGGGAGGGATTGGGGGCAGGAGGAGAAGGGGACAACCGAGGATGAAATGGCTGGATGGCATCACAGACTCGATGGACATGAGTCTGAGTGAACTCCGGGAGATGGTGATGAACAGGGAGGCCTGGTGTGCTGTGATTCATGGGGTCGCAGAGAGTCGGACACGACTGAGTGACTGAACTGAACTGAACTGAACTGAAACCTTCCTGGAGAAGTGGTCCCTTTTGAATCATGCTGTATCCTAATCCCATAGACAGGAGACTGGTGGGCTAGTCCATAGGGCTGCACACAACTGAGCGACTGAGCACGCACTGGTATCCTACTTTACTCTTGGTAATGTTCCTCATTCTGAAGTCTACTTTGATATTAATACAGCTACTCCACCTTTCTTTTGATTAATGTCCATTTGGTATACTTTTTCTAATATTTTACTTTTAATTTGTTTTTTTAATTTAAAGTGGATTTCTTGTAGAAAACATATTATCTTGCTTTTCTCCCCAGTTTACATAATCACTCTTAACTGGATTCTTTAGGTCATTTGTATTTAGTCTAATGGGCTTCACTGGGGACTCAGTGGTAATGAATCCACCTGCAATGCAAGAGATACAAGTTCAATCCCTGGGTAAGGAAGATCCTCTGGTGATGGAAATGGCAACATTCCAGTATTCTTGCTGAGAAACCCCATGAACAGAAAAGTCTGACAGGCTACATTCCATGGGGTCACAAAGAGGACTTAGCAACTAAACAAGAACAGCAATTTAATCTAATACCTGAAATGGTTAGATTAAAATCTACCATTTAGGGGCATCCCTGGTTGCCCAGTGGTTAAGACTTCATCTTCCAATGCACAGGGTGTGGGTTCAGTCACCAGCCGAGGAGTTAAGACCCCACATAGCTCACGGCCAAAAAAACAAAACATGAGACAGAAGCAGTATTGTAAAAAATTCAGTAAAGACTTTAAAAACGGTCCACATCAAAAAAGTAATCTTTAAATAAACAAACAAAATCTACCATTTTGCTACCTGCATTCTATATTTATCTATTCAGTTCTTTTTCCCTCTTTTTCCATAGTCTTTGGCTTATTTTTTATGAATCCATTTAACTCCATTATTGCCTTATGACTTGTATCTCTTTTTAAGTTTTTAAAAGATTGTCCTATGGTCTACAATATACATACTTAATCAGAGTCAACTTCAAATATTATACTACTTCATATGTTGTATAAAGGATTTATATAATTTTCCCAACTCCTCACTCTCACTCTTTGGGCTATTTTTTTGTCATGGATTTTAATTTTATCCTATAAAAAACCACACAAAATATTGGTATTATATGTATTTCTTTCATTTCATTTCCAGTGCTTCATTTCCTTGGTGAAACCATGTATCTGTCTGGTAACAAATTCCTTCTACCTGAAAAAATTAAACGTTACTCCTAGTACAAGTCTACTGGCAATAAATTCTCTAGTTTGCATAAGAAAGTATATACTTCTTCATTTTTTTCTAACTTTATTGAGGTAAGATGATAAATATAAATTGTACTTTGGGATATACAACATGGTGATTTATTAATAATATATGCAAACTTTATGAAATGATTACCACCTCAAGTTAGTTAACACATTTATTGTCTCAGATAGTTACCTTTTTTGTGTGGTGAGAACTCTTAAGCTTTCTCTTAACAAATTTCACGTATAATACAATATTATTAATTATAGTCACCATGCTGTACTTTAGATCCCCGGAACTTATTTTACAACTGACAGTTTATATCGTTTGACCAACATGACCAACATCTCCTGAACTCTCCCACTTCCTAGCCTCTGGCACTCACTATTCAGAGAGCTGGTTTGGTGAGTTCACTGTGTTAGATTTCATATGTAAGTAAAATTATTCAGTATTTATCTATCTGGGTTTCACTTAGCACAATGTCCTCCGCATTCATCCATGTTGTTGCAATTGACAGAATTTCCTTCTTTTTTGTGGCTGAACAGTATTACGTAGCTTTGATATCTAAGTCTTTTGTGGTTTCATAAAAAAATTAGGATTGTTTTAGTTCTGTGGAAAGTGTTCTTGGAATTTTGGTGGGGTTTGCACTGAATCGGTAGATGCTTTGCAGCAGTATGTACTTTTTAACAATATTAATTCTTTTAATCTATGGACACAGGCTAGATTTCCATTTATTTGTGTCTTCTTCAATTTCTTTCATCAGTATCTTACAGTTTTCAATGTACAAATCTTTCACTCCTTGGTTAAATTTATTTAACCTAAGTGTTTTTACTTTTTGATGCCTGGTGGCAGGAGTATTTCTCACCTATGGCTAAGAGAGGCTAGAATTGAGTTAAAAGGATGTTTCAGAATTTGTAGCTGGACCAAGGTTAGAGGGCCTGCCTCAGAGACGTAGTCTTTTCTGCCACTCAGTCCTTGGACAGGCACAACTGGAGGCTAAAAGGGGCTGAAACTGGGTCACAGATTGCTTCAGGATTTACAGGCAAACAGCTTGGTGGGACTGTTACCTGGGCAGAGATGAGCATGACTCCTGCTGGGTTTCTTGGAGGAATGGCACTGGTGGAGACCAAGGACAAAAATAACTGAGCTGAGCTGATAGGAAGATGAGACTATTTCTGAATCTGCATCCAAGACCTAAGTCAGTGAGTCTACATCTGTGTGTCAGCCTGCTTTCTTAAAATGGCATTTGTTGGTCATGGGCTTCCCTGGGGATTCATAATCTCTTATCTGGATCCCAAAACTCCCACAGAGGCACTTTTGTACTTGTATTGCTGCCAAATTATTGTTGCTGATGAGGGAATATAAGGCCAGCATTATCCTGATATGAAAGCCAGATGAGGATACCACAGGAAAAGAAAAGTACTGCCAATATCCCTGATGGATATACATGGAAAAATTCTCAGCAAAATATTAGCAAACCAAGTTCAACAGCACATTGAAAGGATCATACATCATGACCAAGTGGAGTTTATTTCTGGAGTGCAAGGATGGGTGAATATAAGCAAATTAATATGATATACCACATTAACAAATAGAAGAACAAAATCATATGATCACCTCAACAGACACAGACAATGCATTTGACAAAATACAACATCCTTTCATGATTAAAAAGGAAAAAACTGTTAACAAATTGAATATGGAAGGAATATACCTCAACACAATAAAGGCCATATTATGACGAGTAAACAGCTAATATCATACTCAAATATAAAATCTTAAAAACTTTTCTTTTAAGGTCAGAAACAAAACAAAGGTGTCCACAGTCCCCATTTCTATTCAGCATGTACTGGAAGTCCTAGCCAGAGCAACCAATCAATAAAAAGAAGTAAAAGCCCTCCAAATCAGAAAAGAAGGTAAATTTTCTTTGTTTGCAAATGACATAATCTTATATAGAGGAAATCCTAAAGACTCCAACCCACAGTAGAACGTACACATTCACCCTTGTCATCTCTTGTTTGACCACTTCCAGAGGAAGCACAAGCTGGAATCAAGATTGCCGGGAGAACTATCAATAACCTCAGATATGCAGATGACACAACCCTTATGGCAGAAAGTGAAGAGGAACTAAAAAGCCTCTTGATGAAAGTGAAAGAGGAGAGTGAAAAAGTTGGCTTAAAGCTCAACATTCAGAAAATGAAGATCATGGCATCTGGTCCCATCACTTCATGGGAAATAGATGGGGACACAGTGGCAACAGTGTCAGACTTTATTTTTGGGGGCTCCAAAATCACTGCAGATGGGGATTGCAGCCATGAAATTAAAAGACACTTACTCCTTGGAAGAAAAGTTATGACCAACCTAGATAGTATATTCAAAAGCAGAGACATTACTTTGCCAACTAAGGTCTGTCTAGTCAAGGCTATGGTTTTTCCTGTGGTCATGTATGGATGTGAGAGTTGGACTGTGAAGAAGGCTGAGCACCGAAGAATTGATGCTTTTAAACTGTGATGTTGGAGAAAACTCTTGAGAGTCCCTTGGATTGCAAGGAGATCCAACCAGGCCATTCTGAAGATCAGCCCTGGGGTTTCTTTGGAAGGAATGATGCTAAAGCTGAAACTCCAGTCCTTTGGCCCCCCTCATGCGAAGAGTTGACTCATTGGAAAAGACTCTGATGCTGGGAGGGATTGGGGGCAGGAGGAGAAGGGGACGACCAAGGATGAGATGGATGGATGGCATCACAGATTCGATGGACATGAGTCTGAGTGAACTCTGAGAGATGGTAATGAACAGGGAGGCCTGGCGTGCTGCGATTCATCAGGTCGCAAAGAGTCGGACACGACTGAGTGACTGAACTGAACTGAAAGACTCCAACAAAAATAAAAAAGAATTGTTAGAATTATTGATAAATTCAGTAAAGCTGAAGGATGCAAAATCAGCATACAGAAATCAGTTTCATTTATATACACCAACTATGAAATATCTAAAAAGAAATTAAAAATCCCATTCAGAGTAACATCAAAAACAATGAACTAATAAGAATAAATTTAACCAAGAAGATGAAAGATCCATACACTGAAACAGAAAGACATTGATGAAAGTAATTGATGAAGACCTAAATAAACAGAAAACTAGCCTTTCATGGATTGGGAAGAATTAATACTGTTAAAATGGCTTCCCTGGTGGCTCAAACAGTAAAGAATCTGCCTGCAATGCAGGAGACCCAGGCTCAATCCCTGGATTAGAAAGATCCCCTGAGAAGGACATGGCTATCCACTCCAGTATTCTTGCTGGAGAATTCCAGGGACAGAGGAGCCTGGTGGACTACAGTCCTCGGGGTCACAAAGAGTCAGGCACAACTGAGCAACTAACACATACACCCTACCAAAGCCATCAGGTAGATTCAATACAAGTCCTATCAAAACTTCAATGGATTGTTCACAGAAATAGAAAAAACAACCCTAGTATTTGTCTGGAACCACAGAAAACCCCATATGGCCAAAGCAATCCTCAGAAAGAAGAACAAAGCTGGAGGCATCACACTTCTTGATTTCAAACTATACTACAAAGCTATAGGAATCAAAACAGCATGGTATTGCTATAAAAATGGACACATAGACCAATGGAAAAAATTGAGAGTCCAAAAATAAACCCTCAGATATAGAAGTACAACCAATATTTGACAAGGAAGTCAAGAATACTCAATGGAGAAATGTCATTGAGTGCCAATGAAGTGTCAAATTCACTTATAAGCTGCCCTGGTAACCATCTGTGAAGATTTTCTCATTGACTCTCATTCACCTTTCCCTAGGAGTAGTACTTACAGAAGTGGTTTAAGAGGATCCTAGAAAGAAGCCCCAATTCTTTTAGAAGAAAAACAAAAGACCAGTGATTAAAAATCTCATCACATTTACACTGGTTTCAAATTCCCCCATTCATGGAAAGTGAAATCAGAGCAGAAATTGACAATTTGACTAGATAAGTCAAGGAAATCGCTTCTGCCATCTTGGATTTCCCTCCACAGCAAGTAAGGTCATTTCACATCATGATTAGGTCATTCAAGGCAGTTCCTACCTAGTACCAATCACCTGATTATTACAATGAAAAACTCCAGGATATTTTAGTGGATTTCATTATAAAGTGGCCAACAGACTACAGTTTCCTATATCTCTATGTTGTAGTGCTTCATTCAAGCTAGAGGCGAATTTGTTCACAAACAAGTCTCAGTTTCAGAATTAAGAGTCATAGGAAAGAAAACTTCCATTTATTGCACTGACCCCCACAGAAGGTGATTCCTCAATGGAATGCAATCCCTGCAGTGAAAAGCCTCCTGAAGTTTACTCAGTATTTCCCCTGGATTCTCTGTTTTCTTGACTCTAGCCACCTCATAGGAGCTAATCTACTAAAACCTGGATGAGTCCCAAAGATTGAAAAGAGGAGGCACTCCAGGGGAAGCAAGGAAGCCACTGAGACCACCTGGGGAGAGACACAGATTTTTGGAGTAACCCCTGAGAGGAAACATGGATTAAACACTGTTTCATATGTTAAATGTTTCAGCAAACTTAGAAAATAAACCTCTGGAGGCTCCAGGAGGGAGGTAAGCCCAGTCACCAACATAAAATGCCCTCACCTGGAGTTTTCCTCATCAGAGTCAATGAGGAGGACACGCTTTTATGTTCAGCTCTACCATACCCATGCTGCTGCTGCTGCTAAGTCACTGCAGTCATGTCCAACTCTGTACGACCCCATAGAAGGCAGCCCATCAGGCTCCTCGTCCCTGGGATTCTCCAGGCAAGAATACTGGAGTGGGTTGCCATTTCCTTCCCCAATGCATGAAAGTGCAAAGTGAAAGTGAAGTCATTCAGTCATGCCCAGCTCTTAGCGACCCCATGGACTGCAGCCCACCAGGCTCCTCTGTCCATGGGATTTTCCAGGCAAGAGTACTGGCGTGGGGTGCCATTGCCTTCTCTGACCATACCCATATATCTCTTCAAACTGAGCCAGGAAATCCAACAGTGTATATAAGAAAAAAAGGCACTAACTGTTCATGTTACAGCCACTGATGTGATATACTATAGAGTGCCTTTTACTTTATAATCTGGTTAGTCATTATTCCTCTGTATCAGTAAAGTGTAAACATTCTGTATGTCCATAGAACATTTTTGTTCATTGGATAAAAAGCCATGGACCCTTTACGAAGCCTATTTGTGAAATGAACAGTTAGCATAGATCATCTGCACCATTTTTTCCTATTGTTATGATTTTTATGATTATTAGAGACTATCTTTCTGAAAGCAATCTTACTTTCCAGACTCTTCCTTCAGACTACCTGAGAGGACAGAATACGAAGTGAAGAGCATACAGAAGGAAGCTGTTTAATCAAGCTACTGTTCTTGAAATGGGTGGACTGGTGAGTTGACTGGTCAGCTGGCTGGTTGGTTTCTTGTATTGGAAAGAAGATTATGAAAAAACTGGCCCCTAATTTTGTCCTCATGTAATGATTTATGAATCCCCAAAGCATAAGAAACAGTGTGTGTATGGCATAAATTTGTGATATTCCATTCTAATACCCTAACTATTCCCAGCAAGTAATTTTGGAGACTTTGGAGGGTGGAGTTATGAAGAACTTAACTGAGTCAGTTTATTTCATCAATGGTAAAAATAAAAATTGACAACTCTAGACATTTCTATCAAACTTCCCACTTTTTGACCATCCCACTGCTTATCTGCATTTTCACCAAAAGCTGCAGGAAAAATAATGTCACTGCTAATAAATCTTACAGGGCACTGCAGTAGAAAAGATGGTGAGATATGAAGTTGTCAGACCTTGAGTGTTCCAAACTGTTGTTCACATTAAGCAAACGTATTTCGTTTTTTTGTAAAGGAAAACAGGAAGCACAGATCTCATGATTCTGGTTTAAATCTGTGAACTTGGATTTATTTCTGACCTATTACAGAGAAAGTGATTTATTTATGCTTTGTAAATAACAGTCTGGGAATCTTCTACCAAGCACCTTATTCAGTGAAGGTGGTAAACAAATATCTTTTGGATTCAACATTGACTGGAAAACTGGACAGCTTTAGACTTAGATGCTCAAACTTCCTTTTATGCTTCCTTAAAAACCACCGATGGGAATATTCCAAATCTTGATTCATAAGTATCATCTATGATCCTCCTTTCAATTTCTCTGTTCTTTTTGCCTTTCAAATTTCTTTATCTCCTATTCCTAACAAAGTTAAGACTGGTGACTTCTAATAAACAAGGCAGGAGATCTAAATTTAACAAGAAAACTGAATGTTGAAACTATTGTTTTTAGGTCTCTTGTTCAGTCACCAAGTTGTTGTTGCTGTGGTTCAGCTGTCCAGTCACCAAGTCATGTCAGACTCTTCACAGCCCCGTGGACTGCAGCACGCCAGGCTTTCTTGTCCCCTCACCATCTCCCAGAGTTTGCCCAAGTTCATGTCCATTGCATTGGTGAGGCCATCCAGCCATCTCATCCTCTGTCGCCCTTAGGCCTCTTAGTGTTTTCTTAACATTAATCAATTACAAGATTACTCTGTTGATTGAAATATATATTTATACATTTTTGTACAATTTTTAAATGCTGTACAAATTTTAAATGCATGTACTGAAAAGTACGTGTCTGTCCAAATATTTGAAAATGTTCTCACTTTCTTTTCAGAGAACAAAATTAATTCTACCAGATAAAATTGCAGATAAAACCCCGTTTGACTGTAGATTCCTTTAGTTGTCTTTATCATCCAAAAAACTTTTGTATTGAAAACACCATTTTCTTTATCTAGGTAGGATCTGAATATAAAAAGCAAGATAGTTTATTTTTTATAGTATGTATAAAAATGTGAAACTAAACACATAAATAGGGATATTTTAAAATAATAGCAAATATTTATGATATACTAGGTTTCTTGTACTTTTTTAGGCCTCAAGTGGTTAGAGTGATATTTTAAAACAAAATTTTAAAAAGGAATTTAGGAATAGCCTCAAGTCTTGAGTGTCATGATATCTGTCACAAATAACTCAGTTGATTAGGTTATTCTGAAAAGACAATGTTCTGGAGTAATTTTTATCTCCATGTGTAAATCAGCTAATTCTGGTCTGTTGCCAAAGGCTTAGATCAACTTCACACTAGCTGTCCTCAAAATATGACATTGTTGTTTTGTAACAAGGCATGCTGAATAAGAGAAAGTGGAAGAGTCTGTGCATGAAAATCTATAGTCAACTTTAGAAAAAGACCAAAATTAGAAAGCATCTTCTTAAGGATCAAAATAAAAAGAAAGAAATTTTCACCACTGGTTGTACAAACTGATGGGTCTTTTGCATTGGATTCTAACAAAATAATACTGAGATTTAGATACATAGTCAGTTCAAAATAAGGTGAGATTTATTCCCTCTTCATTTCAAAATACCTCATATATTTTAGGGTAGGGTTTAAGTTCCTTTCAGTAAAATCCTTAGGATATGTAGGCAGCAAAGTAACTTGGGTTCTCTCATGTCTTTCTTCTTTGTAGATTTAAGACCCATGAACAGGTCAGCAACACACATTGTGACTGAGTTTGTTCTCCTGGGATTCCCTGGTTGCTGGGAGATACAGATTTTTCTCTTCTCACTATTTTTGGTGGTTTATGCCTTGACTTTGGTGGGGAATGGAGCCATTATCTGTGCAGTGAAATGGGACCCACGACTGTACACCCCCATGTACTTTCTGTTGGGAAACTTTGCCTTCCTTGAAATCTGGTATGTTTCCTCCACTGTTCCTAATATGCTAGTCAACATTCTCTCCAAAAGGAAGGCCATCTCATTTTCTGGCTGCTTCCTCCAGTTCTATTTCTTTTTTTCCCTGGGCACAGCTGAATGTCTCTTCTTAGCAGTAATGGCTTATGATCGGCACCAGGCCATCTGTCACCCACTGCACTACCCGATCATCATGACTCGGAGGCTCTGTGGAACACTGGTATCTCTCTGCTGGCTCACTGGATTCCTTGGCTACCCAATCCCCATTTTTTTCATCTCCCAACTTCCCTTCTGTGGACCCAATATCATTGATCACTTCCTGTGTGATATGGATCCACTGATGGCTCTGTCCTGTGCTCCAGCCCCCATTACTGAATCTATTTTCTATACTCAGAGCTCCCTTGTCCTCTTTTTCACTATTACGTATATTCTTCGATCCTACACCCTGCTGCTCAGAGCTGTTTTTCAGATCCCTTCTACAGCTGGCCGGAGAAAGGCCTTTTCAACCTGTGGTTCTCATTTAACTGTGGTGTCTCTTTTCTATGGGACAGTCATGGTAATGTATGTGAGTCCTACATATGGCATCTCAGCTTTGATGCAGAAAATCCTCACATTGGTATATTCAATAATGACTCCTTTCCTTAATCCCCTGATCTATACTCTTCGCAATAAGGATATGAAACTTGCCCTAAGAAATGTCCTGTTTGGAAGGAGAATTAGTCAAAATTCATGAGCCAAAAATGTGTCATACTTCCAAGTTTTAAAGAAGATGGAAATGTGTAAGTTCTTTCAGTGGTCTTATAGGCTTTATTCTGAGTAGTTAGAGGCCATTTTTTTTCCTGGAAATGTGCCTAGCTTAAATATCCATGCTGACTACTAAAACCTTATAATTCACTGGACTTTGACATGCAGTAAAAAATTTTTAAAGATTGTCCTTATTGGAATTTTAAAAATGGGATTGTTATATGAGGGAAAGTAGACACTGCTGAAAGAGTTGTCATAAGTTTTAGGACAAGTCTAATGACCTTTACCAAATGGTTAAAGGTACAGTGACTTTTTAACATTTTTATTTAGCTTATAGTTGATATACAAAAAGACTGGACATAATGTATTTTAAAGGTGCTGTGAATTTTTTTTCCTTTTGGAAAGAGTATCCTTTTTCTAATTACTCCTTTTTAATTTAATCCTTTTGAAATATAGTTGATTTACAATGTTGTGTTATTTTCTGGTGTACAGCACAGTGATTCAGTTTTCATATTCTTTTCCATATGGCTTATTACAGGATTGTTAGAGTTCCTATACTACTCAGTAGGACTGTATTGTTTGTATATTTTATATATAGTAGTTTGTATCAAGGGACAGTGAGTTAAAAAAATATATATTTCTTTAATCTTTAAGAGACACTTCTTTTTACACCTAGTCTAACAATCTCTTCCCTGGTGGCTCAGAGGTTAAAGCGTCTGCCTCCAATGCGGGAGACCTAGGTTCGATCCCTGGGTCGGGAAGATTCCCTGGAGAAGGAAATGGTAACTCACTCCAGTGTTCTTGCCTGGAGAATTCCATGGACGGAGAAGCCTGGTAGTCCATGGGGTCCCAAAGAGTGGGACACGACTGAGTGACTTCACTCACTCACTCAACAATCTTATCTAAACACACTTTCTCTCTAATGAAAGAGAGAAAAAAAAATTCTCTCAACCAAAAGAAACTCTTTCTTAGAGAAATAGCTCCTTATGGTAAGTTTGAAACAAAACTTGAATATCTGCTAAATAATTTGCAGAATTTGCTTTTAACATTTCTGTTATTACATATACTACACTGTGGTATAATTTATTCACACACACTTCCCCTTGAGGGAGCTCCTTGAGGACAGAAACTGCCTTTTTCAACACACAGTGTCAAAGCCAAAACAAGCCCCTGGAATCTGGGAGCTGGCCTAGCTCTCTCAGCAGGTCTGGGTACTGCTGGGAGCTGGCCTGGCTCTCTCAGCTGGGCCATAGTGTAATCCTGTTGAACATGAACAAGTTCCCAGACCACTCTAGAATCACGTTGGAGCACAGACAAAATCAAGAATAGTCACAACCACCAAAAAAATGGCCAAATATGCTTTTCTTTAGGCTAACATGAATGGCTACTGTCTCTTTACCAGGTAAAGCTTTAGCCTAAGTGCCTTCTAGATAGCCCTTAAGATGTTCAATCATAGAATTTTCTTCTACTTTCTGACAGTACCCAGAGAAAATCTCTATTCCCTTCAGATCTCCCCAAAGTCAATAACAAAAGCCCAAATCATATAATAAATCCTTTCTAATGTCTTTCTACAAAGATGCTCCATGTTCCCCATGGCATGTGTTCTCTCTTTGCAAAAAAACAATAAACCCATCTTTGTTCAACTACAGTTGTGTTCGTGAGGGCCATTGTTATTGGGAATCAACAGTAGTATAATACTTAGCATAGAAGAAGAATTCAAATATTTATCTCATTCTATGTAACAGGAATATTGTGTCCCATTATACAAACATATCACAATTTATTTACCCAACACTCAATTAAGATACTTTATTATAAGCCAATATTTTACAACTAAAACAATGCTGCAATAAATGTCCTTGAATAAAAGTCTCTATACAATCACAGAAGTATTCCATAAATTAGAAGAAGGATTTCTGGGATATAAATTATTTAACTTTTTAATTACATAAAATACTGTTAAACTCTAGATACTTCTAAATAGTGTATTACTTATCAACAAATGGTTCTGAGACAACTTGATATACACATGGAAAAGAATGAGTTTGGACACCTACCTCACACCACTGACAAAAATTAACTCAAAATGGATCAAAGATCTAAATGTAAAACATAAAATTATAAAACTCTTAGAATAAAACATAGACTTAAACCTTAGTGTCCTTAAATTACACAGAATTATATATTTTTAAGATATAATACCAAAAATACAAGCAATAAAATCAAAAATAGATATATTGAACTTCATCAAAGTTTTAAAATTTTATGCTACAAGGATACTATCTATCAAGAGAGTAATGTCACCGAATGATAAAAAAAAATACCTAACAAGAGTCCAGTATCAAGAATATATATATATATATATATTTTTTTTTTTTTTTAATACACTCTTCAGCTCAGTCGCTCAGTTGTGTCTGACTCTTTGTGACCCCATAAATTACAGCACGCCAGGCCTCCCTGTCCATCACCATCTCCTGGAGTTCACTCAGACTCACGTCCATCAAGTCAGTGATGCCATCCAGCCATCTCATCCTCTGTCGTCCCCTTCTCCTCCTGCCCCCAATCCCTCCCAGCATCAGAGTCTTTTCCAATGAGTCAACTCTTCGCATGAGGTAGCCAAAGTACTGGAGGTTCAGCTTTAGCATCATTCCTTCCAAAGAAATCCCAGGGCTGATCTCCTTCAGAATGGACTGGTTGGATCTCCTTGCAGTCCAAGGGACTCTCAAGAGTCTTCTCCAACACCACAGTTCAAAAGCATCAATTCTTCAGCGCTCAGCCTTCTTCACAGTCCAACTCTCACATCCATACATGACCACAGGAAAAACCATGGCCTTGACTAGACAGACCTTTGTTGGCAAAGTAATGTCTCTGCTTTTGAATATGCTATCTAGATTGGTTATAACTTTCCTTCCAAGGAGTAAGTGTCTTTTAATTTCATGGCTGCAATCACCATCTGCAGTGATTTTGGAGCCCCCAAAAATAAAGTCTGACACTGTTGCCACTGTGTCCCCATCTATTTCCCATGGAGTGATGGGACCAGATGCCATGATCTTTGTTTTCTGAATGTTGAGCTTTAAGCCAACTTTTTCACTCTCCTCTTTCACTTTCATCAAGAGGCTTTTTAGTTCCTCTTCACTTTCTGCCATAAGGTGACTCTTACAACTCAACAATAAAAACACAAATGACTCAATTTTTTAAATGTGCAAAATATTTGAGTAGGCATTTCTTAGAAAAGGATACACAAATGGCTTGTAAGCAAATGAAAAGACACTCTGTTAATCTCTAGGGAAAGATATATTAAAATCACAATAAGGTACCTCTTCATACCCACTAGCATGGCTAAAATAAAAAAGACAGACAGTGCCAAGTGCTGGCAGGATCTGAAAAATTTGAACACGCACACATTGCTGGAAGAAATATAAAATGGTGCAGCTGCTCTAGAAAACCATTGGCAGTTTCTCAAATAGTTCAACTTAGAGTGGCCATATGATGCAACAAGTTCATTCATAAGTATTAACCCAAGAGAATTAAAAACATATTCATACAAAACAGGTATATGAATGTTCATGGTAGTATTATTCATAATAGCCAAGAAGTAAAACAATCTAAACCTCCATCATCTGATGAATAAACAAAATGTGGTATATACACACAATGAAATATTATTCACCCATTGTTACATGAATTTTGAAAATATTATACTAAGTAAAATAATCCAAACACAGAAGGCCATATATTATAGGATTCCATTTATATAAAATATCCAGAATGGGCAAATCTATAAAGACAGAAAGTAGATTAGTAGCTTCTAAAGACTAGGCAGAGGGAAGAATGGGAAATGACTGCTAATGGATACTCAGTTTCTTTGGGGCTGACAAAGATATTCTATATTCAGTGGTGGTGGTTCACAACATTGTGGATATACTAAAAATTACTTATACTTTAAATGGCTGATTTTTATGCTATGTGAATTGTGTCTTGCTAAAACATTTGTTTGAGAGTGCTCATTTTCCCACAGCCTCCCCAACACTGATTTTATCATGGTTTCTCATTTGTTTGCCAATATGAGAGGTGAAATTAGTGTTGTGTTCACTTTCCTTCCTTGAATTTTACATTTAGTGCCCCAAGAGCTTTGGAAAATAAGTATATATGTATCAGTATATGCTGTAGCCAGAAATTCATTCAAAAGGAAGTTGCAGTTGACTGGTGGTTTGAAGATAGGAAGGAGAGGGGAACAAACATGTGCTGAGAATCTTCCAGATGTCTTATACTGTGCTGTGGTCCCTATATAAATCGTCTCATTTAATCCCTGTGACACTGTTATAAGATACAAGTTATACCAATTTTACAAAATAAGACCCAAAGAATCTGTGTTAAGTATCTTTCTAAACCTGCAGAGCAGAAGATGAGGTGAGGCTCTGAGTTTAAAGCGAAGCCTAAGCAAATGTGTGGAGTTGATAGAGGGTGGAGTAGTTAAGTGACTAGCCTGATGAAAGTTGAGGGTTCATTTTCGGGTCATATTATGAAGGGTGTTTAATACCAGACAGGAAAAATATGTAGACATGGAGGAGCAGAGAAAAGGATTGATAGAAAGGAAGAGGAAATCAGAACCCTAGATATCCTTCATGACCTAGGTATCCATGCCATCCAAATCTGCCACCTCCTCTATTTCAACAAATCTCAACACCTCTATCTCCACACCACCTCTCAATTGTTCCCAAGAAAAGGAGTGACTGATGTAAAATTACTGTTGAAACTTTTGAAGGATGAATTTATGGAACATTAATATTTTTCACTCTTACTTTTGTGTTGTCTTGGAGATACTTCTTAGATGCTGGATGTGCAGTTTTTGAGGATGGAAAATTGTGGAAAAGATAAAACCTGTCACAGTGAGAATTCTCATTGACTTATTCCTCCTTTGTTATTTCTCCACTTTAGCTTTCTAAATTCTCTAAAACCTTAGCCCTACAAAATTTCCTTTTTCCATGGTCTTTTGTGACTTCTTTTCCATAGCCATTTGTGTTTTGCTACCTTCTGGTGGTCATTGTACTTCCATGTATGCCTAAGTATAAAACAAAAACTTCAACCCACCTAAGAATTATATGTTAAGGAGGATAATGGTTAATTGAATCTTCTAGTTAATCAGAAAAATCCTTTTGATATTGAGTATTAAAATCTTTCTAAAATATGTTTGCCCATTCTTAAATCTTGGTGTTAAAAATTATTTAATCTTTCACCATACAAGAACACAGCAAGTGTAATATGTTGGGACAGGCAGTGAACACGCAGACCACAGGCAATCCAGTCCCATTCTATCACCAACTAGCTATGTGTTCTTATGTAAATCACTTCACCTCTCTGGCCTCAGCTCCTCTATCTGTAAGAAAGCTAAGGTGAGTGAACCTAGGATGGCCTACACTGATTTTTTCTCTTGATATATGACAAGTCTCATAGTACTTACTCTGTAGGAAGACACAGATACGTGAACAGTTTGCTTTAATTTAGTGTGTGTGAAGCTCTATCCTGGAGTAAACACAGGGAACTATCAGAGCATATGAGAGGAGCACTGGGTCTAAGGGTATATGGGAGGTGGCAGGAAAATAAAAATTGAAGGGGGAGACTGGTTTTAAGGGTACTGTAATAATCTAGAGAAGATATTATGATGACCTGATCTAGGACAGTGCTTCTCAAAGTATGGTTCGCAACAAGGAAACAACAGAAACTATCACAGATTATGTCCTTGTATCTGAACAATTAGATATCCCTCGGAAGTGCTTTATTTGGATTAATGGATTAATACAGTTTTATCCTTAATTATACATTTTCTATAAAATAGGCAAGTACAAACATTAAGTATGTGAAAAACTACAATTAAAAATGAAATCTAAGTGCCTAAGGAGAATGGGCACTGTACAAACTAACCTTAATTATTAGAATTTTAGTCTTTCCTGCATTCTCTTCATGGGTTTAATTAAAAACACATAATCCCTTTTGCTTTCTTACTTTGACATAAAATGAAGTCACTCAGTCGTGTCTGACTCTTTGCAGCCCGATAGACTGTAGCCTACCAGGCTCCTCTGTCCATGGGATTTTCCAGGCAAGAATACGGGAGTGGGTTGCCATTTCTTTCTCCAGGGGATCTTCCCGACCCAGGGATCGAACCTGGGTCTCCTGCATTGCAGGCAGATGCTTTACCCTCTAAGCCAGAGTAAACTCTTCTACTTAAGAACCCCACAAAACAGCCTGGTTTAGTGTCAAAAGCATCAGTGTGTGCTCAGTCATGTCTGACTCTTTGTGGCCCCATGGACTGCAGCACACCAGGCTTCTCTGTCCATGGAATTTTCCAGGCAAAATACTGGAGTGGGTTGCCATTTCCTCCTGCAAGGGATATTCCTGACCCAGGGATCGAACCTGTATCACCTGCCTCAGCTGGTGGACTCTTTACCAGTAGTGCCACCTGGGAGTAGACCCAGATTAAGCCTGGATTACCACCTGTTATGTATGACTTATTATGTATTTTTGATTATGTATGACTTTATTCATCTTAAATCTCTCATACTGCTATATCCAATGTGCGAGTAGGTATTCAGTAAACAGTTATGAATTTAATCAGGAACTGAGTCTAGGAGGAACCAGTAAAGTAGTAAAAGAGATCTCCTCTTTGGAGATGAATTGGGCTACAGCAGTAGGCAAGTAAATAAAAGAAAAATTATAGTCCTCTGAAATGGCAACCCACTCCAGTATCCTTGCCTAGAGAATCCCATGGACAGGGGAGCTTAGTGGGCTACAGTCCACGGGGTCGCAAAGAGTCGGACACGACTGAGTGACTTCACTTTCTTTCCTAACTGTTCAACCACCTGGCAGAGCATAGGAAATGGCCTGTACCAAGAAAGGAGCACAAAGAGAAGCAATGCTGGACAGGGTGAAAAGACTGGTAGGCTGACACCCTGACTAAGATTCCTTATCTCTTGGGAAGCATGGTTTTCCCTGACCACACTGGTAAACCATGTACTCTTGCCATCTAGTGGGGCCATACCCTCAAGATTCCAGCACTCTGGATCTACCTCTGCATTCACCTGATGGGATTCTGGTTAACACCCTCTATAGCCATCCTGCCCTGACTGTGTAGCCATTTTATTTACTTTTTCTATCCACATAAACATGTAAATACATGAAAAAAACATGTGACAAACTGATTTCTAAATACAAGCAAGAATAAAAGTGTTCAGAGAATTGTAATCAACAATAGGATAATGTTTGCTTATTCAACATTTATTGAATGTGTACTATAAATAAACACCATGGTAGGGTTAGGGACACATTCTAGAAAGTCACTAGAAGATATTTCTCTAGAAGAGACCACAATCTCTTGGGAGATATATATATAATAATTTACACATCACATATATTACATAGTGATATAATTATATACATATGTTTGCTTTATCTAGACTGCAGTTCTCAATGAACACTGATGAAACTATAGGCAGATTTCTGTGTCTTTCCTGGTCTTAAGATGTAGCCTTGTAAGCAAGTTTATCTGTAGGATAACAGCTACCCCCTCATTCAGTAAAAAAAAAGTCACAAGTCAGCCCTCAACGAAGTGTTTTCTATCCTGGATGATGGCTGTGGCCTGTCCAAAGAATGTTGGTAATAAAGCACTCAAAGTCAAGTCTACTACTATTGCATTGCTTCTCCAGAGGTGAGTTGGTACAAGGACAGTTTCCTTTAGCAGTATCCATTTGTTCAAAAAGAAGTCACACAAATGTGCTTATGTTTGCAGAGATATATATATTCTCCATCATAGCTTTAAAACCATACTAAAAATAATTTTTTGATGTCATTTAAAACCATAACACATGAAGCCAACCTGAAAAGGCTACATATTCTTATGACTCCAAGTATATGACTTTCTAGAAAAGACAAAACTATGGGGACAGTAAAAAAGATCAGTGGTCATCAGGGGCTAGGCAAAAAGGGAAGCATGAACAGGTGGAGCACACAGGATTTTTAGGGCACTAAAACTATTCTGTATGATACTATAATGGTAGATACAAGTCACTATACATTTGTCAAAACCCATAGAATGTACAACATCAAGAGTGAACCCTAATGTAATCTGTGGACTTTCAGTGATAATGATATGTCAGTGTGAGTCCACGGACTATAACAAATGCATCCTTCTGATGCAGAATGTTGAAGGTGGGGAACCACATGTGTGTGTATGTCTGTGTGAGGGCAAAAGGTATATGAGAACTTTCTGTACTCTCCACTCAGTTTTGCTGAGAACATAAACTGCTCTAAAAAAATAAAGTCTATTTGAAAATACTTATTAAAAATGTAACCCAATAATGATTATTGTCAAAAACTGTGCAACTACTGTTTGTTTAGGCAGTGGCAAACAGATGCAGACAAAGTAAGTTTTCCACAAGGCTTTTGCTATAGAGAAGCAATCTGTGAACCAAAACGGACTCACATTCCTCAAATGATCAATTTTTCATCTACTCCCATCATTCCCCAGACCCATTTTAGACACCTTAACTAGAAATCTTCTCCCTCTCTGCCAGCAAGAACAAAAACCTTCAAGTCAAACACAGTAGTTGGCAAAATCTAGAAGAGTCTGACACTGTTTAAGCTGCTTTGGTAAAAGGACTCCCCCAAGGAACCCTATACCCCCAGGCCTAATCCAAAGTTATTTTAACAGATTAGAAATGAAACTTGGAGAGTCATAACAGAAAAACCTAGAGTCCCCAAGGTCCCAGTTTTAGACTCTCTGCAGAAGCTATGCTTTGGTTGATTAAAGCAAGAGTTGGAGGCCCCTGAGAGCCAATTAGAAAAGGAAGTTAGGATGAGGGAGGGAAAAATGATTCTAGCAACTACCAATTAAAAGTGAATAGATCCCACAGTACCAAGGGACTATGATTCAAACTGTTGCATCATCCAAGTTCCAGCACCAACTCCCTGAACATAAAGAGAGAGCAAAGAGGAGGGGTAAGGGAAGGAAGCAGGGGTATCCCACACTTTGGCAAGCTTCCACTTCTCATCTCAAGTGAATACACACCTGATAATTAAGGTGCAGGTAGAATCTCCTGATTAGCCACGCAGAAAACCCCAATACCATGCCATAAGAGGGACAGGACCTGTAGGCAGGGAAACATGCCCAAAAAAGTTCAGCAGGATGCTGCTGATACAACAGACCTGCTACCAATTCAGAATTGCTCCTGTTAAATCAGATTACACGTGATTCACCGTCCTTGTATATACCAATACTACTTCCATCACTACTCTCCCCTCCATCCTGTACTTGTAAAATACATGATGATTTTCAAATATGTTCACAAATACTACTTCACTGATGGTCACAAAATCCCTGTGGATTCTGTTGGCTATGTATTAGTATTTTCATCTAAGAATTTTAAAAGTTGATGCTAAAATTCAAGAGATCTGCCTAAAAGCATAAAGGCAGTATTATTTTTATACTTTTAAATGATATGCCACTAAGTTTATGTACACATAGAATATCCCCAGAAAAAATGTAAGAAAATGGAGTGGTTACTACCGCAGAGGAAGGAGTCAGGAGTGGAAATGAAGCTTTCTTTTCTCTATTTTTTGGTAATTTTACACTATTGTATATACAATTCCCTAAAATTAAAAGAAAATAAAGTTACAATTAGGGAGCAGAAAACCACAATCCAATTCTCTTTCCCACTGTATAGTGCTGTCTCCCATGTTGGGTAAAGAGAGAGGACAATTCTCTTTCCTTTATATCTTCCCACTTATTCCCCATTCCACATCACCATCCACAGGTACAGGTACATATACATAACACAATTTTCTATGAGAATTTTCCCATGATTGCCTATTCTGTGCAAATCTGCCAGGAGCTGAGAGTATGCTGAAAGCCACCCAAGTGATAAAGAAATTGAATTCCAGCACATTTGAGTGATCCTGCTTAGAGTGATTCTAACAATACATTTTATTGGGGGAGGGGAATAGCATTTTTGTTCAAATATTTTGAGAGAATAGAAAAATAGGCTAGCACTTCACTATGAAGGATTAGTTTTAGAAAGAATGAAAGCCATAATATCTGCCAGTTTGGTGAATACAATTCCCTAATACTCAACAGCCTGGCAAGTCACTGACAAAAGGGGGAAAACTTCCTTTCCTGAATACCAAGAGATATGACACAATGGGAAATGCAGCTACACACACTGAAAGATAATATATATACAGACAGACTATTGGAAGAAATTGCCTCTCAGGTCACTTTCAACAATGAAACACTGACTCGACAAATCACAGACGTATGTAGAGCAGTAAATAGACAAGGAAAATGTTAACAGAATCCTGACCCCAAAGGGCAGTCATTACCACAGACTAAAATAGGAGACTACCAAGGAAACAGCATAAACGCTCCCTTATTAACTGATTTCATGAAAACTTATCAAGCACTTGGGTCAGGTACTGAGCCAGGATTTACGACTGCTAAGATGAGTACCTTCAGAAAGCTCACAGCATGTAGGAAACTGGCAAATAATTAAAACACAAAACTGCTCTGAGAGTATAGCAAGAAACACATCAAAATTGAATATGCTCAGGAAGACTTTACAAAAGAGGTAATGTTTGAGCTGAATTTCAGAGGACAATTAGGAACTCTCCAGAAGTGATGACAGAAAGAATCACATGTGCAAAAGTACTGAGGTATGAAAGAGCATGGAAACAAACAGATACTAAACATATGCTGGGGTTGCCATGCATTATTATTATAAGAGGGCAGAAATTAGGTAATATAGATAAGCACACTGAAACAGGAAGGCTGTGGCCCATGTGAAGGGAGTATTGTATTGGAATTAAAGAATTGCTGAGGGCTTTCTTGAGATTGTGTGTGTGTGTGTGTACCATTTTTAAAGTCTTTATTGAATTTGCTACAATATTGCTTCTGTTTTATATTTTTTGGTCACCAGGCATGTGGGAACTTAGATACCCAGACTGAACCTGCATCCCCTGCATTGGAAGGGGAAATCTTAACCACTGAACTGTCAGGAAAGTCCTTTGCTGAGAGTTTTTAAACAAGGAAATTAAATGATCATGTTTGTCTTGAGAAAGATGAAACTGTTGGCAACATTTCCTACTTCAGAAACAGTAGAAGAGCATGTCAGCATAGGGTAGAGTATAAATTTTAGACTCGGGAGAACTGGGTTCAAATCCCAGCTCTAATACAGCTGGAATTCTACCATAAATGAGCCCTGCTTGTCTCTGTACCACATGTAGGACATGTGTTAGTTCATTAATCCTCATAATAATCCTACAAGGTAGGTAGTAATATTACTTCCATTTTACAGATGCAGACACTGAATCTCAGAGAGCTAAGAAACTCTCCCACAGTCTTAGAGCAGTTAAAATTTCAAACAATAGCTCTGTTAGTTACAAGCTTATAAACTTGGGACAATACTACTATTATGATCATTATCATTAAAATAATAATAGATAAGAAAAAATAACATCGATTCTTGACTCCAAGATGACAGAATAGAAGGACATGTACTCACCTTCTCCTGCGAGAACTCCAAAATTACAACTTGCTGCTGAACAACCATTGACAGGAGGATGTTGGATCCCAACAAAAAAAGATACCCTACATCCAAGGGCAAAGAAGAAGCCCCAGCAAGAAGGTAGGAGGGGCAAAATTGCATTTAGAATCAAACCCCATACCTGCCAGAGATGCTCGGAGGGCTCAAACCAACCTTGTGCACACCAGGACCCAGAGACCCCACAGAGACTGAGCCAGAACTGTGTTTGAGTGTCTCCTGAGAAACTACGAGTCAGCAGCGGACTGCTGAGGGGCAGGAGCTCTGGGTGCAGTAGATCTGGGTATGGCATAAGCCCTCTTGGAGGAGGTCACCATTAACCCCCACCATAGAGCCACCAGAACTTCCACAGGACTAGGGAAACAGACTCTTGGAGGGCACAAACAAAAGCTTGTGCACACGAGGACCCAGGAAAAAGGAGTAGAGACCTCACAAGAGACTGACCCCAACTTGCCCATGAGTGTCCAGGAGTCTCCGGGGGAGGTGTGGGTCGGCAGTGGCCTGCTGCAGGGTTGGGGGCACTGAATGCAGCAGTGCATGCATGGCACCTCTTGAAGGAGGTGGCAGATATCATCATTACCTCCACCATAATTTGGCAGAGGTCAGACAACAGGGAGGGAACACAGTCTCCTCCATCAACAGAAAATTGGATTAAAGATTTACTGAGCATGCCCCACCCATCAGAACACACCTAGTTTCCTCCACAGTCAGTCTCTGCCATCAGGAAGCTTCCATAAGCCTCTTAGCCTTCTCCATCAGAGGGCAGACAGAACAAAAACCACAATCACAGAAAACTAACCAATCTGATCACATGGACCACAGCCTTGTCTAACTCAATGAAACTATGAGCCGTGCCATGTAGGGCCACCCAAGATGGATGGGTCATGGTGGAGAGTTCTGACAAAATGTGGTCCACTGGAGAAGGGAATGGCAAACCACTTCAGTATTCTTGCCTTGAGAATCCCATGAATGACATGAAAAGGAAAAAGATGGGACAGTGAAAGATGAACTCCCCAGGTCAGTAGGTGCCTGATATGCTACTGGAGATCAGTGGAGAAATAACTCCAGAAAGAATGAAGAGACAGAGCCAAAGCAAAAACAACACCCAGCTGTGGATGTGACTGGTGATGGAAGTAAACTCCAAAGCTGTAAAGAGCAATTGCATAGGAACTTGGAATGTTAGGTCCGTGAATCAAGGCAAATTGGAAGTGGTCAAACAGGAGATGGCAAGAGTGAACATCGACATTTTAGGAACCAGCAGACTAAAATGGACTGGAATGGGTGAATTTAACTCAGATGACCATTATATCTACTACTGTGGGCAAGAATGCCTTAGGAGAAATGGAGTAGCCGTCATAGCCAATAAGAGTCTAAAATGCAGTACTTGGATGCCATCTCAAAACGACAGAATGATCTCCGTTTGTTTCCAAGGCAAACCATTCAATATCACAGTAATCCAAGTCTATGCTCCAATCAGTAATGCTGAAGAAGCTGAAGTTGAATGGTTCTATGAAGACCTACAAGACCTAGAACTAACACCCCAAAAGATTTCCTTTTCATTATGGGGGACTGGAACGCTAAAAGTGGGAAGTCAAGGAACAGGCAAATCTGGCCTTGAAGTACAAAACAAAACAGGGCAGAGGCTAATAGAGTTTTTCCAAGAGAATGCACTGGTCATAGCAAACACCATCTTCCAACAACACAAGAGAAGACACTACACACAGACATCACCAGAGAGTCAATACCAAAATCAGGCTGATTATATTCTTTGCACTCAAAGATGGAGAAGCTCTATACAGTCAGCAAAAACAAGACCGGGAGCTGACTGTGGCTCATATCATGAACTCCTTATTGCTGAATTCAGATAACCATGAGACCGGGAAAACCACTAGACCATTCAGGTATGACGTAAATCAAATCCCTTATGATTATACAATGGAAGTGACAAATAGACTTAAGGGATTATATCTGACAGAGTATCTGAGAACTATGGACAGAGGTTCATGACATTGTACAGGAGGCAGGGATCAAGACCATCCCCAAGAAAAAGAAATGCAGAAAGGCAAAATGGTTGTCTGAGGAGGCTTTACAAATAGCTGAGAAAAGAAAAGATGCAAAAGCAAAGGAGAAAAGGAAAGAAATGCCCATTTGAATGTACAGTTCCAAAGAATAGCAAGTAGAGATAAGAAAGCCTTCCTCAGTGATCAACGCAAAGAAATAGAGGAAAACAATAGAATGAGAAAGACTAGAGATCTCTTCAAGAAAATTAGAGATACCAAGGGAACATTTCATGCAAAGATTGGCACAATAAAGGACAGATATGGTACGGACCTAACAGAAGCAGGAAATATTAAGAAGAGGTGGCAAGAATACACAGAAGAACTATACAGAAAAAGATCTTCATAAGCCAGATAACCACAATGGTGCGATCACTCACCGAGAGCTAGACATCCTGGAATGAGAAGTCAAGTGGTCTTTAGGAAGCATCACTACGAACAAAGGTAGTGGAGGTGATGAAATTCCAGTTAAGCTACTTCAAATCCTAAAAGATGATGCTATGAAAGTGCTGCACTCAATATGCCAGCAAATTTGGAAGATTCAGCAGTGGCCATAACTGGAAAATGCCAGTTTTCATTGCAATCCCAAAGAATGCTCACACTATCACACAAATACACTCATCTCACACACAAGCAAAGTAATTCTCCAAGCCAGGCTTCAACAGTATGTGAACTGTGAACTTTCAGATGTTCAAGCTGGATTTAGAAAAGGCAGAGGAATCAGAGCTCAAATTGCCAATATCCGCTGGATCATTAAAAAGCAAGAGTTCCAGAAAAACATCTACTTCTGCTTTATTGACTACACCAAAGTCTTTGACTGTGTGGATCAAAACAAATTGGAAAAGTCTTAAAGAGATGGGAATACCATACCTGACTTGCCTCCTGAGAAATCTGTATGCAGGTCAAGAGGCAACAGAACTGGACATGGAATAACAGACTGGTTCCAAATCAGGAAAGGAGTATGTCAAGTCTGTATACTGTCACCCTGCTTATTTAACTTATATTCAGAGTACATCATGCAAAATGCCTGGCTGGATAAAGCACAAGGTGGAATCAAGATTGCCAGGAGAAATATCAATAATCTCAGATATGCAAATGACACCACCCTTATGGCAGACAGCGAAGAGGAACTAAAAAGCCTCTTGATGAAAGTGAAAGAGGAGAGTGAAAAAGTTGGCTTAAAACTCAACATTCAGAAAATGAAGATCATGGCAACTGGTCTCATCATTTCATGGCAAATAGATGCAGAAACAGTGCAAACAGTGACAGACTTTATTTTGGTAGGCTCCAAAATCACTGCAGATAGGGACTGCAGCCTTGCAATTAAACAATGCTTGCTCCTTGGAAGAAAAGTTATGAGCAAGCTAGATAGCACATTCAAAAGCAGAGACACTACTTTGCCAACAAACGTCCATCTATTCAAAGCTATGGTTTTTCCAGTAGTCATATATGGATGTGAGAGTTGGACTATAATAAAGCTGAGTGCTGAAGAATTGATGCTTTTGAACTGTGGTGTTGGAGAAGACTCTTGAGAGTACCTTGGACTGCAAGGAGATCCAACCAGTCCATCCTAAAGAAAATCAGTCCTAAATATTCATTGGAAGGACTGATGTTGAAGCTGAAACTCCAATATTTGGCCACCTGACACGAAGATCTGACTCATTCGAAAAGACCCTGATGCTGGGAAAGACTAAAGTTGGAAAAGAGGACAGAGGATGAGATGGTTAGATGGCATCACCGACTCGATGGATATGAGTTTGAGTAAGTTCCGAGAGTCGGTTACGGACAGGGAAGCCTGGTGTGCTTCAGTCCATGAGGTCAGAGTTGAAAACAACTGAGGAACTGAATTGATTTTTTAATTGAAAATTTTTTAATTGATTTTTTAATGTGAAAAACATTAGAGAAAGCAAGATTTCAACTATAGGGAAAAAACTACTGCAACAGTCAAGCAAGAAATGCAGAATTACTGAACTAAGACAATATGAATAGAAAGAAAATAAAGACATGTTAAAGAAACATGATCAACATAATACCCATATGACAGACTGGAAATTACAAAGAATCAGAAGTGACTTCCCAAGTTTCTGGCCTGGATAACTGAATACATGGCGAAGTCAGCTGCTCATATAGAGACAACAGGTGGCTGCTACAGACAATGAGTTCTACTTTAGATATGTTGGATTTTAAATGTCTGTGGCACGTATTGCCTGGTAATCTGATGTAAATTGATTACTAGTTCTAAGGAAAGAGATCTGGAAATACAGATTTAGGAAAATTAGTAGTTTGGTAAGTGAACAACACATGGGTATGAGTGAAATGGTTCAGTGAAAATGTTTTGAGGGAGGTAAGCAGCAGGCCATAAGTAGAACTCTTAAGGCCAGCGCCATTTAAAGAGAAGATGAGAAGTGTCCCTCGTAGGTCTCAATAAGATTTTGACTTCACCAGGGCTATGCTCATCGTATCCACAGTCAGGAAGTTTGTGCTTTGGCACTTACCTGGATTCACTATGTTAACAGTTACCTTCTCAGATTCAACGCTCCAGGTTTCTTCCCTCCAGTCGTTCCCCCTAATCACTGTAATTAGGCCTCTTTTCCTCCCCTGTAGAAACTAGTTATTCATCTTCAATTTCTGCTCTATTCTTGGGAGTATCTTCCTACAAGTCCTACATGCTGGTTTGTACTTTGCCAACCTGCTAAGCTGAACTGCACAAGGTCTTTTTATATAATAAACATATTATTACATTTGTTGTTCCGTTGCCCAGTAATGTCCAAATCTCTGAGACACCGTGAACTGCAGCACTCCAGGCCTCCCTGTCCCTCACCATCTCCCAAAGTTTACCCAAGTTCATGTTCATTGCATCAGAGATGCCACCCAACCAGCTCATTCTCTGACACCCTCTTCTTCTACCCTCAGTCTTTCCCAACATCAGGAACTTCTCCAATGAGTCAACTTTTCGCATCAGGTGACCAAAATACTGGAGCTTCAG
Source organism: Nanger dama (assembly GCA_917880005.1). Lineage (NCBI taxonomy): Eukaryota > Metazoa > Chordata > Mammalia > Artiodactyla > Bovidae > Nanger > Nanger dama. Next base: position 77,488,473 of record CAKJTW010000003.1, read on the forward strand.
TTTCAGCATCAGCCCTTCCAATAAGTATTCAGAGTTTATTACTACATAAAACTTATGCAAAATATTGTTATATAAGACTTTGCATAAGGTCTAATTTACATAATAAATCCCTTGTCCCATAACTCATAAAGGTTCTGCTCCCTGACTGAACCATAACTGATACATTCCATCCTCCTATTTCTTAATTCTGACCTCCATACCCCTCATTTTCTGATAAAGAATAGCACAATTTCCACTATCTCTCTGAATGGCTAGAGACCTATTGGAACTACAAGACGACAATTACCAGAGCAGGAGCCCTGTTTCCAACGGCTCTTCAAGCCAAAAGAAGAGTTTCAAAATCATTGTTATTCTGCATATAAGGTGTTAACACCCTTTATATTAATCTTATTTGCCTAACCCACCATTAAATCATTATTCTGATACAAGGTGTTAACATGCTTTATATTAATCTTATTTGCCTAACCCACCATCCAGTCAGCCAGCCATTTGTTAATGAGTCAGGCAATGTCTAACACTCAGAATTGTAAATAGTAATGTCTAGAACTTAAAAGTGTAAGTTAGTGGCATTCCTTTTAAAAGTTCAAATCATATAATCAAGAAATCATAATACAATAAAATATGTACCATATAACTATAGATTGTACAAAGTGCTCTATCATTTCCTAAACATATCTCTCTAAAATGTTTTAATACATTTTCTTCAGTCTTGGATGCTCTCTTTTATATTTTATATCAAATTTATAAGTAGCTAACAAGTATTTTATTAAAAGATGTTCATCACAAATAAAGGAATGCAAATTTAAAACAATGAAATGTCATGTTGCCTACTGAATATAAAAACTATATCCCAGCTCATGAATAGGCACTCTAAGGAGAAAAAAATGATATTATGAAGATAAAAATAAAAACTAATGAAACAGAAAAAAATATACAAAAAATGACAATAAACAAAGTCAAGTTCTTTGAAGACCTGTAAGAGACAAAAGGCTGAAAGAGAAATAAGTTACAAATAAACAATACCAGTAGAGAAAAAGGAAATAAAATGACAGATACCATGGAGAATAAACAAATAAGGAACATATTACAAATATTTAGGAGAGTAGATTTGGAAACTTAAATAAAATAAACTACTAAAAAATATATCAAGACTAAATCAAGAGAAAGTTTGAATAATTCAAACATTAAAGAATTTAAATCAGAAGTTAATCTTTCCATGAAGAAAATGCCAGGTACTGATGTCTTTACAGGCAAGTACTACAAAGAAAAAGACAAACTGATTTTATATAAACTTCTCACTTACAAGAGAAATACTGTTTACTCATTACATGAGGCTAGCGTAACTTTCATACCAAAACTAGACTAGAACAGATTAAGAACTAGTGTACTTATAAACTAGTAGCACTTGTGACCCTAAATATTACCCATGTAAATCCAGCAATGTTAAAAAAAAATATATATATATATATATATATATCCTTACCAACTAAGGTTTGTACCAAGAAGGCAAGTTTGGTTTATTAATCAAAAGCAGAAAATGCTAATCCACCACACTAAGGGATTAAAAGAAAAAAAAAATCATTTGCTACCTCAGTAAATGCAGAAAAAGTATTAGATAAAATATAATCCAGCATGCTGCAGTCCATGGGGTTGCAATCAGACACAACTTTGCAACCAAACAGTAATAAAAATATAATACCTTTTCATGATAAAAACTCGAAATGATACCTTTTCATGATAGGCTCGAAATCTAAGACCAAGTATATGTAAATAGGCTCGAAATCTAATATCAAGTATATGTAAAAACCATATAACAAACCTTTAATATTGAAATTTTGAAAATATTCCCGTTAAGTATAAGACTGCTTGCAATCATCACTTGTATTCAACATAGAGATCCTAACTACTGCAGAAAACGGAACAAAATAAAAGGTAAAGGGACTGAAAAGGAAGATACAAAACAGTTGTTATTTATAGGAAAACCAAAGGAATCAACAAACTATTAGAATGTGAGAGTTCTAAAAAGTCACAGCCACAAACATACGTATATATAATATATATATAAAATAGTCAATTGTATATCTCTTCTCAAGAACAGTTAGAAAATGTCATTTTTAAATTATAATAGCATAAAAAACTATGAAGTATCTAGGAAAAAAATTCTAATAAAAGATATACAGGGCTTTCCCAGAGAAAGTATACAATTATATTGAAAGACACTGAAGAAGACTTAAATAAATGAAGAAAATCATGGAAAAGAAGATTCAGTGTTATAAACACGTCTATTTTTCCTAAATTGATCTATAAATTCAATGCAATCCCAAGCAAAATCCCAGAGGAATTTTTCATGAAAATTTAGATCCTAAAATATAAATGGGCTCATTGGTTAAGGACAACATGGCTGTTACTCCGATTGGATACTGACTTTTCATAAAACTTTAACAAAATATGATGCTGGTATAGAAATAAAGAAACAGATCAGAAAATATCAGAAAGAGAAAGCTCAGAAACAGACCTACATACTATATATGAAAATTTAAGACAGACTGGGCTTTAAAGATCAGTGGGTAAAGGATTGATCTTTAATAAAAGGTGCTGGACCAATCACTCACTCATTGGGGAAAAAAATTATATACTTACATCACAACATAAGGAAAGGTCATAATAAAAGAAAGGGACAAAATATTAAACAATAGAGAGGAAATGTTTTGATGACTTCAGGATAGGGAAGGACTTATTAAAACACAAATAGCACTAATCATAAAAGAAAATATTGATAAATTCAATAATGCTGAAATTAAGAATTCTGTTCAACAAAAGATCCAATATAGAGTTAAAAAAAAAAAGCTAAAAACTCTTAGATGTTTGCAGCACATAAAACGACAAAAGATCAGTATAGGAGATAAATAAATCCTACAAATCAATTTGAAATCCAATGCACAAGTGGGCAAAGACACAAATAGGCATTTTACCATGAAAAAGTATATGAAAGGATGCTCAAAGCCATTAATAGTGAGAGAAATGAACATTAAGGCCACAGGGAAATATTCAAATTTCCTATATTTGTGAACCCTGAAACATAATGAGGGAACCAAACAGAAATGGGGATACAGAAGACTCATTAGGAAGATTCATCCACTGATAGCAGAGATATAAACTGGCATAACCACTTTGAAAACATTCGGTATTTCTCAAAAAAAGCTGAGTATATGTAACTCCATGACCCAGCATTTCTACCCTTGTGCCAGTACTCTGAAACAATGGTTCTCACATATTGGTATGCATCAAAACTCTTTGAGAACCACTGCTATAAAACAAATTCTTATACTTACTCATCAGGACACATAAAGAATACTAATAATGTACTGCCTTAATAGCTAAAAAAAAAATAGTAATAAAGAAATCAAATATCCTTTAACAACAGAATGAATGCATTGTGGCATAATCAAACAATGAGATATTTATCTGTAAAAACAAGATGAGATCATGAGTGGACATTTCTAATTACTCTTTAAACTGTACATGTATATTTTGTATACTCAACTGTACATATATTCTGTCATTAAATCTTTTAAGTTTCACTTCTATCACCTACTGGCCATCTTTCTATTGTCTGGCCCAACACAGATACAAGTCCTATCATCTTGTCTCGGGACTTGAATAAAAGGGGTAGTTATTAGATCTCCTCTCTTCCCAGATGGCTCAGCAGGTAAAGAATACACCTGCAATGCAGAAGACACAGGAGACATGAGTTCAACCCCTGGGTCAGGAAGATCCCCTGGAGAAGGAAATGGCAACCCACTCCAGCATTCTTGCCTGGAAGATACCATGTACAGAGGAGCAGAGCGGCTTCAGCCCATGGGATTGCAGAAGAGTCAGACAAAACTTAGCAACTAAACAACAATTGGATCTCCTCTACTGACTTTAACATACACATCTTACCACCCGCCTCCTTCCCAATCGTTCAACCATTTCTCAATATATTTTAAATTCCCTCAAGTTCCTGATCACTGTCTCATGAATATACACCTCACAATCAACAATCAGAACCGGATACAAGGCTCCACATGTGGTCTGCCAGACAATGTATTAAAAACTCTCTCTGGCTAGCAGAGAAAGTATAGTATATTCTCATTGGTATAACTTTAAAAAAAAGTGTTTTGCAACTATATCATACTAGTTACTCCTACTGACTTTATCTTATCTACTAAAATTCTGAGTAATTTTTCATATATGATGTCAAAGATACACCTTAGAAAACTGCCCTTTTGGTACCAAAAGAATGGACTTCAAATTTTTATTTTAGATTCAGGCCTTGTAACTTAAGATTGACTGACGTTTATTCTATCATCCATTCTCTAAGGACTTCTCCATATTTTACATTCTTCATAAACTGAAGGAGTCATCAATGATATTCAAGGAGCAAGGACAAAGACCTGAGGCAAAGCACTAGAAGTCTTCCAAATTAATGTGTATCCATTAATGAACTCTCTGGATGTAACCATTCAGCTGGTTAATAATTCTCCCGCATATTTCCCTATTTTCCCACAAGGATATTAAGGAAAACTAATTATAAAATATATCACTAGAACCTAAAGGAACTGAATATCTAACTCTGTCTTGTCTTTCAGCCTAATAACACTGTTGGAACAGTACAGCTGTCCTGCTGGACATGAATAAGGACCCCTCCTGAGGATGACAGAATAGGGAAACGGATGAAAGTTGTTTCACAACGACTTCATGGACTGCCATTCCTGCCCCGAGCTGCCTATTGCCAGACTTCTTTTAACTGAAAGCAAAATAAACTATTTTGAATAAAGAAAAAAGTAGGGGGGAGGGTATTGCGCCAATGGATTGAAGTGATCCTAAAACCAAGAATTCAAGCCTGGAGAGAATGAAACAAGCCAAACTACACAGTATTTTTTTTTCCAAACAAATTTAATTCTGTTCCAGCCCCAAAGAAGGGGAAGAACCTAAATTTTAAAATAAAAATAAAATAAAAATTGCTTAAAAACTAAGTCATTAAAAAATTAAGCCCCCTCCCTTAGCAATAAATACTGAAATGATATATACACATGAGGCTCAGAAAGGAGGCAAGAAGGGGAACCTTGGGGACTCTATCCCATGGCAAGGTCCCAACCCTTCTACCAATTCCACGCTCTTTGCCAAAACACAGAAGAGCAAGCAAAGAGGCAGGAGAGATATACCACAAACATGTGTGGCCCCAGAGAGAGCTGAAACATAATACAAGACACAAGGGCAGAGGAAGGAAAGCTGTCATCTAAAACATCCCCCAATTCCAGTTGCATTACTAGAAGAGGCGGATGGAGCTGCTGAGTGCCCTTGAGCGTATCTCCTTGCCTCCACTCTCTCTTCAGCATGCAACCCAAGGAGGGTCATTCACACTGTGGCCTCGATGCCACCGTGGCAGCAGCCTGGCTGCTGGAGCCCTGAGGCTTCCCATTCACCACCAGCAGGAGGGGCGTCTCCACACGAACACTGGAAAAGGAATAGTCCTGGCAAAGACAAATATACAGAAACTAATTACAGATCCTAGGATGGAAGAAACTCCTGCACAGGGATATACCATATTGACTTTCTTCCCCTCCTTTCTATCTTCTTCAGTAGATACACCCCTTACCTCCATCTCACATTAAACAAACCTGAGCTTACAAAAGGAATGCAATTTTCCCAAAGTTTTCAATCTTCAGAAGGAATATCTGGGGCAGGTAGATTGCCAGTACTGTTATTACAAGAAAGGGACAAGTGGATATATGTACATATATAACTGATAACACTTTGCTGTACACCCAAAACTAACACAACATTGTAAATCAACTATACGCCAATAAAAATTCAAAAAAAAAAAAAAAGTGGGGACAATTTTCTAATCCAAAAGGACAAGATCCTGGCAATGCCCATCAAAAAGAATCCCACTGGCTCTACAAAATCTGCCCTTCCCACAGCGTTTATCAACAATTATAACTAAATACACACAGTGGGCAATCCAGAGCCAATGAAAAGTCTGAGGAACTCTTAGATCAAGTGTTTGTTAGGCTATAAATTAATCTGCCAAATACAGATTGACTTCTCCTTTTATACAGGGAGGAATTAACAGAAGGTAGGTTTTAAACATTCTCCTGATAACAGAAGATATCAGTTCAAATGTACTTTAAGTTGTAAAACATGTTGCTAAAGGATCTTTATCCAAAATATAATGTTCCACTTGGAGTGTAAAGGAGGTTCTTTTTAAGTCAAAGTAAAGAGAGTCTCATAAAGCAATTTTTGAAACATCCTAACAGGAACATGAGTAAGTGACCCCTCCAAAAAATGTATAAAGGATTATAGTCAGTAAACATATTAATATAATTTTCAACCTCACCAATAATCAAGAAACCAAAGCCAAAGAACACTGATGCTATCCTTTTCATGAAAAATCAGCAAATAGTTCAAAGATTTCTACACAGAATTGCAAAGAAATACAACTACATTCACTGTTGGTTATTAACTGGTAGAACCTTCCAAAAACTAGTTTGGCAGTATATATCAAAAGTCATAGACTGCATAAGCTTTGAAACTAAGATTTTACCTTAGAAACTCATTTTATTTCTTTAGTCAATTAATTAAATTTATGTAATAATCATGGATATGGGCAGATAAAAATATTTACTATGGTACTTTTAGAATAAAGAAAAATTGTAAAGAATCTAGATCTGCGATGAGCAAATTTTTTTGTAAAAAGTCAAATAGTAAATATTTTAGGCTTTGTGGGTCATATAGTCTCTGTCCCAACACTGACACTACAGTGTAAAAGCAGCCACAGGCATGCTCAGTTGTGTCTGACTCTGTGACCCCACAGACTGTAGCCCACCAGGCTCCTCTGTCCATGGGACTTCCCCTGGCAAGAATACTGGAGTGGGGTGCCATGCCCTCCTCAAGGGAATCTTCCAAACGCAGGGATCAAACTGATACTCCTCCACCTCCTGCATTGGCACACAGGTTCTTTATCACTGAGCCACTTGGAAACCCCGAAGTAGCCACAGATAACAGTAAACAAATGAGCATACTTTGTTTCAAAAGAATTTAATTACAAACACTGAAATTTTAATTTCCCGTAATTTTCACATACCATAAATTATTATTCTTTCCATTGTTTTTACTTAAACATATAGGAACCATTTTGGGTTCACAAGTCATATAGAAATAGGCAATGAGCCAGATTTGGTCAATCAGCCATAATTTGCTGACCCTAGATCTAAATGGTTTGAAAAAGTGGTTAAACACCTGCTCTTGTAGAGTTTTATGAGGATTAAATGAGCCAGCGCAGGCAGAAACACAGTGTCTAGAGTCAGTTAAGTGTTCTGTAAATTTTTATTATCCTCATCATCATCAGCTTCTCTGTCTTAACTCAAAACAAAGTTGTAGAATATGGAAAGACAAAGGAGATGTTCACAAACATCTGCATATAATATTACACTCATAATTTAAAATATACATCCAAATGTGTGTATATTTTTATGAAAAGAATACACTACACGTTTACATATCAAACTGTTAACAGCAATCATATGTGAATGAGAATATTTCAGTCTATTTTTAAATTTTTATTTTTACTGAAATAATTGGCATATAACATTATATAAGTTGAAGGTATACAATACAATGTGTTAATTTGATATATTTATATATTGCAATGTGATTACCACCACTGTATTAGCTAACACTTCTATCACGGCACATAATTACCATTTCTTTTTCATGGTGGGAACAATTAAGATCTAGTCTCTTGGCAACTTTGAAGTTTATAATGCCATATTGTTGTCTATAATCACTATGGTGTGCATTAGGTCTCCAGGACTTATTTATCTACTGGTTGCAAGTTTGTATCCTTAAACAAAACCTCCCCAATTCCACCATCTACTGTTTTCACAAGTTCAGGTTTTTTAGATTTCACATGTAGTATCATATGTATTTTTCTTTGCTCTGTTCAGTCCATTTTTAAATTCTCTTTGTTTATCAGTAGTTTTTAGTAAAGAAAAACCCAAAAATATAATAATAATCTAACTTTTAGTAATAAATAATTTTATATATATATATGTGTGTGTGTGTATGTAGATATAGGATATCATACAACACATACACCATATATATGCATTACCTTACATATATATTTTTATAAGAGGTAAACTTGGTCCCACTTTGAGAACCTATGAGCTGAGAAAGAATTCTAGCCATCACTCACCTTTCCCTTGTGCTGAATTCGGTGAAGACGGAGGTTAGGCTCAGGGATGGCTACAGAGTCCCCAATGAGTACTCCCCAGCTCTGCACCATATTATACACCATAACTGCATAGCAAGGTCCATCTGAATCTACCAGGCCAAATGTACTGCCAGGTTAAGATGCGTTAAGAGGGACGGGGGAAAAAAAAAGAAGTGAGCAGCAAAGAAAAGCATAATAATACCAGAAAAATAAACAAATGCTTTCATAGTTACTTCCTTAGAAATCCTACGGCAGGTACCATCATTCACTATGTACACCTGAGGGCTCATTTGTCTTAGATATGTATCTTTAAAAAACATCCGTAAGACTCATCAATCTCTCACTTTCCCAAGAACCTGGGAAACATGCACACTGAAGCCTTCAACGAATACTAATAATGAATTAGCTCAAAATGTTACAGCAGAACAGTATTCCTGCTCTACGAATTTAACTATCACAATATCAATCTCTCTAACCATCACTGTCAGTTTACTTAATTCTGCAAACTTTCACTGAATACCTATCAGGTGTCAGCCACTGTGCTTAGCAATAAGACATCAATCCAGCTATGAGTGACTTTATTAGTCTAGTGGACGTCAGACAATTAAACCATCACTTATAATACAACTGCAAAAGGTTCCAGAATAGCTCTTTCTTTGTGCTGAATTCAGTGAAGCCAAAGGTTGGGCTGTGGGGGCCCAGAGGAGAAATGCCTAAATCAATGGAAAGCCAGGAAGGCTTCCGTTTAGACGAGACCCTCAAACTGAATCTTAAGGAATGAAAAACTACTTGGGTTAAAACAGGAAAATAAATCCTCAGTGGAAATAAAAAACCTCTACAGGGAAGGGAATAGGTCTTGACAAGAAAGGAACATGAGAAAACTTCCTGAGGTGGTGGTATTGTTCTCTATAGGCATCTGGGTTATATGAGAATATCCATTTGTCAAAACTTAGGAATGTACACTAAGATTTTCACATTTCATTGTATGTAAATTTTACATAAAAAAAAGAAGAAAACTATAAAGAAATACTGAATTCTAGTTAATTATTGCATGCTGAATACATACTAATATCTGTAATTACTTTGAAATGCACCAGGAATAAGAGATCAATAGATGAATAAGGGAATAGACAGATATGTGATAAACTAAGTATAATAAAATATGAATAGTAGAATATAAGTACATAAATGTTCACTGTAAAATTCTTTCAATTTTGCTGTATGTTTGAAAATTTCATAATAAAATGTTGGGGGAAATGTAATCTATATCAAGAAGCAGCAAAAAAATTATCCAGGTATAATAATTGTGTGTAAAGACAAAGAGACATGAAAATAGCTGTTCTGAAACCTACAAAATAATCCTAAGGTTGGAATAAAATGTACAAGAGGAAAAATGACAGAAGACAGTAGACAGGGAAAAAAATCATTAAGGGTTTTGTGTATTAAACTAAGGAGTTAAAACTTCATCCCAAAAGTTACACAATCAGTAAGAGATTTTAAATAAGAAACAGCAATGGTCAAATCTGTATCTGGGGCATATTTCTCCGCACTGTGGAACACTGGAGGAAAAACAGGGAATAAGAAGACTTGTTTGGAGAAGTGCTGAGGCTGAATTAAATTAGTAGACACAAAGAAGTAGGGACTAAAAGGTATATCTATTGGTCTTGGTGAATGCTTCAAGGCAAGAGAATGGAGAAATTAGAACTTAGAAGTCTTAAGTGACTGACTAGAGGTGATACCATTGATTGACAAAGAATTCAGGAAGGTGAAGCAAACTGACAAAGAGAGATGACAAGTAATTTTGAAGATAATGAGTTAGAGATTTTATCAAAGCCCAGAGGCAGCTGAATACAGGAATCCAAAACTTGGAATTGAGGCTTGGGCTGGAGCTAGACCTGTGAGCATAGAGGAAGCAGCCAAAGCCTTGGGTTTACATGACATCACCAAATGAGATGACCCAGTGAGACAGTGAGGAATCAGTGCTCATGCTCACTTGGCACACTCGAATTCACAGCAAACACTGCACTCAAGCACAGCATCCTCTCCTGGTGAAAAAGCCTCAGAATCCTTCTAAACAATAAGTCATGCAGCCACTGCCACGTGATCAAAGTTGGCACTTATTTGCCATCTTGGTAGAGAAAGGAACGGAGAAGGCAATGGCACCCCACTCCAGTACTCCTGCCTGGAAAATCCCATGGGTGGAGGAGCCTGGAAGGCTGCAGTCCATGGGGTCGCTGAGGGTCCGATACAACTGAGCGACTTCACTTTCACTTTTCACTTTCACGCACTGGAGAAGGAAATGGCAACCCACTCCAGTGTTCTTGCCTGGAGAATCTCAGGGACGGGGGAGCCTGGTGGGCTGCCATCTATGGGGTCACACAGAGTTAGACACAACTGAAGTGACCTAGCAGCAGCAGTAGCAGAGAAAGGAAAGAAACAAAAACAGAGTCTACCTCGAACTTAACATTTAGAAATTAGGCAGAAAAAGAGAGACCAAAGAGTAGCAAAATATTTGTTCCGGAGCCCCTAAACCTACCTTTGTTTATACTTCTTCCTCATTCCTCTTAACTCTAAGGTCTGCTCTAGTAACTAAACTTTTCTCATCTTCCTGTTCTTCAATTCTTCAAATACATACACCATGAGAAAGCCATGGAGGAAAATCAGGTATATAGTAGGAGCTGTATTTTAGTTTGAATGAAGCAGAAGGAATTTGAAAGGCAATAGTGACAGAGAAGTCAGAATGCTGTGGAGCCATGTTGTAGAAGCTACTGGGTCAAACACTGGTGATCCCAGAAACAAAAAAGTTTCAACAGAAAACAGAAAAAGGAAACCAGTCAATCAGGGATTGGGAAGTGAGCAAAGGACCAAGGAATGATGGCACTGACTGAACCCTCATTTTTCAAAAGTTAAAATTTTCTAAATGAATATTCTTAACTCATTTCCTCTGCTCAACTATAAGAACCATTCACTCGGGTGTTATTTTTTTTTTAACGCTACAACACATATAGCAGATGCTCAATGAATATTTGTTGAATAACATCTGAGAGAATCTCTCCAACAGGCCTTAAATTAAAACGCAAAGCTCACCTTCCAGAACTGCTTAGGCATACCTAAGTCCAAACAGGATTTAGAATTCTTTCTCCTTTTACTTCTATGATCATGAAAACACAAAGAAGTAGGAGAATTTTAAGGTTTCCATCTTATAAAAAGATTTTCCTATCTTATAAAAAAAAAAATGTAGCTGTCAAATTTCAGCTTCAGATGTAAGAGTCGACAGAACACCAAACTCAGGGAAAAACTGGGGGGTAATGGAATCTACAGAGAGACTATCAGACATGACTTAGACAATACAGTGTCTCTTGGGACAGTCACAGGAGGGAAAGGGAACTCACTGATCTCTGACCACTAACAATTATCTTCAAGGTTCAGGGAAAGGCCAGGAAATGAGAGCAACTAGTTCAAAAGGATGAGAAAGAGAAGAGGCGAGAGAAACTCACAAGGGGACTTTCTCCTCCGTGGTAAGGCTGAACACCACCTTTCCCAGGACCACAGCTCCACTATTTACTCCAGGGTGCAGAGCACTCAGGGGCTTGCGCTCCAGAGTCACCTTCTGCCCTGAGGCTGACTGGTAGCGCCCATCACCACAAGGGCCCAGATGGGCTGGGCGCAAGTTTCCCAGCATGCTCTGCAACTTTTGGCCTTCACCTTTCCCTGCAAAGGAAAAGCAATCAGGTAAGAAGCTGGAAACTAATCACTCTCCTTGAGAGTCTAGTCCTCCCCCACCATCTACACACTTCTGTAGGGGTCACAACTACCAAGGCCTACTATTGTATTGACCCACGGCGGAATAAAAAAGTAGGAGTCAGTCTTCAGACATCTTTACCTTGCTCTCAAGGAGGCTGGTTAATCTAGTCAGGAAATCCAGGAGCTGTTGCTCTCGCTGCCGGGGGCTCTGGCCAGGCAGGGTCCAGTGCTGCAGCCCGAGAGAAGCCCTCCAGAGCCTCACCATAATTCTCCTCATATTTATGTAACTGCACAAGAAGCAACAAAACCCTCCCAATTAAAGTATGTTTAACACAAACTATGCAGAAGTGAGCTAGCACAGTGGGCTAGGAATCTTGAGAAATAAACTGTTTTCCTGTTCCCAATTGTTCTCCTACTCTACAAGCATTCCCAGTTTTTCTCCTCTTCTACAAATGAACTGCATGAAGAGCTGGTAATACCTTATATCCTTTTTCCTGGCCAAGGTGATCACAACCTCAAAGGTGAAATCATTTCAAAGAAGCTAACTTCCAAACTCTAAAACAGTTAAGTTGCATATATTGGGTGATTCTATTTTTATGTTTATAATGAACATTTTAGGAAAGTCTTGTAAACTGTGGCCCCCATCCTCTATTCACCCTTCCACCAACTCAGCCCCCTTTCCCTTCCCTCTGGATACTTTAGTCAAGCTAAGCAAGCTTTTCCCAGAAATAATTTAGCTTTCCTCTACCAGTTAGTACCCAACTTTGTCTCTATGAGTACTGTTACCCTCACAGGCTAAGACCTAGATAGCTTATGTATTTGACTTTCAGATAACTACTCCCCCAATATAAATGATAATTTCTTTTTGTTTTTACCGTTGCCCTGTTGAGATGAAGATCAGGATTGCTGGAAGCTGTCCTGTCAACCTTCTCCTAAAGTGGAATAGGAAGACCATCAGTGGCTCTTGTCTCAGTCTTAAGGATGGCCATATACAACATGTCCTAAACCTCATCTCCTTGGAATAATTTAAGTTTTTGCTTGTCAAATTGTTTCCTATACCCACACTATTATACAGTAAATGTTTGTGTGGAACATATTACACAGTCCCTGAAACCTCAAGGATGTAAGAGCTTTGTATGTGCATGGAACTATAAAATATGATTACAATTTACCCATGTGATAGTATAAAGATAGAAATAATATGTGACTAACATCTGATAAAAACTTTAATTAATGAGATGCTAATATAAATGAAGGAAACAAATGATGCCGATTTAACACATTTCCTCTGCCCATGAGTCCAGCTTCAGACACAAACAGAATCATGTTACTACATCTAAGCCACCTTAAAATACACAGAGAAAGCCAAATTCTGATTCACTAATTTAAACAGATGGCCAGGAACCATACGAGAGTATAGACAAACGTATCTGCAGCTATCTTCGTGGCTATGATCACTTTATTTTTTAATTCTATTCACTGCCTGGCACACTGCAAAAGCACAAACAACATGAATTAAAATTATTTAAATGACTGGTTCAAATATGTTTAATCATGCGGGTCTGATGAAGAAATTAAGAGCTAAAAGCAATTATTTAGCAGAAGCCACATATAAAATTTTAAATGAGTACATCATATTATACCTTAAAATGTAAGCAGTTACTAGATTAAGAAATCAGAGTAAAACAAAATACTTCTGCCTAAAAGTTCCCTGATTGAATAAAAACCAAACCTGCTGGCTACACAGGTTGGGTTGGGTTAAACGCCACTGTTAAGGCTACAGTGAGAAGCACAGTGTGTGAGGAAGTCGTCTCTGTCATTTTTTAAAAAGCCATCTTATCGCTGCATGTTCCTCCGTCGTGAGTGTGAGTCCTACCAGGTGAGCTGCAGTCATCAGCAGAGAGGCAAGAGAAAGAGCCTGGTAGACACATCTGTCCCCACAGCTTCTGGGTATGGCTGCACCAGAGTATACCAGGGCAAAGCCAAACAAATAGTATGAGAAAGGTACTTTTAAGAAACTAACTTATTTGAGTTAAGATATTTTTGAAATACAAAAATTGGTTGTATATTTTAAAGCTATAATTCTTGGAGACATTCTGTGATTAAAAATTTGACTGTGCTTATTAAAAATGGTTATGTTTCAGAATTCAGTTTTGTGAAAAATAAAGTTTCTGTGGGATGGTAAAAAAAAAAAAAGGAAAAAGAACAGTGCCTACTGCAAACATGAATATAAGGTAGCTATATTCCTTATTCTGCCACTCAGAGCAAAATAAATAAGTTAAAAAGTCAGTCTCTATGTCAAGACAAAACAAAAGAAGGTGAATACGAAGTCTAAATAAAAAGTACTCAGGAGGCCAATGTAAACTGTTAACAGTGAGCAGTCAATGCACTCAAAGCCTGAAGGAAACCCCCTACAAGTGGATATTAATATAAACAGCCTGAAAACCTAAAGCAAAGCATAAGCTCCAGTGAATTAATCCCTAGGATATAATGTAGAATGGACTACATGCTATTTTCTATTTTAGCCTGTGGGAAGTCCAGATTCATACTATTTAATGGTAAACCTGGGGAAACTGCTTAATTTATACTTAAGTACAGAGTTTTAATTTTTTTTTAAATGTGTATATATATTAATAAACATTATTTTTAACATATACTTTTTTCTCCATTCAAAAAGATGAACATATTGGGATGGGCTCTGTGATTTGGTTACACAAGCCTATATAAGAACTCTAGACAGCTCAAATAGCTACCTTGCACTGAGGCGCACACTGCAAGCAACTGCGAATACTCAAGTTATAGGAAGAAATACCTCACCTCTGCAGGACGGGCTTCATAGAACCACACCCATCAGATGCCAGCAAACGCTCCCCATGCTGCTTGCTAAAACACTACAAAGAAGACCGAACAACATTTTTGCATCTGTTGCTGCCTCTACATATCCAGCCTGGGTGACCATAAATACTTACTGCTTGGGCATAAGCACTGAGGGCTTGCTGGGAGATCTTAGGGTTCTGGCCAGTATTGAAGTAAAGAGAAAGATAGGCATTCCCAGAATATCTGAAAGAGAAACACAGATTTCTGGTACTGCATATAAGGAGCTTAAAGTCACCACTCTATCCTAAGAAGTAAAAAGCTGAACAGACTAAAAATCCACAACTCCTCTTGCATGCATAATAAAGGGGACAACAGGGGTAAACCACTGCTCCAAAATTACAGACAGAGCTGAATATAGGGAGCTATCACTTAGCAGAAACTCAGGAGCTACCACAGCAACAGTGCTGGGCTAGGAAAACCTAAACTGAAATTGATGAATTCTGGAGCCTCACTGTGGACAAACCTGGGAGTTAAAAACTCCAGGGGTACCAGTCATAAGAGACCCCCAACAATACTGTAAGATTTACCTCCAAGAACTCAACCAGATTCCCACAGCAAATATCGAAGCATACGCTTGTAATTCTGGCAGAGGGAGGGGACAAAGAAACTTTTTTGAAATATGCCAAAGTACGCCATTCTTGTTGTTGTTGCTTGCGTGGGTTTTTTGGCCACACTACGTGGCTTGAGGGATCTCAGTTCCCCAGTGAGGGACTGAACCTGCGCTACAGCAGTAGAAGCCTGGGGTCCTAACCACTAGGCCACCAGGGAACTCCTGAGCACTCCATTCTTAACAAGTACCCCCAGGAGAAACTAGTCAACCAGAGCCTAACCTGCCAAGGTATTATCAGAAGGTAACTGACCTAAGGAAGGGAAATCTCCAACTCCAACCAACTCTAGCCATCCTGTGCCTCCTAAGCGGGGGTGGAAGAGCAGAGAAAAACTGAGAAACACAGTGATGGATCATCTCAGAGCCCAAGGGCTAAGTATAACTATTTTGGTCACCCTCAAAAGTCTGTATGAAAGGCCCCACATCTGAAACAAACCAGTGATGACACTATACTCAGGGTATACCCAAAATTCCTCTGGGATAAAGAGGCAAACATGAACCCAAAGGAAACAACAGGAGATTGCACAAAAGCCCCGCTTTGCTTATAGGGAAACATAAGCCTCCTCTCTTCAATGAAAAGGTCCAAGAGGCACTAGAATAGTGGTTCATCAAAATACCTTTGGGGCTCCTTCAAAGCAAAGATGCCCTGGCTTCACACTTAAGAGTCAGACTCAACAGATGGGCTCCAGATGATCCTGGTGTGCAGCCACGGTTGAGAACCACTGCTCTAGAAACCTGCTGGAGATCTTTTGAAAGCACTCACACCAGGAGCGGCCATCGAGGACGTCCATCTGCACAGCCAACTTAGCCTGTCGGACACTGTCCATGACATGGCGAGAATGTTCGTCTCCGGAGTCAGTCCGCAGCTGGCGAAGCACCATTGACAGGTTTTGAAGGGAGACTTTGTTCTTGCACTACAAACGGAGAAGCCATACACTTAACCTTCATGGTTCTATTTCTCCTTTCCCGATCTATTTTATTTCAGGCTTCTAATTTTTCATCTTAACTCTTACTGCCATCTGTATCTAAGACTCCCATCTACAAGGATCAACTTGGTTACTTTTCTTCACTTCTCATCTACCTCTGAACCTGGTCCCATCATCTTCTTCCTCATCCACGTCTGCTCCCCTATCCTTTCTCCCCTCTTCTGATTCTGTTCTCCTAGTTCCCATGCAGTTCTACTCTGGTATTCATGGCCTAGGGAAACTCACAAAACCAGAGAAATCCCATCCTCCCCATCTGTGTTTTCTGAGGGCACAGAGGCAGCTCACATGGGTGAGGGCTCCTGAGAAGCAGGTGTGGGCAGCTGCAACATCCCCTTTCTTCCAGTACACCTCACCCAGCTGGTTCCAGGCTTCTACCAGCTTGGGCTCCAGCTTCACAGCCTTTGACAGAAGCTCCTCAGCCTTGGGGCTATAGTCAGGAGTCACATTCAGTGCTTTCCCAGTCAGCATCAGAACGTGGGCATTGCCCTGGACAGAACCTAGGAGGAGGGGAAAAGATAAAGGAAACCCAGACAGTTTTACAGGTGAGACCAGGGTACTTTCAAGGAATCACCCTATGCAAGTTCTAGCAATCAAATAATTAAGGAAAATCTTCATGAACAAACGATTTATTGAAAACCTATTATGTCAGAAAACAAGGTAACAAAGAAAGCACTATCTCTACCTTTGAGGGGCTTACAATCTAGTGGAGAGGACAATGTCTATCCATGGAAAATTAAAACACAATGAAAAAGAGCATACGACATACACCCAATGAATGGACTTTACAAAGTGAAAGGGAGAAAAGACAAGACACTCCAGGGAGAAAAATGATGTAAACAAAGACAAAGAAGCAGAAAGGAGAAATACATGTGGCATGTTCATGGGAGGATGGATGGTTCAACCTGAATGAAACAAAAGGCTCCTCTGTAAGTAGGTAGTCAGAGATAAGGGTTGAGGGAAAAAAGTCAGCCAATGAAGACTTGAATAACAAAGGACTGGTTTAGTCCTCAACTAGTCAAGAGTAGGAATCTTTGAAGATACTTGAGCAAAGAGGCAGACAAGAGATGAGATTAAATTCACAAAGCAATTATTTAGAAAGATTATGGTCATTATTTAAGTAGATTTGAAAGTAAAAGAAATTAAGAGGCAGAAAGGTCAGTTAAGATTACTGCAACAGTAATCAAGCAATAGGTATGCTCTTTTTCATTTCACAGCATTTGGAAATGGAGTTTAGGGAACGGAAAGGCTACCATCCTGCATAGGCACCCTTAGAAGAAGTAATTCTGTTGTACCAACTTGTAGCAGCCACAAACAGGATACCAAAGAGTCTACAGAGAGAGCAAAGCTCCATCACATTTCAATGAGGAACAGCAGGTTGTGTGTTCTTTTGGGACTCATACCCACTACTTCCTCCATCTGCTGCAGGGTCTTCTCCATCTCTTCCCGCACATCTTGTTGCTTCCTCCCAGCATGCTCAACACTATGTGTCTCGAAATAGCACTCTCGAAAGGAATACAGCTGATCCACCAGTTCCTAGGAATATGAGACCATTATAAGAATGGTGTCCATTAAGTGGAGAGGATACCAGACAAGTAAACTTTGAGACTGGCTAGCCATACCAACTTTTGGCTTAGAAATGCTGATCCTCTACCTCACCTAGGAATGACACAAGAGGCAGGTTGCAGACAGGGAAGGAAAGTTGTTCAGCCCACTCTCACACTGTCCCAAGTCAATCTGTACCATGATGACAGTCTCTCCTCTTAGACCCAGCAGAGTTTCCAATATGATTAAGCACTTCACACACCTTAGGAGAGAAGAAATGCTTTGCACCTTGAGATAAAACAAAGTTAATAAGATCATCCTATCTAGTACTGGTCCCTAAAGTATAAAATTTACCCTTAAAACTGGACTTCCTAACAATAAAAATCCCTTACCCCTGATATTTCCTAGGCTGGTATCTGAAAATATGTGACATTTGTGAGTATGACAAACATGTGAGAGCCATTCTCTACGACAAACAGGCCAATTTAAGCTTGATAAATTTTGTATTTTTGCAGTTTTGCTTCTTTAGATATTTGTATTTTTTGTTTGTTTAGTTTTTATCAAGTCATCCTTTGGCTCGCCTGCATTCTTTCCAAGTAAATGTGGTCCTTCCTCTTTAAATATCTCTGTTTGAGTCTTCCTGGGACATCAATCAAAGCCTTTCCATTATCTATTCTTTCCTAAAACAAAACAGCAGTAAAAGGTATAATCCAATCCCCCAAGTCTTACCAACTACCTCTGCATCACATCCCAAATCCATCCACCAGTCTCCATGACACTATGAGTACCCTCAACTAAATTAGCATCATTACTTGCCTGAACTATTTCAATAGCTTCTTAACTGGTCGTTCTGCTTCTACTCTTTCCCATTCTCTTCATATAGCTGGAATGCCCTTACAAAAATGTAGGTCATGTCACAAACACAGATAGTTTCCCACTGCAGACAGAATAAAATCCAACTCCTTATTATGACCTAGAAGACTGTGAGATCTAACCTCCCACCATTCATCCTGCCACAAACTTCACTTCTTATCACTCTCCTACACTATTCAAGCCACAATGGCTTTCATCCAGGTCCTCAAATCCACTCTCAATCCTGCCTACACACATGCTGTTCACTCTGCCTGGACATTCCTTCTCCAGACCTTTGCATGGCTCATTCCTCTTCATTATTTAGGTCTCAGTTCAAACACCGATTTCTCAGAGAGGCTTTCCCTGACTACCCAAACGAAAGTAACTCCTTCCTCCTCCACCCTACTGTTAAATCACATTTCTACTTTTCTTTACAGTATTTATTTGAAATTAAAATTCTACCCAGAATGATGAAATTAGACTATCTCCTTCTGTAACAGTGCTTTTCAAGTTTTACTGTATTATTTCCAGGACCCAGCCTACAGAGATTCTGATGTTAGTGGTTTTAGCAGAACTCAAAATTCTGCATTTTAACAAGCACCCTGCATGACTTTAATAAAATGACCTGTAAAATACACTTTGAGAAAAATCCTTAATATATTCCTTCTAACCTAAAATGTCTGTAACAATGAAATAAAGTTTACCACCATTCCCATGAACAGCAACATCACCATCCTTTTCCTTTCTCTACTCCATTCTCCCATTCCATCCTTGAGCCTTCCCCACCTGTCCCCAAGATACCCCAGTATCCTCTACCTCACGGCTTAGGGCATCTACCACAAATAGTAGGAAAAGACAACTCTCAGCACATATTACAACTCATTTCCTTTCATCATGCAGTCAACAATAGCTACATATTAAGAATTATGGAGAAGGTCTTGGAGAAGGCAGTGGTATCCTACTCCAGTACTCTTGCCTGGAAAATCCCACAGACGGAGGAGCCTGGTGGGCTGCCGTCTATGGGGTTGCACAGAGTCGGACACAACTGAAGAGACTTAGCAGCAGAGAAGGTCTTATTGTTTGCTTCTATTTGTAAAAGAAAACATACATGAAATTGTTTGGCTTTGTTGGTTTGTTTTGCTACAGTGAACATTTTTAGTAACTTTTGTCCTGGCAAAAATCAATATATATATGTTGTTAAAATTCAAATATGTGCGTGTAAAATAAGCAGGGTAAAAAATTCTCCATGATCATACCAATAACTGCAGAGATAACCACGGCTTGCTGCTGCTGCTGCTGCTGCTGCTAAGTCGCTTCAGTCGTGTCCGACTGTGCGACCCCACAGACGGCAGCCTATTGGGCTCTGCCATCCCTGGGATTCTCCAGGCAAGAACACTGGAGTGGGTTGCCATTTCCTTCCCAATGCATGAAAGTGAAAAGTGAAAGTGAAGTCGCTCAGTCATGTCTGACTCAGTGACCCCATGGACTGCAGCCTACCAGGCTCCTCTGTGCATGGGAGTTTCCAGGCAAGAGTACTGGAGTGGGATGCCATTGCCTTCTAGTTTACCTTTTCAGGTTTTTTCTATACATATACAACCATACATACACGATGTTTGTAAATACAGTGCTAGATTTGAGAATCTCTGATTTCAGACAGTCACACTAGGGAAAACAATTACAGCCAAGTCAACCGGATGTGAGGTAAAGCTCACACTCTAAAAAGAGTTATCAGTCTAATCTACTAAAGAAGTATTAGTCTAATCTACAGAGAAACCTCATCGATGTTTAAACTTTTGCTGTAGAAGCCTTTGAGAAAGTTACAAACCTGTCGTAAGTCTAACATTTACCTTTCAGGCTGCCTTAGAATACAAAAACTCAGTTTCTGAGATTTAAGAAAAATCTTGGATTATTAAAAGAGTCAGGCAATTAGTTAGCTCCTATCTACCAAGTACAAAACTGTCCTAGTTATCACAGTCAACTGTGGAATGAGTGCAGTCCGGAGCCTTCTGCATTAGATCCCAAACTGGAATTGTGGAGTACACAAAAAATCAAAACTGTTAAATTCTAAGGAGAGTAACCAGAATGCACGCGGTGCAAGCCTGTGATTGTTGCCAATCTGAAAGCATGAAAGTACTGAAGAAATGGTTTTATCAAAACTACAAGCAATAAGTAATAGCTCCTGCAAATGTGCCAAACACACGTGTATTCTATCTGTTATGGGTGTAAGAGGAGGGGCGCGGCGGGGGGAGGGGCGCGGGAGGCGGGTGGGGAATACAACCTCCCAACAATGTACAGGGATAAAGTTAGGAGCAACAAATCCTCTTCCCTACAGGACTGAAATTGACTGCAGTCGGGTCAGCAGCAAGGGATCCCAACAAACTGGCTACGCCAGTCGCTTGGCCCCGAGGGGCTCCTCTTAGACCGCTGCGGCTGCACCTTCGGGAGTTGTTATAGTAACCACGGGGACGCAAGTAGCGTAGGGTATGTGTCAAGAAATTCGCAGGCAGTGCATAAACTGGGCTCTCTACTTCTTCTCAAGTAACAAAAGCAGATATGTATTTTAATCTATGACCCCACCTGCAATTTCTGCAAGACCTCCTTGACTTCTTCCTCTTCAACAGCCATCATTTCCCAGCTTCTCCGCCCCGGTCTTAAAACCACAGAGACTCATACCTGTCCCCAAGATAGAGCCACAGCGACATCTAGAGTTCTGGAGGCTTACGGCACCTGAGTGAAAGAGCTGGTTTTCTAGGAAGCGCGCCGCTCCAAACTTAACTGGGCTAAGTGGATTTCCCTGGTGGCTCAGACGGTAAAGAATCCCCCTGCAATGCCTATTGCCCAGAGGAAATGGTCTGCAATCACTTTCAAGTTCATAAATTTGTCTTTTCCAAGTCCTGCAAACGAAATGTTCTCAGATTAAGTAACTGCATATTATTGTTTTGTATATTTCCTATTTGTTTATACCAAGATTATAATACCCCAGGAAAAAAAACAGACTAAGAAAGTGGGTGCCTGTGTTATAAGCTTAAAATTTTGAAGGAAATGTAGTACAGTGGTAAGGTATCTTGCCTGAATGTTTTTCAAACTTTACAGTGATTTTCTATATAGGAGAAATTTTATAATTTTTAAAACACTATCCTAATAAATCGACTACACTTGAAATGGTATTAAGAAAGCCATCACTAATACACTAATAGTGTGTGTGTGGTATGTGCGGGCACGCTGGATCCCTGGGTTGTGTGTGTGTGTGTGTGTGTGTATGTGTGTATGCACACTGGATCCCTGGGTAGTGTGTGTGTGTGTGTGTGTGTGCTAGATCCCTGGGTAGTGTGTGTCTGTGTATGTGCACACTGGATCCCTGGGTTGTGTATGTGTATGTGTGTGTATATTTGTATGCACATGCTGGATCCCTGGGTAGTGTGTGTGTGTGTGTGTGTGTGTGTGTGTGTGTGTGTGTGTGTGTTGGATCCCTGGGTAGCGTGTGTCTGTGTATATGCACGCTGGATCCCTGGGTAGTATGTGTGTGTATTTGTATGCACATGCTGGATCCCTGGGTAGTGTGTGTGTATGTGCGCTGGATCCCTGGGTAGTGTATGTCTGTGTATGCGCACGCTGGGTCCCTGGGTTGTGTGTGTATGTGTTCATGTGCACTGGATCCCTGGGTAGTGTGTATGTGTGAGCACATGCCTCTGTGAAGAGCCTGGTAGGCTAGTCCATGGGGTCACAGAGTTGGACACAGCACACACACATATGTATCAGTACACTAATAATGTTTATATATTGGTAAACTATATCCCAAAGGGTATTTAAGAAACAATTGACTGTCTGAAGAGGGAAATAGGGGGACTGAGAGCTATCTAGGAAAAGAACATTCTTCTCATTGTGTACACTTTTGAATGTTTGTCATGTAAATGTATTACCTATTCAAAAACATAATGAAAAAAAAAAAGGATTTGCTTCCACCAAGGCTATCTCTACTGCAGAAGGAAATGGCAACCCACTCCAGTGTTCTTGCCTGGAGAATCCTAGGGATGGCAGAGCCTGGTGGGCTGCCGTCTATGGGTCGCACAGAGTCGGACACGACTGAAGCGACTCAGCAGCAGCAGCAGTAGACTATCCCTGCATGAGACACAAGACACTACAAGACTAACTGCTTCCAGAAAAGAAGAGTAATTTGGGAATAGGACTGAAAGGCAAGAGTTTTCACTCTACGAATTTTTTGTACCTTTGGAATTTGTACCATGTGAATGTATTAAACTCTTACATTTTTTTTTAAGTAGAATGCAACCTAGCAATCCCACTGCTGGGCATACACACCGAGGAAACCAGAACTGAAAGACACACATGTACCCCAATGTTCATAGCAGCACTGTTTATAATAGCCAGGACATGGAAGCAACCTAGATGTCCATCAGCAGACGAATGGATAAGAAAGCTGTGGTACATACACACAATGGAGTATTACTTAGCCATCAAAAAGAATACATCTGAATCAGTTCTAATGAGATGGATGAAACTGGAGCCAATTATACAGAGTGAAGCCAGAAGGAAAAACACCAATACAGTATACTAATGCATATATATGGAATTTAGAAAGATGATAATGATAACCCTGTATGTGAGACAGCAAAAGAGACACAGATGTATAGAAGTCTTTTGGACTCTGTGGGAGAGGGAGAGGTTGGGATGATTTGGGAGAATGACATTGAAACATGTATAATATCATATAAGAAACAAATCGCCAGTCCAAGTTCAATGCAGGATACAGGATGCTTGGGCTGGTGCACTAAGATGACCCAGAGGGATGGTACAGGGAGGAAGGAGGGAGGGGGCTTCAGGATGGGGAACACATGTACACCCATGGAGGATTCATGCTGATGTATGGCAAAACCAATACAATATTGTAAAGTAATTAGCCTCCAATTAAATAAATTTTTTTAAAAATAAAGTAGAATGCAATTTTTAAAAGTAGCATGTAACAGTCCACCAGAGTTTTTCTTTAGTTTTAATTATAGCTTACTTCAAATTGATTCTGTGAACATAACAAAGAAAGCAAAGGTTCAGGACAGAAATCATGAATGTACAAAAATTATTTCTTCACATCACTTTTCAACAAATTTTAAAACTTCATAGGGAAGAAAAAACTCTTCAACCTATAAAATCTGTAATTAGCAATGAAATAGAAAGGGGTGGTTTTGAGCTTGCAAGTAAAGATTTTTTCATCCTCTTTCTCAGATGCCATTTTAACTTTGGGGTACTATAGTTGGCGATGGACAGGGAGACCTGGCTTGCTGCGATTCATGGGGTCACAAAGAGTCGGAACCGACTGAGCAACTGAACTATAAAAATTATTTTTTAAGAGATTTGATATTCTATACCCTTAAAGAAGAAAATGTTACTTGGTTGCTATTAAATTAGGTAAAGCAAGGGTATTTACTTGCCTTTCTACAATGACTAAATATAAAATACATTCAAATGAAAAAACAATGTAACTTGGAATTTAGGTAATTCCATGGCAGTTCTTCCCAAGCCAGTAACAATAAATCACAAAATCTAAGAGTTAGAAAAGGCTGTAAGGACAATTTAATTCAACCCCTTACATCACAGACATAGAAACAAAGGCACCAAAAGTTTAAACTTAAACTTGTACAACTAATATATGGGGGGAAAAATTACTAGAACCTTGATGTTCTGGCTCCTCAACCAGTATGATTTCAAGTCTTGCCTCTACTAGGATGTAAAGTTACTGAAAGTATCCTAAAATTTCTTTGTTAGTTCTATATTTTACTGTGATAGTAGTCAGAAATGACCACTATTTAATAAAGAAAAACAAGGGATAAATCATTAAAAGTATTTTAATTACTATAATCTTGAGATCAACAACATATTGGCAAGTTTTCTACAGTAGAAGTGCATTCCTAAATAAGTAGATCCAGGGAAACAGCTAGCAAAAAAGAAGTAATTTTACCTTAAATGCCAAAAGTCAGCTTTCAACATAGCGTTATCAATGTGAATTACTCTTAAACAGAAATAGGAACTAAACATACATGCATCAAATTGTACCTTCATTCAATGATATAACACCTCCAAACAAGTTCATACATGGGCAAATACATTAAGCGTACACAAATAAATGTATGTTCCTAAATAACAGGCTACAGGCTCACTCACTAGTTTCTGAAACCAAAATTTTCACATAAACATACTGTCAAATGCGACAACAACAATAAAAAAAGTAAAGGAACATATATACACTAGAACCCAAACTGACATGGAGACATAAAACAGAGGTGCTTATACAGTATACTTAAACATATGGCTCAGCCAGAAATAGCTCAAACATAAACAAATGGTGGTCTACAAACACCCCAAAATATTGTAAGCTTTTTGCTACCAGTGAAAACTCAACAGTTGACCCTAAAATTGAGTTTAAAATGCTTATGCCTCAAATAAAAGAAACTGAAAAGGAAACCTGAAGCCATCCCCCGCCCACTGCCACTTAATCTCTTATAAGTTGGAAATGTGAAGACAATTTTGAAGACTCAGTACAAACACCAAAGGCTGGTGACTCTTATATAAAACAAAGATTATTTACTAAATGAAATCACTGAAAAAGAACAAAGAAATTTGTGTGAGGTCAACTAAATTCTTTTTACTTTAAAGGCCCTGCTAGAGACTGGCTGCTGCTCTAATTCATTATTTGGGGAGGCAAAACTAAAAAGCTGTTGGCAGGTTCAGGTGCTGTGGGAGAACCCACAAAAAATGGTCTGAACTGAAAATCTCCATCTCCAACACCCCGATTTCGAACTGGTGTACTGTCCAAAGGAAACTTGGAATTGTTCCCTAGAAGAAAAATAAGGGAAGAACTTAAGTATCTATTTCCTTACAGATCTTTTGGATCAAAAAACAAAGTCATTCAATAATATTTTAACAGAACTCAACACTTATAACATGCGTAAAACATAAACCTTGGATAAAGAAAAGATGGCCTCCTCCCCTTACCACAGTATATATATCTAACCTTCTTCTGTGTGCAGTTTCCAGTGATAGCCATTACCTCATCACCAAAAGTAATTTAACACAGTGAAATACTTTTGTAGAGCTAGAATTTACAGTATCATAATTTTATTATCTATTAATCTACATCCAAGGAATATCATATATATTCATGTGTGTGTGTGTTACGTGTGTGTGTGTCTTTTGTCCCAGGTTCTTTAAGAACAAATTTCTTTTTACAATTTCCATAAGTGCTCTGGAAAATATATGACTACCATGAAAACCTGGCACATATTCACATCCCAAGATCAATTAGCTCACCCTTAAGAAAAATTATACAATAGATCTGCTAAAATAAACATTTAACAGCTTCCACTGGGGCTTCCCTTGAGGCTTAGCTGGTAAAGAATCTGCCTGCAATGCAGGAGACCTGGGTTCAATCCCTGGGTTGGGAAGATCCCCTGGAGAAAGGAAAGGCTACACACTCCAATGTTCTAGCCTAGATAATTCCATGAACTATATAGTCCATGGAGTTGCCAAGAGTCGGACACGATTGAGTGACTCTCACTTTCACTGAACCCATCCTTGGCTTTAGTTATATAACTAAAGGAGAATGCTGACTATATTTACTTCAAGCCAACAATGGTGGCAAGAGGTGAAAGGAAACAGATATGTGTGTGCAAAAAAGGAACAGGTAAGAACTGGTAAAAATGGAAGAAACTGAAATAAATGTGGATAGTCACAAGGAAAAAAATATCTATAATGCCCATATACAATAATACTTTGGTTGACTAAATCATATGATTAACTGAAAGCTAAGGTGAAACTTATTTTTGTTTCAATTCTCCTATCTGATATTCATCTCATTACTTCATGCCTTTTCTAGGATATCATCTTCTCCTCAACAATAAAATTCAAAAAAGAGGTTTTATAAAAATCCAGCTCAAATAAAAGTTCATCTCAAGAATTTTCACTTTTTTCGGTGTCAAAAAAGTATATTAATAGCATAGTAAACACTATTAGATTCTATCAGAGTGGTATAAAGGAGAGAACTCAGGAAGAGATTCACTGCCATCTGCCAAGCAGAAAAAAGCTAGACTGTATATTTCCAGGAGGCAGAAATCCTATCTGGATAATCCTTACATTCTCATTGCCCAAAATTTTTTCCAGCAGTCTGGCACATGAAACATGCTTGATAAATATTTGATAAATTTATGAATGAATAAACAGAAGAACAACCAATAATAACTTAAGAACTGTGCAATCAGTATTGTCATGTGAACGAAAACAGCTTTCTCATCTGTAATATAGGCATGATAATAAACACCTACCTCATAAAGTTTTATAAATGACACAAATACATGTGAAATTATAATAGTTTCTAATACTTAGTGAGGAATTAATAAATGGCAGCTAATATTATTACTGCAACTAAATAGCTTTTCATTTGAAGTGGGAATTTGCCAGCTTTAATTTTGGAATTATTTACTCTCTGTTCAAATAAATTGAAGATGTAAATAAAAATGTAAGCAAATAAAACAGATAAAAGAAAGGATGTGCTGATCGAGACACAGATGAAGAACCTAGAGCCTACCGCTAATACTACCACTCTAGGCCTCTGGAGTCTCCACTAACTGCATGGAACTATGCAAGGCACAGTGTGAAACATCACTAATTTAATTTAAAGAACTGATATTGGATATTACATGTCCTTTCTTACCTAATGGGAAGCCAAAAACACCAGACTGTGCAATCATAGACGGTTCAAGAGTACCATCTTGGTTAGCAACAGTGATATTTCGTAGCCTAAGGCTATCATAGAGGCCTTGGAGCTTTTGATACTGGCGATTTCGCTCCATAAGTTTCTCAGAAATGTCACTGAACTTTTTCTTATATTCTTCTAGCACTTTCTTCATGGAGGTGACCTCCCCTTTCATAGAGGTCAATTCTACATCCTTGCTCTGTATTTGCTGAGTATATATCTTCTCCATCTGTTTCAGATGGCCCTCTGCCTTGCTGAAATTGTATTCTTGATAGAGACGCTCCTGATGTACCTGTCCCAAGAGAGAAAAGATTTAAGGTAATAAACACAAAGTTGTTTAACTTTTTACAAACACAGAAAGAAAAGAAAGACACACACACTGGAATGTTATTACTTTAAATTTTAGAACCAGATTAAGAAGAAATTAGGATGTACAAAAGAATAATTATGTCACTAAATGCATAGAAAAAAACTGGAAGAATACTCTCAAAGGATAACCATTACATCAACAAAAAATGTGAATATTTGTTTAACCTCAACAAGTGACATGTAGACCAAAGGTTTTCAAGAAATCTAACACTATATTTCAAGTAATCCATAGTGTGGAGAACATATTATAAAACAGTCCCCAATTATCCCTGCCTTCTGACACTTACATCCTCCTCTTGATCTAAATTAGGACCTGAGACTAGATTACAGGAAAAAGGACAGGATATCGCTTCCTCAATACATTACATAAGAATATAGTTTCTCTTACTAGCATACTCTCTCTCTTGCTGGATTTGTGGAAGCAAGAGACCAAGTTGGAAAGGCCAACAGGCAAGTGACTAAGAGCAGTCTCTGGACAATAGCCAGCAAAATACTAAGGTCACAGTGACTTTAAGGATAGACTTTACAACAATACCACATGTTCATGTTCAATCAATACTACCCCCCAAACTGGGATCTACTTTAAGATATAGTATCTATTCATTTCAGTCAATAAGTATTTACTGATACTTAAGACCAACAACTATGATGGCCACTGGGGACCCAAAGATACACAGGAATCAAAACATGACCTAAAGAACTCTAACTAGAAAAGATGAGCAAATATATAAGTAATTATAATATAGTATAAATAATACAACAAAGTAAGCCTAAGAAGATATAGGAGCATATAAAAGGAACATTTTACCTAGAAAAATATAATGAAAGTATTTACATGACAGATGACAAACAGACATTTTAGAAGCATTATTATAATTGCATATATAAGATATAACACTATTATACTCAAGGACCTGATAAAAGTTCTCCACAGATAAGCCTTTCTAAAAAGAAGCCAAAGGTAAAAATCAAAAAAGGAAATAAGAATATGAATTTGAAGATAAGAATGCTCATCATAGCATTTTTTTAAATAACTTACAATTTATGATACAATTCAATCATTAAAATTATGATTTCATCAAACACTCAAAAATTTTAATCCTCTGTATGTCAAAAAAATCAATGAAGACTAACAAAAGTGAATTAAGTGAGTTAAGTATATGTATAGAGAGAATTCTTATAAATCAGTGGGGGAAAAACTACAGCAACTGAAAAAAATAAAACAGACAATTAATAAAAGAAAAATATACTTAAAATACAGGAAAATGTATTCATCTAAAGGTCGTACAACAAATGCATATTTAGAGAGCAATGAGATTCTACTGTAACCATACCTAACTGGCGAGCAGAAAGTATGGTGAACAAGCACCCTCCTGCATTTCTTAAGGGAACACAAACTGACATGATCTAACTGGAAGGCAACTTTTAATACTACAATTTTTAAAACTTTGAAATGTTTCAGTTTCAGGTATTTAAAATTAGCAAAAAATTAGGATATGAATTTAATGATAGCAGTACTCATCCCAGTATTTTAATAACTTGAAATAAATTATGATACATTATAACCATTAAAATTATGATTATAGAATGGCTAATTTTTAATTATTTAATAAAATAGTCATAACAGCCATAATCTATTGTCAATTTACCTGGCCACAAAAATGTTTTCTGTAGTATTATCCTATGTTTGTACAGACAAAATATATATATATATTTATACACAGGAAAATCTAGTAATATACAAACATAAGTATCAAGAGTGGTTATCTTGATAACCAAGAGTGATGGAATTATGGATTATTTTTATTTTCTTCCTTTTGGATTTTCATCACTAAACATATTACTTTTGCAAAAATGAAAATTAAAAAGAACATTTTTCCATACATTTATTAAAAACAAATACAAACACTGTAAAGGAAAAACTTTAGAAGCACTCACATAGACCTCAAAACATACTCTCCAGAGAAACTAGCCTAAGCACTAACCTGGTATGTCCAGAAGGCCAGCGCTCGGGAGCTGATGTCCAACACAATCTCTGGTCGAAGTCCCGCTAATACCATGGCTTTATATTCCTCTGATGGACTGAGTTCTGTGCGGACAATATCTAGCTTTCCAGAAAGAGTACTGTTGCAGGCAGGGCAGATAGCTGGTGAACGACTAAACTCACCACTACCATGCTGATCACAGAATATATGAGAGCAGGCAGTAACCCATGCATAACCGGAGAGTTTGACCACGACACTTGCGATAATTACAAAGCAGCATGTCTTCACACAAAGACATAATAGATAATAAAGTCTCCAGATACTGAAAATAATCCTAAAAAGGGATAAATGAAAAAGTCAATTTGCAGTAAAATTAAATAAATAGATAAATTAAAATAAATGAAACATGTTTTTATTTTACTAAGACAAAATAATATACCTTTTATTAAGCTTTTGTATTACAATCAATATATAATATTGATTTCAGCCACCCAACAATATTGTGCTCCTTCTTTTTGCAAACCACTGCTAAGGCCATGAAAAAAAAATTTTAAGGAAAAAGTTAAAGACATAGGTAGTTCCACATCTCACTTATAAGTTAAAAATAATATGTTCATGCAAAAAAAAAAAAGGTTTAGGAACATTTACAAAGTACAGATAAAAATTAAATTAGTGCTTTTTGCCATTTCTCAATACCTAAACAAAAATCCAAATGTATTACCGTCATAGTTTGCTAGACTATTTTAATATCACTTCTCACACTTGGCAGATATAAAAAGTCCAGGCACTAATTTTAGCCATTCTTTAATGCAAAGTATTTAAAGTTACATTTTTAGGTTTTCATATATGCTGATTCCTCAGATTGTTTAACTGTGTTGCCTTAACTAAAAAGACTAGTAACCTATACTACTAAATAGAAACTAACCTAATTCATTCAAGTAGTTGGCATTATGAAGCCTGAAAATCTATATAAAAGCAAACTTTATCACCAATTAAACAACTCACCTATTAATGTAAATACTACTGAATGCTATGCTTCTACTCCATTACTTTTCAATATAGTGTCTACTGTCACTGGAGTTTAACTAATCCAAACTAGGCAGCAATATCCTGAACATATCAAAATTAGTCATTATTGTATAAAATAGGTCTTCTCTTGTGCCTCAGACAGTAAAGAATCTGCCTGCAATCCAGGAGACCCGCGAATTCCAGTATTCTTGCCTAGGGAATTCCAGACACGGGAGCCAGGTGGGCTACTGTCCAAGAGGTTGCAGAGTCAGACACGACTGAGCGGCTAACAAATAAAAAAGCAGAGACATTACTTTGCCGACTAAGGTCCGTCTAGTCAAGGCTATGGTTTTTCCTGTGGTCATGTATGGATGTGAGAGTTGGACTGTGAAGAAGGCTGAGCGCCGAAGAACTGATGCTTTTGAACTGTGGTGTTGGAGAAGACTCTTGAGAGTCCCTTGGACTGCATGGAGATCCAACCAGTCCATTCTGAAGGGGATCAGCTCTGGGATTTCTTTGGAAGGAAAGATGCTAAAGCTGAAACTCCAGTACTTTGGCCACCTCATGCAGAGTTGACTCATTGGAAAAGACTGATGCTGGGAGGGATTGGGGGCAGGAGAAGGGGACGACAGGGGATGAGATGGCTGGATGGCATCACGGACTTGATGGACATGAGTTTGGGTGAACTCCGGGAGTTGGTGATGGACAGGGAGGCCTGGCGTGCTGCAATTCATGGGGTCGCAAAGAGTCAGACATGACTGAGCGACTGAACTGAACGGAATAAAATAGTGACACACCAATTAAACACCAAGGGAAGATGGTCATATTTAGAAACAGATAAATTCTGTCAAGACAGCTGCCTGGGTCACAGGGGTAGGACAAGGACGCTCCGACACTTTTTTACCCCAAATGTCGCCGCTGAAGGAGTCTCCACAGGTACCCGGCGGCCGCAGTTACAGGCCTTTGTCCCTCCGGCAGGGTAGAGCGCAGACGGGAAGCAGAAGAGCTGGGAACAGTTTGGAACCTGAGTCTCTTACCAGGCAGAGCCAATGTTAGTTGCTCAGTCTTGTCCGACCCTTTGCAACCGCCAAGCTCCTCTGTCCATGGGATTTCCCAGACAAGAATACTGGAGTGGGTGGCCATTCCCTTCTCCAGGGGATCTGCACCAGGCAGAGCGAGAGGTGCAGCTAGTTCAAAAGTTTCCACAAGGTTGGGGAAAGAGTCAATTTAGTGAGCTGTCCAATTTAGCGACGACCAAGTCCCGAAGATTAGACTCACGGAAACTTCAAACTCGCAGCGCTCTCAAAAGAAAACACTAACAAGATGAATACAAATTAAAAAAAAAAAACTAACCTGAGACTCCCAAGAAAAGCGCGGGAAAACACCGTTGCTGCCTTAACTCCACGAGGACGACGACGACGACAAGCGAGGAATCTCCACTGGCGTCGCCACTACGTCTTAGGGCGCATGCGCGGGGTCGCCCCCAGAGCCTGCCGGGTGGTGGGCGCCGGGTCACGCAGCTCAGGACCCTGGACCGGAGGCCTCTGGCACCTAGACTATGGGCGTTGCACCCCAGGCGCGCGAATCTAACTGAGCTTGGTGTAGGTGTCCCACATGGGAGCCTCGCAGATACTGTCACTGTGTGCCGTTTTCAGCCCTCGACTGGCACAAGCTGTTATTTAGATGCTAGTCGTGTCTCTTTGTGGCCTGCATGGACTGTAGCCCACCAAGCCCCTCTCTCCTAGCTGTCCTCAGCCTAACATTTGAGGTCGGAGCAGAGTGGGCACAGTTGAGAAGCTAACAGCAGGAGTGAGTACACGCAGGTGTTTGTCCTGGGAAATTTTAGGGAGTACTGGCTGGGCAACAAGGCTCTGTATTTCAGGAAAGTCCCCCAAATTGTATGATATCTGTAATTTGACACCTACCACCTCTATTTTCTGCTGTTTTTTAATCCATCTTGAGATAGACATCTTTCCAGTTTTTCACATCCTCTATATAAAGAACTTGCTTTAGAATCTGCATATGAACATTCATTACAGCTCTTAAACAATAGGGTTAGGCGTCACAGCTTTTCTGGGATCATGTGCCTGTGTACATTCCTGAGCCTGCTTGGATTAATAATTGCTTAAACGTTTGCACCCATTTTACCCTAATACTTTTACCTATTACATTTTCTCTTCTGTACTTACTGTATGACTTTCTGCTCAATCTATGAGTCTCTTAGAATTCATATTAGAAATTAAGCTGAGAGCTCCAGGGGTCCTCAGAATTTAAGCCTAATGCTGACTTTTGTAGCCACCTTTCCTGAAGATGTGACACTAGTATGAATTAGTAACAGAAACAATCCAATAAATCAGCAATACAACGGGGACACTAAGCCCTGCAAACCCCCTTATAGGTTGTGAATCTATATACTAAACCTTTCTCCTTCCTACAAAAACCTACCCTGATTAAACAACTTTCTAGTTTTTCGTCTATCTGTAACTGGTTCACAGTAATCAAGGTCATCTTGGCCTTTGTATACTTTTCCTAAAATGTCTTCTGAGAGTTCAAAATAGAAATTCAATCTAGAGTTACAAAATGGGTTTGAAGAAAATAAGGGCTTCATATGTAAACCACGTAATCCCTAACATGTTTTGGTTATGAGCCTTTTGTGCATTTTCTGGTTTTAACTATGCCAAATGTAGAAATATTGAAGTACAATGAAAAGGTACACGCTCATGTCAAGTTATAAAACACAAAACATTCACATTTGACCAGTACCTAACTTTGTGATTCTAGCCAAGTTACCTTTGTGCTACAATATGATCCCTTCCTACTTCTTCAATTTCATTGTTTCCCCAAAGCTTGTTGTAACCCACACCATTTTTAAAGTCAGTTTCCAATTCCCAACCCATTTGACTAAAAACCTATATGAATTGTGTGTGTGTGTGTGTGTGTGTATATACATACATATATATATATATATACACACACACACAGATAGATATACCTACACACACACACATTTGGTGTGGGGAGTGGGGGTCGACGGGGGATGACAGGGATATGTTTTGCCAGACAGGAAAAAGTCGGGGGAGCTGCAAAGTCTTAATATAATACTCCACTAGTCTGGAATACCAGGAACTGACTTAACCTGTTTCTTGGTGGCATGTGTCCTATTCTCTCATGGCATAGAAAAACCCTTCCGTGGCTCATTTCTAAGGTGCCCCTGAGGATGAAACCACTCAAATCAATCAAGGGTGGGATACAGAGACCTAACCACCAAAAAAAAACATTTTAAAATATTGGTTTTTCGAATTTATGGTTCCTGGGAGGAAGAGATAGTTATGGACTTTAGGAAGGTCATACACACAGTGCTACATTTTAAATGGATAACCAACAAAGACCTATTGTATTGCACATGGAACTCTGTTCAATGTTATGTGCCAGTCTGTATGGGAGGGAGTTTGGGAGAGAATGGATACATGTATATTTATGGCTGAGTCCCTTCACTGTTCACCTGAAACTACCACAACATTGTTAATCGGCTATACACCAATACAAAATGTTTTTGATGTTAAATGAATAAATAAATAAAATGCTAAAAAACAGACAGCTTTTTATTATTAAATTTTACGCATATAAAAAATGTGTGGAGAATGACCATCACTCAATTTAATAAACCCAAACTTTTCTCAAGTTTGATGTTTTTTAATGAGGTAACAAGTTAACAGATATTCAATCCATTTTTCTGTTACTTCTCCAGAGGTAAACAAGCCAGATTTGGGGCTTTATCATTCTCATACAGGTTTTTAATATGTATATACATCAAACTTTGTTTACATGTTCTCAAACTACTAAATCTCACACAATACATATCAGTTGGTAATTTTAAGTCTTTTTTTTGAAGTGTAAAGTTAATACACATACCTTATATTAATTCATTTTTAACAGCCTAATTCTACAAACCACAATTTATTTATTCATTCTTCTAATGGACATTGGTTCTAGGTTTTTACAACTAAAAATATTTTACTGCAATAAACTTTCTGTGCCCATTTCCTTGAGTACACATGTCAAGAACTCCTTAAGAATACCCAAAGATTGGGTATAATCATCTTCCCAAAAAATGATGTTGCCAAACCTCCAAAGTAATAAATTTCACTGCAACCAGCAACTCCAGCCTTGACAACATGTTTAAGTGTCAGAGTTCTTTTGTTCTGTTTCAATTTTTGCCCATCTGATGGCAGTGAAATGGAATCTCAGTGTTGTTTTAATGTAAAGTTATTTTATTAGTAGTTAGATTAAGCATCTTTTCATGTGACTACTCAGGGATCCTCATCTATGAATTGCCCATTCATATCCTTTGATCATTTTCTTGATTTAAATGGAGCCTTCGTCAGTTACATGGCATGCAAACTTAAGTTTGAATTTTAGTGTATACAAAGTTATCAGGCTTTTCTTTTGCCTCATGGCTAATCCAATGTCACAGTGCCATATTCTTTGCTTTTATATAGGCTTGAAGGTTTGCTTTCAATTTACAGATCTTTAATCCATTCTTCCTAACATAAAAGTCTGGAT
Organism: Nanger dama; assembly: GCA_917880005.1. Classification (NCBI taxonomy): domain Eukaryota; kingdom Metazoa; phylum Chordata; class Mammalia; order Artiodactyla; family Bovidae; genus Nanger; species Nanger dama. The sequence continues at coordinate 77,524,024 of CAKJTW010000003.1, forward strand.
AAACTCTGACAGCACAATTTGTGCATTCATTATCATATACCATTTAACTGGTATTTTACCATGAAGTTTGATTTTGATCATGTTTAGATATTATCAGTACTTACTGGCTATATTATGTACCACATTTCTCTAAGAGCTTCAGAAATAATAATCTTCCTATTATGTTTGAATCTGAGATAGTCAGCATTATCTACTCTAAATCTAATTTGATATTTATATTTGCTTTAACAGAAGAATAGGTTTCATATTATAAGAGAAGTTATTAAGACTCATTACTATCCAGGTAGTTTACAAGTCAAAATTTAAGTCCCAAGTATTCCATGTAATCTTGTTGAAATGCCATTAAAATGGTTGTCATTTCCAGAGATTCAAAAAAAAAAAAAAATTCTACACAGATTTTAATTAACTTCAAGTATTTCTTGAGTATCTATTCTGGGTCAGGCATTGCAGATAAGCAAGTTATCCTGCTTTCATGGAGTTTACAATCTAGCAAAGAATCAAACAATGATAGAAGAAAATATTTTACTCTTTCTTTTACTGCCTCTTAAATTTTTGCAAGTTGATTCTTATAAACCATTTCTGGTGAGAAAAGTCAGTGTCCACCTTTAATTTGAAGAATCATCCACCTTCATGCTGCAGAGAAAAAGATATTTTTAATACTTCCCTAAAGGTGAATAACTACTCAATAGAAAATTGAGTAAACCATTTAAAATTTAAACATGAATGACTTCAGAGTATGTTTCAATAAATCCTAGAATCAACTAACTAGAGTGCTTCCTTTCATAGTCCTAGATCAGTGCTATTCAAACCTGTTGCAATCAGGGGTTCTCTATATATTAGATCCTCATGTTTTAGAATTAATGGAATTTTTTAATCCCAAGTATAATTCTTAATCTAGAGTCACCACCTGCTTCACAATTGTTTGACTCCGCAAAAATCAGAAGGCACTAACGGACAGCCAACCCATCCCCATGGTGCCCTGAGTGAAGACAAGTCAGTTTAGATATATGATGGACTAAAATCCCACTACTTAAGGCTCCAAGCAGTGAGAGGAACAGCCATCAGAGATTATCTCCAATCACTTCAGTAAATGTTTTAAGAAACATCACTATCACTTCTAAATTTTTAAAGGGTCAGTCGAGAACTAGAAGAACCATTAAGTATCAACTGGTCCAGCTAGTAGATAGACAAAGAGGAATTAGATGATAAATAAATTAGCGTCAAAAAGAAGATTAAGAAAATGCTATTGAAACAATGATATTGGGATATACACGATAGGCCTTATTACCGTACTTTGCCTAACTCTAGAACCAAATTGGAGAAGGCAATGGCAACCCACTCCAGTACTCTCACCATGGATGGAGGAGCCTGGTAGGCTCTAGTACATGGGGTTGCTAAGAGTGGACAGAGCTAAGCGACTTCACTTTCACTCTTCCTTTCATGCATTGGAGAAGGAAATGGCAACCCACTCCAGTGTTCTTGCCTGGAGAATCCCAGGGACAGGGGAGCCTGGAGGGCTGCCGTCTCTGGGGTCGCACAGAGTCGGACACGACTGAAGTGACTTAGTAGTAGTAGTAGTAGAACCAAATTAGACTCTGTGTGCTAAGGGTAAAGATAATGAGGCATAGCCCAACTGCCAGAAAGATGCACATAAGCAACAAAAACAAGGAATTTCTCATAACTCTTATGCATATGTCAGAAATTGCTAGGTAGTACAAAGTCTAACATAAATATACACATGGACTCCAGTGATAAAATAGCTAACATCTATTTAGCACTTAGCACATGTTAATAATGTTCTAAGCCCCACACATTTGTTATCTAATTTAATCTTCTAAGTCAAGTATTATTCCTTTGAGTCAGATACTATCATTATCACCTTCTAAGATATAAAGACCCTAAGACATTGAAATATTAAGAAACTTGCCAGGGTTACATAGCTGCTTAAGTGATATAGAGTGGGTTTGAGCCAAGTCTGACTTCAGAGGCATGTATAGCTACTATGCTATGCCACCTTTCAACATCTTCAGTTGGCTTTTAAAAAATAAAATTTGTAGCACCTTAAAAGCTAGCCATGAAGTCACTAAGCTGAGTTTTCACAGATTCATATGTATGTCAGAGCTTCTCAATTTCAACATAAGCCTTACCATAAAACAAAAACACCATTATTATCTACTGTATATCCAGGATTACAGCTCCCAAGAGTTCCAGGCTAGGGAAGAAGTGAGACTCCAGTCTAGTTTCCTGAAATTTCATTTCTGCAAAAGATAAAACCAAAAGCTAAAAAATTATTTCAAGTGCTGATGTTACTTTGAACATTGCTTTTAAATATTTGTATTTCCTATATTTCAAACTCATTCTTTGTTGAAACTTGTACAAGAATACAAGCCTGTCCTATCTAGACTGCTTTAAGTAACTTAAAATTATAGACAAATGTAACAAAGTCAGAAAATATTGGTTAACAAGATCATCCATAGAACCCAATCTAAAGACAATAATCCCTGGTATTGGAATATATCCTTTCAAATGATTTCTCAAGTAAACATAAACACATAAAACTGTTTAAACAGAAAAAGGATTATACATGTTGCTCTGTAACTTGTTTTAAATTAATATATCATAAATACTCTTCCATTTCAAGAAAGATAAACTGGTATCATAACTTTTAGTGATTACATAGTATTGCATTTTATTATCTTGATTTTTAAATTGATTTAACTAACTCTGGGGTTCTCCTAATCTTATGTATAAACTAACAAAATAGTGACTCATTTAATACTGTCAAGTTAAGTGGTTAACAGAATTATACCAGTTATCAGCATTTTTCTGTAGTGTTTGAATTTTTAGATTAAGGATTCTTGACCCAAGTTCTGTCTCAAAGAGATACAACAAAAGATCAAAGCTTAACCAGGTATTGTAGTAGCAAATTCATAGTTTAAAGATTTAAGAATTACCTAACATCATGGGCTAGATCCCAGTAAGAATTTCAAGAAATAGAATTCAATTCCAAGTGTGTGCGCTAGCTATAGTCTGCTTAAAGCTTGAGTTCAATCAGGGCAATCAGGACTTCTCTGGCAGGCCAATGGTTAAGACTCCACTCTACCAATGCAGGCAGCATGGGTTCAACCCCTGGTCTGGGAACTAAGATCCCACCTGCCACACGTGCAGTCAAATAAAAAATAAATAAATAAAACAATCAGGGCGGTCAGCTGAAACATAGGCTTAGCACGTATTTCATCACAGCAAACTGCAAATGACTGACTGCTGAAGAACAAACCACCACCAGGTCCTTATCCCCAAACCAGGGAAACTCTCAGCACTGAGCCCCTTCAATTACCAAATTTTAACCACTAAGAAAACTCAATCTTGAAACTTGCGAGGTGGTTAGAAACTCAAATGAGGTAAAAATGAAGGTTTTCTTTACACTTACTTCTGGTATCATATGAACAGCTTCTCTCTAGGAATCAAGTTGAACTACAGGATCTATCAAGCATCTGGCATCTCTGGAGAATAAAAAATTAAATAATAAATACACAAAGGTTATGACTACAAGACTTGAATGCACACCAGCCTACTCCACACCAAGTCACACCCATAAAGCCTCAAGGGAAATTAACTCAAAGAAAACTATTCATTCTTTATTTGAATCTCCATTCAGCAATATAAATGGACCATCTACTTGGAGAACGTCATCAAATGCCCAAACTCATTATCAGACTAGGACAAGACTTCTGTATAAGCTCTGCTATTTGTATAAATTTAAGTTTGGGTAAAACTATACAGTAAGTCTAACCAATCTCTGAAAGATTACATTAATAAAAGTCAACAGTCTAAAAGAGAATAGGTATGCAAACAGAAGAAGCTCCTTGATGGCTGCAACCAAAGTATGGCAGCCATAGGAACAAATTCAGGGAGATGGGGCCTAAATGGTATGAGTTACTGCCAGTCTCTCCAAGTTCACAGGGTATATGATTACAGAAAACACTTGTAACCACAGGGTGACCATAATCATTAAGTTCACAAAATCCTTTAAAGAAAAAATAGATAAATAAATGGAAGGAGCTAAGAACTGATAGCTCAGTTTGTAAAGAATCCACCTGCAATGAGGGAGACCTGGGTTTGATCCCTGGGTTGGGAAGATCCCCTGGAGAAGGGAAAGGCTACCCATTCCAGTATTCTGGCCTGGAAAATTCACAGTCCATGGGATTGCAAAGAGTCAGACACAACTGACCGACTTTCACTTTCAAGAACTGGTTAAGTGTCAGATAAATGAGAAGGCAATCTAAAATAGTTTTTTTTTTAAAGTATGTTTCAATTTCATTTGAGCCAGTGTCAGTTATATTTAACCTCTACTTCTGTTAAAGTATTTATCACAATAAACTAAAGAAAACCTTCCCTTGATGTAGCAAAATTGAATTAGCATCATTTGGAGCACAAGTTGGCCAAGAGATGGCAGTATAAGACAGAAGCCTCAATTTGTTCTTCCAGAGGTTGAGTGTAATCTGAATTTTTAGGTGAAACGGACTAGACACAAAGCTCATTCGGAAACCAATCTTTATATTATTCCCTACTCTTCACTTAATTACTAAGTAAAATTTCTTTCTATTATATTTAATGATCATATAAAATCATTAACTACAATATTACAATTATATTTTTTCATGTTCCTTTTCATGAAGCAATGGGGAAATTTAAAACTCCATAATCTCAAATACAACCTAGCTAGAAAGACAACACACAAGAAAATTAATGTCCATGGTTAAGTGCCAAACAAGTTGGAGAGAGAGCCAAGTTATATTTAGAAGAATCACTGGTGAAGGAAGGCTTCATGAAGAAAAATAATAGGTCTTGAATGAGTCTCAAAACTGCACTTAGAAGAGTATTTGCTATGTATCTGAAAGTTGCTAAGAGAGTAATCTTGAAAGTTCGCATCACAAGAAGAAAAAATTTTTAACTAGATGTGATGATGGATCTTAACTAGATGTATTGTAGTAATCATGTCCTAATATCAATAAATACAAATAGTGAATCATTATGTTGTACACCTGAAACTAATATGACATAACACATGAATTATATCTCTAAAAGAATAACTGCATTGTCCAATAGTTAACACCTATTATAGCCTAAATTTAAATTAAACTAAATTAGAAGTTAAATTCCTCAGTTACAGTTTAATTGCTCAGTAACCTCATATGGCTGGCTATCGTACTGGACAGTACAAATATACAACATTCAAGTTCTGTTGAAGAGCAGTGCCTTAAACAGTGGGTATGCCTAAAAGTAAGCTGACAAAAAAGGAAGCAGTAGTTAGCATTCTTAAAGTCCTACCTATAATCTGTCAAGAACTACTGAAATCATTTCAAACTTTACAACAGAAGTTTTTTCCCATATTTATAAGGAAATTTTGTGGCTCAGAGAAGTTAAATAAATTTCCTAAGTCCACTTAGCTATTAAGACCCGGGATATGAGCCCAATTCTGTCAAAATTCCAAATTTTCACTTCACTATGCCCCTTACTACCTGAACTAAGAAGCAGAACTGCAAACGACAATTTGTTTTAAAACGTACCAAGAATGGCATACTGGGGGAAAAAAAAGAATGGCATACTGGCTCAGTAGGCCAGAAAGAAACAGACCCACTCATTTTGTTTCCTGTGGCAATAAGTTCTTCAAAGGACAAAAGGTACATTTTATATGTGAACAGATGATTCATAAGGCTTGATATAAACCACAAATTTTTAAGTAACTCAGAGATATAATCAAAGTGTTATTTTACTTGTTCTTGTCCTATACTTGAATAGTGCTTTAATTATTCCAAATGTTTTGGATATCAGCAACATGTGAGATTAACTAAGGGAACACAGGAAGCATTCAGACACTGCAAAATTTCACCATTTCTTATTGTAAGAGTTTTAACATTGTCCACCTCAAAAGTCTGCATCCAAGTACTTCTTATGGGAAAAATAATTATAGATTTAAAGGTATACCTTGCCTATTTGGCTTATCTCGCAAAAACAAAACCCAGGTTGCAAAGGGCCTAGTCTTTGTTTCCGTGGCACACAGCACAAAGCCTGCCTGGTATAGCACATGATGCCTTTCCCAGTGTGTGATGCTCCGTGCAGGATTTTAGTTATGCTTCATAAAGTGTCATTCCACCACATGAAGGCCATTGTACATTTACTGAGTTACTTAGGGAGCTAAAGTAAACGTTTTGTAAATATCCCATAGGCAATCAGCAACCCACTCATTTTGCTTCCTGTGGTAATAAGTTCTTCAAAGGACAAAAGGTACATTTTACATGTGAACAGATGATTCATGAGGCTGGATACAAAACACAAATTGATCATGCTGAATGAGCTGATGCTTCCATTCTAAGATCATACTATCACTCAGTTTTCCTCAGCCCCATTCCAATTTACTCAGTGCCTACTGTGTATCCCACACTGCAGGACACAATGATAACTCAAGGAACCTCCTGTCTTTTTAGATAGAAAAGACACTTACACATGTAAAACAGAACACTTTAAGGCGTCATATCTTAGTCAAAGTTCAAGTACTTGCCTCTACGGTCCCATTAGCCTTTAACCATTCCTACTAAGAATGTCCAAATCAAAGTCTTCTTAATTTTTAGGGGTCTGCAGATGTTATAGAGGTTTTCACACTGCCGCTTCTGGGCTGGCACATGTGGTGCTGAAGACCTAGTCTTTCCTTCTTCAGTAGATTCCATCTTCAATCTGAAGTAAAAGGAAAACAATACAAAACTTTGTACGTGAAGTAAATGCTAAACTAATTGCTTGGCAGTCATCTTTTAGCAACAGCTCTCTAAGGCTGTACTATCAGAACAGACTCTCAAGTTTTATTTCCCACTTACTGTCAGTTATTTTAGCTAAAAATTCCGATTGTTTTAAACTCTCAGGGTGGGAGGAATCTCCAATTTTCTCAAAGAGACCTCTAATCTTTCCCATTCTGTTGTCTTCCTCTATTTCTTTGCATTCATCACTGAGGAAGGCTTTCTTATCTCTTCTTGCTATTCTTTGGCACTCTGCATTCAGATACGTCTATCTTTCCTTTTCTCCTTTGCCTTTAAGCTATTTCAAAACCTAAAAGGTAATGCTGTTAAAGTGCTGCACTCCATATGCCAGCAAATTTGGAAAACTCAGCAGTGGCCACAGGACTGGAAAAGGTCAGTTTTCATTCCAGTCCCTAAGAAAGGCAATAGCAAAGAATGCTCAAACTATTGTACAATTGCACTCATCTCACACACTAGCAAGGAAATGCTCAAAATTCTCCAAGCCAGGCTTCAACAGTACGTGAACTGTGAGCTTCCAGATGTTCAAACTGGTTTTAGAAAAGGCAGAGGAACCAGAGATCAAATTGCCAACATCCATTGGATCATCAAATTAGCAACAGACTTACAGAAAAACATCTACTTCTGCTTTATTGACTATGCCAAAGCCTTTGACTGTGTGGATCACAACAAACTGGAAAATTCTTAAAAAGACTGGAATACCAGACCACCTGATCTGCCTCCCTGAAAAATCTGTATGCACGTCAGGAAGCAACAGTTAGAACTGAACATGGAACAATAGACTGGTTCCAAATAGGAAAAGGAGTACATCAAGGCTGTATACTGTAACCCTGCTTATTTAACTTATATGCAGAGGACATCATGTGAAATGCCAGGCTGGATGACACAGAAGCTGGAATCAAGATTCTCAGGAGAAATATCTATAGCCTCAGATACACAGACGACACCTTATGGCAGAAAGTGAAGAAGAACTAAGGGGCCTCTTGATGAAAGTGAAAGAAGAGAGTAAAAAGTTGGCTTAAACTCAACATTCAGAAAACTAAGATCATGGCATCTGGTCCCATCACTTCATGGCAAATAGATGGGGAAACAATGGAAACAGTTAGAGACTTTATTTTTGGGACTCCAAAATCAATGCAGATGGTGACTGCAGCCATGAAATTAAAAGATGCTTGATCCTTGGAAGAAAAGCTATGATCAACCTAGACAGCATATCAAAAGCAGAAACATTACTTTGCCAACAAAGGTCCATCTAGTCAAAGCTATGGTTTTTCCAGTGTCATGTATGGATGTGGTAGTTGGACTATAAAGAAAGCTGAGCGCCAAAGAATTGATGCTTTTGAACTATGGTGTTGGAGAAGACTCTTGAGAGTCCCTTGGACTGCAAGGAGATCCAACCAGTCTGTCCTAAAGGAAATCAGTCCTGAATATTCATTGGAAGGGCTGATACTGAAGCTGAAGCTCCAATACTTTGGCCACCTGATGTAAAGAACTGACTCATTAGAAAAGACCTGATGCTGGGCAAGACTGAAGGCAGGAGAAGGGGGACGACAGAGGATGAGATGGTTGGATGACATCTCCAATTCGATGGACAAGAGTTTGAGCGAGCTCTGGGAGTTGGTGATGGACAGGGAAACCTGGCATGCTGCAATCCAGGGGATCACAAAGAGTGGGACACAACTGAGTGACTGAACTGAACTCCAAGAGGAATCCACTCAGAGCATATATGAAATAAAAGTAGGAAGATCAGAAACAGTGAATAATCATGCAGCTCATACCAAGAGAACACTATTTCACCCAATCCTAGTCCTATTGCTGGTGGAGCAAAATAAAAATGAAATTAAAAAATACAGTACCTGAGGGCTTTGGGTCAAAACAGCAGTAAGGAATAACTTCATATTTTATCTATTTCATAACAACTCTGCCTTAGAATTTATAAAGCACTGTCCTTATAACAAATCATTTTCCAAGTACTATGTTATCTTTTCCATTTTATAGGTATACAGTTCAGTTCAGTTCAGTTCAGTTGCTCAGTCTTGTCCGACTCTTTGCAACCCCATGAACTGCAGCACACCAGGCCTCCCTGTCCATCACCAACGCCCGGAGTTCACTCAAACTCATGCCCATCGAGTTGGTGATACCATCCAGCCATCTGATCCTCTGTCATCCCCTTCTCCTCCTTCCCTCAATCCCTCCGAGCATCAGAGTCTTTTCCAATGAGTCAACCCTTTGCATGAGGTGGCCAAAATACTGGAGTTTCAGCTTTAGCATCATTCCTTCCAAAGAACACTAAGGACTGATCTCCTTTAGAATGGACTGGTTGGATCTCCTTGCAGTCCAAGGGACTCTCAAAAGTCTTCTCCAACACCACAGGTCAAAAGTATCAATTCTTTCGTGCTCAGCTTTCTTCACAGTCCAACTCTCACATCCATACATGACTACTGGAAAAACCATATCCCTCGATTAGACAGAACTTTGTTGGCAAAGTAATATCTCTGCTTTTGAATATGCTATCTAGGTTGGTCATAACTTTCCTTCCAAGGAGTAAGCATCTTTTTATTTCATGGCTGCAATCACCATCGCAGTGATTTTGGAGCCCCCAAAATAAAGTCTGACACTGTTTCCACTGTTTCCCCATCTATTTCCCATGAAGTGATGGGACCGGATGCCATGATCTTTGTTTTCTGAATGTTGAGCTTTAAGCCAACTTTTTCACTCTCTACTTTCACTTTCATCAAGAGGCTTTTTATTTCCTCTTCACTTTCTGCCATAAGGGTGGTGTCATCTGCATATCTGAAGCTACTGATATTTCTCCGGGCAATCTTGATTCCAGCTTGGGCTTCCTCCAGCCCAGCATTTATCATGATGTACTCTGCAAAGAAGTTAAATAAGCAGGGTGACAATATACAGCCTTGACGTACTCCTTTTCCTATTTGGAACCAGTCTGTTGTTCCATGTCCAGTCCTAACTGTTGCTTCCTGACCTGCATATAGGTTTCTCAAGAGGCAGGTCAGGTGGTCTGGTATTCCCATCTCTTTCAGAATTTTCCACAGTTTATTATGATCCACGCAAGGTTTAAATAAGTGGCAGGAAACCTAGCTTAATGGTTAAGATGATGAAGTTGGACAGAGCTAGACTTGACTCCTAGCTCCATTTTTGTGACCTGGGGCAAGTTACGCAACTTCTCTAAGCCTCAGATTTCCTTTCCTTAAAATGAGGACAAACACCACCTACCTCCTAGAACTCTGTTAAGATTAAATTATGTAAAATAGTTATAAAATAAGATAAAGCATATCTCCATTGAAAACTAATTTTTCTCCCATTCAACAAAACCTCTAACTGAAAAACTAGTTGTTTCACAAGACATGATCTGGGACTTGTAAGACTTTTTAAAATAAATAGCTTTGGAGGAATTCACAGTCTTCCTCTTTTATTTTGCATGTTTACAGTGCCCAGTATATTTCCATTTTTCCTAACAATGCTAAAATACAAGTTTACTTGCTCAACACCCTCTACCTGTAAGAATAACAAGGTATGTAACATTTATTATACATCCACTAGTGCTTGCACTTCATATACTTTGATCTTCAAAAGCTAAGCCTCAGAATGGTTCACTGACTCACCTAAGATCACTGGAGGAGTAAACTGTGGTGATGGTGAAGGGCCTAGGCTACTCCATTTTGTTAACAGAAAAACTCCATTTTGTAAGGTTCCAGGAAAAGAGCCTTTGAAAATCCAAGAGCCTTTGGAAATCCCCTAACCTCACCCCACCACCCTTGAGCCAATCGGACCCCAGACCAGAATCTCCTGACTTGACGTTCAGGGACTGGTGGGCTACCTAGGTAATGGGAACCAATCAGGACCCGTGGCCAGCCCGGGAAATGGGGACCAATCAGGACCCAACACCTAACCCTTCCACAGAAGGTAACCAATTAGACATCTCCCAACCTGGAAACTCCCATATTTCAAATTTTGGCGCGAGAATACCCTATATAAGCAATGTAACCCAGAGCTCAGGGCTCCTCCCTATAGCCGCTCTGTCAGTATCGGTGGGAGCCCCAGCTCGAGCTTGGTAATACAAACTCTCTTCCTTTTGCATCTGATATCGGCTCCCTGGTGCTCAGTGGGAGATTTTGCAACTTGGGCATAACAATGGAATTTCATTTAGGCTTGCACTAAGCTAAGGCCCTCATCTTTTCAGTACATCATAAGCTTTTGAGGGCACTATCACCACAGTGCTGACATTAAAATTGGGAGCTCCTCCTGAAGCTTGTTAAAACATGTGACTTCAAAGTTTGTAGCATCTTTCCCAAAAAGAAAGATGAACTGCTCTGAGCAAAGTGAAGTGAAGTGAAATGAAGTGGCTCAGTCGTGTCCGACTCTTTGTGACCCTGTGGACTGTAGCCTACCAGGCTCCTCCTTCCATGGGATTCTCCAGGCAAGAATAGTGGAGTGTGTTACCATTTCCTTCTCCAGGGGATCTTTCCGACCCAGAGATCGAACCCGGGTCTCCCGCATTGGAGGCAGACGTTTTAACCTTTGAGCCACGAGGTAAGCAGACCAGGACAAAAACAACATCCAATGTAGGTCCCACAAGCCCAGTAAAAACCTGAGCCCTGCAGACACAGGAGAATTAAAGCTGACTGGTCTAAACTCCTCTTCCAAGATCTACCCTCTCACTAAAAGACAGAAGTCAAAACAGCATTGAGAAAATAACAGTACCTTTTCCCCCAAGCAAAATGAATCCAGGCATTTTGCAGAAACACTATGTACACAAAGCGGAGTCTATTGTTCCTAGGTCACCCTGTCTCAGAAAAGGAAGGCAGACCGGGTCCTGCAGAAGCCCACGTGGAAACAAGCCAGGCTGGTCATTTTACTGCCTTCCTCCAATTTCCACACAGCCGAAATTAATCTCTTAGTAGCTCATAAACACTCCAAGGCTAGCTGGAAATTAAGGCTGTCACAAGGATACAGTGGCTCAAACTGACGAGAAATTCAAAACAATTAGGAATCAAGATTAAATGCACACTCACCAGCCCACCAAGACAATGAAAAGAAAGTAGAGAGATGGGAAGTGACTTTGAGAAGTGACCTCAGGGCCTGATTGGCTAATGATGATTCCCTCCCTCCTTTACCTTAAAAGGCTGGAAAGATGCAACCTGCCCCACCCCCACACCCTTCAGGTGCCTGTCTCTTTAAGGACCAAAGATGCTACTTGCACTGTTCTTAAACTTTTTAAGTTTAAGCTTCTTAAAGCTTCCTTTTGAGTTAATATACTTAGCACAGACTAATTCAAGGTATTTACACACATTCTAGTTTAGAAGGACTACTGCAAGTTTCATTCTTTTGGGTTAGTAGTCTAGATCTACTCAAGTTAGAACTTAACATCAGGGAAATATTCAAGTTAACAAGCTTAGTAAGAAAGATAGCGGAAAAAGACAGTCACCTGCAATCCAAGAAGAAAGGCCTTAGAGAAACCAATGCTGCCATCACATTTATCTTGGGCTTCTAGCCTTCAAAATTTTGAGGAAATAATTTTTTCTTGTTTGAGGAATCCAGTCGGTAGTTTTTAGTGATGGTAGCCCTAGCAAACCAATACATTGCGACTTTGAATAAATTACTCTCATTTTTCTAGAGTTCAATTTTCTCAACTGTAAAATACCGACAATAATACCTACCTAACAACAGGGTTGTTGTGAGAATTAAATATGTGTAGAGCTCACAGCATTGTTGATGTTTGGACGCTAACTAGTGTCTTTGCGACCCGACCCGCCCCGCCCCGCCCCGCCATGGACTGTAGCCTACCAGGCTCCTCTTGGCTTTCTGCCATTAGAGTGGTATCATCTGCATATCTGAGGTTGTTGATATTTCACCCAGCAATCTTGATTCCAGATTGTGAATCATCCAGCCCGACATTTCCAATGATGTACTCTGCATATAAGTTAAATAAGCAAGGTGACAATATAAAGTCCTGAAGTACTACTTGCGGAAGATTCCTTGGAGAAGGGGAATTGCAACCCAGTCCAGTATTCTTCTGAGAAGGCGATGGCACCCCACTCCAGTACTCTTGCCTGGATAATCCCATGGACAGAGGAGCTTGGTAGGCTGCAGTCCATGGGGTCGCGAAGAGTCGACCACAACTGAGCGACTTCACTTTCACTTTTCACTTTCATGCATTGGAGAAGGAAATGGCAACCCACTCCAGTGTTCTTGCCTAGAGAATCCCAAGGACGGGGGAGCCTGGTGGGCTGCCGTCTATGGGGTCGCACAGAGTCGGACACAACTGAAGCGACTTAGCAGCAGCAGCCAGTATTCTTACCTGGAAAAATCCCATGGACAGAGGAGCCTGGAGGGCTATAGTCCATGGGATAGCAAAGAGTCAGACAGGACTGAGCGACTAACAGTTCACACAACTTCCGTAAATACTGTATACTTATAGCACTGTTGCTGCTTTTGCTTGTGTAATTACTTGATTAATGTCTGTCCCCAAGACATGAAACATGTCTATTTTGGCTTAACTACCATATCCCCCAAACTCGCCAAGGTGTCCAATAGATATGTGGATTACAAAAAAGGGGGATAAAAATCTGTATGAAAGTCACCAATACTTAGTTGTTAAAAACGCAGAATCCACCCATCCCCCATGGTGGCACCCACCCGTTCTAAAACTCATTAGTTCATTACCATTCTCATAGCTTTCAGGCCTGAAAGCAGCATTTCATTAAAAAGGACGGGCGGGAGAGTAGTCTGAATTGGGTTATGAGGCCCCCACGCCGGGTGGAGTACCTCACCTCAGCCATTGAACTCACTTCGCTGGCCGTGAGTCTGTTCCAAGCTCCGGTTAAGGAGGCATCCGCCAGGCCCCTCCGCAAGGGCGGGGTCCATAGCATCTCCTGCCCAGTCTGCCCTCGCGCGGAGCCCCGTTCTCTGGGAACTCACCTCCCCGAACCTCAGGGAGGGCCCTGTTAGGGCCGCCCATGGCCCTAGTCTCAGACCTTCCCAAGGGACATTGGATAGAGTGACTAAGCGCACTCAGTTCGTAGCCCCACTGATGAGCTTCCCTCCGCCCTACGGCAAACAACGCGCGCAAACAGCATTTATAATGAGCTCATACCTAAAGCAACTTTTCGGTTACGGTGACTTCCACAAGCCATTGCGACATGCAAATGTTTTAGTATATCCCGCCCCTGGTAGTTCCACGCTAGGACGCACACGCACTCCGGTTCCCGCCTTTAGACTGCGCCGGCGATTCCGGGGAGCGGGCTGATGACGTCAGTGTTCGGGCTCCATGGCAGCTCGGCGGCGGGGGACTGCCGGCGGCACAACGCGAGGTTCGGATTGAACTATGGGGGCCAGGATACTGGGGGCGGGAATTCAGAAAAGGAACTGTGCCCTCTACTACAGCCCTTCCTATTCCCATCGCTCCCTGAACCAGCGCTTGTTTTGATGCCGAACTTTGAAAATTTCGGTTGTCATAGCTTTGGGGAGTTACAGAATTGTGTCTGACGGCCTGTTGACCTGTTACCACTTAGTGCCACCACGGTTTTACATTCCTAATACAAAACAGTTTAAAAAATTAAGTGCAAGGTGCACCATTATTTTATGTACCATTGAGCAAGGAAAAACGCTTCCAGTTAAAACGTGATTCGGAGCTTCTAAGTCATCCCTTGTAAAATGCATCCCAGTTTCAGACATTATAAAATGCAGCTTTTAAAACTGACTAATGACAGACGTATCATACTCTGTGTATTGTGTTCTTAAATGTGTTGTCTTCCTCTAGATTTTTCGGTTGGGGCAACTGAAGTACAAAGAGATGAAATAACTTCTACACTGATTCTCCGGTTAGAAGAGACAGGGCACAGACTCCAGAGCACTCTATTAACCTATTTCATACCACCTTTAGTAGTTTGAGGATAGGTATTTGGAGGGTATCGGGGCACAAGTAAACAGAAAAGATAAGCAGTTTGAGACCGATGCCTGAGGGCCATGAACTCACATGATCTGTGAGTTGCTTTTGTTTTGTTTGGCTAGAATAGCAGTTCAGGAACTCAGACTGTTTTCTGAGTGGTATGGCAGTTATTATTCTTTTGTGAATTTACAAAACCATCTCAATCTATTTCTTTAAAAAGATGTCTTTTTGCATAGTAGCATCACATTCAGTGTGTACTCATTCTTTTGCTTCTTTGCCCATTCTTCTTGCCTATTCTGAATGAAGCTGAAAGAGTTAATAATGGCAAAACAGTTGCAGAAGACCCTCCTCCTGCAAAGAAAATTCGAAAATGTCACAGGGTGAAAAAGGAGCCTGTGGCTGAAAGAAAGGCAGATAATGACAGGACTGAAGACAAGCAAGGTCAGCCCCAGACACACACCATGGAGAACGTGGACCAGCAAGAGGGTCCCTGGGAGGGCTGAGGGTGGGAGAGTATTTTGTTCTTTCAACTCTTTATTTTTTTCTTCCCTTGAAGATATAATTAACTTTCTATCTCTGGGGCATACCATAAGACTAACCTAGTTTCTCAAAAGCTTTAGTTTCACATATTTTATTATAATAAACTGAGACTTGAGCAGATCAAGCTTGTTTGGGAAGGGCACAGTGAATCGACAGGTTTCTATCTAACCATGGCAGCTGTTTTTTTTCCCATATGAGTAGATGTAGTACTTATCTGTCTTCCCTCAGAGTCTGTGAAGACCTTGCTGTTAAAGGGCAAAGCTCCAGTGGACCCAGAGTGCACAGCCAAGGTGGGGAAGGTAAGAGACTCCCACTAATTTCTCAAAGAACCATTGTTCTTACTGGGATTCTTGTCTGGAACATTGCTATTACCTATTTTAGGAATCCTCTCCAAAACTTTCTCCAAGGCTAAGGGATGAACAGCATGGGGTTTGGGAGTACTAATCATGGTGTTTTCTAGCATGGTTAACTTACGGAGTTGTCATCAGCTTTCCACACCTCTTTCTCAATTAGAAAATTGTATCATCAGTGTTCTAATGAGAAACTGTGCACTGGTATGTAAGAATACAGAAGAAGGGCTTCCTCTGGAGCAGGTTTCTTTTACTGAGTTAGACTCATTTGTGTTTCTGTAATTACATAAAAGCAACATGTTTTCATTATAGGATTGGCAGGTTATGTTTAGAAGAACATACTTTTGCATTTTTTCCCCTTGGCAGATGCATGCATGTTGGTAATGTGGGAGAGTGATAGTTTGGGGCATACAAAATTTAGAACCTCATCTATGATCTCATCAGGGCTGGAAATGTACAAATGTCAGTTTTTTCTTTCTCTCTAGGCCCATGTGTACTGTGAAGGAAATGATGTCTATGATGTCATGCTAAATCAGGTAAGGGAAGAAACTGAGAATTTCTTCCTGATAATTATTAGTGACAGTGTCCCAAAGCCAGATCTTTAATTCTGAAGTCCCTTATATTAGCCCCATAATCCCAAATACTCAGCTCTAGTGCACTCTGCCTAGTAGTGGAGTCTATAAGAAGCAGATCCTTTAGCAGATTTTTATGTCTTTATTGAATCTATGAATCCACTGTTCCTATGATTTTGCACATTTCCTGGTAAGTTGTTGGTCTTTTTTCTTATGGGCTTTGAGGAACTTTATATAATGTGGAGTATAGTCCTTCATCTATCATATAAATTGCTTACATATTTTCTAAATTTTTCATTTTCCTTTTGATTTTCCTTATAGTATACTTTTTGCCCATATTGAAGTTTTAAATTTTTATGTACTTAAATTTATTTTTTATTTTTTAAATTTATTTTTATTGAGGTAACATTGATTTATTACATTCTATAAGTTTCACATGTACAACATTAGATTTCTACTATGTAGAAATACCTACTACAGGATGCTCACCACGAAAACTTTAGTTCCCATCCATCATCATACAGTTCTCCATGCTCATCAGAGATATGGGCCTCTAATTTCCTTTTTTGTGTTGTCCTTGTCTGGTTGTGGTATCAGGATAATGTGGGCCTTGTAAAATGAGTTAGGAAGTATTCCCTCCTCTTCAATTTTTGGAATACTTTGAGGAGACGTATTGAATCCTCTTTGAATGCTTAATAGAATTCATCTGGGAAGCTGTCTTGCCCTGGACTTTTGTTTGGGGAGGTTTTTTATTACTGCTTCAATCTCTTTACTAGAGTTTGGTCTATTCACATTTTCTATTTCTTCATGATTTAGTCTTGGAACATTGTATGATTCTAAGATTTGTCCATTTCTCCTAGGTTGTCCAGTTGTTAGAATATAGATAATTATAATATTCTTCTATAATTCTTTGTGTTTCTGTGGTACCCATTCTTATTTCTCCTCTTTGTCTCTGCCTTTATCAAAAGTCTTACTCCTTTTTTTCTGAGGCCAACTAAAAGTTTGTCAATTTTATTTATCTTTTCAAACAGCCAGCTCTTAGTTTCATTGATCTTCATTATTATCTTTTTAGTCTATATCATTTATTTCTACTCTGATCTTTGTTATTTCCTTCCTTTTACTGACTTTGGGCTGCGTTTATTCTTTCCTGGTTCCTTTACGTGTGAGGTTCAATTATTTATTTGAGATTTTTCTTGTTTCTTGAGGTAGGCCTGTATTGCTTTAAACTTCCCTCTTAGTGATTCTTTCGCTGCATCCCATAGATGTTGGCATGTCATATTTTCATCTTCAGTATTTTTAAGTTCTCCTTTGATTTCTTTGTTGACCTCATAGTTACTCAGTTGCATATTGTTTAGTAGCACATTGTTCAGTTTCCACATATTTGTGATTTTTCCAGCTTTCTTCTTGTTGATTTCTACTTCATTGTAGAAGTTTCATGCCATGTTATCAGAAGACTTTTGATAAAATTTCAGTCTTCTTAAGTGTATTGAGACTTGTTTTGTATCTCAACATATTTTTGGAGAAAGTTCCATATGCACTTAGGAAGAATGTTTATTCTGCTGCACTTGGATGAGATGTTCTGTACAAATCTAGGAAACATCTAATCTAACTTTTCATTTAAGGCTGCTGTTTCCTTGCTGACTTTCTATCTGAATGATCTATCCATTGATGTAATTTGGGTGTTAAAAGTCCCCAACTATTATTGTGTTGCCGTCAGTTTCTTCCTTTAGGTCTGTTAATATTTGGTTTATATGTTTTGGTGCTCCAAAGTTGCATGTGCGTATATTGAAAAATGTCTTCTTAATGAATTGTTCCTTTTGTCATTATATAATGTCCATCTTTGTCTCTTGTTACCTTTGTTTTTCTTTTTTTTTTTTTAATTTATTTATTTGGCTGCACCAGGTCTTAGTTGCAGCACTTCCATCTTCATTGCCACACAGGGGCTCTTTAGTTGTGACATGCGGGATCTAGTTCACTGACAAGGATCTAACCCAAGCCTCCTGCATTGAGATCTCAGAGTCTTAGCCACTGGACCACCAGAAAACTCCCACTGTTACCTTTTTTTTCTTATATTTATTTTGCCCGATAGATAAAATAGGCCTTTTAGGGCTTCCCTGATAGCTCAGTTGGTAAAGAATCTGCCTAGAATGCAGGAGACCACGGTTTGATTCCTGGGTCGAGAAGATCCACTAGAGAAAGGATAAGCTACCCACTCCAGTATTCTTGGGCTTCCTTTGTGGCTCAGCTGCTAAAGAATCTGCGTGCAATGCAGAAGACCTGGCTTCAATCTCTGAGTTGGGAAGATCCCCCAAAGAAGGAAAAGGCTACCCACTCCAATATTCTGGCCTGGAGAATTCCATGGACTGTATATGTATGGTCTGTGGGGTCACAAAGAGTCAGACGCAACTGAACGCCTTTCGCTTTCACTTTGTCTGATAGGAGTGTTGATTACACTCACTCTCTTTTGGCTGCCATTTGCTTGGAGTATCATCTTTCATCCCTTCACTCTGAGCCTATATTTTTCTTTAGAGCTGAGGTAAGTCTCCTGGAGGCAGCATATAGTTAGATCTTATTTTTTAATCCATCCAGCCACTCTTTGTCTTTTGACTGGTGAACCATTTACATTTAGGATGATTATTGATAGATGAAGACTTATTGTTGCCGTTTCATCTTTTGTTTTCTGGTTGTTTGATATTGCCGTTTTTTTCTTTTTCCTTGTGTTTCTATTTTCCAGTTTGGTTTGGTGGTTTTCTATGACATTTTTCTCAGTTTCCTTTGTTTTTTTTTTTACTGTTTAATATCTCTGCTCTAGATTGATATTTTGTGATTACCATGAGGTTTGCATAAACATCTCTTAGATAAAATAGTCCTTTTTCTGCTGATACCATCTTACCTTCATTTGAGTATACAGGTTCAGTCCTCTTCCTCTTTTATGTTTTTGTTGTCTCAAATTATTCCTTTTTATGTTGTGAGTTTTTTTTATTTATTTATTTATTTTTAAGTGAGGGATAATTGCTTTACAGAATTTTGTTTGTTTCTGCCAGACATCATTATGTTGTGAGTTTCTTACCATTGAAGTAGTTATAGTTGTTTTTTCTGTTTTTTTCCCCTTTACCCTTTATGCTATAATAAACTGTTTAAAATCTGTTCTGATAGGGTTGCAGTTTTCTGGTTCTGTTTATCACCTTACTCAAAGATTTGTGTACTTTTGCTCTTTTGTTACAGATAGAAGAGCTCCTTTCAACATTTCTTGTAAGGCAGGTGTAGTGGTGATGATCTCTCTCAACTTTTGTCTGGGAAAGCTTTTTTTCTCCTTCATCTCTGAATGATGACTTTGGTGGATAGAGTATTCTTGACTGATAGCTTTTATCTTTCAGTATTTTGAGTGTCATTCCAGTCGTTCTTGACCTGTAGAGTTTCTTCTGAGAAAGCTGCATATAGCCTAATGGGGACTTCTTTTTAGGTGAGCATCCTTTTTTTCCCTGGCAGTCTTCAAAATTCCTATTTTATCATTGACTTTTGGCAGTTTTAATATAATGTGTCCTGGAGAAGATCCTTTTGTACTGAGGCAATTCTGGTAGCTTCATAGAGTGGTACCCCAGTTTTCTTCTCTAGGTTTGGGAAGTTCTCAGCTATTATTTCTTTAGATAAACTCTCTGCTCCCTTCTCCCTCTCTTCTTCTTCTGAAATACCATTACCTAATGTTGCCCTTCCTAAAAGAGTCAGATAGTTCTTACAGAATTTCCCCCTTTTTTTTTAACATCTAAATTCTCTTCCTAATCTACCTGTGTCTTTTCTAGATTCCTGTATTTGGAATCACTTATTCTGTCTTTCATATGGTCTTCCCTGTTTCCAGTGCTTTCTAACACATTGTCTTGTTTATTGAGTTCTTTAGCTCCAAAATTTCTGCTTGGTTTTTTATAGAGTTTTAATCTCTTCAGTAAAGTGTTCCTTCTGGTCATTAATTTTATTCCTGAGCTCACTAAACTGCCTTTCTGAGTTTTCTTGTAGCTCACTGAGTTTCTTCATGACAGCTATTTTGTATTCTGTATCATTTAGATCACAATATTCCATGACTTTGTTTCGTTTCAGGAAAATTGTCATTTTATTTTCTCAATACACTGTAACTATGATTATTCCTAGTGTTTGATGAGGTGTTCTTCTGCCAGCACATTTGAAGTAATGAACACCTTTGTTCTTTAGGTAAAGCTTTTTTTTTAAAATCTTAATTTTTAAGGATTCAATAGGTTAGTAATTAGAGGGTGTTCCTTTGTTTTCCAGTAGGTGGCGCTCTAGCACACGTTTTTGGTTTCTCTTACCTGATCTGCCCCTAGTTATATTTGAGAGCACTTTGCACCCTCTGCCACCTCTGTCAGAGGGATAACCTGGTGCCCGCCTTATCACAATTGTGCCTCCCAAGGCTGTTGGTGCTTTGCTGCTGCTGCTACTGTCACTGGCATCACCGCCTGGAGCACCAGGGTGGTAGGAGCTTCCATGCATCTGGAATCTCCTAAGTCATAGGCTCCACCTCAGGAGGAAGGGGAGCAAGAAGCCAGGTTGCCTCACCAGTGCCTCTGGGATCTCTGGTATTGCTGCTTTCAGCCAGGAGCTGCCAGGGAGGGTGAAGGTGAAGGGGCCAGTCAGGGGCCCTCCATGGCTCCCATCATTGCTGCCACTGCAGCCAAGAGGCCAGAGTCGTGTGCACCGCCTGACCTGCTGCTGCCGGCTCCCCTGGCGGGACGGGTTGCAGGCAGCGGCTCCACTCCTCCCCTGGCTCCACTTCCTCTGCTCCCGTCCACCTGCCTTTAGATGTACAGATGTGTGCAGCTTTCCGGTGTGTGGGCACCTGTGCTGAGCTGTGGATTTTTTACTTTCATAGACTGAAGGGGAGAGATGAAGGGAGCATTTTTTCCTCCATCATGCCACTGACCTCCATTTTTTTCTATCTTTTCCTCTTTGCTTATTTTTGTTGTTTTGGATAGATACATGCTTAGTATTTCCTGAATATGTCTTCATATTTGAATTTATTGATCTATCATATATACTTCTAACAGCTATGTTGAATTCCTCTGTTACCATTTTTTTCCTTAAAATATCATAAGCAGATAGAAAAGGGCTTATGGCCTTTTGTTCTACCATTCAGCGAATTTATAGTGTGAGCAGGCAAGAGGTAGAACAGGCAACATGCTTAACAAAGAAGAGTGACTGGGTAACCAGGGCTCAGCTTTACAGCACAAGCTACTGTTCCCTATCATGGACTGCTCCTCTCTTCTCTGGAGTAGGTTACTTGCAGGATGCCTTTTTAGATACTGGTCATATTTTCTCTGAATGTCTGCTGGTCATGTTAGTTATGGGGTAGGGGTGGCAGTGGTTTCTGCCTATCCTTTTCCCCTCCTAACATTGTCCTACTCTCAACTCATGGTCAAATTGTTGAAGGTGACAAACCAAAATTGTAAACAGTACTGTTAAAGAATAAATTGTCTAAACAAACAAGCATAATGTTTACAGATCTTAGGGGCATCAAAATTGTTTTCATTTGGAAAATAATGACTGCAAGTGGATTGGGAGCTGAAAAACACATACAGCCTCTGTAATATCTATGGAGGGAGGTGAGGCAGAAAGAAACAGAAGGAGCCAGTCAATATAGGATATTTGAAGTTGGGTAGAGGTTTTAGACCGGAGAAGGCAATGGCACCCCACTCCAGTACTCTTGCCTGGAAAATTCCATGGACGGAAGAGACTGGTGGGCTGTAGTCCATGGGGTTGCGAAGAGTTGGACACAACTGAGCCGACTTCCCTTTCACTTTTCACTTTGATGCATTGGAGAAGGAAATGGCAACCCACTCCAGTGTTCTTGCCTGGAGAATCCCAGGGATGGGGGAGTCTGGAGGGCTTCCGTCTATGGGGTCCCACAGAGTCAGACCCGACTGAAGTGACTTGGCAGCAGCAGCAGAGGTTTTAGGTGGAGAAAGCAATGGCTACCCACTCCAGTACTCTTGCCTGGAAAATCCCATGGATGGAGGAACCTGGTGGGCTGAAGTCCATGGGGTTGCGAAGAGTCGGACACGACTGAGCCGACTTCACTTCCACTTTTCACTTTCATGCATTGGAGAAGGAAATGGCAACCCACTCCAGTGTTCTTGCCTGGAGAATCCTAGGGATGGGGGAGCCTGGTGGGCTGCCGTCTATGGGATCGCAACAGAGTCAGACACGACTGAAGCGACTTAGCAGCAGCAGCAGAGGTTTTAGGAAGCTTCCAGCCTTTAATTCCTAGGAATTCAAAGTATAATATAGAAACCCTTTTTCTTCTTTTATTACATCCTTAATCTTAACTGAACCTGATTTTCTTGTCCCTTGCTGTCCTTTCCTCATGGCAGTTACTGTAACCTTTGACCAAGAGTCATTGGTTTATGTGGCTTCCATTTGCAAACCTGTCCTTTTATGTTCATATTTCTCATATCATAGACCAATCTCCAGTTCAACAACAACAAGTATTACCTGATTCAGCTGTTAGAAGATGATGCCCAGAGAAACTTCAGTGTTTGGATGAGATGGGGCCGAGGTAATTGCTTTTATTGTGGATTTTGTGAGTTGTTATCTAGAAAGCCAGAAGCAGTTTAGTGAGTAGCCGAAGGTGTCTCTGGGTTTCAGTTGGTGTAGTGGAGTTTCTATAACCTGAGAGGGGCTTAGGAATCAAATTGTGCTGCTCGAAATTGGGGCATGGCAGGCATCCTCATCAGCACTGATAAAACTAAGAGCAGCCTGTTAAGGCTGAAAACTCTACTGCAGTTGGGCTGCAAGTGCTGCTCAGAGGCAGCGGGGTTGGTTCCCTAAGCCCTTCCATCTTTTCCTTCTTTCCTTCTTGCCCGTTTGTCAGATGCTAAGTGGAGAGACCTTAGAGATCTGGCTTGTGACTATCAGAGAACTCTTCTTGGGTGTAGGGGGCAGGGAACCACTTTACATGTGGCATTTACTTTGCAGTTGGGAAGACAGGGCAGCACAGCTTGGTGGCTTGTTCCGGGGACCTCAGCAAGGCCAAGGAAATCTTTCTAAAGAAGTGAGTGCTAAGAAATGAGTACAAAATAATACCTTTCATCTTCTTGGATATGGCGTCTTTAGGAATTTCATAATAAGTGTGAGTTGGCTTAAATGATAGTGTCTTTCCACTGGAACACCAAACTGATCCTTAGATAGTGATTAAATCACTTGGAACCAGAAATTGACTAAAATCAGAAACTAACATATTGAGCACATGACCAACAATTTAGGAAATTTGAGGAGAATGAGATGAGACTGTTGAGCTCCAATTTTAAAACATGGGCCTTCTTTGGTGGTCCAGTGGCTACGACTCTATGCTCCCGGTGCAGGGCGCCCTAGTTGGATCCCTGGTCAGGGAACTGGATCCCACATGCCACAACTAAGAGTTTGCATGCCATAACTAAAGGCCCCATATGCAGCAACCCAGCACAGCCAAATAAATAAATATATTTTTTTAATTGTTTTACTATGATATGAAAAACTTTCTGGAGTCCCTGGGAATGTTTCTTTCAGAGAAGAGGATTGGATAGTTATCTTTTGTCTTACATCTTAATAACTTTAGTCATGATTGGAGCCTTTGGGAAAAGTTCAACGACCTTTTTACCGCTTTTGTTCCCTTTTTCTCTAGAGCTTTTCTGTCCATTCAGGGTCCTAATTTAGAATCCAGATTTATGGAATATTGATGGTGTAAGAAATAAAAAATTTTAGAGATATTCTTAGGAAAAAGCCCATCCCTAGTAGTAGACCCTTATTTGTAAGATTCTCTCACCAACTTGAACTCTACAGATTCCTTGACAAAACAAAAAATAATTGGGAGGATCGTGAGAAGTTTGAGAAGGTGCCTGGGAAATATGATATGCTACAAATGGACTATGCCAGCAGCACACAGGTAAACTCTGTATGTTTAGGGAAAAACCCTTTCCTGTTAACCAGGGTGAAGTCTGGTAGAGTGGCTCGGATGAGGCCCTAGTCTCTTATTTACTAAAGTCCTTCTAAAGTCTTAGGTCCTTGTGTTTTGTTTAATTTTGAATACTGAGGTACAACCAAGATGCTTTCCTGAAAGGATCTTTCCTGAAAACTGTCACAAATTTTTCATACTTGGAAAAATGGAAAAACCAATCTTTTAAAAGATCTTTTAAGGTGAGAAGATTTGAGATACAATAGCTGTCTTTACAAACTTAATGACATTATATTAGGAGGACCTTGTAGATGTATTCTAAGTGTTTAACTACGGGAGGCAGAAGTAAGACTAGAAGGTGGAAGTCACACTGAGTACTCTAACTAGGTTTATAATGGGATGGGCCTACTTTCAAGCAAAAGCTAGTGTTCATCTGCCAGGGATATTGTATAGCCAGTCCTTGAAAGGAACATAAAATAAATCTTTGGAGATTCTATGATTTTTTTTCCTTTTTTTTTTTTTTTTTTTTTGAGCTACAGAATGAAGAGGAAACAAAGAAACAGGAATCTCTTAAATCCCCCTTGAAACTAGAGTCAAAACTAGATCTTCGTGTACAGGAGCTGATAAAGTTGATCTGTAATGTCCAGGCCATGGAAGAGATGATGGTAGAAATGAAATATGACACCAAGAAAGCTCCACTTGGTAGGATTTCAGATTCTATCCTACGTGCTCACTTCATATTCCTAGTTCATTTGACAGGATATTTTATCACCATCATGATTTAAAGCTTGCTGGTATTACTGAGTAAAGGAAGAGAGAATTGGGGTGAGAAGTTTTATGGGGGGAGGAAGAGCAGTTTTGAAAGTTGAAAGGTGAGAGTCTTTGTTGGGCAGGGTCATAAATGCAGTTTGCAGGATGGGCCTGTAGTTGTGGAGTCTGATCTCTCTGGGTCTGCAGGGAAGCTGACAGTGGCACAGATCAAGGCAGGTTACCAGTCGCTAAGAAGATTGAGGACTGTATTCGGGCTGGCCAGCATGGACGAGCTCTCGTGGAAGCATGCAATGAATTCTACACCCGAATCCCACATGACTTCGGGTATGCCCTGTGCTGTTACTTCACTTTGGTATTCTGCCCAACAACATCCCCTACGTCACTCAGCAGGAACTGTCATCTTTTAATTTGTCATTTCCAAGGAAATGATCATTTTGAATAGATACAGAGCCAACATAATTTATAAATAACCTATTTAATCATTTTACGAGTACGGGATGCAATCTCCTGCCTTGATCTACAGCCATATTCTCTGACCAAGCGGAAGCCACCAACTCTAGGGAGAGTGGGTCTAGCCATCCAACCAGCATGTAAAATACCTTCAGGCATATCACCCAGTTCTATAAGCTGACTAACACACCAACACCATTTCTGTAGCAACCCCATGGACTGCAGCCTTCCAGGCTCCTCCGTCCATGGGATTTGCGAGGCAAGAGTACTGGAGTGGGGGTGCCATTGCCTTCTCCACAAATGATACTAGGTTTATAAAATATATTTTATCTTCATTGATTCTGCGTTCTGTTGCTTACTTTATTTTTATTCCTCTGTTGCTTTATAGAGGCCTGTGACCTAGAGATAACCCTGAGTGGTCAACAGATACATTCCTACCTGTGTATTTCTAGATGGGACTTCATCCAAACTGTTCCTTATTAATGTTGGTACATCTCACGGGTCAGAGTCTATGTAGTTTGTTTTATCCTACTCAGAATATATACATAATATCTCTTCATGTATTTGAAAGCTAAAAATCTCATACAGATCTCTTTCCAATGGAAAACTGCTGTTCTTATACTTATTTTCTAAAGGACCTGTATTTAGTCTGTGTTTTTGGTCATATGCCTTTTGGCCGCACATCAGAGAATTAATTATTGGCTATATCTCTGCCCTTAGACTCCGTACCCCTCCATTAATCCGGACAGAGAAAGAACTGTCAGATAAAGTACAACTACTGGAGGTGAGATACGTGTGGATTGGAAAGTATTAAATCCCTTGTCCCAGGTTTCTCCCACATTGATTCTCTGTCTCATCTTGTCAGGCTTTGGGAGACATTGAAATTGCAATTAAGCTGGTGAAGACAGAAGTACAAAGCCCGGAACACCCATTGGACCAACATTATAGAAAACTAAAGTGTGCCTTGCACCCTTTAGACCATGAGAGTTATGAGTTCAAAGTAAGAAAAATGATCATTTATTTTTACCATTAAGATCCACCCTCCCCATGCCACTGTTCTCTGACTACATCTGGTTAAGAGAAAACTTTAGGGCAGAATTTCTGTTTACTAAGAATTGCGAAGGTAGGACTCTTTCTGACTGCCCTTGTGAGACCACTTAAGCCAATTTATACAAGAAGCCCAAAGTTCTTTAGTTCAGCCTGGTCTCTTATGGAGTCCACATCAACCTTATCTTTCATTCTTTTCACAGGTGATTTCCCAGTACCTACAGTCTACCCATGCTCCCACACACAGTGACTATACCATGACCTTGCTGGATGTCTTTGAAGTTGAGAAGGAGGGTGAAAAAGAAGCCTTCAGAGAGGACCTTCATAACAGGTCTCCATTTAACTTTTGGTTTGGGAAGACAGTCCCTTGCCTGAAGTGCAGTTAGGGAACTCATAAAGAAAGATAACCCAGACAGCTGTTGGCTTTTTGATGCTTATGGCCTGTGTTTGTAGGAGAGCAAGAGAGAGTACAATAATACTGGCTTTTCCTTAGGATGCTACTCTGGCATGGCTCCAGGTTGAGTAACTGGGTAGGAATCCTAAGCCATGGGCTTCGAATCGCCCCACCTGAGGCTCCCATCACAGGTTACATGGTGAGTAGAAATTAGAACCCTTTTTTTTTCTAGATTAGGATTAAGTGGTGACATTCCTGAGAATTAAACCAGCTCACGCATAACCCTGGCATTTACTGTGACCTTCCTTTCTTAAATTCCTAAAGATATCTCACCTTCCCCCGGAAAACAGATTTATTGATGCTTCTGCCTCCTCTTGGAACAGAATTGTGAAAGGAAATGGAAAAGGGTCTTTATTGTGTTTAAGATACTAGAACACAGGGTAGTGCCATGAGCCTTTCTTGTAACACACTGTTTTCGGCAGTTGACCTTGTTTGTTTATATATTTCAGTTCGGAAAAGGAATCTACTTTGCTGACATGTCTTCCAAGAGTGCCAATTACTGCTTTGCCACTCGCCTAAAGGATACTGGGCTGCTGCTCTTATCAGAGGTAAGGCAGGAACACATCTGTGATTTCTAGTTAATTATTAGTTCCTATTTTTCCAAAGAGAAAGGACTGGCCACAGAACCAAGAGGTTCACCTGGGAGAACTTGAGAGGGAAGCCAAACACAGTTTGCTTTGCACTCAGTTCTTCTGCTGGAATAGGAGAATAAAATACTGATGGGATTTTCTGTTTGGCTTTAGAGGATGTAGTCATTTAAAGATGTTTCGCTTTGCAGGTAGCTCTGGGTCAGTGTAATGAGCTACTCGGGGCCAATCCAGAGGCAGAAGGATTACTTCAAGGCAAACACAGCACCAAGGGGGCTGGGCAAGATGGCTCCCAGTCCTGCGAGCGCCATCACCTTGTAAGTACTCAGAGGCTGGAGGGCCAGAAAAGTTTTGGCCAGATAAGACTCCACTTTCTCTATTCCAGCTTTTGAACCAGAGGCAAATGTTGACACACTGTCTTCCATTTGGCAGGAATGGGAGTACAGTGCCATTAGGACCAGCAAGTGACACGGGAATTCTGAATCCGGAGGGTTATACCCTCAACTACAATGAATTTATCGTCTATAACCCCAACCAGGTCCGTATGCGATACCTTCTAAAGGTTCGGTTTAATTTCCTGCAGCTGTGGTGACTGTTAATTAAGATATGATAAACCAGAGACGATATGACCTTCAAGCAAGAAACAGGCAATGTTGTACTTTTTATTTTTCACATATTTTCTGTAATAAAGATAGTACAAATCTATCACTGGCTTCTTGGGGCTTTACTTCTGCAAGCACACAGTTCTTCTGATGTTAGTAGACAGAAAGTATAGCTTCTCTACATATCCTGCAGCTAGTTGCAGGTTACTCAGGATTCTGTTCTTTCACAGAATAGCCTCCTCTGTGCGATGAGGGAGACAAATGGAGATTAAAGCTCTTCCTCATTTAACACAGTTTTTCTGCAAACTAGAGTTTGTTGGGTAATATTATAGGAAGGATAGAGGCAGCAAAGGCTGACTTGTTTCCCATGCAAATCTCACTTGCCTTTTTCCCCTGTTTACCATCTGCAGACCTGGTCTCCCACCACTTGGCATCCTAGACCTCAGCAGATGTCTAAAATTTGGGAAGTACCTGGGGGATTATCACTAAGCCTAAATAGATCTCAGGGAAAAAGAGAGAGTAGAATGATTTTGATGTACCCCCATCTAGGAAGTACCAAAGTCAAATCCAAAGGCTTCGTAACTATTTGTAAACACATGCAACACGGATAAACAAACACATATAACATACTTCTAGTAACAGTGAAGGTTATTTAAATGAGAATAGTAGCTTATAACTTTTTAGAGACCAGATTACCAATATCTGTCAAAAATTTTAAATATACACACCCTTTGACCTAAATTACAGATATACATATTTACATAGATGATGTTACTGCAGAATTGTTATATACAAAAAGCCATAAAAAGGAACTGGTTAAATGTATTCTCTCTTTAAGAAAACACGGGTGGAAATCTTGTGACCTAGGACATCAACAGCACAATTAACCAAAGAAAATAATAGTCTTCACCAAAATTTGAAAATTTTATCAATAACAAGTATCATTTCTAGGAATATATGTCTCTTTTATGCTTTATATTATCATAGTTCCCTTGATTCTGACATACTGTTTTCCCCCAAAGTTGAAGCTTTTGTTAATCAAAGGACAGTGTCAAGAAAGTAAAACGACAACTAAAAATAGGAGAAAATATTGGCAAGTCATAATCTGATGAGTATCTAGTATCCAGAATATATAAAAACTTAAAATTCAGCAATAAAAAGTAACTCAGTTAAAAATCAGAATTTGAAATTTCTCCGAAGAAGAAACAACAAATTCCCAATAATAAACACTTGAAAAGATGCTCAACATTATTAAACATTAAGGAAACAAAACCATGAGATACCACTTGACAAACACTAGAAGGGCTACAATTAAGATGACCAACAATAACAAGCAGTGCTGAAGATGTGAACCAATTAGAGCCCTCACATGTTACTGGTGAGAATGTAAAATAGCACAGCTTCTTTGGAGAATAGTTTGGCAGTTCGTCAAATAGTTAAACATATAGTTACCATGTGATCTACCAGTTCCAATCCTGAGTATATAACTAAGAGAATTAAAGAGAAACCTTTATACAGAAACTTGCACATGACTGTTGATAGCAACATCAATTCAGTTCAGTTCAGTTGCTCAGTCGTGTCTGACTCTTTGGGACCCCATGAATCGCAGCACACCAGGCCTCCCTGTCCATCACCAACTCCTGGAGTTCACTCAGACTCGAGTCCATCGAGTCAGTGATGCCATCCAGCCATCTCATCCTCTGTCGTCCCCTTCTCCTCCTGCCCTCAATCCCTCCCAGAATCAGAGTCTTTTCCAATGAGTCAACTCTTCGCATGAGGTGGCCAAAGTACTGGAGTTTCAGCTTTAGCATCATTCCTTCCAAAGAAATCCCAGGGCTGATCTCCTTTAGAATGGACTGGTTGGATCTCCTTGCAGTCCAAGGGACTTGAGTCTTCTCCAACACCACAGTTCAAAAGCATCAATTCTTCAGCGCTCAGCTTTGTTCACAGTCCAAATCTCACATCCATACATGACTACTGGAAAAACCATAGCCTTGACTAGATGGACCTTAGTCGGCAAAGTAATGTCTCTGCTTTTGAATATGTTATCTAGGTTGGTCATAACTTTCTTTCTAAGGAGTAAGCAACATAGTAATAGCCAAAAAGTGGAAATAACCAGAATGTCTATCCATTGATGAGTGGATGAACACCATATGGTTTATGTGTACAATGGAATATTATTGTGTTACTTGTATTTTACTATTGTTATAAAATGGAATAAAGTATTGATTTATGCTACAAAATGGATGAACCCTGAAAACATGCTAAATGAAAGAAGCTACATAAAAGGTCACTGTATGATTCCATTTATATGAAATGTCTTGAATAGGCAAATCCATAAATATAAGAAGTAGATGAGCAATTGCCAATAGCTGAAGGAAGGAGTGAAAGGGGAGTGATTGCTAATGGGTACAATGTTTCTTTTGGGGCTGATGAAAATGTTCTGGAATTAGTGGTGATAGTTGCAGTGTTGGAATATGCTAGAAAACATTGAATTGTATACTTTAAGGGGATGAAAATGAATTATACCTCAAAATGCTGAGCTGAATTTCTGTGATCTATATTTTTTATAAATAGTGGCCAGAAAAAGTTGCACCAATATATACATACTGTGGTGTTTGAGTAATAAAATAACAGCAGGCCCCCTAGATATTCATGAGTCCAGACTGATATGTGAATGACTCAGCCAGCATATAAATAAGTAGGGAAGAAGGCATAAATATTTCTTTCAAAAGAATTTCAGTGAATACAGAAGGGGGAAATAGAAAATCATCACTAGAAAATCACAGTAATAATTGCTCATGAATGAATATTAAACAGTCAGTGAAACAGGATATTTGCGTAGTCTAAAAAACCTTACCTCAAAATGTATTGATCTTGTGGTAATTATCACATATTCTCTAATACATCTCCCTCTTAGTGGTTTAGTCCCCTTCCCCTTGAGTGTGAGCTAGACTTAGTGACTTGCTTCTAACAAACAGATGAAAATGGTACAGTAAGAAAAACCTGGCGAATATCACCTCAGCTTTAAAAATGATCAAGGTTAACATCACTAGTAATAAATCATGTTGATATGATTGCTTTTGATATAACAAGAAGGGCATATCATCTCTTGTATTCTTCCCTTAAATTCATAATTTTAATCTTTTCATGAGAAAACAGCAAAGCCAAGCACAGATTCTACAAAACACCTGACCAGAGCCCTCCAAAAGGCCAGGATTGTGGGAAGGCTGAGAGAGTGGCACAGTTGCAGGATCAGACTAAGGAGCCACGGTGACTGAATGCAACGTGGTATTGTGGATGGGACCCCGGAACAAAATAATGCTTTTAGTGGAAAAACCCAAATCTGTATCCAAATTAATAATATTATATCAATGTTAATTTCTTGGTTATGTAAGATGCTAACAGAGGAAGCCGAGTGAAGAAGGGTATGTGAGAAGATTCTCTGTAAATCTTAAATGATATTTTTTTAAGGACTAAAAGCCATTCTACTGGAAAAAGCATCAACACGGGTTCTTTGAGGGATAACTGTGTATCTAGTTCCCAGTTCTCCTCCCAGGTACATGGTAGGATTATACTTCCCTCCCCGTTGACATTCGGGTAGAGCCATGTGACTTGCTTTGCTCATGTATATAAAATATGAGTGGAAGCAATGTTTCATTTCCAGGTAGATTTAGCACTGACAAGTGGTTTTTTCCTTTGTTTAATAAAATGCTATCAGTTCCCCATATATATTATTTTTAACTGAAGAATGGAGTCCAGGTTTCATCTGACATTAAATATATACCAATAATCTTGCCTGGGAAATCCCATGGACAGAGGAGCCTGGCAGGCTACATACAGTCCATGGGGTCAGGCATGACCGAAGCGACTTAGCACACATGCAGAAGAGACTGTTCCAGTGTGCTACAATCCTACAATCCAGTGACTGTAATTGCAACTCATCACAAACCTGAAATTCTGTTCAGTGATAAGAACTCAGAAAATATTTAATGTGGGGACTTCCCTGGTGGTCCAGTGGGTGAGACTCTGGCTTTTCACTGCAGGGAGCCCAAGTTCAATCCCTGGTCAGGAAACGAAGGTCCCACAAGGCCAAAATATATAATAATAATTTTTTAATGTCCTCTTTAAAATAATTATTTTTAAAATATTCAGTGTAAAACCTAAGCTGATTTTCCTTTCAACTCCCTTGGGTACATATTTACTGTTTAGAGTCTGTTCTCATCTTCACTCACAGCAATTATACTTTGGCCTCACTGTATATCTTCAAGAAAGAACACACCCTTCGTGTGGACCTGGGCAACAAGCCTGAGACTTGAATGAGCAAGTAGACTTTATTTTCTCCAGCCCCACACCTCCAGATTCAGCTAGGGCACTTTGACAGAATTTTTAGAACTCGGAAGACAGACATATAGGACTTCCTCCTGTCCTTGGCCAATGCTTTCAGGGGGACAAAGGCAAATGAAACCATCGACTTTCTG
This sequence comes from Nanger dama, assembly GCA_917880005.1. NCBI lineage: Eukaryota > Metazoa > Chordata > Mammalia > Artiodactyla > Bovidae > Nanger > Nanger dama. The sequence continues at coordinate 77,556,532 of CAKJTW010000003.1, forward strand.
GATGGTGCTGTGTCGTGGTTCTCTGTAGCATTTCTGGATAGTATCATGAATCATAGGTTTCAAATTACCTTAATTGGACTTCTAGTCACAAGGTACAAGCGGAACAGTTGGTCTGTAAGGCATATTTAGAGCCCTTGCATGAGGCTCATGAGAAATGACAGAAGCATGACCTATAATTAAGACATCAGCTGTTGGCATTCCTCATGTCTTTATCCTCAGGTTGAGGATGAATATGAGGCACTGATAAAAATAAGATAAAATTCTTCAGGTGATTTCAAAGCAAAGTAAGAACAAAACTGAGTACCCCTCGAATCCCTAAATCCTGAAAACTCTACATCAGAGTGCAGTGGTATTTCTCTGAAAGAACCCTACAAACCCAGGATAAAATCCTGTAACAGCACTAGCTTATCATATGCAAGTCCTCAAATTCTTGGACACAGAAGACCCTAAACCCTCCCTTAACCCTTAGAAAGAAAGGGCCTCAGGTAACTTCCTCGCCCATAAAATAGATGATAAGAATATAAGGTTGGAGAACTTTTACTAAGAGGGTCACAGTCCACAGCTAGTCCATGTGCATGCACTGTTTCATCTTTCAACTCATTTTAATCTTTGTACAGTTTAAAGATAACCCTTTTGTGATCTCTTCTGAGAAGGCAAATTACTATACTGACTAATGCTTGCAGGTCAAGTGGCTGCCGCTGGTCCATTAGTGTCTGAGAGAGCCAGAAGACTCTCTCTGCTCTCAGTATCCTGGCTTCTCACCTTTCACCTTTTACCTGTGCTGGTGGCTCTGAGTAGACAGGCTATTTCTGTGAGAGGAACCTAGTGATGTCCTGGTTCAATCCTAGTTCTTTCCCAGTGCCCTAGACAGGAGACAACTGACTTAGTCTTCCTTCTCTTCCTCTTCTTTGAACAAGTGAGAGGTCTTCAGATATCTGTTCAGACTAAGTGCTTATCAACATCATTTTCATACCTCCTCCTGGGAGGAGTCATCCCTTAGGGTTCTGGGGCCAGCAAATGACACAAGAATTCTAAAGCCTAATTTCAAAGAATATCTACCAAAGATCTGCTCCACTCTCTTACAGCTCTAGTAAGTATTAATGTTAATTCAGAAAAGAAACATAACATCCATATTCTTCCCTCTTGGTCCAAATCCACATGAGAACACAGACAGAACTACACTCTGAGATTTTCTGTCCCTTTATTTATATAATTGTATCAGGAAAGTAGCCACTGGTGTCTTCAGGCTTTGCCTCTCTAGCAGAAGCAGTCTCCTTGCCCTGAGTAGTGATTTCATTCCCAGGAGAGGAAGTAGACATTGCCCTGTGTGTCTCCCACTGCGAGTTGCAGGGTAGAGTCAGGACCCAGCCAAGGCTCCAGGCAGCTCACTGCCCCTTCACATCGGAACAGGCCCAGCTACGGTGGAACAAAAACGGGAGATGAGGGCTACAAGCCTAGGGCCTCCTTACTAACTCACTTGTCTCCCACACCAATGACTTTTATTTAAAAACAAGTTGGTTACACATTATTGCAAGAAGGAGAGAAGAAAACAATTTTGATCTTCTGTCTTTCCTTACCCCAAGTTTGCTCTCTGACATCCCTTTGTCCTCCTTACACACACACACACACTTACCAGCTGCATACTGGGTCTCTCCCACAGTTTAACATCTCTGTCCTTTGAAGCTGTTACCAGCAACTCAGGCAGCACATGGAGGGCTGTGACAGGGCCTGAGTGAATCTTAGGAAAAGGAAGAGGTGTGGTGAGTTCTAGAAGGACCCTTCTCAGTCAAGGGAGCAGAGAAGTTTGCTGGGTCAGACCTAGAGCCTCCTCCTCAATATCTTGTGACCTTTCCCTCAAACTCACCTTTCTACGTTGCTGCGTCTTTAGCTCTGTGACTGTTGACCAGCCGTAGGTGTCAGTACATATAGGTGACTCTGTCTCTGAAGTTTGAGTTACAGGCATTTCTGCTTTTTTCTGCCAGATATTATCTGTGATCCATTCTCCTTCATCAGTGCATCTGGCTAGGTTCCACAGCATCCCATCAGAGCTGGCACACAAAAATGAGGACTCTGCCATTCCAAGGGCAGAGTTTCAGCCAGGTCTTAGACTTTGAAGAATCCACCATCCTCCCCAAGGCCATCTCTGGATTCCTTGGGCCCTCCCAACACCACTCACCAGATCCAGGTTTGGCCTGGAGTTACTGATATGAGGGTATTACTGGGATTCTCTAAATTCAGATCAAATTCCAGGCACTCTTCAAACTCCAATTCCTTTTGCCCCTGTGAAAGGACAGAGCGTTTTGTTTAGCCTACTTGTATCACTGCTTCCCAGACAAAATAAATCTTTTCTTCTCTGGGCTGGTCAAGACTTTTCAAAATTGCATCTGTGATACAGTAAAGTACCAAATCTTAAATGGACATCTTGATAAAATTTTACACATGTATCCATCCATGTAATTACTGCCCAAATCAAGCCACAGTACATTTCGCCACCCTGGAAAGTTGCCTCCATGCCCCTTACCCTATCACCACCCCCAGAGTCAACAATATTCTGACTTCTGTCACTATCAATTCGCTTTGCTTGTTCTTGAACTTCATTTAAGTGAAATTATATAATATGTACTCTTCTGTGTCTGGCTTCTTTCACCTGGTATAATGTCTATGAGATATGTCTGTATTGTTCCAGACTACTACCCATAGTGACAAGACAAGAGACATGAAGATCATGCAATTAAGAAAATGCCTAGGTTGATCACTTCTCAGCCTTTTGGCTAACATGAAGTGTAGTATAGGGGATTCCCAGGTGGCACAGTGGTAAAGAATCCACCTGCCAATGCAGGTTTGATCCCTGGGTCAGGAAGATCCTCTGGAGGAGGCAACAGCAACCAGCTCCAGTATTCTTGCCAGAAAAATTCCATGGACAGAAGAGCTTGGTGGGCTACAGTCCATGGAGTCTCAAAGAGTCAGATACGGCTGAGCTACTGAACATCCACCTCGGTTTATGGTTTCCCAAGATTCTTTTAAACAATAGAATCCTCTTTTGAATCAGTGAAATCTTACACGGAAACCCAATATAAAACACTCTTCAGTAGAGTTCCAGTTGAAGAAGGAGAAGGGGATTTGAAACCAACTGAGAAAGGAATGGCACCCCACTCCAGTACTCTTGCCTGGAAAATCCCATGGGCGGCAGAGCCTGGTAAACTGCAGTCCATGGGGTCGCCAAGAGTCGGACAAGGCTGAATGACTTCACTTTCACTTTTCACTTTCATGCATTGGAGAAAGAAATGGCATCCCACTCCAGTACTCTTGCCTGGAGAATCCCAGGGACGGAGGAGCCTGGTGGGCTTCCATCTATGGGGTCGCACAGAGTCGGACATGACTGAAGCGACTTCAGCAGCAGCAGCAGCAGCAGCAGCAGCAGCCTTTCACTACCTCCCTCTTTTACTCAGTCATGGCCTCGAGACTTTAAAATAGTAGTCCTGAACAAATGGTTGTTTTAACACACACCCAAACAGAACTTACTGAGAAAGGAAGAACTTGAAGTTTCATTGACTGCAGGACAAACACACCATAGTCCTGGTGGGTGGACAACATCATAGGATCTTCCGAATAACTTCGCCTGGTTTATAAGAAAGGAAGAGGCTAAGCCCAGGAACACCCCTCCATAAGACCCCAATGTTTGTTTTAGTTAGACCCAATCTCAGGGTAACTGCTAACCCACTTGTCCTTTTTCTCCAGCCTAAGAGAAAACAGCACTTGGGGTCTTACCAGATTACAGAAGGCTCATCACCGGGCTTCATGTGCAACAACTGCAAATCCGCTTTGGCCAAGATGAGGGAGTGAGCACCAGGGGCCAGGCCTACACTTGTCAGGAAACCTAAGTCCTCCTGAAGAACACGGTTCAGGCGAAGACTGAAGTTCAAACAAGGCACATGGACAAGAAAGAGTCTACTTTAGTCCACGTCGCTCGGGCTCCTCAGTTCCCCAGGAGTTCCTCAGGAGTATAGTACAAAACAAACTGTATCACCATCCCTACAAATTGCCTTCTTTCTGATTCTCTCATATTAGTATTTATCATACTATCACCTTAATCGTTCAAACTAGGAATCTCTAACATTTTTGTCCTTTCCTTCCCTCCTGACTTGCAACTGATCGATAAGCACTGCACAGTCAACTTTCAACATGTGCCTAAATCTTTCTTTCCGTCTCATCCCTGTTGCCCAGATTAGGGCCCATGTTATGTCTTCCTGGGACTAGCATCATCTGTAAATGCGGTCTCCCTACCTTTAGTACCTCCCTACTACTATCCATCCTCCACACGGCCACTAGAGTTCTCTTTCTAAAATTCAGATAATTATTCTGCTCAAAATTCTTAGCACTGTGCCCTCGACAGCCTGGCCACAGTGTATTATTTCAACGCAATACCCCACCACCACTCACACCAAGAACCCAAAGACTTAGCTATGCTCAGAATACACCATGTACTCTCACACCCCGTGCCTTTTATTAATGCTACCTCCTCTTCCTAAAACACCATTCCCTGCCCTTAATTTAAGCCCAATCTCAAACAGCCACTCTTGTAAACAGTCAATTTCTTAAACTCTGCAACCCCAGGAATTTTATATAATTTATTATAGCAGTGATTACTCCACATATTGTTGGCAGTTTACTTATATTCATATCCCTCTACTGTGAGCTCCCTTAAATAAAAATTAATTTCAATCTGGCTCATGCTGCCTGGCCCAGAACTTAGCATACAGTAAAAACTTGATAATTATTATCTTAATTGACATAATGAAGAGCAGAAAATTTCCTAGGAACCTTTTCCTTGCTTACTAACTAATATCCTATTGACCGAGTTCAGAAAGAGAGGGGAGAGACTTAAGCAAAATCCCAGGTTTAACCATATCCATTAACCCAGCCGCCTCATTTCACCTGAAATTTCTGGGTGTTGAACCCTTCTGCAGTTCCACTTGCCACTCGCTGACTTTTTCATTAGCACTGACAACAATCAAGGAGTGTGCTGAGCACCAGAGCAGAGCACTGATGCAGCCCGGAGCCTAGTGAACACAGTTCAGTTCAGTTCAGTCGCTCAGTCATGTCTGACTCCTTGCGACCCCATGAACTGCAGCACGCCAGGCCTCCCTGTCCATCACCAACTCCCCGGAGTCCACCCAAATCCATGTCCATGGAGCCGGTGATGCCATCCAACCGTCTCATCCTCTGTCGTCCCCTTCTCCTCCCGCCCTCAGTCTTTCCCAGCCTCAGGGTCTTTTCCAATGAGCTTTTCCAACAGCTGTTCGCATCAGGTGGCCAAAGTATTGGAGTTTCAGCTTCAACATCAGTCCTTCCAATGAACACCCTTCTGAAGAACCAGGATTAACCTGTCCACACCCACTACCCCCTTTTACACAGAGGCTGCTCCACAACCTCTGACCCTAGCACATGCCACCAGATACACAACCAGGGCAGAATTCACATAAAGCTGAAGTTTACTCCGCTCACCTGTGCTGTGGCCACAGCCTTTGCTTCCCACCACAAGGTCAGTTCCCCAGCCTGATTCCCCGGACACTGCTACAGAGCCGTCTGGGGCCCAGGCCACAGCAGTGGTGGCTGCAGGCCTCCTAGGCCTGCACGTGTCATCTGGAGGAGAAAGGAAGTGATTCACTGGGAGCTGGGCTGCCGCTGGGGCACAAGAGGAGCGAGCAGGCTGCCCTGGAATACTTGGTCCCACTCGCACCCACCACCCCCTTTCACACCTTGCCTCCCTCCACACCTCACTCACCTGCCTCCCCGGGCACCCGCCAGAGCCGCAGGGAGCCGTCCTCTGAGGTGGTCAGCAGGAGGCCCGAGGTCTCTGAAACAGCAGCTGCGCCTGACTGGGCCACTGTGGCCCAGCAGAGTGTGTGTCTGAAACACCTGGAAGGAAAGGATGGAGACAGAAGAGTGAAGAGCTGACCCAACGGGAGGCTGTCCCACTACCCCTCCCACGGCCCCCAGCCCGGTCCTCTCAGGGAACTCACCAAGAGTGGATGCCACAACCGTGTGGCCCCATCCAATCCAGCGGTGACCACCAGAAGCTCTGACCCCGGCTGACCGGCTGGTAAGATACAGAGGCTGAGTCAGAAGAAGGGGAGGAGGGAAGCGGCAGCGGGGACAGGAAAGTGGCTGATAGCCCGGTACCTGCTCGGGGCTCCAGAGCAGCCACACAGTGGCTGATGGGTCCTGAGTGAGCGGGGATGCTGGTCATCTCCACACCCTGACGGTCCCACACTTTCAAGGTCCCATCTCGGCCCACGGATATCACGTGCTCCTCCTGCCCAGGAAAACAGGATCAGAGAAGAGTCACACTGAGCAGGACGTGGGGATTATGGTTCCCATCACAGAGGTGCGGGCTGAGCACCTGAGCCTAGAAGCTGCTGTCAAAGAAAGAGGACAACCCGGCAGTGGGGCCAGGGGGCTCAGGGCTGCCATCCCGCCGCAAGGCCGTGACACTAGGGTACTGTGTCTTCATGCTCTCCCTCCCCTCACACCGAGCCTCAGCCTCAGCACCCTAACCCTGCTCTCACTCAGGCCCAAGCATCTCACTCTTGGTACTTCTTCTGACCTTAGGATTAGATACCCCGTGCATCCAGCCTCCCAAAGTCCCCTAACCTTCCCAGGGACCCCCGTGAGCTCTCCACCGCCTTCTCACCACGGCCACCACGGCGCTCACGGCATGCTGATGACCCAGGAAGTGACCAAGCTGCTGTCTCGACTCGGGGTCCCACAGGGCCATGGAACCATCGCTGGAGCAGGAGACCTGCAGAGCCAGAGGGCGGAGGAGCAGACTGAAACAGCACCCCTCCAGCATCTCTCTGTGCTTATAGCGTAGGATGCAGGGCCGTAAGCCTTGTGATTAAGAGCAGTGGTCATCGCGTTCTAATCCTAGTTCCACCATTCATTCCTTGGTGACCAGTTCATCTCTCTGGGCCTCAGACTTCTCATCTACTCAACCAGGAAAAGGACAGGGTACCTAGTGATATGGGGCTGAAGCATCTACATACAGGACTTAATACACTCCCTGGTACATAGTGAGCACTGAATAAAGAGTAGCTACTGTCCTTGTTATTAACATAATGTCAGTCAACAACTCTGTCTCACCCTGAAAAGGTGAAAAGTCTGCAACACCCAGGAGAGATCTGTGCCTAGAAGGCAGGGGCAGGACAGACTATGACAAGTCTATTCAACTGTTACTCATTTCTTTTTGAGAACAACAGTGATTCTGTGTTGGGAAACTAGGCTTTACTAACCCTGAGTGCATAAATTGAGACTGATTTTTCACTTAAGACCAAAGAAATCATAGCAATACACGTCTCCTGCAGGAACAGGGCATCCTAAGCCCTTAGAGAGACAGCTCTGTGTTCCTGTGAAGAGCATGGGCTTTCTTATCATAAAGTTTACTGGCTCAGCTTCTTCATTTACATGACCTTGAAAATGGTCTTTAATCTATCTGAGCTCAATATCCTTGTCTATGAAATAGAAAGAATAGCCGTAACTTCTTTACAGGATGTTGTAAAGACTATATGAGGCAACACATGCTAAGGGCTTAATCCAATATCTGACACATACTAAGTGCTCAAAAAGTGCTCTATTATATTGGGTGTTAGAAAACTATATTAATACTATATTATTATAAATGAGCATTAGGAATAGGATGAGGTAGAAAGTGTTGACCTCCCTCTCCCAGGAACGCTGCTGAGCCCTATACCATCCCAACCCCTCCACTCACCAGGAGGCTGTCTTTGGTCCAGGCACAGCCAGTGACCCAGTCTCGATGACAGGCAGAAAAGGAGCAAATCAGAACAGGGGCTTTGGGTGTTCTCACATCCCAGCAGAGCAGACTCTGGATACAAGTAGCAAGAGAGGAAGTCGTCAGGATCGTAGCACAGAGGTAGGAACAGCAGGGCCATGTCAGGTAAGAAGTTTCAAGGAAAGAAGGAATAACAAAGGAGGGCGGGTGGGCAGATCCAGTACAGGAGGTTTAGGAAAGCAAAAAGCCAGAGGAAGCAGTAGGAAGTGAGCTGCTAGGGAATCCAGGACCAGAGGGGCTGTGGGCCCCCAAGGGGCTGGAGGTCCATGGGGAGGAGGGCCCAGGGGTGCATCCTCCTGAGACTCACCCGATCCCTGCCCCCGGTGGCCAGCCTGCGCCCGTCAGTGCTGAAGCTGCAGCAGCTTACAGGGCCCTCGTGTCCCCGGAGCTCAGTGCTGCGAGGAAAGCCTTCTGTCTTCTGTGGCAGCATCAGCAACTGCCTTGGCCACAATCGCACTGTGAAGTCCTCTGCAATGGAAATGTACAGAGAGGAAGATTTCTTGAAAAGAGGAAGTGAGACAGGCCTGGAAAGCCAAAGACAAAGGCAATCCTGGGGGCTGAGGGTGATGTCTCAAGGCACAGCTCCAAGGGAGGGACTCTGTGAGTCACACTGAGACCTGGGACACAGGTCTGTCCCATGGGAGGTCACAGGACAGGAATGGCAGGACACCCAGCTCCAGCCCTGCAGTTCTCTCTAACCACACCTCCACCCTCTCCTCTGCTAAAGTGCCCAGTGTCACTCTGACCAAGCCTCCTACCTAGAAAGAACTAAGGCCATCCTGCGTTTTCACCTCGACATCTCCCTCTCTCCTCCTAAGGAGAAACCCTTCAAACAGCAAAATCCCCACTAGGCAGAAACTCACAGGGTTACAGGGTTTACAAAGGCATCCAAGAATCAGGGTTAGGGAACAAGAAGAAAACAGCCTAGACTGATTATGCAAGATAAATGCATTTAAAAATACTCTGAACACAGTCGAATATGGCTGAAATGGTATGTTTTACGTTATGTGATTTTTACCATATTAAAAGTAAAGTTTAAAAAATAAGTAGATAAAAGCGCTTTGAAAGTTGAAAAAGTTATACAGGTGTATTTTCACACACACATATATACATATGAATTGAAGAAATGTGTTCACATATTTAAAAGGAACAGTGACTCACAATCCTGCCCACTGTACCTGAGGCAACGGCCAAGAGTTCCTGGGAGGTAGCCAGTCCCAGCACAGGCTTCTGGTGTGTGGACAAGAGCCAGAGGGACTGAAGGGAGCCCCCCTGAAGCAGCCAGCCCTGCAGGGCTCCATCTTCTGCACCACTCACCAACAGCTTAGGGCTGAGCCAGGTCAGAGCAGACACTGCCACATCGAGCGCTTGACCCTGAGCCCCCTGGGAAGCTAGAGAATAAGAGACAAGAGAATAAGCCATTTGCACAGGAGACCAGAGTTGGGCAGGACAGAGGTGGGGGTTTCTTTCCAGGCTCAAAGACTCCAGCCCTCCTCCCTTCAGTACCTGAAGAAATTCTGTAGATCCGAATGCCATCTGCCCGGTACCCAACAGCCACCTGATCACCATCTGGGCTGAGAGCCACGGAGAGGGCAGGAGAGAGGTGGGGGGAACCAAGGCACCCACAGGGCTGACCCAGAGACCCGGACCACACCTGAACCTGAGGGCCAAGAAAGGGGCTTAAAGATAACCCACCCTCTTCTCCTATTAAAATCTTCCCTCCCTGGAGAGCTTCTGTGCACACACCCCAGCCCTCTCCCTGTAGCTCTCCAGCCAAGCCCCTCTAGACTCCTCGACAAAGGCCCCACCCTCACACAAATATTTCCACACCTTTGCCGCCCCCCTCCCTCATAGCCCACCACCAGCTCTCGGTGACCTGACCTTGCCGTCCTCTCCAGCCGTCAGTAACTGGCACCCAGCTCGCAGGAAAAGGGCGGCAGCAACGAAGCCTTGGTGGGCAGGGAAGGCAGCCAGCCGTGCCCCCTCCTGCCAGGCCCACAGCTCTACCATCCTGTCCAGCCGGCCCACAGCCACAACCCGCCCGGGCACACGGAAGGCCAAGGTACGGACAGAGGCTCCCGGGGCCCCCAGTTCCTACATGAAGAGAAAGAAACTGGAATGGCAGGACCTGCTCTCAACCCAAACCCAGAGTGAGCCAGGATGCAAGTGCCTGCCATTCCCCACCTTCCACTCCACTCTCCTGTGCTTCCCGCCACAGGGCCACCTAGCTCCTCTCACCTTGATGACTCTGAGCCCATCCACATGGAAAAAGCTGAAACTGCCAGCCCAGCTGCCAATGGCTATCACCTGTCCTTCTGGGTGGAAAGCAACGCAGTTCAGGGGCTTGGGACAGGGGTGCTGGGAGGTCAGCTGCCCTCGGACTATGTCCCACAGCTGGAGGAGAGAGAAGGGGAAGAGGACGTGGGATGCTGAATAGATGCCTGAGCTGCTGGGGCCACCTCGTCCACTCCCTAGCCCTCAGCAGGCCAAGCAGTCAGAGCCTCTGCCCCACTGAGAGCCACCTCATGGGGCTGACGCCACGTTTAGGGCCCATTTCACCACCGCAGGCCCCTGGCTGTTACCTTCAGGCTTCCGTCCATGCACACGGTGGCCAGCAGCCGGCGGTCTGGGCTCAGGCAGCAGCCAGTGATCTGGCACTGGTGAGCTTGGATCTGGAGCACCCTACCCCAGGGAGATAAGGTCAGAGTCCCCTGGCCACAGCCTCCCTCCTCATTCCCTTCCCCCTGGGCTTCCAACAAACAGGGAGGGCCTTCATGCCGAGCACGGGGGGCCCCTTACCGACAACCGTGCTGCAGGTCCCAGAGCTCCAGGAGCCCATCAAAGGCAGTTAGAAAGAGGGCATTGTCCGAGAGGAATGAACAGGAGGAAACCCCATCACCGCCACTCACCATCGACCTCTCCTCCTGTGACAGCGAGCGGAGAAGTCACTCAGGGCACTCCCTTGACCACCCCATGTCCAGCTCCCCCAGGCCCCAACCAGGATGGCTAGAAGAGCTGAAGCCCTTGGCTCTCTACAGTCCCTGCTGAGTCTCAAATTATGGCCCTCTGGCCCCACAGCAAGGACACTTGCGAAAAGTGCAAAGCTCTAGGCCCCACTCCAGACCCAGGCCAAGCTTGAACAGGTTCAAGTGGGACCTCATAATCCAAGTAAGATCACATCGTCTCCCCCATTTCAAATCCCATAAGCATCCCCAAGTCACAGAAGATTCTGATTGGTCTGAATTGGGAATGACCTTATATACATACATATATTTGGGGGAGAAAGGTTGACATGGGTAGAAGAGGAGAGAGTGACTGTGGCTGGGGGCCCACCTCTCCAGCCTCATCTACTAGGGCCCTCCCTTACCTGCACTCCACTGCAATCACTGCCAGCAGTTTAAGGAAACATTCCACCCGATGTTTGTGCCCAGGCTCCACACTCAACCTGGAACACCAGCCCTTCTCATCCTATGTCCTCTAGTATCTGCACGGTTCACTTAGCTCTTATCTATGTCACATGGCTACATTCTGGTTCCCTTTTTAACCTTCTGTGCCTTAAATTTCTACAAAACTGACCACTTGGTGGGCAAAGACAATGTCCTAAGTCTGTGTTTCTTCCAGTGCTTAGTACACTGCCTTCAAAGCAAAGTACAGAGCAAGCATTTGCTGTAGGATTGATTTTTTTGACCAAGCCCTTGGGATCTGATGTGAAAGTAAAGTTGCTGAATCAAACAGGGTGATAACAGGTAGGTTTGGCTTGTCTTGGGCTTCAGGGCAGGCCGGGAGGCTTTTCTGAAGGTAAACTCTGCCCCGTCTTGAGTGTCATACCTGCCAAGTTCTCAGGTCCAAAAGGTAAACTGTCCCATTGGCAGTGCCCACGGCTGCTCTTTGCCCGTTAGGGGAGAAAGCCACGGCTGTTGGGGGAGGAGGAAACTGCCAGGGACAGGCTGGATCTACAGAAAATATATCAAAAAAAAGGTGGAAATGAGGGACCAGGGGAAGGATGTGCGCTTCTCCGCCTGGAAGTCCCCTCTCATTGGTGACTCCAGTCTGTTCTTTATTCTCTAGTTTCAGAGAGGGCTGCAGCTCGCTCTCTGGTAGGGCTTGTCAGCATCTGGGGTCAAGGGTTTTACCTTTGCTGGTGCCTCAGGGTCTGAGGTTTATTAAGCCAACGCAGCACGCACTGGAGGTGCTGTCGCTGGGAGAGCTGGGGGCCCTGGCGGCAAAGAGGCGAGTCCAGAGGCTGGTTGGCTACCTGCTGGTGCAGGAGCAGTGGGTACTGGCTGAGGATGGGAGCCTGCTGCCTCAGGAAGGTGTGAAATGCAGCAACATCAGCCTCAGGAAGCTTCTGTTCCTCGCCAGGGACTGAGGAAGCTAGAGAAGAGATGCAGAGTATCACTGCAGTCAGCCTTGACTTCCGTGAACCCCAGGACCAAGCCAATCACATGATGTGTCCAAAATGCTAAGTCTTAAAGTGTGGCCCTCTGGTTCCAGATCAGGCACATCTGTTAAAACTACAAATCCGGGCTTCCCTGGTGGCTCAGTAGTAAAGAATCCACCCGCCAGTGCGGGAGACATGGGTTCGATCCTTGATCTGGGAAGATCCCACATGCCGCAAAGCAACTAAGCCCATGTGCCACACTATTGAGCCTGTGCTTTGGAGCCTGGGAGCCCCAACTACTGAACCTACGTGCCCTAGAGCCTGGGCTCCACAACAGAGAAGCCACTGCAGTGAGAAGCCCGTGCACAGCAACTAGAGAATAGCCCCCACTCACTGCAGCGAGAGAAAAGCCCAAGCAGCGATGAGGACCCAGCACAGTCAAAAATAAATAAGTAAATAAAATTATTTTTTTAAAAAGTACAAAGCTTTGGGTGCCACTCTAGACCTAGGAAACCAAATCTGAGGACCACAGCAATTTGAACAAGTTTCCCAAGTAATCTTACGCCCACCAAGATTCAATAGAGCTGAATAAAAGTCTCCTAAAAATCACTTGCTTACCCTCATGGCATTTTTCACCTTGGAATAGAAATCAACTGCTCCTTCCATTACACCTCCCTCTGAGCAGGACCCCACGAACACACCCAGGACCCCACAGCTTGGAGAAGACTCCACCCTGTAACTCATCTCACCGTAGAGGGCATAGGCCTCCAGGAGCTGAGAGGTCAGACCCAGTTCCAGGTGTGCAGCCACCACATGGAGACTGGTGAGGAACTTGGCAAGAAGGCCACGGTTCCCGCTCTGGAGCTGGAAAGTCAGACTGAATTCATTAGGGATGTGACAAGGCTGGTGAGGAGGGACGGTCTAGTCTTGGACCCTGCCTGTGCAGCTGATACTTAGACTAAACAGGGACAAAGGACCTGAAGGAGGAGGGCTGGAAAACTGAAAGAAGAGAGGTACGGAGAGTGTGGAAGGCAGGTAGCAGCCGTGGGGAGGATAGGGGCAGCTGGGGGAGGAGGGGGTTCAGAACGGCCAAAGCAGTTCCTTGGGAGAAGGTGCCGATGGGCTCTGGGGACTAACCAGGTGGTAAGGCAGGTCTGCCAGGGCTTCCGGAGGGCACCTTCGGAAGGTACCTGAGGCATCAGGGTCACACGTCTTCCAGAGCTGAGCTGCAGGTGTGGGTCACAGGAAGAGACACTGAGATGAGCTCGGCCCTGAAGCATCTCCAAAGATCACATCCCTCAGGCTACAGTGAGAACCATCCCTTCACTGGGGTGGCAGGTGAGGAGGCCAGCTGATGGGGAGCACCAGGCCCCACGCTCAGTGCCCGGGGGTTAACCGGGCTGCAGTTACCTGCAGTGAGGAGGTGCGCCATCTTCTCCAGCTCTGGCCTCTTCCCATAACGACACCTGGCAGCCGTTCTCAGGGGCCCATCCTGGAGGCAGAGCCGGGCACCAGGGCGCTCCAGGGGTCCCTCCCCTAGCAAACTGACCCCATGTGAGGGAGAGAAGGCAAGAGAAGAGGGAGAAGGCCTGTCAGTGAGCAGCCTGGCACAGAGGAGGGCTCCCAGTCCCACCTCAAACACTGGTAACTTGAGTGACAGCCATGCAGGCTCTGGAGACAAGTGTCAGGGGCTATACCAAGAGAGGAAGAGGATGAAGAGAGAGGGTCACACAGGGCCCTGCCTCAAAGACGGGGAGGCACAGGTCAGTGGGAGCTCAGTGGGGGCACTTGTACCTGCGCAGACTCTGGACGAGGTAGGCAAATGGGCCCATGGGGTAGGGGTCCCCGCTGTTACCAGCAGCCATTGCTTCCTCCCAGGTCTTGGTCCCCCTGGGAAGGATCCGCCATGCACTCAACACTCCATGCAACTGCTCCACGGTCAGACCTGAAAACCCAAGGTCGCTGGAGGCCCTAAACCAGGCAGCACACCCATCCCCACCTAATCCCTAATCACTCCCTGCATGGCTTGCTGAGACCCCAACAGAACCAAGGTCGTCCAACCCCTGAGCCCACTCCAAGCGCTGACCGCTGCGTGTGGCCTCAAGAGTGGCCAAGGCTTGGGAAAGGACGTCGAGGCCATGCTCCTGCTCCAGGGCGCCCAGGATGTGCTGCAGCAGCAGAGGGACAGTGGCTGGCAGCGTCCGGAGCCTCTCAGAAACCTGGGGGAGCACGCAAGGGGCCTCTGTCAGCGCAGGGAAGGGGAGAGGCAGCTTCAGTGTGGGTAGGAGATGGGGCAGCAGGGAAAAGCATGGGAAGGGATGAAAAGGAAACACCGGTGGGAGGGAAGCAGGTTGGGGGTGTGGATGAGGAGTGGCAAAGGAGGAGGGTGGGAAAGGGTGAGGGATGCAGATGAAGAGGTTGACTAGGGAATGGGAAACGGGGTTAGGATACAGAAGATGAAGAGTGAGGGTTCACATCCTCAACCGACCTGCTCGTAGAGCGTGAAGAGCCTCAGGTGATCGGTGACCAAGCGCAAGTAGAGCGGCAGCGCTGACCCCCGCTTCACCAGCAGCAGCCGCATCTGATGAGACTCGGAGGACTCAGCTCTGGACCAGAGAGCCGGCCCCCGGCCAGCGCCCTCCACTCGGGCACCAAGCCCAGTGCGGGGCAGCTTCTCCTCTGAGAGCCCCCACAGGGGAGAGACCCACCGTGTCACTCGGGACACAGCCATCTCTGCCCGGCACTGCTCGGCCCGCTCGCCCCACTTTCCCCCTGCACCCGCTGGTTCCACCCACCCAGATAGATAACCACAGCCATTCACCAGGGGAAAAGGACCAGGTAATACAATCAGCAATCACAATCCTCTTCCCCTGCACAGACTTCCTGAGAAAATGAAGGAGCTGGTCTGTGCGGGGCAGCTGGTAGCTTCAGCACTCGGATCCTCACAGTTCCCAGATTCACCCCTCACATCTATCAGCGCCAGCCTAGACCCAACCTGGTTGTTAAACGGTGACTCCTCCAGCCGCTTCCCATACAGGGCCAGTTCTTCTCGCACCAGCTGGGCCCGGGCACTTGGCTCCAGAGGCCCCAGGGCCACCACGTGGGCACCCTGACTCTGCTCAAGGGTCTCCCCAGGCCAGAATCACTGGACACACTCAGCACTAGGTGCACTCCCTGTGAGATTTGGACAAAAGGGTAGCGATGAAGAAGGAAAGCGGGGAGAATATTGTTGGAGAAGCCCTTCTCCCTACATCATCCCCCTCGCCTCCTTCTCACTCTCACCCGGGGAAGGGTCTTTGGGATCCAGTCCGAGATCAGCTGCCCACGCTGGTCCACCAACCTGTCAGCCCCGTCGACGATCACCACCAGAGGCTGGCCAGTTCTCAGGGACTGAGCAGACTTGGGCAGTAGCCTCTGCTGCAGCTCCCACACCAGGCCCCTGTGTGCACAGGGGGAGGGCCAGCGTCAGCGGGGGGTGGTGTCAGGGGCTATCAGCAGGCCGGTCTAGGCTGGGGAGAAACACACCGGTAGGTGCTGGGGAGGGCACTTGGCTCCTCCAGTTGGCTATGCAGATAGGCACAGAGGCGTCTGAGCAGGGTGAGGGCAAGACTGTGGTCAGGGCGGGCCCCTGAAAAGTGGAAGAAGACTAAGGGGGCCACCGTGGCCCCATCCGGAGCCTGCAGGGCTGACACAAGGGATGCCTGAGGGGGAAGAGAACAGAAAACACGGTCACAGTACGCATGCGCCAGCCTCCGGTGCCCCACCTCCTTAGCCCTCCTGAGCACACACAGCCCTCCCTCCCTCCTGTCCAGGCCTCTGGGACCCTGTACCAGGAAGGTGGTCTTGCCCTGTCCCGACTGCCCGGTCACCAGGCTCAGCCTCCCCTGGTGCTGCGTGAGCTGCCGCACTGTGTCCTGAAGAAGGCGTGGTCGAGCAGGACTCGACGGCTTCTTTAGCTGCTGGAAGGTGGCCTGGACCAAGTCATCATCTGGGATGGGCACTGGCTGCTCCGGCTGGGCCCCAGGCTGAGGGCACATGGGGAAGTGACTGTCTATGTTTCCACACTCCTCAGGACCCCAGGCCCCAAACTTACAGCACCCCCACCAAGTCACTTCCCACCCAGGACCACCCTACCCCTTCTCCACTCCCCTAGCCACCAGCACTCCTGCTGACCTGGAGGTAAAGCTTCTGGATCATATTCCACACATCCTGCAGAACCAGCTGCCCAAACTCCTCCAGCCCCCCAACATAGGGCCGGCCAGCTGTCACACCGCCCCACTCACAGCGGTATCTGTGGGCAGAGCGAGCACAAGCAGGGTCAAAGCAGGCCTGACCCACACCTCATCACATCTCTCCAGGCAGGTGCTCCCTACCTCTCCCAGCTCACCTGCGACAGGTGATCCCTTCCTGTCTGCTCAGATAGCTCTTCAGTTCTGAGATCCGATGGGCAGCCTCTTCAGACTCAGAAACAAAGTCCGATTTCCAGGCATCTGGCACAGAGCTGACCACCAAAGACACCCCAAGAGTGAGGCGGGATTCAGACCAAAGCACCTCTCCTCCGCCAGCCACCAGACCTGGCTGTGGTTCCCTGAAACTCCTCAAGAAACTGCTCCAATGGAGATCTCCCACCTTCAGCTGCAAGGCAAGCTCTCTGATTCCTGCTTCTCCATCCTAGGCACCCCCTCTTGTACTCTGAACGTTAGGAAGATAAGACACCCCTACTGAGCCTATCTGGCCTTCTGTGAAGGTACCTGAGGAAGCTAGAATCCCGGAAGTAGAGGAGAGGCTGGGCAGAAGGCTGCAGGCGGAGGCCCCGATTCAGGAACTGCATCACCTCCATCTCTGTCACGGAGCGACCCGCAGGGTACTGCTGGGCCTGCAGGGAGAGGGCAGGGAGCAGGTGGGTTCAGTCCTGGTCACACTATCCCCTCCCGTGAGATCTGCCATGACCTGGGGCCCTTCACCTCAGTAACGTTCCCCTCCCTCTCCAGACATTAGCCAGTAAAAATAGAGCTAATTGCTATCGTTTATTGAATGCCTCTCACAGGTTGAACATTTTTTGAGCCTTCTTGAAATAGATTTCTGATTCTCATAATAATCCTGCAATGTAGATATCACTGCTTCTCCTTAATATAGGAAGAAGCTGAGTCTAGATTAGTATAAACCATTTTCCATTAAGCCTCACATTGACAGAAGAGTGATCAGAACCCAGCTGTCAGATGGCAAAGCCTAATCAGACCGACCGCCGACCTCTCGCATCCTGTGGCCAACCCAGGGGTATTTCCCAAAGGAATTCCCTCATCTAGGATTTGGTCACTCACAGAACCTTCTGCCTGTGTTTCACTTCAAGTCTCAAGGATCTGCCTGTGCAGAGTCCCAGGGTTCTAGACACACCATGACTTCTCCCACCCCTGCCCCAACCACGTCTTACCCAGCGGAAGTGAGGATGGTCAGGGAGGCTGTAGCTCGGGGGACATAGCCATAGCGGGAGCCCAGGATCCCCACAAACAGCTGCGAGTTCTCCACCTCCCCGAGGCACACTTCCAGCTGTCTGCAGGAAGGTCACGGGAGCACCGTGTCAGGGAGACTGGGCCCGGCTCACAACCCACAGCATCCAAAGAGCACCTCTGGCCCATAGCCCTCAGCCATGCTTGCAGCCCCTCATCTCCAACCCAGCCCCTCTTCTCAGCAGCCCCCACACCTGTTCCGACGGGTCTCCTCCTCAGTGATGCCCCAGCGCAGGTCGATGGCATGCAGGCTGATGCGGTAGGGGGCCGCTCGGGCCTGCAGTGCTGGCAGCAGGGACCTCAGCAGCAGGTCCCGCTCCCCATGCATGTCCCGGAAAGTGGAGGAAATGAAAAGCCGGATGCTTCGCCATCTGCGGGTACACCAGGGGTCAGCCCCACAGCCCACAGACAGGCCTGTGACCATCCCTCACCCTGCTGAGCCAGGTACAACAGATGGCAGCGGGTATCCAACTGGCCTCCAGTGAATAACAGGCTTGTAACGTCAAATGCAGAGCCTGGAAATTAAATCCCACTGGCTATTTCTCGTGTACCCCTCCTGTGTCAGCAATGATTATTATGCATCTACTATCCTGCCCATGAAATGGGCCCAAGGTGCACTGTGAGGTAAGCACAATCATTCTCTCTGATTTGCTGATCAAGAAACTACAGCTTGACCTTCCTTGGTGGCCTAGTGGTTAAAAATCTGCCTGCCAGTGCAGGGGACACAGGTTCAGTCTCCGGTCCGGGATGATTCCACGCGTCATGGAGCAACTAAGCTTGCGTGCCGCAACTACTGAGCCCATGCTCTAGAGCCCGCAAGCCACAGCTACCGAGCCCACACGCCACAACCACTAAAGCATGTGTGCCTCGAGTCCGTGCTCCACAACAAGAGAAGCCACCACAATGAGAAGCCTGCATACAGCCACTAGAGAATAGCCCCACTAGCCACAGCTAGAGAAGGCCCACACCCAGCAATGAAAAAAACCCAGTGCGAGCAAAAATAAATAAATGAAAGAAACTACAGCTTAAGACATCAAGCAACTAGCCCAAACTTCAGCTACTATTTGGCAAAGCTAGGATGAGAAAGCCATGGCCCATGCCAAGAAGCCCTCTGTCTGAGCCCTGGTGCCCGCTGCCTGCCTCACTTTCTAGCCCTCTCTCCCTAGTACAGTAAGGGACATGGTCACCATCTGCGTTAGACAAACCCCTGCCTGGGAAAAAGAAATGTTCCTCAACAAATAGAGCAAGCAGCATCTCCACAGCCAGAATTTCAGTCACTTGAGTTTCTCGAGGTTTCGACTAAAGCCCCTCCCAGTTCACAAAGGCACCAAAAACAGACTGACCCAAGCTGGGAAACAGGAGCCATGGGGCTTGGCGTATTCTCTTCTAGTGGCTGGAGAGACTGGACCCCTGTCTTCCCTGGGGGTGGTGGAATCTTGAATATTTTGTCCATTTGGCCTACATGTTCTAGAAGCCGGGAGGACCCACGCTCTGCAATGAACCTGAAATAAAGAGTGACAAAATAAATGAGAACAAAATAGCAGAGTGAGAGGAAATCAGGAAGGTCTTCCAAGGGGGCAAGGGACAAAGATATGGCTAAATTAGGTCAACCAGTTAATTGGAGTTTCTTTGGAAGATTACCATAAAGAGTAAGCATAGACTTAAGGAAGGAAGCAGAACCAGAGGAATGAGGGAATAGAGAAGAAACCCAGACATAGCCCCTTCTGTGTGCATGGTTATCACAGGCTTTCTGTTGGACCAGGGGCAATTGGGCTGAGTGAAGATGTAAAGATTAAGGTTGATCAGCTCTGGGCTTGATTAGCTCTGTACCAGCCATGAAAGCGCCCTGGGAAGGGAGGAGCATGAGGCTTCCTAACATCGGGCAATGGGGGCATCCAAAGGAAACGGCAGAGGAGAAAACAAATAAATGGGAAGCCTAATAGTGGAGAAAAAATGAAGAACAAAGATTTCTGTATACAAGGCATAAATAAATAAAGTTAACATGGTATTTCCTCTGAAATGCAATGGAACAGAGGCCTCAGAGAATGAATAGAAATGATGGGACCAACTCCTGAGTTGTACCCTTAAAAGCAAACAATACAATCTCCTATGCTCCCTTTTCTCCTTTCCCACTAGATTAATACAAAAATGATGGCTGGAGCTGTAGCAGCCATCTTGAATATAAAGTAGAAGCAGAGTATTTGAAAATGGTAGAGCAACAGATAGAAGATGACCAGGTACCTGTAATATTATGTTGTTGCCATCCCTAGACAGCTGTAAAAGCAGAATAATCTTTTATCTTGCTTAAAAATGAAGTGGTTAGAGCAGAAGCCACAGATACTCTCTAAAAGATGTTCTAACAAAGCCTCCAACCTCTCCGATGTCCGTGCTATACTCACTTCAGTATCCCATCCGTACAGCCTGAGAGTGTCACGTCATTGGGATTCAAATCGGTACATCTGGCAAAGAAAGAAGTCACTAGCAGTCAGAAACAGTGCCAAGAACACAGAGTCAGTGCCCCCAGCACCCTAGGATGGACCACCACCCCGACCTCTGCGCCTTCAATAGGGTTCCGTGCTAGACTAGAACTGGGGTGGACCATCACAAAGGGGTACAGGGCCAGACTGAGGGCTTCAGGGAAGGTTCTAGCACTAGAAGTGAAACAGAGGTAAGAGGCAGAAATGGGGAGGGGCCTAGAGAGTGGGAGTATCCCAAGCTTTAGTAGGGATAGACAGGAATATGGACCACTATCTGCTGGGACTGAGAAAGGACCATGAGTGCCCTTACAGGTAACTTGCCCTTAGGAGAACACCAACAAAGAGGCACTTGGGATTCACATGTTGCCAGAAGAGCTGTTTGGCTGCATTTATCAGTTTCTCATTTGTAGTTTGGCCAAAGACAATGACCCTGTCCACCTGTAAGATGAAAGGGGAAGGGCTGAGACCAGGGAGGTGCCAAAGAGCTCAGGATATCAAGAGACAGGATCTCTGAGGGCAGAGGAACTAGGAGAACTCTGAGGTGGGTGTAAATGGCCTTTCTGGAGCATACTTAGGGTGCAAAAAGTCATTTCACCCTGACTTGAAGAGCATCAAAGTGGATTAGGGGTTGCCAAGATACGAAAGCAACCTAAGTGTCCATCAACAGATGAATGGATAAAGATGTCACACACACACACACACACACACACACAGACACTGGAATACTACTCAGCCATAAAAAAGAAGGAAAATTTGCCATTTGCAGCAATATGGGTAGAC
Organism: Nanger dama; assembly: GCA_917880005.1. Classification (NCBI taxonomy): domain Eukaryota; kingdom Metazoa; phylum Chordata; class Mammalia; order Artiodactyla; family Bovidae; genus Nanger; species Nanger dama. The sequence goes on from CAKJTW010000003.1 coordinate 77,577,529, forward strand.
CTGGATGACATTGTGCAAAATGAAATAAATCAGACAGGACAAACACTATATGGCATCACTTATGTGTGGAATCTGAAAAATACAACAAACTAGAGAATAAAACAAAAAAGAAGCAAACTCACACATACAGAGAACAAACAACTGGTTACCGGTGGTGGGCAATATGGAGGAAGGGAGAGGGAGACAGAAATTCCTGGGTGTAAGATAGGCTCAAGGATGTATTGTACAACATGGGGACTATAGTCAATATTTTATAATAACTATACTTGAACGTAACCTTTAAAAATTACATTAAATTTTTAACAAAAATAAAAAATAAAGTGGAGTTTGGGGTAGGGGTGGTGTGTAGCTGGCACATTTAGGCTCACAAAAGCTGACTGTCAAACTTACAGGAACTCTGTGAGTCAGCTATTAAATATGGCCACCATTAAATATTAAATTGCATAAGCTCACAGTCAAATAAATTACATTAAAAACAAAGGTAATAAATACTAAAACATCATCACTACCTAATTATTTTACCACATTTCACCATTAAATACTCTTGACCTTATTTACATCCATGTTATATATATTATAGAATTACTATACAAAGGTATGCTACTGAGCAACTCTTTCTAACTCTGTAGTCAATGAAGCATGTGGGTAGTTTGAAATCAGTCACGGAAGAAATATTTACACCATGGAAATTAGCAAAAGTTATTAACTAAGATGATTTTTCCAGATTGCTATTTGAGGCAAATATCTACCAGCATTAAAAAAATATATTTACCAGCATACCACTAAGGAGGGGGTTGCAGTCAGCAGGGTATTGTGCATAGGTTACAAAGAAGCTTTGAAAAATGAGATACATCCATTTGGAGGAAAACGTGGAGGAAGGGAGAGTTTCTCAGGGAAGGAGCAGTACTCACAGGGACCCTTTGGGTAGCCAGAGACAGCAAGTGCTTCCCCAAAGTAGTCAGGGAGTGTTCACAGTTTTCATCTGACTTCTGAAGGAAAGAAACTCATGTCATGCCGTTGTACAGGAAATGGTCAGTAAACAACAAATACTGTAGTCTGCTAATCTTCAGAACTGAGCAGATCCGAGCCTTTCCTGAAGTTAGCTGTTCCCAGGCATCTGTCTAGTTATGCAGTTTTGCAAGGTAGGGGTGAGTGTCTGACCTGGACTTGAGCTTGGAGTTTGGTGGCAGTTTTCAGGATGCCTTCCTCTGCCTTAATCAAAGCAGTCTTCACAGTGCCCCCTCCACACAGCAAAAGCTCCACCTGCTCCGTGCGTACCATCATCATCGCAATCAACAGCAGCACATAGTTCAGAGGGGGCTGATTGGACAAGCATCAGGGTGAAATAGGCTCCCCTATTCTAGAATCCACTTTGCCCACCCAAATCTGGAGACCAAATGTCTCCACTGGTTAGGGAAAAGTGGACAAAGTCCCCAACTGAAATAGTTTCTAAACCTTCTCTGGTGGTCCAGTGATGGACTCCATGCTCCCAATTCAAGGGATCCAGATTCAATCCCTGGTCAGGGAAGCAGATCCCACATGCCACAACTAAAGATCCTGCATGCCACAACTAAGGCCTGGCACAGCCACACAATAAATAAATAATAAATACTCCCCCACAAAAGTAGAAGGGCTTCGCAGGTGACTCAGTGGTAAAGAGTCCGCCTGCCGAGCAGAAGCATCTTACCCCTTGTGGGTTGCTTTTGGGAAGGACTCTGTCTGCACTGGCATCTGTCAGATAGACCAGGAGGGTGCGGCCTGGCAGTGGGGGCAGGCTGTGTTTGACGGAGAGGTTCACAGCTGCCTCCAGGGCCTGTCGATACCGAGCCAGCATCTCACGGTCACACTTCCACTGTCTGCAGGCAGGAAAGAAACAGACGGAGGGCTCAGGGGCTTCTCTGTTTGCTACTTGGACTTTCCACTCAAGTATTAAGTCTCCACCCATCCACAGTCCGGCTCCAGTGTCAGTAGAAAAAATAGCGACAGAACTTCCCTCGGCCCCATTCTACAGGACTCTGCTAATCCATCCCATGGAGTAGACCCACACTCTCAGACACTGCTTGCCATGCTTACCACATCAACCCATATTTACTGCATGAGGCAAGATTTAACTGCAACTTTTGGGAGGGTGGGGGCTGTGCAGGGCAGCTTTGGATATATGAGTTGCCTAACCAGGGATAAAACCGGCCCCAGTAGTCAGAGTACCAGGAAATTTCCAACTGCTGCTTATTTTTAAATTGCAATTTGAAGAACAAACACTAACTTCTTACTCTGAAAAATGGCAATTAAAGGAAAAAGAAACATTCATCCCACCTTTCCAAGACAATCTCTATTTCAGAGTAACTAAATAGCTTTAGTTCACAGAGGGTGGTTCTTTTCAGAGCTCCAGCTAGTAAATATGGAGAATGATAGAAAATGTATCATATTATTTGGCTTTTGTTTTAAAAACATCTTCAAAAAAGAAAAAGAGGGATCAGGAAATGAAGGCTGATAAAATCTTGATTTTTTCACTGAATGGGAGTCCATTACATTATTCTCATTACTTGTGTACATGTTTAATTTTTTTCATCATTTTTTAATCTAGAGAAGCCAGCAGTCTCTACCATTGCCTATCCAGTAATACATGTAATGTAAGTTTTTAGTAGCCATATTTTAAAAAGTAAAAAAAAACAGGAAAGATTAATATCACATTTAATTTAGTCTAATGTATATGTGTATTTTTCACTTCAACATGTTAATACAAAAATTAAAAATGAGATATTTTGCATCCTTCTTCACACTGCCCTCAAAATCCAGCACATCTCAGTCCCCACTAGTCACATTTCAAGTGCTCAAGAGCCACATGTAGCTGGCGGCTACCAAACTGACCAGCAAAGACATTCTGTTAGGACTACACCTTTAGCTTAATTCTTTAATGGCCCTGTGTTCAGCCACTGATCCACTGATTCAGGCCAGTCCTGGCCACCGAGTCCTATTAGAAGGTTAGATGAGACCTGCATTTGTCTTGAATGAAAATGAATGAAGAAGTATCTAAAAGGACAAAATACTGGGAATTCATCAAGCTTACAGAACCAATTTTACACCTATCTTTGAGTCTGCTTAAGGAGATGGGGAAACAGTGGAAACAGTGTCAGACTTTATTTTTTGGGCTCCAAAATCACTGCAGATGGTGACTGCAGCCATGAAATTAAAAGATGCTTACTCCTTGGAAGAAAAGTTATGACCAACCTAGATAGCATAATCAAAAGCAGAGACATTACTTTGCTGACTAAGGTCTGTCTAGTCAAGGCTATGGTTTTTCCTGTGGTCATGTATGGATGTGAGAGTTGGACTGTGAAGAAAGCTGAGCGCTGAAGAATTGATTCTTTTGAACTGTGGTGTTGGAGAAGACTCTTGAGAGTCCCTTGGACTGCAAGGAGATCCAACCAGTCCATTCTGAAGGAGATCAGCCCTGGGTGTTCTTTGGAGGGAATGATGCTAAAGCTGAAACTCCAGTACTTTGGCCACCTCATGCAAAGAGTTGACTCATTGGAAAAGACTCTGATGCTGGGAGGGATTGGGGGCAGGAGGAGAAGGGAACGACAGAGGATGAGATGGCTGGATGGCATCACTGACTCGATGGGCGTGAGTCTGAGTGAATTCCGAGAGATGGTAATGTACAGGGAGGCCTGGCGTGCTGCGATTCATGGAGTCGCAGAGAGTCGGACACGACTGAGCGACTGAACTGAACTGAACTGAACTGAACTGAAGGATAACAATCTTAATATGTATCAAAAGAGAAAGGAAAGTAAATGGGTCAGAAAATTCACAGAAGAGAGAAACAAAAGAAAAAGAAACAGATAAGACAGAGAAGAAAAAGGAAGAAGAGTATGAACCAGAGCATAGGTGGAGAGGCACTATCGTGTACAAAGAGGAAGGGAAATGCTACATAGGCTGACAGAGTCCACAGAAACCAATAAGGCAACCACAGATAATAGAGTGGAGGCCAAACACTGATTTTGTTTCACGATCTCTGCAGGACAAAGTTAAAGACTAGGTTTTCTATGCAAAAGACGATTGGAAACAGTCAAGTTTCAGCGACTGGGATGACTGACAAGCATGTTTTCACAGAATAAAAGCTAGGTTTCCAAATGACTTCCAAGCCCTTTTAGGGTGCCCTCACGCCCACCCTTTGCTCCCAGATAGCACATACTCACGCACACACCTAGCCTTGTGTATTTTCAGCTTCTTCCGCTTGAGCTGTTCATATATCACAGGGATCATCATTGCTGTCCGAAGTTCCCGACGGCTTGGTTGGCGAAACTGCCAGGAATAGGCATGCTTCTTGCCATATTTTGTGTTTTTAATTATTATCTGCTTTATCAGTTGTGTGTTGGAAGGAAATGGCAACTCTGGGTGGCAACAGGTAAGTATCTGAGTTAGGCAGCTTCTATTCCCTCCTCTTATCTTCCCATCAATGCTGTCTTGAGTCCTGACTCCTGAGGCTGGCCAGTGTCTGACTTCTGCCCACCCCATACACTCTGAGTGGAAAGTAAGAGGCTGAAAATACCGGTGCTGCTATTTCACCTGTTCTCAGACATGAAGGATAAACAGGAGTTGGAAGAAGAGATATATTACCTTTCTTTTCAAGTTGAGCCTCAAGATCATTGATGGAATCATGAGCATTAAGGAATCTGAATGGAAACTGCCGACTGTGGATCACCGTCTTCTGCAAAGCAAGAGAGGGATCATGAGCAGAGGACCAAGAGGGACGGGGAGCATCAGAGGCTTCAGGGGCCAGGAAGATGAGATAACCCCTCTATTAGACCCGGGGAAGGTGGGAAAGGACAAAATAGATATTAGACAAAGGTAGAAAAGAACAGATGTCCTGAGAGACTATGAGGAAAGAAAAAGGAGAGGAAGCAACAGAAGGTTCCCTGTTTCTTTTATATCAGACTCCCTCCTAAGTGAGTTAAATCACAGAAATTATCTCAGAAAATAAAAGGAAAGTTCTCAAATAGCCTAGTGGCTATGACCTTCCCCGGCCACTTGGAGAAACCTGGCTCCCCGCCCCTGACACGTACAGCATGCTGGAGTCTCTGCAGCACAAGCTCGTGATGACGGGCACTGATTCCAACACGCAGCAGGTTGCGCAGGTTCCGAAGCATGGCCATGAAGGGAAGTTTCCCACTGTCTGCCGAAGGTAGACATAGGGTGACAAAAGCAAACAAAGGATGAATGAGAGAGGTCAGAGATCAGAGCAAGATGATCAGAGGCCAGGCAGAATATTCACGTTAGAGGAATGAGGTGCTAATAAGTGATCTATTGTCCACAAAATGTTTTAAAGGCCTGGAAAGATAAAAATCGGGTTGCCTGATCTTGGAGCAAAATCTGTACGTTTATGGAATTAGCTATTTCAACAAACAACTTAGGTCATCATTTTGTTGGCTTCAGTCCTGAGACTGGGCTCAACTGGCAAAATACATTCTCTACAGTGATGATTTCCAAACTTTTAGATGGCTAAAAGAGAAATTTCTAAGTGTAACCTTATAAATTATATCATGGAGTACTAGCAATCATGTAACATGGACTAAGTGATTACAGGGATTCAATCTGTTTAGTATATATTGGAAACACTCTTTAGATAAAGGTAGACATAAACAGGAATGTGTGATATTTTTCCTGGGTAATCCTCCAAAACACACTCAGACCACATTACAGCCCTGGCCTATGAGGCCCCAACCCACATCCCAGTCACTAGCCCTACCATCAGCAGCTTTCATTAGGAAAGTGGTGGTAACATTTTAAGGTTATATAAGTCTTATCTGAATTATAGCTAGAAAGCTTTTGGCCTCCTGGAAGTCCTGGGGTTCTCCAGTCATAAGTCTTCTTCTGAGTTAGATTGTGTAAAACAATTAAGTTGTATACACAGTGTAAATGATATGTGACAAGTCATAAACTATTGCATTCTTTGTCAACTCATAAGTTTTGCTCAAATGTTGCTATATATGAAAGATATACAAGATCAATTTGATAAGAAATTAAATTCAATATCATATTCTTTGATACACTAGAAAATAAAATGAATACTCATTCTATAGATGAAGTAGTTCACTGATTTCATTCTAAAAAATTTGTTAATGAGTTACTAATGAGCTTCTGAGGACCAAAGAGGGATCTGTATATCTAATTATATTTTATCTTATATTGTATACTTTATTTTTTATATATATCTTCATAGCTATATTTATATAAGTTATGTAGTTCCTAAAGTACATAATTTATTAGTACACATATAAAATTTTTTAAAATACATGTACATATATTCTGGTGTATCCCAAAAATTATTTCTGCAATATATAATCCAGTGGGCTGGGGACCACTGGATTAGATTATGAGCATTTGTCTCAACCAAGATAAATGGCACAGTTTTAATTTTCAGGGTCAGAGGGAGGAAGTGGAGATGATGCATACTAGAATCGCCAAAACATGCTAGCTGCCATCCAGATCTCTTTATCCCACTCTACCCAAAGTTGTACCAAATGTTGGGGAAAAGGTTGTCAAGCATGTATGTATGTGTGTGTGTGTCTTCTGTGTTTTAATTCTCATGTGATTCTGATATATACACCGTCAGTGACAATCACAAAGTGAGAGGCATGATAAGCGGCTGAGCTATTTGGTCTGCCCTGAGTACAATCTATAAGTGAGAGCTCACAGAGGAAGAAAAGCCAGCTTGGGTTTCTGAAGCTCCAAAATATGAAGTCCATAAAACTCAAACAGCCAGGACTTTCTCATGGTCCTTTCTGCTTGTCCAGTGGATGCTAAGAGTCCACCTTGCAACGCAGGGGACTTGGGTTCAGTTCCTGGTCGGGGAACTAAGATCTCACATGCCGTGGAGCTACTGAGCCTGCATACAACTAGAGAGTCGGTGCAACACAATGAAAGATTCCATGGGTGCAAGGAAGATCCCACGCACCGTAACTAATACCTGACACAGTCAACTAAACAACAAACAAACAAACGCCAGAAACCCGCAAGCAGTCAAAAAGTCTACAGTCAGATATTTTTCAACAGAAAGAAGCTGATTTTAAACTTTCAAAGATGAAGGAGGAAGTAAAAGAAAACATGGAATAAAAAGGGCCTTCTATAGTTAAAAATAAACTAGCCAGAAAACAGACTGAGAGTAACTTGGTCCTCCCCACTGAATTCCTTTTACTCATGTGGGCATATGACCTGGAACATCTGTGTCCTAAAAATGGGCTTTGGTGGAGATTTCAGTGTGCCATGCCCCAGTCCTACTGTCTGGAAGAGTGACACAGTTATCGACACAACTGATATCAGAGAGAAGGTAATGCTTTTGTCATGTATTGATAAAGGCTTGTATTATATCACCTAACATATCACCTAATCACATCTGAAATTATGACCTACCTAGGATGTCAGTGCTATTCAAAGCAGAGGCCACTGGCCACTTTGGTGTGGTCAATGGCAGACCTGTTAAATCCAATCATTTCCAGTGATGGAACTACCAAGTGAGAATAACTGCATCACTCCATGGAAACTTCTCTTTCAGGGGCCAAAATAAGAGGCATGAGTGAGGAAGACAGGAAGGGAGTGTGATGGTCAAGGTCACTCTACCGATGAGTTCCTCCCAGACGGCGGCCTTGTTTCCCCGTGAGCTCAGCTCCCGCCTCCCAGGTCTCTGGTCGAGCGAGCTTCATCCGCTTCCCGGCTCTGCTAGAATCCCAGGGCCCTGGGAGGTGGCTTCGAGAAAAGGCCTGTAGGTTGGAGGGGTATCTGAAACAGACAAGGAAAAACATCATTTCAAAGGCATCTGAAAATAACTCGGAAAGGAGCAGTGAGTCAGTCAAAGCCAGTAAGTCCCGGCTAAGGCCAGGTCTGCTCAGACTATAAGGACTGGGGCTATGGGTGTTGAAGGTTCAGGGGGTTATCCAGATGGAGTGTGCATCTTCTCACCTGCAGCCCAGCAGGGCCTGGACAAGCTGGGCAGGCTCATGGATGTGCAGTCTCTGCACCAACTTCTTCAGGGTGAACTTTTGCTTACTCTTTTTCTCTGACACGGAACCATAGGTTGTCTCAAACTGTGGAAATATTCCCAAGTCCCACAGGGGTCATTCAATCTATGACATGGTCATTTTCTTCAGAAAACAAGACCATCCTACACCTAGATTTGACAGAGAATAGGACTAAAGAGTAAAACTCTTCAGCGGAAGGAGCTTCTGAGTAGGTGTGTGGGCTCACTGTGTTTCGTCTATACAAGTTGGACTATCAACGGTTAACAATGGATGAATGGCTTGTCAAAAGCAAGACGGGGATTGACTAAACAGAGAACAGCTGGTTCTTAGAGGGAGAGAGAGGGAAAGCAGCTCTTATTTAAGTCATTGATGGGCTTCCCTGGTGGTCCAGTGGTTAAGACTCCATGCTTCCACTGCAGGAGACACGGGTTCAATCCCTGGTTGGGGAACAAATGTCTGAGACTTGGAGCATGCAACTGGAGCACAGTGTAAGCTGTGAGGAGTTTAAAAATGAAAGAAGCTGGCTTTCAGAATCTTCTGTCTTAGAAGAGCTAAGTTTGGGATATATTAACAGGATGAAAGACCAGTGGACCAACTGAGGATGTGTTTTCTCATAATACTAATATATTTCCCTAATAATCTTATTTTAATGATGATGATATCATTCAGATCCAGGTATTGTTAGAAATCCTTTAAATACAGTAACTGATTTAGTTAGTCCTCACAAAAACCCAGTGAAGTAGGTCCTGCTATTATTCAATTCATTTTATATCTGAGGAAAATGAGGCAAGAGAAGGCAAGTCATTTGACCAAGGTTTCACAGCCAGCAAGTAAGGAGTGGAGATGGGGTGGGATTCAAACCTAGGTGGTCTGGATCCAGAGTCTATGCTCTTAACCACTAAGTGTGTGTATGTGTGCATGCTAAGTCACTTCAGTCATGTCCGACCCTTTGTGACCCTATGGCAACCTTAGCCCACCAGGCTCCTCTGTCCATGGGATTCTCCAGGCAAAACTACTGGAGTGGGTTGCCATGCCCTCCTCCAGGGGATCGTCCCAGCCCCACGATTGAATCTGCATCTCTGATGTCTCCTACATTGGCAGGTAGTTTTTCACTACTAGAGCCACCTGGGAAGCCCTAACCACTAAGACTTGTGCCTAATTTGTCATTAAAGTAAAAAGGAAAATAAAAAATTTTTATTTGGCTTATTTTGTTTAATTTGTGGAAGGTGGAGATTTCATAATGTTTTTAACTCACTTATCCAGCTGGACATGACATCTGTCAGTAAAGAATGACACCAAGGAGAGCAAAATGGAAACAAAAGAGCCTTTCCCAGTGTTCTCAAAGCCCCAAAATCACAGCTGAGAATTCCAAGGACACTGGCATGTGCCTACTACACACACCTCTAGTATTTCTAGACCAAATGGAATTCCATTTCCAAGTATTAATTGAGAAAAGATTGTACATGTACATTTAGAACCCCAGAAAAGGCACTCACCATCCTCTGTTCACCTCGAATAGGCCAAATGAACCTTGGCAAATAGGCCTGTGTCTCAGAAAACGTATGTTCTTTCTGTAAGGAGAGAAGAAACCGTTTCAAAAAGGGAGGTGATGGTTGTCCCTAGAGAGACCCATTCCACTAGCCCATCTCTATCACAAAGGAAGCGGCTGGAAAAGAGGAGGGCCCTGCTCTCTGCTGCCTGAGCTCTGCATTTCTCTGACTCCCTCTGTTCCTGGTGGTAGAAACATGTCAGTTGTTTAGAGGAGGCTGGGGCAGCGGGGGGGGGGGGGTGGGAATCAGTGTGTTCCTTCACCTTGCCGCCACCCCGCCAACTTTCTAGGGGAAAAGGGCCAGGCTGAAAATGACCAGGGTTGAGGCAGGGACTGACTGGAGGGCGGGGGTGGCCGGGGGCGCCGCTTGGCCCGGTGCTTCCGAGGGTTGTACTTAGCCAGCTGGTACTCATCAAACTGGGAAAATTTGTCCCTCATCGCAGCACGCAGGCAGGCAGGCAGGGGCGCAAGACAGTCTTCCTGTTCTCTACACAGGAGCTGTCAAGAGATGAAAAACCATCAAGGGTGAGACCACTTCCTGGGGTTCAGGGACAGCACAGGATACAAAGTCCCCAGCCCCAGCTCGACAACGACAATTTCTGTGGTCCTGGACCTGTCAGCAGACTTCTCAGAGTCTCCTTCTCTTCACTGTAAACACGAGGTCCAGAGTAACACCAATTTTTCTCAGACTCCACCCAGCCCTTCTCAATCACGCCCTCCCTGTTGGGCAACCCAGCCTGGTACTGCAAGAAACTGTCCTGTTTGGGCACCGGGCTTGAGACAGCAGGTCAAAGTGTCTGAGAGTTTTCCCCAGGGATGCAGTGAGCAAAGGAAAGGGAACCAAGTGAGAATCCAAGCTCAGGAAACTGAATGTCATACCTGGTAGAACCTGGCTACCTGGATCCAATCGGAAGGCAACTGGATGATGGCACAGAAATACCGTCGCAGGTAGGGGCGGCAGAGTGGCAGGAAGGCAGCAATGGCCAAGACTTTGTTGGCCACATCCCGGACATTCAGCTGCTGCCTGGCGTACAGAGATGCCTAGGGAACAGGGTAGGTAGTGCTGGCCTCTTAGCCACCTCTTCATAGCATCGTGCCATAAACTAACTTCCTTATCTAACCTGCCTGCATAAAACCTTTCCTGAGCCCTCCATATTGTCTATAAAGTCCAAGCTTCTTGGCTTGGCATTCTACATGCTCCATAATCTAGCCCTTATTCACCAGTCTTCTCCTAAGTCTCCATACCCCTACTTAAGGGCCTTTAACCCTTTCCCTCTTTGGAGGGCTTCTCTGGCAGTTGAGACAGTAAAGAAATTGCCTGCGGTGCAGGAGACCCAGATTTGATCCACGCATCGGGAAAATCCCCTGGAGAAGGGAATGGCAACCTACTCCAGTATTTTTGCCTAGAGAATTCCGTGGACAGAGGAGACTGGAGGTCGCAAACATTGGACATGACTGAGTGACTAGTACTTTTACTTTCCCTCTTTGGATGACCCCTCTCACTTTTCAGACTGCTGATTTATCCTGCCATCTTCCAAAGTCTAATAGGAAATATTTTCCCCTCTTCTCTGCTTCTGAGACATTTGCTATCTACTACTCCATTTGCATTTACATAATATCTGGGAAATAGATGGGGAAACAGTGGAAACAGTGTCAGACTTTATTTTGGGGGGCTCCAAAATCACTGCAGATGGTGACTGCAGCCATGAAATTAAAAGACACTTACTCCTTGGAAGAAAAGTTATGACCAACCTAGATAGTATATTCAAAAGCAGAGACATTACTGTGCCGACTAAGGTCCATCTAGTCAAGGCTATGGTTTTTCCTGTGGTCATGTATGGATGTGAGAGTTGGACTGTGAAGAAGGCTGAAGAATTGATGCTTTTGAACTGTGATGTTGGAGAAGACTCTTGAGAGTCCCTTGGACTGCAAGGAGATCCAACCAGTCCATTCTGAAGGAGATCAGCCCTGGGATTTCTTTGGAAGGAATGATGCTAAAGCTGAAACTCCTCCAGTACTTTGGCCACCTCATGCGAAGAGTTGACTCATTGGAAAAGACCCTGATGCTGGGAAGGATTGGGGGCAGGAGGAGAAGGGGACGACCAAGGATGAGATGGCTGGATGGTGTCACGGACTCCATGAACATGAGTCTGAGTGAACTCCAGGAGATGGTGATGGACAGGGAGGCCTGGCATGCTGCGATTCATGGAGTCGCAAAGAGTCGGACACGACTGAGCGACTGAACTGAACTGAACTTATTAAATAAACAAACCCTAGCATACTCTTTCTCAATCCTCTCTTCCCCTCCTCCTCAGAGAACCCTAGGGACTGGGCCTCAGACTCACCCAGAGATCCTACTGTCTTCCTAAGTAAAGCTCCTCCCGTCCCTAATACGAAGCTGCCACCACCCCCCTCATACACTATAACCAAATTCCTTTCCTCCTAGCTTCCCACTCCCATCCCTTCCTTCACGTCACAATACCTTGAGGATAAATTCAGGCTCAAAGCGGGCAACTTCGCTACAGACTTTGAGGAGGAAAGCCTGGGTGGAGTACGCTGCATCATTTGTGTTTCCATTTGCCACCACCGAAGAACACAGAAAGCTCATGAGAACCATCTGGGAATGGAGAAACAGAGGGAAGAAAGGGAGGAAAGGGGTCAGAAGGACCAACTTAAGCATCCACTCAGGCCAACTTACAAAGTCAAAGACAGACAGAAAGAACCCAGATTCAGGAAGATGTTTGTCTGGCTAAGAGGTCTGAAAAGAGGATTAGCAAGTGAAACACCAGAGCTCCTGCCCCTTCTTTCCATGGAGGGGATCTGGATCAGCCTTTGGGGACCATTCTTCTCATCTTCCTCATGCCCTTCCCTCCACCACTACCAACCTCTCCCAGCTCCGGAACTTTTACCTTCACTTCCTGAAGGATTTGTTCAGTAGGCTCAGGATGAGATTCAGAGTCCCCAGGAGTGAGGTGCAGGGCCAGCTCCTCCACCTCCTCCTCCTCTCCCAAGCTTAGGCTATAAAAAGGCATTTGAGCTTCTGCCCATTCCTTCTCTTCTGGCTTTTTCTCTCCTGAAGATGACCATTGGCCCTGGGGATAGAGGCAGTTATTAATCCCAGCATACACGGGCAGCCCCTCAAACAGACAGAGAGCTGAAAGCAGCATCCAGGGCTAGGAAGAGCCCACATCTACCTTCTAGCACCTAAACTCCTCTCCCTTCACACCCCAGCATGGATCTGTCCTGTCTGATGGAGGAGACACACTGGCACGTACACACACCCTTTCCCAAATCAACATTCTGAGCATTTACTCAGATGATTCATGATCTGCTTTCATCTTCTTATTGATGTCATAGCCTAGAAACCTGGGGCCCCTCACAACACATCTTCTAATTGATGTGAAGGTATTATGGAGTTAGAAGAAAAAAAGACCAAGTCCCAGATTAATCCCCCAGCAACTGTGATCTTACTCTCTGAGCCTCAGCTTCCTCATCCTCTGCCACCTACCTGATGGGGCTGTTAGAAGATTAAATAGGATGTGTATATGACTCTTTGAAAATTGCAAAGCCCTAAATAAATGTAAGGTAGCAGTAGCTGTAATCCTGACAATGACCCTATGAGGTGGACTTTCACTGACTTCATCTTAAAGGTGAGGAAATTAAAGCTTCAAAGGGTTAAGAGTCTTGCCCAAGGTTGAGTGGCTTGTAATAATAGGCAGAGAGGGAGGAAGGCTCAGATTCACCTTTCCCTCAGTCCAAATCTCAAGTCTCCACAGAAGGAATGTGTATCTGTCTATCGATCCTGGACCTGTATACCAAGGGTGTTAATACAGATGTGTAAGTGGACGTGTGTTTGCACATGCACACACAGTGAAGTGATCCAGGGTATTACAGTTGTGTCTCTGCCTTGTAAGATCTCAAAAGCACCTGACTGACTCTGCTACTGCAATATAATGCCAGCTCTCCTCCCATGCAAAGGCTAAGAACAAAATCTACTTCTGCTCTATTGTTCACAATCTCTGGACTCTATATGCAATAAGAGTATTGATGCTGATGAAGAGAGCCTTTGGGTAAAGGGCACCTCAGGAAGAGACTGTGAGGAGAGAGGGTACACAGATGCAGAACAGAGGGACACTGTGGCACTGAAAGCTAGTGACTAGAGCATCTAACACATACGGCTGCAGTGAAGACAACTGCCCAGAGCCTTTACCAGAACTGCTTCCTGAACCTCTCTGGGGCAGAGATGGTTTCGAGACCCTGGAGCAGGTCAGAAGGCCTCGTCCCTCGAGAGGCACTGTGCCCTCGAGGCTGGAGGCTCAGGGAGCAGGTGGGTGTTGCTGTTCAGGCTGCACAGATCAGCTTGAGCCAAGTGAGATATCTGGAGATTCTGGAGCAAGGGGCTGGTAGACACAGTGCTCTTTAAAATGGTGAGTGTGGCCAGGCACCGGTTCTCCAAGGAGAGGATGTCTGAGTGGGCAGACACATGCCCGGGTGGTTTCTCCAAGGTCTTCAGGTCAGGAAGGGTGGCCAGGCACCGGTTCTCCAAGGAGAGGATGTCTGAGTGGGCAGACACATGCCCGGGTGGTTTCTTCAAGGTCTTCCGGTCAGGAAGGGTGGCCAGGCAACGGTTCTCTAAGGAGAGGATGTCTGAGTGAGTAGACACATGCCCAAGTGGTTTCTCTGACATCTTCGGATCAAGAAGTGAGGCCAGGCACTGGTTCTTCAAGGAAAGGATGTCCATGTGGGTAGACACACACCCACGGAATTTCTCCATGACTGGGGCCCAACCTGTATATAGCTAGAAGGAGAGAAAGACAGATGATGAGCAGCTGGCTGTAGTGGGAATGCACGTGTACTGGGACTAAATCTTTCCCATAGTTCTCCTGGTAATGCCAGTGACCTGAAGGTAGAGAACAACCAGTATTTGTTTTTCTAGGACTGGGTTCCTTCCAAGGATGTATTCAGGGAGTATTCAATCCAGAGTATACAGGGAGTATTCTAAGGAGGAGGAATAGGGAAAGATAAGGCAGAAGTTTAAGAGTAAGGAAGTCTTAAAAAAAAATGAAAGAAAGAAAAAGCAAGGGCTTGAGAGGAAAGGAACATGTCTTCACACGAAGGGGTAAGGGAAAACTCTAGAGCTATCAGTATGATCCCAACTTAGCACTGGAGCCATACTGGTCATCTGGACTAGATTCTTGGTGAAAGAAAAACAAACATCTTGATCAGGTATCAATACAAACCACCTCTATTGATTTTTTTCTCCAAAACTCCAGATGTGTTTTTAATGAGCTGCTGCTGCTGCTAAGTTGCTTCAGTCATGTCTGACACTGTGCAACCCCATGGATGGCAGCCCACCAGGCTCCTCCGTCCCTGGGATTCTCCAGGCAAGAACACTGGAGTGGATTGCCATTTCCTTCTCCAATGCATGAAAGTGAAAAGTGAAAGTGAAGTCGCTCAGTCATGTCTGACTCTTTGCGACCCCACGGACTGCAACCAACCAGGTTCCTCAGTCCATGGAATTTTCCAGGCAAGAGTACTGGAGTGGGGTGCCATTGCCTTCTCCATTTTAGTGAGCAGCCATGTTTAAAAACCAGACTATATGATGATCTTTTACTTTTATCTAGTTTCACTTTTTCTATTTCATATTCAGTGCTTCATTTCATTTAGTTTATGTTTTCCAATTTCTCTCTCTTCATTTTTTTATTTTTTTAATGTTCTTGCTCAAGCTTTTTATCAAGCATAGTAGAAAAGCCTTTGTATACATATATATATAGTATGTATAATATATATTTTAGAGAACATGAATTTTGCCTAGCTAAAAAAAATTATGACATTTTAATTTTACTTGTTTGACTCAGTATGAATAGAATGCTAGGATTCTAATTTTTTTAAATAGATACAAACAAGCAAAGGTTTACTGTATAGCACAGGGAACTATAGTTAATATCTTGTAATAACCTATAATTGAAAATAATCTGAAAAATAATATATGTATAACTAATCACCTTGCTGAGCACCTGAAACACTGTAAGTCAACTATACTTCAGTAAAATATATAAAGAAAAAAATAAAGCAATTCTAAGCAGAAAAAAAAAACCCACATCAACTTCTTGCCTCTTACTCACTCTTTAACCAAGTAAATAGAATTTTATCCCCACTAGTTCTCCAAGGCTATCCTCTTAGGTAACTAATGAAATTCTGGTTACTACAAAAATAGACATTTCTTGGCCCGTATTTACTTTATCTCTCAAGTATACTATGACACTGTGATCACTCTCTCACTGAAACTCTCCCTTTGGCTTCCATGGTGCCATCCAGGTTTTCCTCTTAAAACCCTGACAGCATCTCTTGGGGGTTCTTCCTCTGCCATTCCTTGAATACTGATATTCCTTAGAATTATTTTCTAACCCTTCTATATACTACTTTTTCAAGATGGTCTCACCTACTCTGTTGCTCCAAATAACTGCTATGTTAGCAACTCACATATTTATTCCATGACCCAGGTCTCATCTGAGCTTCATACTCATTTATCTATTCCCTTGTTGGACATCACCACTTGGATGACCCAAAGGTACCCAATACTCCATAGATCCCAAAGGCATCATTTTTCTATGTCTTCCCCAAATCCACTTCCCCTTATTGCCCCCTCTGCTTACAGGGGTTTGAATAAAATAGGCTTGAGTTTGAATCCCAATGAGACCTTGGACTTGTTCCTTAAACTCTGTGCCACAGTTTCCTCATGAACAAAACTGAAATAAATGCCTACCTCATATAGTTGTACAGGAATAAATAAGGAAAAAATATATGAAGCACTTAGAGTAGTGCCTGGAGCTTAAATGCAAGTTATTTATTATTATTATCATCCAATAAACTACCAAATCCTATTGATTCTACTTCTTCAATATCTCCCAAATCTAATTCTGTTTTGCCTATCACCATCTTTGCTGAAACGCTCCAGTCCACATGGCACACAGTACATAGCTCTACCTAAAGGAGCTCCCAATACATACCCCAGAGAAGGCAATGGCAACCCACACCAGTACTCTTGCCTGGAAAATCTCATGGAAGGAGGAGCCTGATAGGCTGCAGTCCATAGGGTCCCAAAGAGTCGGACACGACCGCAACTTCACTTTCACTTTTCACTTTCATGCATTGGAGAAGGAAATGGAAACCCACTCCACTGTTCTTGCCTGGAGAATCCCAGGGACGGGGGAGCCTGGTGGGCTGCCATCTATGGGGTCGCAGAGTTGGACACGACTGAAGTGACTTAGCAGCAGCAGCAGCAATACATACCGCAGCCACCATTTACTGCATCACTTTACTTCATCAAGATAAAAATTTATCTTGTTAGGTTATCTGCCTACTTGTTCACCATTTCTCCTTAATAAGATAAAACTCCCTGAGGGTCAGGACTCCTTTGTCTGGTTCACCTCTGTAAGCCCAGCATTACACACATAACCTGGCTTCTAATCTCCCAGTCTCATTTTTTCCTGCTACTCCCATCTAACTTTACGCTTGAATCATACAAACTCTTTTCAGCTTATGAATTGCCAAAGTATCTCCTAACTCTCGATCTTTGCACAGGCAGAGGCCTGGAGCACTCATCCTTCTACTGAGACCAACCCTCTTCCCCAGCCTCTTCTTTACTAGGCCAAATTCTACTTCCTTCTCACTCTAAAGGCCTCAGTTTACTAGTCGGAGCCTCAGGTGAAACCCAGGCCCCAGCCTGGTACAGGTGGTTCTCTGTTCCCACACTGTACTTCCTCAAGCAGAGAACACATCTTTGTATTGTAATTGTCTGTTCATTTGTCTTTCATCCCCCAGACTATAAATTCCTGAGGACAAAGACCCTTCAGCCTTGTTGTTCATCATTGGTGGAACAGTGCCTAGTCCATGGGATTCAGAAGTTTTTGAAAATCTGGTGAAAGCTATAGAGCCTTTTCACATGAGTATATACTAGTTTGCATTCAGTTTTCAGGAAGTCCACCCATGTATCTCTAGAATCTCCATTAACTGCCAATTAAGAACTACCATCGGACAGAATGCTTGAATTAATATTATTAGGAATGTATATACTCTCCTATTTGGACAAATGCTTATCTCCTATTTACATTTAAGTATTTTAGGAAAAAGTATGTTGTTAGGATTAAGTCAGTCACTTAATCCTTAATATGTAAGAGTTTATGTACTGAAATATAGAATACTTCCAAGAAGACTTGAATGGACTGACAATCCAAAACCAGAAAGGGCAATGGATATCTCACGGGACATCAGTGTGGGCAAATGGAATGAAGAATGATGGCCTGGATGTCCCTGGTGGCTCAGTGGTAAAGAATCTGCCTGCCAACACAGGAAACACAGATTCAATCCCCGGTCAGGGAAGATCCCACATGCCATGGAGCAGCTAAGCCTGTGCGCCACAACAGTTGAGCCTGGGCTCTGGAGTCCAGGAGCCGCAATGACTGAGACCACAGGCCGCAGATACTGAAGGCCGCAAGCCCTAGAGCCCCTGCTTCGCAACAAGAAAAATTACCGCAGTGAGAAGCCCCACTCACCACAAACAGAGAAAAGCCCTCACAAATGAAGACCCAGCTCAGCCCAAAATTTAATTAATTTACAAAAAGAACGATGGCCTGACTTGCAGCAACAGGGATGTAACTAAAGATCATCATACTAAGTGAAGTAAATCAGAAGAGAAAGACAAGTACCATATATCACTAATACATGGAATCTAAGATATGGCACAAATGAACCCATCTACAAAACAGGAACTGACTCATAGACATAAAGAACAGATTTGTGGTTGCCAAGGGGAAGGAAGGGAGGCAGAGGGATGGACTGGGATTGGTACATACAAGCTATTGGGGTTGGTAGAAACAAACTATTACATTTAAAATAAATAAACAAGATCCTAATATATAGAATGGGGAACTGTATTCAATATCCTGTGAAAAATCATAATCGAAAAGAATATTTTTAAAAATGTGTATATGTATATAACTGAGTCACTTTGCTGTAAAGCAGAGATTGGCACAACGCTGTAAATCAACTATACTTCAATTTTAAAAAATTTAACAACAACAAAAAGAATGACAGCCTGTATGCTTTGTACATTTCACTCATGTCTTTGTGCTATATAAGTCCCCAGCAAAAGGAGTGGGGAATCTCAGAATTGACTCAAGATTTTAAAAGAAGTCACATAATAAAGTTACATGTTTTTCTCACGCTGGTGTTCGTGAAGGAGATTCAACTAACCTACAAATGAAGAGTAAAAACTCCCATTTCAAATTCCATTCTCCAGGGACAACCACTGCTAAGTTTTATATGAAGTTTCAGAAACTTTCTATGTATATACAAGTATATGTAGGGTCTATACTTCTTCTCCCATATCCACCACCCCCTCCTTTCTTCTGCTTTACACAAAGAGGATCCTTCTTTGATGGTTTGATGTCAGCACCTTCTATCACTGTGAAGCAGAATTCATCAAGTCATTGGATTGTAATCTGGGGGCTTCCCAGGTGGCTCAGCGGTAAGGAATTCACCTGACAATGCTGGAGACAAAGGTTTGATCCCAGGGTCAGGAAGATCCCCTCGAAAAGGAAATGGCAACCCAATCCAGTATTCTTGCCTAGGAAATCCCATGGACAGAGGAGCCTGGCAGGCTATAGTGCACGGGGTCACAAAGAGCAATTCAGTTCAGTTCAGTTCAGTTGCTCAGTCATGTTTGACTCTTTGCGACCCCATGGACTGCATGCAGCATGCCAGGCCTCCCTGTCCATCACCAACTCCTGGAGTTTACCCAAACCCATGTCCATTGAGTTGGTGATGCCATCCAACCATCTTATCCTCTGTCGTCTCCTTCTCCTCTTGACTTCAATCTTTCCCAGCATCAGGGTCTTTTTAAATGACTCAGTTCTTTGCATCAGGTGGCCAAAGTATTGGAGTTTCAGCTTCAATATCAGTCCTTCCAAAGAACATTCAAGACTGATCTCCTTTAGGATGGACTGGTTGGATCTCCTTGCTGTCCAAGGGACTCTCAAGAGTTTTCTCCAACACCACAGTTCAAAAGCATCAATTCTTCGGCCCTCAGCTTTCTTTATAGTCCAACTCTCACATCTATAGATGACTAGTGGAAAAACCATAGCCTTGACCAGACAGAACTTTGTTGGTAAAGTAATGTCTCTGCCTTTTAATATGCTGTCTAGGTTGGTCATAACTTTCCTTCCAAGGAGTAAGCATCTTTTAATTTCATGGCTGCAGTCACCAGTGATTTTGGAGCCCCCAAAAATAAAGTCTGACACTGTTTCCACTCTTTTCCTATTTCCCATGAAGTGATGGGACTGGATGCCATGATCTTCGTTTTCTGTAAGTTGAGCTTCAAGCCAACTTTTCCTCCCCCTCTTTCACTTCCATCAAGAGGCTCTTTAGTTCTTCACTTTCTGCCATAAGGGTGGTGTCATCTGCATATCTGAGGTTATTGATATCTCTCCCAGTAATCTTGTGCTTCCTCCAGCCCAGCGTTTCTCATGATGTACTCTGCATAGAAGTTAAATAAGCAGGGTGACAATATACAGCCTTGACATACTCCTTTCCCTATTTGGAACCAGTCTGTTGTTCCATGTCTAGTTCCAATTGTTGCTTCCTGACCTGCACACAGATTTCTCAAGAGGCAGGTCAGGTGGTCTGGTATACCCATCTTTTTCAGAATTTTCCACAGTTTATTGTGATCCACACAAAGGCTTTGGCATAAACAATAAAGAGAATCATACTTTAGAAGCTGCAGTGTTAGGTTGTTTCAGTCCTTTCGGATTCTTTGCGCCCCCATGGACTGTAGCTCGCCCGGCCCCTGTGTCCATGAGATTCTCCAAGCGAAAATACCAGAGTGAGTTGCCATGCCCTCCTCCAAGGGATCTTCCCAACCCTGGGATTGAACTGGCATTTCTTATGTCCGCTGCGTTGGCAAGCGGGTTCTTTACCACTAGCGCCACCTGGGGAGCACTTTAATAGCCATCACACTTTTAAGTTGACTCTGTGACACTCTACCCTGCTTACGCACAGCCCGGGTTCCTTTCAAGGAGCATACAGAACAAGGAAGAAGACCCATTCTCATTTGGCCTCTTCCTCCCTCCTCCAGTGTCCCTCCCATCCCCGGGCCCTCCCGTTCCTTCAGCCTTCTCGCTCCCTCTTTCACACTCCACCTCCGCTCCCAGAGCTGTCCGAGTAGCCCGGCCGAGGCACCCCAGGCGGCGCCCGCCCTGCCGCGTCCGGGGAGGTCACTACCTGGCCGTGCTAGGCCCTTCCCGCTGGCCCCGGCGGCCGAGCCCACGCCGAGATCCAGGCCGGGGCGGGTGCTGCCGGCGCTCGATCCTCCCGGGAGATACCCGGGCCGGGAGCAGCTAGCTGCCGCGCGGGACGCTCGGTTCCGGGCAGCAGAAATAGGATCCGGCTCTGGGCTCCACTGGTAGGAAGAGTGGAAACCCGAGGCGGAGCCGGGCGGGGAGAGTCTGGGCGGAGACTGTGCGGGACTAGGCGCGGCCCGCGGGGCGGAGAGACGAGCGGCTGAAGACTAGGACTGAGCGAGCGCTTTGCAACTTTTTCTGGGGCGTGCGGTTAGTGCCACTCTCAAGCCGCACTTTCTTTTCCCCTTCCTCACCCTCTCTTTTCCTGTCCCTCAGGTTTCCCCTGCTACCAAATTCTCTTCTTTCGCGAAATTTCCCCTTTTGTTATGTCTTCCAATGTTCGCTGCTGATCTGGACACATTTTGTTCTGGTATCAAATATAGTGAGACTGTTAATTCAGGCGCAAATTACTTGGTAAAAATAGAAGTAAATGGAAAGGGAAGGTCTAAAGCAATGGCCTATAACTGGATGTAAATATCAAATGATCAAACCTGAGTAAACTAAGAGCATGCCTATGTCCATCTGGAAGAGGTCCCTGGATTACAAAGAATTTTGGAGCCATTCTGAATGGCTGATGCAGAACTGTTTCCCAAAAGGGGTGACCAGACTCAGGAAAGAGACAAGTGACCTTTACCATGGTAATGCTGGTGCTGTTTCATAAAGAGCAGAGCCACACAGATTCCAGCAGGAGAAACATGCTTACCTCGTGTAAAACAGATTATGGTTATCTGTCTCCAATAAAATATCCCTTTCCTAAGGGTAGGCTTCCCCTAGTGGCTCAATCCGTAAAGAGTCTGCCCGCAATGCGGGTGACCTGGGTTTGATCCCTGGGTCAGGAAGATCTGCTGGAGAAGGAAATGGCAACCCACTCCAGAATTCTTGCCTGGAAAATTCCATGGACGGAGAAGCCTGATGGGCTACAATCCATGGGGTCACAAAGACTCGGACAAAAGTGAGTAACTTCACTTTTCCTAAGGGTGGGGAGTGGGCGTCCCAGGTTGCTCAGTAGTAAAGAGTCCGCCTGCCAAGCAGGAGAGAGGGGTTTAATCCCCAGGTGGGGAATATCCCTTGGAGGAGAAAGTAGCAATCCACTAAGGTATTCTTTCCTAGGAAATTCTGTGGACAGAGGAGCCTGGTGGGCTACAGCGTGCATACAAGCCTGGGAGGGCACTTGCATTCTCAGGTGACAGCTGAGCTTCATCTCAGAATCGAGGGCACCCAGATCCCACCTAACGTCCTTAGTTGCCTCTCTTACCACCTATCCCGTTAGTCCCAACACTCTTTTTATAAGAAATATTTTTATATTCCCTGTTTGATCCTGAGCTACAAACTATAAACAGTGTACTTTAGCTAGATACACAGTCCAAAAGTTTATAAAATGTCTAAAGAGATATTAAAAAACAGTAGAGAGAAGGTAATTTGTTATAAAATACTATGTGTTTATATATGTAAGTAGTTGGACATGATAAGAAGACACAATGAGATACTTAGATGTATACATCTCTCTATAAAATCACCTTGAATTTAACAGTTACAGAGGCAGCATGATACGGGGATGTTCAGTGGTGATTCAGATATCACAAACAGAATTGCTGATGTAGCATGATTTTCCAAAATAAGTTTTAGCAAATTTTTGAATGAAACAAGGTATAGCCATCCCACGTTGTTCATGGTAGTGGCATTCCTAGAAATTTTAGTGTATATTAAACTATGCATAAAATGCCTTATGTTTATATTTGAAATAACATTAGAGCATAATTGTGTGTGTGTATGTTCAATCGCTCAGTTGTGTCTGACTCTTTTGGATCCCATTGACTATATCCTGCCAGGCTCCTCTGTAGATGAGACTTCCCAGGCAAGAATACTGGGGTGGGTTGCATTTCCTTCTCCAGGGGATCTTCCCCACCCAGGGATGGAAGCTGCCTGTTCTGCATTGTGGGTGGATTCTTTATGGCTAGCCACCAGGGAAGCTTCTATTCAGTCTATGCGAGTCTATGCACGTCCACTTGCACTGGACAAGTGGTTTATGAACAAGCACCTATTTGAGAGCACTTGCTATCAACCAGGATTGAACCTAGGCCACAGCAGCAAAAGCGCTGAGTCCTAACCACTGGACTGCCAGGGAACTTCGCCAGATTCTTTTCCATTATAGATTGCTAGAAGATATTGATAACCTTTAACTATTTCCACTTTTAGAGTCCAAGTAAGAGTTTCATCAATAAGTTTTATCCATGGAGGTGAATCTACACTAGAGATGTGGTATGATAAAGAAATCAGGCTCAAAGGTCCTACTTGTGTTTAAATAATGTTCAGCATTTATAAACTCTATGACCTTGGGTGCATAAATTCATGCCTCTGAATTTCAGTTTCCTTATCTGTAAAATGAGGGTAATAATAGCATCAACTTTTTATGGGTTTTATTGGCATTTAAATGATAAAATGCATGTAAAGCACTTAGCACACTGCCTGGCACATAGCAAACACTTAAACTAGTTCTTTCTCTGTTATGAGAGTTGACCTTCACCAGTAAGTTGTTTGAAAAGTATGTAATGCATTGGGGCTCAGATTACCTGCCTGCTGATGAGTCAAACTGATATATAACTAGAAGACCTCTAGCCCGCTAAGTGCCTTACCCTCAGCTGGAGTCCAGATGAATCCATATCCCCTATCGCAGAAGCAATGTTAGTCTGCATTAGCTGGGCATAAGCCTGCAACCCTCTGTATGGCACTCATGGTCTCAGGGGGTGCTGCAGCACACTGGCCCCCTTTTTGGCATCATCTAGCTCACTAATCTAAAAGGATGTAGCCTGGAAACTTAATTTACAAACTATCAGCTAAACTGTTTTCAAGATGTGCATAGAGGTCCTTAGGACTATCCCAAGTTCTGTGGCTTGTGACTATAATAACCCTATGATGTTCATATGTAGATGTTATCCCCACTTTATGGATTAAGATACTGGCATTCAAAGTGATTAGGGATCTACTCATGATAACCAAAACAGCAATTGATTTGGAGCTTGAGCTCAAGTTACTACTTCTAATTCAGTTGACTCTCAAGCTGTACTTTTTTCACTGTTCTGATTAGAAATACAAGTGATTGTATTTTGAATCATCTATAAACATCTATCAGAGGAAATAAAGACTATAAAAGACAATAATCTCACCACTAATGACATACACATGTATTCATGCTTGTATATATGCATATATATATATATTTTTTTTTTTGTAGTTGTATTAGCAGGAGTTGTGATAAATTCACACTTTTCCAGCTATGATCCTTTGATCCCTAGAGTTAGCTCAGATTTGGAATGTAGTCTGTGGCCCTAAAAGAGTAATTATGACTGTCCTGCATATAAACCTAACCTGTGATGCTTGTCCCAGCCAGTCTCTGGGTCCCCATGTTATAGGTATGTCACTTGGAGATTGTGCTTATTGAAAATGTTCCTCTTCATTATCCGGACTGTGCCACCTGCCTTGGCTTCTTACACTGTGTAAAGGAAGGTTTGAATTACACTCTCTCCAAAATCTCTTCATTCCATGTTCTACTGAACAATCTTTCTATATAGTTTTTCACTCTTTGGCGTTGGATATTGTTGCTTCTATATCCTGGACTGTCAGTCTAGATTAATAACAGCACTTAGTTTTGCAGTAGGATTTTTTTTTTTTTTTATGCACTGGAGGGCTTTTGGGATCTTAGTTAACCAACCAGGATTGAACCCTGACCCACAGCAGTGAAAGGGCCAAGTCCTAACCACTGAACTGTCAGGAGTTTCCTGAAGTAGGATTTTTATGTGATTTTTACTCTTTCGTATATATTTTTCCTTTGTTTTTTAAACTTCTCTGCTATCAGATTTCCAGATGTCCAGGACAGTATATTTGACAGGGAAAATCCTGGGAGAAGGAATCAGTAAAGTTTCTGTTTCAGTAGTACAGAATTCCATGATGAGTCGAGTGAAAATAAGAGGAGAACAAGCTCAAGGTGATGACAAAGCTTTGTGTCTAAGAAAAATGATAGCACCAACAAAGCATGAGGAGCCAGGACTGATGATAGTGGTAAATCCAAGAGGAGGTGAGGGCTGCTAAAAAACAGAAAAATTTAACCAGAACCCAAGTGAGTCATTAAAGCCTAGGATAGAGGGGAAGTGAGCTTTCTGAAGAGCACCATGAAGCAAAGTAAGAGAGAAACATAGACAACCCAGAATTAGGTGTGTGTGTGTGTGTGTGTGTGTGTGTGTTGCTCAGTCCAACTCTTTGTGGCCCCATGGACTGTAGCCCACCAGGCTCCTCTGTCCATGAATTAGGCATAGGAGACTCTTATAGTCTAACAGACTTATCGGTACTGAAACTGCACACTTCCTAATCCTATCCAGTTTCTGAGTCAACCTGGAAAAGACGAGAGCAAGTGTGCAAATTCCACCCTCATCCAGAAAGGAGGTTGAAAGAAGACCGTGGAGGCAGCTAGTAGGGGATGATATACAACACTTTGGCTCATTATCTGATTTACCAAAATAAGAATCCTGCACCTCTAGGAATTCACCAAACTGTCGCCTAATTCCTGGGTTGCCATGATTGCCCACTCTATAGGAATGATTTCTGTCCTAATTCCTGATTCTCACTCCACTTCCCTTCTGGAGGCGAAATATTGCCCCGAATCTCAGTGCACTTGCCCAAGGCCCCAACTTGTTACCTGACTTAATTCAGGGCCCTCTCACTGAAGAGTGGACCATTGGCCAAGGTCCCACTTCATATCAGAAACCTCTTCCTCTCTTCTCATTCCAACCACAGTTTCAAAACTAAGGCTAGAGAACTTCCTGGTTGTACAGTAGATAAGAATCTGCCTGCCAAGGCAGAGGGCATGGGTTCAGTCCCTGGTGCGGGAAGATTCCACATGTTGTGGAGAAACTAATCCCTGCATCACAATTACCAAGTCTAAGTGCTGCAACTACTGGAGGCCCGTGCACCTAGAGCCTGTGCTCCGCAATAAGAGAAGTTGCTGCAATGAGAAGCCTGCACATCGCAACTAGAGAAAGCCTTGGCAAGGCAACGAAGAGCCAATGCAGCCAAAAATAAAATTAATTAATTAAAAATTTTAAAAGCCTAATGATAGAGCCTTCTGCAACCATCTCCCTCCATCTACATACTTTTGGACTATCAGCTCCACCTCGGATGGCACCATACCCTCTGGACACCATGATTTGACTTTCTGCAGCTTCTTTGGATTGGAGAAATAAGAATAGGAGAGTGCACCATCTCTGGAGACAGGGAAAGAGCAATCTTTAGCTTTTAAAAGCCAGTTTCCAAAGCCAGTTTTCAAGCCAGCCAGTTCCTGCAGAAAGATGAAAGAGAAGGAGGATGGCCTTAGGTTGTTTAATTTGGTGAGAAATAGGTCACAGTGACATGAGGGAGAATGGTTTTGGTAGTACAATGGAGACAAAAACCACATTACAAGGGATATGGAATGTTTTTTTTAAATGGAAAACGCAGACAAGAATGATTCAGTCATGGTGAAACCTTTATTTAAGTCTGTCTTTGCATACAAATCACCAAGAACTTGATCACAGAAGTTCACCCTAAAGACTCAATCCTTGTAGTTTCTCAGTGCTTCCAGTTTCCTTCTTCCCTGTCCTCTTTAATCTTTCTTCTCTGTTCTCTTATATATTCTGCTTATCCCTCCTCATTTTCAACTATGTTCCTAAACAGAGATACAGAAAAAACCCTTAGCAAAATGATGAAGTCTCAAAACAAACAAAAACACGTCAGGATGAAGAAAGAAGCAAGGGAGGCTCCCTCGTCTTGACCTTAGCAGAGTGAGAATCTTAATAAGCAGCGGTAAGAGAAAACTGACCTGTACAAAGAACTGGCCCTCCTTCGCCCCTAAGCTGCTCAGGGGTCAGAAGTGGAAACACCAGACAGGAAAGATGTAGGGGAGTTGTGGAGGAAGGAACACACAATTGTTAACTGAAAGCCCCTGTCTTCAGGAAGCTGTCAGGGAAGAGAGTAGGCTGGAAAAGCAGCAGAATTCCCTGAAGAAGCCCTGGAATACTGACTTCCTCTTGGCTGTGGAGACACAGGGCACCATACATCCCATTTGCCTCCTTCTTCTGACTGGAATGCCTCCCTCCTCAGATGAGTGAGTTTCTAGGGAACCTTCAAGATCCAGTTCCTTCTATATGCATCAAATGATGCCTTCCCTCAAAGAAGGCTTCCCTGGACAGAGTTCCCTCTCTGTCCTCTGGGCTTTCATACCTTCAACTGTGAGGCTTCTGGGGTATGAGGCTCTTGTGAGAACTATGAGGCAAGTGTCCATACTTCTAAGTCCACTGTAAAACTTGTATTTGCTTACAAATCTGTGTTGTAGTCAAAATCCCTGACCTTCGGGTCCTTAGTGCCTCACAGTGTACCTGGCACACAGTAGATAATTTTTAACTGTGAGGGAGACTGGAGAAAAGATAGAAGAGAAGGGGAAAGGGGACAGAAAAGCAGGGTGGAGGAAGAGAGAGAGGAAACATCTGACTCAGCTTTCCCTGGCCAGGAGAAGGGAAATGGATTCAAAAACTCTGGAAGAAAGGAACAGAGAAAGAAATCACTTTTCTGGGTCTTCTCTGCCTCTCTCCTCTCTGCCACTTCCTCTCATAACTTAGGACCACACACCTATAACTTAGGACTACACACAACTGTACCGTTTTTCCCTCCTGATCCCTTGATTCATCTCAAAGGGGAGGAAAGAAGCCAGTCAGCCCCTGACCTCTCCCACCCCATGCCCTCAAATCCTTCATCCCTTTCCACATGGACGCCTCCCTCTTTCTCCTCATCTTCCCCACCTGCAGCCTTCCTGCCTGGTTGCCCTGGCAACTCAGGCCCATGTGCTATGCCGGGTCCAGAAGGGAAATTTGTCCTCAAATTGAAATCCAAGCGGTGTGTGGCTGAGGAAACGCTAGACTGGGTCTACCAGCTACCTGAGAAAGAATATCATCAAGAGGGTTTGGGTGTCCCAGGAACTGGAGAGTAAAAAGAAGCAGCAGTTAGTCCTCCCAACATACTTCTCAACTCTTTTCACAGATGACCTTTCCTCATTTTTCTCCTTCATCCATTGGTCAGAATCATAATTTTCCTGACTGTTCTCTCATGGCCCCTATACCTTTGCTACCGATGCTTCATGACTGTCTTCCTAATTAGACGCACTTTCCCCACCAAGAATCGAGCCAGGGTCCCTAAACCTTGTAGAGTTGCCCTTAAGTCTCTTCTCCTTACCTAGATATTCAACCGTCTCTCCTTCCCCCATACTCTCCCTAGGAATTCCAGAACCACCTTTTCCTCAACGCAGATCATATATACAAAAGCGATTTATGAGTTGTAAAGCACTGCACTAGAATGAAACACTGTGATGAACAAAGCCTTCTCTTTCTCCCTGCACTCATCATCTTTATCCTCCTCTTATCCCTTCCTCCTTCCATCCAGCACTGCTTCCCTCTCACCCAGCAGGTTTAGTTTGATGCCGTGTGGGAACGAAAGCCGCGTGCTGCACAGCGGGCAGAGTCAGGATGCAGGCAGGCATCTCAGCGCGCGGCCTGGGCAGAGTCCCCAGGCACAGCCACCGGCCCAGGCCAGGACAATAGGCGTGGATGAGGTGGGGGGGGCGTACGTGCGGTGGCTGTAGCCCCCAGCACCAGCAACTCCCCTGCAGCACGGCACCTGCAGCCCCGACATGCGGGGGAGGGCAGGGGGTCAGGTGAGTCCAGCTACCAGTACTTGGATCATAGGCCTCGAAGCTCAGCAGATCCCCAGTCTGACCTAGCCCACCTGCTACATACAGCCGCCCACCCAGAGCAGCCATGACATGGCCAGCCCGAGGCACCCCCATAGGGCTCAGGAGTGTCGCTGGCTTCTCAACTTTGGGGTCGTAGTGCAGCAACGAGGCCTGGTACTGGCCAGTCTCACTGCAGCCACCGCTCACGTACAGCTGGCCCTCCAAAACAGCAGCTGCATGGGCAAAGCGTGGTGCGGGAAGAGGAGGTGCTGGCCTGTGGAGAACAGAGCACGTGGTCAGGCATCGGTCATCTTCAGCTCTCCTCTGCCAAGACCCCTGATGCCTGAAACACCCGCTTCCCTGCTCACCTCCAGACATTGAGCTCAGGATTGTAAGTCTCCACAGACCTGAGGGCAATACCACTGTCTCGTCCACCCAGGGCATAAAGCAGTCCATCCAGCGCCACCAGGGGGAAAAGGCTCCGAGGCTGGCACAAAGGTGCCATCTCTTCCCAGTCCTCTTGACTGGGGTCCCACCTGGAAACAGTGGGACAAGAGATGGGAAGAGTGACCCTGGGAGTCTGCTGTTGGGTGGCCCACAAACTCCCTCAGCTGCCCACCTTGGGACCTGCCGCTCTCTGGAGCCCATCCATACCTGAGAGTCGAAGCCAGGGTGTTAGAGTGGCTGTAGAAATCCTGTCCCCCACACACGTAGAGCACACTTCCCGCTAGGCTCGCAGCCCCGTGCCGGAAGCGCCCGGGGCCGGCAGGGCAGGCAGCCGTCCCCACTCCACAGTTCGAACCAGTCCTATGCCGCAGCGAAAGGCCCGGGCCCACCACACTCCTCGGGATGGCTGTCTGGCGGCCATGTCTGATCTGAGCCCGTCCCCGCCAATCACCACCAGTGCCTGGTCAGGCTCCCTCCGTCTCTCTTGTCCTGGAACCTCAGCCTCCACCATCAGCTGATGCAGCAAGTCAGGGCTCAAGGGTGGAGGCAGCCCGGCCGCTCTTACCCTCCGCAGCTCCCTGGTGGACATACGGCCAAGCGGACGCATCGAAGCAAGGCCTTGGCCTCCTGACTCCTCGGTGTCAGGGTTGGCAGCTAGCCAACGCCGTGCAGCCACAAAGGCCTCGAACTCCTCCTGCAAGTGTAGCTCATCACTGTCCAGGAGCTCAGCCAGGCAGGCTGCCGGTAAAGTAGGGAACGTGGAGCACAAAGCCACAGCGGGCAGGTGGGTGAGGAGGTAGTGACGGGCTTTGCTCCAGAGCCTCTCAGCCCTGGGGCTTCTGCCATGGGGATCAGGGCCAGGCAACGGGCAGGGCTGAGGCCTCGTGCCAAGGCTTTCTGGCACAGAGCCAGGCAGGAAGAGCTCTGGTACTGCAGAGCAGCCTGGGCAGCTCTCAGTAGTCCTGGCCACTTTGCCCGCACAACCCCAGAGTAGGCAAAAGAGACGAGGAGTCGCAGGTCCTGGGCAGAGATGGTGTGCAGAGACACCTCTGTGCCCTGGGATTCCCTCATCCCACTCAGGAGCATGGCCCCAAAGAACTCACTGCCACAGGCGAGGGCTGCCCGGTGCACTGCAAGGGGGAGAAGCAGAAGGGAATCCAGAGTGTGGCAAACCACTAGGCACTCTCTCGATTTCACAGCCCCCACTTTGGGCCAACCACCCAAGACCACAGGCTAAACTGATATGCGCACCAGAACACCACGAGGTGCTTGTTAAAATTAAATTTTCACAGACCCACCCCCAGAGATTTTGACCCAGTAGCTTCAGAGGGATAGCCTACGAATTTGTGTTTTAACGTTTACAAGCACCCTGCATGATTCTCACGTTAGTGACCTGAAGACACTTTGAAAAACACTGTGTGCATGTGCTCCGTCGTGTCCAACTCTTTGCAATCCCGTGGACTGTAGTCTGCCAGGCTCCTCTGTCTATGAGATTTTTTATGCAAGAAATCTGGAGCGGGTTGCCGTTTCCTCCTCCAGGGGATCTTCCCCACCCAGGGTTCAGTTGTGTGTTTCTTCGTCTCCTGCATTAGCAGGCAGATTCTTTACCACTGAGCCACCTGGGAAGCCCCTTGGAAAACATTGCTTTAGTTTTTTTGATGCAGGCCAGTTAGAAAAAGGGTCTTGACTGATTACGTGGAGAAGAGGCTATAAAGAACATTTTCTAAAAGGCAGTAAAAAGTAAACTGCAAAGACCAATGTGCAACTTATATAGGTCTTTCCATACTGTGCACAGAATAAAGTTCTTTCCTCTATGATTAGAAGAGCCACTGACATCAGCCATTCTGTTAGTCAGATTTTACTTAGAAAATGGTACCACACTCAGGAATGGCTATGATTCAACCTCATCTCACTGTCATCTTCTCTTACCCAAGATTTAGTGCTTAATACTTTCCACGTGTTATAGTTTTTCTTTGCATACCCTCCTCCTTGACAGAGTTATGGAATCACGACACTGTAAACTGGAGACCTTCAAAACCATCTAGTTAAATTGCCCATTTTAAGATAAGGAAACTGAATCCTAGTGAAAGGGAGTGACTTATTTTTTATCTCCAAGTAGTAGCCGTCTGGGCAGAGTGTCATGCACTGTGACTGCTGCCAGGCTGCACTGAGCATACTTGTGTATCAGTTCCCTGCTTATGTGCATGGCCCTCATGACACTGAAAATGTCCTATTAAAAATTAAAAATAAATAAATTATTTAAAATGTTGTTAGGGGACTTTCTTAGTAGTCCAGAAGTTAAGAATCCATTTTCTAGTGCAGGGGACGTGGGTTTAATCCTTGGTCAGGGAACTAACATCCCATGTACCACAGGGCAACTAAGCCCATGTTCTTTCAAGCCTGCATACCACAACTAGAAAGCCCTCGTGTAGCAGCAAATACCTAACACAGCCAAATAAATTTTTTAAATGTTGTTAAATAACTAGAACTCATATGCTTAAAGGCAAAGGAGAGGGGACAGTAGAAGATGAGATGGTTAGATAGCATCACCGACTCAATGGACTTGAATCTGAACTCCAGGAGTTAATGAAGGACAGGGGAGCCTTGCATGCAGCAGTCCATGGGGTGGCAAAGAGTCAGACACAACTTAGCGAACAACAACAACATATGCTTCTTAATGTAACTCAATTTGAGGCAGTTGGCATCAAGTATGAAGTATTCTGACCAAGATATTTAACTTTAATCTAACCTTTAGATTAAATTCAAGTTTGTAGGAAATTGAAAGGCTAAAAGAACAAGTTAAAAAAAAACACGGAAAATGCATACAAATCTAGAAATTGGAGCTTTCTATGGGAAAACTAATCTTGTTTCTTCAAGTCAAATCATAAAAAAAGGAAGGGAAAAGAAAGGGAAAGAGGACTGGACAAGAGTAAAGGAAGCTTCAGAGACATCTGAGTTCAGTGTGAACCTTGATTGGCTCCTGGATTGAGCAGAACAGCTCTAACAGACACTATTTTGGACAAGTGAGAAAAGTTCAGTGTGGACAAGGTGATACTGAGAAAAGGGCTTCCCTGTTGGCTCAGAAAGTAAAGAGTCTGCCTGCAATGCAGGAGACCTGGGTTTAATCCCTGGGTCAGGAAAGATCTCCTGGAGAAGGGAATGGCAACCCACTCCAGTATTCTTGTCTGGAGAATTCCATGGACAGTGGAGCCTGGTGGGCAACAGTCCATGTGGTTGTATGCACATAGAGTTGGACATGACCAAGTGACTAACACATTAATTTTGTTAGATAGTGTGGTTATATAAGAAAATGTCCTCTTTTAGAGAGACACATACCCAAGTATTTATGAGTGAAATACTTTAAACTTCACCAAAAAATAAATAGATGAAACAAATATGGTGGTTTAGTTGCTAAGTTGTGTCTGACTCTTGCAGCTCCATGGACTATAGCCCGCCAGGCTCCTCTGTCCATGGGATTCTCCAGACAAGAATACTGGAATGGGTTGCCATTTCCTTTTCCAGAAACAAATATAGTAAAATGTTAATTGTTAAGTCTGGGTGATGAAGTGTTTTCGTGTTCATCTTAATACTCTCTTTTCTTTGCTATGTGTTTGAAATGCTTCATTACAGAAAAGCAGGAAAATGCTGCTAGAAGTCCTCTGAGGCAGGTCACACAGACCCAAGCTCCCAGTGCGCTTTATGAACCTCAGGCTGCTTTAACCAGCTGCAGCATAAAGGGCAAGTGATGGCAGCATGGCTCTCCATTGTCTTTTTAAGCAGTAGGTAGTAGCTCAGTGCTTCCCAAGCAGTAAACATTAGTGACAGCTTTCACATATATATTGCCCTGAGAAAATCTGCATTCCTCAAGCCAAGCAAACCATCTCCTCTTCCATACCATCAATCAGCCTATAGCTCAACCAACTGTCAAAGGAGCCACAACCACTTATATTTTGTGCCCCTTCTTACTCATCATTATTCTCCAGAATTTTAAGTGACATATTCCCACCATTAAGTTGGAATGTTTCTTAAGGAAGTGAAAGCATCAATATAAGTATGTTTAAATTCCAAATCCTAGTGAAAACTTTATAACTATGAAATTTTAAATCCCCCTTCCATCTAGTGCTATCAGAAATTATAACAAATACTTCAAAATCTGTTACAGACTAAACATTTGGGCTCCTCCCAAATTTATATGTTGAAGCCTTAATCCCCAATATAATGGTATCTGAAGGTGGAGCCTTTGGGAGGTAATTAAGTATGAGGGGTGGAACTCATGAGTGGGATTAGTGCTCTTATAAGAGGAGACATGAGATCATCAATCTCTCTGTGTCTCTCTCTGCCATGTGAAGATTTAGTGAGAACATGGCCATCTACAAACTAGAAAGGAGGCCCTAAGCAGAACCTGACCATTCTGGCACCCTGATCCAGTCTCCAGAACCACAAGAAATAAACTTCCATTGTTAAAACACCCAGTCTATGGTATTTTTGTTATAGCAACTCAAGTTGACTAAGATAGGATGCTTTTCCTTTGGGGAATCCCAGAAGCACTTTGGGTCCTAGTCATTTTCTAATGAGTAGTAGCTATGTGACTTTGGACATGTCTTAAAGTCTGATTTCCTTATCAATAAGGTGTAAGCACTGAACTAGATAATATCTAAACTAATCCCCTTTAATTTTAAACTTTTATATGTCTACAGTCTGGCTCCAGTTGCCAGGTGCTATGTGCCTTTGGTTTGGCTGCATAAGAAGCAAGGTATGGACTAGTGAGAGCAGACTGGGCTAATGGATATGGGCTTCTATCCTGATTTTCACCAGTCAGCATCTCTGAATTTAATATTCTTTATCTGCAGCTAGAAATACCTGAGATTAAAAGAGATGGCATGTGTAAAAAAAAAAAAAAAAACTGCTGGTACCCAGTACCTCACTAAATGTTAATAGAATCTGAATAATTCTCAACTTATTCAATCCTCTTTAGCTTTCCTTGGGGCTTCCCTTGTAAAGAATCTGCCTGGAATGTGGGAGACCTGGGTTCGATCCCTGGGTTGGGAAGATCCCCTGGAGAAGGGAAAGGCTACCCACTCCAGTATTCTGGCCTGGAGAATTCCACAAACACGACTGAGCGACTTTCACTTTAGCTTTCCTAGTGATGAGCAGAGTTAACTTCAAAATGCTACAACCTGGTAGCCTTAGATTCTGGGAAAACAGTACCAGACCTTGCTCATGAACTGTAAGGTCCTTGTCTGCCGTGATGTCAAGCTCACTTAGGCAGAAGGACACACTATAAATTTTTGCACCATGTTCCTCCAGCTTTTCCTATGTCTTAAATAGAAGATGCCAAGAAGGGCCTTATGGTTAATCTCTGTTTGAGTCAATCACCTTCTGCTTGTTCTACTGGCATGGACTATATGTTAGCGCCTGCCAGCTGAATGGAAGTTTCTTGTTTCTGGGCACAGGAAAAGCCACAGCATAAATCTGTCAGTGAGCCTAGGAAAACAACTCAACTGCGCATGCCCCATTCTCAGTAGGTCAAGAGAGGCGCCAAGGCCACGCCCTGGGAAATTCTGATTTCAGCAGGATCAAAAGCACTATGCTAGGGATCGAATCAGCTACTGCTTGCACACACCATTCCAGGTGGCATATGCACCTGTCTCAATGCAATGCCCCCCAGGTCCTCACCCCGCAACCGGCAGCCGCCTGCCTCCAGCTCCAGGTCGCACCCGATGCCTTCTTGGTACAGAAGCTCAATGCTGCGCAGGTTTTCTCTCAATTCCTCTGCCTGGCTGGGCTGCTTTTCATCTTCCTGTCCACTTCCAGTCCCCTGGCGTCCCCACTGGGCCGCAGCCTTTACCCGGGGGGCTCCCAGGGCTTCCGCGGCGACCAGCACATCCTCCCATGGGGCGGGTCCCAGCACCCCCTCGTAGGCAAAGGTCAGCACGGCCTCCCCAGGCCGCCGGGGTTACGTCCAGGCTGAGGGGGGTTGCAGACCTCTGCCGCCCAGTAGCCTGCCTCTGAAGAGGCTGCTAACTGAGGCCAGGATCACCCGATGCACCCCATACGCTCTCCCCCCGACTGACACCTCTTCGTCCAGCAGCAACCTCTGCTCTCGCAGCCGCTGTGCCTCCGCAAAAAACTGGCTGGGATGCTCCTCGCTGCACAGCCCCTCGGGCTCTGCAGAGTCTTCTCCACCCTCCTCATCTTCTTCCTCCTCTTCTTCCTCCAGGGACAAGGCTGGAGAAGGAAGGCTCCCCTGGGGTCATGGGCCTGGGGCCAGGCTCTTCCAGAGGGAAAGGGGGCAAACCAGGATCTTCATCTGGGGACGGAGGCCAGGAGTGGGTTCTCTGGGTGGGCAAAGGGAGGTCAAGGTCGTCCTTCTGGACCAGAAGAGAGACTTCCTCTGCTGCCGAGGGATGACGTGTGGAGTCCGAGAGGCTCATGGCCCAAGTTCGCTGGATCGCTACAGATAGAAAGAAGAAAGAGAAGAGAGGGTAAGAGCTGGACCCACAGAGGCCAGAGGAAGCCCTGCCTCCAGCCTCATTTCCCTACTTCAGCCGCCTCCCCCTACCCCAGGGCTCTAGCATCTAGGCTACACCAGGCAACCATGAAGTGCACTGGGGGTGGCAAAAGCCAGAACAATGAGTAAAGATCCAGTGCCTGAAACTGTACCCCACCCACCTCGCCCCCATCCCTGTAGTCACCCTCCTAAGACACCAGCGTCCCACTTATCCTCTCACTTGGGCCTGCTCTACTTCTGACGGAGTGGCAGAGGGAATGCAACCCTGTCCCTGTTAGTGGTGGCACCCGGCTAATTATAGCCATTGCTGGCAGGCGAGGGGCTGGTCTCCGGGTGCCCAAACTCCAACACCCAATCCCCTGGGCCTGACCTGAGATTACCTCCTCCTCTCTTCCACTTGGAGGTCACGTCCTGGTGCTGAGCAAAGCAAACTCGGAAGCCAAGGAGGATGAGGGGATGTGGCAGAGTGAGCCAGCCCAGTATCCACTGGGCTGGGCTGGAGAAGCGGGTGAAGAAAGTCTGGACTGATACAGGGAAAAGTTGGGAGAGAGTGAAGGGTGAGTTTAGGGGTCAGTCCTGGCCTTTGTTGACTTTTCTGTGCATGCTAAAGCTGAGACCCTGGGGTGAACAGTACTGGGGTGAATCTCAGATATAATCCATCTGGTCCAAGAAGGGGAGAGGGGTGGAGGAGGTGAAGGGGGTATGGGTCAGGGCTACCAACCATGACCTACCCTTAGTGAGGGGTTTCCTTGTCCTGAGGGGGAGTTGGTGGTGAGAAAGCCAAACCCAACCCTGGAGCTGCTCTCCACCAGAAGGTTCAACAGAGAGGCACCCTCTGGTTGTTCTGGCCTGCGAAATGGGTGATAGTGACTAACCTCCACTGGATCCTCTTATGACCTCCCCTTCACAAGACAAGATGGCCAACACCTTGAGCCCCTACAAGGAAGAGGAGGAAGTGCTACCCAGCAGAGACAAACCCCAGGTCAGCCTCTTCCCTCCCCTGCCAACAAGGACAAGGACACTGGACCCTGAGTTCTCTGCCAACCCCATGGTCCTGGGACAGCTCCACCACAGCCACATGTTTCAGGAAGCTCTGCTCAGCTCTGCCATGGTGAGACTCATAGTTCACGGCGAATCCACAAAGGTTGGATGAAATCCGCTCTTCTGGGCCACCTATCCTCCATTAAACTCCTTGGGATTGACCTCCCTCCATAGCACCTCCAGGTCTTGTTGCTGACATGCTGGCTGGGGAGGGGTCTTAGCATCTCATTCAAGGGACATTATTTTTTCCATCTCTACTCAGGAGCCCCGTAGGTAACCATGTTCCTAAGAAGATCATCTGGAGAATTTTGGGACTGATAAGTCCAGACCTGGCAAGTCCCAGTTTGTGTTGGCTGGACCATGGAAGTCATGGTAACAGATTGGTGCTCAGGATTCTCAAAGGTTGAATGCATGAGATGGGGGATGCATGCATGAAAAGAGGATTTTGCTCCAGAGGAGAGTCTCAAGGGTACCTCTGAGGGTGAGAGGGCTGAGGATGACCTTGACTCCTCCCTCCCTACCCTGCTTCCCTAGATCTATTGCATGCTGGACATCCGGGGCATTATCCTCTACCTGCTGCTGCCTTGGCTCCCTGCTCAGGCACAGGTATAGGCTCATCACTGTGGGACAGTAGGAAGGGCTTTAGGACTCGGCCTGAGTGAATTAAAGGAGACCCATTCCTATCCCACTCCAGGGCTCAGATGGCTCATTATAATACTTCTGTCAGCTTTAGCCACTAATATCACCAGCCTGTGTATCTCAGTCACCTCCACCAATGGTTAGTCTCTTGTGACTCCATGATCTCTTAGGGCCCCCAGTCCTGTCGGGAGTTGCTGAGACTGACTGACTCTTCTGTCCTCTCTAGTGGCACCTACTTCCCTGTCTGGCACAACTCACCTTCTGATTTTAGCAGTTCCACGGAATCATCTTTGCTTTCTCCAATGCAGTAGCCATGCCTGTGCATATGGTAGGCTACCTGAAGACCCTTTTGGACCTGTTCTGGATAAAGCCCATCTCCTTCCTTGGTGCGCCCTTTTCTCAAGTCCACTGACCATCCAGGTTATACTTTTGTGGCTCCAGCCTGGGCAAGTCAATTTTTTTTTAAACTGAGAATAATTGCTTTACAACGTTGTGTCAATTTCTGCCATACAATGATGTGAATCAGTATATATATATACCCCCTCTCTTTGTAGCCTCCCTCTCACCCACTCCTTATCCCACCCCTCTAGGTCATCACAGTGCCCTGGGCAATTCATTTTAAGAATTAGATGGAGGCATCAAATCAGCCAATAAAGTCTCTGTGACCCGCAACCTCTGTGTTCTGCCCTTCCAGGAGTGTGGAGCACGGCTACTAAACATGGATCCTGTAAATGGGTTTTGGGTGGTGGGCCTGGTGACTGTGACTATCCTTCTGGGTATGGCATTGGCAGAATGGAGTGGGAGTCCAAGGCAGGTGAAGGGGAACTGAGTTGAGGGTGAAAAGACTAAGGGGATAGCAGTGAGAGCTAGACAGATCAGGAACAGACTGGATGTCAGGAGATGTGTGTGTGTGGGGTGTGTGTGTGTGTGTGTGTGTGGTTGACAGAATTGACTTCCAGGGACACAAGCCTGAAACTAGCCAGTTCTGCAAGGAGAGACTCCCCATGCCAGTTTTTGAAGGGGAAAGTAAAGAGGACTCCTTCTAGGGATCTGTTGGGATGAGCCCTAGACATGATTACTAGGTGAGAGATGCCCAGTTTCGTGCTCCCAGATAGTTAAAATCTTCAGATTCACCTCTAGCATGGGAAGGGATGCTTTGCAGTTTGAGGCAAGAAGGAAAAGGACAACCATTCAGCCACAATCCTTTATGGAAAGAGGCTGGCAGGAAAGGGAACAAGAGGATTGGAGAGAACAGTGAAGATGAGACACAGAGAGGGAGGAGGAAGAGTTATTTCTTCTCTTCTATCACCTCTCATTCTCTCTCTCCCTGGGGGAGTGGGGCATGGGGGATGTCACCCGTCAAGTTCCAGGTGAAGATTATCTTCTTCCTCATATTCCTCTCCTTTATCAACTACCTCCTAGGGACACTTCTCCCCCACAAACCCCAGCCAACAAGTCACTGGCTTCTTTGGGTGTCAAGGTGAGACAGTGGGAAATTGACTGAGAAATGTGTACCCTCCTCAGAAAAGACCCCTTGACTTATGAATCTCTATGTCACTCACAAGTTGGCCAGCAGACCATTCAGAGACCTTGTTAAGTCCCTGGGCCAAAATTCCCTTATGCTTCCCAGCCTAACTTAAGTCACCAACACTAAACTGAGTAGAGGGGTAATACTTTGGGCTGAATGAAAGAAACCAGGAGGAGCTCCTCAAAACCTCATATCTTCTCTCTGTTCCTTTACATAGGAAGCATTTTCTTAGAAAATATGGTTCTACAGTGGTGAGTGTGGTCCAGAGGGCAGTGTCCTTGGTGTGTTTCCCATCTTCTTCTCAGCCACTGGGGTACTCACCAGGACCAGAACCTCTGGGGATCTCAAGATGAGAAGGATGTCCAGGTCTGGAGCACACTCTATTGCCTCTCTTCTGTCCACTAATGGGTAAACTTTTGTTAATATTACTCTACTACAGGAATCCCCACATGAACTGTCCTTGCTATCTCATGGACCACACTTTCCTGCCTGAGCATCTGTGCCACAATTTAAGGTCCTCCACTTCTGCCTTCAGTGTACAATGACCTAGAACCCTGGTTTCTGCTTCTCTGAAGGGCTAGGTAATGAAATGAGCAAGAGGAATTTGTCCATGACATTAAAAGTAGTTTGTATGCTAGTAGGCCCCCAGTACTTGGATGCCATCTCAAAAACAACAGAATGATCTCTGTTCATTTCCAAGGCAAATTATTCAATATCACAGTAATGCAAGTTTATGCCCTGACCTGTAATGCTGAAGAAGCTGAAGTTGAACAGTTCTAAGAAGACCTACAAGACCTTCTAGGACTAACACCAAAAAAAAGATGTCCTTTTCATTACAGGGGACTGGATTGCAAAAGTAGAAGTCAAGAGATGCCTGGAGTTAACAGGCAGATTTGTCATTGGAGTACAAAACGAAGCAGGTCAAAGGCTAACCAACAGAATTTTGCCAAGAGAATGCACTGGTCATAGCAAATACTCTCTTCCAACAACACAAGAGAAAACTCTACACATGGACATCTCCAGATGGTCAACACTGAAATCAGACTGATTATATTCATTGCAGCCAAAGATGGAGAAGCTCTGCACAGACAGCAAAAACAAGACTGGGAGCTGACTCAGATCAGCTGGGCTCAGATCATGAACTCCTTATTGCCAAATTCAAATTTAAATTGAAGAAAGTAGGGAAAACCACTAGACCATTCAGGTATGACCTAAATCAAATCCCTTACGATTATACAGTGGAAGTGAGAAATAGATTCAAGGGATTAGATCTGATAGACAGACTGCCTGAAGAACTATGGACGGAGGTTTGTGACACTGTAAAGGAGGCAGTGATCAAGACCACCCCCAAGAAAAAGAAATGCAAAAAGGCAAAATGGTTGTGTGAGGAGGCCTTACAAATAGCTGAGAAAAGAAGAGAAGCTAAAGGCAAGAGAGAAAAGGAAAGATACACCTATTTGAATGCAGAGTTCCAAAGAACCTCTGTAAAGCATCTGCCTACAATGCGGAAGAGATAAGAAAGCCTTCTCAGTGATCAGTGCAAAGAAATAGAGGAAAACAATAGAATGGAAAAGACTAGAGATCTCTTTAAGAAAATTAGAGTTACCAAGGGATTATTTCATGCAAAGATGACTATAATAAAGGACAGAAATGGTATGGACCTAACAGAAGCAGAGACATTAAGAAGAGGTGGCAAGAATACACAGAAAAACTATACCAAAAAAAAAAAAAAATCTTCATGACCTGGATAACCACAGTGGTGTGATCACTCACCTGGAGCCAGATATCCTGGAATGTGAAGTCAAGTGGGCCTTAGGAAGCATCACTATGAACAAAGCCAAGTGGAGGTGATGGAATTCTAGTTGAGCTATTTCAAATCCTAAAAAATGATGCTGTGAAAGTGCTATACTCAATATGCCAGCAAATTTGGAAAACTCAGCAGTGGTCACAGGACTAGAAAAGGTCAGTTCTCATTCCAACCCCAAAGACAGGCAGTGCCAAAAATGTTCAAACTACTGCACAATTGCGCTCATCTCACATGCTAGCAAAGTAATGCTCAAAATTCTCCAAGCCAGGCTTCAACAGTACATGAACCATGAACTTCCAGGTGTTCAAGCTGGTTTTAGAAAAGGCAGAGGAACCAGAGACCAAGTTGCCAACATTCACTGGATCATCAGAAAAGCAAGAAAGTTCCAGAAAAACATCTATTATTGACTGTGTGAAAGCCTTTGACTATGAGGATCACAACAAACTGTGGAAAATTCTTAAAGGGAAGGGAATACCAGATCACCTGACCTGCCTCTTAAGAAGTCTGTATGCAGGTCTAGAAGCAACAGTTAGAACTGGACATGGACCAAAACTGGTTCCAAATCTGGAAAGCAGTACTTCAAGGCTGTATATTGTTACCCTGCCTATTTAAATTATATGCAAAGTACATCATGAGAAATGCCGGGCTGGATGAAGTACAATCTTGAATCAAGATTGCTGGGAGAAATATCAATAACCTCAGTTATGCAGATGACACCACCCTTATGGCAGAAAGTGAAGAGGAACTAAGGAGCCTCTTGATGAAAGTGAAAGAGAGTGAAAAAGTTGAGCTTAAAGCTCAACATTCAGAAAACAAAGATCATGGCATCCGGTCCCATCATTTCATGGCAAATAGATGGGGAAACAATGGAAACAGTGACAGATTTTATTTGGGGGGCTCCAAAATCACTAGGTCTGTCTAGTCAAGGCTATGGTTTTTCCTGTGGTCATGTATGGATGTGAGAGTTGGACTGTGAAGAAGGCTAAGCACCGAAGAATTGATGCTTTTGAACTGTGGTGTTGGAGAAGACTCTTGAGAGTCCCTTGGACTGCAAGGAGATCCAACCAGTCCATGCTGAAGGAGATCAGCCCTGGGATTTCTTTGGAAGGAATAATGCTAAAGCTGAAACTCCAGTACTTTGGCCACCTCATGCGAAGAGCTGACTCATTGGAAAAGACTCTGATGATGGGAAGGATTGGGGGCAGGAGGAGAAGGGGACGACAGAGGATGAGATGGCTGGATGGCATCACGGACTCGATGAATGTGAGTCTGAGTGAACTCTGGGAGATGGTGATGGACAGGGAGGTCTGGCGTGCTGCGATTCATGGGGTCGCAAAGAGTTGGACAGACTGAGCGACTGAACTGAAATGAACTGAAAATCACTGCAGATGGTGACTGCAACCATGAAATTAAAAGACGCTTGCTCCTTGGAAGAAAAGCTATGACCAACCTAGACAGCATAAGAAAAAGCAGAGACATACTTTGCCAACAAAGGTCCGTGTAGTTAAAGCTATGGTCCAGTAGTCATGTATGGATGTGAGAGTTGGACTATAAAGAAATCTGAGTGCCAAAGAATTGATGCTTTTGAACTGTGGTGCTAGAGAAGATTCTTGAGAGTCTCTTGGATTGCAGGGAGATTGAACCAGTCAATCGTAAAGGAAATCAGTCCAGAATGTTCATTGGAAGGACTGATGCTGAAGCTGAAATTCCAACACTTTGGCCACCGGATGCAAAGAACTGACTCCAAAAACTGAACTTGGAGAAGACCCTGATGCTGGAAAAGATTGAAGGCAGTAGGAGAAGGGGACAACAGAGGATGAGATGGTTGGATGGCATCACCAACTGGATGGACATGAGTTTGAGCACGCTCTGGGAGTTGGTGATGGACAGGGAAGCCTGACATGCTGCAGTCCATGGGGTCACAAAGAGTCAGACTCGACTGACTGACTGA
The DNA here is from genome assembly GCA_917880005.1 of Nanger dama. NCBI lineage: Eukaryota > Metazoa > Chordata > Mammalia > Artiodactyla > Bovidae > Nanger > Nanger dama. The sequence goes on from CAKJTW010000003.1 coordinate 77,620,166, forward strand.
ACTGAAGGCGCCTATCCTCTTTTTCAGCAGTTCTCTCCATCCTTCATCTCATTGATGAATTGTATGGTGTACTTTGATTATTGAATTTGGTCCTCCCCCAACTCTATTCCTCTTTAGCACTGGTGGTACCCAGACAGTCCTACTGCTTTGGGGTGGGGGTCCTCTCCCCATGAAGGGATGTGTGCCCTAAATCTCATTTCAGGGTTCCTGCATGATTTGAGCTGTTGGGCCTTTTTTTTTTTCCCCACTTTGGCTATACCAGGTCTTAGTTATGGCATGTGAGATCTTTTAGTTACAGCATATGGGATATAGTTCCCTGACCAAGGGTTGAACTCATGCCCCCGTGGTGGGAACGTGGGGTCTTAGCCACTGGGCCACCAGGGAAGTCCCTGAGATGTTTGAGGAAATAGGACTGACATGGGTGTACAGAGTGGGTGCTGCCTAGTGTCAGATTGCCAGTATGGCTGGTGTTTCGGCAGATATTGAGAGTCACAGTCTTGCCTCTGTGGGCTCTCTGACTATGACCAGGTGAGTGAACCAGAGGGAAGATTAGAGAGATAAATCTTACCTAACCCATTTCCCAGCATAGAGTAGATGCCCCAAAATCAATAATGACTTAAGTGGATTCAGGGAGGAGGAGCCAGAATCTGACAAAAGAGGAATTTCTGTGACGGCGGGTACTGGCCGTGGGGAGAGTGGCTAGAGTCTCCAGCTAAATATGTCTGAACAGGCTTATAGTTGCCAGTTTGGAAGAAATGCCAACAAAACAGAAAAAACTAAAGAGTAAAGAAGCCCTTTATATCTAAATTCCCAAGGACAGAAATTTCAGGGGACACACTCTCTGTCCCCTGTTGAATCTGGGGTTTACTGTCTCTGTAGCCAAAAGGCCTCTGAAGACTTGGTGGCCTTCTACGGAGTGCAGGAGCCACACCAAAGGGGGCCTGACATCTGTCTCTCTCAGCACCCCTGTTCCTTCAGGCTGTACCTCTAAGCAGGACCTGTGGACAAGCCCGAAGCAGGTGGGCATACAGGAACTGCCCCATTAACGTGGGGCAGTTGTCCCAGAGTACAGACTGACAATGGTGCTTTCCCTGGTCCTGTTCGCTTTTCCTAAACATGCAGTCAGAGCGGCACATGTGCTTTCATGAAGTCCTATGGCTGTTCTCACAGACAAGAGTCTGGAAGATTCCAAGCTACAGGGTCACAGACCTCAGGGGTTGGACTAGTTCAGTGGTAGAGAAGCTGAGCAACAGGTTCTTTTTCTCACAGAGCCTTCTGTAACAGGAGCCTACCTGTCATCCCATCAGCCTGCCCTGGGGTGCTATATCTGAGCTGGCTGAAGATGCTGTCCAGGGGCCTGATGTTCCTATTGCCTTCATCTGTGAAAATCAGCAGGACACTCTGATCCTTTACTGTTAGTAAGAGGCTCAGGAAGTGAGACAGCTAGGAGTTCATAATTTAGGACTCAAGGAGCCATTTTAATCTCCTGGTTCCATAAACTTCGGGTCTACTCTTGTGTAGCCCAAAGCTTTGGACGTACAAGGGTTTTGTTATTATTTTTGGTTGTGCTGGGTCTTCGCTGCTACACACTAGTTTTCTCTAGTTGCTGCAGGTGGGAGCTACTCTCTAGTCGCAGTGCGCAGCCATCTCGTTGCAGTGGCTTCTCGTTACCAAACACGAGGTCTAGAGCATGTGAGCTTCAGTAGCTGTGGAACATGGGCCTGAGTTGCCCCATGGCAGTGGGGTCTTCCCAGACCAGGGATGGGTCCCGTGTCCCTGTATTGACAGGTGGACTCAACGACTGGACCACCAGGGAAGCTCCATACAAGGGTTTTACAACAGCCCAGTTTCCTGGTGGCTCAGATGGTAAAGCGTCTGCCTACAATGTGAGAGACCTGGGTTTGATCCCTGGGTCGGGAAGATCCCCAGCAGAAGGAAATGGCAACCTACATCAGTCCTCTTGCCTGGAAAATCCCATGGATGGAGGAGCCTGGTAGGCTACAGTCCCTAGGGTTGGAAAGAGTCGGACACAACTGAGTGACTTCACTTTCACTTTAAAGTTTCCTAAGGAGAGAATCCCCCCCCACCCCGCCTCCACTGAACAATACGAACTTCGGCTACAGTGCCAAAGACAGCCCTTCTCCAAAATCTATTCCACCTCAGGATATTAATAAAAATTTACAAATAAACACCTGAGGCTAATGTGTAATAATAAACTTGAAAACTCCCTGAGCCTAGAGAAACAGATCATTCCTGTTCTCAAATACAGATAAGAACTGATCTTCTATCTTCCTTTTCAAAGTTTCCACTTTAGACCTCTACCCCTAAATGCATTTCAACCCATTTATGTCTATCCTTTGTAAAAAAAAAAAAAAAAAAGAATATTTATCATCATTTCCTACTTAATAAGTAATCAGAAACTGTCTCCAAGCTGATGTGATCTCAATTTTTAAAAATTTTTGCCCAAATCATGTTTTATAGTCCTTTATTTCTTTGGTTTAGTTTCCCATAAATTTATTCATTTATTCTGCAAATACTAATTGTAGTCAAATGCTCCACCACTGAGCTAAGCGAGAGTGCATGCTAAGTCGCTTCAGTCATGTCTGACTCTTTGCAACCCCATGGACTACAGCCCGCCAGGCTCCTCTGTCCAAGAGTTTCTCCAGGCAAGAATACTGGAGTGGACTGCCATGACTGAACCTGTCTCTTACGTCTCCTGCACTGGCAGGTGGGTTCTTCACCACTAGCACCACCTGGGAAGCCCATCATGGAGCTATACCTGCTAGCAAATACGAACTCAATGTCCACTATATGCCAGACCCTATTTTAAGTACTGTGAGATGATATGTCAATGAATAAAACAAGATACTCCTCCTCTCAGGGAGCTTATATTCCAACAAGAGGACAAAGAACATAATAAAAACAACCATTAGATTACAAGGTGATCAGTGCTCTGCAGAGAAATAAAACAGGAGAGTGGGCTAGAAAGCACAAGAGGAGTACGATTTTAAGTAGGGTTGTCAAGAAGACCTCACTAAACTAAGTTGAGCCAAGACCTCTGGGAAGAGCCTCCCAGGCAGAGGGGGTAACAAGACCTTAGGGGAGGCAGACCTGCCGTGTTTAAGGAAGAAAAGACAGAGGAGGCTGGAGCAGAGTGAATGACAAGTAGCAGGAAATAAGGTCAAAGCAGTAAAGGGGAAAGGTGGGACAGATCATGGAGGTTCTCGCAGGCCTTGAAAAGGACTCTGGATTTTATTCTGAGGGAGGAAAACATGGGAGGATTTTGAGAAGAGTGATATAATCTGGCTTCCACATTAATACTATTCACCCTGAATGACTGCTGATGAGAACTGACTATAAGAGGGAAATGGTGGAAACATGTAGACCAGCTCCTGCAATAATCTTGGAGATAGGTAATTCTGGCTTGGGCTAGGATGGCAGCAGTGAAGTCCAGCAGTAGATTCTGGATATATTGTGAAGGTAAAGTCAATGTGATCTGATGAATTGGAGGAGATAAAGAGGAGTCAAGGATAATATCAAGGCACTTTGACATGAACAACTATAAGGATGGAGTTGTCACTGCCTGAAATAGCAAAGACTGCAGCAGTAAGCTGGGACAAGTTCAATTTTGTATATGTTAAATTTGAGATGCCTATTAAGTATCCAAGTAAAAATGCTGAGGGCAACTAGATATTCGGGATATAAGTCCAGATTGGAGCTAAAAAATGGGGAGCCCACCACAATGAAACGGCATTAATGTGTAAGACTGGATGACATCACTCAAAGTATGTATGTAAATAGGAAATAGTCCAAGGACTGAATTCTCAAGAGCTATGGAGATTAGGAGAAACCAGCAAAGGCAACTGAGGCAAACCAGAGATTATGTCCTAAAGCCAAGTAAACACAATGTTTCTAAAAGGGTATGCCAAATCCTGCTGACAGCTTGTGTAAGATGAAGCAGAAGATGCCATTAGATTTTGGTTCATTCAAGTCCTGGGTTATCATGGTAACAGTTGGGTGCAGTCAACTTAATAGGAAACTGGTGGAGAGGAAGTGTAGATGACTCAAAGATGTTCTGCTATAAAGTAGAGCAGAATGAATAAACTATAAAGATATATTAGTACAGCACAGGGAATATAGTTTTATAATAACTTTAAGTGGAGTATAATCTATAAAAATACTCAATCACTGTTATACATCTGAAACATAATACTGTAAATCAACTATACTTGAATTTTAAAAATAACTCGTGTTTTTAAAAAATTGAACAGGAAAATTGAAAGCAAGTGGAAGGGGAAATGGGGTCAAGAGAGACTTGGGTCTTTAAGATGAGAAAAATGACAGCGTGCTCCAGCATATAGGATGCTCCAAGAGAGAAAGGAAAATACTGACCCTACATGAAAGGAGATGACAGATGTCCGTGAAAGAGCATGGGACCAGCTGTCCAAGGATTTGGAGGGGAGCCTGGGCAGTTTGTTTAGAGCAACGCTTCTCAACCTTGACACAAATGGCATTTAAGCCCAGATAATTCTGTTGGGGGAGCTGTTCTGTGTACTGTTAGCTATACTGCGGAATCCTTGGCCTCCTCCCAGAGCACCACCTCTCGCTTACAACTCAGTGCCCTCTGGGAGCAAACTCAGTCCCAGCTGAGAACCACTGGTGTGTAGTAACAGTAGAGAAAAATATAAACAAAAATAGTAAGAGGAAAAAAAAAGATACAGTAACAGGAGAGAAAGCAGAGCATATGGGTATAAATGCTGGAAGTTATGGTAAGTGTGTGGTAGGAGCTTGTGACCCTTTCCACTGTCTCTATTTTCTACCAAAAAGTAAGAATGAAGGGGATGTTGGAGATGTGAGGGGTCAGAAGGAATAAAACAGGATTAGAAAAGAGGTAAGTGATGAATTCCCAACTTTGATGCTGCAAGCAACACAGAGTTCCACCCCCCCCCCCAAAAGGAGGGCAAGTGAAAAGACTAGCAAATACTACTTTTAGCATAAAGGACCCACTGAAGTTTCATGGCAATGAATTTAAAGTCAACGTGGCTGTTTTTCCCTAGCCCTTTGAGCTGAATGAGTGTAGGCATAAAGTCAGTCAAGAGTTGAGTGTGACAAAAGCAAGAGAAGCAAAAGAGGTTAGTTGTTTGCAATGAGGTGCTCATGACTGGCACTTAGTTGGAGGACAGAAGTGAAGACATGTGGAGTCAATTAGAAAAACAGGAAGTAACGGTGGGAGAGTGGGATGTTTGAGACTGAGATATGGCGTAGCAGTAGGGCTGGAATACGACCAAACAAGTGAGTAGCTGAAGTCGGACTACAGGACAAGATCAGTGCAGGTGCAAAGAACTGAGACCAGTTCAGTGTTAGCAAGATAATCAATATGGATATTTAAAGCACCAAGATTTATGACAGAGATTGTTTTAAAGCTGAGGTATGTTAGAGATGAGAGTAGTCTAAGAATAGTATGAGGAAAAAGGAGGTCTCCCCACACTGCCTCCAGGCCGGCCTAGTGCTACAGTGGGTTTCAGAGAAACCACCACCACTACAGGCAGTAGGAGAAGCAGAATCCTCAGGAGAAACCAGGGCTCAGAGCACAGCTATGTACAGGGAACATTCAGAGATGATATTGAGGATACATGGGATTTTTGCTAATGACTGGCTGCTAACTTCAGAGATCACAAAAAGAATTGCAAGAGTTAAAAGAAGCGGGTGGACAGGGACAAAAAGGGAGTGGAGAGTAATGATTATTAGAGTTTAAAAGAGAGAGGTGACTTAATAGTCACACTTCTTATGGTGACTGGTATAAATAAAAGTGCATGATGAGGTTAATTCCACTGATTGTGGCAGGACACGTACCCAGGGCCTCCTCTGGTCTGCCAATGGAAAGGTCTGTAGGCTTAACTGTATGGAGGAGGGGCAGTTTCACTTTTGAGTTATCAATTAGTATGAAATTATATCTGGCTTCAGGCTGTTTTCAGGGAAATCTGGAGTACCTACACTTCAAAGAATTAAAACAAGGTGATGAATGTAAAGCAATTAACACAAGACCTGATGCTAAAATAGTACCAATAATAACGCATTCCTAAGGGAAGGTTAGAATATCTGAGATTCTCCTCAATATTAGCCCAGAGCAGCAGCTCCCAAGGCTACCTGCAGTCCACCAGGGTGTTGCTCTGACCCCTGCCCTCCTTATCCATCAACCCATCAAAAGGATTTGACCATTGCCAAATGTGTATTCTTCCGGAACACAAGTCAATTGCCAACATATAAAACCAAAAATATTTTAATGCTGAGTCAATTCTTGAGGTTCAAATGATGAGACAAGGGAGTCCAAAGCCTTGTCAGGATAGATTAAGGTCTAGGGTCCCTTGGGCTCCACTCAGGGCACCAAATACTCCAATCCTGTAACTTTGTTAGTCCCTCCAGGTCACTTCTACTTCATCTGTCCGATACCTGTTTAAAAAAAAAGGAAAAACTTGGTAGACAGTTAACCCTTATTCCATTCTTTTTTGCCCTCACGATTCTGGGTCCTCTTCCTACTGGATTTTTGCCTACCTTCCATATAATGCTATCTACCTCCTCCCAGGGGCCACTTACCTCTGTGTGATCCCAGATTCACTGAGAGGGGTCCTGTGTCCAGCCTGAAACATCTCCCATCCAGCCTGGGCTATCATGGCTCCATTGTCAATGCAGAATCTGGGAAGAGGTATGAAATTCATGATCTAAGGGTAGAAAATCACAGCAATTGGGGGGGAGTATGCGTGGGTGGGAGGGCCTTTACCTTTCATCTGTGGCATAAAGCCGAGCTCCACGTTCCTGGCACATGGTCTCCATCATTTCCTGTAACCTCACATTACCTACAGAGGCAGGGGTACAATTAGCTTATTTTAAGCCATTTCTCCAGTCTAGCTATACACCTCATGTGCAGTGACTTAGGAAAATGAAGTAGGTGCAAGGACTGGGAAGCACAGGACAGAAACAAAATAAGTAATTTCCCCAAACCCTTAGAGATTTAGAGTATCAGCAGCAAGATGCACATGCCCCAAAATACAAAAGAGAAAGTCAATTCAATGATACATACACCCTACACCTCCCACAATGAGGGCCTCCTGGGAGCCACAGTGTGCCATGGCCCGCTCTGTGATCTCGACCAGCATTGCAAACACAGTTTCCTGTTGGGGGCAGACAAGGTAAAAACATCAGAGGTGATCCTAGTTTAGTTCTGTCAGCTCCACCTTTCTATTCCAGCTCTTCACTTCATTACCTGCAAGGAGAAGCACAGATCCTCGGGAGTACACTCTCCAGTGGCCAGCATGCGATGGGCTACATCCTGTAGTTACAGGGGCAAACAGATAAAACAGTGAACTGTGGTCTGGGGATGACATGTGAGCAAAAACTAGCACACTTGGAGGATCACTGCATTTTACCACAATTCACCCATACCATCTTGCTCTTCACTGGTACTGAGCTGTATCTGTATCTTTACCTATCTATACATATATATATATATATATAAAACCAGCAGCCTTCTTTCAAGATTCAATAATCATGAATGCCTGCCCTCTCACCTTCTATCTCACCCTGGTAAATTTTTCTCCAGATTTGTCCCCATCTGACTTTTCCCCATTTCTTTGTCTGTTTCTTTTTCTGTCTCCCTCCCTCCTCCCATGCCTCATGAAATGCATGCTCCAATAGGCAGATTTTTGTTTTGCTCCATCAATATCACTATTACCTTGAACAGCACTTGGTACACAAAAGATGTTCAATAGGCATTTGCTAGATGAATTTATTCAGCATCTAACATAGGCCAGCACTATGCTATATACTACAGAAAATACTACACCGAGCAGAACTCGCACACTTCACTAAAAGCATGGAAGTGCCCATCTCCTCACCTCCCCACACTCACCTCAATAAAAGACAAGATCCCAGAGAAGGAGACGTCCATCCCCTTTACAGTGTATGGCAGCTCAACTAGCTTCTTGCCTCTATGTGGGAGTGAGTATATGAGGCACTAAGCCTGTAGTCAGCTGGCTGCTCACCCTCCAAAGCCCTCCCAAAGCTCATTAATACATACACAGGGAAATCCTTGGCACCCCACCAGTCAGCCTCCTTCCGCCTTACTCCCCTTACCGCTTTGCCATTTGTTCAATGTTGTAGCCTGGACTTGGGTCATTGGAAATCTAGCAGAAAGAAAAACAGGATGAAGGCAGATATCTATGAAGCAAAAGAAGCCAATTTATCTTCCCTTTCCTTTTCCATGGCTCTCCCAAAATTCATTCACAACTTATATTCTCTGTAGCCTCAATGACTCACCTTCAGCACTCGAGCAAAACGATCCAGACAATTACCCACAGCAATATCGATGGTTTCCCCAAAGATGCGGTAACGATGTTCTGAATATGCAATCACCTAAGGGTGATGAGGATGTCCATGAAACCTCAAGTCTGTAAAGAGGAGCATTTGGCTTGGGGAAGAACACAGCAGAGGATCAACGTGGTCACTAGAACTTCAATAAGCAATAGAAATAAAGTACTGTCCCAAACCCTCAACAGGTACTTTTAAATAGCGCTTCTCTGAGAGGTCTATATACACCTAAGGATTCCCAAAGTAGATTTCTAGTCTAAAGACGGTAACTTCGAAGAGGGGAGAAGTAAATTATCATTTTAGATACATTTTTCTAGCTTGGAGGTTGCTGATATTCCTTTAAAAGCAGTCAAGACAGTGTGGACTAGGGAAAGCTTTCCTTCTTGGAGGCAGGGAACCAGAGTTCTTCAAAATTATCCTACAAGGGTGGTAGTATTTGGAAACCACTAAGGTAGAGTTAAAAAAAAAAAAAAAACACTCAAAAATCCCAGGGAATTCCCTGAACCTGGCTGCAGATGCATTCAGTCCCTGGCAGGAAAACTAAGATCCCACAAGCCACTTGGTGGAGCAATAACAACAAAAATAAAACCCAAAAATTTCATATTGCGTCAGACTAATTGCTCATCCAGCTCAGCACTGGCAACTGACTTCTGTCCACTCTTCACATGTGACCAACTTCTAGCACAGAGAGTATTCATCACCCATTGACACATAAGCTCCAGACTTCTGACAGTACTTCCAAAGGATCGTTAAGTCCCTTTCCCTTTCTGGTGCTGCTAGGGATTTTCTTCCATTCTGATGTAGCCCTTACTCTACTCATAAAAGGCTGGAAACAAAAGCATAAAGAAAAATTCTGTAGTCAATCATCTTGTTTTTCACACCTAAGCAGGCTTCAAAGGGAAAAAGGAAAAGAGAAAATTCCATCACTGCTCATCTCAAGTAAATCTTATAAGCTTCCACTGTTACTTTCCACACCCTAAGTTCCTAACCTTGTATAATAAATATCCTTCAGGCCTCAACCAATTACTTGTTCTCTACCCATTAAAATTCCCACATCATTTTCATAGAAATGCATGCTTCATCTTTAATAACTATTTCACAAATTGAACTTTTAGAATATAAATCCTTTCAGGAGAGAGGAATCAGTCTGGACAATAATCCCATCAGGTGTTAGGTGGAAAAGGAAGGCTAGAGTTCTCCAATCTCAACTTAAAAAGATCTTGTAAGGTATCCCAAACAACTCTGGCTTCATCTATAAATTTAAAACATCTTCCACCATTCATAAAGTGTTTTTAAATTACTTACGTTTTCACTCTTAAAAAAAAAACACCTATATATTTACCACCAGTAACTAAAACAAATGTTGTAAAGAAACAAATGAGATAGTACCCTTTAGTTTTTTCTTTTCTTAAAAAAAATTTTTCTGGCTGCACCTTGAGGCATGTAGGATCTCAGTCCCCTGACAAGGGATAGAATCCGTGCCCCTGGCACTGAAAGCAGAGGCTTAACCACTGGACTGCCAAGTGCCCCTTAGTTTTAACTGCTAACAGTCATAGGAAAAATAAGCTTCAAAACAATGAAAGTAAAAATCCTTATTTTAAATACTTCGATCCTTACTATTCTTTCCTTCTCTAAGCTGGAAGTTCTTCATCTCTATAGCCACATATAAAGGTCATCCAATGTTCCAGTGTATCACATTTTAGCTTCAGATGAGCCCAGTTTGCCTACCACTCAGGGAGAAAGTGAAAGTTGCTAGTACAGTGTCTCAGAAATTAAGAAGGAATGGTGGAACTTTTCTGCCGTAGTCCTGAATGGCTTCTGTCAAAATGGGCAAGTTCATGAAACCTGGGAGGTGGTGATGCCCTTGGCCAGTCATCACGAATAACACCTATGATCTTGCTACCTTGCTAGCAAAGTACAAAGTGAAAGCTACCACAGGCAAGAAGAAAACTGCCAGGAGGTCAGAGAGCAAGTCTTTTGTGAAAGTTTGTAATTTGAAGTATATCACTTCAAGCCCACAAGGTACTCTGTAGGTATCCCCTTGGAAAAAACTGCTGCCAAGGAGAATGTCTTCAGAGACCCTGCTCTTAAATGTGTGACCCAACAAGAGCTCAAGGTCAAGTCTGAGGAAAGATACAAAACCAGCAAGAACAAATGGTTCTTCCAGAAGCTGCGGTTTTAGATCTGTTTTGTTTCAGTTATTAAAAATACCCAAAAATCTCTGAAGGGAAACAAAAAAAAAGAATGGTGAAGAATTCTAAATACCTGTGTATTTCCTCCACTGACATACAGTACAGTTGGGTTGGTGGCTCCAGTGATGAGGCGGCCCATCTCAATGTGACCTATACAGTGGTTAACACCCAGCAATGGCTTATTCCATAACTGGGCCACAGTACGGGCCACAACAGCCACAGAAACCAGTGGGGCACCCATGCCAGGACCTATGGGGACAGAATACGGCTTAGAATCCTATAGAGATTGGGAAAAACAGAGTTGAGGGAAGCAGGGGATGTGCAGGTATAGTGGATGTAGTGGTGGTATCAAAGGTGAGCTGCAGGCTATTTTGACCTAGCTGGGTTCCAGGTGTATTCTTCCACTGTTGCCCACACTTCTAGCTATACCTTTGGTGTATGCGATGCAATCAATATCCTCAGAGGTTAATCCAGCCTCTGTTAGTGCCTCCTGCAGCAGGTCCAGGATAACAGCTCGGTGGTGCCTGGCAGTATCACCTGGAAGGAATCCTAGGAGACAGACACAAGTCAGAGACCCTAAGAATTTTCTTACAGAAAGGCACCTAGAAGTCAAAATAGACATTTCAGTAGGGTAGAAGAGTCCCTTCCCTTTTCCTCAAACATCCTGTCTTCAGATACAGTCTTTTCAGTCTGTTCAGCTAAGATAAACAGCTCTCAGAAATGCCCTTCTTCATACCCAACTCCTACTCAGGACTCAATGATACTTATCTCATACTTTTTGGTGATGCCCTGTGACTCTACAAACACTGTGCATGGTGAGGTGAGGTGAAGTCGCTCAGTCGTGTCTGACTCTTTGCGACCCCATGGACTGTAGCCCACCAGGCTCCTCTGTCCATGGAATTCTCCAGGCAAGAATATTGGAGTGGGTTGCCATTTCCTTCCCCAGGGGATCTTCCCAACCCAGGGGTCGAACACAGGTCTCCTGCACTTCAGGCAGACGCTATAATCTCTGAGCCACATCATTTAAATTAACATACTATATGCAACATATAACAATTACAGCATTATAATTAATCAGTACTTTTCCCAGTTTAACCATGAGCGTCTCAAAGCACTGCCTGTTTTATCTTCACATTCTTGGTGCCAACGAAGGCAATGGCACCCCACTCTAGTACTCTTGCCTGGAAAATCCTAAGGACGGAGGAGCCTGGTAGGCTGCAGTACACGGGGTCGCTAAGAGTCGGATAGGACTGAGCGACTTCACTTTCACTTTTCACTTTCATGCATTGGAGAAGGAAATGGCAACCCACTCCAGTGTTCTTGCCTGGAGAATCCCAGGGACGGGGGAGCCTGGTGGGCTGCCGTCTATGGGGTCGCACAGAGTCGGACACGACTGAAGCGACTTAGCAGCTTGGTGCCAAATGCCAAGAAGCTTGAGTGCTAAACATATACATCCATTTCTAACGAGTAACCTGTTACAACATCACCTGTTCAGGGGGCTTTTCAGGTATACACAAGCCTGCTGCCCTCTCCTACGGAAGGAGGTGTTTGGGGGAAGGTAGGAAAGACACAATAGAGCTGAGAAATAACATTTACGGAAAGTTGTCAATGTGTCCGGTACTTTAACTCTCCAGACCGAATGACGCAGGTAATACTATTCCCATTTTAAGAACAAGGTACAGAAGTCCAAAAACAACTACCGAATATTGTTAAGGGCAGCCGATAATTAACACATAAAAGGTGTTCAGTATAGGCTGAACAACTCAGAAGATCCAATTCCAAGTGCCTGTAACTCTTCCACCCATCAGCCTCGGGATAATGCGTGTGCGTGCTTTGTCTTGTTCAACTCTTTGCGACCCCATGGGCTGTAATCCATTAGACTCCTCCGTCAATAGGATTCTCCAGGCAAGAATACTGGGGTGGGCTGCCATTCCGTTCCCCAGAGGATCTCGACCCACGGATCGAACTCAAGTCTCCAGTACTGCAGGCAGATTCTTTACCACTGAGCCACCTGGGAAGCCCTTTTACCGTTACATAATCTCAGAAACTAGGATCAAAAATTATGAGGCACAATGCGCACTCTTCACCAACGTTTAGAAAGATGGCAGGGGATGCTGTGCGGCAAAGTGCGCCACGAGTTACAAATCCCCAAGTCCTCACCTGTGCCAGGAGGCGTGACGTAAGTCCGCCGCGGGTTCGCCAGTACTTTGCCATCCCGTACCACTCCCACGCCAATCTTGTTGGCGCTGCCTTCAAAACCCAGCACCGCCGGCATGGCTCCGAGCTAGCACTGGAGCCAAGGAGCCCTCACCAGTCCGCGCTGGGACGCAGACTCCGGGTCGCAGAGTAGGAGGATGAGCCAGTGGCTGCTAAGCAGCCGCGCCAACCAGAACAACAGCGACCGAAATGTTCCCGTATCTAGCGCGCCAGCGCCGGTCCCAACCTCTGTCGTTACGACAACCCATCAAGACCCCTTCGAGGGCCTGTTCGCTCAACTGCCGGAACGCTGAGCCGGCGTCTGCTCCTTAAATTCCTATCCGTTCCTCTGCTTCTCTCCCACGGTCCAGCCCAGCCTTTTCCACTGATTTCGTTCCCTCTTACACAGCTTTGGGATCTCTAGTCAGGGTGGCAGAAAGAGTCGTGAATCTGGCATATTTGATAAACAGTCCAAGAATGGAGGGTGGGGCCTTCAGTGTCCCGGAGCCCAGAAGGGCGGGAAGCTTTCAGTCACGTGGTACAACTAGACCAATGACCCGTAGTCCTCCACCCCTGGAGGAGCATCTCAGATCACGTGACCACGCCAGTTACCCACGTGGGGCACGGCGTGCTCCATTCTTTGTGCTGGGTTAAGGAGGAGGCAGACAGGGGCCGAAACAGGTCAGCTACAGGGTTTGTGTTGTTTTGCCCATCTTAGCAGCTTCTCTGGACGTCTGATTCACAAGGCCATGTCGGGACTCTCAAGTCCCTCGTTTGGCCGGAGGGCGGATCTCGCGAGAAGTGTATAAGACACGATGAAATGATCTAGTCTGAGGGGTGAGGGGCTGAAAGGCTGATGGTGCACGGAGGCGGGGAAAGAATTCAGAGATAATACAGTTTGAAAGGCGGTACTTGGTACGTGGGCGTTGAGGGTGGAGTCTTCTGCTCTAGCTGGTTTCACGACTTCTTTGCACTTATAGGCAACGCGATCAAAATACTGCTTCAGTGGGCGAAGTGGAACTGGTGCAGAAGGGCGTACATTACAGTGATGCCGAAACGTGGGAAAAAGGGAGCGGTGGTCGAAGACGCGGAAGAGCCCAAGACTGGTAGGAGAATGAAATGGGCCCCTCTCCCTAGAGGCAGTGATGGGGATGTCTATAATTACCTAGCTGAAGGGGGAAGTACGGACCGTTGAACGGAAAGTCCAGACTGACACCGACAGTATTCTCATTTATGAAGAAGTCGCGGCAGCTGCAGGCTCTTAGTGGGTCTATAGTTAACTCTGGATCAAAGCTGGATAACGCCAACTTATATCCCGTTATGTACTACTTATTTTATAGAGCCAGAGGCGAAGAAGAGTAAGGCAGGAGCGAAAAAGAACGAAAAAGAGGCAGCAGGAGAGGGCGCAGTTCTGTATGAAGACCCCCCAGATCAGAAAACCTCACCCAGTGGCAAATCAGCCACACTCAAGATCTGCTCGTGGAATGTGGATGGGCTTCGAGCTTGGATTAAGAAGAAAGGTTTAGATGTGAGTGGAATTAAGGGGGTGCAGAGGCTGATCTTAGGGTTTAATCATCTTTTTCCATCTTAGTTCCTAGCACGATAGTTTTCTTGTGGGAAAAGTACTAGGTTTTCACCCAAAAACCTTGTTATTTTTCAAATGCCATTTCAACATTTCCAGTGCCATTTTCTTATTTATAATGTCCTCATCTCTTCCCTGGCATGTTGGGAAAACCTCCTTACTGGACTTGCTTCATTTCTTGCATAGCCAACATTTAAATAACTACTGCTTAAAAATCTTAGCTGGCTATCCAGGGCCTTCTGGGGAAAAAAACAAGAAGAATTCCTCAGTGTTGCATGTAACACTCTTCTTGCCTCTCTGCCCTTAAGTTTTAATATTATGCTGCTAGATGTTATTTCTGCAGAGACTGTGTCTCATCTGTATATTTCTAGTACTTTGCAGTAAATGACTGCTGAATTGATAATACTTTTTCTACATTTAATTTCCCTTACAGTGGGTAAAGGAAGAAGCCCCAGACATCCTGTGCCTCCAAGAGACCAAATGTTCCGAGAACAAACTACCAGTTGAACTTCAAGAACTGTCTGGATTATCCCATCAGTACTGGTCTGCTCCTTCAGACAAGGAAGGGTACAGTGGTGTGGGCCTCCTCTCCCGCCAGTGCCCACTCAAAGTCTCTTATGGCATCGGTGAGACCTCATTGATTTTCTAAAGCCCAGTGCTTCCAAACTAATT
Organism: Nanger dama; assembly: GCA_917880005.1. NCBI lineage: Eukaryota > Metazoa > Chordata > Mammalia > Artiodactyla > Bovidae > Nanger > Nanger dama. The sequence goes on from CAKJTW010000003.1 coordinate 77,635,172, forward strand.
GCTGGTATCCCAGTCCAGCCCCAATTCTTGATTCTTTTATTCTCTGCTTTCCCTTTTCTTAAAACTTTTTTCTGCTAACTGTTCCATCATTTCTGTAGGTGAGGAAGAACATGATCAGGAAGGCCGAGTGATTGTGGCTGAATATGACGCGTTTGTGCTGGTGACAGTCTACGTGCCTAATGCAGGCCGAGGTCTGGTGCGCCTGGAGTATCGCCAGCGCTGGGATGAAGCCTTTCGCAAATTCCTCAAGGGTTTGGCATCCCGCAAGCCCCTTGTGCTCTGTGGGGACCTCAACGTGGCTCATGAAGAAATTGACCTTCGCAACCCAAAGGGAAATAAGAAGAATGCTGGCTTCACTCCACAAGAGCGGCAGGGCTTCGGGGAGCTGCTGCAGGCTGTGCCACTCACTGACAGCTTCCGGCACCTCTACCCCAACACGGCCTACGCCTACACCCTTTTGGACCTATATGATGAATGCGCGATCCAAAAATGTTGGTTGGCGCCTTGATTATTTTTTGTTATCTCAGTCTCTGTTGCCTGCATTGTGTGACAGTAAAATCCGTTCCAAGGCTCTGGGCAGTGACCACTGTCCCATTACCCTATACCTAGCTCTGTGACACCTCTTCCATACCATGATCATGTTGAGCCTGGGAAATAAGCCCACCAAGGCAGCTTTAAAATTCTTACCCCCAAACTTCTATAATAACTGCTGTCTAGAGAAATCTGCATTGTATTTCCCTTCTAAACTATGAATCCTTTAACCAGGCTTCTAATAACAGATGTAAATTCTCAAGGAGGGTGTTTGTGTAGGGGTGGTGCTTTTTCTTTTTTACATTAAACAAAAGCTACTGATATTTCCTTTGAACTGTCCCTGTGAAAATAAAGAGCCATAGTTTCAGCTTTGGTGGTGGTGTATTCTATCCCTTCATGGGGCTACAAATTCCCCTCATCCTTTCATACACACAGATTAACAACTGGAAAAGAATAGAGTCATGACCTTATTTATTTACAAGCACAGGATGACTCCCTAACCTCTCCCATGACAGAGCAACCCTATCCAGCCCAGTTAAATAACTGCAACTGGGGCGTAAGGTTGAAAAGGAGGAATTATGGGAAATACAGGACTAGGGGACCATACCCCACATTAAATAGTTATATACATCAGTTCCTGTGGTTCTGTACAGAGCAGCAGCTGACCCCACCCCCACAGGACACAGAATGTGGGGGAGAGGAGACTGAGGGTGCTGAGACCAGAGCCAGCCCCTGGTGAAGTGCAATAGCAGCAGCAAGGTCCTAATGGTGCACAAGAGGGAGGGAGAACCCCCAGGGCTACCCACCCCAACCCTGCACTGGAATGTGTAAGGGACAGGAGTGGCTCTCAGGGAGCGTATAGGAAGGACAAGGCTAGAACTGTCTTTTTGGACCCAGGTTTAGGGGCAACTTCTCGCCTACTTCACCCTAAACACAGCAACTGTTGGAAAGCAGATGGCCAGTAGTGGTCTTACCTATCCCTCCAAACCTAGGTGAGGGCCTGGTTCCTTCCTACCTCTCCCCAGGGAAAAGGAAGGCAGCTGCTTGGCTCCCCTGATAGAAGCCCAGGGAGCCTTTTACCACGGCTCCCTTCATAGTCACTGTCCCCACCAGGAAGGGGCCAGGCACAGTCTGTGGGTCGTCGAGGGGCTCAGGAGAAGTTCTGGACAGGGTGGCTGACCTTCATACAGGCCCAATAGAGAGCCCGGCCCAAACACAGCACTGCCAACAGGATGACAAATGCCCAGGCTGCATAAATGCCTCCGTATCGCCGTGCATGCTTCCATGTGCCAAACTGAAGGAGATGAAGAACAACAATGGGGTTACTGTTGGTATCTCACCACTTTCCAGGAAACCTAGTAACAAACAACTCAAGCTTCAGTTTCTGTCCCCTATCCACATGTGGCCACCTTCAGGGACCTTTTAAAAGGCCTAGTTGTCCAACTCCCTTCTGCTAGGCAGGAAGATACTCAAACAATCCCAGACACCTGTCAGTTTTTCTTCATGTCTGACAACTTCCTAATAGCAACCGAATCTAAGTCACTTCTCTGTTCTTTCTTCCACATAAAGAAGATAGCTGTTTTTAACTCTGATAGTAACACTGAAGGCTTTATCAGTCTCCTTCAAATTTAGGTCATCTTGTTTGTTGAAACAAGACAAACAAAACTCCCCTCAGTTTCACTTCTTTTTAGGATAGCTATTTCCCCAATCTTAGTCTTAGAAGAGGCTGCAGAATGAAAGGGGCTGGATCAAGGTCTACTCACAGCAAGGCCGGTGGCAGTGACTGCCAAGAGTAAGCCAAGCAAGAAGCAACAGATACATCTCTTTCGCGGATATCTGCGCCCAATAGATGACCTGTGGGGAGGCAAACAGAAATGGATACTTGGAATGGCCTTGCAGATTTTACCCTATTCATTGCCCAGCTCAGGGATGCTGCTCCCTAATCACTCACACTTTCCTGCAGTGAGGGCAACGGGCCAAGGTTCGGTCTGTGAACTCTGTCCACTAGGGAAAAAGGAAAAGGGAGAAACCAATTAATAGTAGAAGCAGGGTCATTTTCAATAAGAGCCCTGGGGCATTGGGAGGTGGGGAAATGGTTCCTCATAGAACAGACCTTTTCAGGATTCATTATCATAACTCAGAAATACATTCATGACTACATTTCCCCTCCTGCCCTCCCCTATCCCCAGCCTCCTAACACTTCTCCTCACCAGAAAAGTATTCTTGCAGTGTCCACAGATGACCCTGACACCCACAGGTTGTGGTTCTGGACTCAAAGGTCCTGGATGCACAGGCCCCAGGTTAATGATTCTTTTGCTATATAGGAGAAAACGATTATGTTTAGAAAGTTTTTACTCCTAAGGATCCCTACATTATTCCTCCCTCACATCCCCTACTCCCTGCCTTTAGAAGTCTCTCTGCTTCTCTGCACTGCTAGCCCTACCCCCAGAGAATACTTGTGGGAAGAGCACTGCTTAAACTTAACGTCTCTAATGTCCCTTTTACGTCAGGATAATTCACCCAGTCTCTGAGACTATCCATCTTCCTAAAGATGGAGTAGTCTTTATCCTAATCTTTTTACTGAGATGAGAAAGATGGCTATAATGTTCTAGAGACACAGCAGCCCTTAGCTTTTTCTTCTTCTAAATAAACACCAGGCTCTCTCACCTTTACATTCTCTGTAAACATTCACCCTTCCTAGGCTTTCCAATTTTCCCTTAATGCCCTTCCCCAAATTATTCCTCCTCACCAGTAGGGCCGAGGGCAGGCAATCCGCTGGGAAGTCACTTTGCAGATAAGGAGACAGTTGCAGGGACATCGAACGTATTTTTTCCCTGGGGGTGCATTCTTGATTGGCTAGAGAATAATAGGGACATCAGTAAGCAAATCTCTAATCCCAATCCCTGTTCTTCCAAAAACACCTTCTGAGAAGAGATCAAAGAGAGAAAATCTTAGCCAGGACAGAGAAATGAAAGGCATACAACATGAGATTTAAAAACTAAAACTAAGCTTAAGTATAAAAACAGATATGAAGATGAGGGATAGTAAACATTAGCCTGGTGAGTGGCTTCTGGGGAAATGGTGTGTGAGACTCCTGGAACTGAAACCTGGGTTTCATGAAAGGCCCTTGGCCAATGCCTGAAGGTCTGGGGCTAGAATCAAGGGATCATAAAGAGGATCCAGAAAACAGTGCCCGTTTCATAGATTTGTATAACTCACAGTGGCTTCATTGCAGACGCCACATTTGACTACATGCTGATGCATCTTGCCTTCCACGTTGATGAGAGACTGGCAGACTCGGCAGGTGATCATGGGAGCACTCCCACTGTCCGGGCTGGTCAGGGGTGAATAGGGGTGGGTCTTCCCCAGGCAACACTGCTGGGTGTCCCTCGGGGAACGGGGGAAATGCTGGAGAGGAAGGTAAAAAGAAGGGCTGGCATTACTTGCAGACACCCCCACTGATGCTACACGGAGCAAGGCAACTGTTTTTGGTCCTCAACCCTTCTGACAAGCTCAGCGTGATTGTTATGATCAGTGCTTCCATCAGATTCCTCAGAGCTCCCTTCTGCTCCCAAGCTGCGGTCGCGATTGCAGAGGAAAGGAAGCCTCACCCAGTCACAGGTGCAACAGCCCCGCACCTGGCGCTTGGGCCCCCGCCTCCGCCCCTCGGCCCCCGCCCCCGGCGTGTCAGAGTACCCCTGGGAACACCTCGGACCCCGCCCCGGCTTACCCTGGGGCGGGGCATGTTTACCGGCTCCGTACGGTGGTGCGGAGGGGTCAGGCCTCCCCGGGCCCAGCCCCACTCCCGCCTGGCCCCATTAATCCGTTTCCACCGGCGCCACCGTCGATGGGCTCGGAGAGCAGGGGGATCGCTCTCCATCTGCCGCCATGGCCGCCACCGCCGCCTCCCGCTTCGGCCAAAGATACGGCTCTTTCGCCTCTGCCGTCACCGCAGCCACCACCACCGCCGCCGCTACCGGGTCCCCAGGGCGCCTGCGCGCCGCGCGCCCAGCTCGCCCCGCAACCAGTGGCCTGCCCCGCCCCGTTCCGCCCCGCAGCACGTGATAGGCTATCCCCGCCCCGCCGTGCTGTTATTCGCGGAGGCACAGCAATTTCTGGTCCTGTGAAGGCAGCTCTTGTTTTCCATTGGGAAGCTTGGCGCCAACGTCAACTGTCACATGACTTTCAGGACGCCGCTGGGCCTGCAAAAACTGCACGTGACGAGAAGTTCTTCTAACCATTGGAAGCGTGGCCCATCGCGCTACCTCCAGACCAGGAGGTGGGGCAGGGCTGCTTCAGCCCACTGGTCACGTGGTTCAGGAAGCCGCCCGTGATCTGTCGGTAGCCCAGAGCCGGCGCATAATCATTGCTCCGACTTTTCTACTCTTTGCGGTTATAGTTGGCCTCTCATTGCCTGGAGGCTTCCCTTCCCTGGGCCTGCGATCCTTAGGGCGCAACTTTATTGGCCCGAACTTAGCCCCCAGAACCTGGGGGCGTGGCTCAAAGAGAGGCAGTAAACGCGTGAGGAAGTTAGGGCTGTTCTGAGCGCGGAGAGTAGAAAAGATAGGCATCAGCCACTCTACTCAAAGGAATACTTCTGAAAAGTCAGGGTGAAGATATGCCAGGAAGAAATGGATTAGAACGTTAAGATGTTTACCCTAGTCTTCCTCGCTGAAGTCACCTCTGAATCAGAACACAAGACCGGCTTCTCCAGAAAGCTGCCTTGCAGAATCCACCCTCCTAGCATCTCCAGTTAAATTATGAAATTTTCTTTACATGAATCTGTTTCTGTTACTACAGAGGTGTCTCATCGTTTTACTCGGTTTTCTGGCCCTCAGTTGTAAACAGATATGCGTGATAAGAGTGTTTTTACTGAGTTAACCAGTCAAGTCCAAGGATATTTTTGTTCGTGTTTGGCATAGAGACAGCCTTTAGACTTGTCTCAACTTCACCACCAGCCATGAGCCTGCTAACAGAGTTTATTCTAACAAGCATAGGAAAAGATTTTAAGCAGCTCCTGTGTTTAAAAGTACAGCTAATCCACCTAGCCATTCTTCTTTTCATCCATAGTCATCCATCCTCTACTTGCATAGGAAATAAGACTACTTTTCAAATCTACCAAGGTGATCCATTTCTGTCTGGACATCCATTTCTGTCTGGACATCCATTTCTGTCTGGGTCCAGACAGAAATGAAATGTGTAGAGTTCCCTCCTGTGGCTTAAAGGAACTTTTTGTTACAGCTTTGTTGAGGATTCAAGGTTCTACATGTTCTGGGTAGAGCAGGTACAAGTGGACAAAGTTATTATGCAATGATTTAGAAGGATTTCCTTAGTCATACGAATGCAGGGTGAGTAGACTGTTAACTCTGGGATTGATGATGGATGACAGAGTAAAAGTGAGTCACCTTAATGAGATCTTTGTTTCACAATGCAACTAAAGTAATTTCCTTTAGTTAAGCAAGTGCAGGAATGGAAAGACCTCACTGTCATAGAAGGGAGTACCCAGAGATAAAAGGAAGTTGGTTCCAGCTCATAATCTTGGGAAATATCTGACTGCTCTGAATAAGAACATTTTAGCAGGTCTACTTACTCCTTGGAAGAAAAGTTATGACCAACCTAGATAGTATATTCAAAAGCAGAGACATTACTTTGCCGACTAAGGTCTGTCTGGTCAAGGCTATGGATTTTCCTGTGGTCATGTATGGATGTGAGAGTTGGACTGTGAAGAAGGCTGAGTGCCAAAGAATTGATGCTTTTGACCTGTGGTGTTGGAGAAGACTCTTGAAAGTCCCTTGGACTGCAAGGAGATCCAACCAGTCCCATTCTGAAGGAGATCAGCCCTGGGATTTCTTTGGAGGGAATGATGCTAAAGCTGAAACTCCAATACTTTGGCCACCTCATGCAAAGTGTTGACTCATTGGAAAAGACTCTGATGCTGGGAGGGACTGGGGGCAGGAAGAGAAGGGGACAACAGAGGATGAGATGGCTGGATGCCATCACAGACTCGATGGACGTGAGTCTGAGTGAACTCCAAGAGATGGTAATGAACAGAGGGGCCTGGCATGCTGCGATTCATGGGGTCACAAAAGAGTTGGACACGACTGAGCGACTGAACTGAACTGAACTGATTAACTGATTAACAGGAGACAGGGATCAAGACCATCGCCATGGAAAAGAAATGCAAAAAAGCAAAATGGCTGTGAAAAGAAGAGAAGCGAAAAGCAAAGGAGAAAAGGAAAGATATAAACATCTGAATTCAGAGTTCCAAAGAATAGCAAGGAGACATAAGAAAGCCTTCCTCAGTGATCGATGCAAAGAAATAGAGGAAAACAACAGAATGGGAAAGACTAGAGATCTCTTTAAGAAAATTAGAGATACCAAGGGAACATTTCATGCAAAGATGGGCTTGATAAAAGACAGAAATGGTATACACCTAACAGAAGCAGAAGATATTAAGAAGAGGTGGCAAGAATACACAGAAGAACTGTACAAAACAGATCTACATGACCAGGATAATCACGATGGTATGATCACTCACATAGAGCCAGAAATCCTGGAATGTGAAGTCAAGTGGGCCTCAGAAAGCATCATTACAAACAAAGCTGGTGGAGGTGATGGAATTCCAGTTGAGCTGTTTCACATCCTGAAAGATGATGCTATGAAAGTGCTGCACTCAGTATGCCAGCAAATTTGGAAAACTCAGCAGTGGCCACAGGACTGGAAAAGGTCAGTTTTCATTCCAATCCCAAAGAAAGGCAATGCCAAAGAATGCTCAAGCTACCACACGATTGCACTCATCTCACACACTAGTAAAGTAATGCTCAAAATTCTCCAAGCCAGGCTTCAGCGATATGTGAACCATTAACTTCCAGATGTTCAAGCTGGTTTTAGAAAAGGCAGAGGAACCAGAGATCAAATTGCCAACATCTGCTGGATCATGGAAAAAGCAAGAGAGTTCCAGAAAAACATCTATTTCTGCTTTATTGACTATGGCAAAGCCTTTGACTGTGTGGATCGCAAGAAACTGTGGAAAATTCTGAAAGAGATGGGAATACCAGACCACCTGACCTGCCTCTTGAGAAATCTGTATGCAGGTCAGGAAGCAACAGTTAGAACTGGACATGGAACAACAGACTGGTTCCAAATAGCAAAAGGAGTACGTCAAGGCTGTATATTGTCACCCTGCTTATTTAACTTACATGAAGAGTACATCATGAGAAACGCTGGGCTGGAAGAAGCACAAGCTGGAATCAAGTTTGCTGGGAGAGATATCAATAACCTCAGATATGCAGATGACACCACTCTTATGGCAGAAAGTGAACAGAAACTAAGGAGCCTCTTGGTGAAAGTGAAAGAGGAGAGTGAAAAAGTTGGTTTAAAGCTCAAACTTCAGAAAACGAAGATCATGGCATCCGGTCCCATCACTTCATGGGAAATAGATGGGGAAACAGTGGAAACAGTGTCAGACTTTATTTTGGGGGCTCCAAAATCACTGTAGATGGTGATTGCAGCCATGAAATTAAAAGACGCTTAGTCCTTGGAAGAAAAGTTATGACCAACCTAGATAGCATAATCAAAAGCAGAGACATTACTTTGCCAACAAAGGTCTGTCTAGTCAAGGCTATAGTTTTTCCAGTGGTCATGTATGGATGTGAGAGTTGGACCGTGAAGAAAGCTGAGCGCAGAAGAATTGATGCTTTTGACCTGTGGTGTTGGAGAAGACTCTTGAAAGTCCCTTGGACTGCAAGGAGATCCAGCCAGTCCATTCTAAAGGAGATCAGCCCTGGGTGTTCTTTGGAAGGAATGATGCTAAAGCTGAAACTCCAGTACTTTGGCCACCTCATGCGAAGCGTTGACTCATTGGAAAAGGCTGATGCTGGGAGGAATTCAGGGTAGGAGGAAAAGGGGATGGAAGAGGATGAGATGGCTTGATGCCATCACTGACTCGGTGGGCGTGAGTCTGAGTGAACTCCAGGAGTTGGTTATGGACAGGGAGGCCTGGCGTGCTGGGATTCATGGGGTCGCAGAGTTGGACACGACTGAGCGACTGATCTGAACTGATTAACCATAGGGGCTCCTTGACTGAGAATAAATCTGAATGGCGCCTTTCCCTGAAGAAACCTTCAGGTGAGGGTTTTACCTTACCCTTACTAAGAAACCAAAGCAGAATCCTAAGGGTCTCTCATAACCTCTAAACCCAACCTTTGCAAACCAGCTTTCTTCTCCAACCCCATGTGATTGTTACAAGAGTCTGAACCACACTTCAATTTCCCCCATTTCATAAGCCAAAGTGTGACTGTCTTAAATGGATGAAGCAACAAGAAATTGAAAAACACAACTCTGAGGACCATGACTGGTTTAGCTAGAAGCCTCTCTATTGAGTCTAACATAGGAAAGTGCAGCCTGCCCCAAATACTTAATAATAAAAAGAACTGCTGCTTTTCTAGCACTTGTAGCTGCTAAAGGAGCTGGAAATTTCACCTGAATTCTGATTTTTAGACACAGGTTTCCCAGGCCAGGTAGAACCCATAGACAATTCAGAACTAAAGAACCTCCGAATACAAAATGGAGAGGGAGATGTAGCGCCACAGGGTAACAGGCCAGTCTGCTGTTCTTTCTGTTGTTTCTGGGCATATATGCTCAAGTGTTTGCTCTAGAGTGTAGTAGGGTTCATTACTTGCACCTTCGTTACACATCATTCCACAACCTGTTCTTTTGTGATTCTTCTCACCCTCACCAAAGCCATATTTGATGTTTGTTTCATCTAGTTTTATAAAAATGTGGGAGAGTTGGAGAATTGGATACAATACCAAGGATCTTAGATGATGGTTGAGTAGAATGGTTTTTTTTCCCAGTAGTTTGGCCTCTTGGTGATGTTTTAATCATAGGTTAAATATAGAAATATGTGCTAGAGAAGTAAATGAAGAGGTAAGTGTTAACCAGTAGGAAGAATAGTCTTTCTGACTAATATGTGAGTCACTGAAGGAGAGGTATGATGCAATAACCCTTGTATGTTTCCTGTTACAGAGCTCTTTTAATGCTAGACTATCCTCTATCCATGTAGGTGTGAGAGAGGGTCAAGGGAAGTACAGTGACTCTCTAAGAGCTCTTATTGGAAGTGCCTCGTAATAAATTCCTTTGGGACCTTATTTCCAAGACTTCCTTGGAAGGAACCGTTATGTACTTGGCAAATGGACTCATCACTGACTAATATAGTTCTAGACACAGTACTTTAGAAGAAATCTAAGATGAGTAAGTTTTCTCACCCTGAGTGATATTACAACCTGGCAGTGGTCAGAAGAGACATATCCAGAAAGCAAGGTAATTTTTGAGAAGGGCCCTAAAAGAAGTAGGAAAAATTCCTATCAGTGTGAAGGAGAGGAATCCCTCTTCTGGTCTTCCATTATCTCTTGCTGCATAACAAGTAGCACTCAACCAAATGATATGTTTTTTTCCTCATGATTCTGCAGGCTGGCTGAACAGTTCTTTCAGTGGTCTCACCTGGGCTCATTCATGAATATAACTGAATGGTCCAAGATGGACTCTTCACATGTCTGGCAATTGTATATACTGGTTCAGCTGGAGAAGGAAATGGCAACCCCCTCCAGTACTCTTGCCTGGAGAATCCCATGGAGGGAGGAGCCTGGTAGGCTACAGTCCATGGGGTCGCAAAGAGTCGGACACGACTGAGCGACTTTACTTACTTACTCACTTCTTTATAGCAGGTGGAACTTAGGGTGATGGTCCAAGAGGGTGAGAGGAGAAGCTGCAAGACATTTTTAGGCCTAGGCTGCAGCACTGGTATAACTTCATTCCTACCTCATTCAGGGTCATAGCAAGTCATCAGGCCTGCCCAGATTCAAGGTGTGGGGAAAAGGACTTCAGTTCTTTTTTTTTTTTTTCCTTTAGGACTTCAGTTCTTGATGGGAGGAGCTGCAAAATGTTAATGGCCATGTTTTTCAACCTACTATAAATGGTAGAATTTCAGCAAGCAATTCATCTATACACATTTGTTATGTATCTACTGTGTGAAAGACACTCCTTAAGAAACTTAAACTCTGGGTAGGGAGGAATAACAATGTGAAAATTCGCAGTATAAAATATCAACCCTAGGGAATCTCCTAGTAGTCTAATGGTTAGGAGTCCGTGCTTTCAGTGCCGAGGGCCTGGGTTCAGTCCCTTGTTGGGGAACTAAGATCACACAAGCCACGTGATGCAACCAAAATAAGAGAGAGAATAAAATAGAATATCAACACAGGTAATGTTTTATTACATGGGAAAAATATCAATTCTAGATATCTAGAATTTCTAGATATCTAGAAATTCATGGTGCAACACATGCTTCATAGGATACTAATTAAACAGTCTACAAATTGAAGGAGAGAGGAAATCACTTCTATCCAGAGCAGCCAAAGAAAACTTTTAAAAACATAAAGGATTATTATATTATTGTGCGTGGATAACTTGGATTTGAGCTCTGCCTTGAGTGGGTCAGTAGGCAGAGTGATGAAAAATTAGTGATAATATTTGTTTGTAGCTAATAAAGCAGTTTTATATCCATATTCATTTGATTTCAAAACCCACTGTAAGTTGAGCAGGGGAGGCAAGATTGTTTTTTATTTTGCAGTCTGAAAACTGAGGCTCTGTAAGCTAGAGTCATTTAAGCTAAGGCAATGATTGAAATGGGATTAAAAGTCCAGCTCTCCTTAAAAATGAGAGCACTCCACAATCAGGTCTGAACACAGTCAAAACATGAACATTCTCCAAGCCAAAAATCCCCAGTAGCCCCATCCTCCAGCGAATATGAAAGACTGCTACTTCTTTACTTATTAGAGCTTTAGCCTCTGTGTAGTCTTCTCTGCTCTTAGAGAAAATGGATTAGATACCCAGTTATAGAATTGCCCTAATTCCTGACAGCACCCAATCCAGAGCAAAATCCCATTTCTTTAAATCCTTTCAAAATTTCTTAACAAAAGCCTAATTGTATAACAAGTCCTTTCTAGCACCCTCTTACTGACAACACCTCAGTTCTTCATGGTTTGTGCTTTTTCTCACTGCATGAAGTAGTAAAACATTTTTTTTTTTAATCCAGGTCTTCTGACTTATAGTTTAATGCTTTTGCATTCATATCACCTACTAGGCAGATGGAAAGGGGCAAAAATTCAGGGGTGGCAAAGTGCATAGTATCTGGGATGGACCCCTTTTTATGCTCAATGCCTACCCCATAGAAATTGTTTAAAAAAGTGAAGTCAGTCAGTCGTGTCCAACAAATGACAATTAAATGATTTAATTACCTTAAGCTGTATCTTGATGGTAAATTTCTATACTGAGCAATGTTGTCAGCTGTAGTTCCAAGCAGGGTGGATATTCAGCTAAGACACTCCAGTGTGGCTGGCATCAGTTCTTTATGGCTGGCATTGGTTCTGATTGGTTGGTTCCTGTATATACAAGTACATAGTTTCAGTATTACCCCCAGTACCAGGTATCTTACTTATAGAATGGGAGTTTCTCACATAGACTGAGAAAAATCAGGCTATGAAAGTATATTAGTTTGCTGGGACTGTCATAATAAAATATCACAGACTGGGTGGCTTAAATAGGTGAAAGTCACTCAGTTGTGTCCAACTTTGCAAGTCCATGGAATTCTCCAGGCCATAATACTGGAGTGGGTAGCCTTTCCCTTCTCCAGGGGATCTTCCCAACCCAGGGATTGAACCCAGGCCTCCCGCATTGCAGGTGGATTCGTTACCAGCTAAGCTACAAGGGGAGCCCAAAAAGACTAGAGTGGGTAGCCTTTTTCCTTCTCCAGGGGATCTTCCTGACCCAGGAATCAAACTGGGATCTCCTGCATTGCAGGCAGATTCTTTGCCAACTGAGCTATCACAATAGAACTTTATCCTCTCACTGTTCTGGAGCCTTGAAACCCAAGACCAGTGTGTTAGCACAGGCCTCTGTTCTCGGTTTACAGATAGTTGCTTTCTCCACTGTGTCCTCACGTGGACTTCTCTCTACACAGATACTCCTGCTGTCTTTTCCTCTTCTTTAAAAGAGTTAGGGCTCCTTATGATCTCGTTTAACCTATTTATCTCTTTAAAGGCCCTGTCTCCAAATATGGTCAGTTGGGGTTGGGGCTTCAACATATGGATTTTGAAATAGTCCATGAGACTCCATAGTGGGAGGATATAAAGAAAGGAACTGCAAAGATTTGGAAGCATTTTTTTCTTCAGGCTTCCAACAAAGTGGCAACTACTATCACATTGGGTAGATGACCAAGAATGAGGCTGGAGATATCCACCTGGCTTCTGCCACTTGGGGTCCCAATTTGACTTCTTTTTTCCACATGCCCTATTTTTCTTTACCCTTTACTGAAGTGGTAGTTTATCACCCATGTGAAACCAACACAGACCCTTACTCCACTTCCAGGGCAAAGAATGTTTTTGATAACATGCAGAGTGAGTTAACAAGATAAGGAGTAGTGTCAGAATTGGATGGAGTGGGGTAAGGTGCGTTCTAATTTTAAGAGATTATTTCTCTTTATCACTCTGAACATATGTTCCCTTCTTTTCCAGGTCCTTTCCATGCCCTGGGTCTTTGTCCCTTCTTTTAGGGTGTAGTCAGCTTCCCTATCTGGGAATGAGGGTGTTAGGTCATCTACTGACTGAGGCACAGATAGGGATCTCACACAGAAATGAAAGTGGTCTGTTTACCACCAGGATAAAAACTAAACTATAATAATATTTTAATTTCAGTAATTGTAGAAAATGGAAGGTAAAAGATTGTCGGTGATGGTGGGATAGGTATTTAAATAGGGAAACATCTATCTTGTGAAATAGAGAGACTTGAGTAATTTCAGGCAAGAGGCAGGAATAAACATGTTTCCTGCCTAAAACATCCTAAGATGTTGAGGCTGCTTCTATAAACGTTGCCATTGGGAGTCACTAACTCGGGACATCTTTCTACTCCATAAGCCAATATTTGGTGATTTAGGGCCAGGCACTTTCATTCTCCAATTTCCTTGATATTGAGCATAGAAGATGGATGTGTTACTGCATGTGTGCCCGGCCATGGGAGTCCCTCAGAAATAGAAGGAGGCATGAGAAGAAGATAGAAAAAGGGTAATAAGGCAGTAATGAGCCAAATCACCCTAAAGTTGATGATCGTTTGGTTCCTGACTACAGGAACCTTACAAATACAGAATAAAACATAGTTCTAGCTTTTTAAAATGTGGATACAGGGTAAGCAGTAACTAGAAAAGATAAGAAAAGTGTTATGCAATAGAACTTTCTGTAATGATTGAAATATTTCTATGCTATGCAGTGTGGGAGACACTAGCCACTTGTGGCTTTTGAGCAGTTGGGATGTGCTTAATATAACTAAGAACTAATTTTTATCTGTTTAATTTTGCCTTTGGTTTTATTAAATTTAAATAGTCACATTTGGCTAGTGGCTCCTGTTTTAAACAATTCAGGGTTAGAGTTGCTGCAAATGGGCTGGGCATACTTCTGATTTTTGTTGTGATCCAATTCATGTTTAGATAGTCTAGAGAAATCAAAAATAATAGCCAATTTTTCTGTGTGCTTACTGTAATTCCAGGCACCTATCTGAACATTTAACTGGCATTTTATTTAATCCTTGCAGTAAGAGTAAATACCATTATTATAACCATTTAACAGGTGAGAAAACTGAGGCATAACAAGATTTATGTTACTTCTTCTGGATCACACAGCTGGTAGGTAAGGAGTGGAGATGGAATTTATTCCATGGAATTCACAAGTAGTTTGATTAGAGTTCATTCATTTACAGAACACATTTAGGAACAAGGTGGCAAGGAGTGCCCGGGGCCATGGGGCCATAGTTCTCAAACTCTGTGCCAAGGGGCAAATTCACAGGGGTACCATGGGATATTTTAAAAATTTAAGGGAAACACAGCAATGTCTGACATATCTCTAGTGTGCTATGCAAACTGCTAGCTCAAGGAAGTTCACAGCTTAAAACAGTGGACTGTGCTACATTTATTTTCATAATAAAATATCTTTGCAAAGCCAGACTTAGAAGGTCCCTTTGATTAAAAAAAAAGTAAGAACTGTGTGAAAATAAGCATGGAACAGGAAATGAGGATAAAAGTGCTGGACTCCAAGGTTTTAGAAGTTGGGCAGGGCCCAACAGGCACACACAGTCCACTAGTAACTATTTGTGCTTATTTAAGAAAAAAATATATTTTCTTTTAACTTATGCGTATTTTGTTTTTCAAATGGTTACTAAGTTGTCAGGCACCAAGCAAAACTCTTAGGTGTTTCTTTTGATCTAGAACTGCTGTGAAAATTTTGCTGAGATCCTCAGTGCCCTATAAACTGAGAAACTGGAAACCTCTGGACTGGGATATTGAAAACAGATCAAAATGGAGTATGGAGACTTGGCCTGTGATGGCCTAAAGAGAAATAATAGACATTTAATAGATATTTCACATATGTGACCATTAAGTATTAGCTGCATACCAGTGTTCTTAGTATCCCC
The DNA here is from genome assembly GCA_917880005.1 of Nanger dama. NCBI lineage: Eukaryota > Metazoa > Chordata > Mammalia > Artiodactyla > Bovidae > Nanger > Nanger dama. Next base: position 77,650,217 of record CAKJTW010000003.1, read on the forward strand.
AATACACACAGACAGAATGTCTAAATCTGTTCCCTTTAAAGGTAAAAATCCTGTGAGGAAAAAAAGTCCTGTGGAAAGTAGTGAGAGATGTTAATCAACCAAGGTTAGGGATAGGAAGGAACCCAAGGTAGGGTTTGAGGCAGTCTGGGGCCTGGGACCTTCTGGAGGATAGACCACTAAAATGTGTCCTGAAGAAGTCTGCTGGGCCTCATAGAGGAGACTTCTCACTAGGCCACTGGTGAATTTGAGATTTAAAAGGTTAGGGGTCCAAATGATTGTGTATAGAAGCTTGATTTCTGTACTTGAATTCAGAATAAAGTATGTTGTGTGGTTCTGAAGGTTATGTGACCCTGGCCAAGGTGCAATCTGGTAAATCGTCCTTGCCTTTCATATAATAGTACATTTTTGGTGCCCAGAATATTTATATACACTTCCAACTCTTCCTTGAATGACGCTGGAAAAACACTACAGAAGACTGAGTCTTGTTCCCCAGTTTTCCTTTTGTAGATATATTGCAGATCATCTTCACTTACTTTAGACAGAGACCATTACAATCAATTGATTAAGGAACTTTCCCAGTTGCCAGTGGCTAAGGCTCTGTACTCCCAATGCAGTGGGCTTGGGCTCAGTCCCTGGCCAGGGGACTAGATCCTACATACCACAACTAAAGATCCTGCACGCCGCGACAAAGCTCAAAGGCCCCAAGTACCGCTACTAAGACCGGGTGCAGCCAAATAAAAGGTATTAAAATATAACAAACCAAAAACAAACTTAATTAAGGGAATTCCCTGGCAGTCCAGTGGTTAGGACTTGGTGCTTTCCCTGCCAAGGGCCTGGTTCAGTTTGTGGTCAGGAGCTAGGATCCCACAAGCTGAGTGGCACAGCAAAAATAATAATAATTATGTTCTGTTTTTGCCTTTCGAGTAAACTGAATTGGATTTGGGGTGTTTAACAAGAACATTTTTTTACTTCCCTGGTGGTCCAGTGGTTAAGAATCTGCCTGCCAATGCAAGGGACACAGGTTCAATCCCTGGTCCGGGGAAGATCCCACATGCCATGGAGCAACGAAGTCTGTGTGCTCTGCAACAAGAAGCCAGAGCATCAGAAGGAAAAGCAGTCCCTGCTCACAAAAGTAGAGAAAGCCTGCGTGCACCAACGAAGACCCAGAGCAGCCAAAAATAAATAAAATTTTTAAAAATAAATTTTAAAAAAACTTTCAGGGATTTCTGTAGTGGTCCACTGGTTAGGACTCCATGCTTCCAACGTAAGGGATATAAGTTGGTGAACTAAGATCACACATGCCATGTGGCACAACCAAAAAATTAAAAGGAAAAAAAAACCTTCAGCAATTGAATATTGATAGATATTATCCCTGGGCTGATTTTTCTTATGACTGAACTTATTCATCATTCAAAATCATGCTTTCCATGTCTCAATTGTACACATATTTCTAAGGTGAAACATTACTTTTAGACCACCCATCTGTTACCTTTGCTAAAATTACTGGATGAATAAGGAAAATAATAATAATGATAATAAACCAACAATAGTGATAGAATAAATCAGTCATTTGACACTGCACTCAGTTCTTTATATATGTTTTTTGTTTGTTTTTATATATATTGGAAAATTCCACGGACAGAAGGTCTTGACTGGCTGCAGTCCATGGGGTTGCAAAGAGTCATACACAACTGAATATGCACCCATATTGTCATTATTCTTATGTCCCTAACACAAGAACAGTTCTAGTACATAGTTGATCACGAATGAGTTAGAAACAGGGCTGAGAAACATTGGTTTGGGCCATGGTGTTGGGTAAAAGGCCAGCAGGAAAGGTTTGAGTTCAGGAGAGTGGAAATAAATGGAGGATTCCAATAACTAAGTAAGGACCATTGAGTTGTGATTCAACATGAATTCGGTTAAACTTATAAAAGTAGGGGCAGAAAATAGCTGAATTCTTACAAAGATGTTGTTTTTAGTAGTTCTGTTACAGGAATTTTCATTTTGGGGAAGAGTTCTCTAATTATCTGAATTCCTTGCATCAATTATTGTGTAAATCAAGAAATTGTCTGTCATTTTCTCATTTGATCCCCACCCTATCCCCATCCTTTGTCTGTGTCAAGGATCCAGGAATTGTGTGTGTGTGTGTGTGTGTGTGTGTGTGTGTGTGTGTGTGTATTTTCAATAAAAGTTATTTACCAAAACAGACTGACAGCTGTATTTTGCTTGCTATTAGAATACCACCCAATAATGTTCACTGACAGTTTACAGCATTTGACTATCTGTTACAGACTATAATTCTTTGTAAAACTATTATTTATTTCTTATTCAACAACTTAAAAATATATATCCATCATAATGAGTAAAGAACATATGGAAATATTTTATAAATGACATAATTTGGAGAACATGGGGGAAATTCCTATTTCTCATTCAGTTCAGTTCAGTTCAGTTGCTCAGTCATGTTCGACTCTTTGCAACCCATGGACTGCAGCATGCCAGGCTTCCCTGTCCATCACCAGCTCCTGGAGTTCACTCCAACTCATGTCCATTGAGTCGGTGATGCCATCCAACCAGCTCATCCTCTGTTGTCCCCTTCTCCTCCTGTCTTCAATCTTTCTCAGCATCAGGGTCTTTTCCAAAGAGTCAATTCTTTGCACCAAGTGGCCAAAGTATTGGAGTTTCAACTTCAGCATCAGTCCTTCCAGTGAATATTCAGAACTGATTTCCTTTAGGATTCACTGGTTTGATCTTCTTGCAGATCAAGGGACTCTCAAGAATCTTCTCCAACAACACAGTTCAAAAGCTTCAACTCTTCAGCACTCAGCTTTCTTTATGGTCCAACTCTTATATCCATACACGACTATTGGAATATTTCTCATTACGGAATCCCAAAGTTTAATACCCATAAGGAATTTGATTGAAAACACCTGGAGAAGGGAATTTGCTGCATCCTCCTGTGATGACCTCGGAATTCTTGCCACTAGAAACCTTTTCTTCTCCTCTGGGTCTAGATTTAGATCTCTGATTGTTGTTGTTCAGTTGCTCAGATGTGTCCAACTCTTTGCAACATGGACCGCAGCATTCCAGGCTTTCCTGTTCTTTACTATCTTCTTGAGTTTCCTCAAACTCATGTCCATTAAGCTGAAGACATAATCCAACTATCTCATTCTCAGTTGCACCCTTCTCTTTCCACCCTCAATCTTTCTCACAGTCAGGGTTTTTTTCCAATGAGTCAGCTCTTCCCATCAGGTGGCTGAGCATTAGAACTGTAGCTTCAGCCTCATTCCTTCCAATAACTGTTCAGGGGTGATTTCCTTTAGGATTGACTGGTTTGATCTCCTTTCTATCCAAGTAACTCTCAAGAGTCCTCTCCAGCACCACAATTTGAAGGCATCAATTCTTTGGAGCTCAGCCTTCCTTATGGTCCAACTCTTACATCCTTGCATGACTACCGGAAAAACAAGTAGTCTTTGACTATATAGACCTTTGACTAACTTTGACTAGACAGACCTTTGGTCAGCAAAGTGATGTCTCTGCTTTTTAATATGCTGTCTAGATTTGTCATAGCTTTTCTTCCAAAGAGCAAGCATCTTTTAATTTCATGGCTGCACTCACTGACTGCAAGGATTTTGGAACCCAAGAAAATAGTCTGTCACTGTTTCCATTGGTTCCCCATCTAGTGATGGGCAAGTGATGGGACATCTGCATATCTGAAGTTATTGCTATTTCTTCAGGCAATCTTAATTCCAGTTTGCATTTCATCCAGCCCAGTATTTCATATGATGTACTCTGCATAGAAGTTAAATAAGCAGGGTGACAATATACAGCCTTGACATAGTCCTTTTCTTATTTGGAACCAGTCTGTTGTTCCATGTCTGGTTCTAACTCTTGCTTCTTCATCCGCATACAGGTTTCTGGTAAAGTGGTCTGGCAGTCCCCTCTCTTCAAGAATATTCCTCAATTTGCTGTGATCCACACAGTCAAAGGCTTTGGTGTAGTCAATGAAGTAGAAGTAGATATTTTTCTGAATTCTCTTGCTTTTTCTAAGATCCAATGGATGTTGGCAATTTGATCTCTGATTCCTTTGCCTTTACTAAATCCAGTTTGTGCATCTAAAAGTTCTCAGTTCACATATTGTTGAAATGTGACTTGAAGGATTTTGAGAATTACCTTGCTAGCATGTGAAATGAGTGCAATCGTGGGGTACTTTGAACATTTCTTTGGCATTGCCCTTCTTTGGGAATAGAATGAAAATTGAGCTTTTCCAGTCTTATGGCCACTGCTGAGTTTCCCAAATTTGCTAGCATATTGAGTGCGGCACTTTCACAGCATCATCTTTTAGGATTTGAAATAGCTCAGCTAGAATTCCACCACGTTTACTAACTCTGTTAATAGTGAAGCTTCCTAAGGCCCACTTGACTTCAGAGTCCACCATATCTGGCTCTAGGTGACTGACCACACCGTCACGGTTATCTAGGTCATTAAGATCTTTTTGTATAGTTCTTCTGTGTACTCTTACCATCTCTTCTTATCTTCTTCTTCTTTTAGGTCCATATCATTTCTGTCATTTATTGTGCCCATCTTTGCATGAAATGTTCCCCTGTTATCTCTCATTTTCTATTTTCTATGTGCTCTGCATAGAAGTTAAATAAGCAGGATGAAAATATACAGCCTTGACATACATAGAAGAGACCTCTAGCCTTTCCCATTCTATTGTTCTCCTCTGTTTCTTTGCATCATTCACTTAAGAAGGTTTTCTTATCTCTCCTTGCTATTCTTTGGAACTGTGCATTCAGATAAGAATATCTTTCCTTTTCTCCTTTGCCTTTCGCTTCTCTTCGCTTCTCAGCTATCTGTAAGGCCTCCTCAGACAACCATTTTGCCTTGTTGTATTTCTCTTTTGGGTATGCTTCTGATCACTGCCTCCTGTACAATGTTGCAAACCTCTGTCCATTGTTCTTCAGGTACTCTTTCTATCAGATCTAATCCCTTGAATCTGATTGTCACTTCCATTGTATAATCATAAGGGATTTGATCTAGGTGAGACCTGAATGGCCTAATGATTTCCCCTACTTTCTTCAATTTAAGCCTGGATTTTTACAGGGAGCTCATGATATGAGCCACAGTCAGCCCCAGGTCTTGTTTTTGTTGACTGTTTAGAGCTTCTCCATCTTCAGCTGCAAATAAAATCAGATTTTGATATTGACCATCTGGTGATGTCTACGTGTAGAGCCTTTCTTGTGCTGTAGGAAGAGAGTGTATGCTATGGCCAGCGAATTCTCTTCTCAAAACTCTATTAGCCATTGTCCTGCTTCATTTTGTACTCCAAGCCAAACTTGCCCATTACTCCAGGTATCTTTTGACTTCCTACTTTTGCATTCTAATACCCTATGATGAAAAGGATATCTTTTTTTTGGTGTCAGTTCTAAAAGGTCTTGTAGGTTTCATAGAACCAGTCAATATCAGCTTGTTCAACATTAGTGGCCGGGACATAGAGTTGGATTACTGTGATACAGAATGGTTTGCCTTGAAATGAACTGAGACCCTTCTGGTCATGTTTGAGATTGCACCCAAGTATTGCATTTCAGACTCTTTTGTTGACTATGAGGGCTACCTCATTTCTTCTAAGACAGAGTAGTTGGTCTTCAGAATTAAATTCATCCATTCCCATTCATTTCAGTTCACTGATTCCTAAAAGATTAATGCTCACTCTTGCCATCTCCTATTTGACCACTTCCAATTTACCTTGATTCATGGACCTAACATTCCAGGTTCTTTTTGGCTCAGCCTCTTCATTCTTTCTGGAGTTATTTCTCTTCTCTTCTCCACAGCCTATTGTACACCTACCAATCTCGGGGCTTCATCTTGCAATGTCTTATCTCTTTGTCTTTTCATACTATTCACGGGGTTTGCAAGGCAAGAACGCTGAAGTGGTTTGCCACTCCCCTCTCCAATGGACCACATTTTGTCAAAATGTTCTACCCTGACTCATCTGTCTTGGGTGGCCCTACACTGCCTGGCTTATAGTTTCACTGAGTTACAGAAGGCTGTGATCCATGTGATCATTTTGGTTAGTTTTCTGTGGTTTTAGTTTTCCTTCTGACTGCAATCTTGATGGATGAGGATAAAAGGCCTGTGCAAGCTTCCTGATGGGAGGGACTGGCTGTGGGGAAAACTGAGTCTTGCTCTGAAGGACAGGGCCATGCTCAATAAATCTTGAATCCAATTCTCTGCTGATGGGTGGAGCTGTGCTCCCTCCTGGTAATCTGGCCTGATGCAGCCTACAGTCTCTCTGGTAGGGCTATATGTATTTCCAAATTCTATACCTCCAGGTCGGCCTAAATTTGCTCAGTCTTGTTCTACTCTTTGTGACCTATCAGATAACCATGACGGTGTGGTCACTCAACGAGAGCCAGATTTGGTGGACTGCGAAGTCAAGTGGGCCTTAGGAATACCCTTAGCTGGGGAGTTCATCTTTCAGTGTCACATGTTCACGGGGTTCCCAAGTGAAGAATACGGAAGTGGTTTGCCATTCTCTTCTCCAGTGCATGGACTATACAGTCCACAGAATTCTCCAGACCAGAATACTGGAGTGGGTAGCTTTTCCCTTCTCCAGGGGCTCTACCCACTCAGGGAGCAGCACCCGGGTCTCTCGCTCTGCAGGCAGACTCTTCACCATCTGAGTCACCAGGAAAGTAGAATGGACCCTTTTTCCTTTGTTCAGAAAGGAACTCAGAGAAGGCTACTTAATTTTCTTCCGAGTTTGCAGGATCTACGGTTTAAATTTTTCTCTTTTCAAATCTCTCATGATTTGCTGTGGACACGGTCAGGAATGGCGTTGCAGAGAGATGGTTAGAGGCTCTCCTCCCGGACTTCTAGCCCTCTTCCCACACAAGCTTCCCAGCTGGAAACCCGACGTGCTGTAAGGATTGGGTGCAGAGGCACAACACTGGATGCTCCCACCTCCTTCCGCCTCGTCTCCCCTACCCCCTCCTCCTAAGGTAAAGTGCAGCTCGAGAAAGATACTGCGGGTGGAAAGAACTCATATTAGATTTACAGCCTTGCCCGGGGCTATTGAGTCTGGGCGGGTCACCATGGAGACGAGGCCGGCTGCGTAATCGCTTGCCATTGGCTGGGGACTCTGGCGCTGGGGATATAATGAGCCGACGCGGTGCAAACTGTGTGAATAACACTCGGTGACTGAAGCCGGCTGAGCTCAGCGGAGCCGATATGAACGGAGAAGGGCAAACTCACCGAGAGGGCGTTATGAACGGAGAAGGGCAAACTCACCGAGAGGGCGTCTTCGGGACCATGGAGAATGGGTAAGGCGGGGACCAGGCCCAGGGGATCCAGGAGGCCCCTGAGGAGAGGAAATGGCTTCGAGCCCAGAAAACACAGCACTCTGGGTCTCGAGAGGCCAAGAGGGGGAACGAGTGCCCCGGAGATGCAGATATGCCTGACTTGGAGCCCGGTATCAGGGGCAAGGCAGCAGAGCGGGGGGGGCGGCCGGCCCCGGCAGGGGCGCGCGGGAAATGAGCAGGGTGGCGCCGCCAGGGCAGGAAGGGGACAGGCTAGTCAACCGTGGACTACTCCTTAAAGGAGCCGGTGTGTGCGTGCGTGCGCTGGGCCACGCACTTCCAGAAGTGAGTATAGAGAGAGCGTGCTCCTCCACCCACACGTCGGGGAAGAGGTCTTCTGAACCCACGTGCTCGTCACAGATTCCGATTCGCGAGTGTAGGGAGTGCCGCGAGGTACTTTAAGTGCCCGTATCTCGAGTTCGTCTTTTCGAGGAGAGAGTACTCCTCGTCCCTCGCGAACACTTCTCTTCCCGCCAAGGTGGAGGTCCAGTTAAGTTGCGGATGGCCTCTCCAAGAAAACGAAATTCTTACTCACGAAACTGAACAACAGATCCTTCCCATTCCCTGCCACCTCTCCCTCAGGCTTACCCTCCCACCCCGCACTCCCTCGCGCCCTTGCCTTTGAAAACCTTTATTTCTGCTTTTATCCTTGAAATCCCTACCCAGCATTAGGGATCACAGTGGCTTTAGGGTGCCCAGGGATTCGGGGCATTCTTGGGATATTGATGGCTAATGAGGAAGTCCTGTAAGCTGTGGCTCCCGAAGTGCTTGATGGGCCAGGCCTTAACAATCATTTTCCTTTCCTTTGCACCTTTTGGGGATGATATTTGATTACTTTTTACCATCTCACTGCTTCTCTCATCCCCATCTTCCTTTGACCCCAGTTCTATTGCCCCAACCCTGTCCCTTGCCTGAGGGTAGCCCAGTGTATGGTAGAGTCATCTGGTTTCCAAGGCAGGACTTTTGAAAAAAAGAAAAAGGTTTCCTCTGGAGGTTTGGTTAGTTGTGTGCACTCTGTCACACCTCAGTCTCCTCACTTCCCTTCTCCTTGTTTTTTCCAGATAGGTATGAGATATTTAGACTAGAACTCTGAGAAAAATTCTCAGGTGATTGTTGGGGATTCTGGTTATGTCTTTAGGTCTCTGAAAGGCAAAGGACCTTGGATCTTGATGAAGAGAAGGAAAGATGGGAGATGGTAGGGAGGGAAAATACAGGCAGTGGGAAGAGTTGTTACAAAAAAAAAAAGGTTCAAGTTCTGTGGACCTGTACCATGATTTCATGGACTCAAAGGTCTTTGGAGCGTGTTAGCAAGTTTTTAATACATTTTCAAACAGAGCTTATACAATAGATGAGGCCAATCACATTCCCTTGCTTTACCCTAGAGGAAAGAATTTGAAGCACCAGTTAACTTGCTTAAAAAGACAAAATTGGGAGTAGAATCCAGATAGAGTTCTGCTTCCCTCTAGGCCAGAATTATGAAACCTGGTTTTCGGATGAAGATTACCTGAGGCACTTTTGTAAGAGGTAGAGATTCTGGATCCTCTCTCCAGAATGATCAGTCTGTAGAGGTGGATTCCTAAGTCTACAGCGTTCACAAACTGCTGCTGAGAAACTTAACACAGTCAGTTCTCCCCCAGCTCTTGACATCCAGAGCTGCGGCCTGGACTTGCTTCTTTGTGCAGTAGCTTGGTCTAGCTCTTTGGCCAACTTCTGTATCCCCTGTCATCTTGGTACCCCTGCCAGCCTTTCTACACTGAAGGTTATTATTTTATGATACCCTTGGGTTGGGAGTGAATCTCACCTTGGTTTTCCATTTCTTCCCCCTAGATTTACCTATGAAGATTATCAAGACACTGCAAAATGGCTTTTGTCTCACACCAAACACCGACCTCAAGTGGCAGTGATCTGTGGTTCTGGGTTAGGAGGTCTGATTAACAGATTAACTGAAGCGCAGACCTTTGACTACAGTGAAATACCAAACTTTCCGAAAAGTACAGGTACTGGCAACGTGAAGAGGGGATGAGACTGAGGGATACTGATGGGATTGGGATGGTGTGGCAGCGCTTCTCTGCCTGATCCTGGGCATCCTCTATAGCATTTGCCGCACAACAGCGGTTGTGAGAGAGGGAAAAACCCATCAAGAATCAGAATGACTTTAGAAAGAAATTCCTCCAGTAGAAACGTTTTAACAGGCAGAGCATGTGTGTGTGACATTGGTACTGTATGATGACATATTTCCTATGCCTAATGACTCAGTTCCTTAAAGCTTTACAACACTTCCCCTAGACATCCTTTCCCCCCACACACCATGGTCACCACATCCTCATACACCTCACTCATTTCTTTCAGTCTGCATGCTACGTGGAAAAGAAGTCCCTTTGACCTCCCCGGACAAAGTCAGCCCCCCCGCCCCCACCTCACACCCCCGCCCCCTCCCCACAACCCAACCCTCACCCTGTGTGTTCCTTCCATTCTCAGTCTCTCCAGCTCTAGTTCCAGTCCTAGAATAAAGCACACACTGGTACATACCAACAAATGAACACACTGACTGCCATGTTCTTGCAGACATATATGCAGGTAATATATGAAAACACAAGACTTGGTTCACACTGACCTTTGTTGGGGGTGGGGAAGGGCCCCTATGCACAGTGGGTACAGTGGGGTTCTGAGGGATCTGAGGAAAGTGTATCCAGCATCTCAATAGCAGCCAGAAGCTCCAAGGCCAGACTTCCCTGGAAGTCCAGTGGCTAACACTCCCAGTTCACTGCAGGGACTGGGTTCCACCCCTGATTGAGGGAGTTTCTCATGCCAAGGGTGAGGCTTAGAGGAGGGTCAGATGAGAAATGGCCAAGTTTACGTGGCCAAACACAAGGGTAGTTCATTTGATTTAATTATTAATTTTCCGGACTAACTTCTGTTCGTTTATTATTAATTTTTTAGATTGTACCTTCCTTCATCTTTTCCCTAGAAAGTTAAGACTCTTAACAGATATTTTTCATTCCCTTTGGAAGAAGACTAGCAGACCAGAGCAGGGAGTAGCAATGGGTTTGGAAAAGGAAATCATAGAGAGAAGGGAGTGCAGAGTTTTCTAAAGGAGATAGTGGTGACTTTGGCTCCATCTGCCGCTCTATCCAGTGACAAGGGCACTGCATTCTGTGAAAAGTGGATTAATCTTTCTAAACTCTGTCAATTTATTTTTATACTCTATTTTTGTTTTCCTAACTGTATCACCTCTGCTCTATTACAGGTAACTTTTTATATGTTCCTCAATCTCTGAGTACCCCCTGTACTCTCCCTCTTTGTTTTGGTTCTTCTCCCAGACCATTCATTCCCTTTAGAAATGTTAGGTGAAAGAAATAGTAATAACTGTTACTATGTCTGTGTGCGGAGTCATCTTTGCAGTCCCATGCCCTTACCTGTCACATCCAGGGCATGTATTCCCACGAGACTATTTTGTGAGTCACAGAAAAGACTTGTATGGGTCCAGTGTCAGCCCCTTTCCTTGTTCATTGCCGTTTTAGGAAGCTAGGCTATTCCATGAGCTTCCTTTCACGAGTTAGGAAGCATATAGCTTAGTTATGGTCATAAGAATATGCATTTTGAGAGTTTTGAAAATTTTGGAAAAGAGGGCTGTGATTACAACACTCACTGCATTCATTATTATCCACTTACTCTATTTTTGTCCACTGTTCTATCACCTACTTATTTCTTTTATTCTCTTGCCTTATGACTGTCTCATTCTTTTAAAGTTTCTTTAAGAAGTAACTGGTGTATATTCACATTGAACATCTTTGCCCCCACCGCTGTAATCTCAGAGTGTACTTGTATCTAAGTTTATGATTAATTTCTGTCTCCCCAACCCATGGCTTCCCTGGTGGTTCAGTAGGAAAGAATCCACCTGCAGTACAGGAGACCCTGGTTCAGTCCCCAAGTTGGGAAGATCCCCTGGAGAAGGGAATGGCAACCTACTCCAGTATTATTCTTGCCTGGAGAGTCCCATGGACAGAGGAGCCTGGCGGGCTACAGTCCATAGGGTCACAAAGAGCTGGACACGACTGAAGCGGCTGAGCACACCTCCACCAGACTTAAACTTTCTGAGAGTGGAGAGGATGATGTTTTCTTTTGGGTAATTATACCCTCACATGTTGAACACGGTGAGTCGGGCCAGGGTAGGTGCTCAGGGGATATGTGTTGTATGAAAGCATCATTCCATGCATTTCCTTCTCTTTTCTGTATACAGTGCCAGGTCATGCTGGTCGACTGGTGTTTGGGACCTTGAATGGCAGAGCCTGTGTGATGATGCAGGGCAGGTTCCATATGTATGAAGGCTACCCGCTCTGGAAGGTAAAACAGAGGCACAAGCCTGATTGGGTCTGGAAGAAGGGCCGTAGAGCTCTCTCTCCTATCTTATTTCCTCGCTGCTTAGGCAAGGTAGATTTTTGGTCCCCCTGACCCTTTCTCTTCTTTCCTGATGTATGTGTTGTTTATCTGCTTGGATGTATTGGTAAAATTTTAAGGAAAACTCTCTGATGTTTATCTTTCGCTTCTAAGGTGACATTCCCAGTGAGGGTTTTCCGGCTTCTGGGTGTGGAGACCCTAGTGGTCACCAATGCAGCTGGAGGGCTCAACCCCAACTTTGAGGTTGGCGATATCATGCTCATCCGTGATCACATCAACCTACCTGGTTTCAGTGGTGAGAACCCTCTCAGAGGGCCCAATGATGAAAGGTATCTTTCCGGCTTCTTTTTGTTTCGGTGGGTCAGCTTGGGAGAGCTCGCTGTATTCCATTAATCTGAGATAATCGAACCTGTGCTCTAGGTTTGGGAGTTCGTTTCCCTGCCATGTCTGATGCCTATGACCGGGATATGAGGCAGAAAGCTCACAGTACCTGGGAAACAAATGGGGGAGCAGAGAGAGTTACAGGAAGGCACCTACGTGATGGTGGCGGGCCCCAATTTTGAGACTGTGGCAGAGTGTCACCTGCTGCAGAAGCTAGGGGCAGATGCTGTTGGTGAGAGGGGGAACTTGGCTGGTGGCTTCATAATTTGGGGGACTTTTTTTTGTCTTTTTTTTTTTTTGGCTGCTCTGCAGGGCATGTGGGATCTTAGTTCCCCAATCGGGGACTGAATCTGTAGTCCCTGCAGCAGAAATACAGAGTCTTAAACACTGGATTGCCAGGGAACTCCCTTGACTTGGAGGCTTGAAGAGAGGATCCTGGTAAAATAGGTTGGAAAAGAGGAAGAGATTGTAGATTTAGATGATACACTGAGGGAGGGGTCTGCTTTAAGGGAAGATTGAATTAACTGACTTTAAAGGTGATTGGGAGGTTTGCACTGTAGCCTCAACCCACCACCCAGCACCAAGGGCTTTAACCAGTGTAATGCTAATGTGAGAACTATCCATTGTGTGATAACTGTTTTTGATTATTTTAACAAATATTGTAGGCACCTTCTATACCTCTGGCTGGAAAATAGAATTGCAACATTAGAATTGACTTTAAAATGATCATAAGCAGAGATAGAAATAAAGTATCGCAATGGTGATATTATAAAAATGTGTAAAGCCTCCTGAAGCCCAACTCTTTTTAGATAATACAGAACAACCTAAGCTTGACTCTAATTTAGCTGCTTCTTTGGATGTTTTCTTAGCGTTGAAATGTCAACTAGGTGGTGAATGGAGGTGAGGCTAAGGGTCATTTGGGGATTCTGACAGTTGGTTTCCCTCTTTCTTCACATCAGGCATGAGCACGGTACCAGAAGTTATAGTCGCAAGACACTGTGGACTTCGAGTCTTTGGCTTCTCACTCATCACAAACAAGGTCATCTTGGATTATGATAGCCAGGGGAAGGCCAGTCACGAGGAAGTACTAGAGGCCGGGAAGCAAGCTGCTCAGAGATTGGAGCAGTTTGTCTCCATTCTTATGGCTAGCATTCCACTGTCCCGGCGCGCCAGTTAACCAGCCCCGGAGTGGGTTGGCCTCTCCATTATGGCATCCGAGGAGCTGCTGTCTACTTCAGCCCTTGCTGGAGTCACGTGTCCTGCCTTAGGTGGCAGCAGAAAGGAGGGGTACCTTCCCTGCTTCTCCCACCAGACCTTACTGCTGCTGAGCCCTCTTCTGCTCAGTTTGTCATCCCAAGCCCCAGCACACATCCAAGGATTTGCTTTGGGGCCCTCGAACTCAGACAGTAACTCTTATTGGCTTAAGATGGTCCTCTCACATTCCTTGAGGCTCAGTTCTGCCTCAGAGCACTGGAGACCATACAGGGAACAGCCTATTCCTTTGGGATTTTTATGCTATTGTATTTTGAGAATAAAGAGAAAGATGAAATAAACTTCTTTATTTTTATGTTGGGATAAGGTTGGGATATGGACGAGAGTGACATGAAATCAATCATGAGACCACATTTTATTTGACTCTCTGCTTCTCAGACTGTGAAGAACTGAGGTGAGGTGTTATGTGAATTCAGGGTAGGATGAAGCAAAGTCAAAGAGGTGAAAGTGAGAGGAAGTGCTAGAAGATAAGGAAAGGCTAACTTCTGGCACATGATGGCTACTTCCCTCAGATCAGTCTTCCTCTGCCCCTTTGCTTTCTGGTAGTTTCTGTCTGCTCATGAATATCTGAATCAGTTCACTGATCTCCGGTTGTGTTCCACAGTTGCCACCTCCTTGTTAAGTCCTAGTTGTATTTCCTATCGATTTCCTTCGATTCCCTCACCCAACATCTGCCATAATTCACGGCAGCCATACACTCCCTTCACTCCATTCTCACAGTGCAAAGGCAAATACCCTTTTGTCTGCTGCTTGCCAGTCCATGCTGATCCGAGTGCTGCCAGCCCTTGCGAGGCTGACTCATACCCTGGCCTCTCTCTTGGAGCACCCCCTTCCCTCCTATTGCTTTCTTCCTGAGCATTAGCCTTTCTTTTCACTCTGCTTGATCAGACCTCCCTGTGACATAAGCCCAGGCCTGACTTGCTGGCTCACTGAACTCTTTGTGCTTATCTGCTTGTGTTCAGCTGACTGGCATGTTTGAAAGACATACTACTCCTACTCCCTCAGGCCTGTTTGCCTTTTGAGAGAGAGTAGAGCTGAGTGAGCCTCTAATAGTGGTAACATTTTAATTAGTAGTAGTATAATATGGAAGAGAAATTTTGGCAGGAAAGCTTTCCAGAACTCATAAATAATCCTTTGTTTGGTAACTGACCTACTTAGCTGAACCCAACAGAAAGCATCCTGGATGGGCACTATGACTACTCTTCCTTTCATCCATTCTTTTCATCAAATTAGTGAATATTTGTTTAACACTTAGCTAAGAGCATGCTAAGTTCAGAATATAAAAATGGTCTTTTCCTCTCAAGGGCCTTACAGTGCCCTAGAGACATTTTGTTCAGTCTCCAAGTGGGGTCCGTCTCTGCAACCCCACGGACTGCAGCACACCGGGCTTCCCTGTCCTTCACTGTCTCCTGGAGTTTGCTCAGACTCACGTCCGTTGAGTGAGTGATGAAATCCAAAAACTCATCCTCTGCTGCCCCTTTCTTTTGCCTTCCTTCTTTCCTAGCATCAGGGTCTTTTCCAATGAATCAGCTTTTCACATCAGATAGCCAAAATATTGGAGCTTCAGCTTCAGTATCTGTCCTTCCAATGAATACTCAGGGTTGATTTCCTTTTTCCTTTTTGGAGCCCAAAATATAAAGTGACAATGTTTCCCTATCTATTTTCCATGAAGTGATGGGACCGGATGCCATGATCTTCATTTTCTGAATGTTGAGCATTAGGCCAATTTTTTCACTCTCCTCTTTCACTTTCATCAAGAGGCTTTTTAGTTCCTCTTCACTTTCTGTCATAAGGGTGGTGTCATCTGCATATCTGAGGTTATTGATATTCCTCCCGGCAATCTTGATTCCAGCTTGTGTTTCTTCCAGTCCAGCATTTCTCATGATGTACTCTGCATATAAGTTAAATAAGCAGGGTGACAATATACAGCCTTGATGTACCCTTTTTCCTATTTGGAACTCGTCTGTTGTTCAATATGCAGTTCTAATTGCTGCTTCCTGACCTGCATACAGATTTCTCGAGAGGCAGGTCAGGAGTCTGGTATTCCCATCTTTTCAGAATTTTCCATAGTTTCTTGTGATCCACACAGTCAAAGGCTTTGCCATAGTCAATAAAGCAGAAATAGATGTTTTTCTGGAACTCTCTTGCTTTTTCCATGATCCAGCAGATGTTGGCAATTTGATCTCTGGTTCCTCTGCCTTTTCTAAAACCAGCTTGAACATCAGGGAGTTCACGGTTCACGTATTGCTCAAGCCTGGCTTGGGAGAATTTTGAGCATTACTTTACTAGCATGTGAGATGAGTGCAATTGTGTGGTAGTTTGAGCATTCTTTGGCATTGCCTTTCCTTGGGATTGGAATGAAAACTGACCTTTTCCAGTCCTGTGGCCACTGCTGAGTTTTCCCAATTTGCTGGCATATTGAGTGCAGCTCTTTCATAGCATCATCTTTCAGGATTTGAAACAGCTCAACTGGAATTCCATCACCTCCACTAGCTTTGTTTGTAGCGATGGTTTCCAAGGCCCACTTGACTTCACATTCCAAGATGTCTGGCTCTAGATGAGTGATCACACCATCGTGATTATCTTGGTCGTGAAGATCTTTTTTGTACAGTTCTTCTCTGTATTCTTGCCACCTCTTCTTAATGTCTTCTGATTCTGTTAGGTCCAGACCATTCTGTCTTTTATCGAGCCCATCTTTGCATGAAATGTTCCCTTGGTATCTCTAATTTTCTTGAAGAGATCTCTAGTCTTTCCCATTCTGTTCTTTTCCTCTATTTCTTTGCATTGATCGCTGAAGAAGGCTTTCTTATCTCTTCTTGCTATTCTCTGGAACTCTGCAATGATTTGCTTATATCTTTCCTTTTCTCCTTTGCTTTTTGCCTCTTTTCTTTTCACAGCTATTTGTAAGGCCTCCTCAGACAGCCATTTTGCTTTTGTGCATTTCTTTTCCATGCAGATGGTCTTGATCCCTGTCTCCTGTACAATGTCACGAACCTCGTTCCATAGTTCACCCGGCACTCTATCTATCAGATCTAGGCCCTTAAATCTATATCTCCCTTCCACTGTATAATCATAAGGGATTTGATTGAGGTCATACCTGAATGGTCTAGCGGTTTTCCCTACTTTCTTCAATTTCAGTCTGAATTTGGTAATAAGGAGTTCGTGATCTGAGCCACAGTCAGCTCCTGGTCTTGTTTTTGTTGACTGTATAGAGCTTCTACATCTTTAGCTGCAAAGAACATAATAAATCTGATTTCGGTGTTGACCATCTGGTGAAGTCCATGTGTAGAGTCTTCTCTTGTGTTGTTGGAAGAGGGTGTTTGCTATGACCAGTGCATTTTCTTGGCAAAACTCTGTAAGTCTTTGCCCTGCTTCATTCCGCATTCCAAGGCCAAATTTGCCTGTTCCTCCAGGTGTTTCTTGACTTCCTACTTTTGCATTCCAGTCCCCTATAATGAAAAGGACATCTTTTTTGGGTGTTAGTTCTAAAAGGTCTTGTAGGTCTTCATAAAACCGTTCAACTTCAGCTTCCTCAGCATTACTGGTTGGGGCATAGACTTGGATAACTGTGATATTGATTGGTTTGCCTTGGAAACGAACAGAGATCATTCTGTCGTTTTCAGACTGCATCCAAGTACTGCATTTCGGACTCCTTTGTTGACCATGATGGCTACTCCATTTCTTCTGAGGGATTCCTGCCCACAGTAATAGATATAATGGTCATCTGAGTTAAATTCACCCATTCCAGTCCATTTTAGTTTGCTGATTCCTAGAATGTCAACGTTCACTCTTGCCATCTCTTGTTAGACCACTTCCAATTTGCCTTGATTCATGGACCTGACACTCCATGTTCTTATGTAATTTTGCTCTTTATAGCATCGGACCTTGCTTCTATCACCAGTCACATGCACAAATGGGCATTGTTTTTGCTTTGGCTCCATCCCTTCATTCTTTCTGGAGTTATTTCTCCACTGAGCTCCAGTAACATATTGGCCACCTACTGACCTGGGGAGTTCCTCTTTTGGTATCCTATCATTTTGCCTTTTCATACTGTTCATGGGGTTCTCAAGGCAAAAATACCGAAGTGGTTTGCCATTCCCTTCTCCAGTGGACCACATTCTGTCAGACCTCTCCACCATGACCCGCCCGTCTTGGGTTGCCCGGTGGGCATGGCTTGGTTTCACTGAGTTAGACAAGGCTGTGGTCCTAGTGTGATTATTTTGACTAGCTTTCTGTGAGTATGGTTTCAGTGTGTCTGTCCTCTGATGCCCTCTTGCAACATCTTAACTACCTATGATGAAAAGTACATCTTTTTTCTGGTATTAGTTTTAAAGAGTCTTGTAGGTCTTCATAGAACTAGTCAACATCAGCTTTTTCAATATTATTGGCTGGGACATAGACTTGGATTACTGTGATATTGAACGGTTTGCCTTGGAAACAACTGAGACCCTTCTGGTCATGTTTGAGATTGCACCCAAGTATTGCATTTCAGAGTCTTGATGACTATGAGGGCGATTTCATATCTTCTAAGAGAGTCTTGCCCACAGTAGTTGGTCTTCCAAATTAAATTCATCCATTCCCATTCATTTCAGTTCACTGATTCCTAAAAGATTAATGCTCGAGGGGCCGCACGTGTGTCCGCGCGCCGCGGCCGGCGCCCGCGCTCCCCAGACCCGCGGTGGTGCGCTCAGAGCGGGCGGATCCCAGCGCTGAGCCGGCAGTGGCTCGAGGGTCCTCCTCGCTACTGCCTGAGCCTCGGCCTTGGCCGGCCTGGCAGCCTCGCAGTTGGCCACACCGGCCTTTACACGCCGATGATGGCCTTATTCGGAGGAGGTTTTTGGTGGACGTTAGGGGACCGAGAAGGGCTCCTGTGAGGGACCAACCCTCCTGTCCCCACAGTCCTGTCCTCGCTGAAAAGAGATTGCGTCAGAGCCCCTGAATCTGCCCTTCCTGAAAGGAGAAAATCACCGCGTTCCAGTCTTCTGTTCACAGCATGACACAGGTGTGCACTGCCCTCAGCTGATGCTCAGCCCTTCCTTGGTGCGTGTGTATTCAGCTCACAGGGGACACCTCTGCTGACTGGGCTTGCCATGAATCTAATAAGAATCCAGATGGAGACTTGAATGAAAATTTTGTGGAAAATGGAGATAAAATACTTACGTTATCTGTCACCTCAAGAGCTTTCCTGCTGGCAAATTTTGGAAGAGGTGGCTTAGCACAGTGACAAGGAGTCAGAATTGTGAATATTCACAGGGAGTTGTAAGTAACCCTGAACTGGATGTTTCTACTTGTCAGAAGTGGAGAAAAGTATCTTCTCACATTTCCAGGAACCACAAGCAGTGTGGTGACTCTTCAGAGTGATAGTTTAAAAAACATGGAGAGTGAAGAATATTCATCTTTGAAAGTCCCAATCCAGATGGCCACTCAGGACTCCTCATTCTGTAAGAAAGAGCCCCAGGATCCTCAGGAAAGCAAAAGTCTGTTTGTAACTGAAGAAAGCACTGAGAGGAAACTGACAGGGAGGAAAAGTCCTCCCATTGAGCATTGTTCAGAGAACCTTCAAGATAAACTTGTGGCTGATGTAAAAGAAGTGGTCTTGCCGTTGTTCAAAGGGGAGACAGTCTGCCATATTGACCAGTTGAAAGAATCCTTGGAGCCCTTGGACTATAACCACAAAGATGTTTGTGGCTGGAAATCCCGAGTGGCCAGTCATCGTCGTCAGAGAGCTCACACAGAGGAGAAGCCCTGTAGCCATCAAGACTGTGGGAAAATATGTACTGCCAGCCCAGGTGGCCACCCTGGTGGGAAAATCCGCCCTTCAGAGAAAGTATACAGATGCAGTCAGTGTGGTAGGGACTTCAGTGAGCGCTCAGAGCTAGTGCTTCATCAGAGGGAGCACACTGAAGAAAAGCCCTACAGATGTGATCAGTGCAGGAAGGGCTTCACCAGGAGCTCGAGTCTCCTCATCCACCGTGAAGTCCACGCAGATGAGAAGCCTTATAAGTGCGATAAGTGTGGGAAGGGCTTCACCAGGAGCTCAAGTCTGCTCATTCATCACTCAGTCCGCACAGGTGAGAAGCCTTATAAATGCGACAAGTGCGGGAAGGGCTTTACGCAGAGCTCCAAGCTGCACATCCACCAGCGAGTGCACACCGGCGAGAAGCCCTACGAGTGTGGGGAGTGTGGTATGAGCTTCAGTCAGCGCTCCAACCTGCACATCCACCAGCGCATCCACACAGGGGAGAGGCCCTACAAGTGTGGGGAGTGCGGAAAGGGCTTCAGTCAGAGCTCAAACCTTCACATCCACCGCTGCTCACACACGGGAGAAGCCTTACCAGTGCTACGAGTGTGGGAAGGGCTTCAGCCAGAGCTCAGACCTCCGTATCCACCTGAGAGTCCACACTGGGGAGAAGCCCTATCACTGTGGCAAGTGTGGGAAGGGCTTCAGCCCAGAGCTCCAAACTCCTCATCCACCAGAGAGTCCACACTGGAGAGAAGCCCTATGAGTGCAACAAATGTGGGAAGGGCTTCAGCCAGAGCTCCAACCTCCACATCCACCAGCGGGTCCACAGGAAAGATCTCCATTAAATGAGGTCTTCAATCACATGCTCTTACTCCAAAGACTTCAATATTTCTAACATCACTCTTACTTTCACATTCTCAGGATATAGTAAGAGTTATTCAGATGTGTTCCTTCACTGAAAGTCATTCACTCAAGGGATTTAAGTACCAGGCACTTTGCTATGCTACACAGTGAATTGATTGTTCTTGTTGCTCAGATGGGTAGAGTGAAAAAGTCTGTACTTTGCCATTCAGCCAGTGTTACTAGAGCCACATATCCTACCCAGCATTTCTAAGTGCAAGAACCTTATATTTGTCTAA
The DNA here is from genome assembly GCA_917880005.1 of Nanger dama. Lineage (NCBI taxonomy): Eukaryota > Metazoa > Chordata > Mammalia > Artiodactyla > Bovidae > Nanger > Nanger dama. The sequence goes on from CAKJTW010000003.1 coordinate 77,670,511, forward strand.
GCAGAACGTGTTTCCTTTGTTCATACTCTCTGAGAATCTGGGACGTTGGCTTTCTCTTCAAATCATGTGCCTTGTGTTTTTCATGTTTCCTTCCAGCCCTGAGTAGCCCTCTTTAAATTATGATTGCACAATGTGTTTTAATATTTGCTATAACCCCCCAGAAGTCATTTGCTTTTGCAGCATTGTTATTGAGCCACATTTGGGCCCTCTTGGCCAAGCAGAGTAAAGCCAGTCTGCTGACACTGGGTTGTACAGGAAGCACACATTTACTGCAGGCACCAGTGGAGTCCAGGCAGCTGGTGCTCATCAGATCCAAACTGATGGCTTTCAGAGAAACGTGAGGTGAGGAACGGGACTGGGGGTGCATGATCAGCTCACGGACATTCTTCTCTTTGGTTGATGGTGAGGCAATTAGGAGTCAGTATCATCAACCTTCAGTTTCTAACCCATTTGGGGTCTGCTTGCTTATGGGCAGCAAGCAATTAACTTCTTGCATCTGGTGGCAGTTTCCGTATCTGCAAAACAGCTCAAAGGACATGGCTCAGAATATTATCTGTATTCTAGAGAAATTACAGCTCCTTGCTTCACTTAATGCCTAAACTAAAAAAAAAAAAAAAAAAAAGATTAATGCTCACTCTTGCCATCTCCTATTTGACCACTTTCAATTTACCTTGATTCATGGACCTAACATTCCACGTTCTGCTTTGGCTCAGCCTCTTCATTCTTTCTGGAGCTATTTCTCGTCTCTTCTCCAGCAGCCTATTATACACTTACCAATCTGGGGGATTCATCTTGCAGTGTTTTATCTTTTTGTCTTTTCATACTATTCATGGGGTTTGCAAGGCAAGAACGCTGAAGTGGTTTGCCACTCCCTTCTCCAATGGATCACACTTTGTCAAAATGTTCTACCCTGACTCATCTGTCTTGGGTGGCCCTACACTGCCTGGCTTATAGTTTCACTGAGTTACAGAAGGCTGTGATCCATGTGATCATTTTGGTTAGTTTGCTGTGGTTTTAGTTTTCCTTCTGACTGTAGTCTTGATGGATGAGGATAAAAGGCCTGTGCAAGCTTCCTGATGGGAGGGACTGGCTGTGGGGAAAACTGAGTCTTGCTCTGAAGGACAGGGCCATGCTCAATAAATCTTGAATCCAATTTTCTGCTGATGGGTGGGGCTGTGCTCCCTCCTTGTAATTTGGCCTGAAGCAGCCTAGAGTCTCTCTGGTAGGGCTACCTGTTTTTCCAAATCGTGTAACCTCCCGGTCAGCCTAATTGCTAGTGAAATTTGCTCAGTCTTGTTCTACTCTTTGTAGATAACCATGACGGTGTGGTCACTCAACGAGAGCCAGATTTGGTGGACTGCAAAGTCAAGTGGGCCTTAGGAATACCCTTAGCTGGGGAGTTCATCTTTCAGTGTCACATGTTCACGGGGTTCCCAAGTGAAGAATACGGAAGTGGTTTGCCATTCTCTTCTCCAGTGCATGGACTATATAGTCCACGGAATTCTCCAGACTAGAATATTGGAGTGGGTAGCTGTTCCCTTCTCCAGGGGCTCTTCCCACTCAGGGAGCAGCACCCAGGTCTCTCGCCCTGCAGGCAGACTCTTCACCATCTGAGTCACCAGGAAAGTAGCATGGACCCGTTTTCCTTTGTTCAGGAAGGAATTCAGAGAAGGCTACTTAATTTTCTTCCAAGTTTGCAGGATCTACGGTTTAAATTTTTCTCTTTTCAAATCTCTCATGATTTGCTGTGGACACGGTCAGGAATGGCGTTGCAGAGAGATGGTTAGAGGCTCTCCTCCCGGACTTCTAGCCCTATTTCCAGCACAGGCTTCCGAGCTGGAAACCCGAAGTGCTGTAAGGACTGGGTGCAGAGGCACAACACTGGATGCTCCCATCTCCCTCCGCCTCCTCTCCCCTACCCCCTCCTCCTAAGGTAAAGTGCAGCTCGAGAAAGATACTGCAGGTGGAAAGAACTCATATTAGATTTACAGCCTTGCCCGGGGCTAATGAGTCTGGGCAGGTCACCATGGAGACTGCGTAATCGCTTGCCATTGGCTGGGGATTCTGGCGCTGGGGATATAATGAGCCGGCGCGGTGCAAACTGTGTGAATAACACTCGGTGACTGAAGCCGGCTGAGCTCAGCGGAGCAGATATGAACGGAGAAGGGCAAACTCACCGAGAGGGCGTCTTCGGGACCATGGAGAATGGGTAAGGCGGGGACCAGCCCCAGGGGATCCAGGAGGCCCTTGAGGAGAGGAAATGGCTGTCTTCGAGCCCTGAAAACACAGCACTCTGGGTCTCGAGAGGCCAAGAGGGGGAACGAGTGCCCCGGAGATGCAGATATGCCTGACTTGGAGCCCGGTATCAGGGGCAAGGCAGCAGAGCGGGGAGGGAGGGCGGCCGGCCCCGGCAGGGGGCGCGCGGGAAATGAGCAGGGTGGCGCCGCCAGGGCAGAAAGGGGACAGGCTAGTCAACCGTGGACTACTCCTTAAAGGAGCCGGTGTGTGCGTGCGTGCGCTGGGCCACGCACTTCCAGAAGTGAGTATAGAGAGAGCGTGCTCCTCCACCCACACGTCGGGGAAGAGGTCTTCTGAACCCACGTGCTCGTCACAGATTCCCATTGGAGAGTGTAGGGAGTGCCGCGAGGTACTTTTGCTGCCCGTATCTCGAGTTCGTCTTTTCGAGGAGAGAGTACTCCTCGTCCCTCGCGAACACTTCTCTTCCCGCCAAGGTGGAGGTCCAGTTAAGTTGCGGATGGCCTCTCCAAGAAAACGAAATTCTTACTCACGAAACTGAACAACAGATCCTTCCCATTCCCTGCCACCTCTCCCTCAGGCTTACCCTCCCACCCCGCACTCCCTCGCGCCCTTGCTTTTGAAAACCTTTATTTCTGCTTTTGTCCTTGGAATCCCTACCCAGCATTAGGGATCACAGTGGTTTTAGGGTGCCCAGGGATTCCGGACATTCTTGATATATTGATGGCTAATGAGGAATGCCTTAAGCTGTGGCTCCGAAGTGCTTGATGGGCCAGGCCTTAACAATTATTTTCCTTTCCTTTGCACCATTTGGGGATGATATTTGATTACTTTTTACCATCTCACTGCTTCTCTCATCCCCATCTTCCTTTGACCCCAGTTCTATTGCCCCAACCCTGTCCCTTGCCTGAGGGTAGCCCGGTGTATGGTAGAGTCATCTGGTTTCCAAGGCAGGACTTTTGAAAAGAAGAAAAAGGTTTCCTCTGGAGGTTTGCTTAGATAGTTGTGTTCACTGTCATACCTCAGTCTCCTCACTTCCCTTCTCCTTGTTTTTTCCAGATAGGTGTGAGAGAATTGGACTAGAATTCTGAGAAAAATTCTCAGTTGATTGTTGGGGATTCTGGTTATGTCTTTAGGTCTCTGAAAGGCAAAGGACCTTGGATCTTGATGAAGAGAAGGAAAGATGGGAGATGGTAGGGAGGGAAAATACAGGCAGCGGGAAGAGTTGTTTAAAAAAAAAAAAAAAAGGTTCAAGTTCTGTGGACCTGTACCATGATTTCATGGACTCAAAGGTCTTTGGAGCTTGTTAACAAGTTTTTAATTCATTTTCAAACAGAGCTTATGCAATAGGTGAGGCCAATCACATTCCCTTGCTTTACCCTAGAGGAAAGAATTTGAAGCACCAGTTAACTTGCTTAAAAAGACAAAATTGGGAGTAGAATCCAGATAGAGTTCTGCTTCCCTTTAGGCAAGAATTATGAAACCTGGATTTCAGATGAAGATTACCTGTGGCACTTTTGTAAGAAGGAGATATGCTGGGGCCTCTCTCCAGAATGATCAGTCTGTAGAGGTGGAATCCAGAGTCTACAGCGTTCACAAACTGCTGCTGAGAAACTTACACTGTCAGTTCTCCCCCAGCTCTTGACATCCAGAATGCGGCCTGGACTTGCTTCTTTGTGCAGTAGCTTGATCTAGCTCTTTGGCCAACTTCTGTATCCCGTGTCATCTTGGTACCCCTGCCAGCCTTTCTACACTGAAGGTTATTATTTTATGATACCCTTGGGTTGGGAGTGAATCTCACCTTGGTTTTCCATTTCTTCCCCCTAGATTTACCTATGAAGATTATCAAGACACTGCAAAATGGCTTTTGTCTCACACCAAACACCGACCTCAAGTGGCAGTGATCTGTGGTTCTGGGTTAGGAGGTCTGATTAACAGATTAACTGAAGCGCAGACCTTTGACTACAGTGAAATACCAAACTTTCCGAAAAGTACAGGTACTGGCAACAGTGAAGAGGGGATGAGACTGAGGGATACTGATGGGATTGGGATGGTGTGGCAGCGCTTCTCTGCCTGATCCTGGGCATCCTCTATAGCATTTGCCGCACAACAGCGGTTGTGAGAGAGGAAAAAACCCATCAAGAATCAGAATGACTTTAGAAAGAAATTCCTCCAGTAGAAACGTTTTAACAGGCAGAGCATGTGTGTGTGACATTGGTACTGTATGATGACATATTTCCTATGCCTAATGACTCAGTTCCTTAAAGCTTTACAACACTTCCCCTAGACATCCTTTCCCCCCACACACCATGGTCACCATGTCCTCATACACCTCACTCATTTCTTTCAGTCTGCATGCTTCGTGGAAAAAGAAGTGCCTGTGACCCCCCCTGGACAAAGTCAGCCCCCCGCCCCCCACCTCACACCCCCGCCCCCTCTCCACAACCCCACCCTCTCCCTGTCCAGTGTCTTCCTACCATTCTCAATCTCCCCAGCTCTAGTTCCAGTCCTAGAATAAGGCACACTGGTACATACCAACAAATGAACACACTGACTGCCATGTTCTTGCAGACAAATATGCAAGTAAGATATGAAAACACAAGACTTGGTTCACACTGATCTTTGTTGGGGGTGGGGAAGGGCCCCCTATGCACAGTGGAGCTCTGAGGGATCTGAGGAAAGTGTATCCAGCATCTCAATAGCAGCCAGAAGCTCCAAGGCCAGACTTCCCTGGAAGTCCAGTGGCTAACACTCCCCAGTTCACTGCAGGGACTGGGTTCCATCCCTGATTGAGGGAGTTTCTCATGCCAAGGGTGAGGCTTAGAGGAGGATCAGGTGAGAAATGGCCAAGTTTACGTGGCCAAAAAAAGGGTAGTTTATTTGGTTTAATTATTAATTTCTCCGGACTAACTTCTGTTGGTTTATTATTAATTTTTAGATTGTACCTTCCTTCGTCTTTTCCCTAGAAAGTTAAGACTCTTAACAGATATTTTTCATTCCCTTTGGAAGAAGACTAGCAGACCAGAGCAGGGAGTGGCAATGGGGTTGGAGAAGGAAATCGTAGATAGAGGGGCGTGCAGAGTTTTCTAAGGGAGAGAGTGGAGACTTTGGCTCCATCTGCCACTCTATACAGTGACAAGGGCACTGCTCTCAGTGGATTAATCGTTCTAAACTTTGTCAGTGTATTTTTTATACTCTGTTTTTGTTTTCCTAACTGTATCACCTCTGCTCTATTACAGATAACTTTTTATATGCTCCTCAATCTCCGAGTACCCCCTGAACTCTCCTTCTTTGTTTTGGTTCTTCTCCCAGACCATTCATTCCCTTTAGAAATGTCAGGTGAAAGAAATAGTAATAATTGTTACTATGTCTGTGTGAGGAGTCATCTTTGCAGTCCCATGCCCTTACCTGTCACATCCAGGGCATGTATTCCCACGGGACTATTTTGTGAGTCACAGAAAAACTTGTATGGGTCCAGTGTCAGCCCCTTTTCCTTTTTCATTGCCGTTTTAGGAAGCTAGGCTCTTCCGTGAGCTTCCTTTCACGAGTCAGGCAGCATATAGCTTAGTTATGGTCATAAGAATATGCATTTTGAGAGTTTTGAAAATTTTGGAAAAGAGGGCTGTGATTATAACACTCACTGCATTCATTATTATCCACTTACTCTATTTTTATCCACTGTTCTATCACCTATTTATTTCTTTTATTCTCTTGCCTTATGACTGTCTCATTCTTTTAAAGTTTCTTTAAGAAGTAGCTGGTGTATATTCACATTGAACATCTTTGCCCCCACCGCTGTAATCTCAGAGTGTACTTGTATCTAAGTTTATGATTAATTTCTGTCTCCCCAACCCATGGCTTCCCTGGTGGTTCAGTAGGAAAGAATCCACCTGCAGTACAGGAGACCCTGGTTCAGTCCCCAAGTTGGGAAGATCCCCTGGAGAAGGGAATGGCAACCTACTCCAGTATTATTCTTGCCTGGAGAGTCCCATGGACAGAGGAGCCTGGCGGGCTACAGTCCATAGGGTCACAAAGAGCTGGACACGACTGAAGCGGCTGAGCACACCTCCACCAGACTTAAACTTTCTGAGAGTGGAGAGGATGATGTTTTCTTTTGGGTAATTATACCCTCACATGTTGAACACGGTGAGTCGGGCCAGGGTAGGTGCTCAGGGGATATGTGTTGTATGAAAGCATCATTCCATGCATTTCCTTCTCTTTTCTGTATACAGTGCCAGGTCATGCTGGTCGACTGGTGTTTGGGACCTTGAATGGCAGAGCCTGTGTGATGATGCAGGGCAGGTTCCATATGTATGAAGGCTACCCGCTCTGGAAGGTAAAACAGAGGCACAAGCCTGATTGGGTCTGGAAGAAGGGCCGTAGAGCTCTCTCTCCTATCTTATTTCCTCGCTGCTTAGGCAAGGTAGATTTTTGGTCCCCCTGACCCTTTCTCTTCTTTCCTGATGTATGTGTTGTTTATCTGCTTGGATGTTTTGGTAAAATTTTAAGGAAAACTCTCTGATGTTTATCTTTCGCTTCTAAGGTGACATTCCCAGTGAGGGTTTTCCGGCTTCTGGGTGTGGAGACCCTAGTGGTCACCAATGCAGCTGGAGGGCTCAACCCCAACTTTGAGGTTGGCGATATCATGCTCATCCGTGATCACATCAACCTACCTGGTTTCAGTGGTGAGAACCCTCTCAGAGGGCCCAATGATGAAAGGTATCTTTCCGGCTTCTTTTTGTTTCGGTGGGTCAGCTTGGGAGAGCTCGCTGTATTCCATTAATCTGAGATAATCGAACCTGTGCTCTAGGTTTGGAGTTCGTTTCCCTGCCATGTCTGATGCCTATGACCGGGATATGAGGCAGAAAGCTCACAGTACTTGGAAACAAATGGGGGAGCAGAGAGAGTTACAGGAAGGCACCTACGTGATGGTGGCGGGCCCCAATTTTGAGACTGTGGCAGAGTGTCACCTGCTGCAGAAGCTAGGGGCAGATGCTGTTGGTGAGAGGGGGAACTTGGCTGGTGGCTTCATAATTTGGGGGACTTTTTTTTTGTCTTTTTTTTTTTTTGGCTGCTCTGCAGGGCATGTGGGATCTTAGTTCCCCAATCGGGGACTGAATCTGTAGTCCCTGCAGCAGAAATACAGAGTCTTAAACACTGGATTGCCAGGGAACTCCCTTGACTTGGAGGCTTGAAGAGAGGATCCTGTTAAAATAGGTTGGAAAAGAGGAAGAGATTGTAGATTTAGATGATACACTGAGGGAGGGGTCTGCTTTAAGGGAAGATTGAATTAACTGACTTTAAAGGTGATTGGGAGGTTTGCACTGTAGCCTCAACCCACCACCCAGCACCAAGGGCTTTAACCAGTGTAATGCTAATGTGAGAACTATCCATTGTGTGATAACTGTTTTTGATTATTTTAACAAATATCGTAGGCACCTTCTATACCTCTGGCTGGAAAATAGAATTGCAACATTAGAATTGACTTTAAAATGATCATAAGCAGAGATAGAAATAAAGTATCGCAATGGTGATATTATAAAAATGTGTAAAGCCTCCTGAAGCCCAACTCTTTTTAGATAATACAGAACAACCTAAGCTTGACTCTAATTTAGCTGCTTCTTTGGATGTTTTCTTAGCGTTGAAATGTCAACTAGGTGGTGAATGGAGGTGAGGCTAAGGGTCATTTGGGGATTCTGACAGTTGGTTTCCCTCTTTCTTCACATCAGGCATGAGCACGGTACCAGAAGTTATAGTCGCAAGACACTGTGGACTTCGAGTCTTTGGCTTCTCACTCATCACAAACAAGGTCATCTTGGATTATGATAGCCAGGGGAAGGCCAGTCACGAGGAAGTACTAGAGGCCGGGAAGCAAGCTGCTCAGAGATTGGAGCAGTTTGTCTCCATTCTTATGGCTAGCATTCCACTGTCCCGGCGCGCCAGTTAACCAGCCCCGGAGTGGGTTGGCCTCTCCATTATGGCATCCGAGGAGCTGCTGTCTACTTCAGCCCTTGCTGGAGTCACGTGTCCTGCCTTAGGTGGCAGCAGAAAGGAGGGGTACCTTCCCTGCTTCTCCCACCAGACCTTACTGCTGCTGAGCCCTCTTCTGCTCAGTTTGTCATCCCAAGCCCCAGCACACATCCAAGGATTTGCTTTGGGGCCCTCGAACTCAGACAGTAACTCTTACTGGCTTAAGATGGTCCTCTCACATTCCTTGGGGCTCAGTTCTGCCTCAGAGCACTGGAGACCATACAGGGAACAGCCTATTCCTTTGGGATTTTTATGCTGTTGTATTTTGAGAATAAAGAGAAAGATGAAATAAACTTCTTTATTTTTATGTAGTTTGGGATAAGGTTGGGATATGGACGAGAGTGACATGAAATCAATCATGAGACCACAATTTATTTGACTCTGTGCTTCTCAGACTGTGAAGAACTGAGGTGAGGTGTTATGTGAATTCAGGTTAGGATGAAGCAAAGGCAAAGAGGTGAAAGTGAGAGGAAGTGCTAGAAGATAAGGAAAGGCTAACTTCTGGCACATGATGGCTACTTCCCTCAGATCAGTCTTCCTCTGCCCCTTTGCTTTCTGGTAGTTTCTGTCTGCTCATGAATATCTGAATCAGTTCCCTGATCTCCGGTTGTGTTCCATAGTTGCCACTTCTCCTTGTTAAGTCCTCGTTGTATTTCCTATCGATTTTCTTTGGTTCTATCACCCAACATCTGCCATAATTCACGGCAGCCATACATTCCTTCACTCCCATTCTCACAGTGCAAAGGCAAATACCCTTTTGTCTGCTGCTTGCCAGTCCATGCTGATCCGAATGCTGCCAGCCCTTGCGAGGCTGACTCATACCCTGGCCTCTTCTCTTGGAGCACCCCCTTCCCTCCTATTGCTTTCTTCCTGAGCATTAGCCTTTCTTTTCACTCTGCTTGATCAGACCTCCCTGTGACATAAGCCCAGGCCTGACTTGCTGGCTCACTGAACTCTTTGTGCTTATCTGCTTGTGTTCAGCTGACTGGCATGTTTGAAAGACATACTACTCCCACCCCCTCAGGCCTGTTTGTCTTTTGAGAGAGGGTAGAGCTGAGTGAGCCTCTAATAGTGGTAACATTTTAATTAGTAGTAGTATAATATGGAAGAGAAATTTTTGCAGGAAAGCTTTCGAGATCTCTTATAAATAATCCTTTGTTTGGTAACTGACCTACTTAGCTGAACCCAACACAAAGCATCCTGGATGGGCACTATGACTACTCTTCCTTTCATCCATTCTTTTCATCAAATTAGTGAATATTTGTTTAACACTTAGCTAAGAGCATGCTAAGTTCAGAATATAAAAATGGTCTTTTCCTCTCAAGGGCCTTACAGTGCCCTAGAGACATTTTGTTCAGTCTCCAAGTGGGGTCCGTCTCTGCAACCCCATGGACTGCAGCACACCGGGCTTCCCTGTCCTTCACTGTCTCCTGGAGTTTGCTCAGACTCACGTCCATTGAGTCAGTGATGAAATCCAAACAACTCATCCTCTGCTGCCCCCTTTCTTTTGCCTTCCTTCTTTCCCAGCATCAGGGTCTTTTCCACTGAATCAGCTTTTCACATCAGATAGCCAAAATATTGGAGCTTCAGCTTCAGTATCTGTCCTTCCAATGAATACTCAGGATTGATTTCCTTTGGGATTGACTGGTTTGATTTTACAGTCCAAGACACTCTCAAGAGTCTTCTCCAGCAACACAATTCGAAAGCATCAATTCTTTGGTGCTCGGTCTTCCTTAAGGTCCAACTCTCACATCCTTACATGACTACTGGAAAAACCAGTAGTCTTTGACTATACAGACCTTTGACCAACTTTGACTAGACAGACCTTTTGTCAGCAAAGTGATGTCTCTGCTTTTAATATGCTGTCTAGATTTGTCATAGCTTTTCTTCCAAAGAGCAAGCATCTTTTTATTTCATAGCTGCACTCACTGGCTGCAAGGATTTTGGAGCCCAAGAAAATAGTCTGTCATTGTTTCCATTGGTTCCCCATCTAGTGATGGGCAAGTGATGGGACATCTGCATATCTGAAGTTATTGCTATTTCTTCAGGCAATCTTAATTCCAGCTTGCATTTCATCCAGCCCAGTATTTCATATGATGTACTCTGCATAGAAGTTAAATAAGCAGGGTGACAATATACAGCCTTGATGTACACCTTTCCCAAGTTTGAACCAGTCTGTTGTTCCATGTCTGGTTCTAACTCTTGCTTCTTCATCCGCACACAGGTTTCTGGTATGGTTGTCTGCCATTCTCCTCTCTTCAAGAATATTCCTCAGTTTGCTGTGATCCACACAGTCAAAGGCTTTGGTATAGTCAATGAAGCAGAAGTAGATGTTTTTCTGGAATTCTCTTGCTTTTTCTAAGATCCAATGGATGTTGGCAATTTGATCTCTGATTCCTTTGCCTTTACTAAATCCAGTTTGTGCATCTGGAAGTTCTCAGTTCACATATTGTTGAAGTGTGACTTGAAGGATTTTGAGAATTACCTTGCTAGCATGTGAAATGAGTGCCATCGTGGGGGGTAGTTTGAACATTCTTTGGCATTGCCTTTCTTTGGGATTAGAATGAAAACTGAGCTTTTCCAGTCTTATGGCCACTGCTGACTTTCCCAAATTTGCTAGCATATTGAGTGCGGCACTTTCACAGCATCATCTTTTAGGATTTGAAATAGCTCAGCTAGAATTCCATCACGTTTACTAACTCTGTTAATAGTGAAGCTTCCTAAGGCCCACTTGATTTGGCGGCCCACCATATCTGTCTCTAGGTGAGTGACCACACCATCATGGTTATCTGGGTCATTAAGATCTTTTTATCCCTTGAGCCGGGCCCGCGGGTCCAGGAAGTCGGACCGTCGGACCCCCGAACCTGAATGATCGCCATGGCCAAGTACCTGGCCCAGATCTTGTGATGGGAGTTCAGGTGGTGGGCAGGGCCTTTGCCCGGGCCCTGCGGCAGGAGTTTGCAGCCAGCCGAGCAGCGGCAGATGCCCGGGGACATACCAGACACCAGTCTGCGGCCGTCTCCAACCTCTCGGGCCTCAGCCTCCAGGAGGCACAGCAGATTCTTAACGTCTCCAAGCTGAGCCCCGAGGAGATCCAGAAGAACTACGAACACCTATTCAAGGTGAACGATAAATCCGTGGGTGGCTCCTTCTACCTGCAGTCAAAGGTGGTCCGAGCGAAGGAGCGTCTTGAGGAGGAACTAAGAATCCAGGCCCAGGAGGACAGGGAGAGACAGCAGCCGCCTAAAACGTGACCACTTGGTTCCTCCCCGCCCGCCCGCCTCTAATTTATAGCTCAGTAATAAATGTCGTTCCTGCAAAAAAAAAAAAAAAAAAAAAAAAAAAAGATCTTTTTAGTATAGTTCTTCTGTGTATTCTTACCATCTCTTCTTATCTTTTTCTTCTTTTGAAAGACTCTCTGTGAGAGAGACTGTAGCCCACCAGGCTCCTCCATCCATGGGATTCTCCAAGCAAGAATACTGGAGTGGGTTGCCATTTCCTTCCCCAGGGGCTCTTCCCTACCCAGGGATCCAACCCAGGTCTCCTGCATTACAGGCAGACATTTTAACCTCTGAGCCAGCAAGGAAGTCCTCTTCTTCTTTTACGTCCACACCATTTCTGTCATTTATTGTGCCCATCTTTGCATGATATGTTCCCCTGTAATCTCTATTTTCTATTTTCTATGTGCTCTGCATAGAAGTTAAATAAGCAGGATGAAAATATACAGCCTTGACATACATAGAAGAGACCTCTAGCCTTTCCCATTCTATTGTTCTCCTCTGTTTCTTTGCATCGTTCACTTAAGAAGGTTTTCTTTTCTCTCCTTGCTATTCTTTGGAACTGTGCATTCAGATAAGTATATCTTTCCTTTTCTCCTTTGCCTTTCGCTTCTCTTCGCTTCTCAGCTATCTGTAAGGCCTCCTCAGACAACCATTTTGCCTTGTTGTATTTCTCTTTTGGGTATGGTTTTGATCACTGCCTCCTGTACAGTGTTAGAAACCTCTGTCCATAGTTCTTCAGGTACTTTCTATCAGATCTAATCCCTTGAATCTGATTGTCACTTCCACTGTATAATCGTAAGGGATTTGATCTAGGTGAGACCTGAATGGCCTAATGATTTCCCCTACTTTTTTCAATTTAAGCCTGGATTTTCTAACAGGGAGCTCATGATCTGAGCCACAGTCAGCTCCAGGTCTTGTTTTTGTTGACTGTTTAGAGCTTCTCCATCTTCAGCTGCAAATAAAATCACATTTTGATATTGACCATCTGGTGATGTCCACGTGTAGAGCCTTTCTTGTGCTGTAGGAAGAGAGTGTATGCTATGGCCAGCGAATTCTCTTCTCAAAACTCTATTAGCCATTGTCCTGCTTCATTTTGTACTCCAAAGCCGAACTTGCCCAAACTCCAGGTATCTTTTGACTTCCTACTTCTGCATTCTAATCCCCTATGATGGTTCAGCTGAGTCGCTCAGTTGTGTCCAACTCTTTGCGACCCCATGAATCACAGCACACCAGGCCTCCCTGTCCATCACCAACTTCCAGAGTTCACTCATACACACGTTCATTGAGTCAGTGATGCCATCCAGCCATCTCATCCTCTGTTGTCCCCTTCTCCTCCTGCCCCCAATCCCTCCCAGCATCAGAGTCTTTCCCAATGAGTCAACTCTTCGCATGAGGTGGCCAAAGTACTGGAGTTTCAGCTTTAGCATCATTCCCTCCATAAAAATCCCAGGGCTGATCTCCTTCCAGAATGGACTGGTTGGATCTCCTTGCAGTCCAAGGGATTCTCAAGAGTCTTCTCCAACACCACAGTTCGAAAGCATCAATTCTTTGGCACTCAGCCTTCTTCACAGTCCAACTCTCACATCCATACATGACCATAGGATAAACCACAGCCTTGACTAGATGGACCTTAGTCGGCAAAGTAATGTCTCTGTTTTTGAATATGCTATTAGGTTGGTCATAACTTTTCTTCCAAGGACTAAGCGTCTTTTAATTTCATGGCTGCAGTCACCATCTGCAGTGATTTTGGAGCCCCAAAATATAAAGTCTGATACTGTTTCCCCATCTATTTCCATGAAGTGATGGGACCGGATGCCATGATCTTCATTTTCTGAATGAGGGGCTTTAGGCCAATTTTTTCACTCTCCTCTTTCACTTTCATCAAGAGGCTTTTTAGTTCCTCTTCACTTTCTGTCATAAGGGTGGTGTCATCTGCATATCTGAGGTTATTGATATTCCTCACAGCAATCTTGATTCCAGCTTGTGTTTCTTCCACTTCAGCGTTTCATGATGTACTCTGCATATAAGTTAAATAAGCAGGGTGACAATATACAGCCTTGATGTACCCTTTTTCCTATTTGGAACTCGTCTGTTGTTCCATGTCCACTTCTAATTGCTGCTTCCTGACCTGCATACAGATTTCTCAAGAGGCAGGCCAGGTAGTCTGGTATTCCCATCTCTTTCAGATTTTTCCACAGTTTATTGTGATCCACACAGTCAAAGGCTTTGCCATAGTCAATAAAGCAGAAATAGATGTTTTTCTGGAACTCTCTTGCTTTTTCCATGATCCAGCAGATGTTGGCAATTTGATCTCTGGTTCCTCTGCCTTTTCTAAAACCAGCTTGAACATCAGGGAGTTCATGGTTCACGTATTGCTCAAGCCTGGCTTGGAGAATTTTGAGCATTACTTTACTAGCATGTGAGATGAGTGCAACTGTGTGGTAGTTTGAGCATTCTTTGGCATTGCCTTTCTTTGGGATTGGAATGAAAACTGACCTTTTCCAGTCTGTGGCCACTGCTGAGTTTTCCCACTTCGCTGGCATGTTGAGTGCAGCACTTTAACAGCATCATCTTTCAGGATTTGAAACAGCTCAACTGGAATTCCATCACCTCCACTAGCTTTGTTCGTAGTGATGCTTTCTAAGGCCCACTTGACTTCACATTCCAGGATGTCTGGCTCTAGATGATTGATCACATCGTCGTGATTATCTTGGTCGTGAAGATCTTTTTTTGTACAGTTCTTCTGTGTATTCTTGCCACCTCTTCTTAATATCTTCTGCTTCTCTTAGGTCCAGACCATTCTGTCCTTTATCGAGCCCATCTTTGCATGAAATGTTCCCTTGGTATCTCTAATTTTCTTGAAGAGATCTCTAGTCTTTCCCATTCTGTTCTTTTCCTCTATTTCTTTGCATTGATCACTGAAGAAGGCTTTCTTATCTCTTCTTGCTATTCTCTAGAACTCTGCAATCATTTGCTTATATCTTTCCTTTTCTCCTTTGCTTTTTGCCTCTTTTCTTTTCACAGCTATTTGTAAGGCCTCCTCAGACAGCCATTTTGCTTTTGTGCATTTCTTTTCCATGCAGATGGTCTTGATCCCTGTCTCCTGTACATTGTCACGAACCTCGTTCCATAGTTCACCCGGCACTCTATCTATCAGATCTAGGCCCTTAAATCTATCTCTCCCTTCCACTGTATAATCATAAGGGATTTGACTGAGGTCATACCTGAGTGGTCTAGCGGTTTTCCCTACTTTCTTCAATTTCAGTCTGAATTTGGTAATAAGGAGTTCATGATCTGAGCCACAGTCAGCTCCTGGTCTTGTTTTTGTTGACTGTATAGAGCTTCTACATCTTTAGCTGCAAAGAACATAATAAATCTGATTTCGGTGTTGACCATCTGGGGATGTCTATGTGTAGAGTCTTCTCTTGTGTTGTTGGAAGAGGGTGTTTGCTATGCCAGTGCATTTTCTTGGGAAAACACTGTTAGTCTTTGCCCTGCTTCATTCCGCATTCCAAGGCCAAATTTGCCTGTTACTCCAGGTGTTTCTTGACTTCCTACTTTTGCATTCCAGTCCCCTATAATGAAAAGGACATCTTTTTTGGGTGTTAGTTCTAAAAGGTCTTGTAGCTCTTCATAGAACCGTTCAACTTCAGCTTCTTCAGCATTACTGGTTGGGGCATAGACTTGGATAACTGTGATATTGATTGGTTTGCCTTGAAACGAACAGTAATCAGTCTGTCGTTTTCAGACTGCATCCAAGTACTGCATTTCAGACTCTTTTTGTTGACCATGATGGCTACTCCATTTCTTCTGAGGGATTCCTGCCCACAGTAATAGATATAATGGTCATCTGAGTTAAATTCACCCATTCCAGTCCATTTTAGTTTGCTGGTTCCTAGAATGTCAACGTTCACTCTTGCCATCTCTTGTTAGACCACTTCCAATTTGCCTTGATTCATGGACCTGACATTCGAGGTTCCTATGCAATATTGCTCTTTACAGCATCGCACCTTGTTTCTATTACCAGTCACATGCACAGCTCGGTATTGTTTTTGCTTTGGCTCCATCCCTTCATTCTTTCTGGAGTTATTCCTCCACTGATCTCCAGTAGCATATTGGGCACCTACTGACCTAGGGAGTTCCTCTTTCAGTATCCTATCATTTTGCCTTTTCATACTGTTCATGTGGTTCAAAGGCAAGAATACTGAAGTGGTTTGCCATTCCCTTCTCCAGTGGACCACATTCTGTCAGACCTCTCCACCATGACCTGCCCGTCTTGGGTTGCCCCGTGGGCATGGCTTGGTTTCACTGAGTTAGACAAGGCTGTGGTCCTAGTGTGATTATTTTGACTAGCTTTCTGTGAGTATGGTTTCAGTGTGTCTGCCCTCTGATGCCCTCTTGCAACACCTACCATCTTACCTACCTATGATGAAAAGTACATCTTTTTTTTTGGTGTTAGTTTTAAAAAGTCTTGTAGGTCTTCATAGAACTAGTCAACATCAGCTTTTTCAACATTAGTGGCTGGGACATAGACTTGGATTACTGTGATATTGAACGGTTTGCCTTGGGAAACAACTGAGACCCTTCTGGTCATGTTTGAGATTGCACCCAAGTATTGCATTTCAGAGTCTTGATGACTATGAGGGCGATTTCATATCTTCTAAGAGAGTCTTGCCCACAGTAGTTGGTCTTCCAAATTAAATTCATCCATTCCCATTCATTTCAGTTCACTGATTCCTAAAAGATTAATGCTCACTCTTGCCATCTCCTATCTGACCGCTTTCAATTTACCTTGATTCATGGACCTGATATTCCAGGTGCTGCTTTGGCTCAGCCTCTTCATTCTTTCTGGAGCTATTTCTCTTCTCTTCTCCAGCAGCCTATTATACACTTACCAATCTGGGGGCTTCATCTCGCAGTGTTTTATCCTTTTGTCTTTTCATACTATTCATGGGGTTTGCAAGGCAAGAACGCTGAAGTGGTTTGCCACTCCCTTCTCCAATGGACCACATTTTGTCAAAATGTTCTACCCTGACTCATCTGTCTTGGGTGGCCCTACACTGCCTGGCTTATAGTTTCACTGAGTTACAGAAGGCTGTGATCCATGTGATCATTTTGGTTAGTTTGCTGTGGTTTTAGTTTTCCTTCTGGCTGCAGTCTTGATGGATGAGGATAAAAGGCCTGTGCAAGCTTCCTGATGGGAGGGACTGGCTGTGGGGAAAACTGAGTCTTGCTCTGAAGGACAGGGCCATGCTCAATAAATCTTGTGTCCAGTTTTCTGCTGATGAGTGGGGCTGTGCTCCCTCCTTGTAATTTGGCCTGAAGCAGCCTAGAGTCTCTCTGGTAGGGCTACATGTTTTTCCAAATCGTGTAACCTCCCGGTCAGCCTAATTGCTAGTGAAATTTGCTCAGTCTTGTTCTACTCTTTGTAGATAACCATGATGGTGTGGTCACTCGAGAGCCTGATTTGGTGGACTGCAAAGTCAAGTGGGCCTTAGGAATACCCTTAGCTGGGGAGTTCATCTTTCAGTGTCACATGTTCACGGGGTTCCCAAGTGAAGAATACGGAAGTGGTTTGCCATTCTCTTCTCCAGTGCATGGACTATACAGTCCTCGGAATTCCAGAATATTGGAGTGGGTAGCTGTTCCCTTCTCCAGGGGCTCTTCCCATTCGGGGAGTAGCAGCCAGGCCTCGCCCTGCAGGCGGACTCTTCACCATCTGAGTCACCAGGAAAGTAGAATGGACCCTTTTTCCTTTTTCCTTTGTTCAGGAAGGAACAAAGGCTACTTAATTTTCTTCCGAGTTTGCAGGATCTACGGTTTAAATTTTTCTCTTTTCAAATCTCTCATGATTTGCTGTGGACACGGTCAGGAATGGCGTTGCAGAGAGATGGTTACAGGCTCTCCTCCCGGACTTCTAGCCCTCTTCCCGCACAGGCTTCCCAGATGGAAACCCGACGTGCTGTAAGGACTGGGTGCAGAGGCACAACACTGGTTGCTCCCACCTCCCTCCGCCTCGTCTCCCCTACCCCCCTCCTTCTAAGGTAAAGTGCAGCTCTAGAAAGATACTGCGGGTGGAAAGAACTCATATTAGATTTACAGCCTTGCCCGGGGCTATTGAGTCTGGGCGGGTCACCATGGAGACTGCGTAATCGCTTGCCATTGGCTGGGGACTCTGGCGCTGGGGATATAATGAGCCGGCGCAGTGCAAACTGTGTGAATAACACTCGGTGACTGAAGCCGGCTGAACTCAGCGGAGCAGATATGAACGGAGAAGGGCAAACTCACCGAGAGGGCGTCTTCGGGACCATGGAGAATGGGTAAGGCGGGGACCAGCCCCAGGGGATCCAGGAGGCCCTTGAGGAGAGGAAATGGCTGTCTTCAGCCCTGAAAACACAGCACTCTGGGTCTCGAGAGGCCAAGAGGGGGAACGAGTGCCCCGGAGATGCAGATATGCCTGACTTGGAGCCCGGTATCAGGGGCAAGGCAGCAGAGCAGCGGGGCGGCCGGCCCCGGCAGGGGGGCGCGCGGGAAATGAGCAGGGTGGCGCCGCCAGGGCAGGAAGGGGACAGGCTAGTCAACCGTGGACTACTCCTTAAAGGAGCCGGTGTGTGCGTGCGTGCGCTGGGCCACGCACTTCCAGAAGTGAGTATAGAGAGAGCGTGCTCCTCCACCCACACGTCGGGGAAGAGGTCTTCTGAACCCACGTGCTCGTCACAGATTCCGATTCGCGAGTGTAGGGAGTGCCGCGAGGTACTTTAAGTGCCCGTATCTCGAGTTCGTCTTTTCGAGGAGAGAGTACTCCTCGTCCCTCGCGAACACTTCTCTTCCCGCCAAGGTGGAGGTCCAGTTAAGTTGCGGATGGCCTCTCCAAGAAAACGAAATTCTTACTCACGAAACTGAACAACAGATCCTTCCCATTCCCTGCCACCTCTCCCTCAGGCTTACCCTCCCACCCCGCACTCCCTCGCGCCCTTGCCTTTGAAAACCTTTATTTCTGCTTTTATCCTTGAAATCCCTACCCAGCATTAGGGATCACAGTGGCTTTAGGGTGCCCAGGGATTCGGGGCATTCTTCCCTGGGCACCCTTGGGATATTGATGGCTAATGAGGAAGTCCTGTAAGCTGTGGCTCCGAAGTGCTTGATGGGCCAGGCCTTAACAATTATTTTCCTTTCCTTTGCACCTTTTGGGTTTGATTACTTTTTACCATCTCACTGCTTCTCTCATCCCCATCTTCCTTTGACCCCAGTTCTATTGCCCCAACCCTGTCCCTTGCCTGAGGGTAGCCCAGTGTATGGTAGAGTCATCTGGTTTCCAAGGCAGGACTTTTGAAAAAAAGAAAAAGGTTTCCTCTGGAGGTTTGGTTAGTTGTGTGCACTCTGTCACACCTCAGTTTCCTCACTTCCCTTCTCCTTTTTTTTCCAGATAGGTATGAGAGATTTGGACTAGAACTGTGAGAAAAATTCTCAGTTGATTGTTGGGGATTCTGGTTATGTCTTTAGGTCTCTGAAAGGCAAAGGACCTTGGATCTTGATGAAGAGAAGGAAAGATGGGAGATGGTAGGGATGGAAAATACAGGCAGCGGGAAGAGTTGTTACAAAAAAAAAAAGGTTCAAGTTCTGTGGACCTGTACCATGATTTCATGGACTCAAAGGTCTTTGGAGCGTGTTAGCAAGTTTTTAATTCATTTTCAAACAGAGCTTATACAATAGGTGAGGCCAATCACATTCCCTTGGTTTACCCTAGAGGAAAGAATTTGAAGCACCAGTTAACTTGCTTAAAAAGACAAAATTGGGAGTAGAATCCAGATAGAGTTCTGCTTCCCTCTAGGCCAGAATTATGAAACCTGGTTTTTGGATGAAGATTACCTGTGGCACTTTTGTAAGAAGTAGAGATTCTGGGGCCTCTCTCTAGAATGATCAGTCTGTAGAGGTGGATTCCAGAGTCTACAGCGTTCACAAACTGCTGCTGAGAAACTTAACACAGTCAGTTCTCCCCCAGCTCTTGACATCCAGAGCTGCGGCCTGGACTTGCTTTTTGTGCAGTAGCTTGGTCTAGCTCTTTGGCCAACTTCTGTATCCCGTGTCATCTTGGTACCCCTGCCAGCCTTTCTACACTGAAGGTTATTATTTTATGATACCCTTGGGTTGGGAGTGAATCTCACCTTGGTTTTCCATTTCTTCCCCCTAGATTTACCTATGAAGATTATCAAGACACTGCAAAATGGCTTTTGTCTCACACCAAACACCGACCTCAAGTGGCAGTGATCTGTGGTTCTGGGTTAGGAGGTCTGATTAACAGATTAACTGAAGCGCAGACCTTTGACTACAGTGAAATACCAAACTTTCCGAAAAGTACAGGTACTGGCAATGTGAAGAGGGGATGAGACTGAGGGATACTGATGGGATTGGGATGGTGTGGCAGCGCTTCTCTGCCTGATCCTGGGCATCCTCTATAGCATTTGCCGCACAACAGCGGTTGTGAGAGAGGAAAAAACCCATCAAGAATCAGAATGACTTTAGAAAGAAATTCCTCCAGTAGAAACGTTTTAACAGACAGAGCATGTGTGTGTGTCATAGGTACTGTATGATGACATATTTCCTATGCCTTATGACTCAGTTCCTTAAAGCTTTACAACACTTCCCCTAGACATCCTTTCCCCCACACACCATGGTCACCACGTCCTCATACACCTCACTCATTTCTTTCAGTGTGCATGCTACGTGGAAAAAGAAGTGCCTGTGAATCCCGGGACAAAGTCAGCTGCCCGCCCCTACCCCACATCCCCGCCCCCTCCCCCACAACCCCACCCTCACCCTGTCCAGTGTCTTCCTACCATTCTCAATCTCCCCAGCTCTAGTTCCAGTCCTAGAATAAGGCACACACTGGTACATACCAACAAATGAACACACTGACTGCCATGTTCTTGCAGACAAATACCCAAGTAATATGTGAAAACACAAGACTTGGTTCACACTGACCTTTGTTGGGGGTGGGGAAGAGCCCCCTGTGCAGTGGGGCTCTGAGGGATCTGAGGAAAGTGTATCCAGCATCTCAATAGCAGCCAGAAGCTCCAAGGCCAGACTTCCCTGGAAGTCCAGTGGCTAACACTCCCCAGTTCACTGCAGGGACGGAGTTCCATCCCTGATTGAAGGATATTTCATGCCAAGGGTGAGGGTAAAAGGAGGGTCAGGTGAGAAATAGCCAAGTTTATGTGGCCAAGGGCAAGGCTAGTTTATTTGAGTTAATTATTAATTTCTCCGGACTAACTTCTGTTGGTTTATTATTAAATTTTCAGATTTTACATTCCTTCATCATGTCCTTGGAGAGTTAAGACTTAACAGATATTTTTCATTCCCTTTGGAACAAGACTAGCAGACCAGAGCAGGGAGTGGCAATGGGGTTGGAGAAGGAAATCATGGAAAAGGGCGTGCAGAGTTTTCTAAGGGAGAGAGTGGCGCCTTTGGCTCCATCTGCCATTCTATCCAGTGACAAGGGCACTGCTCTCTGTGGATTAATCTTTCTAAACTTTGTCAGTGTATTTTTTATACTCTATTTGGGTTTTCCTAACTGTATCACCTCTGCTCTATTACAGGTAACTTTTTATATGCTCCTCAATCTCCGAGTACCCCCTGAACTCTCCTTCTTTGTTTTGGTTCTTCTCCCAGACCATTCATTCCCTTTAGAAATGTCAGGTGAAAGAAATAGTAATAACTGTTACTATGTCTGTGTGCGGAGTCATCTTTGCAGTCCCATGCCCTTACCTGTCACATACAGGGCATGTATTCCCACAGGACTATTTTGTGAGTCACAGAAAAGACTTGTATGGGTCCAGTGTCAGCCCCTTTCCTTGTTCATTGCCATTTTAGGAAGCTAGGTTATTCCATGAGCTTCCTTTCACGAGTCAGGAAGCATATAGCTTAGTTATGGTCATAAGAATATGCATTTTGAGTGTTTTGAAAATTTTGGAAAAGAGGGCTGTGATTACAACACTCACTGCATTCATTATTATCCACTTACTCTATTTTTGCCCACTGTTCTATTACCTACTTATTTCTTTTATTCTCTTGCCTTATGACTGTCTCATTCTTTTAAAGTTTCTTTAAGAAGTAGCTGGTGTATATTCACATTGAACATCTTTGCCCCCACCGCTGTAATCTCAGAGTGTACTTGTATCTAAGTTTATGATTAATTTCTGTCTCCCCAACCCATGGCTTCCCTGGTGATTCAGTAGGAAAGAATCCACCTGCAGTACAGGAGACCCTGGTTCAGTCCCTAAGTTGGGAAGATCCCCTGGAGAAGGGAATGGCAACCTACTCCAGTATTATTCTTGCCTGGAGAGTCCCATGGACAGAGGAGCCTGGCGGGCTACAGTCCATAGGGTCACAAAGAGCTGGACACGACTGAAGCGGCTGAGCACACCTCCACCAGACTTAAACTTTCTGAGAGTGGAGAGGATGATGTTTTCTTTTGGGTAATTATACCCTCACATGTTGAACATGGTGAGTCGGGCCAGGGTAGGTGCTCAGGGGATATGTGTTGTATGAAAGCATCATTCCATGCATTTCCTTCTCTTTTCTGTATACAGTGCCAGGTCATGCTGGTCGACTGGTGTTTGGGATCTTGAATGGCAGAGCCTGTGTGATGATGCAGGGCAGGTTCCATATGTATGAAGGCTACCCGCTCTGGAAGGTAAAACAGAGGCACAAGCCTGATTGGGTCTGGAAGAAGGGCCGTAGAGCTCTCTCTCCTATCTTATTTCCTCGCTGCTTAGGCAAGGTAGATTTTTGGTCCCCCTGACCCTTTCTCTTCTTTCCTGATGTATGTGTTGTTTATCTGCTTGGATGTTTTGGTAAAATTTTAAGGAAAACTCTCTGATGTTTATCTTTCGCTTCTAAGGTGACATTCCCAGTGAGGGTTTTCCGGCTTCTGGGTGTGGAGACCCTAGTGGTCACCAATGCAGCTGGAGGGCTCAACCCCAACTTTGAGGTTGGCGATATCATGCTCATCCGTGATCACATCAACCTACCTGGTTTCAGTGGTGAGAACCCTCTCAGAGGGCCCAATGATGAAAGGTATCTTTCCGGCTTCTTTTTGTTTTGGTGGGTCAGCTTGGGAGAGCTCGCTGTATTCCATTAATCTGAGATAATCGAACCTGTGCTCTAGGTTTGGAGTTCGTTTCCCTGCCATGTCTGATGCCTATGACCGGGATATGAGGCAGAAAGCTCACAGTACCTGGAAACAAATGGGGGAGCAGAGAGAGTTACAGGAAGGCACCTACGTGATGGTGGCGGGCCCCAATTTTGAGACTGTGGCAGAGTGTCACCTGCTGCAGAAGCTAGGGGCAGATGCTGTTGGTGAGAAAGGGAACTTGGCTGGTGGCTTCATAATTTGGGGGACTTTTTTTTGTCTTTTTTTTTTTTTGGCTGCTCTGCAGGGCATGTGGGATCTTAGTTCCCCAATCGGGGACTGAATCTGTAGTCCCTGCAGCAGAAATACAGAGTCTTAAACACTGGATTGCCAGGGAACTCCCTTGACTTGGAGGCTTGAAGAGAGGATCCTGTTAAAATAGGTTGGAAAAGAGGAAGAGATTGTAGATTTAGATGATACACTGAGGGAGGGGTCTGCTTTAAGGGAAGATTGAATTAACTGACTTTAAAGGTGATTGGGAGGTTTGCACTGTAGCCTCAACCCACCACCCAGCACCAAGGGCTTTAACCAGTGTAATGCTAATGTGAGAACTATCCATTGTGTGATAACTGTTTTTGATTATTTTAACAAATATCGTAGGCACCTTCTATACCTCTGGCTGGAAAACAGAATTGCAACATTAGAATTGACTTTAAAATGATCACAAGCAGAGATAGAAATAAGGTATTGCTATGGTGATATTATAAGAAATGTGTAAAGCCCCCTGAAGCCCAACTCTTTTAGATAATACAGAACAATCTAAGCTTGACACTAATTTAGCTGCTTCTTTGGATGTTTTCTTAGTGTCGAATTGCCAACGAGGTGGTGAATGGAGGTGAGGCTAAGGGTCATTTGGGGATTCTGACAGTTGGTTTCCCTCTTTCTTCACATCAGGCATGAGCACGGTACCAGAAGTTATAGTCGCAAGACACTGTGGACTTCGAGTCTTTGGCTTCTCACTCATCACAAATAAGGCCATCTTGGATTATGAGAGCCAGGGGAAGGCCAATCACGAGGAAGTACTAGAGGCTGGGAAGCAAGCTGCTCAGAGATTGGAGCAGCTTGTCTCCATTCTTATGGCTAGCATTCCACTCTCCCGGCAGGCCAGTTAACCAGCCCCGGAGTGGGTTGGCCTCTCCGGGAT
Source organism: Nanger dama (assembly GCA_917880005.1). NCBI lineage: Eukaryota > Metazoa > Chordata > Mammalia > Artiodactyla > Bovidae > Nanger > Nanger dama. Next base: position 77,694,413 of record CAKJTW010000003.1, read on the forward strand.
CCAAGGACCTGCTGCCTACTTCAGCCCTTGCTGGAGTCATGTGCCTCTGCCTTATGTGGCAGCAGAAACGAGGGGTACCTTTCCTGCTTCTCCCACCAGACCTTACTGCTGCTGAGCCCTCTTCTGCTCAGTTTGTCATCTCAAAACGATTTCCACTGCTATTCCTCCTCAAGAACTGGAGCCCAAGCCCCAGCGCAGTCCAAGGATTTGGTTTGGGGCCCTCGAACTCAGACAGTAACTCTTACTGGCTTAAGATGGTCCTCTCACATTCCTTGGGGCTCAGTTCTGCCTCAGAGCACTGGAGACCATACAGGGAACAGCCTATTCCTTTGGGATTTTTATGCTGTTGTATTTTGAGAATAAAGAGAAAGATGAAATAAACTTCTTTATTTTTATGTAGTTTTGGATAAGGTTGGGATATGGACCAAGACTGACATGAAATCAATCATGAGACCACATTTTATTTGACTCTGTGCTTCTCAGACTGTGAAGAACTGAGGTGAGGTGTTATGTGAATTCAGGGTAGGATGAAGCAAAGGCAAAGAGGTGAAAGTGAGAGGAAGTGCTAGAAGATAAGGAAAGGCTAACTTCTGGCACATGATGGCTACTTCCCTCGGATCAGTCTTCCTCTGCCCCTTTGCTTTCTGGTAGTTTCTGTCTGCTCGTGAATATCTGAATCAGTTCACTGATCTCAGGTTGTGTTCCATAGTTGCCACCTCCTTGTTAAGTCCTAGTTGTATTTCCTATCTATTTCCTTTGGTTCTATCACCCAACATCTGCCATAATTCACGGCAGCCATACACTCCCTTCACTCCATTCTCACAGTGCAAAGGCAAATACCCTTTTGTCTGCTGCTTGCCAGTCCATGCTGATCGGAGTGCTGCCAGCCCTTGCAAGGCTGACTCATACTCTGGCCTCTTGGAGCACCCCCTTTCTTCCTATTGCTTTCTCCCTGGGCATTAGCCTTTCTTTTCACTCTGCTTGATCAGAGCTTTCCTGTGACATGAGCCCAATCATGACTCATTAGCTCACTGAATTCTTTGTGCTTATCACCTTGCATTCAGCTGGCTGTTATGTTAGCCTTCTGAGAGAGGGTAGAGTTGAGTGAGCCTCTAATAGTGGTAACATTTCAATTAATAGTAGCATAATGTGGAAGAGAAATTTTGGCAGGAAAGCTTTCGAGATCTCTTATAAATAATCCTTTGTTTGGTAACTGACCTACTTAGCTGAACCCAACACAAAAAGCATTCTGGAGGGGCACTATGACTACTCTTCCTTTCATCCATTCTTCTTTTCATCAAGTTCTTGAATACTTGTTTAATACTGTTAGCTAAGAGAATGTTCGGAGAAGGCAGTGGCACCCTACTCTAGTACTTTTGCCTGGAAAATCCCATGGATGGAGGAGCCTGGTAGGCTGCAGTCCATGCTAATGGTTGGACACAACTGAGCGACTTCCCTTTCACTTTTCACTTTCACGCATTGGAGAAGGAAATGGCAACCCACTCTAGTGTTCTTGCCTGGAGAATCCCAGGGATGGGGCTGTCTGGTGGAATGCCGACAATGGGGTCGCACAGAGTCAAACATGACTGAAGTGACTTAACAGGTAAGAGAATGTTAAGTTCAGCATATAAAAATGGTTTTTTCCTCTCAAGGGCCTTACAGTGCCCTACAGACATTTTGTTCATTCTCCAAGTGGTGTCCAACTCTGCAACCCCATGGACTGCAGCACACCAGGCTTCCCTGTCCTTCACCGTCTCCTGGAGTTTGCTCAAACTCATGCCCCTTGAGTCACTGATGCCATCCAACCAACTCATCCTCTGCTGCCCCCTTCTTTTGCCTTTCATCTTTCCCAGCATCAGAGTTTTTTCTACTGAATCGGCTTTTCACATCAGGTGGCTAAAATACTGGCGTTTCAGCTTCAGTATCTGTCCTTGCAATGAATATTCAGAATTGATTTCCTTTGGGATTGACTGGTTTGATCTCGCAGTCCAAGGTACTCTCAAGAGTCTTCTTCAGCAACACAATTCAAAAGCATCAATTCTTTGGTGTTCAGTCTTCCTTATGGTCCAACTCTCACATCCTTACATGACTACTGGGAAAACCATAGCTTTGTCTTGAACTTTTGTTGGCAAAGTGATGTCTCTGCTTTTTAATACACTGTCTAGGGTTGTCATAGCTTTCCTTCCAGTGAACAAGTGTCTTTAATTTCATGATGCAGTCACTGTCTGCAGTGATTTTGTAGCCCAAGAAAGTAAAATCTGTCACTGCTTCTACCTTTCCCCCTTCTATTTGCCATGAAGTGATGGGACTGGATGCCATGAGTTTAGTTTTTTTAATGTTGAGTTTGAAGCCAGCTTCTTCATTCTCTTTCACCCTGATCAAGAGGCTCTTTAGTTCCTCTTCACTTCATGCCAGTAGAAATACACATTTCCAAAGCTATTATCTATCCATATAAGGTGGTATGAAATACGTACAAGTCACATGTTATGGGAGCCTAAAAGATAAAGTGGATTGTGAGGATTGGTTACTGAGAGAAAGGTTTTTAACCTTGAGCTTAGTCTTCAAGGTTGACCAAGGGAGGAAAAGGATTTCCCATGAGGGGGAGCCAAAGTACAGAGCAATGAAAAGCACTAGGCATGTGTATGTGCCATTGACACAACAGGTGTGACTAGAACAGAAGCCAGGGAGACATAGCAGATGGGCATTTGGAGGTTAGAGAAGGGCTGCATTTTTGGTGCTGGGCTTTCATACCCCAGATCTGCAGTGCGTTGGGTCAGGAACTAGAATAGTGCCATCTGAAAAATATGTCCCAGAGAGACTTGGAATAGTTAAGGCCATTTCTAGAGTTTTTAAAGGGCATCTAGACTTTGTGTGTCTTTGTGTGTGGCCACTGTGCAATGCAGGATCTTAGTTCCCTAACCAGGGATAGAATCTATGCTGCCTGCAGTGAAAGTGTGGAGTCCTAACCGCTGGGCCACCAGGGAAGTCCCTCTAGCCTTTTAGACTTAGAAAGTGTCATGTATTTCATCATAAAATACTAGGCTAATAAGGAAGATTATGCATTTGGTGTCCTAATTCCAAAGTCTAATTACTTAAACCTAAGTAAAAATATTAGCACTCACCTACTTTATACAAGCATATATTATTGTATTCATGTTAGGATATTAAATATACTTTCATGGTGACAGAAAATTGTATATTCTTTATAGTACCAACTAAGCTATGACAAGGAAAGTAGGTACAGGCAAGTAATAGTAATAATTATTAATTCTAAATCCCTAGAATTCTAGGTTCAAGGGGATATAGGTTGGAAAGAAACATGAACACAAAGTGTCTTCAATTTAAAAAACAAAAACAGCTTTCAGTTCAGATCAGTCGCTCAGTCGTGTCCGACTCTCTGCGACCCCATGAATCACAGCACACCAGGCCTCTCTGTCCATCACCATCTCCCGGAGTTCACTCAGACTCATGTCCATTGAGTCAGTGATGCCATCCAGCCGTCTCATCCTCAGTCGTCCCCTTGTCCTCCTGCCCCCAATCCTTCCCAGCATTAGAGTCTTTTCCAGTGAGTCAACACTTCGCATGAAGTGGCCAAAGTACTGGAGTTTCAGCGTTAGCATCATTCCTTCCAAAGAAATCCCAGGGCTGATCTCCTTTAGAATGGACTGGTTGGATCTCCTTGCAGTCCAAGGGATTCTCAAGAGTCTTCTCCAACACCACAGTTCAAAAGCATCAATTCTTCGGCACTCAGCTTTCTTTATAGTCCAACTCTCACATCCATACATGACCACTGGAAAAACCATAGCCTTCACTAGATGGACCTTTGTTGGCAAAATAATGTCTCTGCTTTTTAATATGCTTTCTAGGTTGGTCATAGCTTTCTTCCAAGGAGTAAGTATCTTTTAATTTCATGGCTGCAATCACCATCTGCAGTGATTTCGGAGCCCCCAAAATAAAGTCTGACACTGTTTCCACTGTTTCCCCATCTGTCTGCCATGAAGTGATGGGACCAGATGCCATGATCTTCGTTTTCTGAATGTTGAGCTTTAAGCCAATCTTTTCACTTTCCTCTTTCACTTTTGTCAAGAGGCTCCTTACTTCCTCTTCACTTTCTGCCATAAGGGTGGTGTCATCTGCATATCTGAGGTTATTGATATTTCTTCGGGCAATCTTGATTCCAACTTGTGCTTCTTCCAGCCCAGTGTTTCTCATGATGTACTCTGCATATAAGTTAAATAAGCAGGGTGACAATATACAGCCTTGACGTACTCTTCCTATTTGGAACCAGTCTTTTGTTCTATGTCTAGTTCTAACTGTTGCTTCCTGACCTGCATACAGGTTTCTTAAGAGGCAGGTAAGGTGGCTTGGTATTCCCATCTCTTTCAGAATTTTCCACAGTTTATTGTGATCCACACAGTCAAAAGCTTTGCTACCCCTGGCTGCTCAAAAGCCAATAGACAGGCCAGGCTGATAGAAAGGATCAGTCAGTTCAGTTCAGTTCAGTTCAGTCGCTCAGTCGTGTCCAACTCTTTGTGACCCCATGAATTGCAGCACGCCAGGCCTCCCTGTCCATCATCAACTCCCCAGTTCACTCAAACTCACATCCGTTGAATCGGTGATGCCATCCAGCCATCTCATCCTCTGTCGTCCCCTTTTCTTCCTGCCCCCAATCCCTCCCAGCATCAGAGTCTTTTGATAGAAAGGACAATTTGCTTTATTTAAGATGCTGGCAACTGTTGGGTAAGGGTGGTGGACACCTTTTCAAAGGCCTACTCCCCACCTTCCCAACAAGCGGAGAGTAAGAGCTTTTATAGACAGAGTTGGGAGGGAGGAGAGTTACATGCAGAAACAACATAGTGATCTCTAACAGTCATCTTCATCTGGTCCTCAGTGATCTGACCAGCATCATCTTGATTGTCACTAAGACTGGTGCAGTTAATCTGTAGTTTCAGGGTCCATTTGTTCCCATTTCTTTGCAGTCAATTCTGTGGCAGCTCATATCCGGGTAGAGTCTGGTCATCATGAGGTTAATTTCTCTTCCTGGTGTTTTAGTGTCTATAAGACAGCTCACAGGCTATGGCTCAGAATATTATATAAACCCTTGAGAAAGAAGTAAAGGTCCTTGACTGTGGTTAAAATGGCTACATTGTTATTTTTACTCTCTTTTGACTGTTTTCCTTTGTCTCAGCATTTCTCACTTCTCTAATTAAACTTATTCTTTGACTAAAGTTTTCTACAGACAAAAGGCAGGCAGAGGACATCGTGGGGGTGGGCAGGGGGTGGGGGAGTGAGCACTCAAGGACCACTGGTCCTTGCTCCATTTCAGAGTGAACTACTTTGGACTGGTTTTCCTGATTCTATGACTAGAAGCATACATGAAATCACGTGGACTTTTCTGACTAGTTTCTTTCACTTAGCCTAGTGTTTTCAAGGCTCATCTAAGTTGTCACATGTATAAATGCTTCATTCCTTTTATAACCAAACAATATTCCATTTGTGTGGCTACACCACATTTGGTTTATCGAGTATTTTCAATTTCAAAATGTCAACCAATTCAGCCCAAATGAATGTATCCATTGAGGTGAGCAAAAGAATAAAAGCACAGTCAAGGCGTTAGGGGCCAACTAGAGAAGGGCAGTTCTTGGGGAAAAACTCTCCAGAGGGGCCTACAGAATGCTTGAGAAGTGGGTTCAGTTTCTTGAGTCTCATTGAATATGTCAAAACACACACATTGCATTGAGTCGTGCGTGCTTGTGAAGCTGCTTCAGTCATGTCTAACTGTGACCCCATGGACTGTAGCCCACTAGCCTCCTCTTGTCTATGGGATTCTCCAGGCAAGATTGCTAGAGTGGGCTGCCATGTTCTCCTCCAGGGGAACTTCCAGACCCAGAGTAGGACTTACATCTCTTGCAGCTCCTGTATGCATGTGGATTTTTTACTGCTGAGCCACAGGGAAGGCCACCCCATCAGTCAGGGTCATCCTTACTTTTATCAATACTATCATTAATCATGTACTTTATATAGAACATTGTCTTTAAAACCATACTATAAATTGGTGAAAAGACAAAGTGCTTGCAGTTTAGACGGAAGACAGGATATATGCATTAAAAAGTGGGTGGGGGGAGTAGATTAGTTGTACCCTCTATGCCTACTTTTAGTCTTTTGTGTGTTATACTGTCGCTGTGTTGCAGGGAAGAGCCAATTCTAACTCCACATTGAAACTATTTCTTTGACTTATTTTTGCTGCTTTTATTGTTATAATCATACACAATGGCCTGACTCAAAGAACCCTGCCCATCTGTGAATAACTACAAGAGAGAAGAGATTAAAACATCACTTCCAGAGGCTGGCCATTCCCAGAGATGTTTTGCAAGACTGATAGCCCTTTTGACTTTACTTCCTCATTGCCGCTCTCTCTCTATTCTTTCAGAGAGAGACAGAGGCAATGTCAAAAGCCTTTTGAATTTAGTTCTTCACAGCTTCTCTCTCTGGTTCTATAAAAGACCCTGACATCCACCAACACCCCTCTCTCCCCATCCCTCCCACCACCCCCATGAGCAAACACAGACACACACACACAAACACACAAAATGGTTGTTTTGAGACATTTGTTTTTGTTCACTCCTTAAGTCTGACTCGTTGTGACCCCATGAACTGCTGCACACCAGACTTACCTGTCCTTCACTATCTCCCTGAGTTTACTCAAACTCATGTCCATTGATGCCATCTAACCATCTCATCCTCTGTCAACCCTCCTTCTCTTGCCCTCAATCTTTCCCAGCATCACGGTCTTTTCCAATGAGCTGGTTCTTTGCATCAGGTAGCTAGAGTATTGGAGCTTCAGCTTTGGCACCAGTCCTTCCAATGAATATTCATGGTTGATTTCCTTTAGGATTAACTGGTTTGATTTCTTTGCTGTCCAAGGGACTCTCAAGAGTCTTCTCCAGCACCAGTTTGAAAGCATCAATTCTTTGTCACTCAACCTTCTTTATGGTCCAACTGTAGCTCAGCTGGTAAAGAATCTGCCCCCAGTTTGATTCCTGGGTCAGGAAGGTCCACTGGAGAAGGAATAGGCTACCCAACCCAGTATTCTTGGGCTTCCTCAGTGGCTCAACTGGTAAAGAATCTGCCTGTGATGCAGGAGACCTGGGTTTAATTCCTGGGTTAGGAACATCCCTTGGAGAAGGGAACAGCTGGATTGCAAGGAGATCCAACCAGTCCATTCTAAAGGAGATCATTCCTGGGTGTTCTTTGGAAGCAGTGATGCTGAAGCTGAAACTCCAATACTTTGGCCACCTCATGCGAAGAGCCGACTCGGAAAAGACTCTGATGCTGGGAGGGACTGGGGACAAGAGGAGAGGGGATAACAGAGGATGAGATGGCTGGACGGCATCACCGACTCGATGGACATGAGTTTGAGTGAACTCCATGAGTTGATGATGGACAGGTAGGCCTGGCCTGCTGCGATTCATGTGGTCACAAAGAGTCGGACACGACTGTGTGGCTGAATTGATCTGAATCCACTCCAGTATTCTGGCATGGAGAATTCCATGGACTGTATATCCATGGGGTCTCAAAGAGATGGACATGACTGAGTGACTTTCACTTTCACTCATATCCATACATGACTACTGGAAAAACCAGTAGTCTTGGACTATATGGACCCTTGTCAGCAAAGTTATATCACTGCTTTTTAATACACTGTCTAGGTTTGTCATAGCTTTTCTTCCAAGAGGCAAGAGTCTTTTAATTTCATGCCTGCAATCACCATCTGCAGTGATTTTGGAGCCCAGGAAAATGAAATCTGACATTGTTTCCACTTTTTCCCCATCTATTTGCTATGAAGTTGTTGAAATGAAAATATCTCATGCCATATTAATCAACAAGAAATGTTATAGCCTTCAGTGATTTCTGGCCTCCAAATGTGAATCAGGGCTTCCAAAACTTAGATCCAGAGGATGCTGCCACACCCCACAGTAATTGCTGAGGAGCTGGCAGAATGCAAGAAACAGGATTGGCCCCAGATAGCTGATGAGAATATGAAAGGAATGAATTCAGTGAACCAAGAGGCTTGTATCTTCCCACACATAAAATGCTAAATTGCTTAACTTGATACCTGATCTTTGATGTTCAGACTGCCTGCTCCCTTTGTTTCAGACTTGTATTTAGCTTGACTTCTTCCCTGTCTCCTTGGAGCAGTTTTCTCAGAGCTACTGAGATGCTGTCTCCTGGGTTTGGAGTTCTAAACATTCCCACCAAATAAAATAACTCTCTACTTTCAGGTTGTGACTATATTATTTTTGTTAACAAAATGATGGGACCGGATGCCATGATCTTTGTTTTTTGAATACTGAGTTTTAAGCCAGCTTTTTCACTCTCCTCTTTCACCCTCATCAAGAAGCTCTTTAGTTTCTCTTCACTTTCTGCCATTAAAGTGATATCATCTGAGGTTCTTGATATTTCTCCCCACAATCTTGATTCTAACTTTTGAGTCATCCAGCCCAGCACATCACATGATGTATTCTGCATATAAGTTAAATAGCAAGGTGATGATATACAGCCTTGATGTACTGCTTTCCCAATTTGAAACCAGTCCATTGATCTTTGTGCAGTTCTAAAAGTTGCTTCTTGTCCTGCATACAGGTTTCTCAGGAGGCAGGTAAGGTGGTCTGGTGTTCACATCTCTTCAAGAATATTTCACAGTTTGTTTTGATCCACATAGTCAAAGGCTTTAGCATAGTCAACGAAGCAGATGTTTTCCATGATTTCCATGGATGTTGGCAATTTGATATCTGGTTCCTCTGCCTTTTCTAAATTGAGCTTGTACATCTGAAAGTTCTCTGTTCACGTATTTTTGAAGTCTTACTTGAAGGATTTTGAGCATAATCTTGCTAGTGATTGAGTGCAATTATGCAGCAACTTGAACATTCTTTGGCATTGCCCTTCTTTGGGACTGGAATGAAAACTGACTTTTTCCAGTTTTCCAATGGCCACTGCTGAGTTTATCAAATTTGTTGGCATATTGAATGCAGCAGTTTCACAGCATTGTCTTTTAGGATTTGAAGTAGCTCAGCTGGAATTCCATCACCTCCGCTAGCTTTGTTTGTAGCAATGCTTTCTAAGGCCCACTTGACTTCACACTCCAGGACGTCTGGCACTAGGTGAGTGACCACACCACTGTGGTTATCTGGGTCATTAAGAGCTTTTTTGTACAGTTCTTCTGTGTATTCTTGCCACCTCTTCTTAATATCTTCTGCTTCTGTTATGTCCTTGCCATTTTTGTCCTTTATTGTGACCATCTTTGCATGAAATGTTCCCCTAGTATCTCTAGTCTTTCCCATTCTATTGCTTTCCCTTATTTCTTTGCATTGTTCACTTAAGAAGGCTTTCTTATCTCTCCTTGCTATTCTCTGGAACTCTGCATTCTGTTGGGTTTCTGTTTCCCTTTCTGCTTTGTCTTTTGCTTCTCTTCATTTCTCAGCTATTTATAAGGCCTCCTCAGACAACCACTTGGCCTTCTTGCATTTCTTTTTCTTGGGAATGGATTTGGTCACCACTTCCAGTACTATGTTATGAACATCCACCCATAGTTCTTCAGGCACTTTTTGTATCAGATCTAGTCCCTTGAATCTCTTTGTCACTTCCAATATATTAACTGTAAGGGATTTGATTTAGGTCACACTTGAATGGTCTAGTGGTTTCCCCCACTTTCTTCAATTTGAGCCTGAATTTTGCAATAAGGAGCTGATGTTCTGAGCCACAGTCAGCTCCAGGTTTTATTTTTGCTGACTGTATAGCTGCAAAGCATATAAATAATATGATTTCAGTATTGACCATCTGGTTATATCATGTGTAGAGTCATTTCTTGTGTTGTTGGAAGAAGGTATTTGCTACGACCAATGCATTTTCTTGGCAAAACTCCTTGCCCTGCTTCATTTTTACTCCAAGGCCAAACTTGCGATTACTCCAAGTATCTCTTGACTTCCTACTTTTGCATTCCAGTGCCCTGTGATGAAAAGGACATCTTTTTGGTGTTAGGTTTTGGAGATGTTGTAGGTCTTCATAGAATTGTTCAACTTCATCTTATTTGGCATTAGTGGTTTAAGATATATTAGTCTGTTATCTTCTCGGTCAGTTGGCTTGCCAAATAAAGTCGGATTCCTTGCCTCAAAACCATTTTTCTCAGATTTGTTGGCCTGTTGTGCGGCAAGCAGAGTGAGCTCAGACTTAGTGATGATTGTTTAGAAAAACTGTTTTTGAAAGAGCAATATAATAATGTGAAAAGTAGCATTTGCTAAGTGCCAATGATCATATGTGCTACTGAGGATTGGGAGTGGGAAAAGGATTGGTAGGACTTGAGGTAGGCTTTACAGGAAAGATAGATGAGGAAGATATAACTGAAGGCAATATACACAGTCAAATTCAGGCGTTTCTAATCATTTAACAAATTGGAATGGTAAAACTGAAGAAATTATGAGAAGGAGCAGTTGGAGACAAGGTGGAGAGAGCTTAAATTGTTTAGGGCTCTGATTTCAGGCTGAGCAGTAAGAATCTTATTTTCTAGGCAAATGGCCAGCCATTGAAGGCTTTTTAACTGACTGCTAGTTGAAAATAACACTATAGTAAATATTTTCATGGACTAAAGCCTAAGTGGAAGCAGGGAGGTTTTTTGATGGTGGAATTAATTTCACCTCAGATTAGCTTGGTGGTGTGACGTATTTAATTTTTAATCTGGTTGAGGTTGTTTGTAGTGTTTGAAAGAAAATGTTGTTATAAAATGAAACAGAAAGGCAAGAATGTAAGAAATTTTAAAATGAAAATATACAGTTAATTCAAATTAGTTTTCTCCTTCTTTTAGATTAAAATTTGACTAGGTGATATAATCACATAGCTAAAAATTTAAGTAAAAAAATGTATACAGTGAAAATATTCATCTCAGTTCTGTCCTCCATCTGCCCTTCCTTCCCTCTCCCACTAGGAATCACTTTTTATTATCTTCTTATATATTCTTCCAGCATTTATAAGAAATACAAATAAATACAATTTTTTCTTCTATTATTATAATACACTGAAGCTAGCATGTTATTTATATTGTTCTGCACTTTGCTATTTTATTTTATCTTAATATATCTTGGAGATCTTTGCCCTTCAGTAAATTAGTGTGCTTGCTTCATGAATTAGGTCAATGCTGTCAAGAACACAGGGCTGTTATCTCAAATTTTTTAGAACCTAAGGCAGAATATGCTTGATTTTGCTTGTTTGTTTTTAGCTATTTCCCAGCCTGCTTGTTGATTAGTATTAGGAGTACATATGAAGGGATAATGCCACCTGATGTCCCTTTAAAACAAGAAAGTGAAAGAGAATGAAACTGTTTCTTCCTTGCTGTGCCTTGCATCTAAATTTGATCTGGCTTAGATTTGCACTGCTCTTTTCCTTGTAAATAGGCCTCTGCTTTTCATAATTACATTTTGTTTCTAAGGGACACCTTTTGAATAAATACTGGCTATCTGCCTTGCTTTTCTGTTATTGTAAATTTGGATTTTAACAAAAATGTAAAATTTCCTGTCTTCAATCTTTTTCCAGAGTTGTAGCTTTGGCCTAAAATAGATTTGATATTGTTTGGGATTAATCTGTCTTTGTTCTCCTGTTTTGGCCCTTCCCCTCCACCTCCACTGGTTTTCATTTTCGCTTCCATCCTAAGTATGTTCATTCAGGAGGTTTACTTTTTAGCTCCCTTGCAAATCTCTTTTTTCTTGTTCTCTTTCCCTTCTCTCTTTTATTCATTTTTTAAAAATGAATGTCAGCCAGCTGTTTGATTTTAGCCTTAGTCTTTCCTTTTCCTATTTTATTTTGAGCTATTTCTACTTGAACTTTAGTTATAATTTCATAATAAGAGATTAGTTGGAATTTAGTATGACTTTATGTGTAGCCTGACATGTTCTAGGTCTATCCAGTGTTCTTTTTACCCTTCGAAAACTGTCTCGGGTTAATTGCAGTTCACAGTTTTAATCTCCACTGCTCCCTCTAAATAACAATGTAGAGCTTCTACCATCGTTAGTATCCCACCCGCTCTATCAAACAAAGTATGGAAATAATTCCACTGCCATCAAGGAATAAACTTGATGTTTGGTGCAGTGGTTGTTTCTGATGTGCTTGTTTTGGAGGTGGGAAGGTTCTCAGTCTGGACATCCACTGATAGACCTGCAAGATTTTGAATCTGGGGAGACAGAAGAAAGTCACTGGGTTTCCTTGAATGCTTGCTCCCCCAAATTGCCTCTCTCCTTCACAGATGGATAGGAATCCCCAGTGCTTAAAAAACAAACATGGAAATATGGTAAGGTTAACTCTGAATATCTTCTGCCATTCTGCCATTCTTTATGGATGTCCAGCATCTAAAATATTTCGTACCTACCAGCTCATTACTTTAGTATACCTCCATGGTTGATCTAAAGGCTTGTTAGCAGGACTCCTAAAGATCTACAAAACTGATCCCTGGTATGGTTATACAATACTGGGTTCAGGAATGTTCTCCGACCAGAACATACTAGCCTGAGGAGTCTGAGAGAGGTACCTCAGAGAACCAGACTGAACCCTGCAATAGGACTGTACATTGTATAAACCAGACACATGAGGTGCTTCTGCCTGAAGGGCTTGGGGGCATATCCTTACTTGCTTATGAGCACATAGAGTTCCATAGGCCCTAATATGACTCTCGCTGACTTAGCATTTTTAGTAATAATATACTCTCTGGTGAAGGTGTTGGAATTAAGATGTTTGTACTTCTTTGTTTAAAAAAAAACTTTTATTAGAGCACAATCTATTTACAGTGCTGTGTTAGTTTTGGGTGTACCGTAAAAGGAATCAGATATACATATACGTATATGCACTCTGTTTCAGATTCTTTCTCCACATAGGTTATTATAGAGTACTGAGTGGAGCTCCCTGGGCTATACAGTAGATCTTTATTAGTTAGCTATCTATTTTACATACAGTAGTGTTTTTATTGCAGTTTGTTGTTGTTTAGTCACTAAGGCGTATCCGACTCTTTTGCCGTCCCATGGATAGTAGCCCGCCAGGCTCCTCTGTCCCTGGGGTTTCCTAGGCAAGGCAGGAATGCTGGAGAGGGTTGCCATTTCCTTCTCCAGGGAATCTTCCCAACCCAGGAATCAAACCCGTGTCTCCTGCTTGGCAGGTGGATTTTTTTACCACTGGGCCACCTAGGAGGCCCTAAGTGTGTATGTGTTAATCCCAATAAGTTTGTTTTCCAAGGTGTTTGTACTTTGGTCTGAACTGAAAGATTTCATCATCTCTCTAATTGAGCTGAATTTATTCTGTACTCTTTGGATAAGTAGTGTGTTTGTTTTACTCAGGTGATGCTTATGTCAGGTCTTGTTATCATTACCCTGTACTGATGTTTTTCAACATATTGGCCACGCAGACAACCACAATGTTTACTTAACAACGCTGTATTGCATTGATTTTTGTCCATTTTTTCCACATTTATTTTGAACTGTGTCCCTTTGATAATCAGATGTATTGAGACATATGTCTATATGTATGATTCTGTATACATACATATGCATATACACACTTTTGTGTGTTAATCCCCAAATTATCAACTTATAAACTGTTGTCTGCCCATGAAACCTTGGGGAAGCTAGAAGCTTTTCAATGTCTCAGCAAGGTACTTGCTGAATATACCTTTCTAGGCTGTTGTGCAGAGAGAAAAATAAACACGTGAGGAGGGTATGTTTATCCATTCATTTCCTCAACAAATGTTCCAGGGATTAGGGAAACAGAAGAACAAGACAATGTTCTTGCCTTTGAAGAGTTTATATTTAATTGAGGAGTTAGACTACAAATAAATACAAAGGTAAAAAAAAATCTCAGGTAATGGTAAGTGCTAAGGAAAAATAATCAAAGTAAGGGGATGGAAAGTAACAGGGGAAGGAAAGGCAAGTTAAAGCTACAGTGAGATACCATTTCATACTCATTATTCTGTCTATAGTAGATAAGAGGTATTAACAAGTATTGGCAGGATGCAGATAGACAAAAACTCTCAAACACTGCTGCTGGATTTAGCACTTTGGATAAAATGGTGTAACGACTTCAGATGAACAGTTTGGCAGTATCTCAAAAAGCCAGGTATAAAACTATTTTTTACTGTTGTTTAGTCACTAAGTTATGTCCAACTTTTTGTGACCCCAGGGACTGCAGCCCACCAGTCTCCTTTGTCCATGGAATTTCCCAGGCAAGAATACTGGAATGGGTTGCCATTTCCTTCTCCAAGAGATCTTCCCAACCCAGGGATCATACCTGGGTCTCCTCATTGTAGGTGGAGTCTTTACCACTGAGACACCAGAGAAGCCCAGCAAGACAATAAAACTATTCTTTTGTATTTCACCCAAAATTCTGTCTCTGAGATTTACTTCGGTGTCAGGGTACAGAGGCTAGATTCGAGTTCAACACCTTAATTGGACTATACACCAGAAAAAATAAGAGATGAAGTAGTAGAGACAGCGTGTACAAACAATTTCTCATTTGAGAAATTTTGCTACATAGGAAAAAAAGTGGCTAAAGAAACATGTGAGGTCAAAGAAAGAGGATTAATTTTTTTTTTAAATTTGTACAAATGGTAAACATCTTGAAATAGAGACAATATGAAGGAAGATATTAGATGGTTTCTACTGTTGACTGGGAGTTAGAGGGAACCTTGAATAGATCACTGATGCAGTATGCTATGACTTGCTTATAGTACAGTTACAGCTGTACTGTTTGATAGGGACTTTTGATAATGAAATAAGTCCACACTGATAGCTCTGACTTTGACTTGATAGCTATCCACAAGAGGGCAGCACAGAAAGAGCTTGTCAAGGTTGTCCCTGCATGGTAATGTTACCCTTCAAAAACATTAGGGAACTGAACCCTTCCTTGGACTTCCTTGGTGGCTCAGTGATAAAGAATCCACCTGCCAATGTAGAAGACGTGGGTTTGGTCCCTGGGTCAGGAAGGTCCTCTGGAGAAGGAAATGGCAACCCACTCCAGTATCTTGCCTGGGAAATCCCATGGACAGAAGGAGTCTGGCATGGTGCAGTCCATGAGGTCACAAAAAGAGTCAGATAATGACTTAGTGTCTAACCAACAACAACAAAACCCTTCCTTCTCAGAATCTCAATGCAAAAATTCAGCCTGGAGACCCCAAACCCTTCAGATTTTGGGACATTCTCAAATAATGTAACTAGGCTTTGGGATCTGTTGGTAAGGGGGCAATTATAAAGTTTACTGAATGTAGCAGAATGGCCAGTACTGAGGGAAGTTCAGCTATTTTGTGGACGCATCTTAAAAAGGATGAGACTAGACCATTGTTATCATAAATAAACGGATTCCATGAGAGCAATCGCTGCCACAGTCATTCCAAAGAATCCATTGATGCTGAATGTGAAAGCATGTGGCCAAAGTTTATTTAAAAGCCAAGTAAAGAAGGAATCAAAATTGCCAGGGGAAATATCAATAACCTCAGATATGCAGATGACACCACTTTTATGGCAGAAAGTGAAGAGGAACCAAAGAGTCTCTTGATGAAAGTGAAAGAGGAGAGTGAAAAAGCTGGCTTAAAACTCAACACTCAAAAGCAAAGATCATGGCATCCAGTCCCACCACTTCATGGCAAATAGACAAGGAAACAATGGAAACGTGACAGGCCTTACTTTCTTGGGCTCCAAAATCACTGCAGATGGTGACTGCACCCATGAAATTAAAAGACGCTTGCTCCTTGGAAGAAAAGCTATGACAAACCCTAGACAACATATTAAAAAGCTAAGACATCATTTTGCCAGCAAAGGTCTGTCTAGTCAAAGCTAGTTTTTCCAGTAGTCATGCATGGATATGAGAGCTGGATCTTAAAGAAATCTGAGCACTGAAGAATTGATGCTTTTGAATTGTGGTGTTGGGGAAGACTCTTGAGAGTCTCTTGGACTGCAAGGAGATCAAACCAGTCAATCCTAAAGGAAATCAGTTCTAAATACTCATTAGAAGGACTGCTGCTGAAGCTGAAGCTCCAGTACTTTGGCCACTTCAAATGAGGAGCCATCTCATTAGAAAAGACCTTGATGCTGGGAAAGATTGAAGGTGAGAAAAGGGGTCGACAGAGGATGAGATGGTTGGATGGCATCACCGACTCAATGGACATGCGTCTGAGCAAACTGTGAGAGTTGGTGAAGGACAGGGAAGCTGGCATGCTACGGTGCCTGGGGTTGCAAAGAGTCAGACACTGAGCAACTGAACTGAATTGAGAGAAGAATTTAATCTGTAATGAGGTGGGGGGAGGGGAAGATTCACCTGCTTTGACTGAATCTTTAATGTGAATAACCACAGCATGTAACAGGTACAGAGTGCTTTACAATCGACAGAAGATTTTACATTCTTTACTCTTTTAGTTTGGGCATTTATGGAGACTTGAGCAATTATCATTAATATTATTCTCATTTTCATTCTTCAGATGAAAAAGAGGCTTAGCGATAGGTTACTTGAATTTCCCACCATCACACACAGCAAAAGAATGACTAAACCAGGACTAATAGTCACAACTTTTGTCTCCTTATCTTTGAATCTACAGAGAGTGATACAGGAGGGTAATGTGTGGAAACACATCACATGTTTAGGCTAATAGAAAAGGTCTAGTGGAATTCCACTTTGTGGCAAATTGGAGATGAAATGGAGTAGTGAAAAACTGTCTTCTATCATTCTAAGATTGTTGATATAAAAGAAGAGTTAAATTTATTTTGCGGAACTTTGGAAAGTTAAGACTAGACTGGAAGGAATTTCTCTGGCAGTTCAGTGGTTAAAACTTTAGTGGTTAAGATTTCACACTCCCATTGTAGGGGGTGTGGATTGGAACTAAGATTCCACATGCTCAGGGTGAGGCAAAAAAAAAAAAAAAATTAGATCAGAAAAGACTCCACTCAATTTGTGAAGAACTCCACAAAAAGGAAATTATATTCTCTTTTGTGATTAAATTCTTGAAGTGTGGAAGTAGGGGCTAGATAAGTATTTGGCAAAATCATAAAGCAATTTCTTTGATCTTAACATCTCTAAAATTCTAGTCAAATCAAGTAGCTTGAAACAATAGGACTTGTTTGAATAACTCTGGTACAATTTTCCAACACAGGTTGAAATATTAGGACTTGTTTCAAAAGCCCGAGTAACCAAACTACACTTCTCCAACACTTAAGTTACATGGAAGTGAAGTGAAGTGAAGTCGCTCAGTTGAGTCCGACTCTTTGCGACCCCATGGACTGTAGCCTATCAGGCTCCTCCGTCAATTTTATCCTGTACACTCATGTTGCAATAACTATATAAATATATATATATATAGTAATACATAATTATATTACAATAATTGCAATAAATATATATATATAAATAATTTTATGCATGTCCATTTCTTCTTGATCAGCTGCAAGGTAAAAGATGAGGAGTTGGGAGACTAGAAGAGAAAGAGTTGGGAACTGTGATTGATCTCAGACCAAAGTGGAAGCAATTCACTACTTCAGCCGACAGGAAAGTCAGCCATTGAGAACTCTTTAGCAGTGCACCTGGAGAAATTCACCAGGGGACTGAAGCAGTAAGTTAGAAAGGATAGATGGTGGAAGGGTTACACGGGAACTTTGAAAAGGAGTGATTTATGGGCAACAGCCTTGCAAAGGTGCAGTCAGTGGTAAAAGAAGCCATTTGTTCTGGGAGAGTAGTTTAGAGGGAGTGTGTTTGTGTGGGCGGTAGTTCATGAGGAAAGTGTTTGTGGGGAAGGGAGACAGGGGCTAGTGAGACGCATGAAAGCGCTTATGGAGAAATATGCTGTGGAGGAGGCTTGTTTTGCTGGGGCTATGGGACAGGGTGGTGTTTGGCACTGAGAGAGGCCACAGGAGCTGAAGGAAGAGTCCTTGCAGTGGCCTTTAAAACATATATGCATATACATATTTAAAAATTGAAACAAAAATCTTATATGATTACAAAAACAATATATGTTAATGTTGAACAACTAGATTATATAAAGAACAAAAAAGAACCCCTATGTTGCCTCAGCCAAGATAAGCACTGTTACCAGTTTGGTATACTTATTATGGATTTAAAAAATTTTGTTTTGAAAATATATTTGATTACAACATTATGTTAGTTTCCTGTTACGGCAAAGAGGTTTAGTTATACATATGTATGTATATCTATCCTTTCCTAAAAAACTTTTCCATTATAGTTTATTAAAAACCATTGAATATAGTTCCCCATGCTATACAGTAAATCTTAGTTGTTTATTTTGGAAAATTTTAAAGTCCATTTTCTCTCCAACTGTTTACTTTGAAAATCTCAAAGCCTGAAGAACAGTAGAACAATAGTGCATTGAACACTAGCATAACTTCCACCTGTGAACTAAAAAAATATTCACAACCTAAAAGTGGAGAGTTATATTTTTTCAGTGGGAACTTTAGGACCTCAAGCCTGGAAAGCAGCATCTCAAGTAACCTTGATAGAACTGCTCTGAGGAGGCCAGTGGGGGAGCTGAGATATATAACAGTTTTGCAAAAAGGGCAGGTAGTCTAAACATCAAAAGATTATTATTAATTAAAGAAACCCAGATATGCCAAGTTAAGGAATTTACTGCTTTTCTACATATGGGAAAATGCAAGAGTATGAGCACTGAAAGCATTCCTTAGATGCACACCTCAGCTGCCCGGGGCCATTAGGCTATGCTTTCGCATCCTGAGTATCCTCAGGGCTCACTAGCTCACCATTGGCTGTAATTATAATCACTGATGACTGTGGCATCCTCTGTTTACTGATATAGCAAGCAATAGTCCATTTATTACACCTAATTCATCAATTTTTAACAATTAGCCTCATATACACTTTCTTTTTCCTGAGCCATTTGAAATTAGTTTCAAACAGCATGGCACTTCATTTTTAATACACTGGCATGCATCTCTAAAATGACATTCTCCTACGTAATAATACTACCATTATCTCACCTAAGATCAACATTGGCTTCCCTGGTGGCTGAGAAGGTAAAGAATCTGACTTGGGTTCAACCCGTTGGTTGGAAAGATCCCCTGGAGGAGGGCACGGCAACCCACCCTACCATTCTTGCCTGGAGAATTCCATAGACAGAGGAGCCTGGTGGGCTACAGTCCATGGGGTTGCAAAGAGTCGGACAGGACTGAATGGCTAAGCACAAACTCAAGATTAATTCAGTAAGGTCTGCATATATCTTAGTTATCGATATGTTTTGCTACAGATTCTAAATGCTTTCCCTTTTCTTATTTCTCTGTTGACTGAAAAAAACACACACATGCATAATGAGAATTATGTTTTATTCAGTGGACTTTCTGAGGACTTAAGCCTTGAAGATAGCTTCTCAGATAAGCTCTGAGGAGCTCTTCCCAAGAGGTAAGGGAGGAGCCAGTATATATAAAAGTTTTTGCAACATAAACCAGGTGTTAGAGCATCAAAAGATTACTGTTAATTAAAGGAAGCTGAGGTTTTCCTGGTGACTCAGATGGTAAAAGAATCTACCTGAAATGCGGGAGACTTGGTTTCAATCCCTGAGTCAGGAAGCTTCCCTGGAGAAGGGAATGGCTACCCACCCCAGTACTTTTACCTGGAGAATTCCATGGACAGAGGAGCCTGGCAGGCTACAGTCCATGAGGTCACAAAGAGTCAGACATGACTGAGCGACTACCTCAATTTAATGATTTTATCATTCTTCTGTGTATGGGAAGATACAAGAGTCTGGGCTCATTGAAATCATTTCTTTAATATGCATTTCAGAGGTCTCGGGCCAGTATCCTGATCTTTCCCATCCTGAATCCCCTCAGGTACACCCCTGGGAGTGCCTGTAGTGGCTGATGGCAGCCTGTTTTTCTGTGTTTTGTGCTCCCTCAGGGCTCACCACCAGGGACAGCTGTAGGGGCTGATGGCTTGATGACCCCAACATTGTTTACTGATATGGCAGGTGACACTCTTAGTCCATCTTTGAAGACAGAACTGCAATCACTTACCTGGTCAGCTGAATCAAAGCAGCTGAGTACTAGGGGAGACAAGAAGAAGAATCCCCAGAAGCATGGAAACCTGGAAGCCTGTCAGAAGGGCATCTCTGCGAGGAGTCCAGGATGCTTTCTCTCCCCTGAGTTCATCTACACAGCTCTCCCCAGGCTGTGAACTAGAGAGCTTTGCTTTGGCGTCCCTCCCTTCCTTCCTCTCTGCTCCACCAGGCTTTACAATGCATTAATTCTGTGCTACTTTCTGCACCAGAGTCTGCCCACCCACGTGAACTTGGTCCCTGATCTCAAGTACAGAAAAGGTAGAATTTCTCCTCAGTGAGTGGTTCTGTCCTTGGTCTGCAACCTGTTACTTAGGAGCATCATGCCCTAGGACTGGCTTACACATCTACTGACCTTAGAGTGTATATTTGGAGATTCATGTGGAAGAGTCTGTGTTTTTGAACTGACAGTTGCCCTGATGAACATCATTACTTGACCAGAGCACCAGACACAGTTTCATGAAGAGAAAGCAAGCTCCTTTACCCTGAAATTTTAGTTGAGTTGCTTCCCCTGGGACAATTCTTTGTGCAAGGAAATATCTGATTTGTAAATTGAAGGGCATCTGTGATTACTTTGTTGACTTAGACTTTTTGTTTGTTTGTTTTTGGATATAGTTGTTGGCTGTCCTTTTAAAATCGTTCCCAGTATAAGAAGATAAACACGGAGATCTGTGAGCTAATTTTAACATCTCAGAAATTTTAATGAAGATCACAAGTTTAGTCTAAATAAGACACATGCTAACAAAAACTAAGTCTCTTTGAATGATATCAATCCATTATGGCAACCCTGGTTATCTCATTCGTATCAAAAACTTTTTGGCAAGTTTTTCTTTTTTATTAATATGAATGAGAAAATTAAATTGTGGTGATTTCGTAAGTATAACAGCAAACTTTTCTTAAAACTTGAAATTTTTGGTGCCATTTGAAAATTAAATCAGGTTAGATCTGTCGTTGGTAAAGAGTAGCCACTATGGAAAAAGAACGTCGCTTGCCATTCCAGTAAAAGCAAATGTTGCCACTGCCAAGTCAGTGCAACCACCTGACACCACACCTGGGCTGCCCCGACGGGAATTCAAGATGGAAAAGTACAGGATACCAGCCCTAGATAGTTAAGATGCATATCTAAGGAGCAATTTCAGTGAGCCCTAGACAGTTTATCTTCCCATACATGAAAAGAACTAAAGTCATTAACCCAAGATGTCTGTTTTTGTGATTAGCAGTAATCTTTGGATGTGCTACCACTGTTTTGTTTTGTTTTGTTTTGTTTCCCAGCAAAAATCCCTATATACCCCAGCTCCTCCCTTACTTCTTGGGAACAATTCCTCAGAGCTATCTGAGAGGCTGTCTCCTGGGCTATAGTCCTCAATAGGTTCACTCAATAAAACACAGCTTGCAACTTTTAGTTTGTGTGTTTTTCTTCCTTTGACCCCACCACTTGTAAAAGCAAATTACTGAAATTTCCAATCAGTGGAATAAGGTGGCCCACTCCACAGATTCCAGTTTGGGGACCAAAATGCACGCTTAGGGAGTACAGTGATTTTAGCATCCTCACAATGAAAAATATAATCAGTCAAAGTATATCCTGCCTTTTTACTCCTACCCAAATTTGATTTGTGTTGTGTTTATTGTGGATAGTTTTGTAAGCTACCTTTAATCCTGCCTTGAAACAGGTGGAGTTTAAAAGAACACCAACCAACAAGCATACTAATATATTTTAAGGAGGAGATTGAGAAGTTTAGAGATTAGAAAAGGAAATTCTAAATTTTGGGAACGGCTTCCTTATAAGCCACCACTGGTCAAGAGTGGGACGCTGGCTCTGTCATTAATTCTGAGTAAGAAATATTTCCTCATCCTCATCCTGGCTTGAATGAACCTCAACGCTACTCCCCACCCCCTGCTCACCAAGCAAACATCTGTTCCTGGTTTGCTCTCCCACTGAAGTCAGAAAGAAAATATTGAGGCAGACTCATTTCTCACTACACAAATTTCTCAATGTAGCTCTTGTTTATTGTTCTACTTTGGGATTGGTTGGTGTGAATCAGTCCTGTGAGACTGAAAACTTCCAGAAGCACAGACAGAATCAAACATGGACCTGTAAGTTGAGGATGAACCCAGTGTGACTTGGGTCATTTCGCTGCCTCCACCACCTGAAGCCCTGCCTGTATGGCCATCTGGTTCTGCCGGATGCTTTTTGTTAACTCACCTCAGTCTAAGCCAGAGAAATCACTGTAGCTTAACAAGTATAGCTTATCAGAATGCAAGAGGTCTGGGAGTAATAACATGGTCTTTGGTGATTAAAAGATTAGAAGCCACCAGTTTGTGATTGTGGTTGTTGATGTTGTTTTGGTAGTACCACATGGCATCTCCTGGACTGTAAGGAGATCAGACCAGTCAATCCTAAAGGAACTCAATCCTGAATATTCATTGGAACGACTGATGCTGAAGCTGCAGTACTTTGGCTATCTGATGTGAAGAGCTGACTCACTGGAAAAGGCCCTGATGCTGGGAAAGATTGAAGGCAAAAGGAGAAGGGGGTAGTAGAGGATAAGATGGTTAGATAACCTCACTGACTCAATGGGCATGAATCTGAGCAAACTATCTGGGAGCTAGTGAAGGACAGGGAAGCCTGGCGTGCTGCAGTCTTTGGGGTCACAAAGAGTCAGACACGACTTAGTGACTAAACAACATAGCATGCGGTACCTTACTGCCCCACCCAAGGACTGAAACTGTGAGGCCTGCAGAGGGAGTGAAAAGTCTTAACCACTGGACCACCAGACAAGTCCTAAGAAGCTACCAGTTTAACTGGTATATCTTCTTTTGACTTCAGAGGCTTTTTTACTATTTGACATAAACGTGGTTCCACTAAAACTTGTTTGACGGCTGCCTCGAGCTGAAATACCACACAGTGATATTTCTTTGAAGATGGGTCCTTTCTCTGCGAAGTTTACTGTTTCAGTGTTCTGTGGCCATTGCACAAGAATTGTGTTACAATTACCTTCCAGCCGGTTCACAAATGGTCACCTTCCCACCAAAAGACAAACATACCACACATTTCTTTCCTAGTGTTTTTTCTTTCTCACTCTTAGTGTCTAGTACCACTATGCCCCACAGGAACTGACAAGAATGCCCCCCTGACCTAGGGGTCTATCTCCATGCTTCTTCGGTCTCTCCTAGAGCTTCCAAGAACATCATTTTTAGTCAGACAGATCCAAGTCCAAATGCTGTCCTTGTCATTTCCTTAGCTCTATGATCTTGAATATTTCATTGAAAGTTCACATTTATAAAATGGAGATATAGTATCAGTTACATCACAGTATTAGATGAGAGACTATAAATAAAGTGCTTAAGAAAATTCCCTGGCATTTAATCAGCACTTCATAAATGCTGGTTATTATTTCATCACTCAGTGGCAGTGTACCTTGTTAAAGGAAATCACACTAAGTTGATATTGACTTTATTTTTTTATTTTAAAAATTTTTCAAATTCATTTTTATTGGAGTATAATTGATTTACAATGTTGTGTTGGCTAAGTTGATACTGACTTTAAACCCAAGAAATGTTTGTAGTCTAATGCAAATGAACAACTTCCATTCTTTTTCCTGTTTTCTTTCTCCTAGGGCTTCACTGCTTCCAGATTCCCTCTGTTGAGGTAGGGAATGACAATTAGAGGGTGCAGTGCTCCCTACCTTTCTTCTTCTGGGCCCACAAACATCTCCCCCCTGCCTTGTTCTTAGACCTTAGAGCACTCCATTCCTATTCTGCTCAAGGCAATATCTGGCCACTGGCCATCTCAGACCTGACCTGGCTTAGCCAAAGGCCCATGTGGAGTGAATCTTGCCAGCACTCAGGGCTGACTCAAGGCCACTTGAGCACTTCCTCCCAGAGCTCACGTTTCCCTAAAACCTCTGACATTTTGCATATCTCCCCCCACCCCCACCCCCCAGCTGTCAGGAGGGCAAAGCAGAGGTGACTTGGAGTAGTTTGACTATTATATGGAAAAACCCTAAAGAGAACAGAAAAACTGCCTGAGCTTACTTCCTCCCACATGAAGCCCTCAGATTTCCTTGTTAACCTTTCCTTTTCCTTCAAGGTAATAAAAAAAAAAAAACTTTATTATGAAAAAGTATGATTAGTTTTTAAGTGCCCACCACACGCAACTTCAA
Source organism: Nanger dama (assembly GCA_917880005.1). NCBI lineage: Eukaryota > Metazoa > Chordata > Mammalia > Artiodactyla > Bovidae > Nanger > Nanger dama. Next base: position 77,718,665 of record CAKJTW010000003.1, read on the forward strand.
CAATAATCAGAGTTTTGCCTGTCTTGTTTCATTTCTCCTTTCATTTTATTTTTTGAATCTGTGCTCGTTTATTCCTAAAGTATCTTTAATGCTAATTATGAGTTTGTTTTTAGGACTCACCTTCTCCCTGAGTTAAAGGTGGGATTGGAGAACCAAGTGTGGACAGCTCCTCGCCCAGCATCCCATCCCTAGTTTTCCTGACTGCTTCACAGCTGAAATCAGGTGCAAATACAATTTCATAACCCGATCTTTCTTTTTTTTTTTGACCACACCAAGCGGTATGTAAAACCTAAGTTTCCTGATCAGGGATCCACCGCATGCCTCCTGCAGTGGAAGTGCAGTCTTAACCATTGGGCCACTTAAGGAAGTCCCCTGATATTGATTTTTCTAATAAATAATGTTAATTACCTTCTTTATGCCAGACACTGGTCTAGGCACTGAGAACAGAAGACAGACAGACTAAGAAACTCTCCGTTCACTGGAGAATATAAAAGCAAAAGGGCAAGACTGTTGGTTTGGCCTGATTATTTGTGCAGGTGCAGCAAGAGTGTTAATTTATCATATAGGTTCCTTAAGTCTTCTTTATAAATCTGGAATTGTATTTACTGATAAGGCCACAAAAGTATTTTCTTTCTGGAATTTTCCTTAAAGAATTTCAGATTGGACTTTCAAAAGCCTCTATTATTTGCTATCTTGAATTTAGAAAAACCAAGCCTGATCCTAGGAAACTTTCCACCAGGTTTTACCTATAGTACATACAAATTTGGGGAAATCCCTTTCTTCTCAAGGTTCTTATGATTTCTTAAAGTTCATGGCCAGTAAGTGGTCTTCCTACCTCCTGCAAACCTGGGACCTGATAAGCCAGGTCCTAGATGAGTTCCCTGAGAAGACTTTGTAAATATGATTTCATCATACAGATTAAATGAACATCATTGTCAGAAGTGATATCTGGACAAGGTCTTCGTTGCATAACTAATTTTTTTCTTATATTTCAGTAAAAAGAGGGCAGATTCTTACTGAATTTATGCAAATAGCTATATTGCCAAGAAAAGTAAGGAGATTTGGTAAATTTGTGGCTCAAGTGTGTGGGTCAGCTAGAATCAAATATCATCTTCAAATGTTTATTTCAGTTAAAAAAGCAGAGTCTAATAGTTTTCTTTGGCTTACTGAGAGTTTAAGAATAAAGGAAAAAAGCCTTATTTATGTTAATATATTCAGAATAGAACATTAAAACATTAACATTAATGTAGAACATTAAAACAATATTCCTAACAAATAACCACAAATGTTCCTTGTTAGTTCATTTGGTCTTATACAGCTAATTCTTGTTTTGTTGACTGTTGAGTCAGTAGTCTCAGAAGCTATCTGCTTTTTGACCAAAAAGAATTCTAGCAGTCCTGACTCAGTTCACTGCTTTGGTATGAAAGATGTCTAAGTGGTGTTAACTCAAAACCTGTAGAGTTATCTCTTGGTATCCACAGGGGATTTGTTCCAGAACCCCCATGAATATAAAAATCCAGGGATGCTCAAGTCCCTTGTAGGCACAGAATGGCGCCATACAACCGGCCTTCCGTATTCCTGGTTTCTGCACCAGTGGATATGTTAAGTGAAGTGAAAGTCGCTCAGTCGCGTTCAACTCTTTGCGACCCCATGGGCTGTTTTTTATATATTAGTTTTTACACAAGTAATATATGAAAAATGAACACACAAAAAATGAAGAAATCATTTTGAATCTTGCAGTACAGTATCTTTAAAAGTACAGTAGTACAGTGCAGCAGCTGGCATACAGGTGCTGGCTCCAATGAACAAGCAAGAAGAGTTACTGACTGGAGGAGAGAGAGGAGGGGGTGAGATGGCAGAGCTGAAGGATCGTCAGCAAAGGAGACAGAGGGCAAGGCGCAACTTCACTCATGCCTGACGCTGATGGCACAGGTTCTGCTTCCTTGCTGGATTCAATTCTATCTCGTCATGCTCATGGTCAGGCACTTCAGTCATGTCCAACTCTTTGCAACTCTATGGACTGTAGCCTGCCAGTCTCCTCTGTTCATGGGATTTTCCACCAAGAATCCTGGAGTGGTTGTCATGCCCTCCTCCAGGGGATCTTCCTGACTCAAGGATTGAACTCTGCTTGTGTTTCCTGCTTTGCAAGCAGATTCTTTACCTTTGAGCCATGAAAGAAGCCTTCAGTTCTATCCACCCTCTTGCAAAAACAATCCAGTGATGTCTGGTAGTTTCCCTTTATTTCTCATCACAGATGACACGGTAGCCCTCGATTGTGTTATGAATACCTGCTGCAACCTTCACGTATCATCTTATGTTCTGGTCCTGTGCCCCCAAAACTATTACTACCTCCTCAAATAGAGAAAATCTCCTTGCCATTTCCTGTGTTGCAAAACTCTTTGTTTCTTCAGTCACTTCTTCCTTTTGTCTCTCTTCATCCTTTCTCTGGGCCTCCAGTTCCATCAGGTCTTCATTAGTTAGCTCCTTGTGTTGGACAGCAAGTTCCACCATTGCTTGGTGCTTCTTAGCAGTACCAACTACATTACCTCTGCTTTTACATTTGTTTTCGGACATCCTGGGCTTAAAGATTCTGTACTACTGTACTCTGTACAGTAAAGTACACAAAAGCACAACCACTTCTAGAGGATGTATGCTCATGGCAGTGTACACCAGACAAGTGAACTAACTTACATGATTGCACATACAAACACATGTTCACATCTTTGAAAGCTCACAACTTGAAGGACTGTATGTAGGGGACTTACTGTGGTGTAACTTACGGGAAACTTATGTGCTTCTTCGGCATGCAAAACCAGTTAATAGATCATTTTTTTAAAATGCTATACAAAATGTCTCGAAAGATAATTGTAAACCTGTTTCAAAGAAGTCAGTGAATGTTACATTGACTGATAAAAACGGATGAGCGTGATTTTTGTAGATAATGCAATCTAGAATGGCAGTGAGCTGGCATCTTTCCTAAAGGTGTAGCAAAGGTGTAGGCTGTGAGAAGACAGAGAACTTGGATAGAGGAGTCAAAGGTCGGATGTGATTTGGGGGAGCTCATTATTTAGACTTTGTTGGTTCTGAAAGTTCCTGTTGTATCAGGTTGTGGGCTCATTCATGGATCATATGTTATTAACAAAACTCCTCCAATGTCATGAAGCTGCCAAAGTCACTCATTTAGAAAGAACAAGACATAGGGCAATAAGATCCCCATAGGGTCATCTACCAAATGGCCCAAGGCCTAGTCAGGACCTGAAGAGGTAAAAGCCTCATTTAGGAGCATTGCAGTTATTAGAGGGGGATAAAGAATTATAAGAGTGAAAGATCTGGCAGAGGTTAGAAGGGCTGGGTTCTACAGATTGTGAGCCAGTCTGTGTATCACATTTTACAATGTGAACTGTTACGATTCTCAACAATAGCTGAAAATATCTATCTTACATTTGCAAGACAGTTTTGGGCATCAGTGGTAACTGATTGTTCTCTAGATCCATGAGGAAATGACTTCAGCTGGAACAAACCATTAGGGGCAAGGAGGATAGTGTAGGAGAAAGAACAATCTGTGGGAGTCGTTAGATCTGGGTTCCGTTCCTGTTCTTCCACCCTGCCACCCACTACCAATGTGGCCTCAGTTTTTGTTTTTCTATTTTTGCTGCACCTCTCCGGGCAGCATGAGGGATCCTAGTTCTCTGACCAGAAATCCGCCCCCGTGCCCACTAGTGGAAGAAAGGGATCTCAACCGCTGGACCACCAGGGCAGTCCTTGGTGAAAGAAAGAAAGAAAGGGGGGGGGGGGGTGGGGGGGCAGAAAGGAAGGAAGAAAGGAAGAAATTCTAGTGCTTCTTACTTTGTGAAGAAGTTGTAAGGGTCATATGAAGTCATTTCCGAGCCAAAATGCAAAGCCATCTATTTAGGTCTCTAGAAAACCTAACGGCTCCCCTGGTGGCTCAGGCAGAAAAGAACCTAATCACCACATTTGCGTGAGTTGGAAGAAAAGTCACTTTCTCTCAGAGATGTCAACTCTCTTCCAGTTTGTACAGTTTGTCAAGCAGAGCATGTATTAGGTTTCACTGTCTACTTGTCCCCTCAGCTGGCTGCCCTTGATCAGAGCATAACCTTTAGAATCATTTCTGTAAGAACTACACTATATAATATAATGAAGAAGTATTCACTACCCAGATATTTGCCTAATGCCCTTAGTAACTAGACTTCATTGTGTTCTGTGGGTTAGGATAAACGGATGCTAAGTTCTGCACACATCTGAGCACTCTGGGATCTAATGAAGGTCTGTGTTTAGATATCAGGTCATCTCAAATAATCTTTCCAGTTCTGAAAAAAATGACCCCCTCAAACCAAGACTTTTGTGTATCTGGAGGGTGTGTGAGTGACAAAAACTCTGGGAAAAAAACCCTAATACTTATTTGGCACACAAACAGAGTTAGATTCCTTATTAGTAAGACACTGTTTAGCATTCTTTCCCTTCTTTTGTTTCTGTCTCCCATCCTAAGAAACTTCTCACAGCTGGAAATCTTCAGCCCAAGGCTGACCTGGATTCTTATATGCAGCCAATTGTCACTAAAGAGGAACACTTGCAGCTGAAAAATGAGGGAGAAATTCCCTTGTCCACAGTGTAGAGAGAACCCTGACCACCACTAATTCTTTTAAACCAGTGGTTCTCAACCATATCACCAGATCCAATCTTTTATAGCAAAACATGTGGTATGCCCCATTTACTATCCTGTAGTGTAATTCACAGATAAAATAACACATTTACTCTCATAAACCCAGGCAACGCACTTTCAGAGTCTGAACACTCAGAATCATTGCTCTAACAATTCTTTCCTTTCTCTCCAGCCTTATCAGTTTTCCCGCTCTGCTTGGCCTTTATTATCAATAAGCAAACTGTTATTTTCCTATCTTAAAAAAAAAAAAAAAGAAGCAACAAAGTAGAACACTGACCTTCTCTTGACACTCAGTCTTCTCCAGTCTCATGACTTGATATACCTAGTCCTATGCTTATGTCTTGTAGGTCTTGGCAACCCACTCCAGTATTCTTGCCTGGAAAATCCCATGGATGGAGGACCCTGGAAGACTACTACAGTCCAGGGGGTCGCAAAGAGTCAGACACGACTGAGCGAATTCACTCACTCATGCTTATGTCTTGTAGGTCTTCATAGAACCATTCAACTTGAGTTTCTTCAGCATTACTGGCCAGGGCATAGACTTGGATTACTGTGATACTGAATGGTTTGCCTTGGAAACAAACAGAGATCATTCTCTTATTTTGAGATTGCATCCAAGTACTGCATTTTGGACTCTTGTTGACTATGAGAGCTACTCCATTTCTACTAAGGGATTCTTGCCCACAGTAGTGTATATAATGGTCATCTGAGTTAAATTCACCCATTCCAGTCCATTTTAGTTTGCTGGTTCCTAAAATGTCAGTGTTCACTCTTGCCATCTCCTGTTTGCCCACTTTCAATTTTCCTTGATTCACGGACCTAACATTCCAGGTTCCTATGCTATATTGTTCTTTACAGCATTAGACTTTACTTCCATCACCAGTCACACCCACAACTGGGTGTTGTTTTTGCTTTGGCTCCATCTCTTCATTCTTTCTGGAATTATTTCTCCACTGATCTCCAGTAGAATATTGGGCACCTACCAACCTGGGGAGTTCCTCTTTCAGTATCCTATCATTTTGTCTTTTCATACTGTTCGTGGGGTTCTCAAGGCAAGAATACTGAAGTGGTTTGCCATTCCCTTCTCCAGTGGGCCACATTTTGTCAAAACTCTCTACCATGACCCTTCCATCTTGGGTGGCCCTACATGACTTGGCCCATAGCTTTACTGAGTTAGACAAGGCTGTGGTCCATGTGATCAGTTTGGTTAGTTTTTCTGTGATTGTGCTCAGATTCTCAGAGGGCATAAACAGAACCTTGTGTGCACTAGAACCCAGGAGAAAGGAGCAATGACCCCACAAGAGACTGACCCAGACTTGCCTGTAAGTGTCCAGGAGTCTCCAGTGGAGGTGTGGGCAGGTGGTGGCCCGCAGCAGGGTCGGGGGCACTGAGTGCAGCAGTGCGTGCATGGGTCCTTTTGAAAGAGGTCACCATTATCTTCATTACCTCCACCATAGTCAGTAACTATTATAACAAATGCTAATACATTTACCCTTTTACATGCAGTGCATTGTATAGTATTCATATCATCCCTATGAAGAGCTACAGAAGATGTGAAAACTGTAGCCTAGAAAAGGAAAAAACAAGAATAAAAACCTATCCAGGGCTTCCCTTGTGGCTCAGTGATAAAGAATCTGCCTGCCAATACAGGAGACACAGGTTTGATTCCTGGTCTGGGAAGATTTCACATTCTGTGGAGCTAAGCCTGTGTTCCACAACTATTGAGCCTCTGCTCTAGAGCCCAGGAGCTGCAATTACTGAGCCCACGAGCCGCAACTACTGAGTCCCACAGGCCTAGAGTCCTGTGCTCTGCAACAAGAGAAACTAACTACAATGAGAAGAAGCTGATGCACTATAGCTGGAGAGCAGCCCTTGCTCATCGCAACTAGAGAAAAGCCTGCACAGCAAGGAAGACCCAGCCCAGCCCCCAAAACAAATAAATTAAATAAAGTTTAAAAATCTGTCCAGCCTAACGGTCATACTTAGACCACAGACATAGATCTTTTCTTCATATTGAATCAAGGGTTAATTTCAAATCCCTAATGCTGCTGCTGCTGCTGCTCCTAAGTTGCTTCACTTGGCAGCCCACCAGGCTCCTCTGTCCCTGGGATTCTCCAGGCAAGAATACTGGAGTGGGTTGCCATTTCCTTCTCCAATGCATGCATGCTAAGTTGCTTCAGTCGTGTCCGACTCTTTGCGACCCCATGGACAGCAGCCCACCAGGCTCCTCTGTCCACGGAATTCTCTAGGCAAGAATACTAGAGTGGGTTGCCATTTCCTTCTCCAGCAAATCCCTGCTGCTGCTGCTGCTAAGTCGCTTCAGTCACTAAGTTGCTTCAGTCTTGTCCGACTCTATGGGACCTCAGAGATGACAGCCCACCAGGCTCCTCTGTCCCTGGGATTCTCTAGGCAAGAACACTGGAGTGGGTTGCCATTTCCTTCTCCAATACATGAAAGTGAAAAGTGAAAGTGAAGTCGCTCAGTCGTGTCTGACTCTTTGCAGACCCATGGACTGCAGCCCACCAGGCTCCTCCATCCATGGGATTTTCCAGGCAAGAGTACTGGAGTGGGGTGCCATTGCCTTCTCCCTCAAATCCCCTGCTGCTGCTGCTGCTGCTGCTGCTGCTGCTGCTTCGCTTCAGCTGTGTCTGACTCTGTGCGACCCCACAGCGGAACCAGGCCCTCCATCCCTGGGATTCTCCAGGCAAGAACACTGGGGGGTTGCCATTCCCTCCATCAAATCCCTTTGAGTAACCAATTATAAAGAAGCAGGGGGCTTTTCCAATAGCTCACGGTAAAGAATCCGCCTGCTAAAGCAGGAGACATGGGTTCGATCCCTGGAAGGAGAATATCCCCTGGGGCAGAGCATGGCAACGTACTCCAGTATTCTTGCCTGGAGAATCCTATGGATACAGGAGCCTGGCAGGCTACAGTCCATAAGGTCGCAAAGAGTCTGACGTGAGTTAACGCTCATAAAGAAACAAATGGTGTATAAAGTTGGATGTTTTATCCTTGCTGACTGCAGACAGCTATTGGGCTCAGCAGAAGCACCTTTACTCCGCCTTCATGTCAGAATGAAAGAGCAGAACAGATACCAAAGACGGATAGCATGAGCAAATTGGGAGGGTGGAATGCAGTGAGTGCCCAGCGTGAAGTAACTGCTCCCTAACAGTTCGTTGCTGTTATTATTAGTCTTCCCCCATGGCTGAGTGGGTAAAGAATCCACCCGCAATAGTGACAGGAGACCTGGGTTAGATCCCTGGGTCAGGAAGATCACTTAGAGAAGGAAATGGCAACCCACTCCAGTATTCTTGCCTGAAAAATCCCATGGACAGAGGAGCCTGGCAGGTTGCAGTCCAAAGCGTTGAAAAGAGTCAGACATGACTGAGCGACTAAGCTTGCACGCTGTTATTACTGTTATTGTGAATCAACATTGGCAGTGTAGAATTCAGCCTGATAGACTTTGCAGATCACAGAAGCTGTTCCTAGACCTCCATTTGAGAACTCCTGCCTGAAAGACACAGCAAATCATCCTCCTAAAGTTCTCTATGTCTAAAGAGGATTTTCATACCTCTTTAATGAGCTCCAGGATGCTTTAAAAATATCTCATGATGTCACTTTCAGCTCAAGAAATGAGTAGAATCAACACTGTAACCTCTTGACTTTATTCACCAAGGCTATAGGGACTGACAGCTGCTATGAATATTCTCTTACCTAGGACTAAATCATCAGGTTTCCAAAACCTGGCATGAATTTATTGGCTGAGGGTTGGAAACAGGAAGTGGAGGATGGAGGGCTGGGATAGTCTTCATAGATAAAGATATGTAAACAATCATCATTGACTCAAATAGCCAAATCTCACGAAGTCATGATACAGTTCTAAAACGCAAGAAGCAAAATAGCCATGCTGGAGGGAGGAACCAAATACAGTCCAAAGATTTTGAGATTTCAGAAATGACATGGAAAGTTGAAAGGAAATACATGTAGAAAATATAAGGAAATGACTGAAATTTAAGGGCAAGGTCAGGCTACTGTGAACCACAGGATAGAGGGTATAACTCAGAAGTGGAATAATAGACTGGGTAAATGAAACCATTTGCAGTTTTCCAGACTGGAGACATTTCCTGTCTTGGATGTCTGGATCTGTTTCAATATCCAAGTAGCCTTACTTCAAAGTGTTCGTGGGAGCAGAAAGGACAATCGGCTGTGTGTTTATTCAGTGCTAGGTAGGGGGAGTGGGAGTGGAAATGGGTATAGGAAGTAAGTCTGGGTTTAAGAGAGCAGGAGCCACAAGAGGATGACCATTTTTCTCCAGACCAGCATCCAGGTACTTTTCTGAGAAAAGGAAAACCTGGGAGGGACAAAATTAGAAACCAAGAAGACACAAGCATCTCTGAAGCTATCTAGGTATGTAGGTAAGTCACAGTGTTGTTGGGCATGCCAGGGAAAAACATGAGAAATTCTCTTTTTAAAAATTAAAAGTATTTGAGGGAATTCCCTGGTGGTCCAGTGAATAGGACTTCATGCTTTCACTGTGGAAGGCTTGGGTTTGATCCCTGGTTGGGGAACTAAGATCCCATAAGCTGTGTGTCATGGTTAAAAAAAAATTTGTTTTTAAATATTTGTAACTTCACAGAAAAGTTACAACAATAAGACAAGGAACTCCTAAATTCTCTTTGTCCAGTCACAATATTTAAAATTTTTCTTTCCCTCATTAAACCTTTTTTCTTTCTTTTTCTGTAAACACATATGCACAGACATACATATGATCTACCCTTTTTTTTTTTTTTTGGCTACACTACCCGGCTTATAAGATCTTAGTTCCCCCAACCAGAGGTTGAACTCAGGCCCTATGCAGTGAGACCATGGAGTCTTAACCACTGGACTGCCAGGGAATTTCCCATATGATCTTTATTTTGAATCTTGGAGAGTAAGTTGCTTGTATCATGCCCCTGAACAATATTTTAGGATTAATTTTCTAAGAACAAAGATATCCTCTTTGACAACTGTAGTATACATTTCAAATTCCACATATCAAACACTGACATAGCACTCCTATCTACTCCATTGACAATATTCTTGTATTATCAATTGTCCCAAAAATGTTTTTTATAGCAATGATTTTTTTTTCTGGTAGGGAAGGTCTCTCTTTGATAGGGGCATGAGACTGGCATAGCAAGACAAAGGTACACACTCCTTCTCTCAGCCTCTTTAGGATCTTTATTAGTAGAGGAACTCAGATGCTCATTTGTTTGGTTTATTTTGGTTTCATTCTTAGTCCCTATCCTCCTTAAAGAGTATAAAAACTAATCAGCAGGAAATACCCAGTGCTAAGAGATCTATAATAGTTGAAAAGATTTGACTTGACAAGATTCAGTTTTAGCAAGTGGAAATTTGGCTCCCTCCCCACACCGTCCCCTCCCCATCGCCCTTCCCCATCAGCCTCAGCTTAGGAGTGAAAATGACCTATAGTACTTTTTCTATTCCTTTTGATCTTTTGGGGGAAGGTGGGTAGCTGGGAGAATAATGAATACTTGAATGAGCAAAAATAAATTTGGGGAAAAAAATAGGAGCTGGTCTCCTATGGTAATTCTAGTCCTTTACTGAGAATAAGAGTTTCTACAAGAATTTCTCTCAAGGAAAAAGTGACACTGTATTTGTCTTTTTACCTATTCTTTTTGGTGACTTGGAACTAATTTCTGTTTAAAAGTCAGTTGATGTCAACCTTCCCCCTGATTCCCCATATGTGAACCAACTACAGAACAACTTCCCTGGTCATCTTGCAGTACTGCAGGATCCACATATTATTCCACAGCAACACGGAATGAATGAGAGGGCAGGAGAATGGGAAAAGTGAGAAAGGATCTCAGCCTTGGGTGAGGGATGGGTAACGTGGAGAAGTGGGGAGGAGAAGACCCTAAAGACTATGCTCTCAGGGTTTTGGGGAGTTTAGGATCTCTACTGGAGCCAAGTTTCATCTCAAAGTCAGTCCTCTGTTTCCCTTCTTCCCACCAGGCAAAATGAAGCTGACTCTGGTGCAGATCTTTTCATGATGTTGCTGCTACTGCTGGGCCTAGGGGTGGGCCTGGGCATGGGACTCCAGATGGCCGCAGCTGTCCTGGAGGAAAGTGATCAGCTACTGGATGAGTTTCTGTCCAGTGACTCACAGGACAAAGCTGAGGCTACCAAGGAGGGATTGGACAGCCGAAGCATAGGAACCCTGCTGGTTAGCAACAAAGAAGTGGTGCAACCAGAAGACACCATCATCAATGAAGATGAAGTTGAAGGAGACAGGATGCTCAGAGCTGAGGTTCTTTTACAGAGCAACAAACACTATCTTAGATCTGATGTGATGGATAGGGAATGCAATGCCCTGATGGCACCGAATTTGAAGTCAAAAGACCACCCTTGCATACCCCAGTACATATTTATCCATGAGGACCTAGATGCAGTCAAAGCTGTCTGTAAGAGTCCTGCTGTTGCCTGTAATCTCAAGGGAGGCAAATGCCACAAAAGCCCCCGTCCTTTTGATTTGACATTCTGCAAGTTATCCAAATCAGGCCAAGTGATTCCTCACTGTAATTATGTAACTTTTATTCTTGAAAAGTACATTCTTATGTCCTGTAGTGACATGAAAGTCCAGATAACATCTAAACCATGAAGTCACTTTTCTTCACCTTCTCACTTTTATCTTCCTTTCACTTCTTTTCCTTACTGTTCTCATCCTTAAGTATTTTGCAAGAGAAACTGGACTATTCTGATAAATACAAAAATATAAATCTTCTTTCCCTAGGGTTCAACCAACTTGTATTTTGTTCCTGGGATTAGAGGTGGCAGAAGAGGGAGATGATGTCTGATCACTATAGGTTCTGCCTCTTGGAGTCTATCCCTTGACCTGGAAAAAGATAAGATAGTCTCTTTTATGATCTTGGTCATTAGTCTATTCCCTGGTCTGGAGGCCTTTACGTGTGAAGTACAAGAGTTTAATGCATCGTTACCCATGTCCTTCCCAGCTAGCCACCATGAGCTTCTAGGGCACTCACATAAACCTCCTGGGCTTCCCAAGAGGCACTTCTCTGCTGTAGATGCAAATTAAAGTGACTCTACCTGTGACTGTATTTGAAAAACCATATGGACAAAGCTTCTTTTCCTGACTCCTGGTTGTAGGTGTACCACCTCGGTACAGTGCTATGGTGGTGCAGACTGAGATCAAACATGTTCTGGGGCAAAGACAGCATTCATTTTCCTGACCTTTCTCAACTCTTTCCCCTCCCATATTTTACTACCTATCATTTTGCATCTTCTCTTCCCTCCCTTTGTTTCTCCCTCACCCCCAGCCACTTTCTCCTAGTCTCATTTTCCTCTTCTTTTGGGGCTCTCCCTATTCTTTCTCTGAATCCTTTTAGAAATTCATTCAGCCAACACTGATTTCTTATGCCATGCCAGGTAAGAAGATGTTGGTCTTATAAAGAGTTTTGCATAGGAATTTAGAGGGAGGGTGGGTCAGGAGACTGATGAGAAGAGAGAACTGTTTTTTAAAACTATGTACAATAAGTAGAATAATGCTCATATTAGGTGCTCAATAGATGTGGAATGAATGGGATTGGAGGGAATTTTATTCTCACTCAGTACCTCTTTCCTCTTTTTGTTCTGAAAAACAAGAAAGTTGGTGAAAAAATATTTTCAGCAGAAAAGGGACTGGATCTACTCAGAGGAGAAATGCTATGGAGTTGAATAAATAGAGGGTGTAAGTGGTTGCCCCAGCCTATTCCCCCTGAATTCAAATCTATCAAGAAATAGTTCAGACAGGCAGGGGTACAGAAGAGCTCTTCAAAAATGGCAATAAGGATTCACTATGCGACTTGATTTTGAGATTTCCTTTCCCTAGGGTTTTTTTCTACTTTAACCTTCTAGACAATAGCACACTCAAGAGTCAGGGACATCCATAAATGGGAGACTGGAGGAAGGAAAAATTTGTCTTACTCTGCCTGGCTTTTCTTTTCCTGTCCTTTCAACATTTAGTCCCTAATTTCCCTTATCCTTCCTGTTCTCACAGGCAAGCAACCACTTAAATGCTTCGCCTCTAGTCTCTGCTCAGATTCCCCTATTTCAATATTTCCCTTTATAGCTTTGACTCACCTCTCCTGGCAGTGACCTCTCAGGAGCAGTGTTGTTGGGCAGGAAGTGTGTCTACGGCTGTGGGCTGCCCTGACATTTCAGAGGTGGCTTGAGGAGTGGCAAGAGGCAAGGCCCTGGACAAGGCAGATTTCTACCCTTCCTGATGGAGGATCTCTTTCAGGAGAAATAGACAAAAGATGATTTAAGACAAGGGAGGGAAAAAAAAAGAAGTGAGGTGTGAGAGAGGAAAGAAGAGTGGCTATTAGAGAAAATCAGCCATCCAGTAGATAAACAAAAACACTGATGATTGGGAATGGAATGGGAAAGATTTGACATCTTGACCATAAGACAAAGGATCCATTGTGTGGGGTGAACTATTAGAAGACTGGAATTGGCAAGAAATGGAAGCCAATATGTTTCCATGCACAGATGAGACCACATCCTCTCGTAGGTTCCCACCAGCTCCCCTCCTTATGCATGCCCACACTCCACCGAGTACCTCTATCGCCCTCTTTCGTTCTCCACTTAACATAAATCTCAGTGGTTAGGCTTTTATTTGACTATAAAGACCATTTCAGGAAGTTCAGTTCAGTTTCCTATTTCAGGAAAGCAATTTACAAAGCCTTCTGCGGGCTCCTAGTGGCTTAAGCAGGAAAGCATAGCTTGGTGTAATGGGTTGACAAAGTGTGGGAACTTCACTCACCAGAAATAGAAAATTAATTCCTTTGTGGCTCAGCTGGTAAAGAATTCGCCTGCAATGTGGGAGACCTGGATTCAATCCCTGGGTTGGGAAGATCTCCTGGAGAAGGGAAAGGCTACCCACTCCAGTATTCTGGCCTGGAGAATTCCGTGGACTGTATACTCCACAGGATCACAGAGTCGGACACAACTGAGCGACTTTCACACACACAGCTCAAATGATGCCAGATTCACAGAACTTTCACAGAGTCTTCTGGCTTCAATGTATCTCATTTTGCATTTGCAGGGTATATGCTTAGCCCATATAACAGATTCTCAGACCTTTCCCCAATGTTCCTAAATTCCCAAAGCTCTGAAAACGGAAAGGTTTTCTTTCAAAGTGGTTCCCAAACTCAGTAAGATATAAGTCTAACTGAACTATGTTAGTATAATTATCATCTTTATTTATGCTCTATAATTATTAGGGCTTCCCTGGTGGCTCAGTGGTAAAGAATCCACCTGCTAACACAGGAGAGGCAGGTTCAGTCTTTGGACCAGGAAAATCCCCTGGTGAAGGAAATGGCAATCCATTCCAGTTTTCTTGCCTGGGAAATCCCATGGACTGAAGAGCCTGGTGGCCTGCTGTCCGCGGGATCGCTAAGAGTCGGACACGACTTACCAACTAAACAACAACGACTATTACACATTTCACTGAGGAAATACCAAAATGTCTGATTATGAATACTGCCTCAGATAAACTCTCCTAGGGATGCATAAGTAATATATCTTATATACCCACACAATGTTGCTTTTTAAAATCCTAAAAATTCTGTTTCAAAATGCATTGGCCCTAAAAGTTTCAGGTAAGGGATTGGGACCTATATATACTATTTAGTTAGCCCTTAATTAATTTGAGTATTTAGTGAGACCATGAGCATTTTTGTGAAGACAACTCTGTTATAAATTTCTTTTAATTTTCATACATTTATTGATTGATGGTTACCTGCTTACTGATTATCCAGTACCTCCTCAGAAGTTATAGAAATTGCATTAAACATAGAATCATGTAAGACAAGCAAGTTTTCTGACTTCTATCAAATATTGCACATGCAAATAAAAAGAGCTGAACAGCTTAATTCATGTTCCAGAGGACTCTATGTGAATTCTTTTAAGACAAGCAGGAAAGAAACTACTGCTGTATGCTGGGCACTGTACACCAGGCGCTGCCCATGCTTGGTTTTATGTAGGTCTTGAAAGAAGGTAGTATTTTGCTAGCTCCATTTTGCAGGTAATAAGCAACAGTCTCAGAGAGTCTAAGTTTACCGGGACGAAGGTCACCCAGCTCATAAATGGCTGATCTGTAATTTGAATGGAGGATTCTTGCTTACAGAGATGCTGAAATGGTTTGGGAGGTGCTGGGTTAAATAGAATTAAGTAGGTTTCTTTTATGCAGTTGGCATAACTGCCGAGGTCCAGCCCCGGTGAATCCAGGGTGATTCAAAGGTGGGGATGGAGTCAGCGTCCTTGAAAAATACATATTTAGAGATTAGAAACGGATAGTGTAGTAGGAAATATTAGTGGAGAAAAAGACACTGAATAACTTGGTTAATTCAGCCAGAAAAACAAGGAGCAAGAAAAAAACAACATGGGGTAATCAGTCTTTCCAGAAACTGATCCCATTTATTTATTTTTTAGGTTTGCTTATATACCTTTTATTACACATAGGGATGAATACAGAGTCACGTGGGGGTCAGCAGTCCTGACCTTTATCAAAATCAGGTGCTTTACATAAAAAAGGTCTTAGGGGTTTTACATCATCTTCTGGCCATGAGGCCTGCTGACATTTACAACCCTTTCTTTGTGATAACCAAAAATTTATTTTTTCCAAGAGTGTTTTTCTTAAGCCAGGCACCATCCTCCAAATAAAGTTGCATTCTTATAGGGTGAGGGTGTAGTGAGTTACAATCAAGAAAGGAATTTATTTAACCTAAGGTTAATATTATCAATCTTAAAGGTTACTACTTATTTCTCCTACATGCTAGTTATATTCATTATAAGAGCAGGGAATATGGAGATTTAGCAGCAAACATCAGCCCAACAAATGAAAATCCTTCACCAATGTTCCCCTTAAGATCTATTTGGTCTTAAGATAGTGATAAAGTTGCATTTTTACATAGCAAGGACACAGTGATTTATAACAAAGTACAGTGATCTATAACAAAAGAGAAAATTCGTTAACTCTAAAAGCCTAGTATTGCTAACATCAAAAACTACTATCTTTCCTTTTCTATATTCCAAATACATTGATTAATATATTCCCAGGTGCCTATGGATATGGAGGCCTGGCGGCAATCATTGACTCAACAATGAGAAAAGCCCTATGCTAATTAAGACTCTCAAAATACTCCAAAACTCTCTGTGCTGTTTATGGTTGAGAGGTAGTAAACAATCATGTGTGTAGTGGCAGGAGTATGGATAATCCTGTCACACAAGCTAGTTTGCCAGCAGAGACTTTGACCTGAGACACCCTTGTCACAACCAGGGCAGGGAATTAGCAGCAATTATTGGCACAACAAATGAAAAACTCTTCACCAATATAATTCCTAGTGAAGTGAAGTCCAACCCACTATACCAATAATTTCTAACTTCCGGAAAGAATTTGCCTTTAGTAAGTCTAAAACATCTCGTCCCTCTCACAGTCGGGAGGCTGTAAACAATCACATGTGGCCAGATGAACCTATACAGGCGGGCTAGATAACCTTCAGGGGAGTTCGTAAGTCGAAACACTCTTGTCATGCCCAGGAATTTTTATTAACTTGGAGCTGCAGTTAACTCCTTCTTCGAGAGAAATGGTGATAGGGGAGAGCCCCCGTAAAGTCAGAGGTGTAGGTGAGAGCATAAAACAGACTCTGGTTTTGGGGTAGATGCTAGGGAACAGGGGGTTTCCAAGGCTTGATCACGCCTTTGTGTATGCCAAGCCTCCTTCCTCATAACATTTGCCATGGGCGGAGTTCCTCATGCTGGCTCCCAGCACATAACCTTTAATATTAACATGCTTTATGACTCTCTAATAGGCAGAGATCATATTCAGCATTTTAAAATCTTTTTCATCATGAAATTCCTCCCTTCTGAAATGGCAACCCGATCCAGTATTCTTGCCTGGAAAATTCCATGGGCAGAGGAGCCTGGCAGGCTATCGTCCATGGAATCACAAATAGTTGTACTCAACTGAGCACACAGTTTTCAGCAGCTTCTAGAACTAGTGTTTCTAGTTGAGAAACGTTGTTACAGGCTTTTCTAAGCCCTTTACCTGACTTTATTCATCTAATACACTTATCATGGGGACTACCCTGAAGATTCATATCTAGGTAAGATTATAAAGTACTCTGCTCAGATTATTAACTAATTCACATAGCAAGAGAGGAAAGAGTCAGCTCAGCTCTTGCTTCTCAGAACTTCAGGTTCCTTGTTTGTAAAATGAAATCATGATAGTACCTACTTCAGGGTTGTTATGAGAATGCTATGAGATTAAATGGCCTTTATTAGAGCTCCATGAATGGCAGCTGCTTTTGGTGGTGATGTTGCTGGGCTCACTGCTCATGGAAAGCATAAGCATTTTGACAATATTCTTCTGGAAGAAGTGCTGTGATACAATATGCAATACCATTAGCTCCAGTTTCCAGTTTTGATCACATTGGCTAGTATGTGAATATGTGGCGTCTTGTAGAACTCCTCAAATTCCATCCCTTGGTGGCCATTTAATTTACATACTTGGGGCCAGTGCAGTCCTCAGACCTGAGTGAACAGGACCCTGATCTGGAGCCTAGCCCCTCAGGGGTCCCCTATACTTTGAAGCACCTTTTACTTAGGAAGTTCTCCTCTGGTGTCTGGGACTGACTGGGACCAGCAGTGCCATCTGAATCAGGTACTGTGAGCTTGGACTGGGACTTCTGTGTGCCTGAGTCCCATTTCTCCCCCTTCAGGACACCGCTCCCTTACCCCATGTGTGGAGCCAACCAGCTGCCCTGTAAAAGTTCACCTATAGACCCTGAAGCTAGGCCCTGTTTCCAGGAGGGTGCCTGGTGAGTGGACAGTTCCCTCTGGCTGGTGTGGTATTTCTTTTGTGGGATCACACAGCAGTAGGTCACCAGAATGGTGCTGACAAATTGATTTTTCGTGACTCAGATATATCCTGGACACAGAATGAATTTAGGACTCTGGGTTACCGATGGTCACTATTCACCCTTGGAACTGAATGCATATATATGAGGCTTCCCCAGGACCCATGTTCATACTGCTCTGCTTCTTCTAGTCTAGAGCAGTTGAGGATGAGGGGCAACGTAGCACACCTTGCTACACTGTGAGCTCCCCACTGCTGGCACCCATTGTGGACCCCACCCCTTTGCAGGCTCCACACCATAGGAGGCATGGCTGGCTGCTCCTATCTCCTGTAAAGACTTCTGAGATCATGGCTCTGCAGTGCCAGTGGAGGGGCCCCTGATTGACAGGTGATGACATAGTCTCTTAACCTGTGCAAGATGAAGTATGGTCATTCCTTGTGTGAATGGGGTTTCTCTTTTTCTCTGCTCATGGACCCCTTGCCTATCTTCCTAGATGGTGGCAAGTGTGTGGAAGGCAGGAGTATGGTGAGGTCAGCTATGAAAGAGGTGGCATTCTAGTAATGTGGTCATCATGGCCTAAAGAGTTCATGAAAATTGTACATCTGAAACTAATATGCTATTGTAAGTCAACTGTGCTCTGATTAAAAAAAAGAAAAGAAAAAAAACTTTATAAATTCTTAAGTCAGTTCTCAAAAAAAAAAAAAAAAGTAGTTCAGGAGAAGATATGGTTAGATGTGTTGTTTTATGTTTACACTATAAAACTCCAGATGGCAAATTTCATATGGCCAGAAATTTATTCTCATTTTCCTGTTTACTCTTGGTGCTATGGTCTGAATACATATCCCCTCCAGAATCACATGTTGGAATCCTGATGCCCCATGTGATGGGTGTGAGCAGGTGGGACTTTTGGGAGGGAATTAGGACACAGAGCCTTATAAATGGGGTTAATGCTTCTACAAAAGAGATCCCCAAGAGCTCCCTTGCCACTTCTGCGCTGACCATGCTGGCACCCTGATCTTGGACTTCCAGCCTCCAGAACTGCGAGAAACAAATTTCTATCATTCCTAAGATACCCAGTCTGTGGTATTTTGTCATAACAATGTAAGCTGGACTAAGTAAAACACTGCCTATGTTTGTGGTCATTATCCACGCAGTAGAGTAACAAAGTAACCTTTGATAGAGTCACTGGAACTGGTATTCACAGGCACCACAGTGAATGATTCGGTGCCATGAGTCATGATACAGCGGGTGTGAAATAAGTGGCATTGTGGAAAC
This sequence comes from Nanger dama, assembly GCA_917880005.1. Lineage (NCBI taxonomy): Eukaryota > Metazoa > Chordata > Mammalia > Artiodactyla > Bovidae > Nanger > Nanger dama. Next base: position 77,737,538 of record CAKJTW010000003.1, read on the forward strand.
TGCAGAAAAAGGAAGATCTGTACGATTCCAGACAGTTTTTGAAGAGTTGTGGCACTGTGCTACCTTTTTCATGTGGTGGGAGATAATGAAATTATCCAGGAATAATGGCTCTGACAATAAATACCATGAACAAATGTCTCTTAGATCCAACAGGAAGAGATGGTGCCCAGATAGTAACAAAATTCTGTATGTGCACTGACTGGACAATAAGCAAATAAGCAAGTAGCTAGTAGTAGTTTCTTAGTAGGACTAAGTAGTAGTCCTCTACCCATAATTCTAAATCATCAGTGATAAGTCACTGTGCTTCACTTGGGCCTATGACTTTTATAATATATTTAAAAGTCAAATTGTTTATATAGATAGGGGCCATATTAGTCATCACTCTTAAAAAGTTGGCCAGGGCCACACACCTTCGAGACAACTCTGCTTACAGTCAAATAAGGTAACATCTCTGTATCATGTCCTTGCCTGGCTCTTGACTCTGACTCTGCCCCACTACTTCCATTACCAGAGTACAGAATGGACCCACCTCTCTATATCCTTTGCATAATTTGGTACTATTTTATTTTAATGTCATAGTTTATAGGCAAAGTAAGACATCTCATTATTGTTGAACTTCGCATACCTTTTATTAAACAGGCCACACCTAAACCAATTCTTAGTGACTCAGCATCTCCTCTTCCCAGAGATTCTCTCCACTTCCTGTTGCAAATTTTCATAAACTTTCTTTTTGCATATAGATTCTGTTAGTCTGTAAACACAAACAAAACCCTTTAAATTTAAATGGATTATTCATAATGGCTGCATAGTATCATCAATCACGCCTTCAGGATGCTGAATCTGGCTTCATTTAGGAAGATACACAGAGGAAACATGTTTCAGAAATTTCTCCTAGAGGAAAATTACACCACCAAGCTCAGGTTGTGCAAGTGCCATGGAGAGCCCACCATTCACCCGCCTTCAGTCTGGGCACCTGCCCTTCAGTGGACAAGGCCATCATCAGTGTTTACCACCCTTGAGCTTATCTGTACCAGCCTCAACAAACTATCCCCATAGCCAGGCGTCTTCTCATTCACTGGCTCCTCTCTTGTAATCTGTTTTGCCTAGCTTAGTCATCTCAACTACTTTTGAAGCAACTCTTTTAGTGTTAATCCTAAAATGGAGAAATATTTAGTTAAAGTCTCAAGACAAGAATTTAAAAAAAAATGTCAGTTGTAAGATGGGAACTTTCTCCCTTGGCAGGCCCTGTTTAATGAGAATAAAATTTGAACAGGCAGCATCGCATCCAGAGATAATAAAGTATCCTCCTAATGACTTGTGCAATGCCCTGGTTCTACAGTTCTTTCATCTTTGCCATTGTGGTCACTTAAATCCATCTTCTGAAATTCTAGAACCAAATCAACTGCATAAGCAGAGGTATTATAGGAGGGGGCTCAGCAAAAGATGAATGTTATCTCAGAACACACTTATCATTGTAGTAAAATAGACATAAACATAACACTTGCCACTTTAATCATTTTTTAAGTAGACAATCAGTGGTGTTAATTACATTCACAGTGTTGTACAATCACCACTACCATCCATTCCTAAACCTTTTTGTCATACCAAATAGAAACTCTGTCAGTCAGGTCACAATTCGTATTTATCAATATAGTACATGCCCACAATTAAAAGCTACAGTCTCTCTCCCCATGATTTTCCAACTCTCCAGTCCAAGTGAGGCCAAGAAGCACCATTTCCAGATCTTGCCTCACTATCTCAAGAAAAGTCTTCTTTCTCTACTTATTAATCCATCAAGTGGCTAAGCAGATTAAGGTTTAGCCCAAATACATCTCTCTCCCTTCTCCTCTTCCTCATAATATAGCTATATTTTAGTTTCTCTGTTGCTTACCTTTCTAACCTAATAATACACTAACTCTCTTAATATCCGGTTCAGCTATGTGCTGTATATTTTAAGTTCCAATTTTGCAAGATGAAGATTTTAACATCTTTATCTTTTCCTTCATTCTCTTTTTCTGCTGTCTCCCAAATTCAGTGATTTATCCTTTAGTCTTACACTGTCATGATTATTCATTATTAAGATTTAATTCTGTAATCAAAATTAAACCTTAGGTTCATGTACTCTAACACTAAAAATCAGTGCAAAGTATTTACATGATTTTGACTACACAAACAGTCTGAACGGAGCTGAACTGACTACGCAAATAATGTTTCTGAAGATTCAGAAACAGCATACTTTTAAAAAACATTTTGTACCTGTTGAAGTTTATTTTTGTCTTTTTTATTTGTTACGTAGTTTCTGCAAGCTGTAGACCTCAGGTTGATCCATCCTCTCAATCAAACTGAGTTTTCTATGAAGTACTTCCTCTCTTTAGAGACTTCTCTTCTAGAACCACTGACCCAGTAGGTCTGGACTTCACCTGATATCCTGCACCCCTCTTGTCTGGATGCCATGTCATTATTCCTTGGTCTGATCATTGTTCAGTTGCTCAGTCGTGTCTGACTCTTAGTAACTCCATGGACTGCAGCATGCCAGGCTTCCCTGTCCTTCACTATCTCTTGCAGCTTGCTCAAACTCATGTCTATTGAGTCGGTGATGCCAGCCAACCATCTCGTTCTCTCTGTTGCACCCTTCTCCTCCTATCTTCAATCTTTCCCAGCATCAGGGTCTTTTCTAATGAGTCTGCTCTTGGGATCAGGTGGCCAGAATATTGGAACTTCAGCTGCAGCATCCATCCTTCCAATGAATATTCAAGAGTGATTTCCTTTAGGATTGACTGGTTTGATCTCCTTGCTGTTCAAGGGACTCTCAAGGGTCTTTTCCAACACCACAGTTCTTCAGGGCTCAGCCTTTTCTATGGTCCAACTCTCACATCCATTCATGGATACTGGAAAAAGTGTAGCTTTCAATATATGGACCTTTGTTGGCAAAGTGATGTCTCTGCTTTTTAATATGCTATCTAGGTTTGTCATAGCTTTTCTTCCAAGGAGTAAGAGTCTTTAAATTTCATGGCTGCACTCACCATCTGCAGTGATTTTGGAGCCTAAGAAAATAAAGTCTGTCACTGTTTCCATTGTTTCCACATTTATTTGCCATGAAGTGATGGGATTGGATGCCATGATCTTAGCTTTTGAATGTAAGCCAGATTTTTCACTCTCCTCTTTCACCTTCTTCAGGAGGCTCTTAAGTTCCTTTTTGTTTTCTGCCATAAGGGTGGTATCATCTGCATATCTGAGGTTATTGATATTTCTCCTGGCAATCTTGATTCCAACTTGTGCTTTATCCAGCCTAGCATTTCACATGACATACTCTGCACAGAAGTTAAATAAACAGGATAACAATACACAGTCCCCAATTTGGAACCAGTATATTGTTCCATGTCTTGTTTTAACTGTTGCTTCTTGACTTGCATACAGGTTACTCAGGAGACAGACAAGTTGGTCTGGTATTCTCATCTCTTTAAGAATTTTCCACAGTTTGTTGTGATCCACACAGACAAGGGATTTAGTGAAATCAGTGAAGCAGAAGTAGAAGTGAAGTAGAAGTAGAAGCAGATGCTTTTCTGGAATTCTCTTCCTTTTACTGCAATACAGTGACTGTTTGATCTCTGGTTCCTCTGCCTTTTCTAAATCCAGTTTGTACATCTGGAAGTTCTTGGTTCACACATTGTTGAAGTCTATCTTGAAGGATTTTGAGAATTACCTTGCTAGCATGTGAAATGAGTGTAATTGTGGGGTAGTTTGAACATTCTTTGGCATTGTCTTTCTTTGGGATTGGGATGAAAACTGAGCTTTTCCAGTCCTGTGGCCACCGCTGAGTTTTCCAAATTTGCTTACATATTGAGTGCAGCACTTTCACAGCATCATCTTTTAGGATTTGAAATAGCTCAGTTGGAATTTCATCACCTCCAACTAACTTTGTCTGTAGTGATGCTTCCTAAGGCCAATTTGGCTTCACACTCCGGAATGCCTAGGAGTGACATTTCACCTAATGGCTCTAGGTGAGTGATCACACCATTGTGGTTATCCAGGTAATAAGAACTTATAGTTCTGTGTATTCTTGTTTGATTCTATTGCCAAGTAAATTCATAAGAAATTGTGCTTTGGAGGTGCATTTTGTGAATTCTTGCAAATATTCTATTTGCAGGAAAATGTTTTTATTCTATTCTCAGATTTGATTGATTATTCACCTGGGTATGACTTTACAGACTAGTAAGAATTCCCTTGTAGCTCAGTTGGTAAACAATCTGCCTGCAGTGTAGGAGATAGGGTTTGATTTCTGGGTTGGGAAGATCCCTTGGAGAAGGAAATGGCAACCCACTCCAGTATTCTTACCTGGAGAACCCCTACAGACACAGGAATCTGGCAGGCTACAGTCTATGAAGTCACAATAGTTGGACATGACTTAGTGAATAAACAACCACCAAGTGAAGGGTTAATGCGGCCACAATAGGGAAAGCAGAGATATGCATGCAAGCGGGTCTCTCTGCTCAAGGCTGAACGTGCTGGCAAGCGAGGCGTTCTGCCAAGGAGTCTGGACACAGCCTTGAGTTTAATGGTCCCTTGCTAATGAGGGAGCATTCCTTTCTTTTGATAAAAGGAGAGAAGAGGGCTCTGGACAGACCTTGCAATAAACAGAGGTTTCACTCTCCTTGCTGTATGATAACATGTATGCACCTACACTGTACTGAAAAGGCTTATTCATGCAGTCTGGAATCCTGCCTAGGGGGCTATATAATAATAAACCGCAATTATTTGCGCAATCTTTTCCTCCGGCTGGAGTGTGTGTGTGTGTCTTCTATACGTCTTGTATGTCTTGTGTGTTTTATGTCATTTCACTCATAATCTCCAGTAATCAACATCTGGTGCCCAAAGTGGGGCTCAAGTAAAACCAAAAGGGTGAGTAACCCCAGGGGGATTTTAAAACCCATAGCAGGGGAACTTTCAGAAAAATCATGGGGAATTCCTCACCCCGGCAGGCAGGGGAGCTTTCAAGAATATCATGGGAATTCCTCACCCTGGCAGGCAGGGGATCATCATCATTACGGACACAATACATGGAGTTAGTCAAAGGACTTCTCCACTCCATAGGCGTTAAGATCTCAACTCGTCGATTAAATGAGCTCTTTTGCTTGGTGGAGCAACATTGTCATTGGTTTCAGTATCAAGCTAAGTTACAGTTAAATTTGAAGGAATGGAATATAATTCAAAAGGAATTTAAAAAGCAACATCAAAAGGGTAATGTGATCCCTTTAAAGTTATGGACTTTGTGTAATGCTATAACACAGGCCTTGAACTTGCTTTCTACTGATAGTGAAACTAAATCTAATGCTTCAAGGAGGGGAGAAGTAATTTACAAAGATGTGTCAGACATGGGACTTCTGCATTGCCTGAAGGCAAAGATGCAAATGAGCCTCCTCCTATAAATGATGAAACATCTAATAGTTCAAAATCGGATTCAGAGGCTTCTTCTGTTCAGAGCGGGGCAAAGAGATTTAAAAAATGACTCATTTATTCCAGGAATGGTGGAAATCCCATAGGGAGGAGCAAAATCCAGAGACAACAAGATGACAATGTGATAAATGTTCAATACACTCCTTTGAAATATAAATTTTTTAAAGATCTTAAAGCTGCAATGGCACAGTATGGTCCTCAATCTCCCTTTGTTTTGGCTATGCTGGAGTCATTGGAAAAAAGCAAATTAATCATTCCATTAGATTGGAAATTTATTGCCCAAGCTGTCTTAGAGGGTTCTCAATGGTTGCAACTTTGTAGCTGGTGGGGAAAAAAAAAAGCTAAAAAACAGGCTCAGATTAATGAGAGACAAAATCTCCTTGGTCCTCTCGAGGACAAGCTAATGGGAGAGGGCCTATAGACTTACAACAAGTCCGCCAGGTTTTTTACGAGCATGGCACCATGTGGTGCCTACTGGCCATGCCCAGCCCTCCTTTGTTAAAACAATGCAAGGCCCCAATGAACCATATACTGATTTTCTAGCAAGATTGAGGGTAGCTATGGAACAAGCTGTGGGGAGAGATGAAATTTCAGAGATATTATTACAAACTTTAGCATTTAAAAATACAAATCCTAAATGCAAGCATTTACTGAGACCATTAAAAGGACAGGGTGCGTCTATAGCTGAATATATCAGAGCCTGCTCGGGAGTAGGAGGGACAGAGCATCAGGCTAATGTTTTTGCTACAGCCTTAACCAAGGCTATGAAACCACGTAAAAGAGGTAACTGCTTCCTTTGTGGAAAACCTGGTTATATGAAAAGAGAGTGTTAAAAATTAAAAGCTGATCAAGGTGCTATTCCTAAGACAGATCCCTTGCTGGGAAAAATAAGACTCCTCTTGGACCTTGCCGTCGGTGCAAAAAGGGGTTTCATTAGACTAATAAATACAGATCTAAAACAGACAAAATGGGCAACCTGATACCGGAAAACTATCTTGCAGGCCTAAATCCTTGGGGCCCAAAAACAATACCAGGAACTCCTGCCATTCCACTTAACCCCAACCCTGTTTCCTCCCAACAACAGTTACTAGTCAACGCCTCATTAAAAAGACCTCAAATGATGATTTCAGATTTATGGTCTGCTACTTCAAAAAATGCTGCTGCTGTTTGCCACTAGCTAAAAAGTTCTTTTGTCACCAAGAAGAGGCATTTACAAATTAAAAACCAATGTGTTTAGACCACTGCCTAAAGGCACTTTTAACTTGATATTAGGCCATAGCAGTGTGGCTTTAAAAGGTTAAACCATAATCCCTGGGGTAATAGACTCTAACTATGTTAAAAAAATTTTTTTTAAATTATGGTTTCTACTTCTAACACGCTTTCATTATTAGCTGGAAAACATATTGCTCAAATACTTCTCCTACTACCTTATCACCCCTTCTTGGCTCTTCCTAATAAACAAACAAAAGATTTAGAAGTACTGGGCGACATATATTTTTTAAAATGCTTATCAAAAATTCTCGCCCTGCTCTCTCCTTGATTATACAAGAAAAAAACTTTGAGAGACTAATAGACACAGGGGCAAAATATTTCAGTCATTTCTTCTCAATAATGGGCCCCAAAATTACAAATCAGAAGAGACTACCTCAAAATCTTCTTTTTTTCTTTTTATATAAAATTTTATTCTATTTTTTTTTAATTTTTTTAAAACTTTATTCTACATTACAATACTGTATTTGTTTTGCCATACATTGACATGAATCAGCCACAGGTGTCCACGATCTCCCAATGCCGAAGCCCCCTCCCACCTCCCACCCCATATCATCTCCCTGAATTATCCTGTGCACCAGCCCCATGCATCCTGCATCCTGCATTGAACATAGACTGGCACTTCATTTCTTACAAGATAGTATACATGTTTCAATGCCATTCTGCCAAATCAACCTACTCTCTCCCTCTCCCTCAGAGTCCAAAAGTCCGTTCTATACCTCTGTGTCTCTTTTGTTGGCTCACATAGAGGGTCATCATTACTATCTTTCTAAATTCCATATATATATGTCAGTATACTGTATTGGTGTTTTTCTTTCTGGCTTACTTCACTCTGTATAATCGGCTCCAATTTCATCCATCTCATTAGAACTGAGTCGAATTTACTCTTTTTAAGGGCTGAGTAGTACTCCATTGTGTATATGTACCACAGCTTTCTTATCCATTCATCTGCTGATGGACATCTAGGTTGCTTCCATGTCCTGGCTATTATAAACAGTGCTGCAATGAACATTGGGGTACATGTGTCTCTTTCAATTCTGGTTTCCTCGGTGTGTATGCCCAGCAGGGGGATTGCTGGGTCGTAAGGCAGTTCTATTTGCAATTTTTAAGGAATCTCCACACTGTTTTCCATAGTGGCTGTACTAGTTTGCATTCCCACCAGCAGTGTAAGAGGGTTACCTTTTCTCCACATCCTCTCCAGCATTTATTGCTTGTAGACTTTTGGATCGCAGCCATTCTGACTGGTGTGAAATGGTACCTCATTGTGGTCTTGATTTGCATTTCTCTGATAATGAGTGATGTTGAGCATCTTTTCATGTGTTTGTTAGCCATCTGTATGTCTTCTTTGGAGAAATGCCTATTTAGTTCTTTGGCCCATTTTTTTATTGGTTCGTTTATTTTTCTGGAGTTGAGCTGCATAAGTTGCTTGTATATCTTTGAGATTAGTTGTTTGTCAGTTGTTTCATTTGCTATTGTTTTCTCCCATTCAGAAGGCTGTCTTTTCACCTTGCTTATAGTTTCTTTTGTTGTGCAGAAGCTTTTAATTTTAATTAGATCCCATTTGTTTATTTTTGCTTTTATTTCCAGTATACTGGGAGGTGGATCATAGAGGATCCTGCTGTGATTTATGTAGGAGAGTGTTTTGCCTATGTTTTCCTCTAGGAGTTTTATAGTTTCTGGTCTTATATTTAGATCTTTAATCCATTTTGAGTTTATTTTTGTGTATGGTGTTGGAAAGGGGTCTAGTTTCATTCTTTTACAAGTGGTTGACCAGTTTTCCCAGCACCACCTGTTAAAAACACTGTCTTTACTCCCTTGTATATTCTTGCCTCCTTTGTCGAAGATAAGGTGTCCATAGGTGTGTGGGTTTAGTTCAGGGCTTTCTATTCTGTTCCATTGATCTATATTTCTGTCTTTGTGCCAGTACCATACTGTCTTAATGACTGTGGCTTTGTAGTAGAGCCTGAAGTCAGGCAAGTTGATTTCTTCAGTTCCAGTCTTCTTTCTCAAGATTGCTTTGGCTATTCGAGGGTTTTTTTGTATTTCCATACAAATCTTGAGATTATTTGATCTAGTTCTGTGAAAAATACTGCTGGTAGCTTGATAGGAATTGCATTGAATCTGTGGATTGCTTTGGGTAGTATACTCATTTCACTATATTGACTCTTCCGACCCATGAGCATGGTATATTTCTCCATCTATTACACCTCAAAATCTTAAATGATTTTCAAAAGTTATTTAAAAATATCAATTGGCCATGCCTAATACTTGAGATTCCTACTTATCAATTATGACATTTGTTTTCTACTTTACAGGGAAATACAACTCTAGATAGCCCCGAACTTTAACCCCATTAGCTTTACAAAAACTTCAGTTTGTTAAACAACAATTAAATGATGGCTTTCTGACTTACTTACATACATCTCAAACTATTTTATTTATAATATTTCATACCCCCTTATTCTCCATCTGGTGTAACTGCTCAAAAAAAAAAAAGAGAGATTAATAAAATGGTTTGCTTTTTTTTTTACCTAACAGTTTTTTCTAAAAAAAAAAATTGACTACATATATGGATAAATTAGCCTTCCTTATACAAAAAGGTCGCCATCATACTTTACAATTATCAGGATGTAAATCCTATCAGATTGTTACTCAGTTAACAACCGCTCAATATCTCGATGTTTACAATTTAATAAAAACTGGCAAATTTCTCTTGCTTCATATCCTGGTTCATTTTCTAATCATTATCCGTCATCTAAATTGATTGATTTTCTCCAGAGTAACTCTATGATATCTCAGTCCCCAATTTCAGATGTTCCAGTTAAGAGGCCCACTATTTTTACGGATGCCAATAAAAATAATGCTAGATATTAGACCCCAAAAAGTTCCAAGGTTCTCCCCCACTCATTTTCTTCTATACAGTCCCCTGAATTGTGGACTATCTATTTAGTTTTGCAAGATTTTCCCCAACTTCCTATTAACATTGTTTCAGATTCTCGATACGCTGTTCTCTCTTGCTTACAGCTTCCCCATGTCTCCCTTCCAATGACCCTTAAAACAGCTATTAATAAATTGTTTTACCAAGTACAGCAATTGCTCTTACAACGTTCAGAGCTAATTTCCTTTACTCACATCCATACACATTCTGCCCTTCCTAGACCGTTATCATTCAAAATGCTACAACTGATGCCTTACTTTATCCTATAAAAGCAACAAAACAAAGACATCTCTTACAACATACCAACTCCAAAGGGTTACAAAAATCTCATGCTATTACTCAAAAACAAGCTCAAAATATTGTTTGTTCTTGTTCCATATATGCACTCTTTGCTTTGCCACTTACCCCACCAGGTGTCAACGTAAAAAGACTACAAACAAATCAGATATGACAAATGGATGTAATTTACATTTTTTCTTTCAGACAACAAAAATGTGTACATCATACTATAGACACTTACACATTTTCAGTGGGCCACTACACTACATTCTAAAAAGGCTGATGCTGTTATTACTCATTTGTTATCTTGTTTTGCAGTTATGAGATTACCAATTAAATTAAAAACTGATAATACACCTGCCTACCAATCCACAAAATTAACTCACTTTTTATCTCAATACCATACAACTCATACTTTTGATATTCCTTATAATAGTCAAGGACAAGCTATCATTAAAAAAACTAATCATAACTTGTGTAAATATCTTAAAATAAAATAAAAAGGGAGAACAGGAGAGATTTATGAAACCTAAAGACATTCTCAATAAAACCTTACTTACCCTAAATTTTTTGAATGTTTGGAGCAAGGGAAATCTATCAGCAGCAGAGTTTCATTTCAAGGGAAAGAAGAGGATAAGAAGATCTTAAATACGCCTATTTGGTATAAAGATAAAGAGAAAGGTCCTTTAATATCCCAACATCATTAATATATTTGGGACGAGGGTATGCTTTCATTTCTGTTAATAATTACAGGTTTTGGACCCCAGTGAGACTGCTTAAAATCAACAATGGCTGATCCCTTGGTTCAAAAATTCGAAGAGCTTACTATGCAGAAAAGCTCTACTTGCCGTACAAGGGAAGCAACACCTCCTACGTGGGGTCAAATGAAAAAGCTGACCAAAAAAGCAGAGAAGACGTTAATGAAGGCGGAGCAACCTCTAAATCCTACCAGTCTTTTGCTTGCCATGATGGTGGTGGTGACATGTCAGGTAATTGGTGTATCTGCAAATAATCATACATATTGGGCATATACACTTAATCCCCCATTAGTAAAAGCAGTTTCCTGGGGGAACCAGAAGTGCAGGTATGTACTAATGAGACTGCCTTCTTCCCCCCGCCAGCTTGCGGGGGAATAGAACAACTATCTCATCATAAACAACAATATAATATTAGTAACTTGACCACTGCAGTGGAAGGTATTCCTTTATGCATAGGAGGACACCTCTTTTGTCTGTCCACCAAGGAACATTCTCATAATTCCTATTATACATGAGGGGTAAAGTATAATAACTACCATTTTGCTACTCTTACTGTGCTTGTTTCCACCAGGGGATTTGACACCTCGACAAAATCATTAGACATTCATAATGAAAAACACATGTCGCTATGTCCTGTTAACTTTTTTGTTCCTTCTCTAAAATTTTTGAAATGGAAACGTTGCCAAGGTCATCGACCCTTTAAAGTCATGAATTATTTGGGGTCTATCACTGTAGACTGGAGTGCAGATCATGGGCAATTCTTAAAAAAAAAAAAGTCAAGTAAATCTCTTAGGTGGCATCGTGCAAATGGCACTTTGACAGACAATGGTAATAAAACAGTTAAATGATAGCAATTTGCACTTGTCCCTCCTCAATTATAATTACAAGGATATCCGCACATTTAAGGAGATATTTGGAAACTATGGGCGGTTTCTGGTAACCTCACTATCTGGTCAAAAAACTATAGTTTAGATAGTGGTAACTCTTCGGGTCCATTCCATGTTAAGTTACATGTTAATAAATCTTATTCTGCAATGGCATGTGTAAAATATCCTTTTGCATTGTTATATGGAAATTGGACTTGAAATGATACTGTGGGGTCTGTGTCATGTGATTATTGTAACCTAACTCAATGTGTAAATCAGTCTTGGTAAAAAAATTTAAAAGACGAGCCTATAACTCCAATTTCTCGTTAGTAATTGTTAAGGCTTAGACAAAAATATGGTTGCCTATAAATCTGACTCAGCCGTGGTCAGATTTTTTTTGCTGTTTCTCATCTAGTAGCCACTTCACAGACTTTGCTACACTGATCTTGACGTATGCTTAGTGTGGTCATTGCTTCGATTCTAGCAGTCGCGTCAGTAACTGCAACAGCAGCAGTAACAGGCCTTGCGTTACACCAAAAATTCAAACAGCTGATTTTGTTCGGGTCTGGCATAAAGACTCTCATTTGTTATGGCAACAACAGCGAGATTTAGATGCACAACTTGCTACCGACATGCTCAGTCTTCAACACACCATTTCCTGGCTTGGAGATCATTAACTGTTTTATCCACACAAAATATGTTAAAATGTGATTGAAATTCTTCTCAATTTTATATAACACCTATACCATTTAACATAAGTAAAAAATGGAAAAAGTAAAACGATCTTTGACTAGACATCAAAATCTCACTACAAAAATTATAGACCTGGAATGACAAATTTTGTCTACTTTTAGCAAGACTTTACCTGACATTGCTGGATCTGATTTGTTAAAAAGTCTTCAAATAAGATTAAATAATTTAAATCCATTAGGGCATGTATCCACACTAATTGGGACTACCCTTAGAAACACTGTGTTTATATTACTTTTATGTTGTGTTGCTATTCTAGTCTTCCAACAATGGCAAGAAAGAAAACAACTAAAATGCAAAGCAAAAAGATCCAGACCATGCTACAATTTGTTAGCAAACCGAGACATATAAATAAAAAAGTTCTAGATGCCCATCATCTAGAGATTCCGCCTAGCCCCCAAGAGGTGGCTAGATAGCCAATGACGGGTAAGACCCTCAGAGGAGGGCAACCTAAGACAGGCACAGCCGCGAGAGGGACTGGCGAGGCTGGAGGTTGGCCGCCTACAGCTGTACAAAACATCAATACAAATGTCTCAAGGGCTTAAATAAAATTAAAAGGGGGAGATGAAGGGTTAATGCGGCCACAATAGGGAAAGTGGAGATATGCATGCAAGTGGGTCTCTCTGCTCAAGGCTGAATGTGCTGGCAAGCGAGGTGTTCTGCCAAGGAGTCTGGACACAGCCTTGACTTTAATGGTCCCTTGCTAACGAGGGAGCATTCCTTTCTTTTGATAAAAGGAGAGAAGAGGGCTCTGGACAGACCTTGCAGTAAACAGAGGTTTCACTCCCCTTGCTGTATAACATATGCACCTGCGCTGTACTGAAAAGGCTTATTCATGCAGTCTGGAATTCTGCCTAGGGGGCTATATAATAATAAACCGCAATTATTTGCACAATCTTTTCCTCTGGCTGGAGTGTGTGTGTGTGTGTGTGTGTGTGTGTCTCCTATACATCTCATATGTCTTGTGTGTTTTATGTCATTTCACTCTGTAATCTCCAGTAACCAACAACCAAGAATTTCTCAGAATTGTGAAAACGCTTGGTTTCATAGTCTTTTATCATCTAATACTATTGTTGAAAAGCCTGATGCCATTTTTGAGTCTTTAAGGTTTTTTTTTTTTTAATTTCTTTAGCATACTTTTATAATCTTGCCTGGAAAATCCCATGGGCAGAGGAGCCTGGTGGGCCACTGTCTATGGGGTCACACAGAGTCAGACAGGACTGGGCAATTAACACTTTCACTTTTAGGATCTTTTAATGACTGTGTCCTTAATTTTTACATTGATATGTTTAAGTATAGTATTGATATGCTTAAGTCATTGTGTCCTGTTCTGGAGCATGATGGTGTGATTACTCACCTAGAGCCAGACATTCTGGAATGTGAAGTCAAGTGGGCCTTAGAAAGCATCACTACAAACAAAGCTAGTGGAGGTGATGGAATTCCAGTGGAGCTGTTTCAAACCCTAAAAGATGATGCTGTGAAAGTGCTGCACTCAATATGTCAGCAAATTTGGAAAACAGCAGTGGCCACAGGACTGGAAAAGGTCAGTTTTCATTCCAATCCCAAAGAAAGGCAATGTCAAAGAATGCTCAAACTACCGTTCAATTGCATTCATCTCACATGCTAGTAAAGTAATGCCCCAAATTCTCCAAGCCAGGCTTCAACAATACATGAACCATGAACTTCCAGATATTTAAGCTGGTTTTAGAAAAGGCAGAGGAATCAGAGATCAAATTGCCAACATCTGATGGATCATTGGAAAAGTAAGAGAGTTCCAGAAAAACGTCTATTTCTACTTTATTGACTATGCCAAAGCTTTTGACTGTGGATCACAACAAACTGTGGAAAATTCTTCAAGAGATGAGAATACCAGACCACCTGACCTGCCTCTTGAGAAACCTGTATGCAGGTCAGGAACTAACAGTTAGAACTGGACATGGAACAACAGACTGGTTCCAAATAGGGAAAGGAGTATGTCAAGGCTATATATTGTTACTCTGCTTATTTAACTTATATGCAGAGTACATCATGAGAAATGCTGGGCTGAAGGAAGCACAAGCTGGAATCAAGATTGCTGGGAGAAATATCAATAACGTCAGATATGCAGATGACACCACCCTTATGGCAGAAAGTGAAGAAGAACTACAGAGCCTTTTGATGAAAGTGAAAGAGGAGAATGAAAAAGTTGGCTTAAAGCTCAACATTCAGAAAACTAAGATCATGGCATCTGGCCCCATCACTTCATGGCAGATAGATGGCGAAACAGTGGCTGATTTTATTTTTCTGGGCTCCAAAATCACTGCAGATAGTGACTATAGCTATGAAATCAAAAGACTCTTACTCCTTGGAAGAAAAGTTATGACCAACCTAGATAACATATTAAAAAGCAAAGACATTACTTTACTAACAAAGGTCCATCTAGGTCAAAGCTATGGTTTTTCCAGTAGTCATGTATGGATGTGACAGCTGAACTGTAAAGAAAGCTGAGCGCCAAAGAATTGATGCTTTTGAAATGTGGTGTTGGAGAAAACTCTTGAGAGTCCCTTGGACTGCAAGGAGATCCAACCAGTCCATCCTAAAGGAGATCAGTCCTGGGTGTTTATTGGAAGGACTGACGTTGAACCTGAAACTCCAGTACTTTGGCCACCTTATGTGAAGAGTTGACTCATTGGAAAAGACCCTGATCCTGGGAAAGATTGGGGGCAGGAGGAAAAGGGGATGACAGAGGATAAGATTGTTGGATGGTATCACCAACTCAATGGACATGAGTTTGGGTAGACTCTGGAAGTTGGTGATGGACAGGGAGGCCTGGTGTGCTGCGGTTCATGGGGTCACAAAGAGTCAGACACGACTGAGCAACTGAACTGAACTGAACTGGTGGTGTTAGTGGTTTAGTCGCTAAGTCATATCTGACTCTTCAGGCAAGAATACTGGAGTGGCACTGGAGTGCCATTTCCTTCTCCAGGGTATCTTCCAGACCTAGGAATCAAACCTAGGTCTTCTTTCATTGCAGGCCAATTCTTTACCAACTGAGCTACAAGGAATTTATTGATCTGGTGGTAGGGTTTAATTTGGAAAATCAAATCTTCAGATCTAGGAAACTTATTCATTAAATTTTCAATTTTCTCTCTCCTCTTTTTTTCTTTTTCTTTCTTTTTTTTTGAACTCTACGAGAGTTGGATCATGAAGAAGGCTAAGCACTGAAGAACTGATGATTTCAAACTGGTATTAGAGAAGACTCTTGAGAGTCCCTTGGACTGCAAGTAGATCAAACCAGTCAATCCTAAAGGAAATCAATACTGAATATTGAGTGGAAGAGCTGATGCTGGAGCTGGAGCTCCAATACTTTGGCCACCTGATGCAAAGGGCTGACTCATTGGAAAAGACCCTGATGCTAGGAAAGATCGAGAGCAGGAGGAGAAGAGGCCAACAGAGGATGAGATGGTTGGATGGCATCATTGACCCAATGGACATGAATTGAGCAAACTATGGGGGATAGTGAAGGACAGGGAAGCCTGATGTGCTGCAGTCTATGGGGTCACAAAACGTAGGACACAACTTAGTGACTGAACAATAACAAAGTGTCAGATATTGGATTTTTGGACTTTCTTATCTATTCTTTTTTCTCTTATTTTGGAATGAATTTCTTGGAAATTTCTTTGACTTATCTTTTGATTACTGATTCTATTTGTTCCTATTACTGATTCTTTTGTTCCTGACATCAGCATGTTTATTTTCCAATGTGTTTTTCCTGTTGTTACTTGTTCAAAGCATTCTGGTTTTATTTTATTTAAAAAAAGGTCTCAAAATACACTAATTTGAGATCTTAGCCTCTAATTATTAATTATTAAGACTTTATCCCTCTTGCTTTTGCTTTAATTTTTGTCTTTTACTTCATGTTTTGTAGGTGCAGACTTCAAAGAGATATGGATTCAGAATGTGAAAAAAAAGAACTTTGCAAACAAATAGAACTAATCGTGTAGCCTAGGGCAAGTACATTTCTCCTTAAAATAAAGATAATTCAATGTTGCTAGAAGGATATGTGTATGTATATATATAAACAAAGAAATCAGTTCAGTTCAGTTAAGTAGCTCAGTCGTGTCTGACTCTTTGCGACCCCATGAATCGCAGCACACCAGGCCTCGCTGTCCATCACCATCTCCCGGAGTTCACTCAGACTCATGTTCATCGAGTCCGTGATGCCATCCAGCCATCTCATCCTCTGCCTTCCCCTTCTCCTCCTGCCCCCAATCCTTCCCAGCATCAGAGTCTTTTCCAATGAGTCCACTCTTCGCATGAGGTGGCCAAAGTACTAGAGTTTCAGCTTTAGCATCATTTCCTCCAAAGAAATCCCAGGGCTGATCTCCTTCAGAATGGACTGGTTGGATCTCCTTGCAGTCCAACGGACTCTCAAGAGTCTTCTCCAACACCACAGTTCAAAAGCATCAATTCTTCTGCACTCAGCCTTCTTCACAGTCCAACTCTCACATCCATACATGACCACAGGAAAATCCATAGCCTTGACTAGACGTATCTTAGTCGGCAAAGTAATGTCTCTTCTTTTGAATATATTGTCTAGGTTGGTCATAAATGGTAGAGCCTAATTTTTCCTCCTATGTGTATTTCTCAAAAATAACAAAACCCCCAGCATCTACAATGTGTGTGAGATTTGCCACCAGATGGCGCCGATGCACTAGTCTCATGGTCAGGATCGGCGCGGTAGGTGCTTAGCTTTTACCTGTCTCAGTCTTTTGTAATAAATTTTAGCGCTCCAACACTTATTTATGAAATAAAATCTGGAAAGATATGAACCAATAAATGTATCATAATTTTCTGTGGCTGAATATGATTAATTTTTAATAGTACTCTTTTCTTCAGTTCAGTTCAGTCACTCAGTCGCGTCCGACTCTTTGCGACCCCATGAATTGCAGCACCCCAGGCCTCCCTGTCCATCACCAACTCCTGGAGTTCACTCAAACTCACATCCATCGAGTCAGTGATGCCATCCAGCCATCTCATCCTCTGTTGTCCCCTTCTCCTCCTGACCCCAGTCCCTCCCAGCAGCAGGGTCTTTTCCAATGAGTCAACTCTTCACATGAGGTGGCCAAAGTACTGGAGTTTCAGCTTTAGCATCATTTCTTCCGAAGAAATCCCAGGGTTGATCTCCTTCAGAATGGACTGGTTGTATCTCCTTGCAGTCCAAGGGACTCTCAAGAGTCTTCTCCAACACCACAGTTCAAAAGCATTAATTCTTTGGCGCTCAGCCTCCTTCACAGTCCAACTCTCACATCCATACATGACCACTGGAAAAACTATAGCCTTGACTAGATGGACATTTGTTGGCAAAGTAATGTCTCTGCTTTTGATATACTATCTAGGTTGGCCATAACTTTTCTTCCAAGGAGTAAGCGTCTTTTAATTTCATGGCTGCAGTCACCATCTGCAGTGATTTTGGAGTCCAAAAAAATAAACTCTTTTCTTAGTTCCTTACCAATCAATCTTCATTATTTGAGTGATAAAAATCAAAATGGTGTGTGTCTGTAGAGTGGTTAAATTTCAACATTAAATGTTATAATATATAACTATTAATATTTGGTATGGAAAGAAGTTAACATATAGGTACAAATTGTTAGTGACTCACTATTTTTTCCCGTTTCTATTATAAATTATTGTTCCTAATCTCATGACCAGACTCATTAGAATGTTTCTTATTTTCTAATATCATTAAAAGAATTAAACACTCCTATCTCCTCCATTTCTCATCTCCACATTTAAGAAATCTATAATCTCTTTGATTTCTTTTGACAATAATGTCAAACACATAGAAAAGAATAAAAAACGACTGCACGTTTCCATCAACATTTTAAAAATGTTAATGCTAAGCTTTATTTGGTTCAGATATTAAAACTGAAGTGGAGCAGGTCCTTGCCACCCCGCCATGTCCTCTGCCTGCCTTTTGTCTGTGCAGAACTTTAGTCAAAGAATAAGTTTAACCAGAGAAGTGAGAAATGCAGAAACAAAGGAAAACAGTCAATGGAGACCAAGTAATAACATAGTCCTTAAGCATAGTCAAAGACCTTTAGTTCTCTCTCAAGGGCTATAGACAATCTTCTGAGCCATATCTTGGGAGCTGTCTTATAGACACTAAAATCCCAGGTGGAGAAGTCAACTACATGATGACTGTACCCGGACATGAGCTGCCACAGTTCTGAGAACTGGCTGCAAAGCGATAGGAACAAACCGTACCTAAAAACCAAGATGATACCGGTCAGACCACTGAGGACAGATTTGAAGATGATTGTGCTATTTCTGCGTGTAGCCCCCCGGCAATTCTGTCTACCAAAGCTCTCACCCCCTGTTTATAGGAAGAGAGGAGGGCTTTAGACAGATGTCCGCCACCCCTCTCCCCAACCCTGGCACTGGCCACCAGTTGCTGGCATCTGAAATAAAGTAAACGTTCCTTTCTACCAACCTGGCCTGTTTACTGGCTTTTGAGTGGCAAGCTCTGGAACCCCCACCTCTTTTGGTAACAAAATTATTTTTTAAAAAGAATCAAAGGGATGCAAATACATCTAACACTACTCCTCCATCCTTTTCCCCCATTTTCCTCAAGTAACTAGGAAAGGGATGTTGGTGGCTATTCTTCCCATAGACATTTTTATGCTTTTATTAGCTATGCATGTACTGTAAACAATATATATGCGTGTAGTATAATATTTTGTGTTTTCAAAATATATGTAAATTATCTTGTTATGCATATTGTTTTGCTATTTGCAATTAACAATCAACATCGTTACTGAGATTATCAACACTAAGATATGTAAATCTTGTTCATTAATTTTTACTGCTATATTCTACAAGTATACTGGGATGTTTATTTTTCCTTTATAAATGGGCATTTAATTTTCCAAATATTTATTATATAAATAATGCCTTATGAACTTTCCTGTGCATCTTCCTTTGCCTACATGGTGTTTCTCTATACTAAGAATTCCAAATTATGATACAGATGTAATTATATCTCATTGTCATAATAGTTCACATTTCCCATATTACCAGTGAGATTCAAGTGTTGATGACAATTCACATTACCCCTTCTTGTCACTTCTGAGAATTACTAGTTCTTATCAGACAGAGAAAACATGTAAAATTAGCAAAAGCAAAAACAAAAGTTCTTCCTTTCCCCAGTTGTTAACATTTTGCTGTTGGTTTAGCCGTTAAGTCGTATCCATCTCTTGGGACGCCATGGTCTGTAGCCTGCCAGACTCCTCTACCCATGGGATTCTCCAGGCAAGAATACTGAAGTTGAGTAGCCATTCCTTTCTCCAAGGGGTTGTCCAGACCCGAGAATTAAACCAGAGTCTCCTGCATTGCAGGCAGATTCTTTACTGACTGAGCTATGAGGGAAGCCCTTATTAACCTTTTATTTATGTTAACATTTTACTACTCTTTGTTTTTACAGGTTTTTTCTATCATTTGGGGGAAATGGTTTGAAAGAAGGTTTCAGACATAATGTCTCTATTACTAAATACTTCTGTGAATTTCCTAGGACAAAGACTTTCACTTAAACATCTATAATTATCAAAATCAGGAAATTAATATGTTATAATAATATTGTCTAAGCTAACGACTTTATTCACAATTTACTAACTGACTCAGTAATGTTATTTTTTATTTTTTTTAAGTCCTTTCTGGCAATTACCAGTGCAACTGATTCTTTTAATTGAAGTAAAGTTCACATAATAATACACTATTAACATTTAGAAACATACAATTCAGTGATATTTAGTACATTAGCATTATTATGTAACCACTGTCCCTTTATGCATCCCAAATATTTCACATCACAAGAGAAAACCTGAACCTTTGTAAAGAATCAGGAGTGCTTCTTTACTCTCCTCATCTCCTGTTAAACATCAGTCTGCTTTCTGTCTCTGGATTTATCTCTTCTGGATATTTCACGCAAATGGAAGCATAAAGTATTGGCAGTTCTCGTCTGGCTTCTTTCACTTGGCATCATGTTTTCCAAGTTTTTCCACATTGCAGTGTGTGCCAGTAATTGTTTCTTTTATAACTGTTAATATTCCATTGTGTGCACATCCCACAATTTGTTTATCCATCACCAAACAAAATATGAAAATGGCAAGTGTTGTTGACACTTGCAACTTGTTGCAACTTGCAACTGGCAGCTTGTTGAGGATGTGAAAGAATTTGAATCCTCCTACATTGTAGGGTCCACTGTGTCTATCTGGTTTTAAACCTGTGAACTGCAGGTTTTTTTTCCGCGCACCATCAGCAGTTTTCAGTTCTAGTATTCTATTTATTTTTGACATTGATTTTTGTTGCCTGCCAAAATTCTCAGCCTCCTTGTATTTATTTTTTATTGCTGTATAATGAATTACCACAATTGTGATGGCTTAAACCAATGCCTACTTATGAGTTTGTAGTTCTGCAGCTCTGAATTTGGCTCAGCTGAGTTCTCTGACCAGTGTCTCATTTCAGAAGTCAGCTGGCTGCATTCTTATTTGGAGACTTGGGGGAAGAATTTAGTTCCAAAGTCATCCAGGTGGTCAGCTGAATTTGTTTCCTTTTGGTTGTAGGACTGAGGTCCCTGTCTTTTAGCTGGTTGTTGGCCAGGAGTCATTCTTAGAGACCAGAGGCCACCTGCTCTTCCTTATCATGTTCCCCTTCCATTGTAAAGCCCTTCCATCAAATCTCCCCCAAGCTTCAAATTTCTTTTAGAAAATCTCAGTACACCTAATCAGATCAGGCCCAGCAAGGAAAGCCAACTGCTTCATAAACCACAACATCATCCCATCATATCAACAAGTCCTGCCGCATTCAGGGAGAGCAGACTGTTCACGACACGCACAACAGGGGTGGACCTATCACACTGCGTTTGTGAATGGGCATATTTCTATGTGTTTGGACTTACTTGTAATTTTAAAATTCTTGTCAATGACTCTGCTTACTGGATTATACAGATATCATCTATTTTCTGCCTTTTGTTGATCTTCATGATCATGACTTTTCTTCTTGGATACAGTTATTTTTTGCGGTGTGTTGACTATTGCATATGAAAAGCTGTGAAGATAACTTTGAGATCAGGAAGATGTTTTTTTCCTCTATGAGGTTTTCTTTTCGCTTCTTGCAAGAAGTGAGGCTTGGACCTTAGCAATCCTAGGTAAACTTATTCATCAGGGTTCTAAGTGTTTCAAGCTAAAAACCTTAGCTATTGACAGGTGTCTCCTTATCCTGAGGTCTCAAATTTTAACTTTTTTTCCCTCATGCCTGCGATTCTGAGTGAAGTTCTTCTTGCCTTCTCATATGCCACTCTTGAAGTTGGCGTTGCCTTGAGGCAGTAAAGTGACCCCAAGTCCCAGGCTCAGCACAGGCACTTTGCTAAAATTTGGTTCAACAATTCATCACTAACTTTACACTGTGATACCCTCAATGAGATCTAAAATCTTTTTTTTTTTTTTCCCTGCAGCTCTTCCAGTTATTTTAGAAGGCTGGTGTGAAGCTGAAACCTCAGAAATGTGTCTCAGGGAGCTCTGAGGTTCTCCAGCTCTTTATGTGTCAACTCAGAAAGAATTGGGTGAGAAACAAAATGATAGATAAGAGGTGAGTTAATAGGATAGGATGCTTGTGAGGCTTACAAGTAGGTGGGCAAGAGGGTGCTGTGCCCTGAGAACTTATAGGCTACAGTTTTAAAATCAAAGGTTAAGTGGGGACGGGGGGAGTAGGCCACCTTCTTCCTCATTTTTCAAGTCTTCCATCATTGTTTCATCCTACATGTTGAGTGGTAGAATTTTGGGCCCTATACGATCATGGCACTATGGAAAGATTATTTCAAGTCAAGGTATAATGAAGATCTTTCACTTTCAAATGTCACCTTTCCGTAAACCATTATTTTTGTGTACACAGAGTCTGCCCTAAGGGTCATTAACTTGTTGACATCACCGGGCAGAATGTAGGTCTTATTCCACCATTGTTTTATTGTCTGGGGGCCTGTCTCATGCTTCGGTTGCATGGCTTTGTTGCTAATTAAATCTGCTTGGTTTTATGGTTAAGCAACCTGCTTTCTTGAGTAATCATTAATTACAGGGATCTCCCATCCTTTTTTTCTCTACTTATAATCTCCTAGTGGGATTAACTATCTAATCATTTATTTTTACCCCTTTACTCTGTCCCTATCAAAATCACTTATTCTACTTTGCCAGAAGCTGAAATAGAAGAATTTCAAACCCGTGAAGACACATTAGACTATCTTTTGAAAGTTAGCAGAGCTGGATTTCTACCTTACTTTATATACTAAAAATAATCTTGTATGAATTAAATGTTTTAAATGTAAGCTGTTTAAAAATCACAATTCAAAAACAAAGCAGAAAATGCAAGAAAATGTATTTATAATGTCAAATGAGATATAAACTATCAGTCATAATTCAGTGTATAAATTTTAAGACCTCTGGAAGAGAAAATATATCACAAAAAATTGGTAAACAAAATACCCAAATATCCAGATTATCCAGGGAAATTTTATTTGCAGCATATACTAGAAGGATGAGAAATAAAATATTGCCATCACATAAATAAACAAAAGATGTCGTAGTCAGTGATTGCAGTCACAGCCAATGATGAGCTTTTTTTTTTTTTTTGGTGCATATATATATATTTTTTTTATTTTTGGCTGTGCTGGGTCTTCATTGCTGCGTGGACTTGTTCTAGCTGCGGTGTGCAGGTGTCTCGTTGTGCTGGCTTCTCCTGTTGTGGAGCACAGGCTCTAGGGTGCACAGGCTTCAGTAGCTGCATCACATGGGCTCAGTAGCTGCAGCTCCTGGGCTTTAGAGCGCAGGCTCAACAGCTGTGGCCCAGGGGCTCCACAGCTTGTGGGATCTTCCTGGATCAGGGATCAAACCCTGGTCTCAGATTCTTTACCACTGAGGCACCAGGAAGCTTCACATTAAGTTTTAAATGCAACTTCACTTTGGTCCAGAAAAAAAGAAAGAACATATTAAAGTTGAAGTATAACACAAAGAGGAGAAGGCAATGGCACCCCACTCCAGTACTCTTGCCTGGAAAATCCCATGGATGGAGGAGCCTGGTAGGCTGCAGTCCATGAGGTCACTGAGAGTTGGACACGACTCAGTGACTTCACTTTCACTTTTCACTTTCATGCATTAGAGAAGAAAATGGCACCCCACTCCAGTGTTCTTGCCTGGAGAATCCCAGGGATGGCAGAGCCTGATGGGCTGCCATCTATGGGGTCGCACACGACTGAAGCAACTTAGCAGCAGTAGCAGCAGCATAACACAAAGAAAAGTGCACTAAGCATAGATGTACATCTTAGTGACAACAACAAATCAAACACTCATGTAGCCCATGATGTTTACTTATAGGACTTTACCCTCTGAAAATATCCCCAAAAGCAAAAAGAGACTTCACACAAGGTATTAATACTTGAATATTTTATTATTGTTTATGTTTTTAACATTTCTATTTTCTTAAAAGTTAATTTAAAATATATTTCTATCTAGTCATAGTTCTGCTCTGGACCATTAAGGGAAAGACAGACCTGCAGGTACAGAGGAAGCAGTGCTCTTTCCCCTGAAGCTGGGGCAATGTTGGGAGCAGCATCACAGGTGTGAAGACAGGCCTCTGACATCCCCAGAGACAACAGCCAGCACACGTGACCCCTCCGGAGCGTGCAGAGAGAAGGATCTGAAAGAACTCTGAGAATATATGAAGTCAGCACCATCAGGGGCTTCAGAAGTCACCCAGTAAACAAACACTGAGTGTTTGTGCTCAGTGCTTTAGTCGTGTCCAACTCTGCGACCCTATGGACTGTGGCCCACCACGCTCCTCTGCCCATGGGATTCTCCAGGCAAGAATGCTGGAGTGGGTTGTCATGCCCTCCTCCAGGAGCTCTTCCTGACCCAGGAATCGAACCTGGGTCTCCTGCAATGCAGGCATATTCTTTACTGAGTTATGAAGGAAGCCCCATAGCTTCCAAAGGAATACTAAATCTCTGTTTTTCCAGTAGTCACGTATGGATGTGAGAGCTGGACCATGAAGAAGGCTCAGCACTGAGGAACTGATGCTTTTGAACTGTAGTATTGGAGAAGACTCTTGAGAGTCCTTTGGACTGCAAGGAGATTAAATATTCAATCCTAAAGGAAATCAGCCCTGAATATTCACTGATGACACTGATGATACAGGTGAAGCTCCAATACTATGGCCACCTGATGTGAAGAACTGACTCATTGGTAAAGACCCTCATGCTGGGAAAGATTTAAGGCAGGAGAAGAAAGGGATGACAGAGGAAGAGATGGTTGGATGGCATCACCAACTCAATGAATGGACATAAGTTTGAGGAAGCTCTGGGAGATGGTGAAGGACAGGGAAGCTTGGCATGCTGCAGTCCATGGGGTCACAAAGAGTCAGACATGACAGGGATGAACAATATTCCTATTTGGGGGACATGAGCATCTGGAATCTTTAAAATTTGTTTTAGTGTATAAGTGTAAGTGTAAACTTATTTTGTACTTACAGGGTGGAAGTATATTGAAGTAAGTATACTGAAGCTTAGATAGGCTGCTTCATGATTTTTAGCAGTACCCATTCCTACTTAAGGAGAACAGCTTGATTTCAGAGATGCAGCAGTGGGCAGTGGTGTGAAGCGAGATCTTATTCCCTACTCAGGCGTTGAACCTGAGTGGAAATGGCAACCCATTCCAGTACTCTTGCCTGGAGAATCCCATGGAGGGACACGACTGAGTGACTTCACTTCAGCCTGGATAAAAACCAGTAATCCTTGCCAGCAGACCAGCAAGGGTTAGAAGCAGAAGCTGTTTTTCACTGGATTTTTGCCCCCAGTGAAAAATACATTTCTTTTGGAAGCAAAAGCTATAAATGCAGGTACAGAGTGTTATGCCCGAAGTCCGAGTCCCCAAAACTGAGAGAATAAGACGTCCACAGCAATGCAAAAGCATAAAGAGTTTTTATTTCTAGTTCGAGCTAGGGCTCCCATCTCATCCAGCACAATGGGGTCTTGACGAGAGCCCCAAGCCCTGGATTACAGTAGTATTTATAGGTTTAGGACAAAGACAGGGAGTTGGCAAGGGCGGATTGGTTGCAAGCGGTTCTTGGCATCTATTAATTGGCTAAATTTTGCGCATGCGGGCTCACTTAAGGGACTTTTCATGTTATCTGGGCTAGCTTCTAACCAGGCTATGGGGAATATGCTGACTGGCTGAGTCTCAGGGTCGCGGGGATGATGATCTCAGCTCCTTCTGGGCAGTGACCCAGCTTTTTCTGTGATTGTAGCTCTGGCTACTTTAGTCCTTGAAGCTTGTCATGGCTTCTGTCAGGTCTCAACACAGAGTTTATTATTAAAAATAGCACAACAACAAGTGGGAGAGCATACAGAGACACAGTTTGTTTAGTTAAGATAGAAGGAAGACAGAGATGAACATCCGGGAGAGAAAGGGTGTGGACACACCACCCCGCCCCCGAGAGTGAGGAGTGCAGTAAAGAAACCGGTTAAGTCATTTCTTTAGGATAGTTCTTTGGTGTCTTTGTTTACCTTTAGCCTATTATCTAGTTTCTTTTTCCACACTTGATCTACCCTAGGGCGCTCCTGACACGCACACAGAAATTTTGTTCAAGATGTATTCCAGCCCAGAGGCCTAGGGGGTCAGGTACTAGCATATTATGTGGTGGTGTCCCCTTTTGACCCCCAAGGAGTCCTTCTGCATGTGTGAAATGTCTCCCTTGCCCAGAGAGTGAGAAATATCTGATCTCACTCAAACAAGGTTTAGTCCCTCCCCGTTCCTGCCACAGCTGTTATCTTAAGGTGTCTATACCTGCAGAGACAGAGCCTGGCTTTTTATCCTGTTTCAGTTGGAGAGCAAACAGGAGACTGGTTATACATATCTAACCGGAGCCCGTCTATCTCTGTTTCAGGAAATGAGAACAGGAGGCTAGTTGTGTCTGGTCTGAAGACAGTCTTTTTCTTGCCTCCCAAAATGTAAACAGAAGGCCAGTTGTAACCGCCTAGCCTGGGGCCCATCTATCTCCAACCTCCAGTTGACCTCTAAGTGTTTTGAATAATGACTGAAAATAAGGTGTGCATGGAATACACACAGAATGTTCTGTATTATTATTTTTTAACCTGTCAACTCAGTCCTTTGATCATGTGCCAGCTGTGCCCCAGGGTTTCTCAAGATTTCCCAGTAAGAACTGGAGTCATTATTCTCCTTTCCTGGTCTTTAGTAAAAACAGAAAGCCAGGGGCAGCACCCTAGGGTGTGCTGATGGTTACAGGTTATTGAAGAAGAGAAGCTGGAAGGGTTGATGTGTTTTGCTGCCCTCAAAGCAGTTTTTCCAGAGCACCTATTAAGTTTATTTTGGTTTTAACGGTGAGAGTTTAATTGGTTTGGTCAGTCAGTTCACTTGCTCAGTCATGTTCAACTCTTTGAGACTCATGGACTTCAGCATGCCAGGATTCCCTGTCCATTACCAACTCCTGAAGCTTGCTCAAACTCATGTCTACTGAGTTGGTGATGCCATCCAACCATCTCATCCTTTCTTGTCCCCTTCTCTTCCTGTGCTCAATCTTTTCCAGCATCAGGGTCTTTCCCAGTGAGTCAATTCTCAACATCAGGTGGCCAAAGTATTGGAGTTTCAGCTTCAGCATCAGTCGTTGCAATGAATATTCAGGACTGATTTCCTTTAGGATGAACTGGTTGGATCTTCTTGCAGTCTAAGGAACTCTCAAGAGTCTCCTCCAACACCACAGTTCAAAAGCATCAATTCTTCAGCACTCAGCTTTCTTTATAGTTCAACTCTCACGTCCATACATGACTACTGGAAAAACCATAGCTTTACCTAGATGGACCTCTGTTGGTAAAGCAACGTCTCTGCTTTTCAATATGTTGTTTAGGTTGGTCATAGCTTTTCTTCCAAGGAGTAAGCATCTTTAATTTCGTGGCTACAGTCACCATCTGCAGTGATTTTGGAGCTCAGAAAAATAAAGTCTGTCACTATTTCCATTGTTTCTCCATCTATTTGCCATGAAATGATGGGACCAGATGCCATGATCTTCGTTTTCTGAATGTTGAGTTTTAAGCCAACTTTTCCACTCCTCCTCTTCCACTTTCATTAAGAGGCTCTTGAGTTCTTATTCACTTTCTGCCACAAGAGAGGTGTCATCTGCATATCTGAGGTTATTGATATTTCTCCCAGCAATCTTGATTCCAGCTTGTGCTTCATCCAGGCTGGCATTTCTGATGAGGTACTCTGCATATAAATTAAATAAGCAGGGTGACAATATACAGCCTTGACATACTCCTTGTCCTATTTGGAACCAAACTGTTGTTGCATGTCCAGTTCTAACTGTTGCTTCTTGACTTACATACAGATTTCTCAGGAGGCAGGTCAGGTGGTCTGGTATTCCCATCTCTTTTAGAAGTTTCCACATAGATAATCCCTGGGAAGAGTCAGAGAAAGACTTATACAAAAGGTTCAAAAGAACCATCAGAATGGAGGCACTGCAGGATTGATTTGGAGCTCAAGAGAAAGGGGATGTTCCCAACCTATAATGATCGAACCTGTGTCCCCTGCATTGCAGGTGTATATCTCAAGTGTGTGGATATCTATCTGCTTTATTCTAGGAACAGAAATCATAACACACATAGAAATAGATGATCACACTTGTCAGAAGCAGATAAAGAATCCCTTCAAGATGGCGGAGTAGAAAGATGTGCGGTCATCTTCTCCTGTGAGAACTCCAGAATTACAACTTGCTGCTAAACAACCATCGACAGGAGAATGTTGGATCTCACCAGAAAAAGATACCCCACATCCAAGGGCAAAGGAGAAACCCCAGCAAGATGGTAGGAGGGGCGAAATCGCGTTTAGAATCAAAACCCATACCCACCAGAGATGCTCGTGGGGCTCAAACAAAACCTTGTGTGCACCTGGAAACTGCAGAGTCTGAGCCAGACCTGCCTTTGAGTGTCTGAGTGTCTCCTGCAGAGGTACAGGCAAGCAGGGGCCTGCCACAGGGGCAAGGGGCCGTCCTGAGTGTGACATAGCCCTCTTGAAGGAGGTCACCATTAACCCTACCATAGAGCCGCCGAGCAGACAACCCACAAAACTGTAGAACAATTATACCAAGTAAATTCTCGAACTGTTAACATAGTTCCAGGACCACAACAGATTTTCCAACCTGTGGATCTGGCAAAGGGACTGAGAACCCCCAGGAATTTGACTTTGGAAGGCAGTGGGATTTGATTACAGAATTTACACAGGACTGGGGAAACAGACTTTTGGAGGGCACAAACAAAACCTTGGGTGCACCAGAACCCAGGAGAAAGGGGGCAGTGACCCCACAAGAGACTGACCCAGACTTGCCTGTGAGTGTCCAGGAGTCTCTGGTGGAAGCGTGGGTCGGCGATGGCTTGCTACAGGGTCAGGGGCACTGGAGTGTGGTACTGCATGGGACTTTGCCATTATCTTCATTAAATTGGTTAATATATTAAAAATGAAAACGCATAGTTATTCCATAGGCTTTGAAATTTTTTTTGTTCATTTCATGTGCTTGAATGCTCAGTTGCTCAGTCGTGTCCTACTCCTTGTGACCCTATGGACTGTAGAAATTCAGTCAATACTTGACTGCATTTTGAGTATCCCACAAAGATTCCTTGTAACCTGTGTTATAAACTATGAAATGGATATAAAGGATGAAGTGCACTGGGAATCTCAGTCTGGGTCATGGCTGGGGCTTAAGAGAGCTGAAAGTTTGCCAAAGAGCCTAACTTCTGCCTGTAATAGTCTTAAAGTTAAGAAGAGTCATGTGAGGCCTATGAAATGCAAATAATTTCTGTGGTCTTCCAAGCTCATAAACAGGTTAGTAATGCATCCAAAACTCTAATTCCCAATGTAAGAACTGTGTCTGCTGATCCTTACATTTGCATTTTCCTTTGTTGCTTTTCCATGCTAGAGCCTTTGAAGTGAAGATTGGGGAGTAAAAAGTAGTTAGAAGATGAGATTCTCTATTTCTCTACCGTAGTGTCTACTCTGTACCTCTGTTGTATATTTACATGTAATTCTTAAAACTCACATGAGGCCTAGGCTTGGTCTACCTCTATCTCCTTAGGCCTCATCAGTTTGAGGTTATGGATGGAATCATTTAATAGTAACCACCTATGTCTCACATTCTTGCCATCTCCTGTTTGACCACTTCCAATTTGCCTTAATTCATAGATTTAACATTCCAGATTCCTAGGCAATATTGCTCTTTACAGCATCAGACCTTGCTTCTATCACCAGTCACGTCCACAACTGGGTATTGTTTTTGCTTTGGCTCAGTCCTTTCATTCTTTCTGGAGGTATTTCTCCACTGATCTCCAGTAGCATATTGGGCACTTACCGACCTGGGGAGTTCCTCTTTCATTATCCTATCATTTTGCCTTTTTATGCTGTTCATGGGGTTCTCAAGGCAAGAATACTGAAGTGGTTTGCCATTCCCTTCTCCAGTGGACCACACTCTGTCAGACCTCTCTACCATGATCCTCCTGTCTTGGGCGGCCCCCCAGGGCATGGTTTAGTTTCACTGAGTTAGACAAGGCTGTGGTCCCAGTGTGATTAGATTGACTAGTTTTCTGTGAGTACAGTTTCAATGTGTCTGCCCTCTGATGCCCTCTTTCAACACCTACTATCTTACTTGGCTTTCTCTTACCTTGGACGTGGGGTATCTCTTCATGGCTGCTCCAGCTCACTACCTCCACCATAGTAAAATTGGAAGTGGTCAAACAGGAGATGGCAAGAGTGAACGTTGACATTCTAGGAATCAGTGAACTAAAATGGACTGGAATGGGTGAATTTAACTCAGAAGACCATTATATCTACTACTGTGGGCAGGAATCCCTTAGAAGAAATGGAGTAGCCATCATGGTCAACGAAAGAGTCTGAAATGCAGTACTTGGATGCAATCTCAAAAACAACAGAATGATCTCTGTTCATTTCCAAGGCAAATCCTTCAATATCACAGTAATCCAAGTCTATGCCCCAACCAATAACTCTGAAGAAGCTGAAGTTGAACGGTTCTATGAAAACCTACAAGACCTTTTAGAACTAACACCCACCTTTTCATTATAGGGGACTGGAATGCAAAAGTAGGAAGTCAAGAAACACCTGGAGTAACAGGCAAATTTGGCCTTGGAATATGGAATGAAGCAGGGCAAAGGCTAATAGAATTTTGCCAAGAGAACGCACTGGTCATAGCAAACACCCTCTTCCAACAACACAAGAGAAGACTCTACACATGGACATCACCAGATGGTCAACACCAAAATCAGATTGTTTATATTCTATGCAGCCAAAGATGGAGAAACTCTATACAGTCAGCAGAAACAAGACCAGGAGCTGACTGTGGCTCACATCATGAGCTCCTTATTGCCAAATTCAGACTTAAATTGAAGAAAGTAGGGAAAACCACTAGACCATTCAGGGATGACCTAAATCAAATCCCTTATGATTATACAGTGGAAGTGAGAAATAGATTCATGGAACTAGATCTGATAGATAGAGTGCCTGATGAACTATGGATGGAGATTCGTGACATTGTACAGGAGGCAGGGATCAAGACCATCCCCATGGAAAAGAAATGCAAAAAGTAAAATGGCTGTCTGGGGAGGGCTTACAAATAGCTGTGAAAAGAGAAGTGAAAAGGAAAGATATAAGCATCTGAATGCAGAGTTCCAAAGAATAGCAAGAAGAGATAAGAAAGCCTTCCTCAGCGATCAATGCAAAGAAATAGAGGAAACCAACAGAATGGGAAAGACTAGAGATCTCTTCAAGAAAATTAGAGATACCAAGGGAACATTTCATGCAAAGATGGGCTCGATAAAGGACAGAAATGGTATGGACCTGATAGAAGCAGAAGATCTTAAGAAAAGGTGGCAAGAATCATAGAAAACTGTCCAAAAAATCTTCATGACCAAGATAATCATGATGGTATGATCACTCACCTAAAGCCAGACATCCTGGAATGTGAAGTCAAGTGGGCCTTAGAAAGCATCACTACGAACAAAATTAGTGGGGGTAATGCAATTCCAGTTGAGCTATTTCAAATCTTGGAAAATGATGCTGTGGAAGGGCTGCACTCAATATGCCTGCAAATTTGGAAAACTCAGCAGTGGCCACAGGACTGGAAAAGGTCAGTTTTCATTCCAATCCCAAAGAAAGGCAATGCCAAAGAATGCTCTAACTACCACACAATTGCACTCATCTCACATGCTACTAAAGTAATGCTCAAAATTCTCCAGCAATACATGAACCGTGAACTTCCAGGTGTTCAAGCTGGTTTTAGAAAAGGCAGAGGAACCAGAAATCAAATTGCCAACATCTGCTGGATCATGGAAAAAGCAAGAGAGTTCCAGAAAAACATCAATTTCTGCTTTATTGACTATGCCAAAGCCTTTGACTGTGTGGATCACAAGAAACTGTGGAAAATTCTGAAAGAGATGGGAATACCAGACCACCTGACCTGCCTCTTGAGAAACCGATATGCAAGTCAAGAAGCAACAGTTAGAACTGGACATGGAACAACAGACTGGTTCCAAATAGGAAAAAGAGTACGTCAAAGCTGTACATTGTCACTCTGCTTATTTAACTTATATGCAGAGTACATCCTGAGAAATGCTGGGCTGGAAGAAGCACAAGCTGGAATCAAGATTGCTGGGAGAAATATCAATAACCTCAGATATGCAGATGACACCACCGTTGTGGCAGAAAGTGAAGAGGATCTGAAAAGCCTCTTGATGAAAGTGGAAGAGGAGAGTGAAAAAGTTGGCTTAAAGCTCAACATTCAGAAAACGAAGATCATGGCATCTGGTCCCACCACTTCATGGGAAATAGATGGGGAAACAGTGGAAACAGTGTCAGACTTTATCTTTTGGGGCTCCAAAATCACTGCAGATGGTGACTGCAGCCATGAAATTAAAAGATGCTTACTCCTTGGAATAAAAGTTATGACCAACCTAGATAGTATATTCAAAAGCAGAGACATCTCTTTGCCAACATAGGTCCGTTTAGTCATGGCTGTGGTTTTTCCAGTGGTCATGTATGGATGTGAGAGTTGGACTGTGAAGAAAGCTGAGTGCCAAAGAACTGATGCTTTTGAACTGTGGTGTTGGAGAAGGCTCTTGAGAGTCCCTTGGACTGCAAGGAGATCCAACCAGTCCATTCTGAAGGAGATCAGCCCTGGGATTTCTTTGGAAGGAATGATGCTAAAGCTAAAACTCCAGTACTTTGGCCACCTCATGCGAAGAATTGACTCATGGAAAAAACTCTGATGCTGGGAGGGATTGGGGGCAGGAGGAGAAGGGGACAACAGAGGATGAGATGGCTGGATGGCATCACTGACTCGATGGACGTGAGTCTGAGTGAACTCTGGGAGTTGGTGATGGACAGGGAGGCCTGGCGTGCTGCGATTCATGGGGTCGCAGAGTCAGACACAACTGAGCCGTTGAACTGAACTGAACTGACTGATGTCTCACATGATTTTTATCCTCACTCTGTGCAATGAAAAGAGAAAAAGAAAATGAGTTTTTCTTTCCCTTTCCTGAGAACAAAGAAGATAGAACAGTGAGCAGGTCCTAGCTTTTACTTTAGTAATCTCTAATTTGCCATACATTGGGTGATGTTCATAGTCATCATCATGTGTGTGTACTCAGTCGTGTCTGACCGCTTGTGGCTCCAGGGATGGTACAGCCTGTCAGGCTCCTCTGTCCATGGGATTTCCCACGCAAGAATACAACAGTAGATTGCCATTTCCTTTTCAGGGGCTTTTCCTGACCCAGGGATTGAACCTGCATCTCCTGTGTCTCCTGCATTGGCAGGCAGATTCTTTACCACTGAGCCACCTGGGACCCCAGTTTTTACTTTAACTGTTCCTAATCTGTAATCTGTTACTGAATTCACTTTTCTGCCCCCTAACTCTGCATGAGCTATGTTTCACACCTTTTGTCCTTTGATTCTATGCTAATTACATCTTGCATCTGGTGCTCACCTTTACAGCACTCTGTTTGTAGACCACCCCTTGTAGTTTTTCTCCTTTTACCTTACAGAAAGAAAGTTGCAATACAATACACAAAAGACAGTGGACTCAAACCAGGCAACCAGACTGCCTGAGGCTACCTGATGCCAACACATGACTGTACTTGAAAATATTCCAAGAGGAAGAAAACAAGATCCTAACACTGTTGTTCCTAATAACCGACCCTAACTACAAGCCCTCATCTTATATAAGCCCCTAGAGTCCTTATGGAAGGGCGGGAGGGGGTGGGGGGGGCGCTCACAGTTCTTGAGGCATGAGCCTACTGTGTTCCCCAACTCCGACAGCTGAGGACTAAAGCCACCTTTCTGTTTCTTCCAGACTGCCTCTGTATTTTTTTATTCAGCTTTAGTGAGCAGAGAAAGCCAAAATTTTGACCAGCAACACCTTCCCAATTCCTGAATGTACTAAGTAGAATTGGTTAGACAGTGAAAGAAACTTCATACATCAGTGGCTAAAACAGGATAGGTATTTATTTCTCATATTTCTTTTCCTTTGCAACCCCATGGGCTGTAAACCACCAAGCTCCTCTGTCCATGGGATTCTCCAGGCAAGAACACTGGAGTGGGTTGCCATGCCCTTCTCTGGGTCATCTTTCCAACTCAGGGATCAAACCCAGGTCTCCTGCATTCTTTACCAGCTGAGCCACCAGAGAAGCTCTTCTAAAATCCAGGGATAGTCAATTCAGCTCTTATGGTGCTCCCTGGTATTAGCTATGAAGGTTCTTTCTAATTTTTTTGCTCTGCCAAATCCAGCGTATGTCAGGGTTCAGGATGGCTTCTCTGGCTTCACCCATCATTTCCATATTCCAGCCATTAGAAAAAGAAAAGGGAAAATAGGGGCTTTCTTCTTCATTTTATCAACTAAGAAAGTAGTCAGAACCTACAAGTAGAGAGTTGTTTTACTCAGGGGGAATTTCTAGGACGTCAAGTCCAGGCATCAGCATCACAGGCAGCCCCAAGAAACTGCTCCGAGGAGGCAGGGGATGGAGTCAGGATATATAGAAGCTTGCAACAAAAAGGGGCAGATAGACTGAACATCAAAGATTATTGTTAATTAAGGAAAACCAAATAACTCAAGGAATTTAGCTCTCATCTATGTATGGGAAGATTCAAGAGTCTGGGATTGTTGAAGTCATTCCTTTCATATGCATCTCAGCTATCTGGAGCCAGCATCCTCCTTTTTTTTTTTTTTTAACTCCAGGGAGTGGCTGATGGCTGCCACCAGCCAGCATTTTTCTTCTTGGGGACCCTCTGGGCTCAGAAATTCACACTTGGAGGCTAGAAATAGCTGATGGCAGGAGATATTCCATTTCACACCTTCAAGGTTGTGTCTCCAAAGTTTCACTCATTTCTCTTATTTTCTATAGACGTCTCTTTGTCTAGAAATCATTCACATGGCCAGTTTTATTTGCAGGCTTCCCTGGTGGCTCGGATGGTAAACAATCTGCCTCCAACACAAGAAACCTGGGTTTGATCCCTGGGTAGGGTAGAGTCTTTGTAGAAGGAAATGGCTACCCACTCCAGTATTCTTGCCTGGAGAATCCCATGGACAGAGTAGCCTAACGGGCTATAGTACGTGGACACGACTGAGCGACTAACACACACAAGAATTTAATTGCAAATAAAACAGGAAATGCCTCTTTTATTTGGGGTGGCTATGTGCTCAGGTAAAATTTGAGTTTCCTTTTACAACTCCCAGAGGAAGAAAGGCATTACAGATATTGAGGGACAATGGGTCATGTCTACCCTACTATGTATCCTCCAGATGCTCTTAAAAATCTCTCCCATGTCATAGAGAAACCATCTGGTGTCATTCTGGGGGCTCTGAAGAGCTCCTTCATGTCTCAGCACAGAGAACAGTTCAGTGAGAGCAAAGTGATAGATAGAAAGTAATTTGTTAGAACAGGACACTTGTGAGGCTTACAAGCTTTTGGTAAGCAAGAAATGCTATGCCCCGAAAATTTACTAGGCTACAGTTTTATAATCAAAGGAAAAGTGGAAGTGAAGGAGAACTTCTTTGTCTTTCTTGAGTAGACGTCATGCTTCCATCATCAGCTCCTCCTCCAGGTTGAGCAGGGGAGCTTTCTTGTCCCTGTGTGGTCGAGCTAGGTCCACAAACTACTGTTTTTTCTGTGTGCAGAGAGCATGTCCCATGGCTCAGTAGCTTACTGAGCTCTCATGCCACCATTGCTTTATTGTCTGGGGGCAGGTCTCGAGCTTCTGTCGCATGGTTTCGTTGCTAAGCAAGATTGCTTGGTTTTATGATTAAGCAAACCTGCTTTCTTGAGTAATCATTAACTTACAGGGGTCTTTCATATTTTCTCTACTTATAATCTCCTCGTTGGATTAACTATTTAATCACTTACTTCATCCGTTCACTCTGTCCCTATCAATAACTGTCACGTCTAGGATTCTCCAAAGGAAGTGTCAACATACTCCCAGACCAGTAGGTCACACATACCAAGTGATGTCTTTTTCTTCCAACTTTAGTCTTTTTGATAGTATCTTTTACCCATGAAGATATTTGTGGGAGCTGGATCAATGTCATGTCTTCCCATGTCTCCATGACACTTAGCTTCTATATCAAGATGTGCTTTCTTCCAACAATGCCAAAACTGTTTGGGTGGGGGTCCTAAAAGTGTGTGGTTTTTCTCTAGAGAATGTAGAGTTTATGCCTTTATCACCCTATGTTACCTTTCAGTCCATAAGCCCCCAAACAGCATTGTTTGTTCCTTAGTCTCTCATCAAAACAGCTCTATCATACTCGAAGTCTCTTTTCCCGTAATGTTCAAACACTAGTCAAAAAGGCCAGGTGTTTGCTAGTGTTTATGTGGAGTGTGGGATGGGGAGGTGGATGAAAGTGAAAGACCATTCTTGCTTCTCTGCTCCAATTTTCATTTTCTTTTCTATCGTGAAGAATCCTATCTTTCCGGCAAGTCTCCTGTTGTAGCTAGAACCTTTCAAACACTGCCTTAGCAGTTAACCATATATGCCTGAATCTGTTTGAATTCTAGTTTTAGAAATAATTTAAAACCTATAACTGCACACTCATATTTCACGTTTTGTGCCCAATAGCTGTTAAAGTAACCAGCATACATAGACACTAGATAAATATTTATTGAGTAAATGAATGAACATATGATTAAGTAGGATCAGCAGATCCTACTTGCAATGCCTTGGATAGTGCCCTCATAATCTCAGTCAGATCACTACTGCCATCTCCAAATAGAAGTACAGTCTAAGGTAAAGAACAAAGCAGAATAATATGCTTCTTATTGAAGAATTTTTAAAAATCGTGCTTCCCTGGTGGCCCAGTCATTAAGAATACACCTGTCAATGCAGGGGACATGAGTTCAATCTCTGGTCCAGGAAAATGCCACATATCAAGGGGGCAACTAAGCCCATGCACCTCAACTATCTAAGCGTGCACGATCTAAAGCCTGAGAGCCACAACGAGAGACCACTGCGATGAGAAGCCCAAGCACCACAACCAGAGAAAGCCCGCATGCAGCAACAAAACCCAGTGCAGCCCCCCCAAAATAGTTTTTTAAAAAGTAAAATAAGCTTTGATGTATACTAACTATAAATCCATTGAGAATTATTTCGTACTATGCAAATTCAGCTTTAATTCAAATCCTCTAGTTCTTCTTTCCAACCAGATTGGAATCTCTGAGGCAGGTCTGTGAAGTTTTGGAGCCACCAGGAATGAGGTGCTAACTTTCCTCTGAAATTCAGAGAAAAATCTAAAAATTTTTCATGATCTAAATTCAGAAAAATTCCTCTGAAATTCAGAGAGTTAGAATGATGTAACATTTCATGGCGGGGGGGGCAATAAAGATAATTTTGAAACTACAGTGTGCCTAAGTGTACTGAGATTAGCAGCTATCAAGAGGACTCCATTTTCCAATCTATCTTGGGAAGATTGGGAACTCATAACACCATAGGAGAAAATAGAAATAACTGTGAAATTATCATGGAAAGTAGTTTGTAGAGGCTGGAAGATGTGGATATTCAGAACTGGGTCAAACCCTTCTACGTCCTATTGTTAAATTTCTGAAATATGTGTCCTCTTCCCCCTTCCTCACAGAATTGAAAGAGAAACACCTAACTTTAGGGGATCAAGGCCTTACAGTCACTTTGAAGTGAAGCCATTTAGGGTTGGCTGAAAGAGCTGTAGTCATCGGGTCAAAAATCCTATGTGTGTAGATAAAATCAATAAAGGAGGCACAAGTGTCAAATAAACAGAGATTTAAACAAAGAAAAAAACCAGTTTTGAAGGCATTCTTGAAAAAGAGGCTTATATACTATTGATGACAATATAAATCGATGTAATTATTCCTGTAGAAAAATCAGCAGTATGTGTCTGATGTTTTGACATTAACTCTGAGGTGTTCACTGCTATTCTAGCTTCAGGAAGTATACAGGGAGTGGATGCATTAACTGGGACCAATGGTAGTCACTTAAAGTTCTTGCCTAGTACAGAGTAGGCAGTGCATGGGAAGAGAGGATCCTAACTCTTCTTCCTATTGATCACCGAGGGTGGGAAGATGCTACCAGGAAAGCTGCCAAAGGCTCAGAGATACAGGATTATGAGGGCTGATCTGAATGTAGTCCTGTCACTGGCAAAATGGGGTTTCCTCAGTTTTTGCCCTTCTCAAAGGAAAAGAATTCAGTCCAGAGGTATACAGCAGCTTTAAGTAGCAAGAGTTTCATTAAGCAGAGGGAAAGCACACTCTAAAGAAAGGATAAGAGCAGGTTGCTTGGAAACCAGAAGCAGGCTTGCAACAGGGTAAGGCTGAGTTTTTAGAGTGGTGGTTCCTCCTTGTGTCCTGCATTGACAAATTTTTTTGACAGCTTTAGTCAAAATTTTCTCCTCGAGTGCAAGTCCTTACTCATAAGCACTCAAGTGAAACCCAAGGGGGTTGGCTGGGGGCAAAACCCATAAAGCTAATTTATTACAGATATGACATAACAAATCTCAGATTACCTTGAATTATCTTTTAAGTCTTGGTCCCTTGCAGCAACTTGTGCTGGTGGTTTTATCTTGCTTAGTCCTGATGCGGCTGGAAATCTTGTCGTGGTCCTTGACCACAAGAGGGAGGATCTCTAGGCATGTTCCAAGCACCAGTGTCCAGGTGAGAGAGAGAAAGACAAACTGTCCAGGATGGGGTGGGACCTACTCATCTGACTGGCTACCTAACAGTCCTAGAGTGCCAAGAGAGGCTAGACTCATACCAGGAATTTTGCTTTTACCCATTACATCATGGTGAGACAGAGGATATATCTTCCTTTAAAAAAAAAAAAAAGATCCCTTCCCTTTTTTTTTTGATATACATGTATTTTAAAAATGTTTATTTATTTTTGGCTGTGCTGGGTCTTCGTTGCTACCTGCGGGCTTTCTCTAGCTGTAGCAAGCAAACTATTCTAGTTGCTGTGCACAGATGTCTCATTGTGTTAGTTTCTCTTGATGCACAGTACAGACTCTAGGGCACTGGGCGGCTCATGGGCTCTAGAGCGCCAGCTTGGTAGTTGTGGTATGTGGGCTTGGTTGCTCCAGCGTACCATGTAGGATCTTAGTTCCCAATGGAGAAAGTGAAAGTGTTAGTTGCTCAGTCGTCTCTGACTCTTTGTGACCCTATGAATTGTAGCCCATCAGGCTCCTCTGCCCATGGAATTCTCCAGGCAAGAATACTGGAGTGGGTTGCCATTTCCTTCTCCAGGGGATCTTCCTCACCTAGGGATCAAACCTTGTTCTCTCTGTTTCAGGCAGATTCTTTACCATCTGAGTCACCAGGGAAGCCTAGTTCAGTTCAGTTCAGTTCAGTTACTCAGTCATGTCCGACTCTGCAACCCCATGGACTATAGCATGCCAGGCTTCCCTGTCCATCAACAACTCCCAGAGCTTGCTCAAACTCATGTCCATTGAGTCGGTGATGCCATCCAATGATCTCATCCTCTGTTGTCCCCTTCTTCTCTTGCCTTCAATCTTTCCCAGCATCAGGATCTTTCCCAATGAGTCAGTTCTTTGCATCAGGTGGTCAAAGTATTCGAGTTTCAGCTTCAGCATCAGTCCATCCAATGAACATTCAGGACTGATATCCTTCAGGACTGACTGTTTGATCTCCTTGCAGTCCGAAGGACTCTCAAGAGTCTTCTCCAACACCACAGTTCAAAAGCATCAATTCTTCAGCACTCAGCTTTCTTTATCGTTCAACTCTCACGTCCATACATGACTACTGGAAAAACCATAGCTTTGACTAGACAGACCTTTGTTGGCAAAGCAGTGTCTCTGCTTTTTAATATGCTGGCTAGGTTGGTCATAGACTTCCTTGGTGGCGCAGATGGTAAAGTGTCTGTCTACAATGCGGGAGACCCGGGTTCAGTCCCTGGGTTGGGAAGATCCCCTGGAGAAGGAAATGGCAATCCACTCCAGTCCTCTTGCCTGGGAAATTCCATGGATAGAGGAGCCTGGTGGGCTACAGTCCACGGGGTCGCAAAGAGTCGGACACGACTGAGCGGCTTCACTTTCACTTTCAGGTTGGTTATCACTCTCCATGGCTGCAGTCACAATCTGCAGTGATTTTGGAGCCCAAGAAAATAAAATCTGTCACTGTTTCCATTGTTTCCCCATCTATTTGCTGTTAAGTGACAGGACTGGATGCTGTGATCTTTGTTTTTGAATCTAACCAGAGATCAAATCTTTGTGCCATGCATTGGCAGGCAGATTATTAACGACTGGACCACCAGGGAAGTCCCTGCCTTGTCTTTTATATTAAATTTTCCCCATTATTTTTATTGTGGTAAAATATACATATTAAAACTTAACACTTTAAGCGTCTGTAACTACACAGTTTAGTGGCATTGAGGACATTCACATTACTGCATCCCTGCCACCGCTATCCATCTCTCAAATCTTTATGATCATCCCATACTGAAGCCCTATACTGATTAAGCAATAACTTCACATCCTCTCTTTTCCCCAGTCCCTGGTAACTATTGTTCCTCTTTCAGTCTTTGTTCTTTTTGCTTTTCATTTTTAAATGCTTCTATTGAGATATGCTTAAGCTTAGAGATTCTTTCTTCGGCCATGTCCAGTCAGGATCTCAGTTTCCCAACCAGGGATTGAGTTTGGTACATATCAGTGAAAACACGGAATCTTAACCACTTGACTTACCAGAAAACTTCCAGGAATGTCTTTATTATACAGAAGAGGAGCACAGACATAAAGTAAATGACAGAAAACTTGCTTACACACAGACTGAATTGCATACTCATATACACGACTACAAAGAAAATCTTACCTAAAACAAATCACATAATAATAATTCCTAATGGCAAAAGACACCACAAATTTTTCAAAAACCAGCAACTTCTTATAAAAATAAAAAAATATGTGCAATGTGAAAATGCATTTCAAACTCAGGTGCAAGAAAAGTGTGAATTTTTTTTTTTTTCTAAATTCAAGTGTCTTCATCAAAATTCCAGCTCTTAAGCATGCAGCAAAACTCCCCTCAGTTCTTATTTTAGGTGTCCTTCAGCTCTTTTACATAATTAGAAAACTCAAATGATCAGAATGTGTCCTAGTAAAACAGAAAGTTCAGTTTCTTTCTGTGTGTGTGTGCCCTGATTGGCATCATCACAGTTTCTAACCCTGTTATAATTTATCTGAATATTGAAAATAGTGTTGTTTGATTCTCACTTTTCAAACAGCTAATAAATTAAAATTTATTTGTATAAATTTTGTACATAGATATTTGCACATCTATGTTCAAAGCAGCACTATTCACAAACGGTGGACATGTTCACTAGTGAATGGAAGAATAAACAACATGTGGTATGTACCTTTGACAGCATATTATTCAGCCTTCAAAAGCAAGGAAATTCTAACATATGCTACGGTATGGGTGAAATTTGATATGCTATGGTATGGGTGAAACTTGAAGACATTACTCTAAGGGAAATAATCTAGCACAAAAGGATAAATAATTTTTACCATACTTAAATAAAATGAATGTGCATTATCTCAAGGGACACCTACATAAAGAATAAATTGCAATGGGAATTTAGGAATCGATAATGCTCACCTTATTAGTTTGGTTTTATTAAGGAGAGAGTACTAATGGGCAGAGGACAATAATCTTTTATAATCTTAATATGCATAAAGCTAGAAATTACTGTTTTGACTTATTTTAGGGAAGTCACGGGGTGGTGGCTGGATCTGGATTTCTTATGCAATAATGGGTAAGAGGAACAATTTGTGTAAATAATCATTGTTCTAGTTCCATGGCTCTAATTATAGAATAGGTATGGATATTATCATTTATCTGGAGAAAAAGAGATATGAATACATTATGGTGATTTCAGGCCTTAATTACTATACTATACTCTCATAAATATATTTACTGTATGTTGTAGAGCTCCAATATACTCGAGATGAAAAGGGCCCAAATGAGATGGTCCAGAGCACATGCCCAAGCTAGTCTATGTGGAGAACTTCTTCAGCTGATGTTTAGATGGTTGGCTTTTAGAGGAAGTCATGGTAATTCTCAAAAGTTTGATGGAATCCTCATTCACTCAGATATTACAATTTTGACTTCCAGGAGTTTCCATGTAAAGAAAGGTATCTAAAGGCTTGATTTTCTTGTCACTGAATGGGTTCTGGCAGCCCTGGGCCCAGGGCCTTATTGATAAGTGAGGACCTAGCTCTGAGTCTGAAGACAAGGAAGAGGATGGAAGACACGCATGGACTGGATTGAAGTGAAGTGTGCAAGAGCGACAGGCACTCCCGCTCCCATTCCCCTCTTCAATCCTCATCCCATTTTCAGTAAGTTATGGGGAATAATCATCAAACAACAAGGAATTTTACAAAGAGAGATAGAAATTGTTACCAAAACTGGACAGCTAGAATTCTTTTCTCACAGTGGATCTCCAGACTTTTGGAAGTGGAATTTTCTCAGATGAAGCAACAGCTACGGGAAGGTGAGGAAAAGAAATGGTGAATGAAAGTGTTACGCAAGAAAGTTTGGAATTGTTTTGTGAACAGTGATAACTAAGCTAAAAAAAAATGTGGGAGGGATAATTTGGAAAATTGGGATTGATATATATGCATTACCATAAAAAATAGATAACTAATAAGGCCCTACTGTATAACACAGGGAACTCTATTCAATACTTTGTAATGACCTTTATGAGAAAAGAATCTTAAAAGAGTGGATATTATGTATAACAGATTCATTTTTCTGTACAACTGAATCTAACATGACATTGTAAATCAACTATAATCCAATAACTAGTTTTTAAAAAAACACACACACACAAAAGAGAAAAAGCCAAAAATGTGGGAATCCACAGAAGTAGCATTGGACAATTGAAAAGTACTTTGAGGAGTTTGCTATTCTGAATATTTAGATGTTGATGCTAAGATAGGCAAGTGAAAGTCACTCAGTCGTGTCCAATTCTGTGACCACATGGACTATACAGTCCGTGGAATTCTCCAGGCCAGAATACTGGAGTGGGTAGCCATCCCCTCCTCCAGGGGATCTTCCCAAACCAGGGACTGAACCCAGGTTTCCCACATTGCAGGCAGATTCTTTACCAGCTTAACCACCAAGGGATGCTAAGATGGCTCCTGTTATGTTTATATCTTCAAGATCCCATGAGTATAGTGTTGCATGGAAAGAAGAAAACAAATGGAAATTCTATAAATATAGCACTAGGAAGATGAAGTTCATAATGTCTCAGGGCGGTCCCAATACTTCTTTTTAAAAAAATAATAATTTACTTATTTATTTGGCTTCACTAGGTTTAGTTGCAGCTCGCAGGATCTTCGATCTCTGTGGCATGCTGAATTTTTAGTTGGGGCATTTTTATGTTTATATTTGCAGCATGTAAACTCTTATTTTTGGCATTTAGGAGCTCATTCCATAACCAGCAATGGAACCTTGGCCCCCTGCATTCGGAGCCTGGCGTCATAGGCACTGGA
Source organism: Nanger dama (assembly GCA_917880005.1). Classification (NCBI taxonomy): domain Eukaryota; kingdom Metazoa; phylum Chordata; class Mammalia; order Artiodactyla; family Bovidae; genus Nanger; species Nanger dama. The sequence goes on from CAKJTW010000003.1 coordinate 77,780,956, forward strand.
CCACCATGGAAGTCCCTCCAGTTCTTTTAATTCAAATTGTGTCACAAGGAAGATCAGTCCAAACCCCGAAACCCCACATAAACATACCAGAGACACCTAGCTACAATGATGCACTTTATTATTTCTACTGAACCAGACATTCCATGACTACAACTTTGGAGCACACCTCAGCACCCATTTCCTAACAGCTTGCTGCTGGCCATCCTTTCCTTCAGGCATTCATCCTCACAGCACATTCAAAACGTGCTGAACTGTATGACTTGTTTGAAATCACATCTCAGAGCACTATATCTTAGCCCTGCCCACCTTTCCTTTGTCTGATGTAAGGAGAAAAAGGGCAGGTGGTGGATGACTAAAGCAAATGAGATCAAAATTTCCATTCTCAAGTTTGCTTGTAAGCATCAGTAAGGATAAGTTTCTATCTTCTAGCTCTAACGTCTTTCAGAATATACTTTAAGAATGGTGGGAGGAAGGTACTTTCCCAGTGGATGTCAACATACCAACCACAGATTCAGGGATAATTTCTCTGATATCATTTTGCCATCGACAAGTGATGAAGACCCATCCCTTCTCATAAGTGGAAGTGTATTCACAATCTGGCATCTTGATCCCACTTGTTAAAACACAATGCACTGCTTTTATTTTTTTCTGACTCGTGTAACAAGTCCCAACTTTTTCACCACAAGACATAAACGTGTTATGACAGATCTTTTCAATGTCCTCATACGATGCTTGAAGGAAGAAATGTTCCTTAACACAATAAAGCCTACGGTGAACATTTTTTATCTTCATTTCATTGCTACAGTATGTCGGATCATGTAATGGTCTTTTATGATCAATAATGACATGGGCTTTGAATAATTCCTTGGTAGGTGCTCTGGTAGGACTTGTACCATCTAAATGCTCTTCAAATTCTTTATCTGTCAAAGAACCATCAATTATCAGCTCGAATTTCAGTGGCTTCAGGAGCAGAAAGAGCAGAAACAGGGGCAGCATGTTGATCTGAGTCTCCATATTTCCCTGAAGGGAATACAAGAGAGAAGGGGTTATGTCCACTGTGAGGCTGTGCCTTCTGTTCCTGTGTACGGCCCATTCTACCACCTAATGCTGTTCTGAGCTCTAAGACTTTGGACAGTTTTAAAACTGACATCTCAGTTCTGTTTCAATACCAGGAGAATATTTACTCAAAAGTGACCTTAGAGGACCTATATTTAGTCTAGAAGACTGTGAGTAAGAGGGAAAAGTGAAGGAAGAAGGAGAGAAAACGAGAAAGGGATGGAGAGAGACCACGGTGAAGAGAATCAGAGAGAGAAGGTAACAAGGAAGAATTGAGGGGAGAGAGCAAGAGGGAGATGAAGGCCAGGAGAGAAGGGTAAATGCAGACAAGAGGTAGAGAGGGCAGTGGGGCGAGAGGCAGAGAGGAGGCGCATGTGCTCTCTCTCCTTCTGGAGTAAAGAAGTTCTCTCAAGTTCTCTTCCTGGAGTTAAGAACTTGCTCTGAAAAGAGCTGCACATGATCCCCCCCTTCCCCTTACCAACATCCTGCTTTTGTGAGGACCATCCTTCATCTTCTGACTTTCTCCTCTTGCTCATTTCTAAACACCCGTGCCCTTCTCAAGGGATCAAGCAAGACCCATCATGTCACGTGAGCACCTCTTGGAATTGTGGGTCCATATTACAGTCTCCTCTGCCTCCTCTCCCCACTGAGAAGAACTCTTCCACTCAGGTGCATTACTGACCTGGTGAGTCTTTTTCCAATCTTTTCTTTAAAGTAGACTTCATGTTTCCTTCTCAGGGTTTCCTGTCTCTAAATTCTTCCCATCCTGTGTGCCTGTCTGCCATCATGGTACCCTCACATCAGAGACTTCACAGTCACAACTTTCCCTTCCGTATGTGTGCGTCTCCGTGTCCATTCACCCCACTGGAGGAGCACTAATATTTCCCCAATACTTGTCATATACATGAGGAAGTATATTTGTCACACAAACATGGGAAACTGCATAGATGCCTTATATTTTTCAAGAATTCTACTGCTTTAAAATGAAATGGAAATATTAGTTTGGCACCTACTTATGAGACATGTCATTATAATGCTTCATGCTAATTATGTTAAGGATTTTAAGAAAAGCATTCCTTAAGGGAGCCTGGGCAGTAGTGACTTGTGGCCTAGAAAACAGACCCAAGTTCTAGACACCAGGGTGCAGTTTACTATAGTGGAAAATGTCATCACTCATAGAGGACTCCTGGGTCTATTGATCATTTTTTATTTCTATTTCAAATCTGACTGTTAAGCATTAATTCTCCTAAGAGGCTTTCTTCCCAGGGAAAGGCAAGTACTTTAGGTACACTAGGGAGCAAGTTTCTTGACCTGTCTTTGCCCATGGCCTCCTTGCCTCATTGAGTCCTTGTGTAACAGGAGGGAAAGGGGCAGGGCACAACTTCTGAAAGAATGACAAAACCAAGGACACAATATAAACCAATATAAGCCAATCAAATGGGACCAAGATGGCAGGCAAGACTAGACCTTGGTCTTCAAACAGCAAGTGAAATGACACACCCAGAGGTGCCAGGACAGTTCCAAAGCACTGTCAAAAGACCAAGGAGTGGGCCGGTGGCCAGAATCCCACCCCTCCCCCAAAATAGTTGGAATAGTCCTCCTACTCATTAGCATATGACATTACCCAGCCTATAAAAATTAATCATGCCACATTTCACAGCCTCACTTGCCCTCTGGATGGCCCACAATCCGTCTGTGGAGTATGCTTCTCTCTGAATCTGCATAAATCCATCTCTTACCTATCACTTTGTCTCTCACGGAATTCTTTCTGGGATGAGACATCAAGAATCTGAACTTCTTTAGGCCCTGAAACCAGGTACCGTGGATTTTGGATGCGTTTGAGTCCCAGCCACGTGGGTTCAAGCCCCAAACTGGGTTTTGGCTGGGTTTGAGTCCCAGCACATGAGTTCAAGTCGCAGTCTGAGGAAAACAGTTTCACTTGTATCATCAGTGCTTCAGAGAGTGGATGTGTTAAGGACTGGGCTGGAGAGATCCTGATACTGAGAATATTCACTTCCCCTGAGTGTCAGAGCTTGGAGTAGGAAAACAGAAAAGCAAGGTTGAACAGCTGAGATAAGTATATTTTTGAGGTTGCCGTTAAATAAAAGAAAAATCATAAATAACAATGGCTAAAATCACAGGCAATTATGTGCCAAGCACTAAGTTAAGCACTCTATATCCTCCCTCCTCCTGGTTATCATCATCCAAGCAAGCTTATGATAAAGATTTCTTTTAATATTGTTTTTGTTTTGATTATATTTAGGATCTCTTTGTGAAGGGATGTTGTCTGAAATCTTACTTTAGGTCTGGCAGAATCTTTTGGGTTCTTTTGTTTTGTTTTTTAATTTTTATTTTTTTAACACCAAAAACATTTTGTACTGGGGTATAGCCAATGAACAATGTAGTGATAGTTTCAGGTAAAAAGCAAATAAACTTAGCTATATATATATATATATATATATATATATATATATATATACACATAGGGTTTCCCTCATAGCTCAGTTGGTAAAGAATTTGCCTGCAAAGCAGGAGACTCAGGTTCGATTCCTGGGTTGGGAGGATCCCCTGGAGAAGGAAATGGCAACCCACTCCAGTATTCTTGGCTGGAGAATCCCGTAGGCAGAGGAGTCTGGCAGGCCCCAGTCCATGGGGTTGCAAGAGTTGGAAACGACTTAGCGACTAAACCAACACCACCACCATTCTTCCCCAAACACCCCTCCCATCCAGGCTGGCACATAACATTGAACAGAGTTCCATGTGCTATACAATAGGTCTTTATTGGTTATCCATTTTAAATATAGTAGTGTGTACATGTAGGTCTGCCAGAATCTTAGTTCAAGCCCTTGTGATAAGTCAGCTTGATTTCCACATTTCTGTTCTTCAGTGCTATTCTACGGCTTCTTTCAGTCTAATTCCCTTACCTGATGCTAGAGTGTACCTCCTTCCCTAGGCTGTCTTTGTAATCCTATAACAGACTGCCAGAAACAGACAGACCACCAAAGTGACAAGTACTAAAATAATTTCTGAGCCACTAGAGAGCTGTCTATGGGGTCACACAGAGTCAGACAAGACTGAAGTGACTCAGCAGCAGAGAGCTGTTAAAAAACAAACAGATCCACTTTCCACAAAGCCTAGCTGTGCTGCTGCAGGACAGTTTTCTGTTTGTTTGTTTTTCTTTTTAATAAATTCTACTATTCTCTTGCTAGAAGAGAAGTCCTTCACTGGGACAACCTGAGTAATTTTCTAATATTGATAACCCAGAAACCCTGACCAAGGTGGAGATGGATATCAATATTTGACTCCAGGGTGGATCCAGTTTGTAGATATGTGAGTAGACAAGTGGTGCTACAATCAGGTCGACTGGGGACACACATCACAAAGTACAGAGAAGAAGAAATCTGAAGATAGGAAATCAGAGAATGGGCCAAGAAAGAAACAACTACTCCTAAGTGTTGATGTGAGAGAGGGCACTCTGTGTGTGAGCATGTTCAAAAGCCATTCCTCACACCCCTGCTTTCACTCTCTCATCAGCTTCCTGAAGATGTCCCTTCAGCAGAGTGATCCCATTGGCACAAACCAGGGAGCTCTGCACACATTCCCAGAAAGGGGACCCTGGAGTCTCTGTGCCATCTTGGGCTGGAGAGAGCGGGACAGGGTGAGCATGGGCAACAGAGTTGAGGCTCCTGTAGCACCAGGGCCAGGGCAGCCCTTCATTTTGTATATCCTCTAAGCTCTTCATCCATTGTTTATGAATTCATGCTGTGGTTTCAAGCTTCTTAAAATCTTTGTTCACCCCCCACGGATATGCATTTTCTCTCACTCTATCTTACTTCTTTATGGATTTTTAAAAATTTAAACCTTTCATCCATCTGGAATTTATTTTGAAGTATAATGGGAAGTGGGTTTTTTTTCCACATGGTTTCTATGTAATCTCAGCACCAGTTCTTCAGGGAATAATATTTATTGTCTCATCTCTAATTTAAAAGTTACCTATGTGTTTAATAATTCTTTTTCTGACCATATTGTATTTTGAGCCTATGTTTACTATTCATGTGCCAACTATAAGCTTTTACTTATTATCATTAATAAAGAATGTTAATATGTAATGAAGCAATCCACATTCATTCGTCTTCTTATTCAAAAACTTAGTACGGGGAAACAGCAGAAAGTAAATTAGTGGCAGATTAAGGCTGAAGGTAGGAATAGAGATTAACCATCAATGGTCAGACAAAGACACAGACAGAGAAGGACAAAGACAAACACAGAGACAGAGAGCACAGAATAGACAGTGTGACGTACTCTCTCGCGATGTTTCTTAAGTTTTCTTCTGGTAATCTCACACTGCAAAATCGCTTTACTTCCTGTGTAATATATACTCGACGGTTTTTCATCCTACCTGATTAATCAGGATCTCTGTGAATGGACCCAGAAATTTGCACTTTAAACAAATTCACGAGGTGATACTCAACCCACTAGAGTTTAAGAATCGATTTCTTACTCTACATAAAAGTGTACTTATTATGAAGAAAACAGCCTCCTAAAGTGGCAAAAGTGCTAGGCTTTTTCAGTAAATGTTTCTGGATAGAGATCGAGATGAATTCCTTTCATCTTTTGGCTGTTGTGAATTACGCTGCTTTGAACATGGGTGTACAAACAGCTGGTTAGATCTAACTTTTCCTCTTTGTTTTTAAACTTGCTTGGGAGTGTTAAGGAAGCTTAGGTTTATAGACTGGGAAGGGCCTGAGAGAGTGTCTATCTAGAGTGTCTCCTCCTAAAATGTGGGTACTGAGTCCCAGATCAGGACTCTATCCAAAATATTTTTAAAAATTGAGATGAGTCAAAGTTTCCCTAGCTACATGAATATATATCTCCAAGGGATTATTCAGTGGTGTTTTCAATGTAAATCACTTTAAGAAGAAAAACAGGATTTGTAAATAGAATTTAATATGAGGCATTAATAGACAGTCATCATACAATAATTATATAGCCCCAACCACAGAAGAGAAAAATTAAATTTGCATCTTTCAAACTGGTAATTATTATACTTTCAACCTCATTGCTGGTGAGAGGGTGATTAGAGGGGAAAATCCTATATTCTGGTGACAGTGAAAACCTTGGCAAGTGTAATAAAATTTTTTTTAATCTGATACTTTCCCCCATTTTAATAGCTAAATTCTAAGTATCATAATTTAGATAGCAATGTGGACAGCAAGTTTTATTGCATAGGAACAAAAAGTTCAACTTTGAAAACATAAATGTCAATGAATTTAAGGAAAGTTTAAATTACCTTGGATATGTTCATGGACATGACAAAAATGCCACTACAATCATAACTATGAGGGCTAATATTTGAGACAATCAGTGTTCAATATTCATTGAATCATATATTCTTACAATGGGTTGCTTACCAGAATATGCAAATATTTTAATCAATAAAATTTTACAGAAGCAGAATATTCATAACATAGCAATGGGAGTGTCTGGTTACAAGTGACAGGAGTGCGGCTGTTCAAGATGGCGGAGTAGGACATGTGCTCATCTCCTCCTGTGAGACGGGAGGATGCTGGAACACCAAAAAAAGATACCCCAGGTCCAAAGACAAAGAAGAAGCTGCAGCTAGATGGTAGGAGAGGTGCAGTATGATAAAGTCAAATCCCATACCAGCCAGGTGAGTGACCCACAAATGGGGAAACAATAATACCAAAGTTCTCCTTCTGCTGTGAAGGTTCTGAGCCCCATGTCAGGCTTCTCAGTTTGGGGATCCGACAAAGAGACTGCGGATCTGACAAAGAGACTGGGGATCCCCAGGGAATCTGGCCGTCAAGGTCAGCAGGATTTGATTATGTGACTTCCACAGAACTGGGGGAACAGAGATGCCAGTCTTGGAGGGCACAAAAAAAATCTTACGAGCACCAAGACCCAGAGGAAAGGATAAGCAACTCCACAGGAGAGTAGAACCAAAACTACCTGCTAGTGTTGGAAGGCTTCCTGGGGAGGTGTGGGTTGGCAGGGGCTCAACACAGGGACAGGGGCCCTGGCAGCAGCAGGCCAGGAAGGTCCCCTTTGGTATTAACCCTCTTGGAGGTCGCCATTAACCCTACCATAGAGCCTCAGGCCAAACAACTACCAGGGAGGGAGTGATACCCCAATTAGCAGATAATTGGATTAAAGCTTTACTGAGCAAGGCCCTGCCCACAAGAGCAAGACTCAGTTTTTCCCATCACCAGTCCCTCCCATCAGGAAGCTTATACAGGCTGCTTAGCCTCCTCCATCAGAGGGCAGACAGAAGAAGCAAAAAGCAGAGTCCCACAGCAACTAAAAGGAAAAACACATTACAGAAAATTAACCATGATGAAAAGGAGAGTTATGTCCCAGATGTAACTGGGACACAGTTGGGAAAACAGTGGAGAAGATTCAAGAAAAGTTTATCAAAGACTTACAAGAACTAAAGAACAAGCAAATAGAGATGAATAATACACTAGATGGAATCAATAGCAGAATAGCTGAGGCAGAACAGATAAATGACCTGGAGGGCAGAATGGTGGAAATCACTGCCACAGAACAGAATATAGAAAAAAAAAAAAAAAAAAAGAAAAGAAACGAGATAATCTAAGAGACTTCTGGGACAACATTAAACACACCAAACATTCACATTATAGGGGTCCCAGAAGGAGACAAGAGAAAAGACCTGAGAAAATATTCAAAGAGATAATAGCTAAAAACTTCCTTAACATGGGAAAGGAGCTAGTCAACCAAGTCCAGGAAGCACAGAGAGTCCCAGGCAGGATAAACCCAAGGAGGAACACACTGAGATGCATAGTAATCAAACTGACAAAAATTAAAAACAAAGATAAAATGTTAAAAGCAACAAGGGGAAAACAAAAAACAGCATACAAGGAAACTCTTACTAGCTGATTTCTCAACAGAAACTCTACCAGCCAGAAGTGAATGGCAGGATATATTTAAAATGATGAAAGGGAAGAACCTGCAACCAAGAATACTCTACTGAGTAAGACTCTTGCTCAGATTTGCTGGAGAAATCAAAAGCTTTCCAGACAAGCAAAAGTTAAAAGAATTCAGCACCACGAAACCAGCTTTACAATAAATGCTAAAGGAACTTCTCTAGGCAGGACACACAGAGAAGGAAAAAACCTACACAAAATAAACCCAAAACAATTAAGAAAACTGTAATAGGATCATACATATTAATAATCACCCTAAATGTAAATGGATTAAATGTACCAACCAAAAGACATAGACCAGATGGGAGGATGAAAACATGTGCATGTACGCACTTACCACACTTCCACTTACCACATCACTCTGCTTGACCCCCAAATTGTATGTAATTATTTTATATTGTTAGGTTAATCATGTTCCCATCATGGCTTGCAATTGTTATTACTTTTTATTTTTATCTGGATACAGATTGTGAAAACTGATGAACATCTTTTCCTATTGTGATTATGTAACTACTCAATACCATTGTATCATGATTGATCAACAGAAAAATAGTAGAACTCTATATCACCAAAACTATGATTTAACAGAAAAACCTGTAATCACTTTTAAAAATCCAGATGCATATCAGAATTATCTTGAAGTTTTTTGAAAAATACAAATGCACAGGTGTTACTTTTTTCCCTCCAGAGCTCCAGATTAAGTGTCTAATGAGTGGTCATGTTTAAAGACAACTGGACTGTATGATGATCTTTTGCTTTTATCTAGTTTATTTCACTTTTTCTATTTCATATTCAGTGCTTCCATTTCATTTAGTTGATGTTTTCTAATTTTTCCAACTTAAAAAAATTAATTTATTTAATTGGAGGCTAATTACTTTACAATACTGTAGTGATTTCTGCCATACATTGACATGAATCTGCCATGGGTGTACATCTGTTCCCCATCCTGAACCCCCCTCTCACCTCCCTCCCCATCCCATCCCTTTGGGTCAACCCAGTGCACCAGCCCTGAGCACCCTGTGTCACGCATCGAACCTGGACTGGCAATCTATTTCACATATGATAATATACATATTTCAATGCTATTCTCTCAAATCATCCCACCATCGCTTTCTCCTACAGAGTCCAAAAGTCTTCTTTACATCTGTGTCTCTTTTGCTGTCTCATATATAAGATCATCATTACCATCTTTCTAAATTCCATATATATGTGTTAAAATACTGTATTGGTGCTTTTATTTTTGACTTACTTCATTCTGTATAATATGCTCCAGTTTCATTCACCTCATTAGAACTGATTCAAGTGTATTCTTTTTAATAGCTGAGTAATATTCCATTGTGTACATGTACCACAGCTTTCTTATCCATTCATCTGCCAATGGATATCTAGGTTGATTCCATGTCCTGACTATTGTAAACAGTGCTGTGATGAACATTGGGGTACACATGTTTCTTTTTCTTTCTTTCTTTTTTTAAATTTATTTATTTTAATTGGAGTCTAATTATTTTACAACATTACAGTAATTTTTGCCATACATTGATATGAATCTGCCATGGGTGTACATGTGTTCCTCATCCTGAACCCCCTCCCACCTCCCTCCCCATCCCATCCCTCTGGGTCATCCCAGTGCACCAGCCCTGAGCACCCTGTGTCATGCATCGAACCTGGACTGGCAATCTGTTTCACATATGATAATATACATGTTTCAATGCTATTCTCTCAAATCATAACTTTTTAAAATGTTCTTTCTCAAGCCTTTATGAAGAGTAGTAGAAAACTTTTATATACCTATATATAAATAATACATACAATATATACTTTAGAAAACTTATAAATTTTTGCCTAACTAAAAATTTTATGACATTTTGATTCTACTTGTTTGACTTAGTATGAACACAAGGCCAGATTTCTAATTTAAAAATAGATATGCAATGACCAACAAGGTTTACTGTATAGCACAGGGAACTATAGTCAATATCTTGTAATAACTTACAGTAGAAAATAATTTTTAAATAATATGTGTATATGTATAACCATCTTGCTGTGTACCTGAAACGTTTTAAGTCAACTATGCTTCAATAAAATATATATATTAAGAGAGGGGAAAAAAAACTAGCGACAGGAGGGCCAGAGAAACTAGTGACAGGAGGGCCAGGAGGACCTGTACTGACTCACAGAAACGGATGTCTGAGACACACAGCAGGATGAAGAAATCCAATCCTTCACTCTGTTTTCTCTCTCATTCCCCTCTGCTTTCTATGCTAGCTTCATCCACAGGCAGGGCCTCTCCACAGACTAGCAGAGACATTTCTCCAACACAACAAATATCTTTCCTGATTGGCCTCATTTCTGTCACGTGCATAAATCCAGAAACGTGAACACCCCTGATTGGCCCACCTGAAGCTCAGGTCCGTCTCTGAGAAGAAAAAGCAAAACCACAAGTTAAAACCCGAGTAGATTTGCAATTGCTGACAGAAAAGCTGTTCCCCTACAAGGCAAGCAAAGGAATGGACACCAAACACCAAATACAAAAGTAGCAAATGTCCATTTGAAAAAAACGGGGGAAAAAAATCAAAACACAGAAGATATCTGCAACGTGGTCCCAAATAATGTTTGAAATAAAGATTACATGGTGAGGGAGGCGAAGCCCTAAACATAACCTTATCCAACTGCTCTTTCTGAAGGGTTAATTTCTTATAGTGATCTTGAAATCTGTCAATTTCTCAAAATTAAAATAATTCTGAGGAAGTGTCATTGAAGAAATGTATCTTTAAGAGCTGGTTTGGGCATGTTATCCAATATTAAGTGCCAATTTCTCAGAATGCCACGTTCTTGTATCAGCGAACTCCTACCCTTTATCAGCATCAGATAATGTCAGTTCCTCAGTTTGGATAGTTAAACTACAAGAGAGAGTCTAAACAGTCCTTACAATTAAACTTAGCTTTGTGAGTAAACCCCAGAGTATTTCTCTAGTAAATTCTGGAAGAAAAATCTCACCTTAAGCAACTTTAAATTTATACTTTTTACTATCATATAGAGGCAATAATTGGAGAAGGCAATGGCACCCACTCCAGTACTCTTGCCTGGAAAATCCCACGGACAGAGGAGCCTGGTGGGCTGCAGTCCTTGGGGTCGCACAGAGTCGGACACGACTGAGCGACTTCCCTTTCACTTTTCACTTTCATGCATTGGAGAAGGAAATGGCAACCCACTCCAGTGTTCTTGCCTGGAGAGTCCCAGGGACGGGGAGCCTGGTCGGCTGCCGTCTATGGGGTCACACAGAGTCGGACACGACTGAAGCGACTGAGCAGCAGCAGCAGAGGCAGTAATTACGCTGCAGACCTTCAGCCCTGTAACTAAACTGAGAATGAGGTCAGTATGAGAAAACCTGGAGAACAATGTGATCCTTATGGGCCATTAGAGGATCAGTGGGTTCACTGAAATGCACACCTTTTGGTGAATTCAAGACATTTCTTCCCCCTTAGGGTCACTGTGATGGCTTAAGTATCTGGAGCTTCCAGAAGTGCACAGAGTAGACAGACACTAAGTAAGAGTGTGTCTCAGTAATTGAAAATCAACCTTCAGAGCACAAATGTAGAGTAATTTTAACATCTTATATTGCAAAAATGGAGTCAAACTAGGTCTCAGATGACTGAATTCTCTCTCAATTGTAGCTTTCTGCAAATTTATACTTGCTCATGCCCTGTTTAGCCTTTTTTTCTATGATTTTGCAAACATATTTAAAGATTTGCTGCATTGATATCTACTATATTTTCATGTAATGTCAGTGTGAATTTATTTAAAGGATTTTTACAGATCAGATGACAATGTAAGTATTTATTCATTTAGTTTTGGACACGCCAGGCACAGGTGGGATCCTAGATTCCTGATCAGGGATTGAACCAGCGCCCACTGGAGTGGAAGTGCTGAGTTTTAACCACTGAAAGTGAAAGTGAATTCATTGAGCCGTGTCCACCTCTTTGTGACTGTAGCCTACCCACCTCCTCCATCCACGGGATTTTCCAGGCAAGAATTTTGGAGCAGGTTGCCATTTCCTTCTCCAGGGTATCTTCCAGACCCAGGGATCCAACCTGAGTCTCCCACATTGCAGGCAGACTCTTTACTGTCTGAGCCACCAGCCTGGAGCACCTGAAATGTCCCTCAGTGTGAGTTTAGAAGGAAATGACTAAGATATCCAAGATATGGCCACTGGTTTGACTGATTTCATTACCTGGTCCTTCTGACAGATTAGGATTAGTAGAAACATAGAAGTATGGAATATGGTGGGATAGATTATCCCATAGATCTTCTTGGGAAGAGAATCATAAATCTAGTGAGACAATTGGCTGCCTATCAATAAAAACAACAACGTAGGTTCCAGTATTCATTCCACGTAGCCCATACACACACACACTGTCTCTCCCCAATGTATGTTGGACTTGAGATCAAAGTAATATTTAGAAAACATTAAGGATATTGATACAAGTATAGTAGCATATTTTTTTCATACTTAGGATTGAATAAGGTATGTTTTTCGTTTCTTTTCTTTTGGCCATGCTGCCCAGCAGGCAGGATCTCGGTTTTCCAACTGGGGATTAAACCCAGGACATGGCAGTGAAAGCATGAATCCTAGCCACTAGACTACCAGGAAACTACCAAGAATGTCTTTAGTATACAAAAAGAGGCACATAGGCATAAAGAAAATGATTGAAAGACTTGCTTACACACAGAGACTGAATTACATATCCATATACACAAGTGCACAGAAAACTTTGCCTGAAACAAATCACATAATAATAATAATGCCTATGGCAAAATACACCAAATAAATTTTTTTACAAACCTAGTTACATTTGGCTTAAAGTAAATTACATTTAATTTAAAAATATGTGCAGTGTGAAAGTGCTTCTCAAACTCAGATGCAAAAAAAGTGTGATTTTTTTTTTTCTCTAAATTCAACATATCTGCATCAAAATTTCAGCTCTCAAGGGTGGCAGCAAAATTTACCTTGGTTGTTATTTTGAGTTCCTTCAACCTACTTGGCTTCGCTGGTGGCTCAACTGGCAAAGAATCCACCAGCAACGCAGGGGAGCTGTGTTCGATCCCTGGGTTGGGAAGATCTCCTGGAGAAGGGAAAGGCTACCCACTCCAGTATTCTGGCCTGGAAAATTCCATGGACTGTACAGTCCATGGAGTCGCAGAGAGTCAGACACGACTGAGCAACTTTCACACACGCACATTCAACCTATTTTGGGCTTCCCTTGTGGCTCAGATGGTAAAGAATCTGCCTGCAATGCTGGAGACCTGAGTATGATTCCTGGATTGGGAAGATCTCCTGGAGAAGGGAAAGGCTACCCACTCCACTATTCTGGCTGGAGAATTCCATGGACTCTATAGTCCATGGGGCCATAAAGAGTCAGACACGGCTGAGTGACTTTCACGTTCAAACTATTTTACATAATTTTAAAAGTCAAATTATCTGAATTTGTGTTACTAAAACAGAAAGTTCCGTTTCTTTCTGTGTGTGTGTATTTTGATTGGCATCATTACAGTTTCTCATTGTTATAAATTATCAGTATATTGAACATAGTGTTGTTTGACTCTCACATTTCAAACAGCTAAAAATCTAAAAATTTCACTTCCTGGTATATACCTACAAGAGTTGAAACTAAGAACTGGAACAGATATTTGTACATCTCTGATCAAAGCAGCACTATTTACAATAGGCAAATGGTGAAAGTGTTCATCAGTAAATGGAAGAATAAACAATATGTGTTATGTACATTTAATCAAATATTATTTAGTCCTCAAAAGGAAGGAAATTCGAACATATGCTACAGTGTGGATGAAAGCGGAAGTCATTATTCTAAGGAAAGTAAACCATCACAAAAGGATAAATAATTTCACATTTAAGTAAACTTAATGTGCATCATCTCAAGGGACACTAACAAAAAGAATAAATTGTAATGGGATAATGTTCACCTTAGTAGTTTTGTTTTATTGAGAGGAGACTGTGCTAAGGGCACAGAACAATAATCTTTGCAATCTTAATATGCATAAAGCTGGAAATTACCATTTTACCTTATCTTAATTATATTATTAATAAAGCATGTTAATATGTAATGAAACAATCCACAGTCATTCCTCTTCTTATTCAAAAGTTTAGTACAAAGACACAGCAGAAAGTAAATGTATTCATCTGATAAACATTCATCAACTATCCTCACGAACTGCATTACCTTAGGGAATCTAGTGGGTAGGAGTCAAGATCTAGATTTTTATGTAATATTAGATAAGAGGAACAATCTGTGTAAATAATCATTGTTCTATTTCCATGGCTTTAATTATAGAATGTGTAATGATCTGATAATTTACCTGGAGAAAAAGAAATACATTATGATGATTACATAAAAATAAATATATTTATTGTATGTTGTAGAACCCCAAGATACTTGAGGTGAACATGACGCAAATGAGATGGTCCAGGGCACATATCCAAGCTAGCCTATGTGGAAAATTTCTTCAGCTGATGTCTAGAAAGGTGGTTTTGGAAGGTATCGTGGTGACCTCAAATGTTTGAGGGAATCCTCATTCACTCAGAAATTACAATTAAAAGTTATGAGTTTCAATGTAAAAATGCTGTCTAGAGGCTTGATTTTCTTAGTCACAGAATTGGGCTGTGGCAGCACTGAACCCTAGGCCCTTGTTGATAAATGAGGACCTAGCTCTGAGTCTAAAGACAAGGATAGGGAATGGGACATGGAGATGGGCATGTCCCATGGATGTCCCTGTGGAGATGGGGATGGAGGACATGTGCAGATTGGATTGCAGTGAAATGTGTAAGAATGATAGGCACTCTCCCTCCCATCTTTTCCCACTCCTTTTTATTCCACTTTCAGTAAGTTATAGGGAATAATGATCAAAGGATATCAAGGAATTTTGCAAAGGGAGGGAGAAGTTGTTACCAAAGCTAGACAGGTTTCTTTACTCATACTGGATCTCCAGCCACTTTCGGAAGTGGAATTTTCTCAGATGAAGCCACAGCAACAGCAAGGTGAGAAAAAGAAATGGTAAATGAATGTGACTATACCAGAAAGTATGGATTTGTATGAACAGTGATGGCTAAGCTAAAACAAAGATGTGGGAGGGACAAATTAGAAGATTGGGGTTGGCATATACACATTGCTATAAAAAGTAGATAACTAATAAGGACCTAGTTATAACACAAGGAACTCTACTCAATACTCTATAATGACCTATATGCAAAAAGAATCTTAAACGGAGTGGATATTATGTATAAGCATAATAGATTTACTTTTCTGTACACCTGAAAGCAACTGACATTTATATAGTAAATCAACTATAATCTAATAAATACTGAAAAGAAAAGAAACCAAGATGTGGGAATTCACAAAAGCAGCATTGGACAGCTGAAAAGTACTTTGGGGAGTTTGCTATTCTGAATATTTAGAAAAGGCAGAGGAACCAGAGATCAAATTGCCAACATCCGCTGGATCATGGAAAAAGCAAGAGAGTTTCAGAAAAATATCTATTTCTGCTTTATTGACTATGCCAAAGCCTTTGACTGTGTGGATCACAAGAAACTGTGGAAAATTCTGAAAGAAATGGGAATACCAGACTACCTAACCTGCTTCTTGAGAAATCTGTATGCAGGTCAGGAAGCAACAGTTAGAACTGGACATGGAACAACAGACTGGTTCCAAATAGGAAAAGGAGTACGTCAAGGCTGTATATTGTCACCCTGCTTATTTAACTTCTATGCAGAGTACATCATGAGAAACGCTGGACTGGAAGAAACACAAGCTGGAATCAAGACACCACCCTTGTGGCAGAAAATGAAGAGGAGCTAAAAAGCCTGTTGACGAAAGTGAAAGAGGAGAGCAAAAAGTTGGCTTAAAGCTCAACATTCAGAAAATGAAGATCATGGCATCCGGTCCCATCACTTCATGGGAAATAGATGGGGAAACAGGGGAAACAGTGTCAGACTTTATTTTTGGGGGCTCCAAAATCACAGATGGTGACTGCAGCCATGAAATTAGAAGATGCTTACTCCTTGGAAGAAAAGTTATGACCAGCCTAGATAGTATATTCAAAAGCAGAGACATTACTTTGCCAACTAACGTCCGTCTAGTCAAGGCTATGGTTTTTCCTATGGTCATGTATGGATGTGAGAGTTGGACTGTGAAGAAGGCTGAGTGCTGAAGAATTGATGCTTTTAAACTGTGGTGTTGGAGAAGACTCTTGAGAGTCCCTTGGACTGCAAGGAGATCCAACCAGTCCATTCTGAAGGAGATCAGCCCTGGGATTTTTTTGGAAGGAATGATGCTAAAGCTGAAACTCCAATACTTTGGCCACCTCATGAGAAGAGTTGACTCATTGGAAAAGACTTTGATGCTGGGAG
The DNA here is from genome assembly GCA_917880005.1 of Nanger dama. Lineage (NCBI taxonomy): Eukaryota > Metazoa > Chordata > Mammalia > Artiodactyla > Bovidae > Nanger > Nanger dama. The sequence goes on from CAKJTW010000003.1 coordinate 77,797,399, forward strand.
GGATTGGGGACTGGAGGAGAAGGGGACGACCAAGGATGAGATGGCTGGATGCCATCACTGACTCGATGGACATGAGTCTGAGTGAACTCCGAGAGATGATAATGAACAGGGAGGTGCTGGTGTGCTGCGATTCATGGGGTCTCAAAGAATCGGACACGACTGAGTGACTGAACTGAACTGAACTGAACTATGCTGAGATGGTTCTAGGTAAAGTCAGGTAAAGTCACTCAGTCGTGTCCAACTCTTTGTGACCCCGTGGACTGCAGCCCACCAGGCTCCTCAGTCCATGGGATTTTCCAGGCAAGAATACTGGAGTGGGTTGCCATTTCCTTCTCCAGAGATGGTTCTTGTTATATCTATATCTTCTTGTCCCATGAGTATTGTATTGCACGGAAAGAAGAGAACAAGTGAAAATTCTACAAATATACCAACTAGGAATGTGAATTTCACAGTGTCACAGGGGGTTCCCAACTCTTCTTTAAAACAAATTATTTATTTACTTCATGTGCCAGGTTTTTGTTGTAGTATTCAAGGTCTTGATCTTCTTTGTGGCATCCAAATTTTTATTGGAGCTTGCAGCATGTTTACGTTTGCGGCATGTAAACTCTTGGATTAGACATGCGGGATCTAATTCCAACACCAGAACAGAAACCCAGGGTCCCTGTATTGGGAACCTAGACTCTTAGCCACTGGACTACCAAGAAAGTCCCTTCAACTCTTTTTGTTTCAAGTTGTGTCATAGAGGAAGGTCAGGCAAACCCAAAACCCCACATAAGCATTCCAGAGACACCTAGCTACATCAATGCACTTTATTATTTCTACTGAACCAGAAATTCACATGAATACAACTTTGGAGCTTCCATTGTGGCTCAGCTGGTAAAGAATCTGCCTGCAATGTGAGAGACCTGGGTTCAGTCCCTGGGTTGGAAAGATCCCTTGGAGAAGGGAAAGGCTACCCACTCCAGTATTCTGAAGAATTCCATGGACTGTATAGTCCATGGGGTCGCGAAGAGTCTGACACGACTGAAGGGCTTTCACTTTCACTTATCAGGAAACATTTCCTATTCCTCTTGGTGCTGGCCATCCTTTCCCTGCAGGCATTCATCCACATACAAAATTCAAAGTGTGCTAAACTCTGTGACCTGTTTGAATCCATGTCTCAGAGCACTGTCTCCTAATCCAGCCCACCTTTCTTTTCCTTTGCCTGGTTTAAGGAGAAAAAGGGCAGGCAGTGAATGATGAAAGTGAATGGGATAAAAATTTCCATTCTCAAGTTTGACTTGTAAGGATCAGTGAGGATAGGATTCTATCTTCTTGCTTTAACATCTTAGAGAATATACTTCTAGAGGGGTGGAAAGAAAGAGGAGTGGAAAGAAAGAGGGGTGAATGATTCTTTATATGGCCAAAATATCAGTTACAGACACAGGGATAATTTCTCCAATATCATCTTCCCATTGACAAGTGATAAAGACCCATCCCTCCTTGTAAGATGATATGTATTCACAAAATGGCATCATGATCCCACTTGTTAAAACACAGTGCACTCCTGATATTATTTTCTGGCTCCTGTGACATTTCCTAATCCCATCTTTACATTGCACAAATATGTTATAACAGATCTCTTGAATGTCGTCATATGATGCTTGGAGGAAGAAATGCTCTTTAGCACAATAAAGCCTATTGTGAACACGTTTCATCTTCATTTCGTGATTGCAGTATTCTCGGTCAGTTAACGGCATTTCAGAATCAATAATGACACGGGTTTTGAATGCTGCCTTGGTAGGTGGTTTGGTAGGCCCTGTAGCATATAAGTCATCTAGATAGTCTTCTAATTCTTCTCGTCTTTCATCTGATAAATATGGATCATATATCCTCACAAGCTGCAGTGGCTTTAGCAGCAGGAAGAGCAGAAACAGGGGCTGCTTGTTGATCAGAGTCCCCATGTTTCCCTGAAGGGAATACAAGAGAGAAGGAGTTATGTCCACTGTGAGGCTGTGCCTTCTGCTCCTGTGCAGGCCCATTTCTACCACCTTTTGCTGTTCTGAGCTCTAAGACTTTGGACCATTTAAAATTTGACAACTCAGGATCTATTTCAATACCTGTAAAATATTTACTCCAAGGTGACCTTAGGGGAGCTATACTCAATCTAGAAGACTGTGGGTAAGGGAGGGAAAGGTGAAGGAAAACGGAGAGAAAAGGAGAAAGGCAGGGAGAGACAAACAGTGAAGAGAGAGAGAGAGAAGGAAACAGGAAGAACTGAGGAAGAGAGCAAGAGAGAGATGAAGGGCAGGAAGGAAGCGAAAGAGGACAAGAAGTCAAGAGGGCACTGAGGCAGGAGGCAGAGAAGAGGCTCATGCGCTCCCTCCTTCTGAAGTAAATGTATCTGTTCTCTTCCTGGAGTTAAGAACTTGCTCTCAAGAGCTGTACATGATCCCCTTTTCCCCCTCACCAACCTTGCTTTTCTGAGGACCATTCTTCATCTTGGGCTTCCCTCATAGCTCAGTCAGTAAAGAATCTGCCTGCAATGCAGGATACTCGGGTTTGATTCCTGGATCAGGAAGATTCCCTGGAGAAGGAAATGGCAACCCACTCCAGTATTCTTGCCTAGAGAATCCCATGGACAGAGGAGCCTGATGGACTACAGTCCATGGGGTCACAAGAGTTGGACACTACTGAGTGATTTCACTTCACTTCATTCTTCATCTTCTGACTTTCTCCTCTTGCTCATTTCTGACCATCAATACCCTTGCACAAGGGATCAAGCAAGATCCATCATGTCAAATGGACTCCAAAATGTGTGTGGATGGGTCTAAATACTGTTACCATCACCTCATTGCCTAGAATTGTGGGTCCAAGTTACAGTCTCCTCGGCCACCTCTCCCCACTCAGAAGAACTCTTTCACTAAGGTACATTACTGACCTTGTGAGTCTTCTTTAAATCTTTTCTTTAAGGAAGACTTCATGATTCCTTCTCAGGTATTCCTATCTCTAAATTCTTCCCATCCTGTGTGCCTATGTGCCATCATGGTACCCTCACATCAGAGACTTCACAGTCACAACTTTCCTTCCATATGTGTGCATCACCGTGTCTATTCACCCCACTGGAGGAGCACTAATATTTCCCCAATACTTGTCATATACATGAACAAGTGTTTTTACCACACAAATATGGGAAACTGGGTAGTTCCTTATAGTCTTTCAAGAATTCTACTACTTAAAAAGAAATGGAAATATTTAATATAGCACCTACTTCTGAGGCACATCTTTATAATGCTTCATGCTAATCAAGTTAAGGGACTTTAAGAAAAACATTCCTTAAGGGAGCCATCTTACCTGTCTCCTGGAGAAACCTGTACGGGGGTCAAGAAGCAACGGTTAGAACCCTGGATAGCACAACTGATGGGTTCAAGATCGAGAAAGGAGTAAGACAGGGCTGTCTTCTGTCACTCTGTTTGTCATGAGAAATGCTGAGTTGAATGAGTTACAAGCTGAAATCAAGATAGGCGGGGAGAATTATCAACAACCTCAGATGTGCAGATGATACCACGCGAATGGCAGAAAGTGAAGAGGAACTAAAGAGTCTCTTGATAAGGGTGAAGGAGGAGAGTGAAAGACCCACCTTAAGACTAAATATTAAAACAAAAGACTAAGATCATGGCACCTGGCCCCATTACTGCATGCCAAATAGAAGGGGAAATGTGGAAGCTGATACATTTCCTCTTCTTGGACTCCAAAATCACTGTGGACAGTGACTACAGCTGTGAAATCAGAAGACAATTGCTTCTTGGCAGGAAAGTGAGGACAAACCTAGACAAAAGCAGAGACATTACTCTGCTGACAAAGGTCCATACAGTCAAGACTATGGTCTTCCCAGTAGTCACATATGGTTGTGAGAGTTGGACCGTAAGTAAGGTAAAATGCCAAAGAGTTGATGCCTTCAAACCGTGGTGCTGGCAAAGACTCCTGCAAGTCCCTTGGACAGCAAGGAGATCAAAGCAGTTGATCTTAAGGGAGATCTATCCTGCATGTTCACTGGAAGGACTGATGCTGAAGCAGAAGCTCCAGTGTTTTGGTCATCTGATGCGAACAGATGACTCATTTGAAAAAGTCCCTGACACTACGAAAGAGTGGGAGCAGGAGAAGAGGGTGTCAGAGGATGAGATGGGTGGACAGCATCATCAACACAATGAACATGAACTCGGGCACACTCCAGGAGACGGTAAGGGACAGGGTGACCTGGCATACTGCAATTCACGGGGTCACAGAGTCGAAAATGACTGGGTGACAAAACAACAACAAAGGAGCTTGAGCAGCAGTGACCTGTGCTCCAGAAAATAGGCCCAAGTGCTAGACATCATGGCAGAGTCTACTACTTAGTGGAAAGTTTCATCATTCATAGAGGATTCTTGGGTCTATTGATCACTTTTTAATCCCTGTCCAGATCTGACTGTTGAGCAAGAATTCTCCAAGGGAAGCTTTCTTCCCAGGGGAAGGTAAGTACCTTAGGTACACTAGAGAGCAGGTTTCTTGGCCTATCTTTGCCCATGGTCTTTTGCCTCATTTATTCTTTGTATAGTCAAAGCTTCAGAGAATGGATATGTTAAGGACGGGGCTGGAGATATCCTGATACTGGGAATATTGACCTTCCGTAAGACTGGCAGTGCTTGAAATAGGAAAAGAGAAGAGCAAAGTTGAACGGCTGAATTAAGTGCTTTCTTGTGGTTGCCTTAAAGTAAAAATAAAAATCATAAATAACAATGCCTAAAATCACTGCAGATGGTGACTGCAGCCATGAAATTAAAAGACGCTTACTCCTTGGAAGAAAAGTTATGGCCAACCTAGATAGCATATTCAAAAGCAGAGACATTATTTTGCCGACTAAGGTCCGTCTAGTCAAGGCTATGGTTTTTCCTGTGGTCATGCATGGATGTGAGAGTTGGACTGTGAAGAAGGCTGAGTGCCGAAGAATTGATGTGCTTGAACTGTGGTGTTGGAGAAGACTCTTGAGAGTCCCTTGGACTGCAAGGAGATTCAACCAGTCCATTCTGAAGGAGATCAACCCTGGGATTTCTTTGGAAGGAATGATGCTAAAGCTGAAACTCCAGTACTTTGGCCACCTCATGAGCAGAGTTGACTCATTGGAAAAACTCTGATGCTGGGAGCGATTAGGGGCAGGAGAAGAAGGGGACGACAGAGCATGAGATGGTTGGATGGCATCACTGACTCGATGGACATGAGTCTGAATGAACTCCAGGAGTTGATGATGGACAGGGAGGCCTGGCGTGCTGCAATTCATGGGGTCACAAAGAGTCAGACATGACTGAACGACTGAACTGAACTGAAGATCATAGGCATACACCAAGCCCTGAGTTCAGCACTAAACATACATCATCATCCAAACAAGCTTATGATAAAGATATTCTTATAGCTTTTTTTTTTTGTTTAATAGTAAACAGTATCTCTTTGTGATGGGACATTGCTTCACATTTTACTTTGGGTCTGGCAGAGTCTTGGTTCAAGCCTTTTTTACAAGTCAGTCTGATTTTCACATCTCTGTTCCTCAGTGCTATTGTGTGACTTCCTTCAGTCTAGCTTCCCACCTGAGGCTAGAATATACCTCCTTCCCTAGGTTGACTTTGTAACTCTAGGAGGAGAGACTACCAGAAACACACAGACCACCAAAGTGGCCAGTACTAAACTCGTCTCTGAGCCACTGGAGAGCTGTAAAAAACATTCATTTTCCACAAAGCCTAGCTGTGCTGCTGCACAACAGTCTTCTGGTTTTTTGTTTGTTGAGAAGTCTTCAAATGGGGAAAACACAAGTTGTAAGTTCATTGACTCATCTCTAAGTTAAAAATTTACCTTATGCTCTGTAACAACCTAGACATGTGGGATGGGGAGGGAGATGAGAGGGAGGTTCAAGTGGAAGGGGAAAAAAAGTATACCTATGGCTGATTCATGTTGATATTTGGCAGAAAGCAACAAGATTCTATAAAGCAATTATCTTTCAATTAAAAAATAAAATAATTTTTAAAAGTTACCTTATGTATTTAATGGGGCTTCCCTTGTGGCTCAGATGATAAAGAATCTGCCTGCAAAACAGGAGACCAAGTTCAATCCCTGAATTGGGAAAATCCCTGGGAGAAGGGAATAGCTACCCACTTCAGAATCTTTGCCTGGAGAATTCCACGGAAACAGAGCCTAGCAGTCTACAGTCCATGGGGTCACAAAGAGTCAGACAAGACTAAGCAACTAACACTTTCACTTATGTATTTGATAATTCTTTTGCTGAATGATTCATAGGACTGGAAAAGGTTAGTTTTCATTCCAAACAAATGAAGGAAATGTCAAACAATGTTCAAATTACCTTTTTTTTTTTCATTTTTAAATAGTCAATTTAATTTTTAAATTTTCAATTTTAACATTGAAAAATGTTCAAATTGTGCTCATTTCTCATGCTAGCAAGGTGATGCTCAAAATCCTTCAAGCTAGGCTTCAGAGTTCATGAACCGAGAATTTATCATACATAGAAGCTGGGTTTAGAAGCAGAGGAACAGAAATCAAACTGCCAACATTCACTGGATTATAGAGAAAGCAAGGGAATTCCAGAATAACACCTACTTTTGCTTCTTTGACTACGCTAAGGCCTTTGACTGTGAAATCACAACAAACTGGAAAATTCTTAAAGAGATGGGAATACAAGACTACCTTACCTGCCTCCTGAGAAACCCGTATGCAGGTCAGAAGCAACAGTTAGAAGCAGACATAGAACAATGAATGGACTGGTTCAAAATTGGGAAAGGAGTATCTCCAGGGTGTATATTATCACCCTGTTTATTTAACTTCTATGCAGAGTACATCATGTGAAATGATCAGCTAGAGAAACCCAAGCTGGAATCAAGATTGCCAAGAGAAATATCAACAATCTCAGGTATGCATATGATACCACTCTAATGGCAGAAAGTGTAGGGGAGCTAAAGAGCTTCTTTGATGAGGGTGAATGAGGGGAGTGAAAAAGCGTTTTGTTGTGTCTATGAATGGACCCAGAAATTTGCGCTTTAAACAAATTCACAAGGTTATTCCTCTTTACTTTTTAAACTTGTTTGGGAGTGTTAAGGCAGCTTAGATTATAGGCTGGGAGGGGCCTGAGAGAGGCTGTCTGTCTAGAGCATTTTCTCCTAAAGTATGGGTCCTGACTCCCAGGTCAGAACACTCTATTTACAGTTTAAAAAAATTGAGACTAGTCAAAGGCTCCTTAGGTACATGAATATATATCTCTGAGGGGTCATTAAGTGTTTTCAGTGTAAATCTCTTTAAAGAAGAAAGGCAGGATTTGTAAATACAGCTTAATATGAGGCGTCAATAGACAATAATCATGTAATAATTTTATAGCCCCAACCAGAGAATAAAAGTGAAATTTGTATCTTTCAAACTGGTAATAACTATTACAGTTTCCAAATTCATTGCTGGTGAGAGTGTGATAAGTGGAACAACCTATCTTTCTGGTTATAGTGAAAACTTTGGCAAGTGTAATAAAAATTCTTTTAAAAATCTGATACTTTCCTCCCAATTTCAATATCTTGAATTCTATGTACCATATTTTAGATGGCAATATGGACAGCAAGTTTTACTGCATAGGAACAAAAATGTCAACTTCAAAAACAAATGTCCAAGAATTTAAGGACAGTTTAAGTTGCCATGGATATATTCATGGACACAACAAAAACACCACTACAATTGTAACTGTAAGAGCTAATATTTGAGATAATCAGTGTTCTATATTCATTGAATTATAGATTCTTAGAATGGATTATTTTCCAGACTATATAAATATATTAATCAATGAAATTTTCCAGATTCAGAATATTCATAATATTACAGCAAGGGGAATGTCTGGTTTAAACCAGACCAGGGGCAAGAGTGCAAAAAATTAGCTTAAACCCAAGAGGACCTGTACTGACTCACAGAGGCAGATGTCCAGGACACACAGCAGGATGAAGAAATCCAGTCCTTCACTAGACTCTTGTTTCTCTCTCTCACTCCCACTCTGCTTTCTGTGCTAAGCTCATGTGCAGGCAGGGCCTTTCCACAGAATGGCAGGGTAAATCATTACCACCTTTATAACACTATGTAGGGTCATTGAAAGATATGCCATCCTCTCTCACATTCATCCAACAGAGAAAATAACCTTTCTGATTGGTCTTGTTTTTGTCATGTGAATAAATCCAGGAATGTGAGTTCTCCTTTTTGGTCCACCTGAAGTTCATGCTTTTTCTGAGAAGGAAAGGCAAAATCACACAGTTAAAACCCCAGTAGAACTGCAGTTGCTGACAAAAGGCTGCTCCCCTGCAACACAAACAAAGGAATGGACGCCAAATACAAAAGCAGCAAGTGTCCATTTGAAAGGCGGGGGAATATCGAAACACAGAAGATATCCTCAACGTGGTCCCAAACAATGTCTGAAATAAAGATTACATAGTGAGGGAGGAGGAGCCCCAAACATAACCTTATTCAACTGCTGTTTCTGAGCAGTTTATTTCTTATTGTGGTCTTGGAAGTTGTCAGTTTCTCAAAGTTAAAATAAATAAATCTGAAGAAGTGTCACTGAAGAAATGTGTCTTTAAGAGCTGATTTGGGCATGTTATCCAATTTTAAGTGCCAGTTTCTCAGAATGCCACATTTTCATATCAGCGAACGCCTACCCTTTATCAGCATCAGGAAATGTCAGTTCTTTTGCTTGAATAGTTGCGTAAAAAAGAGAGTCTAAACACTCAGTCTTTAGAATTAGACTTACCTTTGTGAGTAAATCCTAAAGTATCTCTCCATTAAATTCAAGAGGGAAAAAAATCTCACCTTAGGCATATTTAAATGTATGCTTTTACAAACATATGGAGGCAATATTTATGTTTCAGGCCTTCATACCCATAACTGAGCTGAGAATGAGGTCAAAATGAGAAAACCTGGAGAACAATGCGATCCTTACGGGTCATTAGAGGGTCAATGTGTGTGTGTGTGTGCTCAGTCATGTCCAACTCTTTGCAGCTGCATGGACTGTAGCCTGCTAGGCTCCTCTGTCCATGGAATTTTCCATGCACAAATACTGAAATTGGTTGCCATTTCTTACTCCAGGGCATTATGCCAAACCAGAGCTTGAACCTGTGTCTCTTAGGTCTCCTGCATTGGCAGGTAGATTCTTACCATTAGTGCCACTTGGAAGTTCCAGAGGGTCAATGGCTCCACTGAAACACGGTTGTTGCTCAGTTCAAATCCTGTCTTCCCCTTGGGGGTCACTGTGATGTCCTGAGTATCTGAGCTTACAGAGGTGCACCAAATGGACAGAGACAAGGTAGAAATGAATTGTCCAAGGAGACACATGTGCTGTCAAAGCAAGAGACTTTATTGGGAAGAGGGGCCTGGATGGAGAGTAGTAGGGTAAGGAAACCCAGGAGAAATGTTCTGCCATGGGACTGCAATGTTGGGCTTTACGGTAATTGGGCTTACCTTCCTGGTGGAACATGTGTCAGTCAAGATGGAGTCCAGCAAGAAAGATTCCGGGAAGTTGTTGGGGCTTATGGACAGGAATCTCCTCTCTCTTTTTGATTTTTCCTGTATTCTTCTGGTTGCTGGTAACTTGTTGGTTTTGTATTCCTTACTAGACCCTCTAGTTTAAGATAACTCCTGCAAATGATTACTATGATGCTGGGCCAGGGTGGGCAGTTACAGTCTGTGATTCTGTTAGTGGTTCTAAATTGAAAGAAATTTAATTTAAAAATTTTACTTCTTGGTATATACCCAGAAGAACTGAAAGCAAGACCATGAACAGATATTTGTACATGCATGTTCAAAGCAGCACTATTCACAATAAACAAATGATTGAAGTGTTCATCAGTGGAAGAATGAGCAAATGACATGTGACATATACATTTAATCAAATATTCAGCTCAGTTCAGTTCATTTCAGTCGCTCAGTCATGTTCAGCTCTTTGCGACCCCATGAACCGTAGCACGCCAGCCTCCCTGTCCATCACCAACTTCTGCAGTCTACCTAAACTGATGTCCATTGAGTTGGTGATATCATCCAACCATTTCATCCTCTGTCATCCCCTTTTCCTCTTGCCCTCAATCTTTCCCAGCATCAGGGTCTTCTCAAATGAGTCAGCTCTTCGCATCAGGTGGCCAAAGTATTGAAGTTTCAGCTTCAACATTGATCCTATCATGAACAGCCAGGACTGATTTTCTTTAAGATGGACTGGTTGGATCTCCTTGCAGTCCAAGGGACTCTCAAGAATCTTCTCCAACACCACAGTTCAAAAGCATCAATTCTTCAGCACTCAGTTTTCTTTATAGTCCAACTCTCACATCCATACATGACTATTGGAAAAACCATAGACTTGATTAGACGGATCTTTGTTGACAAAGTGTTAAGGTCCTTTAATGGACCAGAAACTGGTGATCTGGAAAGAAAGTAAAAGAGAGAGAAAGAGGCTGATACTCCTTAGTTTACGCAGAAAACCAATAAAGCCCTCTGACACAGGGCTTGCACTGCTACACGTAGGCACTAGGCGCCCTCTCAAGGGGGTGAAGGCACAGTGCGCCTTCTCAAGAGGGTCTTAGAAGCCGGAGCAAGAAAGTGAGCTCAGTGGGCTTCTGTGCTCCAAAGAATTAGCCTGAGAGAGAGAGAGAGAGAGACACAGGGACCCAAGCTCTGATAGAGCGAAGGTGTTTTATTCAACATAGTGTGGGTATATATACTGTCTTACAAGGTAGCTATTTTCAGCAGAGATAAAAATCAAAAGTCCAGACTTACAAATTATCATAAGGCAATCCGTATCAAAGAGAGAGGGTTGTAAATAATCACTTTTACCATATGGTTCATAAAAAGGAAGAGGGTCATAAATAGTTACTTATCACTGCATGGAAAAACTAATGAAGGAAATCCATGCATTCCTAAGCTCTGGGAATAGTTTGCCAACTCCTCTTAATTCCTGAATATTCAGGAATGAATAAGGGACAGAAGATTCATGACAGATGCAAAACAGCATACCGGAAGCTTCTTGTTAAATGCTTCCTGACAGCGAAGTACTGTCTCTGCTTTTCAATATGCTGTCTAGGTTGGTCATAACTTTCCTTCCAAGGACTAAGCATCTTTTAATTTCATGGCTGCAGTCACCATCTGCAGTGATTTTGGAGCCCAGAAAAAAAAGTCAGCCACTATTTCCCCATCTATTTGCCATGAAGTGATGGGACCAGATGCCATGATCTTAGGTTTTATGATTCAGCCTTCAAAAGGAAGGAAATGCTTACCTATGCTACAATGAGCATGAAACCTGAAGCCATTACGCCAAGGGACATAAACAAGCACAAAAGTTGGAATAATTTTACCACAGTTAAGTAAAATTAATGTGCATTATCTCAAGGGGCTCTTAACATAAAAAATAAATTGTCATGGGAATTAAGGAAAGGATAATGTTCACTTTATTAGTGTGGTTTTATTAAGGAGAGACAGCTAATGAGCAGAGGATAATAATCTATTGCAATCTTAATACGCATAAAGCTGTAAATTACAGTTTTTACCTATCTTAGAAAATCTAGTAGGTCAGGGCCAAGATCTGGTTTCTTATGCAATAAGAATAATCTGTTATAATAGATAAAAGGAACAATCTGTGTAAATAATCATTGTTCTACTTCCATGGATCTGATTAAAAATGTGTAAGGATCTGATCTCTCATCTTGAGAAAAAGAGATATATTTTGATGATTTCTTGCTTAGTTACTACTATAACTAGTTACTACACCATATTCTCAAAAATATATTTCTTGTATGTTGGAGAACCCCAAGAGTTTGAGGTAAATATGGCCTAGATGAGATGGTCCACAGTACATACCTAAGCTAGACTATGTGGAGAACTTCTTCAGCTGATGTCTAGAAGGTTGACTTTTAGAGGATGCCATGGTGATTCTCAAAAGGATGGTGGGGTCCTCGTTTACTAGACATTACAATCAAAAGTCTTGAGTTTCCGTGTGAAAAGTTGTATCAAGAGGCTTGATCTTCTGGGATCTTTTACTTAGTCACTGAATGGGGTCTGGTAGCCTTGGGCCCTAGGCTCTGGGCCCTTACTGATAAATGAGGACATTAGCTCTGAGTCTGAAGATAAAGATAGGGAATAGAAGACACATTCAGATTGGACTGTAATGAAACGTGCAAGAGAGACAGGCATTCCATCTGTCCTCACTATGCCTTATCCCATTTTCAGTAAATTATAGAGAATAATGATAAAAAGATAATAAAGAGTTTTACAAAGAGAGAGAAGTTATTACTGAAATAGGACAGACTGATTTCTCCAACTAGATCTCCAGCATCTTTTGGAACTGGAATATTCTCAGATGAAGCCACAGTGACAGGAAACTGAGGAGAAGAAATAGTGAATAAATGTGGCTATGCCAGAAAGTGAGGAATTGTGGGTAGTTTTGTGAACAGTAATGTCTAAGCTAAAACAAAAATGTGGGAATCCACGAAAGTAGCACTGGACAATAAGAGTACTTTGGAGAGTTTGCTATTCTGAATATTGAGGTATTTGTATTTGAGGGGCTCCAAAATCACTGCAGATGGTGACTGCAGCCAAGAAATTAAAAGATGCTTACTCCTTGGAAAGAAAGTTATGACGAACCTAGATAGCATATTCAAAAGCAGAGATATTACTTTGCCAGCAAAGGTCCATCTAGTCAAGGCTATGGTTTTTCCAGTGGTCATGTATGGATGTGAGAGTTGGACTGTGAAGAAGGCTGATTGCCGAAGAATTGATGCTTTTGAACTGTGGTGTTGGAGAAGACTCTTGAGAGTCCCTTGGACTGCAAGGAGATCCAACCAGTCCATTCTGAAGGAGATCAACCCTGGGATTTCTTTGGAAGAAATGATGCTAAAGCTGAAAGTCCAGTACTTTGGCCACCTCATGCAGAGTTGACTCATTGGAAAAGACTCTGATGGTGGGAGGGATTAGGGGCAGGAGGAGAAGGGGACGACTGAGGATGAGATGGCTGGACGGCATCACCGACTCGATGGGTGTGAGTTTGAGTGAACTCCAGCAGTTGGTGATGGACAGGGAGGCCTGGTATGCTGCGATTCATGTGGTTGCAAAGAGTCAGACACGACTGAGTGACTGAACTGAACTGAACTGAACTGAACTGATGTTGACCTGGTTCCTGTTAGAATCCTATACTATCCTGTTCCCATGAGTATTGTGTTGTATAGAAAGAAGAGAACAAGTGGAAATTCTACAAATATAGCACTAGGAGGAAGAATTTCAGAATTTCTCAGGGGTCTCCCAATTCTTCTTGTTTCAAATTGTGTCACAGAGAAAGATCAGTCCAAACCCAGAAACCCCACATAAGCATACCAGACACACCTCACTATGTTAATGCACTTTATTATTTCTATTGAACTGGAAATCATTTCCAATTCCTCTTGGTGCTGTTTATCCTTTCCTGCAGGTATTCATCCTCAAATCATGTTCAAAATGTGCTAAACTCTGTGACCTGTTTGAAACCACACCTCAGAGCACTATCTTTTAACCCAGCCCACTTTGCCTGGTCTAAGGGAAAAAAGGCAGGCAGTGAATGATGAAAGTGAATGGGATCAAAATTTCCATTCTCAAGTTTGACTTGTAAGGATCAGTAAGTATAGTATTCTTTCTTCTTGCTTTAACATCTAGAGAATATACTTCTAGAACTGTAGGGAGAGGATACTATCTTGGTGGATGACACTTTACTTTTTAATAATATCAATTACAGAATCAGGAATAATTTCTCCAACATCATTTCTCCATTGATAAGTGATAAAGACCCATCCCTCCTTGTAAGATGATCTGTATTCACAAAATGACATCATGATCCCACTTGTTAAAACACAATGCACTCTGGCTATTACATTCCAGCTCCTGTGACATTTCCGAATCCCACTGCTACATTGCACAAATGTGTTGTGACAGATCTGTTGAATGTCCTTATATGATGCTTGGAGGAAGAAATGCTCTTTAACACAATAAAGTCTATTGTGAGCACATTTCATCTCATTTCATCATTATAGTGGTCTGGATCAGTTAACGGTCTTTCAGAATCAATAATGACATGGGATTTGAATGTTTCTTAGGCAAGTGGTCTCATATAAGTTATCTAAATGGTTTTCTAATCTTTCTCATTGTTCATCTGATAAAGATTCATCATATATCCTTATGAACTGCAGTGGCTTCAGCAGCAGAAAGAGTAGAAATAGGGGCTATATGCTGATCAGAGTCCCCAAATTTCCCTGAAGGGAATACAAGTGAGAAGGAGTTATGTCCACTGTGAGGCTGTGCCTTCTGTTCCTGTGCAGGACTCATTTTTACTACCTCTTGCCATTCTGAGCTCTAAGACTTTGGACTATTTTAAAATTGACAACTCACAATCTATTTTAATACCTGTAAAATAAAAGGGACCTTAGAGGAAATTCTCCAAGCCAGGCTCCAGCAATACGTGAACCATGAACTTCCAGATGTTCAAGTTGGTTTTAGAAAAGGCAGAGGAACCAGAGATCAAATTGCCATCATCTGCTGGATTATGGAAAAAGCAAGAGAGTTCCAGAAAAACATCCATTTCTGCTTTATTGACTATGCCAGTCTTTGACTGTGTGGATCACAATAATCTGTGGAAAATTCTGAAAGAGATGGGAATACCAGACCACCTGACCTGCCTCTTGAGAAACCTATATATGCAGGTCAGGAAGCAACAGTTAGAAGTGGACATGGAACAACAGACTGGTTCCAAATAGGAAAAGGAGTACATCAAGGCTGTATATTGTCACCCTGCTTATTTAACTTCTATGCAGAGTACATCATGAGAAACGTTAGGCTGGAAGAAGCACAAGCTGGAATCAAGATTGCTGGGAGAAATATCAATCACCTCAGATATGCAGATGACACCACCCTTATGGCAGAAAGTGAAGAGGAACTAAAAAGCCTCTTGATGAAAGTGAAAGAGGAGAGCGAAAAAGTTGGCTTAAAGCTCAACATTCAGAAAACGAAGATCATGGCATCTGGTCCCATCACTTCATAAGAAATAGATAGGGAAACAGTGGAAACAGTGTCAGACTTTATTTTGGGGGCTCCAAAATCACTGCAGATGGTGATTGCAGCCATGAAATTAAAAGACACTTAGTCCTTGGAAGAAAAGTTATGACCAACCTAGATAGTATATTCAAAAGCAGAGACATTACTTTGCCAACAAAGATCCATCTAGCCAAGGCTATGGTTTTTCCTGTGGTCACGCATGGATGTGAGAGTTGGACTGTGAAGAAAGCTGAGCACTGAAGAATTGATGCTTTTGAACTGTGGTGTTGGAGAAGACTCCTAAGAGTCCCTTGGACTGAAAGGAGATCCAACCAGTCCATTCTGAAGGAGATCAGCCCTAGGATTTCTTTGGAAGGAATGATGCTAAAGCTGAAACTCCAGTACTTTGGCCACCTCATGAGAAGAGTTGACTCATTGGAAAAGACTCTGATGCTGGGAGGGATTGGGGGCAGAAGGAGAAGGAGACGACAGAGGATGAGATGGCTGGATGGCATCACTGACTCGATGGACATGAGTCTGAGTGAACTCTGGGAGTTGGTGATGGACAGGGAGGCCTGGTGTGCTGCGATTCATGGGGTCGCAAAGAGTCGGACACGACTGAGTGACTGAACTGACTAAGTAACTAGAGGACATCTGTCTAGAAGACTGTAGGTAAGAGAAGGAAATGTGAAGGAAGAAGGAGAGTAAAGGAGAAAGGGAGAGGGTGGGGGGAAAGGTGAGAAGAGAGAAAGAAGGTAACAAGGAAGAACTGAGGAAGAGAACAAGAGAGAGATGAAGGCTAGGAGGGAAGAGTAAAGAAGGACAAGCCATGGAGAGAGCAGTGGGGTGAGAGGCAGAGAGGAGGCTCATGTGCTCCCTCCTTCCAAAGCAAATGCATCTGTTCTCTTCCTGGAGTTAAGAATTTGTGCTGAGAAGAGCTGTACTCGATCCCTACTTCCCCTCACCAACATCCTGCTCTTCTGAGGACCATTCTTGATCTTATGACTTCTTCCTCTTGCTCCTTTCTGACCATCAGTGCCCTTCACAAGGGATCAAACAGGATCCATCATGTCACATGAGCACCAAATGCTGTGTGAATTGGTGTAAATACTGTTACCATCACCTCACTGCCTGGAACTGTTGGTCCATGTTGTAGTCTCCTCTGCCTCCTCTTCTCGCTCAGAAGAGCTCTTCCACTAAGGTGCATTACTGAGCTTGTGAGTGTTCTTCCCATCATTTTTTTTTTTTTTTTAAGTTAAACTTCATGGTTTCTTCTCAGGTTTTATACTCCTAAATTCTTCCCATCCTGTGTGCCCTTCCGAAGATATAAATCTCATCATCAGAAATTGCAGTCATGACCTTCCTTTCCTCTGTGTGTCTCCATGTCTATTCACTCCACTGTGCTGCTGCTGCTGCTAAGTTGCTTCAGTTTTGTGCGACTCTGTGCAACCCCATAGAAGGTAGCCCACCAGACTCCCCCGTCCCTGGGATTCTACAGGCAAGAACACTGGAGTGGGTTGCCATTTCCTTCTCCAATGCATGAAAATGAAAAGTGAAAGTGAAGTCACTGAATCGTGTCCAACTCCTAGTGACCCCACTGACAGCAGCCTACCAGGCTCCTCCGTCCATGGGATTTTCCAGGCAAGAGTACTGGAGTGGGGTGCCATTGCCTTCTCCACAAAGGAATGGATACAAATACAAAAGCAGTGAATGTTCATTTGAAAAGTCAAGGAAAAATCAAAATCTGCAACCTGGTCCCAAATAATGGAAAAGATTACATGGTGAGGGAGGGGGAGCCCTAAACAAAACCTTGTGGGGCCCTAAATGGGAAACCTTAAAAACAAAGGGGCTAGCTTTGTGGTCGAAAACCTAAGATGGCGCCTGGCGGAAGAGATGGGGGCGGGGTCTATGTTGTCTGTCAAAGTTTTTAATTGGCTCTCTTGATTTCTGTGCACATAGACAGTGTGTGATCTCTATAGACTCCTGTTATAATGAAGGTGACAATTTGACCTTTAATGTGATTGGTGCAACTATGGAAAGTCCCTCCTAAAACCCTCCTGTTTGTCTATATAAGTTGGGTGTTTGCAACAATAAAGCGGAACTGCTTCGTCGGAACCCCTGTTGCATCTGATTGTCTCTCGCTCTCCGAGGGGCTGGGTTGGCGGACAGCAGGCTCACCTCTCCTCCGGAACCCCTCGGCTTTGCTGAGGGAGGTTCCACTGCCTCCGTTCTTTCTGCGGGAGCCCCCGCAAAACCTTACTCAGCTGCTATTTCTGAAGGGTTAGTTTTTAATTATGATCTTGAAAGTTGTCAAATTCTCAAAGTTAAAATAAATAATTCTGAGGAAGTGTCATTGAAGGCATGTATCTTTAAGAGCCAGTTTGGGCATGTTATCCAATATTAAGTGCCAATTACTCAGAATGCCATATTTTATATCAGCAAACTCCCATCCTTTATCAGCATCAGGAAACATCAGTTCCTTAGCCTAAATGGTTGAGCAGCATCAGGAAACATCAGTTCCTTAGCCTAAATGGTTGAGCAAAGACAGTCGAAACACCCAGTCCTTATAATTGGACATACTTTTGTGAGTAAATCCCAGAGTATCTCTCCATTCAGTTCAGGAAGAAAAGCCGCACCTTCGGCAGCTTTAGATTTACTTTTCACAAACATAAGGAGGCAATATTTATGCTTCAGACCTTCGTATATATAACCAAAGTGAAAATGGGATTAGTTTGAGAAAACCTAGAGGGAAATATCAGTCTTGTGGCTCATAATTTAGCACATGTCTTCCCCTTAAGGTCACTGTGAAGACTTGAGTTTCTGAGCTTCAGAGGTACACAGAATGGATAGACACAAAATAAGTCTTCAGGAACTGAAAATCAACCTTCAGAGCACAAATGTAGAGTAATTTCAACATCTTATTTAGCAAAATGGAATAAAAACCAGGTCTTAGATGAATAAAATCTCTCAGTTGATTGCATTTTCCTGCAAATCTATACTTACTCATGCCTTGCCTAGTTGCTCATTGTATGAGTCTAAAAAATATTAAAAAAATTTTTTCTCTCTGTCATTTCAAAGTGAGTTTATAAGGTACAGACCAAGGTATTGCCACTGGTTTGTTTTGATTTTATAATTTGCTCCTTGACAGATTAGGAATAGCAGGAATATGAAAGTATCAAATATGTTAGGATAGAGAATCTCATTTTTCTTGAGAAAAGGAAAATACATCTGGTGAGACAAATGTTATATATCAAGAAAAAGTAACACAGTTTCCAGTGTTCATTCCACACACCACACACATGCGTACACACAAACACACACAAAAACTCACTCCCCAATGTATAGTGGACTAGAGATCAAAGTAATATTTAGAAAACAACAATAAAGATGCTGATGCAATTATATTATAGTATTTTACATAATTTTGGAATTAGTAAGGAATATCTTTGTTCCACAAAATAGGCATACCAGCATAAAGAAATTAAAGATTGAAAGACTTCCCTACATGCACATAGGCTGAATTACATATCCATATATGAGTACACAGAAAATTTTACTGAAACATATTGCATAACAATATTTTCTAATGGCAGAAACCACCAAAATTGAATTTTAAAAACAAACACTAGCTTAGAAAACAATTTTTAAATATGTATAATATGAAATTACTTTCTAAACTTAAATACAAGAAAAGTAAAAATTTCTTTTCTAAACTCAATATATCTGCATCAAAATTCAGCTCAACGGTGGCAGCATTTACCTCGGTTCTTATTTATGTGTCTTCTTTCTTTTATATGTAATTAGGAAAATCAAATCACCTGAATTTGTCCTAAAACAGAAAATTTAGCTATTTTTTATGTCAGTATTTCTTGACATTATCACAGTTTCTCTTTCTGCTAAAAATTATCTGAAATAAATTATCATCAAGGTAAAAGAAATATATCCCAAACCATAAAGATGGCATAGTGTTAGTTGTGAAATTTTAATTTTGCTCTAATAATTACATGATATGATTACTTTATCATTAAATTCTCTGTGGAAATGAAAGGAAAATTGTCTGAGTATTGAGCACAGTATTGCTTTGTTTTCACATTTCAGATAGCTAAAGAATTAAATTGAATATAAATCCCATTAACATACATTTTAACCATCAAAACCCTCAAATTCTCAGGGACACTTTCTCACATTATAGAAATAAAGAATTTCTTTCTTTCTTTTCCAATATTCTACAGCAATAAAAACAAAATGCCAATTTTTGCCTCAATGAAGTATCTTTGTGTCCTGTGAAATTTGTACTCGACCCACCCATTTTCTAGCTTTTGCATCACTAGCTGCAGATATTCATCAGCAGTGCAGCTGTACTATGACATAACTATTTTCCCAGTAGAAAAGCCGAAACAGATCACATAGCTCCAAAAATGTGTAGGGAACCAGTTGAATATAATAATATTTTAGACTTGGTTTCAAAATAATTTTTATAAGGACTAATATAATCTTCCAACTGAGTTGGAAAAACATGAATCTAATCTACCCTCTCACCCTAAGGAATTTTAAAAACTGACAAAATGCTGGGAAAAAGTTGTTTTCAAGACACCGAACATTAGGCAACAAAATACACTGATCTTGAAAGACAGGAACATGGTGAGCCCTGTGATATATTCAACTTACTGTCTTGAGAAAACTTTCAGGCAAAATAAAGGGGCAGTGCGCTTAGGAAGAGATGGAAGACTACCTGAGCTGAAGAGATGAAACTGAGGAAGTGAAGAGATTGAGGAAACACGAGTTCATAAGACAAAGTACCAGACATGAGACAGCTGCCTCAAGACAGAAACTTGGAGATCTGTGAAGGGTTCCCCTCGGGTATTCAGCAGAGTATTCCTGATCACACGTGTGGGAGAAAATCACCTGAGGCTGGGAAAGAACCACCTATAAGGACCAGAGGGAATAGTACTTACTCCCACTAGCAAGGCTGGAAAATGTCAAAATTCAGGAGCATTAGGTCGAGTGCGCAGGAAGGCTTTGCCTCAGTAGAGGGAAATAATTAGCCCTAGACTGTTACTGGGCTCTACTGATGGCTCAGTTGGTAAAGAATCCGCCTGCAATTCAGGAGATCCCGGTTCAATTCCTGGGTCGGGAAGAACCACTGGAGAAGGGATAGGATGCAGTGTTCTTGGGCTTCCCTTGTGCCAAGAACCACCTATAAGGTAAAGAATGTGGAACTGTGTATAGAATGTGGAAGAACCTTATAAAGAATGTGGAACCTTCCTTAAGGAACTACCTATAAGGTAAAGAATCCACCTGCAATGTCGGAGATCTGGGTTCAGTCCCTGAGTTGGGGAAGATCTCCTGGAGAAGGGAAAGGCTACCCACTCCAGTATTCTGACCTGGAGAATTCCATGGACTGTATAGTACATGGGATCACAAAGAGTCAGACACAACTGAACAGCTTTCACACTCAAACTATTGCTGCTCTGTACTTGTCTAACAAATCAAAAGGTACAACATGATTCCAAATAGCTTATGTGTATCCCAGAAAAATGTTCAAGAACATTTATAGAAATACAAAAATAGCCACACAAAGTAAACAAACAAGGTAAAATTCAGTATCTGGCATCCAGTCAAAGATCTCACTAAGCATGAGAGGAAACAAGAAAACACAAATCATCATGAAGAAAATAATCAATTAATTGACATTGACCCAGAACACATACAGAATAAAATACTAAAACCATGAGTGTTTTATGTACTCACTCAATCAGTTTAGTCACTCGGTCGTGTCTGACTGTTTGTGACCCCATGAACTACAGCATGCCAGGCCTCCCCGTCCATCACCAACTCCCGGAATTTATTCAACCTCATGTGCATTGAGTCAGTGATGCCATCCAACCATTTTGTCCTTTGTGATCCCCCTTCTCCTCTCACCTGCAATCTTTCCCAGCATCAGGGTCTTTTCAAATGAGTCAGCTCTTCACATCAGGTGGCCAAAGTATTGGAGTTTCAGCTTCAGCATCATTCCTTCCAATAAACAGTCAGGACTGATTTCCTTTAGGATGGACTTGTTGGACCTCCTTGCAGTCCAAGGGACTCTCAAGAGTCTTCTCCAACACCACAGCATCAATTCTTCCCTACTCGGCTTTCTTTATGGTCCCTCTCTCACAGCCATACATGACCACTGGGAAAACCATAGCCTTGACTAGATGGACCTTTGTTGGCAAAGTAAAGTCTCTGCTTTTTAATATGCTGTCTAGATTGGTCATAACTTTTCTTCCAAGGAGTAAGCATCTTTTTATTTCATGGTTGCAGTCACCATCTGCAGTGATTCTGAGCACCCCAAAATAGTCTGCCACTGTTTCCACTGTTTCTCCATCTATTTCCCATGAAGTGATGGGATCAGATGCCATGATCTTTGTTTTCTGAATGTTGAGCTTTAAGCCAGTTTTTTCACTCTCCTCTTTCACTTTCATCAAGAGACTCTTTTATGTACTCCTTGTATGCAAAAGGGATTCCTTGGTTGCTCAGATGGTAAAGAGTCTGCCTGTAATGTAGGAGACCTGGGTGTGATCCCTGGGTTAGGAAGATCCCCTGGAGAAAGATATGACAACCCACTCCAGTATTCTTGCCTGGAAAATCCCATGGATGGAGGAGCCTGGCCGACTACAGTCCATGGGTCACAAAGAGTCGGATATGACTGAGTGACTTCACTTTCGCTTTTCACTTATGTGCAAAAAGTTAGATTCATGAACAATGTAAAAACCCCAGAGACAGGATCAAGATGGTGAAGTAGGAAGACCACAAGCTTACCTTCCCACTAGAACACATCAGACCTACAACTACGTAGAGAGGCACTTTGGCTGCAAATGACTTGAAGACTAGCAGAACGGTTCTTCTACAACCAAAGCTGTGAAGAAAGGACTGCAAGGAGTCTGGTAGGAGGGGGAAATGCAATCTGAAACCAAGTGGGACCCTGTAGAGGCCTCTTTGTCTTCCATTTCTCATAGGCAAGACTCCAGCCTCCCTGGCCTTCCCTGAGTTCCAAAGGGCAGATTGCTAATCAAGAGGGAGGAGCAGCCAACAAGCCACCTGAAAACTTGAGAAACTCATCAGGATTAAAAGACTCAACCATCTGAGACCTGCATACACCCTAAGCTTGTCAGCAACCCCATCCTTGGGGACTGTTGTCATAAAACTCTTCATCAACTCCTCCTGGGTAGGGACACATAGTTTCTCAAGCCAGGAGCAGTGTTCCCTTTTGCCTGGCAAAGTAATAAAGCTATCCAAAAGGCAACCAAAACTGTCTCTGAGATTTGATTTGGCACTGGTGTAGACAGAAGCTGAGCTTTCAGCACCAAATCTCATCAAGACCTGTTAGTGACACAGAATAGGAAGGAGATATCACAAACTTGAAGATCCTCTCAGAGGAGTGACAGAATGAGTCATATATTAGACACCCCAGCACTGGGGCCTGACACTGAGAAGATTAACCCCTTTAGTTGGTTTCAAAACCAGTGGGACTTGGTCCCCTGCTAAGAAACTGAGTTTCCACTACTGAAGAGTGAGAACAAAGAGTCTTCCCTGGTGATCCAGTAGCTAAGACTCAGCTTGCAGTGTTCAAAGATTCTGAATGATGCTATGAAGATCGAAGGTCCTGAGTGCAGCAACTAAGATCCAGTGCAGCTAAATGATTGAGTAAAGAAATGTTTTTTTTTAAAGAGTCAGGACAAAGACTTTCTTGTTTTCAGTCCCAGTGCAGAGACACCAAATTGATAACTGCCTAATATGCTGACCAGCCTGCCAGGACCTACCCAGTGTGCCCTCCAACACACATGGGGCTCCTGCTCTATCTCCTGCTCCAGTGCTGCTCCCCATTGCTCAAACTCATGTCCACTGAGTCAGTGATGCTACCTAACCATCTCATCTTCTGCTGCCCCCTTCTTCTTTTGCCTTCCATCCCTCTCAGCAACAGGGTCTTTTCCAGTGAGTCAACTCTTCACATCAGGTGTCCAAAATACTGGAGCTTCAGCTTCAACACAGTCCTCCCAGTAAATATTCAAGGTTGATTTCCTGTAGAATTTACTGGCTTGTTCTTGCAGCCCAAGGGATGCTAGAGTCTTCCCTAGCACCACAGTTCAAAAGCATCAATTCAGGATGGGATTAAAGTGAGGTAACTTGGCAGGGCTGGCACCTTCCACAGCAACCATGGCATATACTGGCCTCACCGTGTCTCTTACCATGATGAGTGTGATCTGGGGCGTCACCGGCTTTCCAGATGCTCTGGTTCATCCCTAAGGATCCCAAGCAGGGGGTTGTTATCACTATGTTGGTGACCTGTCCCGTTTGCTGCTATCACTTTTGGCTGATTGCAGTCCAGGCCCACTTCAACCCTCTCTTTGGACCACAGTTGAAAATGAAACATTCTGGTACCTCAACTATCACTGGCCTTGAGGAACTGGCTTGCTCACCAGTACTGAGTCATTGAGATCATGGAGAGAACTCCTCTAGATGAAAAAACACCTCCATACCCAGACTACATCCCTTGACTCGCCCACTGTGGCCATCAGCTGCCTTAAATTTTCACCCACATCTGAATATCATATTCTACAATGCAGTGCTTTTTCCTGTCACCCTTTTTACGCTTTGATGAATGATGTGCCTGTTTAAACTATGCTGTCTCTGTAAAATATTTATTTATACATTGAAAGTGCTGTTCTCCTGAGAAATAACATTACTCTCTCCTTGGAATTCCATGGATTTGAAAATGGTTCCTGCCTGCTCACAACATGAGAATCAGCAAAATGTTTAAAAACTGTTATATGATAATAAGTCTCTGGTGGGGCAGTCAGTAGGAGAACATGTTTGAGGGAAAATCTGTCCCACAAACTTATATCACAGTTTATTATACCAAAGTATGAGTGAATTTCAGGATAAATTTCATATTTCTGCCATTTTTTGGAATAAATTATTTTTCTACTTTCTATGGGGGAGAAAAGCATCAGTTCTTTGGCACTCAGCCTTCTTTATGGTCCAACTCTCACATCTGTACATGACTTCTGGAAAACCAAAGCTTTGACTATATGGACCTTTGTTGACGAAGTGATGTCTCTGCAAGACACTGTCTAGCTTTGTCATTGCTATTGTTTCTCTTGTCTGAAGAGACTGATCTAAAAGAATATTGCAAAAGTTAACAAATGGGGCCAAACTTTAAAGTTTTTGAACTTGAAGGAAACTGTCAACAAAACGAAAAGACAGTCTATTAAATGGGGGAAGATGTTTGTAAATGATATTTCTGATAAGGGACTAATATCCAAAATATATAAGGAACTCATATAACTCAATAGAAAAAACAAACAACCCAATTTAAAAAGGGGCAGAGGACCTAAACAGACATTTTTCCAAAGAAGACGTACAGGTGGCAGGATTGAACATCAACATTTTAGGAATCAATGAGCTAAAATGGATGGGAATGGGCAATTTAATTCAGATAACCATTATAGCTACTACTGTGGTCAAGAATCCCTTAGAAGAAAAGGAGTAGCCAGTAGGAATGGAAAATGGCAATTGTTTTAGAAGACATTTCACGTTTCCTACAAAACCAAACATATTCATTATACGATCCAGCAGTTGTACTCGTTGGTATTTGCCCAAAGGAGATGAAAATGGATATCTACATAAAAACATGCACACAGATATTTATAGCAGCTTCATTCACAATTGCCAAAACTTGGAAGCAATCAAGATGTTCTTCAATAGATGAATGGATAAATAAACTGTAGTTACATCCAGAAAGTGGAATATTATTCTGTACTAAAAAGAAATGAGTTAACAAGCCATGAAAAGATATTCAGGGACCTTAAATGTACCTTAAAGTCAGACAGCATTTTATGTCAATTATATCCAAACAAAGCTGGAAAAAATACCTGTGAATGTGTGTGTGTGTGCTGCCAGGGTGAGGGGAGGGGTAATGTGCTTATAAAAGGAGATCATGAGGGATATTTGCAGTGACAGAAATGTTCTGTACCTTGACTGTTTTAATATCAATATCCCAATTTTGATATAGTACTGCCATTTTACATAATATTATCATTGGAGAAGCGGGTAAACAGTACATACACTCTTGATTATTTATTACATTTGCATGTAAATCTACAATAATCCCAAAATAAAAGATTTAATTTAAAAACATAAACAGAAAGGCTACACACTATATGCATTCCTTTACCTCAAAATTACAGAATCATAGATATGGAGAACAAATCAGTGGTTACCAAGGGTGGAAGAGCTCCTTGGTGGTAAGGAAACAGTCCTGTATTTTGACTATCATAGTGATTACATGAATCTATACACAAGATAAAGTTGCATATAACTACACCCACACTCACACTTCTGTCATTCAGCTGCTCAGTCGTGTCTGACACTTTGTGACCCCATGAACAGCAGCACGCCAGGGTTCCCTGTCCTTCACCATCTCCCAGAGTTTGCCAAGTTCATGTCCCATTGAATCAGTGAAGCCATCCATCCATCTCATCTTCTGCTGCCCTCTTCTCCTCTTGCCTTCAGTCTTTCTCAGCATCAGGGTCTTTTCCAGTGAGTCAGCTCTTTGTATCAGGTGGCCAAAGTATTGGAGCTTCAACTTCAGCATCAGTCCTTTCAGTGAGTATTTAGGGTTGATTTCCTTTAGAATGGACTGGTTTGATATCCTTGCAGTCCAAGGAACTCTCAAGAATCTTTTTCAGCACCACAGTTTGAAAGCATCAGTTCTTTGGGACCGAGCCTTCTTTATGGTCCAACTTTCACATCTATACATGACTACTGGAAAAATCCTAGCTTTGACTATTCGGACAATTGTCAGCAAAGCGATGTTTTTGCTTTTTAATACACTGTCTAAGTTTGTCATAGCCTTTCTTCCAAGAAGCAAGCATCTTCTAATTTTGTGGTTGCAGTCACCATTTGCAGTGATTTTGGAGCCCAGGAAGAGAAAATCTGTCACTGCTTCCACTTTTTCCCCTTCTGTTTGCCACGGAGTGATGGAACCAAATGCCATGATCTTAGTTTAGACCCTTACATGGAACCTTATATGGAACAACTGACTGGCTCGAAACTGGAAAAGGAGTATGACAAGGCTGTATATTATCACCCTTTTATTTAACTTATATGCAGAATACATCATGCGAAATGCCAGGCTGGGTGAGTTACAAGCTGGAATCAAGACTGCAGAAATGTTAACAACCTCAGATATGCAGATGATACCACTCTAGTGGCAGAAAATGAGGAGGAACTAAAGAGCCTCTTGGTAAGAGTGAAGGAGGAGAGTGAAAAAGCTGGCTTAAAACTCACACTGATTGCATGTAAAAACTGATGACATCTGAATGAGGCCTATAGTTTAGTTAACAGTATTGTTATTTGATATTGCACTGTTGTTACATAGCGTGCTACCACTGGGGAAGCTGGGATGAAAGGGACCTGGGATTGTGTACAATTATTCAGCTTCCTATGACTTAAAATTATTTTTAAAATGATAAGTTTAACACAATGAATGAATAGATCTTTCCATTGATGTAGAAAGAGCACCAGGACACACTTTTATGGGAAAAAAAGTCTCAGAATTAAAAATGTATAATATAATCAAATTTACGCTTTTAAAAATCTATCTGGGAGTGCACCAATCTACGTATATGTGGAAGAAAAGGCCTGTGATTACACACAATAAACACATTGACCTGATTATCTCCAGGAGCAATTTTCAAAATGTTTAAAAGCTCAGTGACATGAGCAATAACCAGAAGGACTACTTTAAAATTAGATACCAGAGTGGATGTGAGAGTGAAACCGGACATTTACTTTCTCCTGCTTTGAAATTTTTACAATGAACATGCATTGTTTTACAATTTAAACTCAATAAAAATAAGCTTTAAATCTCATAAAAGGAATTAGCGTATGTCTCAGACAACTATATATTTGAGATGACTATGAAAGTTATATAAATTATGTGTAGATGTCAATTGGGTGTCAACATGGCACATAATTCAAAAGTCTCATAGATATGTTAAAAAGTAAAGTAGGGAATGGAAATTCTTCGCTCTCAAAGGGGTGATTACCTAATCCTTTTTCCTTGGAAAGAAAAAAAAAGAGGCTTCGCCAGCTCCTGACCCTTCAGTGAATATTACTGTTTGATTATGGAAACAAACTGAAAAAAAAAAAAAGATTAAAACAGAGTGTATTACAGCCAGTGTATGCATTCCTACTTCATTTTCTCACTGTTGAACACTGTTCTGAATAATGAGAAGAGATGTCAAAGTTCAAGGGATGCAAGTGAAGATGTGAAGCAATTGGGACATTTCTAGTAGGAATGCAAAATAATGTACCACTATGGAAGATGGTTTGACAGTTTCTTCCAAAGCTAAAGAGAGACCCACCATACAACCTAGCATTCATGCTTCTGGGTATTTACCCAGCTGATCTGAAAAGTTATGTTCACATAAAAACCTGCACATGAATTCCTGTAGTGTGAATCTGACCACATTTCAAATCTGACCACATTTCAAATCTGACCATATGGCAAAATCTCACTGAACGGGATACAGAAAAAAAGAGATCTAAGTAACTTAAATCTTTATGTAATCACCCCCATTCATATGTTGAAGTCCTAATTCCTAATATGGTGGCATTAGGAGATGGGGCCTTTGGCAAATGATTAGGACATGAAGATGGAGCCCTCATGAATGGCGTTAGTGCCCAATACTTCAGAGACAATTTCAATTTTTTTTTAACAATTTTTCTTTATTTATTTACTGGTTGTGCTAGGTCTTCGCTGCTGTGTGGGCGTCTGGGGGGACTGCTCTCTAGCTGCAGTGCTCAGGCTTCTCATTGCAGTGGCTCCTCTCGTTGCCGAGCACAGCCTCCAGGGCGCGCAGACTTCAGCAGTTACAGCGCAAGGGCTCAGCAGTTGTGGATCTCAGGCTGTGCAGCACGGGCTTAATAGCTGAGGCCCACAGGCATCGTTGTTCCCTGGCATGTGGGATCGTCCTAGTTCAGGGGTCAAACCCTTGTCTCCTGCATTGGCAGGTGGATTCTTTACCATGAGCCACCAGGGAAGCCCCATTCACCGGTTTTATAGATTAGGACCTGGATATCTTTGAGAGCCATTCAGCCTTCTGCAATCTTAAGAGAAAAAAAATCATTCAAGTTATTTATTCTAGCATTCATCTATCAACAACTATATTTCCACCCACTCTTTTCATGTTTCTTCCCACTCCTAGAACTGTTTTCTCTTTATTCATTTTTTAGCTATTTTAATGGATTGTCCAACAAGTTCAAGATTTTAAGTCTTCTTTTACAAGTGCCTGCATTGATCACTTCAAGCAACAGAGACATGTTCCTCTCTTAAGGTACGATCTTATGAGCCTGTATCCAGTACAAGCTACACATTTCTTTCATTATGTCTTTTTCCCACAGTAGCTGGTATAATACCTTACATATGAATGTTTCTCAATTGCTTGCCTGTAAATACATTTTACTCATTAACCATTCTGTTATTACTGTGCTTCCATAACAGGCCATCTCACATAATATCAACACATTTCTTCCCACAGGGTCCAAAGGTCTACTCAGCCACTCTAGGCCTACATGAACATACCTTCACTTTTATAATTAATATATAGGTGACTGCCTGACATGAGGACTAAAACTAGAAAATTAAAAAATATATATGGTGAATGTAATTTTGAACTGTGATTAAATTTACATCAATATAATTTGCCACACATTAAGTAATGTTCATATCCATTATCATGTGTGTGTGCTCAGCTGTGTCTGACTCTGCAAACCCCACGAACTGTAGCCTGCCAGACTCCTCTGTCCATGGGATTTCCCAGGCAAGAATACTGGAGTGGGTTGCTCTTTCTTCCTCCAGGAGATCTTCCTCACCTAAGGATTGAAACTGCATCTCTTGTGTCTCCTGCATTGACAGGTAGATTCTTCACCACTGAGCTACCTGGGAAACCCAGCTATTATCATCAGTTCAGTTCAGTTCAGTTCAGTCACTCAGTCGTGTCCGACTCTTTGCAAACTCGTGGACTGCAGCACGCCAGGCCTCCATGTCCATCACCAACTCCCGGAGTTTACCCAAACTTGTGTCCATTGAGTTGGTGATGCCATCCAGCCATCTCATTCTCTGTTGTCCCCTTCTCCTCCTGCCCTCAATCTTTCCCAGCATCAGGGTCTTTTCAAATGAGTTAGCTATTATCATAGTGCCTGGTAAATAGGCCCCAAAAGAAGCAGCTTATAAAAATGTTAACAATGAATATGATTTTTATAGCTGAGCAATTTTAGAATTTTCTAAAGGAAGACAGCAGAGAATTTCCAAAACAGACACGGGTGTGATTCAGAGGCACTCCTGCATTGACAGGTAGATTCTTCACTGGATAAAGGCTCAAAAGGGCTGGATTTGTTCCCAGAGTGAGTTCAGCACTCTGTGCTGTTCTTGTCCTTTTCCACCTGGGCAACTCAGGGCTGTGTGTTCCTTGAGCCTTGGATGAACATGTTGCTCCGCTGGGGGTTGAAGCCCAG
Source organism: Nanger dama (assembly GCA_917880005.1). Taxonomy (NCBI): domain Eukaryota; kingdom Metazoa; phylum Chordata; class Mammalia; order Artiodactyla; family Bovidae; genus Nanger; species Nanger dama. The sequence goes on from CAKJTW010000003.1 coordinate 77,827,039, forward strand.
CCAGATTGAATATTGGCCTTTGAGTAAAAGCCTTGTGGGTGGCTGGCCTGGTTCTAGAAATTGGTCCAACTCATCACTCTCTATCTGAATAGTGACTTTGAATACAAGATACACAAAGAGGAAAACATAGAGTTAAGTGGTGCAAAGTCTGGAAGCCAAATAAGCAGAAGACACACAGAGTATAAAAGGAGATGTAAAGTGGAGGACACAATCTGATCGACAGAAGAAAACAGGAAAGTTAGATGAGGAAGGGACAGAAGATGAAGGTGGAAGAGTCATTACTCTTTGTGGAGGTGTGCTTTGAGAGCCCGTCTTCCCAACTTTGCTCCTCCAGTACTTTCACTAACAGACTCTGCCTCCAGGGCCCAGCAGAGCTCTCAGAAGGGGCACTGAATGTGACAGGACAAAGAGCTCAGCCCGCAGCCCTATCACAAAGAACACAGGATTCTTGGAACAGCCTGAGCTGGGGAGACAAGGAGAGCACACGCCAGCAGCATAGCCTGCAGCTCTCACACGCCTAGGGCTCTGCCAGCTTACCTGGCCCTGCTCTCTGACCTTATGCAAGATGAGCCCCATGGCCCACTCAAACTCTCCACGAGGTTCCAAGCCTAAAGTCATCAGAGCCAACTCCAGTCTTATCTCTAATACACAGAACTCAATTGTTCTGGATTGAGGCCCAGGGATTTGTATTTAATATCAGTTCCTTAAGTTTTAAAATGTGTTAGGGTAAAGCTAAGAGGATGGAACAGAATCTCAAAGACAGTGGATTTTAAAAGGTATATTTATTTCTCTCTCATATATCAGACCCAAGACGAACAATCCAGGTTGGCCAAATAACTCTGCCTCACACAATTGTTTGGGCACATGGGGTTTTGCTCCCATTTCTCTGTGGCTGTTCCTTGAACAAATCATCATCTATATCAGCAGTCTCAACCTTTTTTGGTACCAGGGACTGGTTTTGTGAAAGACAGTTTTTCCACAGACAAGGGCAGGGGGCAGGGGGTGGGAGTGGAGCAGGGGCCTCTGTGGTTTGGAAGCAGAAAAGGTGAAAGCTTTCATGATAAAAGCTTAATGTTGTAGAATCTGAAATCTTCTGCCTGTTGTCACCATTAGGGATCTTCAGATGCTATTATGTTGAAGGGGTGACTGACTTTGAGGGTAAGGAGTGCTAGCACTCGGAAGGTCTAACGGTCTATGGCATCTTCACATTTGACATCTTTCAGACTTCATAGTTTGATGATTAGGTAGATTCTGGGAGATCAAAGCACCAAAGACTTGGAAGCAAGAGCTCCTGATTTCTTCTGAGAATTGGAAAGGTTTGGTCTTAATTAAGACCCTTTAGAAAATGCTCCTGACCTGGAAAGAGGTATCTGTTCTGCTGGGTCATTGTTCTTATTTCCTGGTAAAGGAATAAATCTGTACTAGATTCTGAACTAGGCTGAACTTGCTTTCTCTTGTTGTTGTTTAGTCACTAAGTCATGTCCGACTCTTTGCGACCTCATGAACTGTAGCCTACCAGGCTCCTCGGTCCATGGGATTTCCCAGGCAAGAATACTGAAGCAGTTTGCCATTTCCTTCTCCAGGGGACCCTCCAAACCCAGGGATCAAACTGATGTTTCCTGCATTGGCAGGCAGATTCTTTACCACTGAGCCACAAGAGACGCCTTCCTTTTTCTTACATATTACCAAAAACTCTCTTAGAGCTAGTATATTGTCTCTGGGGCTAGTATGCCCACCACCTAGAGCTGAACTCTATAGTAGGAAAGAAGTTACTCAAGTTTGAACCAAGTTTGAGCCAAGAGGAGACCTACTAGACTGCTCCACTAGGGACAGAGCCCATCTCATGTTTGGTGAGTGGGTGGTAGCACCAGCCTGGCTACATGGAACTAGCCCTAGAATGGAAACCAGTGATATGGCTCCCTTCCAGGGCCTTGCAGTCTCCCCCAACAGAGAAGAGGATATCAAACTCCAAGCACTTCTATAAGTTTCTTCTCCAGCTGCCAAGTAAAAATTAATTGCTGATAACATAACTATCAATATTTGGCCAAGACCATAATGATTGTTTATTTAAGCAGCTATCATACTGACAAGGAAAATTCAGCTAAAAGATATAAAAACATCTGCCCTAATGTTGCATATTGGTTGATTGTCAGAGTTTTGCAGTTTCAGTATAATGAGAATTCTGCACCAGATATGAAAAACATTGGGAACATTTATAGAGAGAGTGATGTACAACATTCTATTTACATGCATTTACTTAAAATTAAGACATTGAAAATGGTTTTTGGGTATACCAGTCTGCCGTCTTCCCAGTCTGCCAGCTTTCTGAATAAAGTCACTATTCCTTGCCTTAAAATAAAATTAGGACATTAAAAAGGGTCTCACGATAGAGGGAAGATATATGATGAGGAATCAAGAACACATTCACACACATTTGTGAACAAGATAACTGTACAATTTTATGTAGAGTGTTGAACCGTAAAGATTTACAAATAGACTTGGCATAGACTTGCTATTTCCCTTCTTTCTACCTCCTTTGTCCCTCTATGGCTTGCCATTCCTCTCCCAGGGCCCCTGGAAATCAAGACTATGCTTGAGTAAAAATTACAATAGGAGCTTTATTTTTTTCTCTCTGTAGCAACTTGTGAAATAGACAGGGGAAAAGATGGAGGAATGGAGATTGGATAGGGCTGGAGCTGTTGACCGAAGGCAACAGCTAAAACAAAGGATCTTTCCTTTTGGCATCTTCTAGAGAACAGGCAGATCCCATGGCTTCATAGGCGGCACTCACACTTGTGTGCATGCATAAATGTACATTTTCTTTGAAGAGAAGCAATGATAATAATATCCCCCTGTCATTCACTATTTCTCTGAATCATCTCAGTGGCAGTACAGTTAACTTTCAATACTCTGTACTGGTTTGGAGCCTTCTCTCCTTAATTTTGTCAAGTTGGGTAAATTCTGCTTCTTGGCTTGATAGCTGAGCTAGGATGGAATTCAGTTTGGTTCAGAGAAAGTTTGTACACACATATGTGTACGTGGGAGAGAGAAAGAAGGAATGCATCTACACTCCAGCATCAGTTATACATTTCAATTGAATTATCTACAGTTGTGGATTTGCTTCATTTCTCCAGTTGGTATAAATAATTAAGAGTTTCCTAGAGTGCTGAAAGGATAGATGTGGGTAATAGAAAGCAATAACCAATAACGAAAAGTTCTATGGGATTTACATGTTAGAGACACTAACTAACCAGCTCATCAGAGAATGACTTGTCAGCACCACCAAAATTTTCTTTAATGAAGTAACGCCATGGTGTTGGCAACTGGGGAGCTGTTTGCCCACAGTGAATTGGCATGTAGTAGCCCTTAGTTCTGGAGTCCCAGAGCAGCTTATGCCTGAAGTCTGTCCACACTTGCAGCTGGGGGCTTTGGGGATCCCATTGACCACTTCCATGGAGCCATGGATGAAGTTATTGCTCAACTTGAATGACCCATTAGCTTCTGAAACTTTTCTCCAGACTGTAATGTCATTGCAGTAAGGGTTGTTATTACCTGGATTGCGTTTAGGGGACAAGCTATAATGTAATCTTCTGAAGGTCAGTAGTGAGGAAGACACATCTTTGGATATGCTGAGGCTGGTATTTTTATATGACACAGTCAAATTTATTAATACCTCAATGGTGTGTTTTTCCTGGTCGCTTTTTGCCATGTCATATTTCATCTCTTTCTCTACAAATTCTTCTTTAATTATCTCCATTATACTTTCTGAAACTCCTGCAAAAATCACCCCCAGGCCAAGTAGCAGCAGAAAGATCTCCATCTCAGATCTGGGGCAAATTCTTCTGCAGTAAAAACTAAAAGATAAAAATGAAGAAAATATAAACAAGTAGCTCTCTTTTCTTTATGACATTCCCAGGGTTGATTCCTACATGTAAGCTAAGACATCTACATCTATTAATGAAAGGATGAGATAGGAAAAGACAATCAGCTGTGCAGTCTGAAGATCCAACTTCAAACCCCTGTTTACCCACTAATAAGCAATTTGTAACTAACTTCAGTTTCCTCTTGTGAAAAAAAAAGAAAATATGAGAATTATATAAGATAATATGTTTAAAGTACCCAGAACCAAGTAGTCATTTCTCTTTCTTTTCACCTCATCTATAATCTCACTGGTTAAATCTGTACTCTCTGCAGCGGGTCCCAATAAATCTCACCTAACACATTCCTCACTATTGCTGTGGATCCTCTAGCCTCACACAGCACCTCGTGCGTGGCAGCCACGTGAAAAAAACCCCATGATATTTTCCCATCTCTCATTTCTTTTCCCACTGATTCTCAGTCATGCAATTTCTGTCTTTACCAGTTCATCTGACAAGTTGATCGTGTGGAGAAAGATTCCAGCTTGTTGCAAGGCAAGAAGTGAAATTGTCTTCATTTCCTGGGAGTTTCTCTTCCTGGGTCTAACAGTGGAAGGGGGTGCAAGAAGGAGAAGGCAGAGCTGTCTGAGACAGAAGGAGGAGACAAAGTGGAGCCAGTGATGCTCGGAGAGCTGAATGCGGTGTCCCCTTGGCTGTCAGAACCCCAGTGCCTTGGGCAGTATCATTGCTTCTTCTCTTGTGAAACCTTCCTTGTTTATTTCTACTTCAACCCAGAGTAATTTTTGTTGTTGTTTTTGAAACCCTACATAATAGATAATATTGTGCTTGATTTTATACATCATTTTTTTTTTTTACTTTTGAAGATAGTTAGTACAGTTTTTCTCCTTTTTATTAAAGCTGGAAATTTCTTGACCCTGCAAAATAGCCTCTGCTTCTTTTCATTCTCTACAGGAAGAATGAACTACATATGTCCTAGTTTCTCATAATGTTTGCCAACAACATAACATGGTTTGACTACTGTAGAAAGTCCTTTACTTGAGGTCAGTGCTGGAAAATTCACAGTGAGAATCCCAGAAGGAATGATTATTTGGGGTAATAATTCTTTCTGTTGCTCTAGAATGATCATCCCCCCTTTTTCCCCTCTTTTTCCCTCCCATCTCCAAAAGCCTGCTTCCCTTTATATTTGTATCTACTGTATTACCTCCTAATCACTAGTCCTTGCCCCTCCAATTCCTTCAATACACTACTTTTCTAAAAGCACACTTGCGGTGACACTATTTCAGGAACATTGAGATATTTCTCATTGTGTCTACAAGGTAATCTAATCTTCTGAGTCCACTTGGTCAAAATTCTATTTGATCTAATCCCAACCTGCCTGTCAAGGGTGATCATCCATTATTTTGGTATATAGACCTGTTCCGGTCAAATCAGTGTGACCCACCCTCCTGTGAGTACACCCTGTTCTGTCCGTGTGTGAAATTAGAGCAAAGACACAGTACCAAAAATACATGAGCCTTAGTAATTGGGTTGGTTGATTATTGATAGATTATTAAGAATTCAGTGAATGTGTTCATCTGTGTGCCTTGAACATAGACTTGGTACAGGTTGAAGGGAGGAGGGAAGAAAGATTTGAACTGCTTCCTAAATATTCTCTACCGTCACATCAATAGTGAGGTGCTAATTGGAAAACAGGAGACAACAAGGAGAAAAATAAACAAGAAGAGCAGTACAGAAACACCCAGTTTTTCTAAAACATTTTACAAGGGAAGAATTCACAGCCACCTGGGTTTGATTGGGGTTGCTGGTACCCATTTTAAAAACTATGCCCCTGACTCCTTTCAACTACAAATGTCTAAAACGTCACAATTCATTTGAATTGGGATTTGACCCTTGGAAAATGAAAATACTCCTGAGGATAGATTCCATTTACAGTCTCAGTTACTTACTTTAATGGGAATGCATTTACCTGCAAGATTTTGCTTTTAAATAGAACGAAGGAGGTTAGGGGAGGAAGGGAAGAAAAAGTACTGAGAAGGAAAGAAAGGACAATTAAGCCTAGAGAGAGAGATAGAAAAAGGAATCAGAAATCAGAACATAGAAGCATAGGCCTAAAGCATTTCAAAAAAACGAAAAGCAAAACCCCATTTCAGCTACATTTTCCCAGGAAATGGTTCTGCTACCAGGACCCAACCTGCCACACGAGAGGGACCAGCTATTCCTTCTCATCTTCTGTTCCAACACTGGGGGTTCTGCTTCCCTGGCAACACCCACACTTTCATAAAGATGAGGACCATGGGACTCATTACTCACAGAGAAATGAATAAGGGAACTCAGCTGCAAAGGTCTACCCCAGAGAGGTAAGCCTCTACTTACAAGGTTGCCAAGTGTTCTTTACAAATGATTGTCACTCCCTGTCCTCCATAAATGTCACCAGTCTGTTAGAACTTGATGTTTACCAATGACAGAGTTACCAGCTAGCATAGGTTGATCTGACTTTGAATTAAGTACGAATAAATGATTGAATAGTTTGAAGTCTCTCAATTGAAAAGATAAGAACAGACCAGGCCCTCTAAAGCTTATGTATTGCCTGTGTCTGCTTTAGCTCAGTGTATGAGTGTCTGGCTCTCACAGGATTAAACTGTCATAGCTCAGATTTAGTGACCCCATAACCTGGCCCTTACTTGCCTATCATCCCTCTTTTTTTCTTACTACTCCCTATCTCTGACAACTCCAAAAGATTCTAGATTCCCTAAGAAATAGAATTGTGGAGTAATAGACTTGGCTGCTGCTGCTGCTGCTGCTAAGTCGCTTCAGTTGTGTCCTACTCTATGCTACCCCATAGATGGCAGCTCATCAGTCTCCGCCATCGCTGGGATTCTCCAGGCAAGAACACTGGAGTGGGTTGCCATTTCCTTCTCCAATGCATGAAAGTGAAAAGTGAAAGTGAAGTCGCTCAGTCTTGTCCGACTCTTCATGACCCCAAGGACTGCAGCCTACCAGGCTCCTCCGTCCATGGGATTTTCCAGGCAAGAGTACTGGAGTGGGTTGCCATTGCCTTCTCCGAATAGACCTGGAAAGAAGCTCAAAGATTACCTAGTTTGATCTCTTCACTTTACAGATGAGGAAATTGATATAGAGGAACAGAACTTAATCAAATCCCCAGAATTAGGAGTCTCTATTTCCCTTCCTTCTCTTCTTTTGCCCTCTCATTCTAAAGACCTTCTGTCCATAGCAAATGAGGAAGAACTAAACAGTCCAGTTGTAAGAATTAAGAGGGGAAAGAATGATTAGTCTGAGTCAAAGTAATCTCTGTTCCTTCTGGGGATACAAAGAGGAACTAGACTGAACCCTGAGAGTCGTGATCCTTCCCAGGGAAATCTTTATCCATTTCTTCCTAGACTTTAAGGGAAATGGCTTCTGACCAATTAGGCTTCTTCTGATCTCCTTTTCCTTTTCTTTCAAGGCACAGAGGCAGCTGCTGAATAAGAGCGGGTACAGCTTGAGTTATACACGTCATCCTTAAAGAAGACCTTAAGAGATGACCCCTACTCCCTCTACACTTAGGATAAAGTCTAGGATGAATGTGAGATGAATGAATTACTCACTCTGCAGGTACAAACTGTTAATAGCTCAATAATCAAGATAAACAGTATTTTATTGCAACATTTAAAAATAAATTTCATGCATATGACACAAAAGAACCTATCTATGAAACAGAAATGGGCTTCACAGGTGGCGACAGTGGTAAGGAACCCGTTTGCCAATGCAGGAGATGTAAGGGACAAGGGTTCAATCCCTGGGTCGGGAAGTTCCCCTGGAGGAGGGCATGGCAACCCACTCCGTTTTCTTACCTGGAGAATCCCATGGACAGAGGAGCCTGGTGAGTTACAGTCCTTAGGGTCACAAAGAGCCCGAAACAACTGAAGCAATTGAGCATGCACACATGAATCAGAAACAGACTCACAGACATAAAGAAATAACTTGTGGCTGCCAGAGGGAGCGGATGAGGAAGGGATGGATTGGGAGTTTGAGGCCAGCAGTTGCAAGCTATTGTATACATTTAGAATGGATAACAACAAGGTCCTACAGTATCAGTTCAGTTGCTCAGTCATGTCTGGCTCTCTGCAACCCCATGGACTGCAGCACGCCAGGCCTCCTGTCCAATCCCAACTCCCAGAGCTTGCTCAAACTCATGTCCATTGAGTCAGTGATGCCATCCAACCATTTCATCCTCTGTTGTCCCCTTCTCCTGCCTTCAGTCTTTCCCAGAATCAGGGTCTCTTCCAAGGAGTCAGTTCTTCGCATCAGGTGGCCAAAGTGTTGGAACTTCAGCTTCAGCATCAGTCCTTCCAATGAATATTCAACACTGATTTCCTTTAGGATTGACTGGTTTGATCTCCTTGCAGTTCAAGGGACTCTCCTATGGTATAGGGAATGATATTCAATATCCTAGGATAAACCTTAATGGAAAAGAATATATGTATAACTGAGTCACTTTTCTATACAGCAGAAAGGACACAATGTTGTAAATCAACTATACTTCAATAAACACAAAGAAACAAATAAACTTAATGCAAAATAAACCCTGCTGAACAAATATCAAAATTTTAACTAACAGGATCTGATCCTACACTGTTATAACTCATGTACCCCACCTCATCCTAAATCCAGCCCTGTCAGAATGGGTCTTGATTTAAAATCCAAATGTTTTGCTCATCAGGGATTTTTATATTGATCCTTAAAGTTTTATTTGTCTATATGACTCTGGGGATTTTGGTGTTCCTCAAATTGTGGGTGTCAAATGAGTACCTTACTTCCCTTACCTAATTTCAGGCCTACATAGGATTCACTCTGGGTTCTCACCACATGACCCACAGAAAAGGAGAAGGAATTAAAACACATACAGAGTTTATGGTTTAATTCAGTAGATTTTTTTTTTTATTGAAGCAGAATAAAAGATTCCAGCTCAGCAATAGTGGAAGGATAAATGCATTTCACTCTAGGCATGACCCCATGTCCACAGGGATGCAGGAAAACCAGCACCAGTGCCTCTGAGACAGGAGACGAGAGAACGGCAGACTCTGATGCTGGTCTCAGATTATTCAGTGTATCTCTGGATTTTAGCTGGCCCCATGTCATCACAAGTGACAACAATAAACCCCTCTGTGATGAAAACACGGTAGTTGCAGGCAGGATATCTGGTGCCTTCAATGAGCTTACAGACTGTCATTTTGAACTTGATTTCACTCAGGAAGCAGAGACTGGGGGCATGGTTTTGGCAAGTCACCTTCCTGGGAGAATTGCAAACATTGTTGATATTTCGAGGCCTCTCATGGATGAAGAAATGTTCTTTTTGCAGGTGTTGTTGGGTTCCTTGATGATTCTTTGTATGACCATGTGGTTGCAGTACCTTATCGGAATGTCACTCTGAGGGTAATCCACATGCAACTGTTCTAAAGTGGCCGCCATTGCTTCCTCATCCATCTCATTTTCCCAGAATAGAAGCACCAGGAAGATTATCACCATTAGAATCATCAGAGGTATGAGATCTTTCAGATGTTTTGGTCTAATTCCTATAGAGGAAGAGAAGACAGCAAATATCAGAGAGTGATCAGATTCCACCAGCCCCATCCACTGACTTTCTCCCCTCTGCACGCCTGCTCAGTCATGTTCAACTCTGTGGCCCCATGGACTGTAGCCCACCAGGCTTCTCTGTCCATGGAATTTTCCAGGCAAGACTACTGGAATAGGTTGCCATTTTCTGCTCCAGGGATCTTCCCCACCCAGGGACTTTCTCTCCTAGCCTTTGATATTTTATTTCCTTCTCTCTGTTAATAAAACCATGCTAACCCTGCAATGTCCAACTAGAGGTACAGCTCCCCAAGAAAGCCCTTTCTGACCATTTCCAGCTCTTAGGCTGGCATTGAACAGTTCTCTAATTATTCCTGGGTTTTGGTGGTGGTGGTGGTCTCCACAGCTTCTTAATAGTTGGTATCTCATCACCTATTTCTCCTAAATCCATCAGAGTGCTTAATACAAAGCAGAACATACAGAAGCTATTAAAAGTACCCCATATCTGATTGTTTTGTTCCTATTACTAAACAATTTTCTCTCCCATAATTGTCTTAACCTTGATCCTACCCAGTTCTATATGCTTTTTAGCACTGTCTCCTAATCCTTCCCTCCCAATTCCTTCCCAACTTCTCCTTCTGTCCATCTTACTTGGCTTTGTGCTAGACCCTCTCACCTTTCCTTTTGCTGTAACTCTCATAGACAACATATCCTTGTGGTCATGGATCTCAGAAAGTCCTTTGTGTCTCACTGTTGCCAGACAATAACTGGTAGGGAGCCAGCTGAGTGTGGGCAGGTCCAAGTGGAAAGAGCAGAAAGGGAGGAGCCTGTAAGAGGGTAGTGTGCTTGGCTGCCTTCAGGAAGAGAAATTACTTTCAGAGGGACAGTTGGGTAAGGCAGGTCCTGTATGTGTCCTCATTAAACAAGCAGTGACTTTTCAAAACACTTATTAAAGTCCTGAGTCTAGCTATTTTCCAAATTTTCATCAGTCCTTACTACAAACCTGTGAAATAGTTGTTATCTCTATTTTGTTAATGAAGAAATACGTTGCAGAAAGTTTCAGGCACAGACACGATATGGCAAGAATAATAAAAATCTCACCATCTCAATCCTTAAGCCTTGAATTCCAGTTTCAGCAAATTTCATTCCTATGTGGTGTCCAGGACAGGGCGGAAACAATTCCTGGACATTAACATGAGTCTTGATAAAGCCCTAGGCTCTCAGTGAACATGGCAATGATTTCCAAACTCTGCTGAACTTAGGACTCTCTGAGGCATTTTTAAATGCCACCTTGAGGCATTCTGCCTCAGTTAGTGTTGGGTAAGACCTGAGATTTGAGTATATTAAAAGTTTCCCAGTGACTCGAATATGCAGCAAAATTTGAGAACCACTGATTTATAGTATACACTGGACACCTACATGGAAAATTTGTAGATAAAGGTCTCAGGTACTGAGACAATAGAATTATTTTTGTTGCCAAAATCTTACAGTCTTTGATATAGGAATGGGAAAATGGACTTAATTTTGCTCTTTTTGCCCTGAAATGATTTCTCTTTTGGAAAGACAGTTACAGTCTCCTTTGTATGTATCTGTATATGTCTTTCTAATTGTCACGTAAAAAACTATTTGGGGGAGGGGGGGTAAAATTTATCTAGGAGATAGACAGTCCTGGAAAAGTCTTCAAAGAATGTGTTTCTTTCTATTCAATAAAAATAAAAGCATAATTGCAGACCATGAAAATGAACATACAGGAGGTTTTTATTTACTTTGCCCAAATTTTCACTCTGGCTGTACTTTCACAGTTCAAACTGTCCTGTTTTGGTATGTGCTACAAAAATGTCACAAAGATATAAGTGCATAATTAATTGTTGGTGAAATTTTCAGTTAACAAATTTTGATTTGCACATCTTGCAAAAACATTTCTGTTGTATAAAAAGGAACCCTATGTATTGTAACTTTTTCAGTGTTTCCTGCCAGGATTTCCAAGTTGCTAAAATACAGATGTGATACTAAGTTTACAGGTGAGGAATCAACTCTTGTTGTAAAACTTATCCTCAACTAATGCAACTAGGCTTATCTCTTATTTCAGAGTACTACTCTTTCACAGTAGAGTTGAGACTGGGTTTAAATGTTTTATAGTGCTGGCAGCCAAATGGAGAAAACATTTGTAATGCCTAAAACCAACCAAAGATTAACACCTAGACATAAGGAATTCCTTCTTTCAGTGGTTTAGTTCAGTCGTTCAGTCGTGTCCAACTCTTTGCACCCCATGGACTGCAGCACGCCAGGCTTCCCTGTCCATCAACAACTCCCAGAGCTTGCTCAAACTCATGTCCATCAAGTCAGTGATGGCATCCAACCATCTTATCTTCGGTCTTTCCCTTCTCCTCCTGCTTTCAATCTTTCCCAGCATCAGGGTCTTTTCCAATGAGTTAGTTCTTTGCATCAAGTGGCCAAAGTATTGGAGTTTCAGTTTCAGCATCAGTCCTTCCAATGTATATTCAGGACTGATTTCCTTTATATCAACAATAAAAGACACAAACACTCCAGAGGAGAAAAGATTGTCAAAAGTTATGAAAAGTCGATTTCAGAAGAGGAAGTCAATGCTTAACTGTATTGGTAATCTAATAAATAGGAATTAACATAACCAAGAGATAAGTGGTTTATAACCACCAGATTATCAACAATTAGAAAATCTAACATCAAGTGTTAGGAAAAAATGTTAGTAGGCTTGAAAAACTGGTGTAGTGATATTGGAAGTAATCCGGAAGTATTTGGTGAAATGATGAATGGATATAATCTGAGACCATGTAATCTTATCCTGAGCATAGACTCCACCAGAGTTCTTCCAGATGGAATACGTGCAAGGATGTTCAACTTGGCATGATAAGTGGCAGAAAAGAGCTAAAGGTAACTTAAATGTTCCACATGACAGAAATGGACAGGTAGAGATGTTTTAGATACATAAAATAAAGTAGTATAAAACAGCTTCAAATAATGCATTAATTTTACAAATAGCAACATGTATAGAACTCAAAAACATGGTGCTGTGTGAGAAAAGAAAAATCACTGCCAGTTGATTTAAACTGAAAACATGCATGCTCCAAAATAATATATTTTCCAAGGATATACAATATCTAAATAGGATGGAAGAACGTGGATTACATACTCTAAGACAGATGCCCATAAGAATGAGAGAAATAGAAGCAAGGATCAGGGATAGAAAGGAAAAATAATAAAATTGAATAAAACCAAAGAGGCTGTAAACAGAATATGATCAACTTAGTTCTGCGCAGACGGAAGAGAGGGAAGAAGAAAAGAGGGAAAGAAGGAAGGATGGAGATGGAGGGGGAAGATGAGAAGAAGGAAGCGGGGAGGAAGAGCAGGAGGAGAAGGAGGAAGAGGGGAGAAAGAAGGAAAGAAATTATCAGATGAATGCATTCAACCTAAAGTTCCCACTACTCTCCCTTTGCTAAGTCTCAGGCAGGTCTGTCTCAGAAGAAGACTGCAAGAGGCAGATAGTTGCTGGAAGCTAATATTAGTGCCAGGATGTAAAAACAAAGTAAGTAATTCCTCTCATGACTCATCCCGTCAAATTAATGAGCTCTACTCCAGGACGGCTAGAAACTGACCCACGTCCCACATTGTCTATGTCAAGGCAATGGCTTCAAAGGGACAGTGGAAGAAGCAAACACTTACTCTGGATGCCTTCAGCTGCCACGTCAGAAGTTTGGCTGTGTAGAGGCCACCAGTGGAGAGAACGCATGGAGGGAGAGAAATGTGCAAAGACCTCCAGCTGCTTCAACTCCCTCAGGAAACTGGAGCTTATTCATGTCTCACAGATGTGGTTGGCTACCCTTGCAAGACTTCTGCAGCTGCCCAACGCCTCGCTCACCTTAAAGCCATGTAGCAGATTGTATTTCTCCCCCAAATGGCCACAGTATATTTCTATCCCACAGTCTCTTCTGGAATCTTACCACTCCCTTCCGTTCAGTTCAGTTCAATCACTCAGTCATGTCCAACTCTTTGCAACCCTGTGAATTGCAGCACGCCAGGCCTCCCTGTCCATCACCATCTCCCAGAGTTTACTCAGACTCACATCCATCGAGTCAGTGATGCCATCCAGCCATCTCATCCTCGGTCGTCCCCTTCTCCTCCTGCCCCTACTCCCTCCCAGCATCAAAGTCTTTTCCAATGAGTCAGCTCTTCCCATGAGGTAGCCAAAGTACTGGAGTTTCAGCTTTAGCATCATTCCTTCCAAAGAAATCCCAGGGCTGATCCCCTTCAGAATGGACTGGTTGGATCTCCTTGCAGTCCAAGGGACTCTCAAGTGTCTTCTCCAACACCACAGTTCAAAAGCATCAATTCTTCAGTGCTCAGCTTTCTTCACAGTCCAACTCTCACATCCATACATGACCACAGGAAAAACCATAGCCTTGATAAGTCGAACCTTTGTTGGCAAAGTAATGTCTCTGCTTTTGAATATGCTATCTAGGTTGGTCATAACTTTCCTTCCAAGAAGTAAGCATCTTTTAATTTCATGGCTGCAGTCACCATCTGCAATGATTTTGGAGCCCCCAAAAGTAAAGTCTGACACTGTTTCCACTGTTTCCCCATCTATTTCCCATGAAGTAATGGGACCAGATGCCATGATCTTTGTTTTCTGAATGTTGAGCTTTTAGCCAACTTTTTCGCTCTCCACTTTCACTTTCATCAAGAGGCTTTTTAGTTCCCCTTCACTTTCTTCCATCAGGGTGCTGTCATCTGCATATGTGAGGTTATTGATATTTCTCCTGGCAGTCTTGATTCCAGCTTGTGCTTCCTCCAGTCCAGTGTTTCTCATGATGTACTCTGCATATAAGTTAAATAAGCAGGTGACAATATACAGCCTTGATGTACTCCTTTTCCTATTTGGAACCAGTCTGTTGTTCCATGTCCACTTCTAACTGTTGCTTCCTGACCTGCATATATAGGTTTCTCAAGAGGCAGGTCAGGTGGTCTGGTATTCCCATCTCTTTCAGAATTTTCCACAGTTTCTTGTGATCCACACAGTCAAAGACTTTGGCATAGTCAATAAAGCAGAAATAGATGTTTTTCAGGAACTCTCTTGCTTTTTCCATGATCCAGCGGATGTTGGCAATTTGATCTCTGGTTCCTCTGCCTTTTCTAAAACCAGCTTGAACATCTGGAAGTTCACTTAGCAAGATGTAGAATCTCCGTCCTTTCCTGAGAACAAGGGTGGGCTTCTGTGCCTGCTCCCATCAGGTAGCATCACGTGACCTCTCAGCCGAGGTCACAAGCTTCCACTGGGCTGTGGTTCTCCTAGGACGTTGACTCTGGGTGTCCTGCAGAAAGAAGTCTGACTGTTGAGACCACATGAGGGGAGGCCATACGGCGAGGGAGATGCCCAGACTGCTCCACCTGTTTCACTTTCCTGTGCATGAAACCACATACAGGACCTCAAGCAAGAACTGCCTAGTGGAGTTCAACCTCCAGATTTAGGACTGAATGAATGTTGTTGTTCTTGGCCACCATGTGGAGCGATCTGCAAAGCAGCAGTCGACAGACAGACTAAAGAGCTCACCATTCTCCCAAATCCCTCCAAGCAAATCCAATTGCACCAACTTTTAGCAAACAGTATTATAGACACCACTGAAGTTTTCTTGGATAGAGAGTATAGAGACACCCAGGGTGTTTTCCTCTCAGGATCCAAGAACGTTCCAGACAGACCTGGGCTCACTTGCTCTCTCCTGCAGAGGAAATGTGATGGAACAGATGTTTGGAGGTTGTTTTGACTTTCCCTGGGAGTGTGGGAGCCCTCCCTGGGCTCAGGGTCTCAGTTGTCACACAATCAGGGAAAACTAGTTTTAAAATCTCTATCTGCTGTAAAACTCTCAAAGTTCCCTTTTAACTCCCCCATCTCTCTCCATCTCTGACTTGAGAGCCTCTCTTCTCCATGGTGCCAGCTTTTCTGTGTCTCCTGGATTCCACCTGTCCCTCTGTGCCCCCCACCTTCCCATCAGTACCTTGTAACCAAAGCAAGACCCCTCCCAATAGGGGGTTTGGGGGAAGAATGGATAGATGTATATGTACGGCTGAGTCCCTTTGCTGTTCACCTAAAACTATCACAACACTATTAACTGGCTGTACCCCAATACAAAATTAAAAGTTTTTTAAAAAATAAATAAATAAAATAAAAATTTGAGGTTAAGTCTGATAAATTATGTTTTTTTAACCAGGTTTCCCAGGTGGCGCTAGTGGTAAAGAATCCGCCTACCACTGTTGGAGACATCAGAGACACAGGTTCCATCCCTGGAAGAAGGGTATGGAAACCCACTCTAGTATTCTTGCCATTGACAGAGGAGCCTGGAGTGCTATAGTCCATAGCATCACAAAGAGTTGGACATGACTGAAACAACTTAGCACGCACACATGGGTAATTTACAATATTGTGCTAGTTACTGATGTACAGCAAAATGATTCAGTTATACATATGTACACATTCCTTTTTATATTCTTTTCCAGTAAGTCTGATGAATTAAATAAAAGTTATATAACAAAGTACAAAGTATGATTTCATTTTTGTGAAAACAAATATGTTCTTGAATGTTCTTCAAAAATGTCTGAAAGATATCAAGGGGAAAAAAAAAAGACCCAAAGACCCTTCCTGATAATTGATTCACTTAAAAATCAGTGCAGCATTGTAAGTAACAAATATTTTGCTGCCTAACAGGTATAGATATTATTCTACAAACTTAGGCAATAAAATTTGCATCACCTTATTGCTTCTATATCAAATTAAAGCTTAATTCTAGGTCTTCTGTCTTACTAATCTGGGAGAAATTCAACGTGGTCGTTATTATGGTTTTTTTCCTCCCAGGGACCCAGGGGCATCTACAAACATCTATTAGCCAATAGCACTAACCAGGAGACAAACATTCTTATCAATTTCCCTTAAAAAAACTCCTTGAGTACAGAGTTCACACTCAGAAGTCTTGACTCATGGTTGTACTAAGACTTAGTTTCCTCTGTCGCTGTTTATACGGGATTTTTGTCACCTACTATCAGGAAATTTTAGGAGAAGGCAATGGGCACCCCACTCCAGTACTCTTGCCTGGAAAATCCCATGGATGGAGGAGCCTGTAAGGCTGCAGTCCATGGAGTTGCTGAGGGTCGGACACGACTGAACGACTTCACTTTCACTTTTCACTTTCCTACATTGGAGAAGAAAATGGCAATCCATTCCAGTGTTTTTGCCTGGAGAATCCCAGGGACGGGGGAGCCTGGTGGGCTGCCGTCTAGGGGTTGCACAGAGTCGGACACGACTGAAGTGACTTAGCAGCAGCATAAGGAAATTTTATCATTCACATGTTATTTATTTACCTGTGCCAGACACTATTTTAGACACTTGGGACACAGTACCTTGTAACCAAAGCAAGATGATCAAAGATATATATGTATCAGTCCTGAATATTCATTTGAAGGACTGATGCTGAAGCTAAAACTCCAATACTTTGACCACCTGATACAAAGAACTGACTCATCGGAAATGACCCTAATGCTGGGAAAGATTGAGGGCAGGAGGAGAAAGAGACAACAGAGGATGAGCTGGTTGGATGGCATCACTGACTCGATGGACATGAGTTTGAGCAAGCTTCACGAGTTGTTGATGGACAGGGAAGCCTGGCGAAATGCAGTCCAGCACACAAAAAGTAGGACATGACTGAGCGACTGAATTGAACTGAACTGAACTGAACTGAAATATATATAGAGAGAGATGTAAGCTTTAGAAGAAAACTTTTGAACAATTTATTATAATTAATGTATTTGTTAGAATATGTTTATTGATTCTAAATACTCTTAATCAGCTAAGTGTTAGTCGCTCAGTTGTGCCCGACTTTTTGCAAACCCATGGACTGCAGTCCACCAGGCTCCTCTGTCCATGAGATTTTACAGGAAAGGATACTGGAGTGGGTTGCCATTTCCTTCTCCAGGGGATCTTTCAACCCAGGGATTGAACCCAGGTCTCTTGCACTGTAGCCAGATTCTTTACCAACTGAGCTACAAGGGAAGCCCATTTAATCAGCCAAGGCCCTCTCCTATTCCAAGTATCCTTTTTGGAATATCCTTTATTATTTTTGTTAGCCTATGTGTAAATCCCTAGACTTTGTGTATGTCCTAATACACAACTTGTTTTGAGGGGAAAAAAAAAAAGTCTAAAAGATCACCTTTACATGCTTCCCAAATGGCTGTTAATGATAGAAAGCTCAAAGTAATAGTCTAAACAAAATGAATGTTTATTTCTTGTGTAAACAAAGTGAAGTCATTTGTGTCTGACTCTTTGTGATCCATGGACTGTAGTTGGCCCAGCTCCTATAGGATTTTCCAGGCAAGATAATGGACTGGGTTGTAATTTCCTTCTCCAGGGGATCTTCCTGACTCATGGATCGAACCCGGGTCTGCACTTCAGGCAGACTCTTTACCTTCTGAGCCACTAGGAAAAAACCTAAGATAGTTAGCCTACGATTAGTGAGGTGTCCCAAGATGCCGGCTTCTTCTCTCCCATTGTGTGGTTTCTGTGTCATGGTCCAGAAGGCTGCTCTGAACACAGCTTTCCAGTCTGCAGTCCAGCCAGCCGGCAGGGAGAAGAAAGGTAGGGAGAGGGCATGCACTGCCTTTTGAGGACACGTCCCAAAGTCTCGCACACTATTTCCAGTTATATCTCATTGGCAATGGCTTGGTCAGACCCAACTGCAAGGGACACTGGGAAACTTAGGGTTTAATCTGGGTGGGCATGTGCCCAGCTAAAATTCCGGCTCCCTATTACTGCGAGAGAAGGAGAGAAGAAACACTGGAAGGACTTCCCTGGTGGTTCAGTGGTTACGACTCCATGCTCACAGTGCAGGGAGCATGGGTTCAGTCCCTAGTTGGGAAACTGATATCCCACATGCCACCTAGTGTGAGCAAAAAGCAAAACAAAAACACTGGAGGGCCACCTTGCCTCAGGCAAATGTCGTTCTGTAAAATGTTGATGAGTGTACTTCAAGAAAAAAGTTTCACAATCTAAAGTTAGAGGAAACACTGTTCATTGTATCCCTTCCTTTGCACAAGATTCACAGAGCGTGAGGTTCTGAGAAGCTCAGCATTAAAGAAGCTTGACTAGTTTCGTTTAATTCAAGATTTTTCAAATTGATTTGAGCTTGGAGCGTCATTTGAGGGACACCACTATTAACAGTCAAAGGAGCAGGGTTCTATGAAAGATCATTTGGGAAAAAGTGCATGGGATGAGGAGACATAGATGGCAAACTAGGAGCCAGGCATCTGAGTGGTAAGCCAAAGGGAATGTAACCTAAATAGACCCAATATTTTAGATTTGGGAGACTGCCCTCCCTTGTATATCAATAATCCAAGCTCCATGCTCCATCACTATTAGAATTCTAGTTCCCTTCTACAACTATTCAAGAACATCTCTGGGGAGCGCTTTAATCTCTTGTGCAAAACAGATGCTCCAGTTTTCTTCTTGGTTCATCCCTGGCTTCTCACAAGCGCTTCTCCATGGGGCTGCAGCTGTTTCTGGCCTGTTTCACCCTTCTCCCAAAGGCTGGACACAGACTTGCCTTATATTCACTAATACACACAAAACGCAAGGATATGGAGTTTAACAGACTTCCTGAACACTTTTAATTACAAAAGAGAAAAAATAACTTAACACGGATTCGTACATCTACTAGTCCTACCATCCATCAGCAGGCCCTTCACCAGGTGTCCTTTTCAAATTGTCCTTTCTCTCGGCCACTCTGATATAGGGTATGCTTACCCCCTCTCACCCTTATACGTCCTCTTCCTCAAGTGCTGGGCCTCCATGCCCATCCACAGCGGTGACCACAGAGTTTCAAAGGCGCTCGGCCTGAGGAGTGCTCATTACTCCACAAGAAGAGGCAAGGGCCCCCTTGAAGATGCATCTTCTGAGTACTTTATCATAAAACTGAGGAAGCACAAATTGCCCTGCCAAAGAATACGAATGGAAGGAAGGTGGGGGAGTGTATTGTGGAAGGGCTGATGACCTCACAGTCAGTCCTCAACCACTCCTTAGTCTATCACTACCTGGCTCCCACAGATTCAAAACAAAAAAGAGGTGCAGGTGGTGGTTTCTGAGGGAAATCCATCAGAGTCCTTGGCTACTGATGAAAAATACAGAAACCTGGGCCTTACCCTAGACCCATAGAAACAAAATCTCTGGAGAGGAGGCCCTGGATTCTGCATTTGTAATTAGCAGCCCATCGCTGGTGATTATAATGCTCCCTGATATTTAAGGGTCACCACACGAGATGAGCCTCGAGTTGGTAAATAGCATCATAATTTGTAGAGTGGCACCCACCCCACAACTAAGCTGAGTTTTCCATTATGATGTGGATTACTCAACACCATAGAGATGAACTGGAGAGATCTGAGTTCCACCAGGGAGGGAGATTCCAGGGTCAGGCAGGGAGGAAGGGAGTAGTAAGAACATGTGTGTCTGCCTTGGAGGCGGGGATGACGGGCAGAGAAAGAGTTGTGAATACCTTCAATTTAGGAAGCTTGGTTAAAGCATAAAGTACTCCTCACCCCCCACCCTTCACCATTCTCTAGCTCTCTCTCCCTATTTCTTTATCACCCACCTTTTAGCACTACTCTTAAGACAGAAGGTGGGAAGTGCTTCTGAGTTATAATCTGTTTTCTTTCTTCACTGTTCATTTTCACCAAGCAGCCCTCCCAAATCATTTTCACCTACTACTCTGATGTGGACAACAGTCAGATGATAGATAGCTCAAGCTTCTTTCTAACCTTGGAAGTGGAGCTTGCGATTTCTGCTGGTTCCCACAAATTCTCAGGCATTTGACATAAGTCCACCTATCAAGCAATATCTCTTGACTGCCAAGCAAAGGGCATGGGACTTTATCAGTTCCTCCAGGAATTTTTTTGAATTAACCACTTCGTCTTATCCTTGAGTGCCATACAAAGCTTTCCTCCCAGCTTCCTGTACACAACTTAGCAGTAGTGACTACAAAGTGGTGTGGCAAAGAACGTCTTTGGCTTTCTCTCCCCCATGCAGTGTGCTTCTAGAGAGCCACAACAGTGTACTTGCTTGCTCTAGCACACTGCCTGGTACTCACAGGAGATCAAAAAAGGTTTGTGGAATGGAGGAAAGATTTCAGGTCTTTTTCTTCTTCTCTGTCACCTCTCAGCCATGTCACTTCTCAGAGTCACAGTTCCTTCATCTCTAAAACAGAGGTGGTAGAAAAGAATAACGGAAGAATTTGACTATAAGGTCAACAAAGGTTGCCGGCCTCTCCAGACGTTCTTGTGCAATAAGACTCTCTATAAATCTCAAGCACTGTGACTTCAAAGAAGAAAGCAAGCAAAATAAATCAAGAAGAAAAGAGGCGGGTGGGGTGGTGAAAAAGATACGAACAGCCTCCTCTGAACCATAAATATAGGAACCACAGGCTGTGGAGGGAAGCAGAGGAGAGCGCACCTTACAAAGTATATTCCTCAAGTCATCTTTTCCATCCCCTACTGTTATATCGATGGGTAGCGTGGCCGAGCGGTCTAAAGCACTGGATTAAGGCTCCAGTCTCTTTGGAGGTGTGGGTTTGAATCCCACCGCTGCCAAGCGCTCCTTTTACTTTTGCAAATAAAGGCTCTGAACTACATTTAAATGACCCCGAAGCTATCCTCTTAACATGAGGATTCTCTGGCCACCACTTCTATTTCCCTCCACGCTGGGGGAGTAGCCATGTGTTTTGTGCTTCCTGCCTCCCAGGCTGGAGTCAGGGTGCTACACGTGCGTGTGTGGCTCAGTGTTAGACTCCATGCGCGCCTCCTTTTTCCTGTCTGGAGTCTCCTCCAGGCAAGAATACTGGAGTGGGTTGCCTTGCCTTTCTCCAGGGGATCTTCCCAATCCAGGGATCAAATCTGCATCTCTTACAGTCTCCTGC
Organism: Nanger dama; assembly: GCA_917880005.1. Taxonomy (NCBI): domain Eukaryota; kingdom Metazoa; phylum Chordata; class Mammalia; order Artiodactyla; family Bovidae; genus Nanger; species Nanger dama. The sequence continues at coordinate 77,848,466 of CAKJTW010000003.1, forward strand.
GTTGGCAGGCAGGTTCTTTATCATGATTGTCACCTGAGGAGTCAGGTGAGCTATGCAGAAACAGGGGGCTAGATCCCAGGCAACAGTCCCCAAAATGGGGAGCAGAACTCTGATTCAGGAGTGAGATGGAGTAGCCTGTGAAAGAGCTTAGGTAGGGAATTGGCATTCTGGTCATAAATATATTTCCCTAAATCAGAAAACACTATTGCCAAAAAAAAAAAAAAAAAAGGCATGAAGCCACCCCTATTCTGAAAGGGTTGATTGGCTGCCTTTAACAACTGCAAAACTGTTTCCTAGATAAGCTGTTACTGGCAGGATTCATGCCAGTAGGAATAGAGGAAAGCATTCATTCAATACCTTCACAAGCCTTTGGGCCCTCTTCCAACTGCCCTCCCACTACCTCACCTGTCTCCATCCAGGTGAGGTAGACTGGAGCTTGCCTATGTCCAAAACAAGCTGCTGCTGATTTGGGCAGGACATGTTGTGAATCAGAGGCTATTAAACTCTCAGCCTTGCAGGTACAGCCCCAGGCTATGCACACAGGCAGTGGGAGGGACTGTACTCCCTTGGGGGCAACCCAGTTTTTGGGGTTGTGGGGGTTTGTTGTTTTTTTTTTTTTTGGTAATTTTCTTGTCTTCCTGAAATGACAGCCACCAAGTGGTAGGCCAGGGGAGGTCAGGTTGAGGGGAGATTGCCCTAACTGTATCTAATAGCTACTTGGTAAGCCTTTCTGCTGAGAAAGCTTTGTTCATAATGTACCTGACTCCTCATGTGTGTCCCAGGCTGAGCCCTGAACAGTTTCCCTTGAGTCCACATTGAGGAAGGAGCATTAACCCATCTTTCCCCTACAGCACCCCCACGCACATTCACACCTTTCCTACCACTCCCATCTCTGCTGTCCTCTTGGGGGTCAATTCCAGTTTCCCTGAAAATCAGATAAGATTCCTTCAAATGATTCCCTGATCCCAATCATTATTAAGGCCTTAAAGAACCCAGATGCAATTTTTTTAAAGTGAAAGTGAAGTCACTCAGTCCTGTCCGACTGTTTCGACCCCATGGACTGTAGCCTACCAGGCTCCTCTGTCCATGGGATTTTCCAGGGAAGAGTACTGCAGTGGGTTGCCATTTCCTTCTCCAAATTAAAAATAAATAAACAAAACCAAAAATAAAGCCCACCACCAACAAAAAGAAAAAGAAAAACACCCTCCCTCCTCAGAGGCCTCCAGCTAGAGTGAAATGAGCAGTGGCCTGGGAGTCATGGAAGCTAGGTTCCTCTCTTTACACTGGCTTTGCCACTAAATAGTTCTGTGTCCCTGAGCTTAATTCCACGGGCCTCACTGACCTCCTCTGAAGTGGCTGGGAGCTGGCAGAGTTGGTGGAATGCACGAGATGAAAACAGTGAACAGTTTTAGAGTTTTAAAACACCTGTAAACTTCCCTGATGTGGGGCTCTGGGCTTGCTTCTTAGAAAGCTGACACAGGGGTTCTCCATGGCTTTGTTGTCAACCCTACTATCCCGCAGTAATCTTTGGAAAACACAAATATAGTTCTGTGCTTGTGCTCTCCACTGCCCCCCGCTCTCCCCACCTAAACTGTATCAATGGCTTTTCATAAGTCTTAAAATAACGACCACAGTCCTTACCTCTGCCTACCAGGCCACGCAAAGGAGCCTCACCCCAAACCACTCTCCCTGTCTCCCTAACCCTCCTCAAACTCCTCTTTTCAGATCCCTGAACTCATCAGGGTTCCTCTCAACTCAAGATTTTAACGTCTAGTTCCTGCATATGTGCTTGTCCCCTTCACCCCTCCCACTCCACTGGCTTAAACCCTGTTCGCTCCTCCTTTCCTTAGGCCAGCCTTCCCAGAAGCCCCAGCCTAAATGAACAGTCTCTGTTTTGCTTGCATCACACTCTGTACTTTTCCTTTATGGCCCTTATCACTAGTATATTAAATTAACTGTATTTCTTAGCTTTTGAAAAGTTATTTGATTGTCTCATGAGGGTAGAAACCACATCTGTCTGGTTCCCTGAAGTAACCTCTGTTCCAAGCACAGAGCCTAGAACACTGCAAATGTTCAGCAAATGTTTGCTCAATAAATACTTTTTAAATAAGAGTGAGTGTCCTCAAAGAACTAGATTTCACCATCAAAAATAGTATCAAAAGCCTATTGTTGGCAAAATTGAACAACACTTTTTGATACTTTTTGGTGGGAGCCTGTAGCCCCAAATGGACATAAGATCAGAAAGATCAATAAAAGAAAAGAAAAATGTTGATTCACTTCTACTTGAAGATTTTAAATCTTTGATTGTCACTCTGAACCTTTACCTTTAGTTAAAGAAACAACTCAAGAGTTTTGCTGATGGATGCTAGCTCTATTTTCTGCTTTCCCTGTATATCCATGGGATGCCATGTACTTTAATAAGTAGTTCAGCTTAATCCCACCAACACCATCTCCCTGGACAGTAATATAGCTTTTTACCCTGTAAGATCCACCTCCATATAATGCACACGGAAGATTCAGCAAAAGTAATGAGGACCTTGAAAATTAATTTTTAATCTGAAAGCTACTGTTGTTTAGTCGCTGAGTCATGTCCGACTCTCTGTGACTCTGGACAGCAGTGCTCCAGGCTTCTCTGTCCTTCACTATCTCCCGGAGTTTGCTCAAACTCATGTCCATTGAGTCGGGGATGCCATCCAAACTTCTCATCCTCTGTTGCCCCCTTCTCCTCCTGCCCTCAATTTTTCCAGCATCAGGATCTCTTCCAATGAGTCAGCTCTTCGCATCAGGTAGCCAAAGTGTTGGCGCTTCAGCCTCAGCGTCAGTCCTTCCGGTGAATATTCAGGGTCGATTTCTTTTAGGATTGATTGGTTCGTGTGGATCACAACAAACAGTGACAAATTCTTAAAGAAATGTGAATACCAGACCTCCTAACCTGCCACCTGAGAAACCTGTGTGCAGGTCACGAAGCAACAGTTGGAACTGGACATAGAACAGTAGACTGGTTGAAATTTGGGAAAGAAGTACGACAAGACTGTACACTGTCACCCTGTTTATTTAACTTATATGCAGAGTACATCATGCGAAATGCCAGGCTGGATGAACCATAAGCTGAGATCAAGATTGCAGGGAGAAATATCAACAGCCTCAGATATGCAGATAATACCACTCTAATGGCAGAAAACAGAGAAACTAAAACTTCTCTTGATAAAGGTGAAAGAGGAGAGTGAAAAAGCTAGCTTAAAACTCAACATTCATAAAACTAAGATCATGGCATCTGGTCCCATCACTTCATGGGACATAGATGCAGAGAAAGTAGAAGCAGTGACAGATTTTCTTTTCTTGGGCTCCAGAATCACTGCAGACGGTGACTACAGCCATGAAATTAAAAGACGCTTGCTCCTTGGAAGGAAAGCTGTGACAAACCTATACAGCATATTAAAAAGCAGAGATATCACTTCACCAACAAGTGTCGGTATAGGCAAAGCTATGGTTTTTCCAGGAGTCATGTAGGGATGTGAGAGTTGGACCATAAAGAAGCCCGAGCACCTGAAGAAAAGATATTTTCGCATTGATGCTTTCAAACTGCGGAGAAGGCAATGGCACCCCACTCCAGTACTCTTGCCTGGAAAATCCCATGGATGGAGGAACCTGGTGGGCTGCAGTCCATGGGGTCGCTAAGAGTCGGACACGACTGAGCGACTTCACTTTCACTTTTCACTTTCATGCATTGAAGAAGGAAATGGCAACCCACTCCAGTGTTCTTGCCTGGAGAATCCCAGGGATGGGGGAGCCTGGTGGCTGCCGTCTATGGGGTCGCACAGAGTCGGACACGACTGAAGCGACTTAGCAGCAGCAGCAGCAGCAACAACAGCAGCTTTCAAGCTGTGCTGCTAGAGACGACTCTTGAGAGTACCCTGGACTGTAGGTTTTTGGACTACAGTAGGATAGAGAAGGAAATGGCAATCCACTCCAGTATTCTTGCCTGGAGAATCCCATGGATGGAGGAGCTTGGTGGGCTATAGTCCACGGGGTCGCAAAGATCGGACACGAGTGAGCGACTTCACTTTCAGGATTTTCGACTGGAAGGGGATTAAATCAATCATCTCCAAGACCCTAATGGAAAAACTCATGGTAATATTTGGATTGTCCACAAGGGGGCAGATTTCAACTGGTAGTCATAGCCCCAGAGACTAGAGTCACTTTGGCTATTAATACCTATCTTGTGACCATCAACAGGTTTTCACTTCTTGTTTTATACACTCCTCCCAGCATTCTCCCTTCATGTGAGCACTGTTTCCTTGACTCTCAGTCACAGATCGCTTATCATGTAACCTGGTCAAGTGAAGCTGATAAAGTCCTATTGGATTATACAGCTCCTTTTCTTTCTTTTTCCTCTTTCTCTGCAATCTCCCTTTTATGGACTTTTGTTCCTCATCTTATTAAGTCCATTATTTTACAGACCCTAACAGAATAGCCCTGCTGAATGCAACCCTACAGTGTGACCTCAAAACACCGTGTGGTTCAGAATTTGCCCAAGCAGCTCTGCACTTCAGCAGCTCTGCCTGGGGAGAGCTTGCTACAGAAGTCAGTGGCACTGAGGCACAATTTACAGCTGCGAGAGCCCACCTTGTGCCTTTCTTTATGTCCAGTTGGGAGAACCTTTCAACGCTTCTGTAAAGCATTTGCAGGTCCATACTGTGACCGAGGAGAGAAGTATTGCACACATGGCCCCGCTCTAAGGCTTTCTTAGAAGATGGCACATCCATGGGATACCTGACCCTGCAAGAGCCCTCAGTTCAAGCCCCAATACCTCCATGTTCTTTATTCCCTTCGGCATCCAGAATCAGGGATTCCTTTTTCTTTTTAAACTATTTTTTAATGTGGACCATTTTTTAAGTTTTTATTGAATTTATTATAATATTGCTTCTGTTTTATGTTTTGGGTTCTTTTTTTTTTTTTTTGGCCCGAGGCATGTGGGATCTTTGCTACCTGACCAGGGATTGGACCACCATCCCTTGCTTTGGGGCAGTGAGGTCTTAACCAGGGACTGCCAGGGAAGTCCCCAGGGATTCCTTTTGATTTAAAATAATTCACACAGGGAATTCCCTGGTGATCCGGCAGTTAGGACCTTGCTCTGTGGTTAAAATAAATAAATAAAACAATTCACACAATTTATTAAACAAATATTTCTTGAGTATCTATTAGATGCTAAGAACTGTTCCAGCCTCTGAAATAGACTTTGGCAGTGAAAACAACAATTACAATGCCCTTTCCTCATGGAGCTTCCATTCTAGTGGCTGAGGAGGGAGAATTCAACAACAGCAGGAGCACCAGCAAAAGTTAGGTGCTGGTCCATGCAAAGAATGTAATTAAAATAGAGACAGAGGAGCAGAGAGCGGAGGGGGTGGGTGCTATTTCATACAGAGTTCGCTCTGATAACATGAGCAGAGATCTTAAAAGCAGGATTGGCTTAATAAGATTAGCTCAGATAAGATGCAAAGCAGAGAGAAGAGCATGGGCAAAGGCACCAAGGTGGGCATTTCTGAGAACACCATAGGCTAATGTAGCTGGAAGACAGCTGACAATGAGAGAGACATAAGGGATGAGGTCAAAAAAGTGACAGGAGTCTAAGAAATGGCAGAGTCATGTAGAGATTTTTGAAGTCATGGCAAGAAGTTTGATAAAATGTGAAATGAACTAGAGATGCATCAAAGGATTTTAAGCAGAGCAATGGTTTGCTCTTTCCTAGGGTTTAATCCCTTTCATGGATCACAGCATCACGGTGAAAGGGCTTGCATAACTTGGTAAAGCTATGAACCATGCCGTGCAGGACCCAAGATGGACGGGTCATAGGGAAGAGTTTCAACAAATCATGGTCCACTGGAGGAGGAAATGGCAACCCACTCCAGTATTCTTGCCTGGAGATCTACATGAACAGTTTGAAAAGGCAAAAAGATATGACAGCAGAAGATGAGCCCCCCAGGTTGGAAGGTGTCCAATATGCTACTGGGATGAGATGGTTAGATAGCCTCACCAACTCAATGGATATGAATTTGAGCAAACTCCAGGGGATAGTGGAGGACAGAGGAGCCTGGCTTGCAGCAGTCCAAGGGGTCACAAAGAGTCAGACACAACATAGCAACTAAACAACAACAAAGGTTTTAATAAGATCGTTCTCTCTGTTAAGACAAGTTTGTATGCCTGACTCACCGTGAGTTGAAACAAACTGAAATGTTGGAGTTTGGAGCAAGAAAAAAGCTTATTGCAGGGCCATGGAAGGAAACGAGGTGGCTTATACTCTAAACTGTCTAAGCTCCCAAAGGGCTTCAGGAAAGCATTTTTGTTTTTGACCGCACAGTGCAGCATATGGGATCTTAGTTCCCTGACCTGGGACTGAACCGTGTCCCCTGAGTGGAAGCATGGGATCTTGACTACTGGACCATGAGGGAGTTCCTAAACAAAGCATTTTTAAAAGCCAGGTGAGGGAAAGGGCCACAGGGTATGTGATCAGCTCATGCACATTTCTCTGACTGGC